>CM060928.1:551236147-553636147 GCA_030765085.1 Allium cepa | reverse complement strand
TTCATAGTTCACCGGCCTTTCACCATCCTAACGAACGTAAGGTAACCATTGAAATGCCAAATGTTGGGCATTAATTAGGGTTAGTCACTTAGGATTACTGACTTTAGCATCCATTTCTAGGATAATAATCTTCGATCGTACCAAACTCCGGGTGCTGGTTTAAGTCAACCACTCAGGGTTGTAATCCACACATTCTCATCCAGGATGTTTACATTCAATTGTGCCTAACTCCAAGCGTCGATTGAAGGCTTGTAAGATAAGTCCCCCTACTCTAGGTATGGATCTTCCATTTTTCTTACTCTAGGCTAGAGGTTTAGAGTTGGACGGTCTTCTCACATCTAACTTGGCTTATACTCCTGTCCCCAATCCAAAGGAAAGAGTTAGTGTATGGATGGTCATATCGTGTCTGGTTTAGTTTATACTCATGCCCTCAATCCGAAGGAAAGAGTTAGTTCAAGGATGGTCACGTCACATCTTATTTGGTTTTATAGTCTTGCCTCCAGTTCAAGGGAAATAGTTTACTAGTGGACTATCGGGTCACGCCCGTTTAGTTTATACTCTCGTCCCCAATCCGAAGGCAAGAGTTGGCATACGGACAATCTTGTTATGTCCAACTTAAGTTTATATTCCTGCCCTCAATCCAATGGCAAGGGTTGGTTGGCATCAATCTTCGGACACCAAAAGGGACTTCATGAACCCGATCATGGGACTCAAAAATTTTGATCGACAACTATATTCGGTTACCTGGGCACCTGCATTAACCATATACAGATTATTCAAGTCGCTCAAGTCACAACTCTCAAGTAACATAGAGACATATTTTCAGGCTAGAAAAACTATTTATTTCATAAACGATGGAAAACGATCTGTCTTATTGCACGCCTCTAGCCAATTATTTATAAGCTTATTTCTGCATGAAATAGTATCGTATATGCTCGCTATTCCGTGCCCTAGGAAGTGAGATCCCATCCACAGTTGCCAGCTTGAAAGTGCCATCTCTAAGCTTTTCCTTTATTATGTACAGACCTTCCTAACTCGGGACCAAGTTCTTAGGGCTAGGGAAGATTCGTTTGAAAACCAAATTATCGATTTCAAAGGTTCGATTCCTAACTTTGTTATTGCCATATTGAGCGACTTGATGTTTATGTGCAACTGCTCTCAACTCAACTTGGGTCCGCTTCTTATCGATCAACATCGAGGGACTCCAGAAGGAGCTGTTGATTCGTCTATAGATTATAACGCGTAACTCAGTAAGAAGATACTTCTAGTTTGACTGGAATCATAGCCTTCAATTTGTATGCCAAGGTGAATGGAGAGTGACCATCAATAATCCCAAAGTGTTAACAGAAGTTCGTCGACCTACTTACCTTTGGCCTTCTCCAATTGCTGCTTAAGAATGGACTTGATAATTTTGTTTATAGCTTTGACCTATCCATTCACTTGAGGGTGTGCTACAGCTGCAAATATCTTCTTTATGCGATGTCGACGGCAGAAATCCTTAAACTCTATGCTATCAAATCGGGTACCATTATCGGTAAAGAGTGCCTATGGAACTCCAAAGTGATGGATAATATTCCGAACTACTAAGTTAATTACTTTCTTTACGGTAATAATGGAAAATGGCTTACCTCGGCCCATTTGGTAAAGTAATCAACCGCCACGATGGCGTACTTCATGCCACTTTTAAATTTCGGTAGAACGCTGATGATATCGATGCCTCGGACTGCAAATGGACAAGGACTGACCGTTTGAGTAATTTCCTTCGGCGGGGTTCTCGGAATTTTAGAAAATCTCCGCCATTTATCACAACTCCGGGTATAATCAGTTGCATCTTAATTGATAGTTGGCCAGAAATATCTGTATCGAAGAATCTTCTTCCTTAAGGTTTGCCCTCCAGTGTGGTCGCCACAAGCCCGTCATGAACCTCTCTTTGGACTTGTTTGGCCTCGTCGTGAGCGACGCCGAAGTATAAGGATAAAGAAATCCTTATTGTACAGTAATCCTTCTTGCATGATGTATCTCGAGGCTTGATGTATGATTTTTCATTGTTCATTCTTTCTCTCTGGAAGGATCCCTCTTCGTAAATAATTCTAAATTGGAGTCATCCATGGTACCTTTCAGGTTCAATCTTCAAAATCCAATCAACATCCGTCTGACCGATGCTCGGAGCTGAAAGTCTTACCGAGTAGCCTTTTCATTCTGGTCACTATAAATATATGTCGTTGTTTGGTATTCAAAGTCATCGAGCAGCTCAAGAACCCAGTTTGGATAAGGAGCTAACCTTGATCCTTTTGTCGGAAACTCTTTCTGAACTGGCATACCACTAACTGGGAGTCACAGAAAATGTGCAAAGTCTTTATTCCCAGTTCCTTGGTGATTTTGAGTCTTACAACTAGGGCTTCCCATTCAGCTTTGTTGTTTGTCGCCGGAAAGTTAAGTTTCAGGGCGTAACTGATCGGATATTCATCGAGAGGGACTCAAGCATAACCTTAGCACCAGAACATCGATTATTAGATGCACCGTCCACGTACATCTTCTAACCAACTTCTTTTTCTCCATTGCTCTCCGGAGAATCATTTTGTGTAGTGAATTCAATTATGAAATCATTCAAGGCTTGACTCTGGATTGCTCTCTGAGGGTGATAGGTTATGTTATATGGATTCAATTCAATGTTCTATTTCAACAACCTTCCAAAAGTCTTAAGCCATTGCAAGACTTGTCGTAAAGGTTGGTCGGTAAGGACATTAATTTGATGAGACTGGAAATTAGGGCGGAGCTTTCTAGAAGCGAGCAATAGGTAGTAAGCAAGCTTTTCTAGTCTCGGATAGTTTATTTTTTCTCCTTTCAATCGCTTGTTAATATAGTTGACCGGTCGTTGGATGTGAGATCCCTCACATATAATTGTGGCGCTCAGGGCATGCACCGACACTGCCAGGTATAAGAATAAATCCTCATCATCCACTTGTTTCGAGAGAATGTGAGGTCACTCCAAGTGATTCACCAGTGCTTGGAATGTGTCTTTGGAGTCTTGATTCCAATTGGGGGTTGGTGAATCACTTGGAGTGACCTCACATTCTCTCGAAACAAGTGGATGATGAGGATTTATTCTTATACCTGGCAGTGTAGGTGCATGCCCTAAGCGCCATAATCATATGTGAGGGATCTCACATCCAAGGACCGGTCAACTATATCAACAATCGATTGAAAGGAGCAAAAATAAACTATCCTTTCACCAGTGCTTGGAATGTGTCTTTGGAGTCTTGATTCCAATTGGGGTTTCTCTTCCCTTGCTTGATCACTTCGAAGAAGGGGATGCACTTGTCTATGGCTCTGGAGATGAACCAACTCAGGGCTGCGACCTTCCTATTTAAGCTTTGGACCTCCTTGATCGTCTTGGGGGCTTCGATCTCTTTCAAAGCCTTAATATTTTTTTAATTGGCTTCATCCCCACCGGAGTTGACAATGAAGCCTAAGAACTCCCTGAAGCAATGCCAAAAGAACATTTCAAAGGATTTAGTTTCATCCCATATTGCCGAAAGACGCCACACATCTCTTCCAAATCATCGATGTGGTCTCTCAAAATGCCATAACTTCACAAGCATGTTGTCCGCGTAAACTTTCATCAATCGTCCAATCTTGTCTTTAAACATCTGGTTTACGTGTCTCTGGTAAGTTGCTCTTGCGTACTTTAATCCAAAGGGCATGAACAAATAGCAATAGAGTCTAAGCTCGGTAATGAAGCTGGTGTGTCCCTGATCTAGGACGTGCATCGAGATTTGATTGTATCTGAAATATGCATCAATAAATGAAAGTAGCTCATGTCCGGCAATTGAGTCCACTAGCTGATCCATCCTCGAAAGTAGGAAGCTTTCCTTCGGGAATGCTTTATTCAAGTCCGGATAGTCAATGCTTGTCTGCCACTTTCCATTTGCTTTTTGCACCAAGACGGGATTTGATACCTAATCTGGGTATAAGGCATCACGGATGAAGCTATTGTCCTTCAGCTTATCCACTTCTTCTTTGAGTACATAGATCTCCCCGAACCTAAGTTGCGCCACTTTTGTTTTACAGTAATACATTTGGGATTGATGTTTAATGCATGGCTCGATATCCTGGATGAGATCCTACACATATCCGAGTGTGTCTAAGCAAACACATCCAGGTTTGCCCGGAGAAATCCAACCAACTCCTTCATCACACTATCACCGAGCTGAGATCCAACCTTTAGGACTTTGCTTGAATCATCCTTGGTGACTGGAACAACGATCGTCAACTTGATGGGAGCTACTCGTCCGCCTTATGACATTTTTCATTGGTCTATATCGTCATAAAGTCGACTAGTCTACCCCGAGGTTATAATTACTATGAGTTCAAAGCCTTTATGAAGAGGGTCCCTATATATTCTTTCCTTTCTATTTTTGCCTTACCTCCTTTAGCACGGCAACGTGGCATTCGCGGCCATCCACTTGATCTCCATGCGCAATTCCCACTCCATTATCTATAGGGAATTTCATAGTTAAACACTAGGAAGCAATGGCTGCTCTAAATTTAGCTAGGGTCGGTCGGTCCAAAAATGCATTATAAGCAGAATATATATCAACACCAAAAAAAGAACGACCCACACTCATTGGTGGTCACCCTCACCAAGTACCATTGGTAATTCAACAAATTTTATAACTTTAAAGCCGTCCTATTGAACCTTGTATTCGAGACCTGCAAGGCTTCAAATCTTTCTCCTCCAACATCATTTGATTATAAGCTTTCTTGAATACGATATTGATTAAACTCCAATAGTCAACAAGCACCTTCCATACAACAGCAGGACCAATCATGGCTGAAATCATGAGTGGGTCGATCATTGGAGCTTCCACTCCATTGGCATCTCTATTCTGGAAAAAAATATCATCTGTCATGGTTTGAGATTGTTTCGCTGGAGCTCCATCCTTAATAACATAGCAAATTTCATTCTCAGCATGATTTATAGCCCCAGTGTACCTATTCATTTCCGCAAAGCTTTTATCGATAGGTTGCTACCCACTTATGATTGTGTTAATCACTAAATGTCTCTCCGACTGCCTGGGTGGATTAGCACCAAGCTTGGCTTGCCCTGCTGGGAAGATGACCCGGGGGGTTAGAGGTTCCATGCTTTCCACCTTGAGAGGCATTCATACAGTGCTGCAATTTCGTTTTCCTAATCAAATCTTCAATCATGTCACGCAAGTGCCGGCACTCATTGGTATTATGACCGTGAGTCTCATGGAACCTGTAGAACTTTCCCGACTTCCTTTTTCTCGGTTGACTCCTTGGGAGCTATGTTGCTTTATGGTTCAGTATTCTGCTATTGAGTTATTCAGTTCAGTGTAATTGTTGTACATAAAAGTCAGAAAATGATTCCAATTATCCAGCTTGCACTTCTTGGCCCCATTGTTCTGTTTCTGACCTTCGTTAAGATTTCCAACCTTCACATTTACATCCCCATCATTTTCTCCAGTTTTCTTTACAACAACATTACTTCATATTACCGTATCTGAATTTCCAGCAAAGGTCCTCCATTGACACTTTCCTGCATCCTCCAGACATGATTATTCATTTGCTTTCCTGTAAAAAGCTTCTATTTGGGTCGGTTCTTTCCTTTCCAACCCGTCTTCGAAATTTGAGTCAGGGTGAACTCACCTACATAACACCATCAACGCCATGTCTTCCTTACGATCTGTTACTTCTGTCATAACCGTGTAGAAGCAATTCAAAAGGTCCTTCAACGACTTTCCTTCAGCTTGATAAATGTTGGATAGTGATATCATGTGCTTCGGACGTGAAGCGTGTAAGCAGAACTGCTCCGTGAACTTTCACGACAGCTCAGCGAAAGATGATATGGACTTCGGCAGAGACCGAGTGAACCAAATCGTAGCCAGCACCTATAGAAAAATTAGGAAACAGCGACACTTCATATGATTTGAATTTCTGACTGAATCCATGTGCAATTCATATCTCAATCAGTGTTGCCTAGGATCTATCGTTCCTTCATATAATGACATCATTGGTATGTTGAATCTCTGGGGATATGTTGCTCGAAAAATGTCCTCCGTAAACGGATTCTAACCTGCATTGGTACCTAATTAATCATTGGTCCTGATTTGTTTTCACTCACCAATCTCTTAACCATATCTTTTAGATAGTCTAAGTCAACAGGTTCGACTGAACAGTGGTAATCGGGTTCTGTCCTGAGTGTTCGGCCCAATGAACACTCTTGGGAAGGTGCTTGGTACCTAGGCTCCTTAGACTCCATGGGATCCATTCGTCCAGCAGTCCCTCATTTGATTTTTGTGAGTTGTACCATCAGTAACAGTCTGAAACTCCATATTTTGAACACCAGGAATACGTCCAAAAGCCACTTCTACCGCGCCTTCCAATTGTTGAGCACCGGGCCTACCATAATGGGGTTCGTTATCGATCCCTCCTTGTGAGTCTATACCGATCCCTGCACTTGTGCCTTGGGTTGACGCTCTCGCTTCCCAGTAGTACTTTGGATCCACTTTTGCCTTCTATCCCTATGCCTTTGTTAGGATGAAGAACAAAACTCTAACTCTAAGCTGAAATCCCTTCTACTCCGTCTATGACTATTTTGAGTCAGTTCATTCAGCAGCCTCAAACTCTACTGCATTGTTTGATTCATCTACTGCTGACTGCCTAGAATCTTCCTTCTATCTCCTTTATCTTCCTATCCATCTTTACTTTAGTCATGACGTCAGTAGGAGTTTGGGTCTTCGTTTGCTCTGTTGGCTAGTTTCATTCCCATGTTAGGGATTGTGATTCTTAACATCACTAGAGGTAGCTCCGGTCGTTACAGTATGTATTTCCTTCCTTAATGGGGCCATAGCAAATAGCTTCTAGCAGATTTTTGAAATCTGAGCTGTAGAGTTTAAAGGTAGGGAAATTGGTCTATCTCTTGGATGTAGGAAATCTAATAGTAGACGATGGATCCAAATGGCCTTAGAATATCGCTCTTAATGAAAGCATCAAAATGTTTGAACCAAAATTGGTACAAACACCCAGAAAAGTAAGTAGTAGAGATTAAATAAAGAAAGTAAATGAAAAATAAAGGAAATCAAATAAAAAACAAGAACACACAAATTTATAGTGATTCAACAATCTAGGCCTATGCCCACTTGGATGATTTTATTGCTTTTGCACTTGTTTTTGTGATTACAAGAGAGTGGGATCAGAATAGATCCTTGAATAGAAGAGAGTAAGAGTGTAACAATAACATAAATATCCATAGAATGAACTATGCCTTCTATATTTATAAGGGTAGACGACCAAATATCTTGCTGATATTTCTCCCATCGAATCTCCTCATAAAGACAAAGTCCTCCAAAAAATCTCGGCCCTAGATCCCCTATGGTTGGAAATACGTACCGATCCTTATATGGGGGATCAATACTGATCTTTATATATGGAGATAATGGATTGATGATTCTTCATGGTGGTTCTTGATATTAGATTCGAGTTTCCAATGTCATTTTGCATGGTCGCCATGGTGTTTTTTTGGCCCGAGTGATAGATCTATGGAAGGTTGAATTGCTGCTTTTGACTACATATGGAGATTGCCAATGCAACGCACATAAGTTCTAGAACAACACTTGAATCAGGCTCTATGTAGATAGAAAAGAGTGCCATAGGAGTAGGGGCCACTTTTGATGTACCCTTAGGGATTGGTACCATTCCTCTATGTAGGATGGAACACTGGTCCATACTTAGCGTATTCCAAGGTGTTTCACTTTTAAGTTGTTCGACCATCATCTCGTGGTCTTGTATGTACTTGGTTCCTGGACCCTGGGATCAGCTCTTTGGGCCACTTTTCTTGATAATCGTCTGGTCTAACTTATTTAGTTAGTCTGAATATAGCCAGATCAAAAGATTGGATAACAAATACTATGATGCTTCATCGTAACATTGTAACATCCTCCATTTTGAGACTTGAAAGTAAGTGCTAAGAATGCTGCAGTCATCTATAGTAATGATTCCAAGTCCACGTCCAGAGAAAAAACATTTCATTAATAGCTTTCATTTTCATTACATAATCCCATCGATTCCACGTCCAGAGAAAATATAATAATCACAAATAAACTCCAAGTGCGACATATGAAGATGCCTTCATGGATGACCGGATCTTAACTACTTGACAATTAAATAAATTATGTCATTACATCCATTCAAACATAGTATAGAATTTAACAAAACAATGGAAATAAACTCCTAATATTAGCAAGCTTGCCTCCTTCATGTTTTTGAAAGCTTATTCATCTGACCAGAAAATCCATACGCCTAACCTACTCAAATGTGTACCCCAGAGTTTAGGGAAAAAAACAAAAACTTCGAATCGGGCAAAAAAAATCTGATGTGAACAATAATTTACCATCTCGGACCAAAAAAGATATCCGACGAGACTAATCCACTGAGCGGAATGGGTTTTTCTTATTATTGGCATCTTACCAAAATATATCAACCTGTACATAAATCATGGATCTACAACAACAATGGTTAACAAAACGTGATATGATCATATGCACGCATGCAACATGGGTAAGTCAGACTAGTCAATCATCCTAGGGTTATGCATACCCAAGGTTTACCCTTCACAAAATGGACTGTCTGTCTCAAACCATAGTTTTTCTTGGGTAACTATGAATCTAATGGTTTTGCAAGTCAACCAACAACCTATCAGGCTGAATCAAGCCAAAAAATTAACTAGATATTCCAAAATCTCTAGATATGGTTAGGAGTAAAATAACTTAAATATTCTAGTGAATACTAGAGCTACGAGTTCAACTTTATGCATAAACATCCTTTCGTCTCACTACTGACAAGTCCTATGCACAAGAATCATGGACCTTTACTAGCTAGGGGCTAATTACTAAAGCATACGGTGTGACCCTATACTAGTCCCACCTGCAAACTTATGGTTTTGAATCCGTAAGTCATATCTTTGATTGGTTGAAGGCATCCTAGCACAATATATCTATCTGATCTTCTGGAAGTAATTCTTCTTACTTGTAGTTTAGTCTGACTATACTCACTACTAGAACAACCTAATTGGTAATTCTATTCCTAAATCCCAACATGCAATGTTGAGTCATTAAAATGTGAGTATCACAATGATACATATGCAAATTTAACCGGTCAATTGATAACAAGAACATACAACATCATCCCTCAAAATATGTTCAACCAATAGTCACATTCATTCAAAAACACTTAAGTTTAAGTAATATCTTTCTTTGGCAAATTCATATAAAATTGGGATAAAACACTATTTTATTTCCTTTAAATGATTTGTTTTTATAAATGGTAAACCATTTGAAATCATTCTTAAAAAGAGGAAAACATAGCTCATATACTTAGCCAAAATCTTGTGCCAAAGCACCATCTTCTTTACATAGCTTTTAAATCATTAGTTGTCAAAACAGGGATGTCAATCATTTAGAAAACATAACTATCGAGCCTACAAAACATAACTATTCACTTTGTAAAACATAAGGCTATCGAGCTTATAAACATATCTATTTATTTATAAAATATAAGGTCGTTGAGCCTTTAAAACAAGGTTTTTAAGTTTGTAAAGCACACGGTTATCATGCCGCTAAAATATAGCTATCAATTATCTATATAGAAGATTTCAATACATGGGGCGTCTAGTTTCTCAAAACATGAGGTGCCGAACCTCTAAAACAACTTAACCTATAAAACCTTAAGGGTGTCGAGTTTCTAAAATACATAAGAAAATAAGAGGTAGCGAGCCTCTAAAACAATTTGGCAAATATGATGTATCGAATCACCTAAAATAGAAGATATCAGATTCCTTACCTAACTATTGTGTGGCTATCTTATGCATCTGCCTTTATAGTTATCATATATCTATGATATTAGGGGTATTAATCCTTTAGGCTAATGAGCTAATGACGTTTCTGTAAATACTTTAAAAACTCATTTATTTCCTTTTTAGCTAAAGCTTTTTACTAACTCTTGCCCCCTATTGGATAACAAATTGCTTTTCGTTTTTATTTTCAAAAATTGCCAGTAGATCACATTCTACCTTTTCAAGTATATTTTCAAACCCTCATAATTAATGTATTTTACTTATATTAATTCAACACTTTTCAAGAATAATAAATTCATAGAAATTCGTAACCATTAGAGAAAAATCCCTAAAAATCAATAAAAATTTGAATTTCCTACTTCTTTCATATATAAAATTTTTAGGACCAAAATATTAGTTTAACTGTTTTTATTAATTAAAAGCCGAAATAAACACCTTTTTCCTCTTAGACATTTCATAAAATATTCATATAAACTTGGTAAATTATGAAATTAAAAACCAATCTTCAAAATAATGTTTTACACAACATATTTAAATTTCAAATCAATAGGAGATCAAAAATTTAGATTTTGTCTTTAAAATCTATTAAAACAATTCCATAAAAATTCTAAACAATCATCATTCAATCCAATGGTGATAATCATCAATCCAAGCATGACATATATTCATAATCAATTCATAAATCATTCACATATCCGAAGCATAAATAAATGAGATGGATACTATTGATCACCTTTGGCAGGATAAGAGAGATTGAGATTTGATATCGATTAGTTTCCTAAGCTTTTCCTTTCTATTCCCTTTTGTTTCCTCTTCTCTTCTTCTTAGGTAATGTTTGGCCTTTTTAGGTTATGTTTTGATGTTTTGAAAAATGAATGGGAGTGAAAGGGTTTAAGGAATGAAATAAGGAGTTATTCCCATTATCTCCCATTCTATTCTATTTTTAAAACAATCTTATTAATTAATTAATTAATTAAGGCCTGATTCAAATTAATCAACAAATTTCATTCTCCTTATCACCCAATATTGTACTATTTAATTTATCTGATTAAATTTTTTGAATAATTTTAAACAAAAATTAGGGGTGTTACTGGCTCCCCCTCTTAATGAATTTCATGCTTGAAATTACGATAAGGAAATCAACAAGGATATCAATCACGTAAACATGTGTGACAAATACTTAACAATAAAAATAACATATCCCACTAATTAAAATTCTATATGACATATATATATAAATATATATATATATATATATATATATATAACATACCATCAAAATAACACAAGATGAGTATCTATAATTATGTCTTCCGTCTCCAATGTACAGTCTTTTCCATTGTCACTTCATTGGACTTTCACTAACTTGACTGACTTATTCCTTAATCTCTTCTCATCTTTTTCTATAACACGAATTAGTTGTCTAATAAAATTCATATTCGGTTCCATTACTAAATCTTCCAATACCGTCGGAGCAATAGTAGTATCTAGATCATGCATATACTTTCCTAAGATGAGAAACATAAAAATCATGATGGACTCCTGGCAAACTATGTGGTAACTCTATCACATAATTGAGTTTCCTAATCCTTTCTATGATAGGAAATGGATCAACACATCTCGATGCCATTTTTCCTGACTTTTCAAATCGTATCACACCCTTCATCGGTGATACCTTAACAAAAACACGATCTTCGATTGAGAACTATAAATCCTTATGCTTCTTATCTGCATAACTTTTCTACCTAGACTGGGCTTCTTTTTTATAGCTTCCCTTACCATTTCTAGACCAAGAATTAATCTATCTCCGGTCTCTAACCAACATGTTGCTGATTTGCACATCCTTTCATAGAGAGCTTTGAAATGTGCCATTCCTATACAAGTTTGATAACTACTATTACAGGAAAACTCAACTAAGTGCAAATCCCATGATCCTCCATAGTCTAGTACAAAGCCCTTAATAAAACTTCAAGAACTTTGTTGGCTCTTTCCATTTTCCATCCGTTTGTGAATGGTAAGCAGTACTCATCTTCAGATTGGTACGTAACGCTTCTTATAGACTCTTTCAGAATTCACTAGTGAACAAACTATCCCTGTAACCGACTACACTACTTGGAATCCCATGCATTCTTACAATATTCTTCATAAATAACTTCGCCAAAGTAGGTGTCGTCCTTGTCAACTTAACAGGAATAAAGTTAGCACTCTTGGTCAGTTTATCTACCACATTCAAATACTTTCATTTCTCCTATTTGACCTTGGCAATCCAACAATGAAATCCATAGATATATAATCCTATTTTCAAAGTGGCACTTCTAAATGTTAAAGCAATCCACTTAGTTTCTAATGTTCGGCCTTCACTTTCTGGCAATTCAAACATTGTTTCACCCATGAGCCTACATCGCTTTTCACGTCTCTTCTTCCTTAACTATCCTTTATGTTCAAGACTAAAAGCTTTTAAATCATCAATATCAGTTCCCTCTTTGAGTCTTTTATCCGTTCAGTTAGTAATCAATCATCTCTCTATTTAGAAGAAATTCTTTCGATTAGTACTGGTCGAACTTTCAAATAGGATAACATTGCAGTATTCCGACTAGAACTAGTCGTCGATCTTAAACGCACACCACAAGTGTGATGACCCACCTTTCTATCCCTGGGAATGACACTTAATTAGTTTAAATAGAATATCCAGATTATTTCAGTTACTCAATTAAACAATTATAACTATCATCCAAGAAATCAAAAATAGTTTATAACATCATAGATATGATATAGCAAATTTGGTTGTGAGGTAAACTTACATTTAAATGATTCTCCTTTACTATAATTAATTTTATCAAATATTTATCCTCTAAATTTTATGTATTTATCTATTTATTTTATGATTATTATTATTATTATTTTACTAGCATTTAGATTATATTAAACAACATTTTATTGCAAGTTTACATTTATCCTAACATTATTAAAAGATAACATTTAACAACCCTTTCGTCGAACACCTTATAATCAAACTGTGAAACTTAATTCATAAGGGGTTCGCTCTAAGATTCCCTACTTCCCATCTACTCAACCTATATCTTACTAAGGAAAATTTCTTATGAACTATTCAACAATAATTAATGCTCAAACTGGACGAGCATAACTAATCAAATACTAAATGATAATAGTAAAATATTATCATTTATAAATAATCAACTTAACTATACAACTATATTAATTTTTGAAATTATTCTTATATATATATATATAATATTCTTAGGTAAAATATTTCATTTACCATTTTAAAACAATACTGTATTGGCATACATGTTCAAGTGTTTAGGAATGCCTACAGATAACGTTGATCAGACGCATCGACCAGAATTCATATACCACTCATTGGATCAAACAACACAATCTAAAATATTTTTATAACACTAACAAATATGCACTCAATATATTTATACTCTCAGACTTTCTCCTAGGATATTACTACTATCCTTATAGAGTTAATCCCACCAGGGCTTAGGAGTTCGCTAAACCTAAGCTCTGATAACAGCTGTGATGACCCACTTTTCTGATCCTCGGAAACGACACTTAGTTAGTTTAAATGGAGTATCCAGATTAATTTCAGTAAATCAATTAAACAAATCTTACTATCATCTAAGAAATCAAAAATAGTTTATAACATCATAGATATGATATAACAAATTTGGATGAGAGTTAAACTTACATTTAAATTATTCTCCTTTATTACTATTAGATTTTCTCAAATATTTATCTTTTAAATTTTATGTATTTATTTATTTTATGATTATTATTATTATTTTGCTAGCATTTAGATTATATTAAACAACTTTTTATTACAAGTTTACTTTTAGCTTAACATTATTAAAAGATAACTTTTAACTTAATCCTTTCGCCGAATTCCTTATAATCAAACTGTGAAACTTAATTCACAGAGGCTTTGCTCCAAGATACCCTAATTCCCATATAGCCAACCTATATCTTACTAAAGAAAATTTCTTAAGAACTATTCAATAATAGTTAATGCTCAAACTGGACGAGCATAACTAATCAAATACTGAATGATAACAACAAATATTATCATTTCTAAATAATCAACTCAACTATACAACTATATTAATTTTAGAAATCATTCTTGTATATATAAAATTTATTCCTAGGTAAAATTATTTCATTTACCATTTTAAAACAATATTGTATTGGCATATCTGTTCAAGTGTTTAGGAATGCCTACAGATAACGCTGATCAGACGCATCGACCAGAATTCATAAGGTCAATTTTGAAGGTTCGATGATTATCCAAAATCACTCCACCTTACCAAAATAAGTTTCACTTCCTTCTTCTTTCAAGGACGATCCTACCTAGCGTATTAAGGGTCCAAGGCCCTATTTTTGCTTAGGAATGGAACTGCTAGGTCATACCCTAAGTTAGCAAAGGTTTGGATATCTTTCGGTGAATAAAAATACACCTTTTTAAACTAAGTTTATACTATGTTAATGTTCATGTTAATAGCCTATGAATGCTTTTTGTATACGTGAAGTGATGGTTTGGTTGTTTGTTTGTTTCATGCTTTGAAATGTTGTCGCATTTGAAAGTTAGTAAGCATGTGGTTAGCTATATGAAAAGTTGGTAGTTAAAGTTAATATAATTATTAGTAAATACTTACTACATGTTGTATCATCATTATTAACCTTCTATTCTGCTCAAACCATTTCTATGTGATGTTTGGCTGTACGACTAATGTCATAAGTTTGTTTGTCGAATTGCCCGTATAGCGATAGTCGCTATATCGACACTTTCGGAAAATCACCTTTTATCGAAAAAACCATTTGGTCTCATCTTCATGCTTGGAATTATTCTACAAGTTAAGTAAGATTTTGATTAACTATGTTTCCAAAAGTAATTAACCATTTAAATATTGATTATTTAAATTAATTAATTATTTAAATTAATTAATTAATTAATTAATAAGGATTAAGGTTAATTTCACAATATTAATTTATGAATATTTAATTAATTTTAAATATTCAAATAATAGGTTTTTTAATTAAAATAATAGGTCTTTCAAATAATAAATATTAAAGATAAAATAGTTTTCAAAATTAGTTTATAAAAATATTTAGTTCGAAGAAGAATCGAAAATGTGACTGGAAACTTTTTTTCGAATTTTCGACTTTACATCGTCTAAAAGTTGTCCGAAACATTGTGATCATTTTAGCATACATAAAAACAAACATTTATAAAACAAATTAGGATTTAGAAATGATAATACATATTTATTTATAATTTAAGAATATATATATATAAAAAGGGTGATGTGATAATTTCCTAAGTTCAAAATTAAAACAAAAAAAGCAAACGTCACATCAAATGAAACATGTTTAGACAGAATTTTATATTTTGGCTACTAGAGTTTTAAATGCATGTTGGTAAGGGAGAGACACGCATTGTGATGTTGCAGCCATGGATAGGAGGGTATAAGTGGAATTAGCTACTTTGCGTGAGATTATAAATAGTTACTACATGCTCTCATTTTCATTTTCTTCCCAAATTTTATCTCCTATTATCACTGCCACAACTCCCTCAAAAGTACTCCAAATAATTTTTTTAAATTCAAGAGAATCGAGTTGGCTAAAATGTTAATTTACACCATTTTTTCAATTCCTGAGAGTTATTGGGAGAAAAGTTCATTTCTTTACAAGGCATTTTTGGACCCAGAATTTCAAGTCCGAAAATGGTCCTTCTTCTTTTGACCATATCTTTTCAAAATTGAGTAGTTATTTTTTGTAATTGTAGAGAAAATAATTTTATAAACTTTTGCTCTTTATCACTTTTTCAAAATCCGAGAGTGAATAGTCAAAAAATAAGTTGAAAAATGACCTATTTTCTGGTTCATTTTTGAGGGTTCGATGATCATCTAAAGTCACTCCACCTTACCGAAAAAAGGTTTACTTCCTTCTTCTTTCAAGACAGAGCCTACCTAGCATATTAAGGGTCCAAGACTCCATTTTTTGCTTAGGAATGGAACTGCCAGGTCATAACCTAAGCTAGCAAAGGTTTGGATAGCTTTCGGTGAGTAAAACTACACCTTCTTAAACTAAGTTTATACTATGTTAATGTTCATGTTAATAGCCTATGAATGATTGTTGTATATGTGTAGTAATGGTTTGGTTGTTCGTTTGTTTCATGCTTTGAAATGTTGTCGCATTTGAAAGTTAGTACGCATGTGGTTAGCTATATGAAAAGTTAGTTGTTAAAGTTAATATAATTGTTAGTAAATACTTATTACATGTGTTATCATCATTATTTACCTCTTGTTGTGCTTAAACCATTTCTACATGATGTTTGGTTGTACGGCTAATGACATAAGTTCATTTGCCGAATAGCCCGTATAACGATAGTCGCTATATCGGCACTTTCGAAAAATCACCTTTAATCGAAACCGTTTAGTCTCATCTTCATGCTTGGAATTGTTTTATAAGTTAAGTAAGATTTTGATTAATGATGTTTTCAAAAGTAATTAACCATTTAAATATTGATTATTTAATTTAATTAATTAATTAATAAGGATTAAGGTTAACTAATTACTAAGTTAAATATGTGTTTTAAATTTAACTAATTACCCGGTTAATTATTGTTTAAATTGATTAATTATTTTATTTAATGATGTTTAAATTTAATAAATCATTTTACATAATGATGTTTAAGGATAATTAGTCATTCAATAATGATGGATTAAAGTTAATTAATCAATTTGGTAATGACACTTTTAAATTAATAAATCTTTTTAATAAATGATTTTTAAAATTTATCGACTTGTTTTAACTCTAATTAATCTATCCTTTATTGATGTTTATAATTAAAAAATCATTTTTAAATAATGAGAATTAATTAATTATTAATTTAATTTAATTAATTATATTTAAATTAATTAATTAATTGAATTAATGATGTTTTAAAGGCGATTCATCCTTTTTAATTAAAGGTTGTTGGAGTTAATTAACCAACTGAATTTATGAAGTTTCAAAGTGAATTTATCAAAGTAATAAGGATGTTTTGATTTTGTTATTTATTTAAATAGTGATAATTAATTAATTATTGATTTAATTAATTATATTTTACTAATTAATTGAATTAATATGGTTTAAATGTGATTTACCCTTTTTATTATTTTGAAACATTTGAAGTTCAAAAATCAAATTGTGTAAATGAAGTTTAAAGTTAATTAATCAATGTGATAAGGATATTTTAATTTATTAAATCCTTTTAAATTAATGTTTTGAAGTTAGTAAACTCTTTTAACAAAGTGTTTTAAAGCTAATACTTGTAATGTGAGGCAATGCACGAATGCTGGTTTTAAAAGGAAAAAAGTTTGATTCGTTTATGGAAATGAATTAATTTCCTTAAAGCGATTCACTTTTATGGGAATGATTTATTTGTATACTTAGCACTAAACGTCGAAGAAGTAAACTCATCGCTATTTCGAAAGTTAAGAATAATCGTGAGAAATGACTTTGGGTTAACACCACCTTGACTTGTCTGGTATTGTTGTTAACTATGAAATAGTACAAGTTGGAATTCGTGAGTAGTGATAAGTACACAAGACTTAATTTCCATATACGATCATTTTAAATCCTCGATGGTTGGTTTCCCAACTATCAGTTACCTCATTCTTCTTTGTATTTTGTCATTCTAAGAAGATATGTTGCTCACTTGAGCTTTGTTATCCTTTTTCGAAAATGACTAAACCCAAAGAGCGACTGAAAGCCAAGCTGTGTGTGGTTTCTTCCATTATGGTATTTGTTAGCGCTATAAAAATGTTTTATAGTGTGTTGTTTGATCCATTGAGTGGTACATGAATTCTAGTCAACAACTGATCAGCATTATCGATATGGATTCCTAAACACTTGAGAAGATCTACCAATACAGTATTGTTTTAAAATGGTGAATGAAATAATTTTACCTAGGAATATATTTTATATATATAAGAATGATTTTCAAAATTAATATAGTTGTATAGTTGAGTTGATTATTTAGAAATGATTATATTTTATTGTTATCATTTAGTATTTGATTAGTTATGCTCGTCCAATTTGAGCATTAACTACTATTGAATAGTTCATAAGGAATTTTCCTCAGTAAGATATTGGTCGAGTAGATGTGAACTAGGGAATCTTGGAACGAACCCCTTGTGAATTAAATTTCACAGTTTTATTATAAGGTGTTCGAAGAAATGGTTAAGTTAAAAGTCATCTTTTAACAATTTTAAGCTAAAAATAAACTTTAATAAAAAGTTATTTAATATAATTTGAATAGTAGGATAATACATTTGGAGGATAAATATATGAGAAAATTTATTTATAATAAAGAAGAATTATTTAAATATGAATTAACCCACATCTAAATTTGCTATATCATATATGTGATGCTATAAACTATTGTTGATTTCTTGGATGATAGTTAGATTTGTTTTAGTGTCGTTATAGAAATTTTGGCTATACCGTCATTTATTAATGTAACGACCCGTAATTTTTTATTATTAAATTTTTTTAATTTAGTAAGGTTTTGTGATTTAATGTCGAAAGAAAAAAATTGTAATTTCTTAATGAAATAATAACTAAAATGAAATGTAACAATGTTAATTCAAGTTAATTGTTAACAATCTTAATGAAAGTCCAATTTATTGAAATAATGTAAATATATACTTGGCTATAAATTTAATATAAGAAAACAAAGGTAAATATTGAATTAATTTATGAAATAATATATAGTCGATGGTAATTGAATAAATTTAGTGTTATGTGAGAAATTGGAACATTTGTTTGTAAATAATAACCTTATAAGTGTGACTAAAGGTTAATGGCAACAATTATTATATTTACCTATTTATTTAGTTTATTAAAATTTAGTTGGAAATTAATTATAACTAAATGAAATTTAAGGTTACATTAATATGAGTTAATACAATACCTGTAAATTGTGAAAGTAATAAAAGGAGGAGAAATGTAATTATATTCATAAGGAAATAATTGATTTAATAAAAGATTGGAATCAAGATAAATAAATCATTTGGGATCTTAAATTTTAATTGATGTATAAATTTGATAAGAATTCAATATAAATGGAAATGTAGTAGTTAATACAAATAAAGATGGAAATTGGAGAATATTAATGTAATGAAATATTAATGAAATATATAAAAAAAATGTTAACTATGTTATTAGATTTATAATTGGTTGCATATAAAGGTTGAAATCAAATTTATTTAATTTATTGAAATTAAATTATAATTAAATTAGATTAATTACAATTAAAATTGAACATTATAATTAGTGAAATTTTAAACACTGAATTGATATGTGAAACTGTTTTAAATTATTGTAAATGTCCATATAATCAAAATTGATGAAATTTGTTGATTATAAAATTTGAATTAGAAAAGTGATTTAATTAATTTAATTATTAATTTATTTAATTAACATGAAATTAACCATGACCACTGACTCGGATTCCAACGAAGCCAGTTTCATTAGATCCGTAATGGTGAATTATTGTAGGAATTCAAGTTTCGTATCGATTGGACTTGTCGTTTGATCGTACGGGCTTGAAACGCGTGGAATTTTATTTAATTGAAATCAATTTGAAATAAACTGATTTTAACATAACTTCTTCATACGATAGAATTAAGACCTGAAACCTGTTCCATTGAGTTTCAAATCACCAAAAACATCTATTTTCACAAATGGGATGACTCATTTTCGTTCCGAAGGAAAAACTGGCTTTTCGGGTCGTTTATCGTTCAACTTCCAAATCAAATCTGATCCATTCATTCTATTTCTAATCTACTTATAAATAGTCTATTATAAACCCTAGCTACTTCTTGTTTTTATTTGTCTGTACGTATAATTCATGTCTATATCCTCCTTCCCAATGGCAGAACATATCCAAGATTTCCAAACCCTCAATTCAGTTTCAAATTCAATTCCAAAAAAAATAAACTTCTCAAAATATATCGAATTATATATTGATTTGAAGCTCTCGACGAGTGCAAGCCAAATCTGCAGTCTATTTTTTGATTTGGATTTGTGTGTGGCCAGAAATCCAAGATTAATTCACGGCTGCTCATCGCGTCTTGATAGTCTTGCATGGATCGCCAAATTAAATTTACCATCGCGTGGAGAGGATCACGCGTTGTCCATCAGCGGTGTTCGTTTGAATTGTTAATGGCTAGATCGCCGGTGAAAATTCAAGTAGGGCTCGATATTTTGGTGGCGGATGAAGCTCGCATGGTCGATCGAGAGGATGGAGGCGTGATTGACGACCATGTGGAAGCGGGGCCGTGGCAACGTACGACGAGCTTTGCGGTGTTCGATGACGGCGGGCTCGCGTAGGTTCGGTATGCTTAGGGTTGCCCGTGTAATGTCTCAAGTGACGTGGTTCGAGAAGGGGGCTTTTGTTTTTTTTTCAACTCGTTCTAACTCGCATAACTTTTACATAAGAGGTCCATTTCATACGCGGTTTATTTTGCTGGAATCGTATTGAAATTTCAGACATTATGATGTTGGTTTGGACGAATTCTGAGACCATTTGAATTTGGGCCATAATTTGGATTTTAATTCGATTTAAAATCGAAGGTGAGTGATTTGACCGACTCATAACTTCTAAAATTTCTTATGTTCATTAAATTAAATTTATGATGTGATTAGGAATTTATAGTTGTTTGATATATTTAAATTGCTATTCATGTTAATTTGTATTATTTTAAATTAAATTGTTACTTAATTTATTATTGAATTTAAATTACCAATTAAATACCTGTTATTGATAATTAGTTGATTATTGATATTTATTGGTTGAATTGAATGATGATTTTGATGGATGTTTGATTTCTGATATTGGATGATTGGATGTTATATTTCATTTTGCTAGTTCCCTTAGCTATTATTAGGAAAATCCCTATGGGTTGAAATAATATATACCTGAACGATCTATATATTAGGGAAAAATCACTATGGGTTGAAATGATAGACTCGAGCTATTTTATGAATTTTATTATTTAATTTGGGATTGCTGTTTGGAATGATATATAACTGTAAAAAATTTAAATTGTGGATTGAAATGATAAATATCCATATCACTTGACCCTAGGGTAGATAATTGTATACGGACACCGAATTGATTAAATTAAATGATTTTTTAAATCCATAAATTTTTGAATTTGGTTAAATGATATTTTGAAATAAAATTTGATTTATATAAATTGAATTATCATCGGAATTCAAGTTTTAGGCTGAAAGTGGAATTGGTTCAAAGGGATTGTTTAAAGGAATTAAAAATAAAAATTGTAAAATTGAATTTTGAAATACAAATAAAAATTTTGGAATTGAGTTATTGAAATTATTTGAAATATAACCTGAAATATATATTGAATTTGGAGTAACTTAGATTGATATTTCAAACACGAGTTGAAAGCAATATAGAATTTAATAGTTTATTGAGAATTTGAATTTAAAGATTAGGAATTGGGTTTGTTGATTTGGAGATTGAAATGGTTCAGATGTGTTGAAATAAAATAAATAGTTTAAATTGATTTTTAATTCCAAATTCATACTTTATTATAAACTATTTAAAATATATTATTTTAAAATATCCAATTATTAAGATTTTTCAAATTATTAAACTATTTTAACTTATATTATCTATTTTAAGCCATCTTATTTATTTTAAAAAATTATTAGCCCATTTTAACTTATTTTAAATCTTATTAATCTATTTTAAAGCTATTTAATCTATTTTAATTACATTTTATCTATTTTAAATCTATTCAACTATCCTAAACCAATTTAACAGTATCTTTAATCTTTAATTAAACTATTTTAGAGTATTTTAACTAATTATAACTATTTATAACTATCTTTCTAAATTTCAAACTAAATAAAGTAGATGTGTATATTTAAATCCTCGATTTAAAGTGAATATGGTTAAACGATGTTATAACTTAAGTTGGGATTTAAATGTTATAATAAATTGAATATGATGATTTTGAAGTAAAGATTTAACCTATTTGGAAATATGATTTTGAATGAAATTATGATTTGGAAAAGGTATGATTTCAAATGTGATAGAATTTGAAAGTGAATGTGATTTCGAAAGTATTGTGGTTTTGAGAATATGATATCTTAATATAAATTACGAAGTGACTTTTGAAATATAAAAGAACCATCCGGTGTGAAATAAGTGTTTGGTTATTAAAGAGACTGGGATTGGATATTGTCATACTCTCTGCCAATACTGAAAACCACTTTAAAAATTGTGTGTGTGGTGGAGACTCCAAAAATGAAGTAGGATGGTTTGACGAACGATTTCTGTATAAGGTATGACGTGACCTTGACTCCCATGGGTTGGCTTAGATGTGACTAAAACAAGAGCTATACCTAGGCCAAGTGAGGTCATTCCTCCGATCGGACATGCTTATTCGATACCATATTATGACATTTGTGATGAATTGGTAGCCACTCCATGATTTTGATTATGGAAGTGTGTTTTAAGGTGGGCGGTAGTAGCTGCTATGCGTTACCACCAGCCCGGTTCTGCAGTTGGTAGATCTACACTGGCATTGCCTCGAATGTCGTGTTCACATGCCATAAAGTGCCTTCTACGAGTTTGTTTTGTACTGTACCTATGTGGTGTCCTCTGAGTAAATCACCGGTTTAGTGGAGCGTATGGCATTATATAGACTACAGGAATACGTAAAATGTGTTAAAAAGGATATGGGTAACGCCTTAATGCTATTTTTATACTTTTTACTTTACCATAGACACGATTATAATAGCATATTGTACTACATAGTAGATAGTTTAACGGATCCTTAGGAGATGTGAATCCCGAACATCTCTTAAGTTATTGCACTCACGTTAGACACTGGATAGGAGATGTCAAACCCCATAAACATCACTGATGTCGTCACACTCATATTTACTGTTGATTTAACTTACATAAGATCTTTTACTTCTGACTTGAGTATTTTGTCTTATCAATTCGCTCGGGTCAGCTTGATCATTTCAGGGTTGAAGACCTTAATTCTGGAGGACGAAGACGAAGACTTGTACTATTATTATTTATGATATGTATTCCACTGCATCATGTTGTTCTGCTGCATTTACTTATTTATTCCTGTTTATGTAACTATGATGTTTGTGTTGTAAAGAATAATCAAATGTATTTATAAAACAGCTTCATGAACTATTATTTGATTATTATATTTTGTCATTCTGCCGCGAGATTCTTTATCTGTTTTATTTCTTTCTCTTTTTCTTATTTGCCGCACATAACAATCTGCCCTTTTGAATGGTTTGAGTCCGACGTGTGTGTCTGCTTAAAACGTCCAAAAAGGCAGGCCATTATAACTATATATTATCCCCTAAACCCATATAGTATGTTTGAACTTGAGCCTATGTTTTCCCAAAAGTGGATGATTAAATTTCATTAACCATTCTAATTGATGATATTTTAAATTAGTTAATCATTTTAACTAATGATTTTTAAAATTAATTAATCTTTTTTATTAACAAGATTTGGGTTTAATTAACCATTTTAAGTAATGATATTTGAATTTAATTAATTATTTTAATTAATGATATTTGAAAATTAATAATCATTTTAATTTATGATTTTTAAAATAATTATTCATTTTAGTTAATGATTATTTGAATTTAATAAATCGTTTGATAAATAGTATTTTAAGTTCGTTAATTGATTTAATATATGAGTTTAAAATAAATTAATTGATTTGATGAAAGTGTGTTGGAAGTAATTCACTATTTTATTAAAGATAATTGATTTGTTTATTAAAGAAAATTGTAAATTTGATTAATTATCTTTTGGGGTAGTTAATATTGTTTTATATTTAAAAAAGATATTATAAATGTAATTTGTTATCTTTAAGGATAATTAATGTTATTTTAAATTTAATAAACTAATTTTATAAATCATCCTCTAGGGTGGTTAACATTGTTTTAAATCTATAAATGAGAATTATTTTTAAAGGGAATTGTTTATAAATAAAACTAAGTGTAAGTTGTATTGGAATTTTAGTAAACGATGTTTAAAATGACATTTGTATTGACCCTTGTTTTAATACAGTTAGTATTACAAATTTGTCTTTCCAAATAACATTTAAAGATTTTTTAGAAAATTAAAATCTTTGAATTGTTTAAAGTAATTTCAAAAGATTTTGAGAAAAGTAATAACGGTATTATTTGGAAATATTTTGGAAAAGAAATTTTAAGTAGAGTTCTTTTTCTCTGAATAATTCGGAGAATAACATTTCGATTAGTTTTGTGGTAATCCGAATAATCTTCTAAGTGACGATCAAATGTTGCTCAGGCGATGTTGTGGAGTACTTAGTAAATTATTCTCTTTATCACTGTGCGGTTGAAAGGAATTCAAATCCGAATGAACCCAAAGTGAGTTTTAATAAACAAATTGTTTGAAGTTATTTCATAAAAAAAAATGTATTATACTTTCAAAGATGAGTTTTGAAATTTATAGCTGGGTATTTAGTCTTTAAGTTCCCTAAAGAGGGAATTGATTTCAAAAATAAAATTATTTCTGATAAGAGTTGCTTACATAAACGAATTTTACCCATAAATAAATATGAGGTAATTTAATGCTAATTTAGATGGGTTAGATGGGATATAAAGGTTTTGATAACATTGTTTTATCAAAACCATGGACATTATTTAAGTAATCTAAGTAGTGTAAACTAATTGGTGTTATTGGATCAGCCCATAAACATGATTCATTATAAAACCTTAATGTGAAAGGTAGGAAAGTTTTAATGGGCATCGTTTTATTAAAACAGTAGTTTTTATTTAAAACATTTAAGTAGTATAAACTATTTGTTATTTTGAATCAACCCATAAACACTGTCCATCTTAACACTCTAAGTTAAAGAGGTTGAGAGGTTGACTCAGTTTTAAAAGACTGAAATTTTGATTTGATCCTCATCTAAATTTTGAAAGAAAAATAAATTTTGTGTTTTGTATATACTCTTAGGATTTAGAAGGGAACTATACAAGAAATAAAGTGGAATAAATTATTATTTGGTATTTTATAAAGAAAAGACTTTATAAAATATTTTTAAACTTAGATGAAAATTTATAAAAATTCAAAAACAATTTTGCTATTGAATAAAATATTAATTGAAAATTTATGTGATTTAGAAAGATTGGTGTAATAATGGTGCGCTAAGATAATTATTTATATTTGGGTAATCAAGAATGTTTTGGACCTAAGTTAGGAGTTTGTTGTTAATCTTTTAGCATTTTAAATAATGTTGAGTGTTAGATTTATTTTTTCTTATGGAATTTCCACGATTGGTAGTGTTGGTGTATTCCTTTACGGAATTTGGTTGATTCGATTCATTTGAATTTGAATGATTGATTGTGTGGTCTAACGTACCATAGTTTATAAAGTTAAAAAAAATTATAAACCAAGGTTTTTGAATTATTATTTATTAGGATAGAAATCCCGGTGCTTCTGAAAATGTGATTTTGGAAAAATAATTTGGGAAAGAGATAACAATTTTTCACTCTGGTTGTTGTATTTGGAGGAACTGGGATATCACTGGATGCTTCAGGTTGTATTGATTCTATAGTTTTACACGTTTTTGATAGAAGGACACCCTCCTAGTTATTTTTTTCAATTTGGTTTTAATACATTTCTTTTTGAAGAAATTTGAAAATAAATTTTAAATATAAGAGCCTGGGCATTTAGTTCAAAATTTACCTTTTGATATGATTATATGCGTAGTCTTTTATTTCAGGACATTTTGTTAATTTGATTGCATATAGATTTATATCATACTAGTTTTTGCTATATAAGTTACATCTGATTAATGTGTTAGATTTTTCTAGGATAGTTTGTTTTCTAGGACAGGATTGCGGTAAATTTCGGGGCCGAAATTCGTTTAAGGGGGGAGAGTGCAACGACCTAGAATTTTACCACATTAATTTCTTAATATTTAATTGATTTTAAATATTCAGATAATAGGCTTTATAATTAAAATAAAAAATATTTTAAATAATTAATATTGAAGGTAAAATTGTTTTCAAAATTAATTTACAAAAATATTTAGCGAAGAAATATCAAAAATGTGACTGGAAATTATTTTTCGAATTTTCGACTTTACATCTTCTAAAAGTTATCTGAAACATTGTGATCATTTTAGTATACATAAAAACAAACATTTATAAAAGAAATTAGGATTTAGAAATGATAATACATATTTATTCATAATTTAAGAATATATAAAAAATAAAAGGTGATGTGATAGTTTCCTAAGTTTAAAATTAAAACAAAAAAGCAAATGTCACATCAAGTGAAACATGTTTAGACATGATTTGATATTTTGGATACTTGAGTTTTAAATGCATTTTGGTAAGGGGGAGATAAGCATTGTGATGTGGCAGCCATGGATAAGAGGGTATAAGTGGAATTAGCCACTTTGCACGAAATTATAAATAGCAACTTCATGCTCTCATTTTCATTTTCTTTCCAAAATTTACCTCCTATTCTCACTGCTATAACTTCCTTAAAAATACTCCAAATAAAGAAATTCTTTTCTTTAACTTCAAGAGAATCGAGTTGGATAAAGTTTTTGTCTACACTATTCTTCAATTTCTGAGAGTTATTGGGAGAAAAATTCATTTCTTTACATAGCATTTTCGGACCCAGAATTTCAAGTCCAAAAATGGATCTTCTTCTTTTGACCATATCTTCTTCAAAACTAATTCAAATTGAGTAATTCTTTTTTTTTTTTGAAATTGTAGAGAAAAAAATTTCTACAACTTTACTCTTTATCAATTTTTCAAAATTCGAGAGTAAATAGTCGCAAAACTAGTTGGAAATGACCAATTTTCAGGTTCATTTTTTAGGGTTCGATGATTATCCAAAGTCACTCCACCTTACCAAAACAAGTTTCACTTCCTTATTCTTTCAAGGCCGAGCCTAACTAGTGCATTAAGGGTTCAAGACTCCATCTTTTTCTTTGGAATGGAAGTGCTAGGTCATACCCTAAGTTAGGAGAGTTTGGAAAACTTCGGTGAGTAAAACTCTTAACTTTTTTCGGGAAATATTTAACTTTATTTACATTGTGATATATGTTGCTTGCTTGGTTTGGATATGATTTGAATTTTTTCATGTTTGGTTTGAAAATGTATATGTGTGATGGATGCAAACATGTTATGTAAATATTAGTTAGCAAACTAGTTTGTAAGTAAAATTTTCCTTACAAAACCAAAGCTTTAAAACTATATTCATGTTCATATTTATTGCCTATGAATGCTTGTTGTATGTATGCTTAAACCATTGCTTTGTGATGTTTGGTTGTGTTATAGTATTATAAACTTGTTTGCCGAACTACCCGCATAGCGATAGTCATTGTATTGGCACTTTCAAAAAATCACTTTTTATCAAACCATTTGGTTTCATCTTCGTGCTTGAAATTATTTTTCAAGTTAAGCAAGATTTTGATTAATGATGTTTTCAAAAAAATAATTTATTATTTTAATAATGATTATTTAATTTAATTAATTATTTAATTAATAAGGATTAAGGTTAACTAATTAACTTATTAATAAAGTGTTTTAAATTTAACTAATTACTTAGTTAATGATGTTTTTAATTTAATTAATCATTTTACTTAATGATGTTTAAGGATGATTAGTCTTTTGAAAATTATGGGTTAAATTTAATTAATCAATTAATAAATGATGTTTTTAAAATTAATTAATCTTTTTAATTAATGACTTTTAAAAGGAAATCAACTTGTTTTAACTTTCATTAATCTTTCCTTAATGGTGGTTTAAATTGATTAATGATTTTAAAATAATGATATTTAGTTATAAATTAATTAATTAATTATATTTAAATATTACTGATTAATTGAATTAATGATGTTTTAAAGGTGATTTACCCTTTTCAATTAAAGATTAGTGGAGTTAATTAACCAGCTTAATTTATGAAATTTCAAAGTGAATTTATCAAGTAACAAGGATGTTTTGACTTAGTTATTCATTTTAAATTATTTACTAATTTAGTTAACTATACTTTATATATTAATTGAATTAATAAGGTTTAAAAGTGGTTAATTTTTTTATTCAAATTCATTTGAAGTTCAATAATTAAATTGTGTGATGAAGTCTAAAGTTAATTAATCAATGTAATAAGAGTGTCTGAAGTTATTAAATCCTTTTTATAATGATGTTTTAAAATAGTGAACTCTTTTAAAAAAGTGTTTTAAAGCTAATACTTGTAGTGTGAAGCCCAAACACGAATTCGGGTTTTTAAAAGAAAAGGTTTGATTCGTTTATGGAAATGAATTCATTTTCGTAAAACGATTCACTTATATGGGAATGATTTATTTGTATACTTAGCACTAAACATCGAAGAAGTAGACTCGTCGCTATTTCGAAAGTTAAGTATAATCATGAGACATGACTTTGAGGTAACACTATCTTAACTCATTCGGTATTATTGTTGACTAAGAATAGTACAAGTTGGAATTCGATGAGTGGTGATAAGTACACGAGAATTAATTTCCATATACGATTGTTTTATATCCTCGCTAGTTGGTTTCCCAACGATCGATAACCTAAGCCTTCTTTGTATTTCGTCATTCTAAGACGATGTGTTGCTCACTTGAGCTTTGTTATCCTTTTTCGGAAATAACTAAACCTAAGTCAAAGAGCCATCAGAGTTCTCAAGTATATTTCTAAAGCTATACTTTCGGTAGGGGGAGCACCCTCCTAGTCATTTATTGGAAAATTTCCTTTTCTTATTTGATTCGAACCTTTGAATCTGTTTTCTTTATTACCATGGGAAAAGTCAACCACTCTTCACAGTATTCAATTATTCGTTTCGTCCATTCTATTGAGTTTGGATAGTTATCTTGTTTAGTCCATTCTATCGAGTTTAGAGTATTCTCTTGTTTTATCCATTCTATCCAGTTCAGATTTTTATTTAGACTATTTCCATTCTTTCAAGTGTGAATGCTATACTAATTGTACCCATCATCTATGTTTGGATTTGTTCCCTATGGTTCATTTCCATTTTTGTTATGTTTGGTTGTTGTTTATGTGGGAGAAAACTCGTTCCACGTTAGTGGCATGGTCCCACATGTTATTGTTTAAATACAACCCATTTGTTTCATAGTTTTACTCATACTAGACATTTTGTCTGACCCGAGTTGTTTATTTTCCCTAAACTCTCGGGTACTCAATTATATTTGGGTCGTTCGAGATTAGCAGGTTTTCTAAGGAGCTCTTTGAAGACGGTGATCAAGCAGGCGGCTCCTTAGTTATCTAGTTATTTAGCTCCACTGTATGATTATGTTGGTATATTTTGTACCTTAAGGATATAAAGTCAGAATGTATAGCTGCAAATCTATTAGATGTGGTACTTTTGTTTAACTCTGATTGCTCCATGCAAGGAGTAACCTTTTATACTATATCATTTTATATTATATGTAACCATTCCATTGTGAGGTATTTCTATTCTGTTCTTTGTGTTCTTTATTTTACCCCAAGACAACTTATCTTTGGGATGCTTGGGTAATGGCAGACGAGTACCGAGGATGTATTAAGTGTTGTTCTTAGGGATCAGAAAGGTGGGTCGTACAACAACTAGCCAGTGGCTTTAAATCTTTCCATTCTATTAACATAGTTAACACCACACTTTGATATTTTCTGCTAAGTGCATCTGCAAGTTTATTTTCTTTCCTTGGCTATACTCAATACCGAAATCTTAAGCCGCCAAAAAATCTAGCCACCTTTTTTGTCAGGACACGATTCTTCGTCTTTCGAAAATTCAACATCGACACTCACTTTATCGACTGCCGAGAAATCGAACGACGGAAAACCGAACACTGAGGGTTTTATTTAAGAAAAATTTAGGAAAGAAGAAGAGAAAAAGATAGAAATTAGGGAGGAGAGAAGAAGATAGGAAATTTTAAAAATAGAACGGAACAGAAAGAAATAACAGAACAACAACAGAATCTCACAATTCGCAGCGGAACAACATATAATAATAAATGAATAATCTTTAAACAAAGAACTATATCAGTTATTACATTACATTTCATTACATTACATCATATCATCAGAGTGTACAACATCATACAACAACAAACAGTGCAGCGGAAAAAAAGGAATACTATATAATAGTAATACGCCATGCCATCCATCTTGCCTCCAGCAACTCCAGAATATCCAGAATATCCTGATAAACCTAACTCTTGACTGCCCGTGTGGAAATTAGTGGGCACCCAGAGTTTAGGAAGGAAAACAATAAACTCCGAGTCAGTCATGTGACTGGTGTGAGAACTCAAAACAGTTTATTTAACTTTAAAAATCAAAAAGAGGAATATTTTTAATTCAATTCGCAATGCTTTTAAAAATGAGACTACCATAAGACCTCCCACCACACACACAATGCAAACGCAGACTTGGAGGAGATTTCTTCTTATGTTAGTCAAACATGCTTGATACGCATTTAAAAAGAGCATTTGATATTATTATTAGTGCATAGTGTAGAACAAATCCTTTCGAAAGTAAAGATATAAATCATAGCCAGCATAGGTACCATTATATTATGCCTACTAATAGCTACCATATTAAATGGCAGGTTCTACAACTAAAACCGTACAAGTTTCGTATTGTTTCTTTGGATTTCCAACAAATGGTCAGGCCAAGGAACTTCCCATTGCCACATGAGAATGCCTCTGGATGGACATCCCCGAGAACCAAACCGGATCTCTACCAACACAAGGCCGGGTTACCCCTAACTGGGTAACAACTGACACGAGTATGCCATCCCCCGGTCCTTTGGGACCTTTATCAACCGAGCGCTCGATATCCAACATCACACCATAATAAATAGAGTGTTTTCAACATGAGTAAGTATCTGGGCTCCATACCATGATACCACCCTTTTCCAGAAGGAAATGCACATACCCTAAGGGGAGCTACAGCAACCCCTAATAACCTTGCTGCATCTTTCCTGTTTTGACCATTTCCGGGATGTGAGGCTCGACGAAGTCACGTCCACAAAAACATACTTTATACAAAAGCCATGCTTTGGGTCAACAAATGATCAACACAATGATCACTAGGATAGACGATCAAATAAACGATCCTATCACAAATAATCAACACAATGATCATTTCAGCATCACTCAGCATGTCACATTACCAAAATGGGATATATCGCTGATAACTTCAACTATATAACCTTTGAGCTCGTACGTCTCAAAGAAGGGTGTTAAGCAAAGAATAAATTCTCCGCCACCAACAAAAATATATTTGAAAGAAATCGGCTTTATATCTCAAATTGTAATGTCAGGCATACAATCCATACAAGTTTGTTCCAGGCTCGAACAAAACCGAAGGCACTTCTTACGAAGCCCTTGCAATACGGGTATTCACAATCCCGATCGAATTTCCCATCACTTAGGAGATCTCAATACCAGGAGCTACCCAGTGCAGAGACAATCGATAGGTCATCCTATCGCTTTCACAAATACTCGGTCTTCAACACCGATCTTCAAATGCAATTCATAACGACGTATCACATATTCGGAATGGGTTATACGACCCCATGGTCCTTTCCCGGTTAACCCGAATAGTGAGCGCTTATTCAAAAATAAGTGTGCATTCAAATTCAATCAATTCACACCAAATACCCATTTAAAGGGAAATATTGATAGTCGGTTATTGAACTATCAATGGATATGCACACATCACCAGATTCCAAATAATTTTCCAAATTATTTATTTTCCAAAATATCTTTACAAGATATAAAATTCCAACACTTCAAAAAATAAATCAATATTTATTTTCAAACAAATTTCACTTTCACATATAAATTCCATAATGAATTTATATTTCAAAATATTCATGCATATTCGATTTCAATAATCCATTTCAATTTATCCTCAAAAAGATAAATTCTAATTATTCACTTCATATTGGAAAACATTTCCATACTTATTTATTCATAAGTAATTCACAAATCTCTTTTATTTCAACCTTTGAAAATATTCAATATACTTAAATCGAATTAAGTATATATTTCATTCTTTAAGGGAAATCATTCTCTTAAACATTTTTATTTGGGCCAAAACGAATGTTACGTAAAACATCGTTACGACAACCCAAAATCACTAGTATAGGGATTCGAAATTAAAATAGATATATAAATCCCAATACTATACAAAACATTTCCTTTCGGAAATCATTTACTATAACAACAGTGTTATAGTCCACCATTTCCTTTTATTTCTCGAAAACGTCTATTTCAACAATAAATGTTGAAATCTATGATTTCGAATCTCAACACAATTAAAACATCGTTAAATCGTTTTAATTCTATTTAAAACATTCACATTCAATACATTTTCTTTAACGTATTATTCACTATTCAAAAACGTGAATATACTTCATTAACAAATTTCATCCTTTCTATTCATTTTATTTTAAAGGATTATTCACTGTCAAAAAAACGTGAATATAACTCCATTTATAAGTTATAACAATTAACTTATCAAAACAAGTCGTTTGCGAATTTATAAAACAACGTTTATAAATTCCATTTCCATTTATTTCATAACAACTTCCTTTATAAATCTTCTTTATTTACCTATTCGATTTATAATCTTAATTATAAACCAAAAGTCCAAATTATAAGTCAAACACTTATAATTTATTTATTTGCAAAAATCGTTCCTTTGAACTTTACAAATTTTATAAACCTATTGTTTATAAAATTCCATTTATAACTTCACCGTTATATAATTCTATAAATTTCATTCATTAATGAATTTCATTTTCACTTCATTCAAACACTTATAAAGACTCGTTTTATAATGTCAATATTTCGATTTATAAATATCCGTTTATAAATCTCTTAATATAAATCAATTAATATTATCCTTTAAAACATCTTTTAATTTCCTTTATAATTTCATCATTTCGATTTATAAAAAAAAATCAAATTTTATAAATCCTATATTTAAACTTTTATCATATATTCAAAAATCCAATTTAAATTATTTTATAAAATCATTAGTTCATATTTCTCAAAAATCGACTTTTAATCGTATTTCTAAAAATCAGCTTTTTAACTATATTTCACAAAAACCATAATTTTTATAACTTTAAAAATTATAACGTTTATTTATTTATAATGGATCAATTCCAAAAATATAGTATATTTTCAAAATCACTTTTAAAATCATTTTAAAATCCCAAAATCTGGGTCCAATGATGCTACACACCAAATAGTCAATCACGACTACAACGATCCATCATATATCGTATATGATAATCAACGAATATCAAAATATCCATAATCAAATAAAAACTGTTGAGGAATCCAGTTGGATCCCTCCAACCTGTTTCCTGCATCCAAAAACATTAGCACAATACCAATTTCGCTCCAGTACGAAATTATCGCGGTATATGTTCTTAATAAATATTATCCGCTTAATAACGGCGTAATAGGGTCTCATCCGCTAAACAAAAAATGCGGGAAATCAATCAACTGCAATATATACATATGCCAATATATATATATTGATATTATATATAATACCAATTTCACTGTTTATGAAATATTCGCGGTATATGTTTATATTAAATAACATCCGCTTACTAACGGCGCATAATGTCTATTTTAACAATCAATAGATATCAATCATCATTCATACATGCATTCAAATATTTTAAATCTAACTATTTAAAATAAAATCGAAATCTATTCGATTGAGTGAGAAGTTCTCACCTTGGTTTTAATTTCCGTTTTAGCTTTTATTTCGAATAAAATTAAACGCGCGTTTAATTTTACCCGAAATCCTCACTAACTCCAAACGACTCCAAACCAACTCCATCGCGTAGTGCTCGTCCATACGATCCCAACGCAACTGGATTTGCATTTTTTCGACCTCGTATGAAAAAGTTATGAATTTTACAAGTTTACTCGAGTTTAAATCAACTAATTTCAACATAACTTAATTAATTTATACCCTAAGCAAATCTTAGCCCTTGGATCACACAACCTCCACATCTCCACCGTTAACTCCTTCTTCTCATTTGCACGCAACAAGCTCCAGGAAGCAAAACACGGCCATGAACCCATTCATATGAATTAGGGTTAAATTATACTACCTCCACACTCATCAATTACTCGATCAAGACGTTGCATGCTGTAGCCCCTCTCTCCACCTAGGTTCGGCCTGAAGGCCATGCAACTCGGCCTCAATATTGGCCTTGAAATGCGTGTACACTTGACCACGAACGGCCCCCCCCCCCCTGACACCACCACGTTGCTCCGTTTCCGATCACAGCCGTTCAGATCGTAGAGCTTGACGTCCTCTTCAATTTGTTAGTTGAAACCTAAGGCTAATTCTTGATGGATTTGGAGAAATCAAGGGGAAGAGGAAGATCATTTCTGGCCATTGACAGTTTTAGGGCCGGCTACAAATTGGAATTAGGGTTTTAGTTATTTTTTTTGTAAAATTATGAAGAGGTGAGGTGTATTTATAGAGAATCGAACGACACTATTCACCCGGAAATTCCGAACTCCGATTTAGACGCCGTAACCAGCGTACCTAGGGTTTACCCCGCGTTCCGGACACAATGGAATAGGTTTCGGAAGCTAATTCGGAAGTATGTGCGAGTTATGGCTATAAACGCTCAATTTAAATTAAACCGATTTAAACCGATTTCTAGGCGTTTTAATTTGTACCGGACAAACGGTAAATCCGATTGACTTGAAATTTGAAACCTTACAATAATATCACATTACGGATCCGATGAAACTGGTTTCGTCGAATTCCGAGACCTTTTGAAAAATGGCTATTTTGACTCGCCAAATTTAAATTAAAAACGATTCGATGCGTTTCGAGCTGCCACGATCAAACGATAACTCCGATTGACACGAAATTTGAAATCCGGTAATAACTAACTATTACGGATCCAATGGAACTAGTTTCGTTCAATTCTGAGACTGTTCAAAAATTGGCTATTTTACAGTCAATTATTAAATATTAAAATATTCAATTTTCACAAATTAATTTTTAATTCGATTTTAAAAGTTCTAAAATATCATTCTAACTTCAATATGATAAAATAAAATTTTACAAATCATTTTCAATCATATTTAACTCTATTTTCAATTATTTCCATAATTTAACATATTAAATTATCGATTTAATAATCCAATTAAATCCAAAAATTCAAATAAAAATTTATTTGACTTATAAATTCACTTATTAATATTTAAAATTAATTAAATATTCAAATTTTAATTTCTAAAAATTCTGGGTCGTTACAATTTTTGTCCCATATTCAACTCCTTTTGAGAGAATTAATACTTCAAGGACTTGTGATCCGTAAATAACTCGAATCATTCTCAAAAAAGATAGTGTATCCACACTTTCAAAGCAAAGATCACCCCCACCGACTCTAAATCATGAGTCGGATATTTAACTTCATATGGCAAAAGCTTCCAAGAAGCGAATATAATCATTTTACCTTTTTGCATTAACACGGCTCCTAACCCTGTCTCATATGTATCAGTATACACCACTATCTCTAGACTTTCATTTGGAATGACTAACACGGGCGCATTGGTTAATAAATGTCAGCTTTAAGAATGCTTTTTCACATTTATAAATAAAATTTACATCTTTTATTGCTAGTTTAGTCATAGGCACCGCTGTACAAGAGAATTCCATGATGAATTTTCGATAATAGCTAGTTAACCCTATAATACTTCTTATCTTGGTCGCAGTCTCGGATCATTTCCAATTATCAGCAGTCAACCTTAGCTGGATCTACTGATAACCCTTTTTCTGAAACTACATGACCAAGGATCTTCACTTCTTTCTTCTAAAAATGATATTTTGAAAAATTTGCTTTTAGTTGATGCTGCCTTAATGTTTCTAGCACTATTATGAAATAAATCTCATGATCTTGTTTATTATTAGAATGTATTAGAATGTCATCTGTAAACATTAATACAAATCTGTCCACACACTCTTGAAAGATCCGGTTCATCAAATCCATAAAAAGGCAGCGCATTGGTCAGTCCAAAGGATATGACAATGTTGTCCTCTGCCACTCTCAATTGATGGAACCCTGTTGCTAAATTTAATTGTAAAAATACCCTGGCTCCACTCAACTGATCAAACAAATAATCTATTCTCAACAAAGGATATCAATTTTTTATCGTCTTCTCATCAACTTATGATAGTCGCATATCCTCAATGACCCCTTCGGTTTCTTTATGAACATCATTGCCACTTCCCAAGGCAAACTGCGTGGTCGAATAAAATTCTTTCCTTCTAAGTCCAACTGCACCTTTAACTCTTCCATCTCAGTAGGTGTCATTATGCTAGGCAGCCTACTTACATATTCAACTTCAAATACAAGACTATTCGAAACTCAATAGCTTGCCTCGTTGGTAGTCCTATAACTATCTTAAATCATACTCTCTCACAACGAAAACCCAATTCGCCTCATCTTCCACTTCCATTACACCCAATAAAGCACATACATCTAAACTCAAATTCTCTACCGAGTATATAATTCGATCATGGCTAGTTGGGTGTCTTAATGATGTCTTCTTATTCTAGCAAAATATCCTGGCATCATATATGCTTACCCAATCCATACCCAAAATAATCCCAAAACCCATAAAATCAAACATATGTAAATTGTAGGTAAGTGCATGACTTACAGCTCAATTTCTAAATGGTGACATCTCACCCCAAGAGTTGCATAACCTACTACTAGATGCGCAACCTTTAAGGATGTAATAAGGTATGATGGTTCTAGATTTAACTTATCACCTAACATTGCGAGTTAAAGGAATGTGATGCACTAGTATCAAATAATAGTTTAACAAGTATGCCATGAGTCAAAAGTGTACCTCCCATCATAGACTTTTCTTTCTCTTCTACAGTCGGCATAGAAGCTGATGGTTCTAGAAAAAAAACTTTTCCTCTATCAGCCCTGGCCAGTTCTGGACATTCATTCTTGTAATCCCCCATCTGGTTGCAGTTGTAACACTTCACACCCTTCTTTTCCATAACCTTCTTTCCATCACCAGAGCGACGCTCATTATTGAAGTGCTTTTTCTATTCATACTTATAACAAACAACATTAACGTTCCCTTTCTTGGTAGCTCCGCCCTTTTGGGCTCCCTTCTTGTTAAAGAACCTCCTCCTCTTGCCTTGAAAACCTTTAATCTCCATCGGATTATCACTTCCAAATGTCAAAAGCAATTCCTCATTCCATAACGCCATCTCCACCACCACATCACATGGATCTCTGAGTTATGGCATTGTTAGTCATCATCATTGTCAACTCCGACCATAGAAGTAAAAAACCTCTTTCCGCCGTCACCTCAGTCATCATTGTCAACTCCGACCATTTTTCCAAGCATCCCCGTAGGCTTCTCCATCTCCACAAACAACCCCAACACACACGAATCAATTGATCACCAGTAATTGGTAAAAATCCACTTTTTAAATAAAAACAAACTGCTCCTAACTCCTATCACTAAAAATCACCAAACCTACCTTAAAAATCATAACTTTCAATAAGTATTCAAGTCATGTACTTGAATCAATATTTTATGAAATTCGAAATTTCCAGAAAACAAAGTTTTTACTGTAAAAATTGGATTTTTCATTATATATACATTTGTATTCCATGAAACTATTTTTAAAGTATCATCTATGCCTAAACACACCTATTTCGTTTAGGATCCAAAGTCTGATATGGATTAGAAAACAAAAAATTGAATTTTGAATTTTTTTTTTCTTTGTTCTATACCTTGTAAAGTAACAGAGAAGAAGATGTTCACATTGATACTATATATATATATATATATATATATATACAGAACAATGGCAGCATATATTTAGGTTTAAATTACTAACTGTTACTCACCTTCCAGATCATGGTTTCAGAGCTTTCAAATGGAAATTGAAGCCTTTTTGAAATTTGCATGGTATAAATCTTGTTTGAGAAGTCTTTTTCTTGATCTCAGATTTTTCCTTTGATTGCCTTGATAACTTTTTTTACTGAGATGCTTAAGTTGATGTTTGGTTTAAGTATAGGATGATATTCACTTTAGTTTTCTTTTACTCAGTTTAAATAGATGAACGAACTGAGAGAAATTTACAGGATGATAAGTTGATTTGTTTAAGTTAAAGTGAGGTTTGATTATGCCTGGTTTGTACAAATATTTAGCAGGGATGTCTTCTTTGTTGGCTGATGTGAATTTTTTTTAGCGTGCTAGCATTAATTAGCTTGTATAAATTCATATTTATTTTCTTTTCAGCTGTACAATTTGAGGTAGTTTGATGTGGCCCCTCTTACAATCTTTCTATACATGTATTTTTTGTTTCATTTATTTTCATTTGCAAGTGTACATGTTTTTGTTTTCTTTTATTAGTGTTCATATGTAAATGTATTTTATTTCTATGCTTTTACTTTATGTTTACACCCTTACCTTATTAGTACATAGATATTTTCATTTGCTTTGCCTTATCATTTTGCCATATGAACAAATTTCTATTTTTATTATGTTGTTTGAATTTTAACAAATTTTTTTAATGTGTATACTTAATGTTATATAGTTTACATAACCAAAATCTTAAGATATTTATTTTTAACTTATATACTTATCGTCTTATCTTACATTTTCATTCATTCATTATTTAGATATTAAATTCTAAAAGAAATCGTTTTTAAAACTTAATAAAATAAACACATATCTTTTTATACAAATTTTAAGAAATTCCTAGTAATTTACCAATAAATTTCACAATTTTATTCAAAATAAATTATCAATTTAAAATTAATTAAAATTTGGGATCGTTACAGATTCCCCTCCTTAATAAATTTCGTCCCCGAAATTTGCAGGCACGAAAACAACAAAGATAGATGAAGAATATTTCATCAAATCAACTGAATATCTACTCTGCATTTGGCTTACCAAATCAGAATATCAACAATAGATACAAGAACGAATCTATTTAACACTCACTAGATACTCGGGCTATCCGGATTTACGAAATATGCAGTGGCATTGGTTAGTTCGAAGGGATAACTAACCATTCGTAAAATATAACGACACCAAAATGATAGATAAATGGATTTAATCTTCCATAATTTTCAAACATCAGATATGGATTCCAAACTCATTTCGGAATACCTCAAAATATATACCAGTTTGTCCCTCTTCTGACTTCGATAAACCCGAGAAATTATAATAGAATTTCAAATTTGGTTTTAAACAAAATCTTTTTATTGATACAATTCAAATTTAGCTTCATATTCTATTAATCGATTTAACTCAATTTTAAATTTCCAATTTGTTTAAATTTCCAATTCCAAATTTCAAATTCATTAAAGTTTAAATCGAAAACTGATAAGAAACCGATGAAGATACGAAGTAAAAATTTCCTACAACGATTCGTAGAGCATCATCACACCAAAACTTCTTTCTGGAGCTGCTAGGAATTATCAAAGAATTGAGAAAAGATGCTGAACAAAAGAGATTGATAGAGAAAAGATTGCTTCCTTGTTGTTACAGAGTATTGACCAATTATGTCGTATTCTCCTGTCCCCTATCTCATCCTCTTCTTGCACTCATACTCACTATCAATGGATAGTAAGAGAATTTACAGAGGCATTCGAATGGATATCTTAGGGATATACTCATTCTAGGGTATAATTCACCCTATCTGTAATGAGCTACTTAATGTATTATACTCCTGAGCTAAAGTTCAACCTTAGCTCTGATACCAAATGTGACGAACTGGATTTTTTTCGTTCGAAAATCGACATCCATACTTTACATCGTACTCGAATGTCGCAGATTCGACCGTTCAAATCCGAGTCGCCGGAGCTTATAACACAGTTAAGTAAACAACACAGCGGAAGGAAAAGAATAATACACTGATATACAGCATTGATACAATATCTGATACAACAGATGATACAATAGATATCAATATACATCAGAGATATGATACAATAAAATTGCAGTGGAAAAGAAAATAGCTAACACCAGCAGCGGAATGAATAACTCAAGATGGTCTTCAATGAAGAACTCCAGCAGCAGCTTGAACCAACATCACGATACACAAAGATAAGCAAGTCTCGTCCATAATCCAATAACTGAACCTAACTATCTGTAAAACCCAACTCAAGACTGCCCGTGTGGAAAAATTTTGAGCACCCAGAGTTTAGGAAAGAAACAATAAACTCCGGATCAGTCATGGGACTGGTGTGAGTAACAAAAATATTTTATCTTTAAAACAAACAACAAGAGAATTTTTAAAGTCAATTCGCAATGCTTTTCGGAAATGAAACTACCGTAAGGCCACTCGCCACACACACAATGCAAACGCAGACTTGGAGGAGATTTCTCCTTATGATAGTCAAACATGCTTGAAACGAGAAAATTTCTTTGATATTATTAGTAGTGTATATTGTAGAAAGCATTTCGAAAATAGAATATTAATCTTAGCTAGCATACGTACCATTATAGTATGCCTACTATAGCTACCATGTTAAATGGCAGATTCTACAACTAAAACCGTAAAGGGCTCGTATTTGGATGATTGGATTTCCAACAATTGTCGGACAAAGGAACTTCCCGTATAAAATAGAACGCCTCTGGAGTGACGCCCCCGGATCCTAACCGGATCTCTGCTACACAAGGCCGGGTTACCCTTAACTGGGTAACTACTGACACGAGCATGTCATCCCCTGGTCGTTTGCGACCTTTATCCGAGGATCCTCTCAACCAACAACCACAAATCAATAAATATGCAGCAACCACGAAGTAAATATCTGGGCTCCATACCATGATACCACTTATAATCCAAAAGGACATGACATGCCCTCAGAGGGCGCTATCCTCAAATAACCTTGCTGCCACGATTCCTGTTTCGACCATAACCCAATTGTGAGGTTCGTCGAAGTCTCGTCCACAAAGCTACGCTTTTCACAAAGCCATGCTTCGATCAACAAATGATCAGCAGCATTCAGCATGCCACATTACCAAGTTGGGAATATATCGCTGATAGCCTTCAACTACATAACCTCTGAGCACGTACGTCTCAGAGAAGGGTGTTAAGTTAAGAGAATAAATTCTCCGCCACCAACAGAAATGTATTTGAAAGAAATCTGCTTTATATCTCAAAATGTAATGTCAGACATACAATCCATACAAGTCTGTTCTGGGTTCGAACAGAACCGAAGGCACTTCCAAAGAAGTCCTTGCAATCCGGGTATTCACAATCCCGATCGGACTTCCCATCACTTAGGGAATCTCTATACCGGAGCAATTCAATGCAGAGACAATCGATAGGTCATCCTATCGTTCTCACAAATACCCGGTCTTCACCACCGGTCTTTAAATGCTATCTATATACGTCGAATCATATATTCGGAATGGGTTATACGACATAAAGGTCCTTTCCCGGCTAACTCGAATAGTGAGCGCAACATTTAAAACATATGGATATGGGATTTTAATTAAGTCACAATTTATAATTCAAAACTTTCTTTCAAATGGTTTAAACCAAATTACCATTTCCAATCTTTTTAAACAAAAAGATTCATTTCACAGATTTCACCTAATTTCACAAAGAATCATTCATAGATTTCAAAATAATTCCATCTCAATTGGATTAATTCATTTAAATCTTTAAATCAAAGATTTATCTTATAGCTTTCGAACCGTTTCCATAACTTGGAAAATCATTTTCTTTTTTAACTTGAAACCTTAAAATTCTTTTTAACACAATTTGGAAGTTCACTTCTTATGTGAAAGCTTTTATTATTTGGAAACAAACAGTTTACGTTTCAGAAAAATCCAATTTTATTTGCACGAGTTAAAGTCTTTGAATATACATCCAAATTTCCAAATCATTACATTTAAAAATGGTTTAACCCATATAAGCCCATTTATAAGTGGAATAACCTTTCTAAAATCTAGTTTCCAAATCATAGAGTTCAATTTCAAATCTTGAATTTAAGTTTAAATCAAATTATTTAAATTTCAAAACTCAATCAAGTTATTCAAAATAAATTTCATCTTTGTAATTCCATTTCAAAAGCTTTTCACTTTAAACCCAGTTCATTTCCAAAACCATTTGGATTTAAATATTCAACTTTTAAAATCATTTCAAAATCTGTGACTTAATCGATTCCCTCGTGAAATCCATATTTGTGTGTGTATAGTGTAGTCCAGGGGTTTAACACAATAGTGCAACATCATTCAATCATCACAGATCAAATACAACAATATATTTGATAAGCGATATAAATTATAACGCTTATCTTTCATACACAGATTCACAGATATATATAACACAGATAATAAATTACATTTACCTCAGATAAATAAACTACAGATCACAACACAAATCAGGATATATTATAAAGCATTACATATCAGGGATATCAAACAATTCAACATTCAATACAATCCAAACATCCATAGGTAGGATCAATTTAATTATCTGATTGATTTAAATCAGATAAGTCATCAATCATGGTTAATTAACATTAATTAATTTTCAAATCATTTGATTAATTGTCCTTTAATCATTTATTAATCAAATTAATTAACCTTTAATTTTTTTTTAAATAATTATCCTTTCATAATTTATTTATCCTTTGATTAATTTCCCTCAATTAATTCATAAATAAATTAATTAAGCTTAATTAATTATTATTAAATTAATTATTCTTAATTAATTATAATAAATTATTATTACTAATTACTTAATCAATTTTAAAGTATCCAAAAATAATTACAATAAGTAATTAATTCCTTAATTACTTTCATTAAGTAATTAACAATTTATAATTGATTTTCTTACTCAATTAATCTAATAAATTATTATTATCAAAATTAATCACATTAGTTAATTGTTTTAATAATTCTTAGTAAATAAGTTTCATTAACTATTCTTTAAATTACTTTCTAAAGTAATTAACTTAGATTAATCAATATTAATTATAAATTAATTAACCATTTATATCTCATTGATTAATCCTAATTTCATTCTTAATTATTTGATTAATTAATTCCAAATCATAATCTAATTGAATTAATTAATTATCCATCTTAATCACCTTAATAATTTTAATGAATTATAAGTCATTAAATTATTATCTTTAAGATAAAACTCACTTTTATTAATGATTTAATTGGCACTCACAATATATATTTGAAACCATTTATTTTAAATTTACCTTTTTGAATTTCATTTAAATTTTATGAATTAAAATGAATACCAATTTATCTTTAGTAAAGTTTAAAACTAATTGTTAAACTTGTTAAGTCCTCATGTTAAAATAATGCTTTGTCATTAAAAGATATTTAAGGAATAAAAATCAACTTCTCTTTAAATTCACATATTAAAGGATAATTTAACATTTAATTTACGTACTTAAATTTTTTATTTCAAAAATTTGGAATTCAACTTAAGTTCAGGTCTAGATTTCAAGTTTAATTTAACTTGTTTAACTCTTTCTTTACATTTCAAATTCCATTTGAAACTCAAATCCTTTAATTTCACTTAATTAAGTTTTTAAGAAATTAAACCATTTAATTAAACAACTATATTCATTCACAACTAAGTCTCAGACTACACTTGAATCCTTTACTTAGTTTAAAACTTTTTTTATACTTTGAAAATTTATTTAAAAGTGTCAAAAGCAAAACAGAACAGGTTTCTGTTTAAGTATAAACTGGAAATTTTATAACCACTCCTCGAACTCGATTACAACCCCATGTAAAACGCTCACTTGCTCGAGAGTCTCCCGAGTCACATAAGGAAATCACCACCGGACACAACTAACGCCGTGCACGTGCACGACCCTTCGACATCGCTCTGACGATCAGCGTTACCTCCGGTAAGTTACGAGTCACCATTACATTCGATTACAACGATCAACTCGAAGCCAAAAGTTCCAGATTGAGATTTCCCCCCTCATTCGAGAACCTGAACCAAACTCTGACAAAAATCGCCTCGCGACAACATCACCGGCCACCAGAAAACTCTACGCCTCCGGCCACGAGCTCGTCAACCCCCAAGCTATCACCTCCCAGAAGCACATGCAACTCGATGCACGTATGAGGTTGCGGTGATCGAATTCCCAACCTCCTCAAAATTAGGTTTAGAAGTAAAAAACCTCACGCCGCCGTCACCTCATTCATCATTGTCAACTCCGACCATTTTTCCAAGCATCCCCGTAGGCTTCTCTATCCCCACGAACAACCCCAACATCCACGAATCAATTGATCACCAGTAATTGGTAAAAATCCACTTTTTAAACAAAAAAAACTGCTCCTAACTCCCATCACTAAAAATCGCCAAACCTACCTTAAAAATCATAACTTTCAATAAGTATTCGAGTCATGTACTTGAATCAATATTTTATGAAATTCGAAATTTCCAGAAAACAAAGTTTTTACTGTAAAAATTGGATTTTTCATTCTATATACATTTTTATTCCATGAAACTATTTTTAAATTATCATCTATGCCTAAACACACCTATTTCGTTTAGGATCCAAAGTCTGATATGGATTAGAAACAAGAAATTGAATTTTGAAATTTTTTTTCTTTGTTCTGTACCTTGTAAAGTAACAGAGAAGAAGATGTTCACATTGATACTATATATATATATATATATATATATATATATATATATATATATACAGAACAATGGCAACATATATTTAAGTTTAAATTACAAACTGTTACTCACCTTCCAGATCATGGTTTCAGAGCTTTCAAATGGAAGTTGAAGCCTTTTTGAAATTTGCAAGGTAGAAATCTTGTTTGAGTTTGCTACTGGAAGTCTTTTTCTTGATCTCAGATTTTTCCTTTGATTGCCTTGGTATATTTTTTACTGAGATGTTTAAGTTGATGTTTGGTTTAAGTATAGGATGATATTCACTTTTGTTTTCTTTTACTCAGTTTAATTAGATGAACGAACTGAGCGAAATTTACAGGATGATAAGTTGATTTATTTAAGTTGAAGTGAGGTTTGATTATGCCTGGTTTGTACAAATCTTTAGCAGGGATATCTTCTTTGTTGGCTGATGTGATTTTTTTTAGTGTGCTAGATTAATTAGCTTGTAAAAATTCATATTTTTTTTCTTTTCAGCTGTACAATTTTAGATAGTTTGATGTGGCTCCTCTTACAATCTTTCTATACATGTATTTTTTTCTTTCATTTATTTTCATTTGCAAGTGTACATGTTTTTGTTTTCTTTTATTAGTGTTCATACGTAAATGTATTTTATTTCTATGCTTTTACTTTATGTTTACACCCTTACCTTATTAGTACATAGATATTTTCATTTGCTTTGCCTTATTATCTTGTCATATGAACACATTTCTATTTTTATTATGTTGTTTGAATTTTAACAATTTTTTTTAATGTGTATATTTAATGTTTTATAGTTTACATAACCAAAATCTTATGATATTTATTTTTAACTTATATACTTATCGTCATATCTACATTTTCATTCATTCATTATTTAGATATTAAATTCTAAAAGAAATCGTTTTTAAAACTTAATAAAATAAACACATATCTTTTTTTACGAATTCAAGAAATTCCTATTAATTTACCAATAAATTTCATAATTTTATTCAAAATTAAAATAAATTATCAATTTAAAATTAATTAAAATTCGGGGTCGTTACAGATTCCTCTCCTTAAGAAATTTAGTCCCCGAAATTTGCAGGCACGAAAACAACAAGGATAGATGAAGAATATTTCATCAAATTAACTGAATATCTACTCTGCATTTGGCTTACCAAATCAGAATATCAACAATAGATACAAGAACGAATCTATTTAACACTCATTAGATACTCGGGCTATCCGGATTTACGAAATATGCATTGGCATTGGTTAGTTCGAAGGGATAACTAACCATTCGTAAAATATATCGAGACCCAAATGATTGATAAATGGATTTAATCTTCCACAATTTCCAAACATCAGATATGGATTCCAAACTCAATTCGGAATACCTCAAAATATATACCAATTTGTCCCTCTTCGGATTTCGATCAACCCGAGAAATTATAATAGAATTTCAAATTTGGTTTTAAACAAAATCGTTTTATTGATACAATTCAAATTTAGCTTCATATTCTATTAATCAATTTAACTCAATCTAAAATTTCCAATTTGTTTAAATTTTCCATTCCAAATTTCAAATTCATTAAAGTTTAAATCGAAAACTGATAAGAAACCGATGAAGATACGAAGTAAAAATTTCCTACAACGATTCGTAGAGCATCATCGCACCAAAACTTCTTTCTGGAGCTGCCAGGAATTATCAAAGAATTGAGAAAAGATGCTGAACAAAAGAGATTGATAGAGAAAAGATTGCTTCCTTGTTGTTACAGAGTATTGACCATTTATAGTCGTATTCTCTTGTCCCCTATCTCATCCACTTCTTGCACTCATACTCACTATCAATGGGTAGTAAGAGAATTTACAGAGGCATTCGAACGGATATCTTAGGGATATACTCATTCTATGTATACTTCCCCCTATCTTTAATGAGCTACTTAATGTGTTATACTCCTGAGCTAAAGTTCAACCTTAGCTTTGATACCAAATGTGACGAACTGGATTTTTTTCGTTCGAAAATCGACATCCATACTTTACATCGTACTCGTCTGCCGCAGATTCGACCGTTCAAATCCGAGTCGCCGGAGCTTATAACACAGTTAAGTAAACAACACAGCGGAAGGAAAAGAATAATACACTGATATACAGCATTGATACAATATCTGATACAACAGATGATACGATAGATATCAATATACATCAGAGATATGATACAATAAAATAGCAACGGAAAAGAAAATAGCTAACACCAGCAGCGGAACAAATAACTCAAGATAGTCTTCAAGAAAGAACTCCAGCAGCAGCTCGAACCAACATCACGATACACAAAGATAAGCAAGTCTCGTCGACAATCCAATGACTGAACCTAACTATCTGAAAAACCCAACTCTAGACTGCCCGTGTGGAAAAAATTTGAGCACCCAGAGTTTAAGAAAGAAACAATAAACTCCAGTCAGTCATGGGACTGGTGTGAGTAAAAAAAACAATTTATCTTTAAAACAAACAACAAGAGAATTTTTAAAGTCAGTTCGCAATGCTTTTTGGAATGAAACTATCATAAGGCCTCCCGCCACACACACAATGCAAACATGGACTTGGAGGAGATTTCTCCTTATGATAGTCAAACATGCTTGATACGAGAAAATTTCTTTGATATAATTACTAGTGTATAGTGTAGAAAGCATTTCGAAAATAGAATATTAATCTTAGCCAGAATACCTACCATTATAGTATGCCTACTATAGCTACCATGTTAAATGGCGGGTTATACATCTAAAACCGTAAAGGGCTCGTATTTGGATGATTGGATTTTCAACAATGGTCGGGAAAAGGAACTTCCCATATAAAATAGAACGCCTCTGGAGTGACGTCCCCGGATCCTAACCGGATCTCTGCTACACAAGGCCGGGTTACCCTTAATTGGGTAACAACTGACACGAGCATGTCATCCCCTGGTCGTTTGCGACCTTTATCCGAGGATCCTCTCAACCAATAACCACAAATCAATAAATATGCAGCAAGCACGAAGTAAATATTTGGGCTCCATACCATGATACCACTTATAATCCAAAAGGACATGACATGCCCTCAGAGGGCGCTATCCTCAAATAACCTTGCTGCCACGATTCCTGTTTCGACCATAACCGGGTTGTGAGGTTCGTTGAAGTCTCGTCCACAAAGCTACTCTTTTCACAAAGCCATGCTTCGATCAACAAATGATTAGCAGCACTCAACATGCCACATTACCAAGTTGGGAATATATCGCTGATAACCTTCAACTACATAACCTCTAAGCACGTACGCCTCAGAGAAGGGTGTTAAGCTAAGAGAATAAATTCTCCTCCACCAACAGAAATGTATTTGAAAGAAATCTGCTTTATATCTCAAAATGCAATGTCAGACATACAATCCATACAAGTCTATTCTGGGTTCGAACAGAATCGAAGGCACTTCCAAAGAAGTCCTTGCAATCCGGGTATTCACAATCCCGATCGGACTTCCCATCACTTAGGGAATCTCTATACCGGAGCAACTCATTGCAGAGACAATCGACAGGTCATCCTATCGTTCTCACAAATACCCGGTCTTCACCATCGGTCTTCAAATGCTATCTATATACGTCGAATCACATATTCAGAATGGGTTATACGACACAAAGGTCCTTTCTCGGCTAACCCGAATAGTGAGCGCAACATTTAAAACATATGGATATGGGATTTTAATTAAGTCACAACTTAATAATTCAAAACTTTCTTTCAAATGGTTTAAACCAAATTACCATTTCCAATTTTTTAAATAAAAAGACTCATTTAACAGATTTCACCAAATTTCACAAAGATTCATTCATAGATTTCAAAACAATTCCATCTCAATTGGATTAATTCATTTAAATCTTTAAATCAAATATTTATCTTATAGCTTTCGAACCGTTTCCATAACTTGGAAAATCATTTTCATTTTTAAATTGAAATCTTAAAATTCTTTTTAACACAATTTGGAAGTTCACTTCTTATGTGAAAGCTTTTATTATTTGAAAACAAATAGTTTTCGTTTCAGAAAAATCCGATTTTATTTGCACGAGTTAAAGTCTTTGAATATACATCCAAATTTCCAAATCAATACATTTAAAAATGGTTTAACCCATATAAGCTCATTTATAAGTTGAATAGCCTTTCTAAAATCTAGTTTCCAAATCATAGAATTTAATTTCAAATCTTGAATTTAAGTTTAAATCAAATTATTTAAATTTCAAAACTCAATCAAGTTATTCAAAATAAATTTCATCTTTGAAATTCCATTTCAAAAGCTTTTCACTTTAAACCCAGTTCATTTCCAAAACCATTTGGATTTAAATATTCAACTTTTAAAATCATTTCAAAATCTGTGACTTAATCGATTCCCTCGTGAAATCCATATTTGTGTGTGTATAGTGTAGTCCAGGGGTTTAACACAATAGTGCAACATCATTCAATCATCACAGGCCAAATACAAAAACATATTTGACAAGCGATATAAATTATAACGCTTATCTTTCATACACAGATTCATAGATATATATATATATCATAGATAATAAATTAAATTTATCTCAGATAAATAAATTACAGATCATAACACAAATCAGGATATATTATAAAGCATTAGATATTAGGGATATCAAACAATTCAACATCTAATATAATCCAAACATCCATTGGTAGGATCAATTTAATTATCTGATTGATTTAAATCAGATAAGTCATCAATCATGGTTAAGTAACATTAATTAATTTTCAAATCATTTGATTGATTGTCCTTTAATCATTTATTAATTAAATTAATTAACCTTTAATATTTTTTAAATAATTATCCTTTCATCATTTATTTATCCTTTGATTAATATCCCTTAATTAATTCATAAATTAATTAATCAACCCTTAATTTATTATCATTAAATTAATTATTCTTAATTAATTATAATAAGTGATTATTACTAATTACTTGATTAATTTTAAAATATCCAAAAATAATTACAATAAGTAATTAATTCCTTAATTACTTTCATTAAGTAATTAACAATTTATAATTGATTTTCTTACTCAATTAATCTAATAAATTATTATTATCAAAATTAATCACATTAGTTAATTGTTTTAATAATTCTTAGTTAATAACTTTCATTAACTAACTTTCTAAAGTAATTAACTTAGATTAATCAATATTAATTATAAATTAATTAACCATTTATATCTCATTGATTAATCCTAATTTCATTCTTAATTATTTGATTAATTAATTCCAAATCATAATCTAATTGAATTAATTAATTATCCATCTTAATCACCTTAATAATTTTAATGAATTATAGGTCATTAAATTATTATCTTTAAGATAAAACTCACTTTTATTAATGATTTAATTGGCACTCACAATATATATTTGAAACCATTTATTTCAAATTTACCTTTTTGAATTTCATTTAAATTTTAAGAATTAAAATGAATACCAATTTATCTTTAGTAAAGTTTAAAACCAATTGTTAAACTTGTTAAGTCCTCATGTTAAAATAATGCTTTGTCATTAAAAGATATTTAAGGAATAAAAATCAACTTCTCTTTAAATTCACATATTAAATGATAATTTAACATTTAATTTATAAACTTAAATTTTTTTATTTTAAAATTTGGAATTCAACTTAAGTTCAGGTCTAGATTTCAAGTTTAATTTAACTTGTTTAACTTTTTCTTTACATTTCAAATTCCATTTGAAACTCAAATCCTTTAATTTCACTTAATTAAGTTTTTAAGAAATTAAACCATTTAATTAAACAACTTTATTCATTCACAACTAAGTCTCAGACCACACTTGAATCCTTTACTTAGTTTAAAACTTTGTTTATACTTTGAAAATTTATTTAAAAATGTCAAAAGCAAAATAGAACAGGTTTTTGTTTAAGTATAAACTGTAAATTTTATAACCACTCCTCGAACTCGATTACAACCCCGTGTAAAACCCTCACTTGCTCGAGAGTCTCTCGAGTCACACAAGGAAACCACCACCAGATACAACTAACGCCGTGCACGTGCACGACCCTTCGACGTCGCTCTGAAGATCAGCGTTACCTCCGGTAAGTTACGAGTCACCATTACATTCGATTACAACGATCAACTCGAAGCCAAAAGTTCCATATTGAGATTTCCCCCCTCGTTCGAGAACCTGAACCAAACTCCGACAAAAATCGCCTCGGGACCACGTCACCGGCCACCAGACAACTCTGCGCCTCCGGCCACGAGCTCGTCAACCCCTAAGCTATCACCTCCCAGAAGCACATGCAACTCGATGCACGTATGAGGTTGCGGTGATCGAATTCCTAACCACCTCAAAATTAGGTTTAGAAGTAAAAAACCTCACGCCGCCGTCACCTCATTCATCATTGTCAACTCCGACCATTTTTCCAAGCATCCCCGTAGGCTTCTCTATCCCCACGAACAACCCCAACATCCACGAATCAATTGATCGCCAGTAATTGGTAAAAATCCACTTTTTAAACAAAAACAAACTACTCCTAACTCCCATCACTAAAAATCGCCAAACCTACCTTAAAAATCATAACTTTCAATAAGTATTCGAGTCATGTACTTGAATCAATATTTTATGAAATTCGAAATTTCCAGAAAACAAAGTTTTTACTGTAAAAATTGGATTTTTCATTCTATATACATTTTTATTCCATGAAACTATTTTTACATTATCATCTATGCCTAAACACACCTATTTCGTTTAGGATCCAAAGTCTGATATGGATTAGAAAACAAGAAATTGAATTTTGAAAAAAAAAATCTTTATGCTATACCCTGTAAAGTAACAGAGCAGAAGATGTTCACACTGATACTACATATATATATATATATATATATATATATATATATATATATATACAATGGCAACATATATTTAAGTTTAAATTACTAACTGTTACTCACCTTCCAGATCATGGTTTCAGAGCTTTCAAATGGAAGTTGAAGCCTTTTTGAAATTTGCAAGGTAGAAATCTGGCTTGAGTTTGCTACTAGAAGTCTTTTTCTTGATCTCAGATTTTTCCTTTGATTGCCTTGATATATATTTTTTTACTGAGACGTTTAAGTTGATGTTTGGTTTAAGTATAGGATGATATTCACTTTGGTTTTCTCTTACTCAGTTTAAATAGAAGAACGAATCGAGAGAAATTTACAGGATGATAAGTTGATTTGTTTAAGTTGAAGTGAGGTTTGATTATGCCTGGTTTGTACAAATCTTTAGCAGGGATATCTTCTTTGTTGGCTGATTCGAATTTTTTTTAGTGTGCTAGCATTAATTAGCTTGTACAAATTCATATTTTTTTTCTTTCCAACTGTACAATTTGAGATAGTTTGATGTGGCTCCTCTTACAATCTTTCTATACATGTATTTTTTTTGTTTCATTTATTTTCATTTACAAGTGTACATGTTTTTGTTTTCTTTTATTAGTGTTCATATGTAAATGTATTTTATTTCTATGCTTTTACTTTATGTTTACACCCTTACCTTATTAGTACATAGATATTTTCATTTGCTTTGCCTTATTATTTTGTCATATGAACACATTTCTATTTTTATTATGTTGTTTGAATTTTAACAAATTTGTTTAATGTGTATATTTAATGTTTTATAGTTTACATAACCAAAATCTTAAGATATTTATTTTTAACTTATATACTTATCGTCTTATCTTACATTTTCATTCATTCATTATTTAGATATTAAATTCTAAAAGAAATCATTTTTAAAACTTAATAAAATAAAAACATATCTTTTTATACGAATTTTAAGAAATTCCTAGTAATTTACCAATAAATTTCACAAATTTATTCAAAATTAAAATAAATTATCAATTTAAAATTAATTAAAATTCGGGATCGTTACATCGGGCTTTAATCTACGAATGAACTTCTTATTCCTTTAGATCATAGTATCAATAATAGCATATCCATATATGGACAACTCATCAAACTTAGTTGCATGCTCCAATATAGACGTCTCTCCCTACTTCAATTCCATGAACTTCCTGAGCAAGGTTGACTTGACTATCTTGAACAAAAACCTTTCCTCAAACCTCCTTCTGAATTCATCTCAAGTCAAATTCTCCTCCAGTACTCCTACCGTCTCCCCGTTTCACCAAATACAAAGCAACTCATTGCAATTTTTGAGATGCCAGCCTTCTCTTCTACTCATCATTCAAGCCTAAGTCAGTATAGATCCTTTCACAATGCAATGACCAAATTCTTAACTTCAATATCCTTTACGTCCCATGAAAATTCTTCCTCCAAGACAGGTATAATCATGGCTTAACTTAGCATGATTATTGCAAGCAGGTTCCTTAGGATTAGCACCCTCTACATTAACAATGTTTCCTCCAACCAAACCAACCGCAGATCCATCTTGCATCATATTCACAAATAACTGGTACATAGTCCCTATATATACTGATGGGGTTCTAGAGCTCACATTAGCATTTGCGTTTGTATTAACATTTGTTTGTCGACCTAGATTTCTTCCAGTATCGAACAGAACATTTTCGTTAATTGTAGTGCTTACTCCATCTAAATTCACTCTTCTTGCTTTCTCGTAACCTGCATACGAGTCTTCATAAGATATAGAAGAATGATCTAAGAGAGAGGGGAGAATGAATATAGAATACATACTTATATATAACAAATTACAACAATGTTATGATAGCATTATATCATACCACAATCTTATTCTCTGATATATTAAGATTATATTTTCAAAATCTTTTATGTTTCATTTCATCAGAACATTTTAAGTTTTACATATATCGACACTATGATACCAAGTTGTAACATCCCCCATTTTGAGGGTCGAAACTAAGTGCTAAGGATACTGCAGTCATCCATAATTATAATGGTCTAGGATTTTCGACCCTTGAAAATTGACATCAATACGTTCACTATATAGCATGCCGAGCAATCAAGTGTCGAAAATACCATATCATTAGGGGTGAAGAAGAAAAGGGATAGAAGAAAATAGGAAACAATAACACAGAATCTCACAATCGCAGCGGAACAAAATATGATATGTAATAACAGATTTTTGTACAGAAGAATATGTAGCTGTTAATATACATACAATCATCAGAGTATGACAATCAACAAATCAACTTGGATAGTTATAATAACTAGTCCTCACAAGTGTCGAATATACTGTCTGACTCAACACAGCAGAATATAATCAAGTACGTGGAATACGCCTGAGACTCCTCCAGCACGTCTCCTGAGCTCCATAGCATCCTAACCAGAATTTATAATACTAGGTCTGACCCAAGCATTATAATAAAATAACACATGAGTCAGTCTTGGAAACCCAGTATGGGAAAACACACTCAACTTGAATTATTACTGTTATCAAAATCCTTTAAAGCAAAAGGTATCTTGTAAGACCACGCCACACATAAATATGATGGGATTTTACCTTACGATAACCAAAAATAATTATATCAAAATCATCTGATATTACAATAGTGTCTATCGAAAATAAATTAGAAAATAGCATAAATGCTTGCATCTCACGTTTCAGCATAGTTAGGCACAATCAAAATCATACAGGCTCATAGTGAATATTGGATTTTATACAATGACTGAGCTATTGGGGTACCGCCCACCACATTGCACCTCTAGAAAAGTGTACCAAAATCGTACCTAACGACCCCTACGAACACAGGACCGGCCTACCCCTTATTGGATAGTACCGAATATGTTATCACCTAGGGTGTTCCCACCCTAATCGAGCGCTCTCTTTTTCATGCACAACCATACCCATAAATATATTATATCAAAGGGTACCTAGAAAAGTGATAACATACCCTACTAGAGTGTGACCCCTTAGCTCTGCTGTATCTCCCCTGTTTTAGTCATTCCCGGTTGATGAGGCTCGAGGCTACGTTTTAACTTTAGAATAGCATTCATACTTGAAATGCTAAACCTGCCTTCCAGACCACGATGTAAATGATAGCATTCATCCATACAAGTTGTTATGGGTCTGAACAAACCGAATCTCCAAGATAACCGTCTTCATAGTCTACACGATATCACAATTCGTGACGCACAAATAGAATCGAAGTGGTTTTCGGATAATTAAATCTGATCCCGGTCACTTCGAAACAATTAATGAGTTTGGCTAGATTTGATATTCATTTATTTAACTATCAATTTACACACATATACAGTCACAAGGCCCATATTATAAATTTTCCAAAATATTTATTTCAAAATATCTTTACAGGGATATATATCCAAATCTCGTATAATATTTCAATATTAGAAAACAAATTCAAATGCTTATATCCATAACATGATATTTTTGAACCACCTTAATACTTAGAAATATTTTCTTCCAATTCCATTTATAATTCAACACTTTGAAAATGTTTCTATAATAATAATCCCGTGGTCAAAATATTTCAAACCCTTCCAGTCCAATACTTAGGAATTTTCCATTTATTTCCTATTTCTTAAAATCTTTTAAATTTATTTGTAAATTCCTTCTCTCATTTATAACGGATTCTATAAGTCTTCGGAATTCATTAATTAATTTCCTTAAAAATTTCCAAGAATCGATTACACTTGTCTATAATTCCAACTATCCATTTTTATCTTCCTCTATGAATTCTAATTCAATATCGAAGTTCTCGTATTCCAACATTTCAGAAGTTCACTTGAGTTTCTAGAATTTAATTACAAGATTTCTTTTATAAAAATCATATCCATTAAATAAACCCCATTTACAAATCTCGAGACGATTTATAAATAAATTTCAATCATTTCAAAACTATATATATATATATATAATAAGTATTTTTAAATAATAATTCATTTCTTTAAAACATGTTTAAGTGATTATTTAAAATATTAAAACACTTTAAATAACCATCGATAATTCATTTCCAATTTATTTTTAAATAAAACCAACCGATTTACAAAGCTTATTATAAAAAAACATTGAATTCATTTAAAATTCATATTAGATATTTGAAAAATCCACTTCTTAAAATATTTCAATATTAAAACAGCTTTAACTATATAGTTTAATAAATAAATAAATAAAATCCCATTTTAAAACAAATAAATTTCTCGACTAAAATATTTTTTTAAATTTCAATAACCAACTTCAATTTATAAATCCCTGTTGATTCATAACGCATCGATTTCATTTTGATTCCCTAACCATTCTCATATTTCAAAAATAGAATCTACTATTTTCCCTAAAAAATGATTTCCATATCTCGATACAAATTTACACTGTGAATTTAAATTCCCAGTTTATCAACTGATATCATTTTCCCTTCTTTATAAACATCGTTCTTAAATTTATAAAGTCTTTGGGTTTCACTGGTTTTAACAATAATCTCATTTATAAAATTTCATTTTTATGAATCCATTTCTTTATAAATCCCATTTATTTTTCAAATCTATTTTTAATATCGATTTCAACTCCTTTTCCATAAATCCAGAAATATCACTACAAAAACCATTGTTAAAAATCCTTTATATAAATTATTTTAAAATCTCTAATTTAAAACATTTTATGAATTGTTAAGTACACCCAAAATCTAATCATTATTTTATCCAAATCGATTTCCTTTAAAATCCAAATTTGATATAAATATTTTTATATCAAAATCTCATTTTAATTCCTTCAAAATCAAAAATAATATTTATGGTATTTAAATTACCAAAATTAAGACCAATGCTACTATAGCATCCAATATATCAAATCACACAATAATCTATAACAGATTATCTAATCACATCATATATCGTTATATATGAAAAATAATCAATATATTTGAGGAATCCAGTTGGATCCCTCCAACCTATTTTCCTGCAACCACGGATGTTATATAACATAAAATACCAATCCCGCTTCAAGGTAGAATATTGCGTAATAGAAGGTCATCCACTATTATGCGGGGTGCATAGTGTCACATCCACACCAATCGACGGGAATATTCAATCCAACTACTAATATATATACTACTATATGTATAGTATAACATTCAATTGATAATAATATACCAATTCAACCAATCATCCAATAATTTATTTTAATTTATATAAATTAAATCAGTCAACTAAATTGAGTGAGAATTACTCACCTTTATTTTCTTTTTTCCCAATTACCAATCTGTCCAAATTAATTCTATTGCGTAGATTCCGTAGCTACGAATTCCACGTGACCGGTTACGCGATTTTGGACCTTGTAAGAGAGAGATATACATATTTTAAGTCATCGATTTTAAATTTTTGTTACACTAATTACATTATTAATTGAACTAATTAACTATTAAGTTAAACCTTTCTCCCTCTATAATATAATCCAGCATCTCTCTCAAGTCCTTGCTAGAAGGTCCATCAACACTGAAACGTCTACGGTGGGAACACAGAAAGCCAGTCAATTTACCATCCAAAGCAGGAAGCACTCTACCAACAGCCTTGGTAGCACCAATGCTACAAGGAATGATGTTGAAGCTAGCAGCTCTTCCACCTCTCCTTCACATAATCGTGTGCACCTCCTATGCCTACCACGTCGACGCCTGTGCTCTTTAGCCTCCACACGCATGTCTTCGATCAATTGTCGTGCCACCACATCACGACCCCTAAATCCCACCGTGCTTTGCTCAATCCCTTTCATATTACGCCCGCATCACCTCGACTCGTGTTCCTCTCCCTAAAATGCAAGCCTTTGTGACCCTCCAGCAAACGCCCCTTTACCCACGCTCGCCGCTTTCCTTGCCATCGTCCTCCCAGGTACCACGTGACCATCGCGACGTCTTCCATCGATCGCGACCTTCATTTCTTTTTTTCTTTTTTTATAAATCGAACTGCTTTCGTTAAAGGAAGGATAAGGGGAAAAGGATTTGAGCAATTTTAAACGAAAAGGGTGGCTATACGTATACAGTAGGGTGGCATACTAGGTTGGCTGATGAGTATAAGGGCGGCTACGATTGGAAATTTATATTTTGATATTCAAAAATATCTCGTATCACATACAGTGAAATTTTGAACTCCTACCGAGGCATGCCGCCTGGTGTTTCCAATGTTATACCCCTATTCCGATTGCAATGGAACTCGTTTCGAGCCTCAGTTCGATCGTATGGAGAAGATAGCTTTTTGAATCCAATTAAAATAATAAATTTTCAATATTTATTTCAACGTATTTCTATCCCGTACGACCAAACGGTACATCCAATTGTTACAACACTTGAAATCTGATAACGATACAATATTACGGATCTTATTGGACTAGTTTCATCGAATTCCAAGACTGTGCCCTAGATCGTTATTTAAACGCGTCGATTAAAAAAACGATTCCAAAAATTGAAGAAATCACTTGAAATTTCAGTTTTGAAAACTTGCTAACTCAATTCTAATTCAAACATAACTTACATTCACATTAGAAATCATTTTGATTCATATTCAACTTAAATTTCAATTATTCACCATTTTCGTATTATGATAATCGTTGTATTTGAAATTTAAATCAATTTCTCGAATTCAATCAATAATTCCATTTTAAAAATCAATTAATAATTTAAATCCAACATTTAAAACAATTTAAATATTCAAAATCAAATGATAAAAAATCTAGGTCGTTACAATAATATTAAATCTCGATGACAAAATGTGATCAGTTAATCGTATCTTTGCATCAAGAGCACAAGAATATGAAAATTCTCAAAAACACATTTCACTAATAACTTTCATTTTCATTACATAATCCAATTACATATCCTATTGATTCCACATTCAGAGAAAATATAATAATCACAAATATACTCAAACAGCGACATATAAAATGCCTCATTGGATGATCAGAGTCTAACTACTTGATAGTTATAAATTCTATCATTACATCTATTCAAACATAGTGTAGATTTTAAACAATACAACAGAAATAAACTCCTAATATTAGCTAGCTTGCCTCTAACACGACTCTAGAAGCTTATTCGTCTAACTTGAAAATCCTACTTCTAACCTACTCAAATGAGTACCCAAGAGTTTAGGGGGAAAACAAGAACTTCAGGTAAGATAAAATGTCTGGTTCGAATAATAATATACCATCTCGAACCAAAATATATATCTAATGAGACCATATCGTCGAGCTTTACGGGTTTTCCCTCTCACTAGTATCTTATCAAAATTTGTCAACTTGTACATAAATCCTACCCCTACAACCTAAATGGTTAAAAAAACTTGATATGATCATATGCATGCATGAAACATGGGTGAGTCTGACTAGTCTGTCATCCTAAGGTTATGCATACCCAAGGTTTACCCTTTCTAAAATAGATTTTCTGTCTCAAATCATAGTTTTTGTTGGGTCACTATGAACCAAATGGTTTTGCAGGCCAACCAATAACTTGTCGGGATGACTCAGACCAAAACTTTAACCAGATATTCCAAAATCTCCACATATGGTTACGAGTCTTCAAATACGGTTAAGAGTAAAACAAATAAAATATTCTAGTGAGTATATTGTGCTACGAGTTCCTTTCTATGCGCAAACATCCATTCATCTCAATACTGACAAGCTATACGCACTGGAATCGTAGACCTTACCAACCGAGGGCTAATGATTGAAGCACAAGGCACGACCCTACACCAGTCCCACCTACAATCTTACGTGGTTTTAAATCCTTGAGTCATATCTTTTGATCAGTTCGGGGCATCCTAACACAATTGATCTATATGATCTCCTGAATGCAATTCTATTTGCTTAGCATTTTAGTTTAACCATACTACCTACTGGACCAACCTAACTAGTAATTTTGTTCCTAAATCTCGAGATGCAATGTTAGGTCATGAAAATGTGAGTATGACAATGATAAATACGCAAGTTAACTAACCAATGATAGCAAGAACATATAACATTATCCTTTAAATATGTTCAATCAATAGTCATATTCATAAAAAAACTACTTAAGTTGAAGTAATATCTTTCTTTGGAAAATTCATATAAAATTAGGCTAAAACATCATTTTATTTCCTCGAAACTATTTATCTTTAGAAATGAAAAACCACCTAAAATCATTCTTAATAACAAGGAAAACCTAGCCCATATACTTAGCAAAAATCTTATACCAAAGCACTATCTTCTTTACATAGCTTTCAAAACCTTATATAAAACCTTACCTGTCAAAAACAGGGATGTCGACTCTTTAGAAAACATGGTTATCGAGCCTATAAGCATAGCTATTTACTCTTTAAAATATAAGGCTGTCGTGCTTATAAACATAGCTACTTATTTATAAAACTAACGCTATCAAGCCTTTAAAATAAGGTTATCAAGTTTGTAAAACACACGGCTATCATACCATTAAAATATAGCTATCGAATATTTATATAGAAGATTGCGAGTTTCTTCAATATAAGGGGTGTCGAGTTTCTAAAAACATGAGGTGCCGAACTTCTAATACATTTAGGGTTATCAACCACCCTACTTGAGGTTGTCGAACCCATAAAAATTTAAGGGTGTCGAGTTTCTAAAAACACATAAGTATATAAGAGGTGCCGAGCCTGTAAAACACCTAGGAAAATATTAGGTATTGTATCCCCTGAAACACAAGGTGTTGATTTCATCGCATAGCTATCTTGTAGCTATCCCATGCATCTGCCTTTACAGTTATCGTATATCTATGATATTAGGGGCATCGAGCCTCTAGGCTACTGAACCAATGGTATTTCTGTAAATATTTTTGATTGATTTTGTTTTAAGCTAAAGCTTTTTACTAACTCTTACCTCATGTCAAATTATTATTGGATAACAAAGTGCTTTTCCTTTTTCCTTCTTCAGAAATTGCTAGTAGATCACATCCTACCCTGTCAAATATCTTTTCAACAACCCATTATGCCGTGATGATAGAATTGGGGGCTTTCTTGTTACCTTAAAGGAAACCACCCCTCTTGTATCTGCCATAAGTAACTCTAACTTAGTGCAAATCCCTTTTTATGGTGCTAGACATTCTTGGAATAATATGAGTAGATATGGTAAAAGAATTTATAGCAAGATTGATCATTCCTTCTGTAATTTTGCTTCCCTTTCCTCTTGGCTAAACATTTCAACTCATCTTCCCCCTTCCCCCCACTGTTATAAACCATTCCCCTCAAATTATTAAGCTTGATCTGGTTTCCATGGAAAGAAAAGTCTCCTTTAAATTTTTTAACGCTTGGAACCCAGAGCCTGATTTTATTAAAATTGTTAAACTTGCTTGGTCTAATATATTTTTTGGTTCTCCTATGTATGTTTTACAGAAGAAGCTTAAGAAGGTCAAACTTTCCCTCAGAGGTTGGGCAAGGCTTAAATATGGTAAGGATAATTTATTATCCAAAAAAATTGGAAACTGAGCTGGCTACTGCTCAACTTTAATCCATGGCAAGTCCAACTAGCACTGATCTGGCTAAGCAAGAGTATGATCTTCATGATCAATACAGAAAAACACCCAATACCTAGGAGGATATGAGAAGGAAAAAACTGAGAAATAAATGGAATGTTCTTGGTGATAGAAACATATGTTATCACCATGATAGCTTAAGGATCAAGCAAGCCAAGTCACACATCCACAGCATCAATAACCAATGGGGATTTCCGGCTAATACTTCTGAAATGATTGTAAGATGTTTCCTTGAATACTTCAATAATCTTCTTGGAAATTCCAATAGGTTTGTTCCTGATCTATCTATAATTGATGACATTGATATGCCTATTTTATCTTCAGATCAAGTTACCTATCTTTCAACTCAAATATCTAAGGAGGATATCAAAGTCGGTATTTTTAGTGTGAACAAGGATTCTTGTGGAGGGCTTGATTGCTTCAATGCATAATTCTTCCCATCCTGCTAGGACATTACCCAACATTATTTATGCAAAGATGTGCATAGATTCTTCTCTCATTGTAGAATGCTTATTGGAATTAATGTAACCAATCTATCCTTGATTCTGAAAAGTGATCATCCATACAGTGTTGCTAACTATAGGCCTATTGCTTGCTGCAACATAATTTATAAATGTATAGCTAAAAAAATTGCTTCTGGACTAAAAACTGTCCTACCATCTCTTATCTCTGAGAATCAAGCCGCCTTCCTGCCTAACAGAAGTATTTTTGACAATGTCCTATTAACCCATAAGCTCCTTAAAGATTATAATAAAACTAGGGTTTCTCCAAGAGCTATGCTTAAACTTGATATAAGGAAGGCTTATGACTCCTTGCAATGGACTACAATAACTAAGGTGCTTTCTAAAATGAACTTCCCTGCCCAGTTTGCTGCTTGGATATATGTTTGCCTATCTATAGTTCACTTCTCCTTATGCTATAATGCATCATTAATGGGCAACCTCAAAGGAAATTAAGGAGTCAGATAGGGAGACCCAATGTCTTCCTATTTATTTATTATGGTCATGGAGGTGCTTACCAGATTAATTGCTAAAGAAATAGCAAAGAAGAATATCAGTGTGCATCCCCAATGTAATGATCCTATGATCTCCTTCTTAATGTTTGCTGATGACCTAATCATTTATACCAAATCTAATAAGAACTCCATAAATGAAATTCTCAAAGTTATGGATACTTCTCACAAATTTTTTGGGTTTGCTATCAACTACAATAAATCCAGCATCTTGATTGTCGGTGCCTCATTACAATATGCTGACACAATCAGAGAATTATCTGGGCTATCTCCTGTTGATGAAACCTCTTCATATCTTGGACTTCCACCGACCTCATCCAAAATTTCCACTGGCCACTACTTGGGTTTATATGAAAAAATTACAGCTACTATGAATGGTTGGACTAACAGATTACTTTCCCAAGCAGGTAGGTTAACTCTAATTAAATCAGTGTTAATGTCCTATACAACTTACTGGTGTAGGACCTTCATCTTCCCCAAGAAGCTCACTTATATGATATGTAAATCCGTATGCAATTTCTTTTGGACTAGGTGTGTCTCCTCTGCCAAGTTAAAGCCAATAAGTTTTTGTAAAATTGAACCCAAAAAAATGTTTAGTGGTCTAGGCATTCTCAGTTTAAGTAACTGGAACAAGGCTGCCTTCAGCACACATATTAATAATCTCTTAATTAGAAGGAATAAAGTTTGGGTTAGCTGGACACTGAAATATAACCTCAAAAGAATAAATTTTTGGACCATGTCAATTCCCTAGAGTTGTAGTTGGACATGGAGATCTATATTTAAACTCAGAAATACCTTTTTATCCTAGATTAGAGTGCTAGCTTCTCATGTTGGATTGGCAAGCTTCTGGCATGATCCATGGTCCAGGCATGGATACATCCTTGATAGTGTTCTGACATATAATCGAAAACTTCAAATTGCCATTCCCCTTAATGCCAGTGTTGGAGATTACATCAACAATGGCATGATATCTCTCCCATGTTCCAACAATCAGATAATCAGGCAGTTGTATGAAATCATAAGGCAAAATTATCCTAATGTGCAAATTGATATGGTGGTGTGGTCTTTTGATTTTTAAAACCACTATGTCTCTCGGTATACTACAACATGAATAGGTGGCAAGAAAATAATCTATTTGCCTAGAATCTTAGAGTTTGGAATACTGTCTGTAGAGAATCAGATACTTAATCTATGGAAAGTGCTAAGAAATGCACTCAACTTGAAAGATAAATTATTTTCCCTGGGATTGCAAATTGATCCTTCCTGTGTCTTCTGCAGTGATGCTCTTGAAACAAACATCCATTTGTTTTCCAACTGTAGCTTCACTTATTATCTTTGTCAAAGACTGATGTTGTTGTTTGGTCGAGAAAATATTTCCAGAGTCAGCAATATTGAATGGTGCAACATGTATAAGGCTACTCGATGGAAAGATGACAATGGGACCCTGCTGCTATTAATGCTCAAAACTTTCGTTGGGGTTGTTTGGAGGGAATGGAATGACAGGATATTTAGTGGCAAGAGCAAAACTGATGTGCAAGTTTGGATTGATCCGAAGCAAGCATTAAAACAGGCCATTTTAAATAGTGCCTTTTGTTTTGAAAGTGCAATTGTAAGTGTTTGGTTGTAAGTTGCTTGTTGCAATCTCTTATCTCCTTTTTTCCTTTTTTTTGTTTCTATTTCTCTTGTGTCGTGGTTTGTTACGATGCTATCTTTTTATTGTTTCTACATTAAACTGGTAGGGGCCCAGTTAACCCCGCTTGGCTTTGCTAAAAAAAAATTAACACATTTATAGAATAATAAATTCATAGGAAATCATAACCATTGGGGAAAATCCCTCAAAAATCATCAAAAATTATAATTTCCCACTTCTTTCATATATAAAAATTTTAGGATCAAAATATAAATTTAATTATTTTTAGTAACTAAAATAAAAAATAAACATCTTTTCTTATGAATAATATTCATATGGACTTGAAAATTTATGAAATTAAAAATTCATCTCCAAAATTATGTTTTACACAACTTATTCAAATTTCAATCAATAGAATGTCAAAAACTTATGTTTTTCCTTTAAAACCTATTAAATAATTCCACATAAATTCCAATAAATCATCATTCAATCTAATAATGATAATCATCAATCCAATCATGATGTATATTCAGAATTAATTCAGAAATCATTCATAGATCTAAAAATAAGCATAAATAAATGAGATGGATAATATTATTCACCTTAGATCAAATAAGATAGATTGAGATTTGATGTACATTAATTTCCTAAGCTTTTCCCTTAGGTTCCTTTTTGTTTCCTCTTCTTTTTTTCTTAGGTAATGGCCGACCTATCTGGGTTATGTTTTGATGTTTTGGAAAATGAATAGGAGAGGAAGGGTTTAGGGAATGAAATTTGGAGTTATTCCCATTACGCCCTTTTCATTAATTTCGTTCTATTCTATGTTTAAAACAAACTTATTAAGTGATTAATTACGGCCTTACCCAAATTAGTTAATAAATATCATTCTTCTTACCACCTCACATTATTCTTTTTATTTTATCTAATTAAATTTTCTAAATAATGTTAACAACAATTAGGGGTTTTACAATCATCCACCGATTAAAATTGCATCGAACCTGTATCGATATACATGTGCCAAACCACTATCATTGGTTTATCGTGAGAACTAACGACAAGTAACTCAATGCTTATAGCCCTTTCTACAATGTAGACCAAAGTCTGTATCCTATATTATTGAGATAGAATGTCACCTATCTCCATGTCCAAGCTGCCCAAAGACGCATAATCGACACAACAACTGCTCATGCTATAAATGGTCTATAAATATTAAATCCTAAGGCCAAAGATAAAGGGTACGAACTCACTCATTATATGTAGTATTGTATGTAACTATATATCTCAATACCCTAGTCATCACGTTTCAAGAATCACTAGATGCTTCATCGCCATATAAATTAAAATGCACCACTAGCATCATCCATGGCCTCCTTGTCGTCCAACAGCATCAATACACTATTTCGATCTATCTTCAGACTAACAATTTTGGAATACATGTCAGAGTGGATCCTACTTAACCTCCAAATCAAGGACTCTGAAACCCACCAAAATTTAGTAACGAACACAAATCTTAATCTCCCTCAATCTAGGTTCTTATGCCAAAGTTATCATGTCTCAAAGTTTCAACAAAATCCTAGAGAAAACCTAAGTTCCCTAACCTAGAGTCGGTAAGTCAACTGAAACAAATTAGTCGGTTGATTGAAATGTATAGGTAATACTAGCTAAAGTCAAATAGTCAACTTCAATTCACCAATTGACTGACTTCTTGAATAGTCGACTGGTCAAACTAGACAATTGACTGATCGAGGCTATTTTTGGCTTATTTATTTTTGGCCACTATATCGTGCACATCTCCCAATGATCATTCAACTAATGTCCATTGGTTAGATAACCATTCACCTATGGACATCCATGTTTGAACCTGGATGGGGTAAATTTCCCTTAAATTCCACTCGACCATCGCCTCGGTTTGCTTTGCCCTGACATCGAATCTTGTGGAATTGCAACCTTGGACCTGCCTGCTACATCTAATACTCAAGTTCATATCACCGATGATCCATCATGGTATGAATACCATTATACAGAAATTCAACGGATCATCTTGGAACTCAAATGCTTCACAAACCATATAGGTTTAACTACTCGATCAAACACCTCAACTCGACATCCATCTTTCAATGACCACCTCAATTATCATGGAATTATTACTTAACAACTCTAATTATTATCATATCAACAATCAGACCAACAACTAATAAAACATAATTCATTTCATACCAAACATTTAGATATTGAATTCGCATACCTAAAATTCAAAATCAAGCTCATTACTCAAGCCCTAACCAACATTTGGACATCATGATTACAACATATCTAGTTGTCATAGAGTATAGAGGAAAGATCCAACTCACTAATTCTCTTAGAAACCCAAGCTCCAATGAACCCAATTCGATGCTCTTCTTTGATTATAAAATCCATTTTTCATCTTATTGAAAATGAAAAGTTAATGGTATGGGTTGTAGAGAATCCTTCAACTAGAATTTAGGTATTTATTTCAGAATTTTTTGTTAAGATATGAAGTAGTTATAGGGATTTAAAGCTTGGAGCCCTTGATTTTGTTTTGTAAAAATGAAGAGGAAGATGAGAATGAAGAGATGAAGGGGAAAATGGTGTAGGACCGCGAAATATACCCTAGAGGGAAGGAAGTGAATATGGGTTTTTATAATATTTCTCAAATTTACTGATAAAATATAAGGCAAGGATTCTAAAGATATATCCAGCTTTAGCCTAGCGCCTATTGCTGCAACCCAAGTTAGTACTAGAGTTAAATATTCAAATATTTACAATTGGTATACTTGCAAATCCTCTAAATAAATATTCTAGCTTCATGACTAATAATTCCACCTCAATTCTTCCTTGAGTTGAAACTCCCTGGACTACAAAAACTATATCTCAACCTAGAAAGTCCAGAGTTCAAAATAAAGGAGATGGTTTCTTTCTTCCCTCTCAGGAAAGTAGCCATGGCTGCCATGAATGTCATTAACAAGCCAATCTTTACTTAAAACTAAGATCGGATTGAGGGGTCATCTTCTTCTATTCCACTTCATTCTCCTCCCTTACCAAATCACAATCTCCATTCGCAACAAAATCCATATAATAAATTCACAGTTGTTGATGAAGAAGTATATTAATTTTTTACTAATCGTAGAAACAATATCTACCCAGATCACTGAAAGTCCTCCTATGTAAGGCAACCAAATGCTAATGGTAATCGCTCATATTAGAATCATCTGAAGGATAAAAATCCTCAGTATGGTTTTTTGAATCGTGAATTAAACCAAGAACCACATCAATAAAAAATTAAACATGTATGGGGGTGCAATATCAAAATAAGGATAATCAGGGAAAACCTTCTACATGGGCAGAAATGATCAAGAAAGGAGGACTAAATTCAAATTTCAATCTCCAATTTGTTGCTCTTATCTCCATTAACCAAAAGAAGATAATTTTTGTAAAGGAAGAGGCTAGCAAGAGGATAGAGAGTAAGTGTAGTTATTTGGTTATTTCTTATGTTGTTGGTAATCAGCCCCCGTATCATCATTTCAAGGATTTCATTATAGGAACATAGAATCCAATCGGCACTTTTGAAATCTTTACCCGAAACAGTGGGTTTTTTATTATCAGATTCTCAAATGCATCGGGTTGTAATAAAATAGTGAGTAGAGGTCCTTATTTTATAAACGGTAAACTTATAATATTAAAAAAGTGGAACAAGAAATTAAATCTTGGTAGAGATTTGCTTTCAACAATGCCAGTATGGATTCGTTTACAAGAATTAAATTTAAGATTATGTGATAAGGACGCTTGTAGTACCATAGCTAGTGTGGTTGGAAACCCGATAAAGTTAGATGAACCTACGGCAAGAGAAATAAGATTATGCTATGCAAGGATTCTAACTGAAATTAAAACATTGCAGAACTCCTAAATGAAGCTTTTATCATGGTGCATGATGGAGAAAAGATGGTGCAAAGTATAGACCATGAATGGATTCCTCCAAGGTATAAATCATGTATTTGCTTTTTTCATCAGAGTGGAAATGGTGTTCCTAAAAAAGTTTGGAAAGAAAAAGGAAGTGTGAATGTAAATCCAATAGAAAATAGCCAGGAAGTAAATAATGGCGACAAGCAGATTGAAACTCAAGTTCTAATAAGAGTACGTTTATAAATGTGGGTAATGTAGAGACTTTATCAAAAAACGCAGCAAATTTTAGCAAGGAAACTATCGCGGCAAATATTGGATGCAAGACATATCGAAAAGACACAGCAAACCATACACTAGAAGAATCTGAACAAGTAATCACGCAAGAGGAAATTGCAAATTCATAAATGAATCTGCAAGCCCTTAATTTGAAGGATAAGCATACTGAACGGGTAGTGAAGATCAACACTCGCCCATCAATTATCTCTGAGGTTACAAACGTCAAAAGGAACAAAGGGGATCATAATCAGGTCATTGGGACACCCCCTCAAGGATGGCTCAAGTTTAAATACAGATACTGATATAAAGAATAAAGATAATGGTTTTATCATCCATGACTTAAAAAGTAAAGATATTCCAACTAAGATGCCAGAAAGCAAAGATCTATCTTAGTTAGCAAGTCAATTTGCCCCTCAATCTAGAAAAACAATCTCCCAAAAAGCCATTCAGAATGCCATAAAATTGGTAGCATCTGGCTCTCCTCCTGCAAGCAAGCAAAATAAAAAGTAAAGTAGACCGAAATATTCAAGATATAATGAGTTTAGTAATCATAGAAGATGCAGTGGAAGCTGAGTTCAGAGAAAAATATATCATATAAAATAAAATATGGGATTCTTTGAAAATTTAAAATAAGAGATCTTGCAAGAAAAGGGGCAGGAATCTAGTTATGAGAAATGAGGAAGAGGAAAAGAGTTATAGTGCTTCACTATAACTGTGCATGTATCAATTGTTGTATCCTTATTATTTATGTTATTTTATATATGTATCATGATGATTATTTCTTAGAATGTAATGGGGCTTAATTCTCCTGAAAGAAAATTAGACTTATCTAAGCTATTATACATTTATAAGCCTAGTATTAAAGGTTTATTGAAGCATAAGTTAGATAATTCTAAAATTGAGGATAATGCCAAAAGTTTATCTAATTGGAATATTATCCATAATAATCAAACGGGTGATAATGGTAGAATTATTATTCTTCGGGACTCTAATATTTGGGATACTAGCCAATAATTATATAATCTTCAATACAGTCACTGCTCCTGTATAAATAAAGATGGATTTCAAATGGAAATCACTTTTGTTTATGCATTCAACAGTGAAAAAGAAAGATTAACATTTTTGAACCAATTAGGGCAATTAAATAAAAATATAAACCATCATAATTTATTTGTTGGAGACTATAACATTGTTATGCATGCTTTTGAAAAAAAGGAGGGCAAAGCAATTTTTTTAAATACATACATTTGGGAACCAAAAGAGTTTAGAAATATACATTGTAAATTAGGAAGAGTTTTACAAATCAAAATTTCATAAACATAATTGCAGCAAGTGCAATTCTTTACCCTAAGCCACTAGTGACCATACACCCAACCATATTTCATTATCAAATAATAATTTGATAAAGAAAAATTCCCCTTTTAGATCTGTTAATGGATAGGTATATCAGTTAATAGACAGGGCACTGGCCGGTTTAGGTTCAACAAAATGCTCCAAATAATTGAAGGAAATTTAAAAACATGGAATAAGAATAGAAACAAAAATGAATTAAAATCCATAAGAGATGAGTGTGAAACATTTCAAGATGATCTTGATAATGATTGCTCAAACTTTAATAAAGTCAATAACTTTTTTCAAACCCAAAACAAGCTTATTATATCATCACATGTGCAAGCTGTGAATTTGAGGAAAAAGGGTAAAGTTAACTGGCTTATTAATAGGGATGAAGAAAGTAAATTTTTTGTGCAAATATGTCTAGTAGGAAACATAAAAATGATATTGGAAAACTCTTAGATAAATAAGGCAAAGTCGTAAATGGAATATCTGACATTGAAAGGGAAGTTATAAAATATTTTAAGAATTTATATAACTCAAATCCATATACATATAACTTCCCCAAAGTTAAAACAAAATACTTGTTGAATGATAATTGTCAAGACATTTTGCTTGCTCCAGTAAATATAGCTAAGATTAAAAGTATCATTTTAAATGCAAATGTAGATAAAAGTCTTTGTCCTGATGGTTTTGGTGCTAAGTTCTATAAACACATTGAGAGGAAATCAACACTAGTATTTTTGAGGCAGTTACTGAATTTTTTAGGTCTGGGATATTTTTTTAAAATCTTAATCGTACTTTTCTAACTCTAGTGCCAAAGGTCAAAATCCTCAATGGTCAGGAGGATTACAGATTTATTGCTTGTTGTAATTTTCTATATAAAATCAAATCAAATATTTTATATAGTAGAATAAAAGTATTTTTAAAATATTTAATATCAGAAAACTAGAGCACTTTTGTACATGGTAGACATATTTCAAAAAATACTTTGTTAGCATATGAGTTGATTGGAAATTTTAATACTAAAAATAGAAATCTTATGTGCATAAAGATATATTTAGATAAAGCCTTTAATAAAATTAATAGGTAATTTATTATACATATAATGCTACATATAGATTTTAATGAAAAGTTTTTTGCTTTGGTTAAAGAATGCATAAGTAATGTAACTTACTTGGTGATTGTGAATGGATCTCCTAAGGGGTTTATACATAGCAATAGAGCAAGTAAGAATGGAGATCCACTTTCTCCTTACCTATTCGCTATAGTTATGGAGTTTATTTTCAATATTAATAGAAATTGAGTATATAAATGGGAATATTAAGACAATAAATAGAACTAAACCTTTCATTTCGCATGTATTATATGTTGATGATTTGTTGTTGTTTTTAAATTTATATTTACAAAGTACTAGGAATGTTGTCAAAATTTTCAAAAAAACTTTGAGAATATGATAGCTTGAAAGTCAATGACTGTAGAAATAAAGTTTATTTCAGCAAAAGAATGTATAAGAAAAGAGGAGATTTTGATTATTTTAAAATTCAAAGAGGGAAGCCTGCCAGTTAAATACTTGGGGTTACCTTTAAACATAAATCAAATAAATGACAGTGACTGCACATGGTTACATGATCTAATTCAAAACAGGCTAGAAGGTTGGGATAGCAAGCTGTTGTCATTAGTTGGAAGGATTGAGCTAATACATATAGTCGTCGTGGAAATTATCATGTATGGATTCAATCTCACAATATCCTAACAAAAGCAATAAAAAAAATCAAGAAAAATGTGTGCAAATTTTATATGGATGGGGAAATATCAAAAAATTGCATGGAAAATGTATGTAAATGAAAAAAGCATGAGGCTTAGATCTGAGAAACATACATGATCTTAAAGAAACATGCAAACTCAAACTATTTTGGAAATTTGTGGAAGGAAAGTCTTTATAGGTAAAATGTATGATAGCAAAATACCTTAAGAATAAATTATTTCGGACTGCTAGTATTGAAAACCACCATTCATTCACTTGAAAAAGCATTCTTAGTTGCAAAGAAAATGGCGTCAATATCTTCGAAAGAAAAAATAAAGATGGTAATCAAACAAGTTTGTGGTTTGACCCATGGTTGTTTGAAAAATCATTGGTGAATATACTTGGTTGAAATAACATATACAGTTTAGGTGGGGTTAATGATAAGGTACAAAGCATCATTCAAAATCATAGGTGGATCGTACATAATCATCTCCTATCTTTATATTCAAAACAAAATTAGAGAAAATCAAAATTGATCCACGTTTGCAAAGTGATACATTGAATTGGAAACTCTCATCAAAAGGCAGATTCTCTTTCAAAAAAGCATGGATGAGAGGAAATGAAATAGAAGTTGACTGGTACAAAGTTATTTGGAATAGGTCAAATGCTCCAAAAAATCTCATTGTTCATACTTTGCTTTATTAGATAGGCTTCTAACAAGAGATGGATGTCTCAAGTGCAAAAAAGTTGGAGAAATCAAATGCTTGCTTTTCAAAAATGAAGATGGAAAGATAGAACGCTTGTTTTTTGACCGTGTGTACTCAAGGCATATTTGGTTTATTGCCAAAAAAAGTTTTAAAGATTAATCAACAACAAGTAGTGCAAAAGATCAAAGAAAGCATTCAATACATACAATAGAATTTCAAAGCAAAATTAGATGACTTCAGAAAATCTTCAATACTATTAATAACAGCAATATAACATATTTGGAGTTATAGAAACGTGAGATTGCATAAACGTAAAGAAACAGATTGTATGCAACTCTGGAAAACTATCAATTTAGAAAGTCGGATTCTTATCAAAAAAGCAAACAAGTAACCTGAACAAGCAGAATGCATAACCAAAGAAGGCAAGAGTATGATAACTAGGAAGAAAGGTTGAAGCTTTCTTAGATTGCAGGAAATATACCATTGGCATTCCCCGAATCAGATTCTCGCATCATCTATCTGACCCAACCAGTGAATTACTAGTAGGTGACCGACCACTCCTCCTAACCAAAAGCCTCCCCTACACAAACATAAACATGCATTAGATGGGGAACATGAAAGAGGGATATCCTATAGAAATAACAAAAATGGGATACCTGATTTGAAGGGGGTCCACTACTCTATCTTCGCTTATAAAAAACTAGATCAAATAGGGTGATGAGATTTAGTTAACAGTAGAGTCTATCGGGATAATAATTTGGTCGTCGACGACTACTTTAATATTCAAAACAATGATAATCACTGCAAGGGAAGTTAACAAGCAACTAATTATACAAATCATTTATAAAATTAATAAATAATGTTAATAACTTCAACTTTGGCTTACCTACTTTGAACAGTGGCAACAGCTTATCCAACCACAAGCTTAAAGAGAGCAGCTTCTTACAACAAGACATGATTTTGCAACTCAAAGTGAATAATCAATGTATCGGAGAAAATCATGGTAGATGCAAGTTTAATAAACAGGTATATCATTTATCTCTACAGTGCAGAGGGTAGAGTAGCAAACTTCAAGAGCAAGAGAAGATGGCAGTAAATATACTCGAAAATCCAAGCAACAACAATGAAGCTGAAATTTTCATCTCAGATTAGAGAAATACAGGGGCTAATAGTAGCAAAAAGAAGACTTGGAGCCTCCTTGAAGAAGAAAGTTGAATAAAAATAGGGAATCAACAGATCGCCCTAAAAATTGATTAGCCCTAATTATTCTAGGGGTCAGAGTTGGAAGAGAGTATTGGAAATGAAGAGAAGAGTTGCGGCTAGGGTTATGAGTATTTTGTACGCATGGTTTAAGACAGATAGCATATAGGTATTATACCCGATTTTTGTTTGGGTTGTGGACCAATTTGTATTTATTCTTTCAAAAAAAATAGGACAAGACAAGTAATAGTGCTAGAGAAGAAAACTTTAAAATAACATGGACAAAAATAAATATCCCCTTTCTTTATTTTTCATGTGATAAAATAGCTGTGGTTCGCTTCAGAATGGGCACGTCCTCCTCAAACAAATAAGTTTTACTCTTTATTTTAATCTCCACACTTATTTTCTTCTTCAAGAAAAATAATGAGGCTACCAAAATAAAATTCCTCCTTAAAAAAGTTAATCTTCTGAATGAAATAACGCTGCTAAATTGGAAACTAAAGAATGCTAAGATAAGGAGAAAGCTTAATAGGTGATTGCATGACAAGACCTAGCCAAATCTGGTGAACTCGAGTTTTACAACTACGCTGAAGAGATATTATCATTGTTGCATGGCAATAAGGAAATAAATCACGTTAATTAAATAACATTAACCGATCGACACCGGTATTGGGACCGATCGACCCCTTGCGGTCGACCAGCCCCTATCAACCGATCGATTTGTGATACAATGGTGGCTGAGAATAAATCTTTGCCTAACGGTTTAATATAATTTAATATAATGGATAGATTGATTCGTGAGCCTATAATTACTGGTCTAGCCCTTACTACACCTCTCACTTTTCTAAATCAAGGAGTGAAACTCTACCATTTTCTTTTCTCCACTAATTCTAGGAAATATAAAATTGTATGTGTATACGGAGAATAGCAGAAAAATAAAGAAGAAGAATAAAGGAAAACCAATTCTGCGAAAAAAGGTATACTCTAAACCTAAATTTAAACTAGGCTTAATTCAAATATCTTCTCAAATCTAAAATTCTAATAAATATGTATGCGCTTTTGATGCATATTTAGGTAGAAATAAAGGGAGTCAAATAAGGAGAACAGAGTTAGATATGGAGATTTGGAAGCTAAGAGGTAAGAGAGCAATTATGGGTTTTACACAATATTGGATTTATATCCTTTGTGGATTTGTTTCTTTTATGCCTATATATAAATCATGGAATTGTAGGCTTAAATATATATAAAACGAACTTGAGATTCTTGCATACATATTCAGTAGATTGTTAATTCTAATTAAATTTTGTATACACCTACATCTGGAATATATGAGTGAAAGTAGTCCCTAAAAGTTATGAGATAAGTTATTAGTAAGGTTGTATGTTAATTCCAGATTTCATTATTTGAATGTTATAAGTTGTTAAACCAAAATTGAAGATGTTCTAATCTGATTTAAATTTAAGTTTTACATTTTAATTCACTCGAATGAAGAATGTCTGTATATGAATTTCTATCAATTATCCAACCTTACATTCATATATGAAAGTGTGTTGTTTGAAATAACATGGAATATGCCAATGGAGATGTGCAAAATATGGATATTTACCATAGTTGTATTGTCTGTCTCAACAAATACGGAAAGGGTAATTCCTTGTAATCCTGAACACAGCACAATTCCACTTTTCAGATAATTTATAGGAGGTTACTGTGATAACTTTTCCTTTTAGAAAGGATACAGTTCCAACGCATTAAAATGTAGAAATCGCTAAATGTGAAAGTGTTTTAAATACAAATAACAATAATTCCATCATCGATTAAAATATGTGATTAAATATAAGATAAGAAATAAATTTTAAGTTCTAAATATAAATAAGATAATGAATTGAAGAGTTAGGGAGGTTATGGTAATCAAGTTAAAATGGGCATATAAGTTAAGAAATAAATAATAAGTGCTAAATATAAATAAGACAATGAATTGAATTGTTAGGGAGGTTATGTAATCAAGTTAAAATGGGCATTAATTGAAAAGTGGCAGTAAGTGATACTAATCATATTAATTGAAAAGAGGCAGTAAATGGTACTTAATTGTGTTAATTGAAAACAAGCAGTAGATGATACTTAATTGTTTATTTTGAAAAGAAGTAGTAAATTTTACTTAATTGTATTAATCGAAAATAAGTAGTAATTGATACTTAATGATAATCATGAAATTTAATTAAGAAGTAAGTTCATTGTAAATAAATGAACACTAATAATTGAACTTAGAAGATGTAATAATTTTCTAGTTGAAATTATATGGCCTTAAGAATAAGTTTATACGGATGTGGATTATTGGGTCTAGCCCAATATTTAGATTAAATATAAATGACACGATCAAGGTCGACAATGTTACACAACAGAAGTCCGCCCTCCACAAGGGGCTACCAGCATTTGTGTGTACATTGTACTGATATGGGATATCTCTAACCATAGGACCCATTAGGTATATCGCTTATAGGCTTGGGGAATAAAACAAAGTGGGTCTGCTTCAGATTTGAAGTCTTAAATGGCCCATTAGGGCATGCTTCAATTTCAACATGAGGTACTAAGTAACTATGCAGGCATTTTCTAGATTTGCGTTTTGCAATCCAAATTGAACGGTAGGCGATGTCTCGACACTATGTCAACATTGTTGCTACCATATATTCAAGGAGCAGGGCTGTACACATTGGGTCGAAAGCGTCATAGGTCCTGAAGCAGTAATTAGAAAGACTTGGATTATGCCTAGAGACGAACTACACTTCCTACTGATGTGGATTCCATATGAGATATGCAATTGCCTCAAATTTTGTTTGTTGTTGTCATTTAGGAAGCAAGTTAGTTAACCTTTAGATAAATCTTTGAGACGAGTTAGTAATATGGCTAATTAGCGGTAAGGCCATTATTAGGCATCAACGTGAGGTTCCTCTTTATATGTGGGCAATTCGGCTTAGACATTGTTATGGATGCCTGATGCGATGCATAGTTGCGGGTACTAGCGGAGAATGTATCTTTATCCATGAGGGACAGCGATGCTTATACACACACACACATATATATCTATTTTATGCCTTGGAGTTAATTGAACATACCGCGCATGTATATGAAGTCACAATGACAAATTTATGAATAATAGACATAACACTTAATGGAACACCAATGGATATAAACTAGTGTTATGGATAAAGTATTAATTTACTAGCCACCAGAACATTGTTCCGACCACCTCCTTATTTCAACCCACATGAAGGACTTAGAAGGATAGGCACTGGTACAAGGCACTAAATATCCGAGGAATATTATTAGTTCAAAGGTATTAGCCTTAGTTAGTAGTAGATGTTTTATTTTATTTTATTATTCCACTATGAGTTCGTATAGATAACTTTCTGATATACTTAGGTTTATTACAATATACCAACACCAACAATCCAAACCTAATGGACTTTAGTTTTTTAATTCAGTCGGAATATCAAGCCCATTAAGATATGGGGCGTTACATTTAGTATAAGAGCATAGGTTAGTTGATCATGGAAATTAGGATACGCAGAGTGAATGTATTTTTATATTTACCTATATATATATGTGTGTGTGTGTGTGTGTGTGTGTGTGCCAAACTCTGCAAATTTCAACTATAGAAGTAGTTGCGACCATATTATGAAAAGATGGATAAGTCAACTATGAGTTGGAACAATATACGCCTGTTCCAATTTCCCCATAGGATGTAGGCCATACCATAAGGCATTGACTTAAGAAAAGCACGAGTGCAACATATAGAAGGGTTCCCAAAGCAGGACGGTACTTGACTCCCATGTTGTGCCTACATTGCCCTATGGTTGTGGATCCTTGCTGGATTACCGATTAGTGATGTATGTTCTATCCAAATAAATGAGAAGTAAAGGATCTATATGTTGCAAGTTCCCAAAGGAAGGTGTGTAATAATCACTTCAAGATAATAGCCTAATTTTTAATATATATTATGAACGAAGATAAGTCAGAAAGTAAGTGGAAAAGAAGATAAGTCTAAAAGAAGGGACAAATAAAACCCATTCTGAGTCTGTTCCCATGTAAGAGAATTAATTATAAAATTTTAAAGTGTCTTAAAAACATTTGAAGTGATTTGTAAATGATTTATTTAAAAGTAAAAGAAAAAACCTATTTCTGAAAAGTAAGTAAACGTAAAAAAAATTGCAAAATAAATATCTTTTAATAGTTTATTTAAATAGAATTTCCAGTTGAAATTAAAATCGTTTAGACCAAAAATTTCAGTTAAAAGAGTTTTAATAAAAAGGCATTTCCTTTGGAATAGATAGAAAATAGAGCGTATGTATAGCAAGACGGTTTTTTTATTTTGTAAATTCAATGTTTTAAAATTCTTTTAACGTGTAGACAATATGAAATGATATTGCATTTAAAAGGGGTAAAGGCCCCAGATAATGAAGAAAGGAAGAGTGTTCTTGTATAAAGAAAATACGAAGAATAACAATTGAAGTAAATTTATATATAAAAAGTAGACTATTTCATAGTAATGGAGAAAAGCCCAATGGCTAAGCAGGAGGCGAACTTACTGATGATATAATAAAGAAGACAGTTAATTAAAAGGAAATTTATATAAAGAGAACTAATTATAATAAAAACAAGTTAGGTAGAAGGAATCTAAATAGCGACAACATTAGGAAAGTTAAAATAGAAATAACGTTAGGAATCTAGCTAGAAACAATATAAAGAAAATTTAATATTTTCCATAATCGTGAGCTTTGATTACACATGGTTTTAAAAGCCCCTTGATGCTACTAAAGTCTTCGCTAAAGTTAAAGGTGGAAACAACATGAGTAGCAGGAAAATAGTAGTACGAAAGTTATCATTGTCTACTCCACTTTTATTGTTTAAAGTAATAAAAGATGTTTTAAAACGTAATAGTGCATTTTTGGAAAGTGGTTTGGTATAACAATTGATTTTTTGGAATGAAAAATTACAAAATTGTTTGAGTTAAAACTCCTATTTTTTAAGAAGTAAAATCACCGTTGAAATTTTTTTCTAAGTTTATATTTTTAACAATTTAGGGTTAAGTGCTTCAGACCGTGAAGTTTAATAATTTTATAAAGAGTGGTGAAAACCAAACCAACTTTAATATATAGTAGATAAGGAGGACTGCCTAGGTAAGATAGGGTAAATTTTAAGGCTATGAATAAAATATCTACAAATGCTCATAAGTAGCTACAAGGAATCCCCGTCAAATATATGGAATATTGGTATGTTTTATTTGAAAAGTGTGAAAGCCATAAGAAGAACCCATAAAGGAATAAGGAACGGTATCAAAATACACTTTTATGAATCCTAGAGTATACTCGCATGAAAGATCAAAGATAAGTAAAATATATATTGAAATTTGAGAATACTATCAAGTGATTTGGATTAAAAGAAGATATGTATATAATTGTTTATTATAATCGAAGTAACGGATGGACATTTTTTGTTTGAAACCAAAAAAAGTGAGTTAAGGAATATGAATTATAGTAGAATGGCATAATAGAAATGTCCATCTCAATTGTGTAAGAAGTGATAGGGCCACAAAATCATTAATACTAGTTGATGTTGAAGGCCAGCTTCCAATAATCGTTTCTTTTAGTTAATTGGGTTTTATTCGCTAATTGTTACTTTTCAGATATTGAAAATGCATACGATATGATTAAGATATCTTCATGTCTATTACTGCGTTGATTTTCTAAAAGAACGTTGACCGCTATATATATATATATATATATATATATTGGAAAGTGGTATAAATAAGGAAATCTCATGAGTACACTTAATTAGAGATGAATATAAATAAGGATGGATGTTTATAAAATAAATTAGGAATTTAATTAAATTAGCAATTAAAAATAAAGAATGCTTAAATACTAAATACTTTGATAGTCTAGGGAAATATATTTTAGTGAGCGAATGACAAGGAAATGTTGTTGTGGAACCACATGTCACTATCCTTATGCCTTAAAATATGAAATTTAAAAATGTACTTAGGTGTTGTTTGTTGTTCTAAAATTGTTTTCAGAATTGGAAAATTTACTGTGTAATTGGCTGGGGTCAATCATAAGCATTAACCCATTGGCTGAATCTCGATTACGTTGGGATGTGTCTTGATTTATTTTGAAAATGTAAAACCAAGTACTTTTGAAAAAATTTGTTCAAAAATATCTGATTTTCAAATATAAAACACTTTTGAAATTTTTTAGAAAAGCGAGTTTTATTTTAAAATTTTCCAACCATGTTACAAATTTAATTGAAAAATGGATTCGAATGAAAAAAGAGATAATTTTTTATTTTAGAAACGCCACATGCTTGGCCTATGGAAACTCAGCGAGTTAGCAAAAATGAATTTTATTATTCAACAGGAGTGACGATATGTAAAACATAGGCAATGATGAGGGAAAAAACAGTTTTAGCTTTGGAGTATCTTATTCCATACCTAGTTGATACTAAAACAAAAATTGTCTACAAAATATTTTTGCTCTAAAATTTTAAAAATAAACTTCCTTATGCAAATTATGCTTGGAAAAGTTAGAAAAGATTCGGGGTCAAAAAAGAAGGTCCCTAGGTACAGCGGAATGGATACATAAATGAAGGGTGGAAATATAAATTTTTCTATCTAAATTCCTTTTCCGACATAAGAGTGTAGATTTAGGAGAATTAGATTTTCAACATTTTGGATGTTAAAATTTGTGTGTTGGGTAATGGATAGTGGGGACTAGATGCAAAATTGGTTGAACCATACTTCCGTTTATAGAAGTATGGAAATTGTTCTGTGAAAAAAGGTTTTTGATTTTTGGAAGCATGCATACATATAGTACTGCGAGATATATAGGTTGTTTGCATCATAATTTAAAAATTATTTAAAGAATGCATTTATATAGGAGGCGCCGATTTAGTATTGTACAACATACATATCATATGTGTTGATACACCATGCAATTGTACATAATTAGCTGTAAAATTGGTTATACGCTAATTGATTGGATAGTTTAGAATGATTGCACGTTACGTTACATGATTCGGTTCTAGAGAAATTTCGGGGATATAATTCTTCTAAGAGCGAGAATATAACACCTCGTAAATTAAACAGTAGATAATTAAAAATGAATTAATAAATAATTATTAAAGCTCAAAAATAGAATTTTTACAAATGCCATAATGTGGCTTTGAAACTTGCACCATTGTGTCCATGACTATTTTCTGATCAACTTTCGTACATAAAGTTTTACGATCGGAGTACAAACAAATAAGTTATTAACTTTTAAATACTTGGAATCGAAAATAATTCAAAATATATCAGAGGAAATAAATTATCAAAGGAAATAAATTATCAAAAGAAATAAATCAAATTAATTAAATAATATTAACTGGGTGACACTGGTATAGGGACCGGTCGACACTAGTATAGGGACCGGTCGTACGTCCCGTATTGATCGATCGAAGTGATATAGCGACAGCTAAGAATAAACCTCGGCTTAATGACCAGATTTAATATAATTTAATCTAACGAATATAATTGATTTGATCACTTATAAATACAGACCTAGCCCTTCACTTTGCTTCTCATATTTTCTAAATCAAGGAGCGTAGCTCTACCATTTACTTTTCTCTGCTACTTTTAGGAATTATAGAAATTATAAAAAAAGTGTGTGTGTGTGTGTACATTCATTTGGAGAATAGCGAAAAATAAAAGAAGAAGAATAGGGGCAAGTTGGTTCTATGAAAAGAGGTATATTCTAGATCTAAAATTAAACTATGCTTAATTCAAATCTCTTCTCAGATCCAAAATTGTAATAAATATGTATGTGCAGTTATATATATATTGGTGGAAAGAAAGGGAGTCAAATAAGGTGAACAGATCTAGATCTGGGTATTTGAAAGCTAAGAGGTGCGTGGAAAATTATGTGTTTTGCATAATATTGGATTTATATCATTTGTCAATCTATTTCTTTTATGCTTGTATATAAATTATGAAATTATATACTTAAATTTATATAAAATGAACTTGAGATCATTGCCTACATATTCTGTGGATTGTTAATTTTGATTAAATGTTGTATACACCAAAATTTGGAATGTAAAGGTGAAACTTGTCCCTAAAACTTATGAGATAAGTTATTGTTAAGATTATATGTTAATTCCATATTTCATTATTTGAATAAGTTAAACCCGAACTAAAGATATTCTAATCTGATTTGGGATTTGAGTTTTATATTTTAATTCATTGGAATGAAGAATGTTTATATGTGAATTTCTAGAAATTATCAAACTTTACAATCATGTACGAAAGTTTGTCGTTTGAAATAAAAAGGAGTCTGTCAAGCGAAAGAGATGTGCAAAATAAAGGCATTTACCGTATTTTGTATTGTCGGTTTCAATAAGCACGGAAAAGGTAATTCCTTAATCTCGAACATAGCTCAATTCCTCTTTTTAAATAATTTATGGAAAACTACAGTGATATTATTTCATTTTAGGAAAGATATAGTTCCAATGCATTAAAATGTAGAAATCCCTAAATGTAAAACTAAAAGTGTTATAAATAGAATAATAAAAATTCCGTCGCCGATTAAATATATATATGATTAAATATAAGTTAAGAAATAAATAATAAGCACCAAATATAAATAAGACAATGAATCGAAGAGTTAGGAAGGTTATGGTAATCAAGTTAGGCACTAATTGAAAAGAGGCGGTAAATAATACTTAATTATATTAATTGAAAAGATGCAGTAAATGATAATTAATTGTATTGATTGAAAAGTAGCAATAAATAATACTTAATTGTATGATTTGAAAAGAAACAGTAAATGATAATTAATTGTGATAATATAAAAGAAGTAGTAAATGATACTTAATGACAATTATAAAAATTAGTTAAGAAGTAAGTTCATGGTAAGTAAATTAACACAAATAGATAAGCGTAGAAGGCGCAATAATTTTTCATTTGAAATTATATGGCATTAAAATACGTTTATGATGGTTGTGGATTATTGGTCTAGCCCAAAATTTAGATTAATTATAAATGATGCAGTCATTAGTATGGGTTGGGATGCAAGGTCAATAATGTTATATAACGGAAGTCTACCATCTGCAAAGGGCTACCATCAGTAGTGCATACTTTATGTTGATGTAGGACATCTCAAACTGTGGGACCCGTGGGAATAAACGTTCCCGTATATGCTTGGGTAACATACCAAAGTGGATTCACCTCGAATTGAATTCTTTAATGGCCAATTGGGGTCTGCTTCCATTCCTACATGAGGTACTAAGTAATTAGTTAGGCATTTCCTTGATTCACGTTAGTCAATCTAAATCGGATCATGGGCGGAAGCTCAATGCTATATCAGCATTGTTGGTACCATATATTTGAGAAGTAGGGCTGTGCACATTAGGTCGAGAGTGTCATCGGTCCTGAAGCGGTCATTAGAAAGACTTAGGTCATGCCTAGAGATGGACTGCACTTCGTACTGGTGTGGGTTCAGTGTAAGAAATGCAATTTCCCTAACTTTTGTTTGTCATCGTCATTCAGAGGCCGCTAGTTAACCGCTAGACTGTGCAGATAAAGCGCTTTACAGTTCTATAGGGTTGGAGGTGTAGAAAGTTATAACGGGAATAAAGCATGGACATAGTGAAAAATAGCGAAGGTGCAAAAAGCTTTATTGGAAATAAAATTAAATCTCTATAGTTAATTTATTCTCCTCTTACATCATTTATGTAGGAAAAAGGTGTATTTTTTTAATCTTATATAACAAAAGGAAGAATAACATGATTTATGCAGTCTTGACTTGGTTACAAAAACAAATTTCTGACATATGTTGAGTACTTAGGCCTTAAACTTAGGTCTTTATCATAACATCGTTTATTTAGTTTAAACGAGCACTAGTCAAATTAAACTTTGTGTTTTAGTGTTACTAAAGCGGATGCAAAAAAATCGCTAATTTTGCGAGTGTAGCGAAAAATAGTGGGGGTCTAAATGAATCTACTATTTAATAGCGCTAAATTAAAAAAGTGTGACAACTGGCATCTTTGGACACACCGATCAAAAGTCTATGGTGATTTTCGAACATACATTGTGCTCAGAAATATGAGCTATTAGGTTTTAAACATTGCAGAGTATAAGAATATAAGGATAAAATCTAAGACATTCTACACTTTCAGATCTCACAACGCATAGAAGTAAAATATAAATACAGAAAATAATCATCTCAGAAAATATTCCAGAAGTCTCAAATCATATGTATGCATAATCCAGAGTTTACAGAAATAAAGCATGAAGTCTAATAAATACTAAGTATGATAAATAGTACATGGAGAGTAACGAAAAGTAGTAAGGAATGCCAACACCAAGCTCGCCTCTCCATGTACTAGATATGGGCAAATCACCTGCTGCTCTGAGTTCACGTGTTAGGGGAAAAAGAAAGGAAAAGAGTCTAATGAATGAGTTACATCATGAATATGTGGTGTTCAAATGCAATTAAATTCATTAGCACACTTTGTGACCTTGGGTGTTCTACTTGTGTTTGTGGACTATTTACTAAAGAAGGTTTCGTTAACCTAACAGTTATAGTTATAAATACACCTACACCAATATCTTGTGAAGGTTTATACTTAGGATCAAATAATTAATCGAACCTTAAAATAACTATGGATCGATTAATAGCTACTAGAACTATATTCACAAATTACGACACAAGTATCGTATTTACGCATTGAGGTAACTGCAATGCCGACTTATGCCAAGGTGGTCTTTGGGTCTGTTGTATCTATGTCCACTCTCAATGGTAACATAACGCCACTTATTGTACAACGTCGAGTATCCATCAAAAATACAATATCACGTCCTCGCCGCCATGTATACCAAGGAAACTCCCGTTAGTGCTAGGTCACATGCTTCTCCAAGCATCGTCGTCGGTGTTGCACGTACACCGTAGATGTAACGACCCATAATTTTCGATTATTAAAATATTAATTAAATAATATTTTATAATTTTATATTGAAATAAAACTAAAAAAAAATTGATGTTACAAGGAGAAGAATAACCAGAATGTAATGTTAGTAATGTTAATATAAGGTAATGGCTAACTATTTTAATCTAATTTCCAATTAATTGAAGTGACTTTAAGGTTATAATTAGTTATAACTAAAAATAAGGAAATACATTGAACGTTGAAATTATATGTAATCAATTAGAATTGGCTAATATTGAATATGAAATCAGTGGTGTTGTCTGAACGCTACTGATAAATATTTAAAGTAATTTCAAACTAATTGAAATACATTGTAGGTTGACTTGGTTATGATTGTAAATAATGAAATAAATTAAATGATGTAGATGGTGAACTTGTATGTAATTAATTGAAATAGGTTAATATTGAATATAAAACCTTTTTGGGTAAACAAATTATAACCCTTGGTCTTAAAGAATAAGATAAGGGGTATGAATTATTATTATAAACGATTGTATTAATTATTTTCTCATTAATTTATCGTTTTAATATTGAATGGGTAATTAATTGAATTAAGGCAATTGAATGTTGGATTTAATGTTGGAATTGTATGTTAGTGATTAAAATAATTGTAACGTTATTTGATGATAAGTTGAAATAAGGAAACGAATTAAATGTTATATAAAAGGGGAAATTATATGAAATTAATGGAAAATTGAGTATAATCAGGATTGTGTAAGTAGTCATAACATTTGTTGTTAATAATAATCTTGTAAATGCGATTAAGTAAGTAAAAGGTAACATTTGTCATTCATCGCCTATTTATTTAATCCATTAAAATTAAATTGAAAATCAGTTGCAGTTAATCTAATTACCTACTACAGTTAATATGAACTAAAGTGACAAATATAGAAGATTGAGGTAATGAAATGGTAAACCAACGTTAAGTATATATATAATATGATAATCGATTGAATAATAAGATTAAAAAAAATAAGTATATGTTGGAATTTAAATTAATTAATGAATTTATTGCCGTTAATTTGACTTGGAATCTTCTAATAAAAGGGAAAGAGAATTTATTTGAAATTAATGGCGTTTATTGAAAGAAATGTACGTTTGTTATAATCCGTTATAAGTGTAATTTTGAAATTAATTACAATTATGTCGATTTGGGATCTTTCAATTTAAAAAAAAAAAAAACATTAATATTAATTTTCGGATTTAACGAAAGAAACATACATTATTGTAAAAAAAATTAAAAAGAACATTTTAATGAAAATAAAACGAACATTTTCATTTTGAAGGTAAAAATAATTCTATATAAAGAAGAAAAAAATGAATTTTAAAACAATATTTTACAGCCATTAAGTATACATTTGAGGCTGTATATAAGTGATTTTAACACTAATCTTGAAGTTTAAATTTAATTGAATTTTTAGGTTGTGCAATTCCCTATGAGAAAAACATTATTTTGAAAGAAAAAAAAACTTGAATTTGAGTTCTAGATCATCTTTTATTTTTTTTTAACGTTACACTGGTTATTGTATTCAAATTTATTTACTATATGTTAATTATGTGTAAACGAGTGTGAAAAAGGGTATATTTAGTGATAATATATTTAATTGAGTGGATCATGCAATTAACTAAATCCTAAGTGGTCCCTTCATTTCCTTATTATTCAATACACCTGCCACCATTTTCACATTTGGTTTTATTGCAATTCTTTGATGTAATTGAAACGTGAATTTATATCCTTTCTTATTCTTCCGTTTTGTTTATTTATTTCCCAAAGCATCTACTTAGATCATACAGTTTTGTTTTATTTGTCCCTTCCATACATATTTCATTTATCACTTCCCTTTCTTCTTTTGTTTTATATCATATATCATTCTTTCCCCTAGAAATTCCTTATTTTTCAAACATCAGACCTCTATTTGTTTCCCTCAAAGTCTCAATGTCAACATAGCTTTATACCTCTACTTAATTGCTGCCAATTCATTTTACTGAAGCTATGCTTAGAAAAAGAAAAGAATAAAAAAGTGTGAGCATCCATTTCTTCCTTAACCACATCCGTACCTTTCCTCATCGCCTTGCCTTCTTTTGCAAGAAGCCTTCAAAAAAATTGAACAATGAGAATTAGCCTTAATGGTTTTGACTTTCCACTTCTTGCCTTTGTTTTGGGTACATCGAATTTGAAAACGTGAGTTATTAAAGTTTCTTATTTTAAGAATTAAATATGTATGTATTTTATTTTATTTTATATCCTTATAACCTGAATATCTTCCTCATACGAGCTTTGATACATGCGTAGTTTCTTCCCTTGGACTTGTATTGGAATTCCTAATAACATAAAATAGGTTTGGCTGAGTTTGGAGACTATTGGAAAAGGCATCTTTGTTTGGATTTTTGCGTTCTAAATATCAAATGTGAGTGTTTTGACCCACTCACGAATACTAGATTATCTTATGCTAGTTAAATTAAATTTATAATGTGATTAGAAATTTATTAATTGCTTTTGGTATTATTAGATTGTCACTTAAGTTAAATTTGAATTTATATTGAATTGAATTTGCCATTTATTTAATAATGAATATAAATTGCAAGTTATACACCTGATAATGATAATCAATTGATTGTTGTGATTTATTGGCTGATTTGGATGTTGGATTGTGATGGATGTTATTGGTTGTCATTTTGGATGATTGGATGTTTATTTATGTATATATCTTTGTTACCACTATGGATTGAAATGATAACTCGAGCGGTTTCCATTGATTTGGAAATTTGGATTTGGATACTGGTTGAAATGACATATAACCGTGTAATTTCTTAAATTTGGATTATTTATTAGAATTGAATTATTTGAAAGATTTAAGTTTTAAATTTAAAATTCGGATCTATTTTAATTAAAATTATTAAGATTGGTATTTTTGAATCATTTGAAATCTTTTAAATAATTAAATCCACATTGTACACTTGATAGGAGATGAAATTCCTGTTATACATCTCTGAATCCATTATAGTAATATTTCTATTCTACTTATTTTGATTTGACTTACATAAGATCTTTTAGTCCTAACTCGAGTGTTTTGTCTTTTTATTACGCTCGGGTCAGTCTGAGCTTTTTTTAGTGTATTGAAGACCATTATATTTTGGAGGATAAAGACGGAGACGAGTCTACTATTTATTATTAGTTATTCCACTACATCATGTGTTCCGCTGCATTATTTATTTATTTCTACTGTATGTATAACTCTGATTTGTATTGTAAAGGTGTAATCAAATGTTATTTGTAAAACAGCTTCATGAACTGTTTATTTGATTTTTATATTTTGTCATTCCGCTGTGAGATTCTGTGTTTTATCTTTCCTTCTTTTCTAATATTTTCTTATTTACCCCATTAACAGTCTTACCTTTTGAATGATTTTAGTTGACATGTGTGGTTTATTGTCGATTTAAATCGTCCAAAAGGGTGGGATGTTACAGTTGGTATCAGAGCTTTGGTTTAGACATACCGTAGCCTGTTGGGGTTAACTCATTAGAGATAGGGTAGTAATACCCTAGAATGAGTTGTCTAAGTGTATATATGAGAGCGTGTATTTGTTAGTTTTATAAAAGTGTTTTATATAAGTTTTGAAATGAATTTTTTTTCCTAATATTATATGATATGCAGAGGATTAAATTTTTATAACTAATATAGTTATTTGTAATGTGTTTGATTTATGAAATGGTAATATTTAGTTATTATCATTTATTGTTGATTAGTTGCATTTTATCAGTTTAAAAGCATTGGCTAATTATTGTTGTTGTGAATTTTGTTGTTTTTGACCGTAGTTCAACTATTGAAAAATGAAATATTTGGATATTTTGGATAATCAAAACCTTCTGAATTAGTATGAATTTAATGTGGATTGATTATAAATAAAACCATGACTTGTAAATTGTTATGAAATAAATGGATGTTATAATAAATGGTTATAAATAAAGTTGTGATAACTTTAAACCTGAACAATGTCTTATAAAAAGGAATTATGTTTTTATAATTTGGTTATAAAATTAAGAAAATTCCTTATGAAATGATTTGGTAATAAATGTAATATTAAATGAGAAATATTACATGTGGAATGAATGTAATTTAAATTGAAGAGGAATATAAGCAATATTATGAAATTGAATAAATTAATGTTATATGTTAAATGGAGAAATTATGTGAAACAAATATTAAAGTATGAAATGATACTTTCATTAATCAATGAGATTAATAATGAATTTAGTTGAAGTATAATTGTGATGAATCAAATTGAAATAAATACGTAAGTTGTGCGTATATTATTTTATTCGCATAATCAATTTGATCGGGATTTGAGTATGTAAGTTTGAGGTGAATTACACCATTTCGCATTAGAATTTTTCATTCGATTCTTGATGGTGAATATTGATATGGATTTTTGGTTTGATTCTAGAGTTCTCTGTCATAGTATATGGCTATGCAAGGAGAATGATGGTTTCTAGTCAAGAAACCATATCAAAGTCCGCATTAGGGAAGTTGAATGGACAATACTAGTTCGAAAGCGAACTCGTGTGATCGAGCGAACGATCGAATGTAATGTTGCGAAATGATGACATGTGTACATCTTATGTTCTAATATTATTGATATGCTTTGGCATTGAAATTGAAAGTTGTTGGGTTGGATATCTTTGTAATTTAAATTGGGATTTTCTTTTATGAAAAACTACTATTAATTTAAAACCATTTTTCAAACTACTTTCTTTTATTTTCCTTATACAAACTATTTTCTTTAATTTTTCTTATACAAACTATTTTATTTTCAAACTATTTTACAAACTATTTTATTTTCAAACTATTTTACAAACTATTTTATTTACAAACTATTTTCCACAACCATTTTATATACCAAACTATTTCACAAAATGATTGTATATAAAAAAAAGAACTATTCTAAATTCAAAACCTTTTGCAAAGCAAAAATGTTCAATTCCATATGGATCTTCATGCAGCGTAATTGATTTGCAATTTTTTTTATTCTTGCAAAAGACAGACTTTATATAAGTATAAGGTGATTTTTAAAAATGTTGATTTTGGAAGGTTTTTGATCTGAAGAGATAAATCTTATATATAATGGAATTTATATAAGAATGATTTGATACATTTGAGACTATTGATTTTGGAAAATACTCTATCTGAAAATGAAATCTTATATATGATGGAATTTATATAAGTGTGATATTTGAAGCTATGATTCTGAATGGTGACTATATATGGTATGATATATTTTGAAATAAATGATATGGGAAGTACCTTCCATCAGACCCCTTTGGTGGGTCATTTGTTGGATCCCTTTGGTGGGTCATTTATCGGATCCCTTTGGTGGGTCATTATCGGATCCCTTTGGTGGGTCATTATCGGATCCCTTTGGTGGGTCACTTATTATATTCATTTGATATTATTGGATAGCGTAAATCGAGGGGTGAGATGCCTACAGCTACAATTGATTCCGTTGGGATAGCGGCATAACCATTGCGTAACTGCAATCCATGGGGGAACTTACTTTCCATATCTATTTTCAATGATTTTAAGTATTTTCATTGGGTGTTGAAACAGGTCTGCTAAGTACTTGGAGAATTCTAGCCATGCGTCTGATCAACGCATGGCCAGAGTCTGCAAGAACAAGGATAAACCTGTTAAAACATCGAGTCATAAAAGTATTTTGATAAAGTATTATATAAAAGATATTTTGATCATTTTTCCTTTCTAAATACTTTAAAATGTTTAAATATTGTTTATTTATGTACAACATGGTTTAGTAGTAAATTATTAGTGTTCTAAATATTGTCAGAAGTTATTAATTAAATAAAACATTTTAAAGTTAATGATTATTGATTTATTAATGATGTTTAAAAGTATTTTGAGATTTAAAACTAATAAAATTTAAACATAATGGATTTAAGGTTTTCAATAGCTTCTTTTTAAATATAAGTAATGATGTAAGTAATTGTTTTCAAATAATTTACATATATTTAAAAAGATGTTATTCAAAATTACTGAAATGGTATTAATAAATGAAGCAAGAAAATTTATAGAATTTTGGTATAGTATTAAAACATTAAAGATGATTGATTTGCAAATGAAATTTTCAAATGAATTTTTTTTTTGTAAATTTTTTTATAAGTTTCTTTGAATGTATAATTTGAAGATATATTATATAAATGGAAAAAATGATTTGCGAAGTTTTAAATATACTTGGAAAATAAATTAGAATATCAATTTTGGAAGTATGGTTTTAAATAATTACTTGATTTCGAAGTACTAGTAGTAAATTTATAGGTTTAGTTACTATTTGAATTTTGTATTAAACCATGATAAATGTTTTTCCCATGATTTGAATATTCATTTTAAACCAAGTGTGTAAAATTAATCATAAATCTATGAAAATTTATGCTTTTATTTAGATATTTAGTGCAAGATTTGAGTATGCTATTAGTTTCACTTTAATAATCTAGAGTTTATACTTATTTTGGAATATTGAGTCTAATAAATTATCAGATTTAAGGAACTTTATTTTTAAAATCTTATCATAATGTTTTAATATAAATTTTTGATACAGATTTCTAACATTGTTTAAACTTTGGGGAAGTCCTTGCAAAATGCTATAAAGATGTTTTAAATTTATCTTATATTCCTACTAAGTGAATGAGGTTAAATGTTTTAATTGAATTTTCAGATATATTGAAGTATTTCTTTTCTCTTCAAGGGAGAACGCCAAAAACTTAAATTTTTATTCTATAATTAAATTAAGGTATAAAATTAAGTAAGGCTATAGAATCTTAAGTAATATTTTGTGAATGATTCATTAATGGCTTAAATCTTTAATGGAAAACAAATTATGTAAGTGATTGGCCTTTATATAAATAATAATTAATTAAATAAATAAGAATGGAATTTTACGAATAAAATATATAAGAAATTGGAAATTTGTAAATTGTAAATCAAAAGATATAAAAATTTAGAATATGTAATCATTGAATATTTTGTTAACTAACATGATAAAATAAACTTGTATAACACTCAATTACATTCTTAAAACACATATATTTACCAAAAATGTTTAATAAGTTGAAATGTTAATAGAATATGTAATAGAATATTATACATGTAAAACTTAACTAATGGAAGCGTTCAATGAAATTATTTCTAAATAAGAATTTTGATGAACAAGAAATGTTATGTATGTAAGTTAATATTGTGAAATAATTTATATATGTACATGTAAGAAAAAGAAAAGGACGTTATATGAGAGAGAAAAAAGAATAGTAATGATGTAAAAAAAGAAACCAATTGAATAAACTTAAATATTGTGTTGAAATTATTGGTTATTTTGGCTTTTGAGATGATAGGAAAGGATACTTCTAACTCTATAAGGATGTATAGATAATATATCAAGTATTTATCTAAGGCTATTGAGCATAGGGTACACTTAATAGTCTATTTATCATCTTGTACGGCTAAAAATGTATGAACCTGAACAAATCATCAGTTTGGTTGCTATGGACATATGATTGATTCCTTTGTTACATATGATGGTCATGTTGTTTGTTTGCATGTGACTATTATTATATTGTGTTGATTTGTTTGTTATTAATTGAAGCAACTTAAATATATCTCTTTTCACGTATTATTAACTTCTTTGGATTTTACAAGTGAAGTACAAGTTTATGGAAATAATAGCTACTGCTTTTGGTTTCATAAATTAAGCGTTCTTTTCCCGACTAATAGGTATATTTTTGGATTACAGGTTTCTAGCAATATTATATTGTTTCCCATGGTTTGGGATGTTTATTTTTTTAATATGATATATATATGATGATTATTGATATTATTATTTCTCCGCGACCTCTCCGTACAAAGGAGACTCTGTCGGAATTTTTCGTAAATTTTAAACTTAGAAATTTTGTGAAAAGTGAAATATTTTCAAACTTTGGTAGACTTGAATATGAAGAATTACTTGTAATTAATTGTATATTCTATTTAAATTAATTAGTTATGAAAATTAATTGTTTATAAATTGAATACTTTGAATAAAATATAATGATTTCTTATTTTCTCCTTTTCTTAAATTCCTCCTTTTCCCTTTTCGAGGACGAAAAGTTTTGAGTAGGGGAGAGTGTAACGACCCATAATTTTCGATTATTAAAATATTAATTAAATAATATTTTATAATTTTATATTGAAATAAAACTAAAGAAAATTGATGTTACAAGGAGAAGAATAACTAGAATGTAATGTTAGTAATGTTAATATAAGGTAATGGCTAATCTAATTTCCAATTAACTGAAGTGACTTTAAGGTTATAATTAGTTATAACTAAAAATAAGGAAATACATTGAACGTTGAAATTATATGTAATCAATTAGAATTGGCTAATATTGAATATGAAATCAGTGGTGTTGTCTGAACGCTACTGATAAATATTTAAAGTAATTTCAAACTAATTGAAATACATTGTAGGTTGACTTAGTTATGATTGTAAATAATGGAATAAATTAAATGATGTAGATGGTGAACTTGTATGTAATTAATTGAAATAGGTTAATATTGAATATAAAACCTTTTTGGGTAAGCAAATTATAACCCTTGGTTGTAAAGAATAAGATAAGGGGTATGAATTATTATTATAAACGATTGTATTAACTATTTTCTCATTAATTTATCGTTTTAATATTGAATGGGTAATTAATTGAATTAAGGCAATTGAATGTTGGGTTTAATGTTGGAATTGTATGTTAGTGATTAAAATAATTGTAACGTTATTTGATGATAAGTTGAAATAAGGAAACGAATTAAATGTTATATAAAAGGGGAAATTATATGAAATTAATGGAAAATTGAGTATAATCAGGATTGTGTAAGTAGTCATAACATTTGTTGTTAATAATAATCTTGTAAATGCGATTAAGTAAGTAAAAGGTAACATTTGTCATTCATCGCCTATTTATTTAATCCATTGAAATTAAATTGAAAATCAATTGCAGTTAATCTAATTACCTACTACAGTTAATATGAACTAAAGTGACAAATATAGAAGATTGAGGTAATGAAATGGTAAACCAACGTTAAGTATATATATAATATGATAATTGATTGAGTAATAAGATTAAAAAAATAAGTATATGTTGGAATTTAAATTAATTAATGAATTTATTGCCGTTAATTTGACTTGGAATCTTCTAATAAAAGGGAAAGAGAATTTATTTGAAATTAATGGCGTTTAATGAAAGAAATGTACGTTTGTTATAATCCGTTATAAGTGTAATTTTGAAATTAATTACAATTATGTCGATTTGGGATCTTTCAATTTTTTAAAAAAAAAAGAAACATTAATATTAATTTTCGGATTTAACGAAAGAAACATACATTATTGTAAAAAAATTAAAAATAACATTTTAATGAAAATAAAACGAACATTTTCATTTTGAAGGTAAAAATAATTCTATATAAATAAGAAAAAAATGAATTTTAAAACAATATTTTACAGTCATTAAGTATACATTTGAGGCTGTATATAAGTGATTTTAACACTAATCTTGAAGTTTAAATTTAATTGAATTTTTAGGTTGTGCAATTCCCCTATGAGTAAAACATTTTTTTGGAAGAAAAAAAAACTTGAATTTGAGTTCTAGATCATCTTTTATTTTTTTGTAACGTTACACTGGTTATTGTATTCAAATTTATTTACTATATGTTAATTATGTGTAAACGAGTGTGAAAAAGGGTATATTCAGTGATAATATATTTAATTGAGTGGATCATGCAATTAACTAGATCCTAAGTGGTCCCTTCATTTCCTTATTATTCAATACACCTGCCACCATTTCCACATTTGGTTTTATTGCAATTCTTTGATGTAATTGAAACATGAATTTATATCCTTTCTTATTCTTCCGTTTTGTTTATTTATTTCCCAAAGCATCTACTTAGATCATACAGTTTTGTTTTATTTGTCCCTTCCATACATATTTCATTTATCACTTCCCTTTCTTCTTTTGTTTTATATCATATATCATTCTTTCCCCTAGAAATTCCTTATTTTTCAAACATCAGACCTCTATTTGTTTCCCTCAAAGTCTCAATGTCAACATAGCTTTATACCTCTACTTAATTACTGCCAATTCATTTTACTGAAGCTATGCTTAGAAAAAGAAAAGAATAAAAAAGTGTGAGCATCCATTTCTTCCTTAACCACATCTGTACCTTTCCTCATTGCCTTGCCTTCTTTTGCAAGAAGCCTTCAAAAAAATTGAACAATGAGAATTAGCCTTAATGGTTTTGGCTTTCCACTTCTTGCCTTTGTTTTGGGTACATCGAATTTGAAAACGTGAGTTATTAAAGTTTCTTATTTTAAGAATTAAATATGTATGTATTTTATTTTATTTTATATCCTTATAACCTGAATATCTTCCTCATACGAGCTTTGATACATGCGTAGTTTCTTTCCTTGGACTCGTATTGGAATTCCTAATAACATAAAATAGGTTTGGCTGAGTTTGGAGACTACTGGAAAACGCATCTTTGTTTGGATTTTTGCGTTCTAAATATCAAATGTGAGTGTTTTGACCCACTCACGAATACTAGATTATCTTATGCTAGTTAAATTAAATTTATAATGTGATTAGAAATTTATTAATTGCTTTTGGTATTATTAGATTGTCATTTAAGTTAAATTTGAATTTATATTGAATTGAATTTGCCATTTATTTAATAATGAATATAAATTGCAAGTTATACACCTGATAATGATAATCAATTGATTGTTGTGATTTATTGGCTGGTTTGGATGTTGGATTGTGATGGATGTTATTGGTTGTCATTTTGGATGATTGGATGTTTATTTATGTATATATCTTTGTTACCACTATGGATTGAAATGATAACTCGAGCGGTTTCCATTGATTTGGAAATTTTGATTTGGATACTGGTTGAAATGACATATAACCGTGTAATTTCTTAAATTTGGATTATTTATTAGAATTGAATTATTTGAAAGATTTAAGTTTTAAATTTAAAATTCGGATCTATTTTAATTAAAATGATTAAGATTGGTATTTTTGAATCATTTGAAATCTTTTAAATAATTAAATCCACATTGTACACTTGATAGGAGATGAAATTCCTGTTATACATCTCTGAATCCATTATAGTAATATTTCTATTCTACTTATTTTGATTTGACTTACATAAGATCTTTTAGTCCTGACTCGAGTGTTTTGTCTTTTTGTTACACTCGGGTCAGTTTGAGCTTTTTTTAGTGTATTGAAGACCATTATATTTTGGAGGATGAAGACGGAGACGAGTCTACTATTTATTATTAGTTATTCCACTACATCATGTGTTCCGCTGCATTATTTATTTATTTCTACTGTATGTATAACTTTGATTTGTATTGTAAAGGTGTAATCAAATGTTATTTGTAAAACAGCTTCATGAACTGTTTATTTGATTTTTATATTTTGTCATTCCGCTGTGAGATTCTGTGTTTTATCTTTCCTTCTTTTCTATTATTTTCTTATTTACCCCATTAACAGTCTTACCTTTTGAATGATTTTAGTTGACATGTGTGGTTTATTGTCGATTTAAATCGTCCAAAAGGTTGGGATGTTATAGTAGAACCTTCTGTAAGTGTGATTTGCGATAAATCACCCCAATCGAATATCGACCACGTCGAATTAATAGTGTCTAGGCCTCGTTGCCAGCGTACACATCTATCTAGTCTTATAACATCCAAGAGTCGTAAACCTGGGGAACAAATTCCTCGCTAATATATACTAACATCTGCATATATATTATATGTAAATAAACTTATAACCTATGCCTTAGGCCGAGGTTCAGATTGCGCCTGCAAATCGATAACCGGTCGACCGTTGGTCACTGGAGCGGTCAGTTGCTTGCGGTTGACCGGCTCAAGTGAGCCTGTCGACCAGTTGGAGTTGTTTTTTCCCTAGTTCTCTGTTAATTACGAATTATCCATTACAGTAAGCCCTAACCTATAAATCTAAAATTTATAATCGTTCCAAATTTCATATTTAATTGCATATACAATATCATATTTAATGTCATTAACCCAAATTAAGTAGGTTTAAAATCAACATGGTTATATCAATCTAACAAAAGGGTGTGTTCAACCTAAATCAACTTTCATCCAACCAATTTTTTTAACCAAACTTAGGTTAGAACGGAAGGATTATATTCTTATGTGTTAAATTACTATCATATTCCCAGTCCATTACAGTTATTGGATAAACACTAAATTTAACAGCTTTGGATCAAATAGGGTATAACAAACTTAATTACATGTAAATTCTCATATTAATTATAAACCCACTTACCTCTAGAAAGCTATCTCCTTTTTAATTTGTGTGGGATCGCCTCTGCTTGATTCGACTATCTTCCCTTGATTTGATTTGGTTCCTTCTTCAATCTCTTTAATTTAGTTTTAGTTTTGTTTTGAACAATTTTTTATTTGAAGAGAAAGCGTGTCCAGTTTTGTGACACTCGGATTTAATTAGGGTTCCGACTATCAGCTTAGGGTTCTATTTATAGGGGTAAAAATTAATGTTAACTATTTGATAAAATATTAAAATTCGGGTCGCTGGGCCAATCCAAACCCTAGCTTGAAATCCTCGATCGGTTGACCGCTTGGTTTGAAGCAATCGAATGCTAGGGATTGACCGGTCCAAACTACGGCGTCGACCAATGGAGCTTTCCTTTTTACAAAATATTCTTTCCTTATTTCATTATTTTATTGTTTTTTATTTGGAATTTTCAAACGTTGATAACTTTTCATACTAGCTTCGATTACAAAACAATATATTTGGAAATTGTCCAAGAATATTTGCGAATGCAACGGTGTAAGTTTCATAGCCCAATTCGGACATTTGTAAAAATTCAATTTTTATCATTTTATATTTAAATTTAATCCTTTTATTAAATTTCCATTTAATTTTGTATGGTATTACATTTTTTCCCACTTAAAAGGATTTCATCCCCAAAATCTCCAAGGACGGAAAAATTCAACTCTTATGTGCAGGAATTAATAGTTACAACCATCTACTCATTAATCAACCACTGGTGCCATTGGCCTTAGTTCAAAATTCTAATGTGATATGTACATGTAGGCATGGAATTCATACAACCTATACTAATGCAAAAGTTAAGCGGTCTCCTGATCCAGTCGACCTCCTGAAATGCAAGTGTGTATGCAATGTGATCAAATGTATCCAACATCCTGAGTAAATATACTGGCAATTCTATATGTACGCACAACCATTCAATCCATATTGAATAACCATATGTTAGTCCTTGAGAAGATGGTTTTTATGACAACAACCTTAGAATAAGATTATAAAATATAAATACTAACATTATAGTTTAGATATATGTATATGCAGGATTTAACCATGTAGGTACCAAAAATGAAGACTGTACAGTATAGAGATTCAAGATATCAAGATTGATGACTCATGAGTATCAAGATTATCAAGAGTTCAAGATTTCAATAATAAGTAATTTAATTAGGAATTTTTTTAAAACTCCCAGAAAAACACTGGCATCTTAAAATTTAATTTATTCGTGGAATGGAATCTACTTCGAGCCTGTTAAAGGGTGGAACCCTAAGTAGGATGAAACCAATGAAAAATCCAGTGGAACATTGTTTTGTATCCATTAACTTTTATTCAAATGTTTCTTTTACAAAATTATATCTTGTTTTCAAAATGATTTCAAAATCTTCCTTTTAAAATAATCAAAAACATCTATCCTGGTTTTAAATATTTTTAGCCTCAAAATAATATTTATTTTCAAAATCAAATTATCCTTGGTTTTAAACCATCTTTCAATAATAATAATAATATATTTAACTTTTAATATTTTGACTTAGATTTAAATATAAATTATAGTAAAATTTTATATATACCAAAATATTATTCCCTATACTTATTTATGTATTTTAACTATAGTTAAGTATATCTATAAAGTTTAAAAATAGTTTTAATACAAGATAGAAGTTATTTTCAAAGAAAAACAAATTACCAAAATTTTCTTAGGCTTGTCGATAACCCCTAGGACCCCTTATCGACAAGGTGGCAATTGATTTCAAAATTTTGAATTTCAAAAGAAGTGTCTATTCGTTATATCCTTTCACGAATAGACATGGCTGTTGTTCTACTATAAATAGGGGCAGTTTTAAAAGAATTTTCATTCATATTTTCTCTGATTTCACTCCTCTTCTTCTTCCACATTTCTTCATATATATTTTTACCATTACTCTGTCGAAATCACTATTGAATCTAACTAGATAATTTCTGATTTGATTCTCTATCACTATCTCCACAAGATCTCAGTGCTGTTCAGAGTTATAGGCTTCTTTGTAATAAACTAAACGAGAAAATGTGAGATTATAGCCATGGAATCAATCAAGCGAGAAAAGGTGTGATTGTAGCCTATGAAATCAATTGGGTGAACTTGTTGCCCATGAAATCAAGTATCTCTTCCCAGAGGATTGTGATTCTGGAATGGTGTACTTCGTGGCCTTGAAATCGAGGGTGTAATTGTACAATTAACTGTGAAGGGAAATATGTACTTGTGTGCGGGACTGGATGTAGCGTAACTCCGAACCAGTATAAAATCCGGTGTGTTCTTTCCTTTATTGCTTTTACTTTATTTTTGCATTTGTGTTTGATTCTGTGATCATATATTGTCTGAATATTGCATACCTTCATGTTCAAATTAACATAAACTCAAAAAGATTTAGTAATTCTGTTCAAATTAACATAAACTCAAAAAGATTTAGTAATTCCTTTAAACACTATTCACCCACCTCTAGTGTTAATTCTAGCCTTAAGATCTGTAATCCGCATTCCTCACATTTGGTATCGGAGCAAGATTTTCAAAGTTTCATAATCTGAATTTTGAAAAATTTTCAAAATGGCTACCAATACTAGTACTGTTAACGCTACCAATACTAGTACTGTTAACACTACCAACTGATTTCCCTATCACTAGTTCATTTGTAGAAGGTCAGTCTATTGTCAGACCACCACTTTTTAATTGCAGTAACTGTGCATATTGGGCATGTAGGATGAAAATATATTTACAATCTATAGGATTAGACATGTGGAATGTCACACAGGCTGAATATTCTAAACCTACAACTGATTTTGCACAGTGGACTGCTGAGCAAAAGACTGTTGCACAAAATAACTCTAAAGCTATGAATATTCTATTTTGTTCACTTGATAGAAATGAATTTAATAGAATATCAGTTTGTAAGTCTGCATATGAAATCTGGAAAACTTTGCAAGTTACTCACGAAGGAACAAGCCAAGTTAAACAGACCAAAATTTCCATGCTCACAAATCAGTTTCAATTATTTAAAATGAATTCTAATGAGTCTATTTCAGATATGTATAGTAGATTTCATAATATTGTGCATTCTCTAATATCCTTGGGAAAGGAATTTTCGGAAGTAGATCAAGTCAGAAAAATCTTAAATTCTCTTACTCCAGAATAGGATCAAAAGACACTTGCGATCGAAGAGGAAAATGACATCATTACCTTAAAGATAGAAGAATTAATTGGAAATCTAATGTCATTTGAAGTTCAAATGATTGAGAAAAGAGAAAGCAAAGCATCTAAAAAGAAATCAATGGCTTTCAATGCATTGACTGATGGATCAGACTCAAATAGCGATAATGATGAAGAGATAGCCCTTATGACCAAGAATTTTCGAAAATTCCTGAAATACAGAAAGATGAATAATCTTAAGAGAAACAACTATAAGAACTCTAGAAATCAGAATGTAGTGCCAAACAATATCAAATGTTTCAACTGTGATGAATCAGGCCATATCAAAAGAGACTGTTTGCATCCAGATAGGCAAAATCTTCCTATAATCAATGATTCCATAAAGAAACGAAAACGTGCATTTACTGCTACTCTAGATGACTCAGACTCATCCTCAAGCGATGATGATCAGAAGACAGATAATTCAAATATGTGTTTCACGGCGGTTCACGACTCCGATGAATTCAGAGAAACGGACCCAGAAAAAGGTACACGTTTACAATACAATTGGTTGAAATTGCATGCTTAGAATTGGATGCTTGATTGGTTGATTCTGAATTGGTGTGTTCTTTGAATTTTGAAAATTTTATTTTTTTATTACTATTTTATTTTTATTTTTATTTTTTAATAGTATCATAATATTTTATGGAATATACTATAATTCTAGTCATATTCCAGATATATATATGGACATTAAAAATAATAAATATATATATTAGAATACTTAAGAAAAATAATCATGGAATTTCAAAGACACCCGTCGACATGGTCCCCACCATGATGTCGACAAGGGTGAGGAATTTGAAATTCAAAATTTGAATTCAAATATTGAATTCCCTTCCATCTTTTCACTTCATTCAATTCTCTGAAAAGTCATCTTTTGACTAGAGAATAGTCCTTTGAGAATCTATTTATTCACTATCTCTTATCACAACTTTTCACTCTCATTTTCAAATTCAAACTCTTATCTCAAAATTTCAAGCTCTCTACTCTCTACTCTAATGGCTTCTTCAAGCAACCCTTCCACAATGAGAATTTTCAGAAAGATAAAAGAGCAACTCTACAATGATCTGGAGGCTATAAAAGCATATATCAACTATGCTAACTATGGAAAAGTCAATCCCGAGAATTTTGCTTTATTTCAAGATTTATCGACTTATGAAATCGATTCTCTTTTTGCAAATAATCAAGTTCTTAGTCTTGTTGATGCTTCTCAAAATGATTTTGTTTGTTATCCAAATCTTGTTAAAATTTTCTATGCAAATCTCAAACGTGGATTTTATGATGGAAATGATGATGAAATTTGGAGTAGTGTCAAAGGCACTAGAATTGTTTTAAATTGTGATCTTTTGGGTACCATTCTCATTTGCAAGAGCACGGGAATGGATCTTTCTAGTTTTAATATCGATGAAAATGATCATGAGACATTTCATCACATTTTCGAAGGAAATGATAACTTTGAATTCAAAAATGAAAACTTTCGACCAAAAGCTAGAATTGTTAATCTTATTTACAACATATTTTGACCCTAAGATCGGAAAGTTTTAACAATCCAACTTCAAAAGTTTACAAAGCACTTTTTGTTATTTTTGGAAATCATGATATTAATTGGGCGCAAGTTATTATGGATGAATTTCGTCCCAAAAATCTTGAAATGGGTGAAAACACTTTGTATCATGGAATCCATCTCACTCGGATTTTTAATATTTGGGAGTAGATTTCAAAGCAGAAGAATTTGTTTCAAGAAAAGCTTTTAATCACTTAAACATCTCTCTTATGAAAATTCTATTTGTTTTTCAACCTTATGAGACTCTTGCCGAAAAGAAAGAGCGTTTGGCTAATGAGGAGATGGAAGAGGAGGAAGAGGAAGAAGAAGAAGGGGATGTAATGGAAATAGAAGAAGAAGAAGGTGAAACATCTTTGAAAAGCATTGACCATCCTTATAATCCAACCAACAAAACCTTACTCAAAAATCAAAAGACCATTATCGAGAATCAGCGGATTCTTAAACGGTCCGCTAGTAAGAAATTGGATAATATGTCATCCAAGATGAACAAGTTTTTCTCCAAAGTCACTAAGAAGCTTGGATTATCTTCATCTTCGTCATCTTCTAACTAGTTCTACCTTTTCATGTCTTACTGTATTAGTTTTAGTTTTTTTTTAATTTGAATGTTCGTGTAGTTCTTAATGTTTAATCATTGTATCGTTCTATTATGAAATGAAATTGAATTATTTTTCTGTTATCTAGCTTATCCTATCTCCCGAATAAATGTTAATATATTATATATATATATACAATTATTCACAAAATCAAAATAAGTCATCAAAATTGACTAACCCCTGTAGGCAACCCCTCCCCCCCACACCATGTCGACATGTACTGGTCAGAAACGATTTTTCATTTAAATTTGAATTTTGAATAACTACCCTATGTCTATTCATTTCAAACGAATTTATACACCTATAAATACCTATTTCTTCCAGAATTCATCACTCAGAATTATTTCTTATCTACTTTATCTCTAATTCTTCTCACAAACTTAAATATGGCCAATCCAATTCATAATTTGACCGAGAATCTTGAAGAAACTCTTATTTATTTCAAGAATATTCTTTCTTTCATTCTTCGAAATCAGCGACACTTAGATTTGAGTCAAATGCAGATGATCAAGGAGCAAGAAAAGCATTTCGATATGATACGATGGATGATTTCATTCCTGCACAAAGATGATAATGCAGCACATCCTCCTGTCTCTCTCACCAATGGTAATGAAAATTGGGATGCCATTAAAGCAGAACCCATATTTGGAGAACAAAGAAGGGTGAAAGTTCCTCGTAATGTTTGATTTTACTTGATTGCTTTGTTTGATTTTAATTGATTGCTTAGATTGATTTGATTTGATTTGGTTTGGTTTGGTGTGGATTGATATTTGGTGTGCAAAACATGTATAAAAACACATTGATATTTATATGATATTTGATTTATTATCATGTCTATTAGTATAATTATCTCTTAATTTATCTATTATATACTCCATTGAATATTATATTAATGCAGGTATTTTAATACAAGAATAAGGGGGAGTTATACAGTTTGAAGTTAGTTTTTGTTGATGACAAAAGGGAGAAGTATAAAATATAATAGTTAGGCATACATTAAGGGGGAGTTATTAGTTTTAGGTGGAGTTATAAGGATAGAAGTAATATTTTATAAACAAAGGTTGTCATCATCAAAAAGGGGGAGATTGTTAGTCCCTGAGAAGATGGTTTTGATGACAACAACCTTAGAATAAGATTATAAAATATAAATACTAGCATTATAGTTTAGATATATGTATATGCAGGATTTAACCATGCAGGTACCAAGAATGAAGACTGTACAGTATAGAGACTCAAGATATCAAGACTGAAGACTCATGAGTATCAAGATTATCAAAAGTTCAAGATTTCAATAATAAGTAATTTAATTAGGAATTTTGTTAAAACTCCTAGAAAAGAACTGGCAGCTTAAAATCTAATTTATTCGTGGAATGGAATCCACTTCGAGCCTGCTAAAGGGATGGAACCCTAAGTAGGATGGAACCTACGTAAAATCTAGTGGAATATTGTTTTATATCCAGTAACTTTTATTCAAATGTTTTTTTTACAAAATTATATCTTGTTTTAAAAATGATTTCAAAATCATCCTTTTAAAATAATCAAAAACATCTATCCTGGCTTTAAATATTTTTAGCCTCAAAATAGTCTTTATTTTCAAAATCAAATTATCCTTGGTTTTAAACTATCTTTTAATAATAATAATAATATATTTAACTTTTAATATTTATACTTAGATTTAAATATAAAATTATAGTAAAATTTTATATATACCAAATATTATTCTCTATACTTATTTATGTATTTTAACTATAGTTAAGTATATTTAAAAGTTTAAAAATAGTTTTAATACAAGATAGAAGTTTTTACTAACGACCCAAAATTTACATCCAGAAAATTCCAGATAGTTAGGAAAGAAGAAAGAGATAGAGAAGAAAACAGAAAAACAAGACACGGAATCTCACATTCGCAGCGGATCAAAATATAATATTAAATAGTAACAGTTATACAATGGAAAACTGTACTTATCAAATTACACTTTAATACATCAGAGTTACAACATTTACACAATCCCTGGACAATTAAAATAATTTGTCCCAGATAAATAACAATAATACACACATCGGAATACTCTCCATACGTTCCTGCCATCCAGCTCGCCTCTTAAGTTCAAGAATGACCTTAACTGAAAATCTGTGATACTCGGTCTGACTCGAGCATTACATCACAGTAACACCCGGGTCAGGCTGGAAACCAGCGTGAGTAAACCCATCTAACATGGAATACAAAAGCATACAACTTATATAAACCCGGATAACTTGTATTAATTTACAACTTCACATGTTGTTATAGACATCACTTATTTCACATATCAATTTCTAAGTACCAAAACTTAGATTAAATGGTCCAATTCACTTAAATCATTCCAATCCAGCCTATTGATTCCACATATCAAATCTGTGCAGAATTATTATAGATTATAAATCGAAGTTGTTTCGGGCAATTACAAATACCCGACTCCGGTCCCTTCAAATTCAATGCCATCTTAACCCACACTATCCAAGACAAACATATCATATCTCAAACATTCCATATTAGAAATATCAACCAATTATTTATAAGCAAGATTAATTAGTCGCTCATTCCTAATTAAATCAAATCAAATTTTTTTTCTCACTTTTAATCTTGCGTATTTAACAATAATTAATCACAAACCGATTAATTAATCATCCTAGAATAATTATCCTTTAATTACATTAAGTAATTTACCCTTAATGTAACGTATAGGGATTTTCGTTGCCGAAAAACTGAATAGTTATGGGTTTTAAAAAGAATTAAGAAAAAGAAAGAAGAGAGAAGAGAAGATAGAAAATTTTGATAGGGAAAAGAAAATAGGAAATTTGAAAATAGAAGATAGAAGCATTTTAAAAATAGAACGGGACAGAAGAAAACAACAGAACAACAACAGAATCTCACAATTCGCAGCGGAACAACATATAATAATAAATGAATAATCTTTAAACAAAGAACTATATCAGTTATTACATTACATCACATTTTATTACATCATATCATCACATCAGAGTGTACAACATCATACAACAACAAACAGTGCAGCGGAAAAAGAAATACTATATAAACTAGTAATACGCCATGCCAATCCAGCTTGCCTCCAGCAACTCCAGAATATCCAGAATATCCTGATAAACCTAACTCTTAACTGCCCGTGTGGAAATTGGTGGGCACCCAGAGTTTAGGAAGGAAAACAATAAACTCCGAGTCAGTCATGTGACTGGTGTGAGAACTCAAAACAGTTTATTTACTTTAAAATCTAAATAGAGGAATATTTTTAAATCAATTCGCAATGCTTTTAAAAATGAGACTACCATAAGGCCTCCCGCACACACACACATGCAAACGCAGAATCGGAGGAGATTTCTCCTTATGATAGTCAAAGATGCTTGATACGCATTTAAAATAACATTTGATATTATTATTAGTGCATAATGTATAACAAATCATTTCGAAAATAAAGATATAAATCTTAGCCGACATAGACATTTCGAACTATGCCTACTATAGCTACTATCCAAACAGTGGTGACCACCATAAGTGAATAGCAGGTTCTACAACTAATACCGTACAAGTTTCGTATTGGGAATTGGATTTCCAACAAATGGTCAGGCCAAGGAACTTCCCATTGCCACTGAGAATGCCTCTGGATGGACATCCCCGAGAACCAAACCGGATCTCAACCAACACAAGGCCGGGTTACTCCTAACTGAGTAACAACTGACCGAATATGCCATCCCCCGGTCCTTTGGGACCTTTTTCCGAGAGCGCTCTCTAATCAATTCACACAATCATAACAAAGTGTTTTCAACATGAGTAAGTATCTGGGCTCCATACCATGATACCACCCTTTTCCAGAAGGAAATGGACACATCCTAAAGGGTGCTACCCCTCATAACCTTGCTGCTTCTTTCCTGTTTTGACCATTTCCGGGATGTGAGGCTCGACGAATTCACGTCCACAAAAACATACTTTATACAAAAGCCATGCTTTGGGTCAACAAATGATCAACACAATGATCACTAAGATAGACGATCAAATAAATGATCCTATCACAATAATCAACACAATGATCATTTCAGCATCACTCAGCATGTCACATTACCAAACTGGGAATATATCGCTGATAACTTCAACTATATAACCTTTGAGCTCGTACGTCTCAAAGAAGGGTGTTAAGCAAAGAATAAATCCTCCGCCACCAACAGAAATATATTTGAAAGAAATCGGCTTTATATCTCAAATTGTAATGTCAGACATACAATCCATACAAGTCTGTTCCGGGATCGAACAGAACCGAAGGCACTTACAAAGAAGTCCTTGCAATCCGGATATTCACAATCCTGATCGGATTTCCCATCACTTAGGGAGTCTCTATACCGTTGCAACTCAGTGCAGAGACAATCGATAGGTCATCCTATCGCTTTCGCAAATACCGGGTCTTCAACACCGATCTTCAATGCAATTCACAACGACGTATCACATATTCGGAATGGGTTATACGACCCCATGGTCCTTTCCCGGTTAACCCGAATAGTGAGCGCTTATTCAAAAATAAGTGTGCATTCAAATTCAATCAATTCACATCAAATACCCATTCAAAGGGAAATACTGATAGTCAGTTATTGAACTATCACTGGATATGCACACATCACCAGATTCCAAATAATTTTCCAAATTATTATTTTCCAAAATATCTTTACAAGATATAAAATTTCAACACTTCAAAAATAAATCAACATTTATTTTCAAACAAATTCCCTTTTCACTTATAAATTCCATAATGAATTTATATTTCAAAATATTCGTGCATATACGATTTCAACTATCCATTTCCAATTTATCTTCAAAAAGATAAATTCTAAATATTCACTTCATATTTGAAAACATTTCCATACTTATTATTCATAAGTAATTCACAAATCTTTTAATTTTCAACCTTGGAAAATATTCAATATACTTAAATCGAATTAAGTATATATTTCATTTTTTTAAGGAAATCATTCACTTAACATATTTATTTGGGTCAAAACGAATGTTGCGTAAAACATCGTTACGACAACCCAAAATCACTGGTATAGGGATTCGAAATTAAAATAGATATATAAATCCCAATACTATTCAAAACATTTCCTTTCGGAAATCATTTACTATAACAACAGTGTTATAGTCCACCATTTCCTTCTATTTCTCGAAACATCTATTTCAACAATCAATGTTGAAATCTATGATTTCGAATCTCAACACAATTAAAACATCGTTAAATCGTTTTAATTCTATTTAAAACATTCACATTCAATACATTTTCTTTAACGTATTATTCACTATTCAAAAACGTGAATATACTTCATTAACAAATTTCATCCTTTCTATTCATTTTATTTTAAAGGATTATTCACTATCTAAAACGTGAATATAACTCCATTTATAAGTTATAACAATTAACTTATCAAAATAAGTCGTTTGCGAATTCATAAAACAACGTTTATAAATTCCATTTCTATTTATTTATAAAAACTTCTTTTTTATAAATTCCTTTATTAACATATTTCAGTTTATAACTCAATTATAAACTAAATGTTTATATTATAAGTTAAATACTTATAAAACGATTATTTTATAAAATCGTTCTTTAAACTTCATAATTATAAATCTTATAACTTATAAGATTCATTTATTTAACCAAATCTATTCTTCAATTAACTTCACAAATTTATAAATCTTACTATTTATAAATTTCATTTATAACTTCACAGTTTATAATTCTATAAATTTCATTCATTTGTGAAATTCATTCACAATTTATTCTAACACTTATAAAAGCTCGTTTTATAATTCCTACGTTCTAATTTATAAATTATCAATTTATAAATCTTAATATAAATCAATTTATACTTTTCTTTTAAAACGTCTTTAAATTCCTTTATAATTTCATCATTCTGATTTATAAAATAATCAAATTTTATAAATCCTATATTTAAACTTTTATCATATATTCAAAAATCCAATCTAAATTATTTTATAAAATCATTAGTTCCTATTTCTCAAAAATCAACTTTTAATCGTATTTCTAAAAATCAGCTTTTTAACTATATTTCACAAAAACCATAATTTTTATAACTTTAAAAATTATATAACGTTTATTTATTTATAATGGATCAATTCCAAAAATATAGTATATTTTCAAAAATCACTTTAAAATCATTTTAAAATCCCAAAATCTGGGTCCAATGATGCTACACACCAAATAGTCAATCACGACTAACAACGATATCATATATCGATATGACAATTCATCAAATATCAAAATATCTGGAAAAAAAAATAAAAACTGTTGAGGAATCCAGTTGGATCCCTCCAACCTGTTTCCTGCATCCAAAAAAATTAGCACAATACCAATTTCGCTCCAGTACGAAATTATCGCGGTACATGTTCTTATTAAATATTATCCGCTTAATAACGGCGTAATAGGGTCTCATCCGCTAAACAAAAAATGCGGGAAATCAACAACTGCAATATATACATATGCCAATATATATATATTGATATTATATATAATACCAATTTCACTGTTTATGATATATTCGCGGTATATGTTTTTATAAATAACATCCGCTTACTAACGGCGCATAATGTCTATTTTAACAATCAATAATTTACAGTCATCATTCAAACATGCATTCAAATATTTTAAATCTAATTATTTAAAATAAAATCGAAATCTATTCGATTGAGTGAGAAGTTCTCACCTTGGTTTTAATTTCCGTTTTAGCTTTTATTTCGAATAAAATTAAACGCACGTTTAATTTTACCCGAAATTCTCACTAACTCCAAACGACTCCAAACCAACTCCATCGCGTAGTGCTCGTCGATACGATTCCAACGCAACTGAGTTTGCATTTTTTCGACCTCGTATGAAAAAGTTATGAATTTTATAAGATTACACGATTTTTAATCAACTAAATGCAACATAATCTAATTAATTTTAAACTCCATCAAATCTAGGCCTTTAGATCCACTCACCCCACATCTCCACCGCACACCCCTTCTTCTCCAACACTCACGTAACCTACAGGTTTTGGCCGAACCCATACAAGAAATTAGGGTTTAAATTTGCTCGTCCTACACTCAGCTATACTCGATCACACCTCCGCCACGTCGAAGAGCACGACACAAGCTAGGTTCGGCCCAACCCTGGTGGAGCTCGGCCACCATATGCACGTGGAATTGCGTGCGAAAACTGATGGGAACGGCCACCTTTTGCTCCCTCCACGCGACGCCAAATCCGATCATCACCGTATGAAATTAAAGCTCTCTCCATGCTCTTCAATCTTCGTGTTGAACACTTCGCGTGAATGTGAATGGATTTGGAGAGATTGATGAATGAAAGTTGCGAATTTCTGGCCCTCCATTCAAAAGTGGCGGCTACATGAATGAATTAGGGTTTTGTTTTTATTTATTTTTTTATTTTCTTGAGTTATGGGGGTATTTATAAGGAACGAGCGACACTATTCATCCCGGAAATTCCGAACTCCGATTTAGACGCCGTAACCAGCGTACCTAGGGTTTATCCCGCGTTCCGGACACAATGGAACAGGTTTCGGAAGCTAATTCGGAAGTATGTGCGAGTTATGGCTGAAAACGTTCAATTTGAATTAAACCGATTTAAATCGATTTCTAGGCGTTTTAATTTGTACCGGACAAACGATAAATCCAATTGACTTGAAATTTGAAATCTTACAATAATATCACATTACGGATCCGATGAAACTGGTTTCGTCGAATTCCGAGACTTTTTGAAAAATGGCTATTTTGACTCGCCAAATTTAAATTAAAAACGATTCGATGCGTTTCGAGCTGCCACGATCAAACGATAACTCCGATTGACACGAAATTTGAAATCCGGTAATAGCTAACTATTACGGATCCAATGAAACTGGTTTCGTTCAATTCTGAGACTGTTCAAAAATTGGCTATTTTACAGTCGATTATTAAATATTAAAATATTTAATTTTCACAGATTAACTTTTAATTTGATTTTAAAAGTTCTAAAATATTTCTATAACTTCAATATGATAAAATAAAATTTTCCAAATTATTTTCAATCATTTTTAACTCAATTTTTAATTATTTCCATAATTTAACGTATTAAATTATCGATTTAATTATTCAATTAGATCCAATAAATCAAATAAAAATTTATTTGACTTATAAATTCACTTTTTTTAATATTTAAAATTAATTAAATATTCAAATTTTAATTAATAAAAATTCTGGGTCGTTACAATCTTTCCCCCTTAAAAGAATTTCGTCCTCGAAATTACAAATAAGAAAAGTTACAGTATTTATTAACTTTCCAAAATTCAAAGTTAAACTTTTTACCATACTTTACTAAATTTTCCAAATCATACTTAGTTATCATTTCAAAAACAAATCACCTTGTTTAACTTTCAATTCAAAAATCAAAGTTAAGGTTTTCAAAATTTTCCAAATTTTCTCAAAATTTTCTAACGCCTTAAATTTTCGAAAAAATTCGCCATAGTCTCCTTTGCGCGGCTCGATCCGAAAAAAAAAATGACAGTATATATATCACAAATATACATCTCATCAAGTAATGAGGCATCCCGAAGGGAAAAAAGTATAAAAGTGCGATATTTAATCCGAGATATGTACCTTATATTTTTATTAGCGAGCATATACAGCTAATATAGCGCAAAAGCGAACTCCAAATGCGAAGCAAACGCGATCCGCACCTACTAAACTCAACAAACAACATGATAATCATGCATATATGCAAATAATCTCAATATACAACATATAGCAACATATCAACTATATATGTCACATAGCAAATGCAACAATAGCAATATATATTCAACCATCAACCAACTAACATTCATATTCTCATTATATTCAATGAATTGGTTTTCACTTTAAATCACATTTGATTTATTTACATTGGATTTACTAACATTCATTCTCAATTCAATTAGTTATCATTACTAATTAAATCCAATTCACTTTCAATTCTATTCAAATTTATTTACTTCTAATTTGAATTCAATTTCATAGCTTTCAATTTCATTAACACTTAATGAATTACATATAATCAATCAACAATCATATAACAACCAAAGTGTATTGATTACAACCAAATTTCTTTGTTTATATTCATTCTCTTTCAATTTATTCAACTTCCAATAACATTAGAATTTAATGAATTAACACTTATATTCATTATTCCATATCAATTTAATTCACATTTAATCGATTAACATTCAATTCATCCATTCAATTACAAAAGTTGAATTTCTATTCACATAACTTAAGTTCATATCCATCACTTAACTTAATTAATTTAGTTTGATACCAATATCAACTTCATTCAACAATTCTTAAGTTATACTTCCATTTAACTTTAAATTCACTTTTATTCTCAACTCATATTCATAAATATATTCATATAGTTTCACTTTTTATGTATATAAGTTTATTTCACAATTGTAATTCACTTTAATTATAACTCAATTCTTATAATTCTTTTGCTTATACAATTATTCTTTTATTTAGATTATTCAAACAACTTAACAATCAACTTATACATACTTTAATAATTCTGAAAAATTATTCCTTTACATATAAAAATATAATCAAGGCAAAATCATTCCATTTACCCAATTTAAAAACAATATCTTGTCGAATTGTTCTATTCAAGTGTTTAGAAACCCCTTCGGCATAGTCTTGCGGACCACGCTGACGAAAGTTCATATGCCACTCAATAAACCAATCATCACAATATAAAACAATTTTATATTCACTAACAAATACGCTCTCATAGCTATTATTACACTCAACTCATTCTAGAGTACTGCTGACTCTATCTCTAATGAGTAATACCCAACAGAACCATGGTTGTCGCTTAACCATCAGAGCTCTGATACCAAATGTAAAGACCCGTAAGTCCGTACTCCTTGAATAGACACTAATCTCCTTTGTTTAATTCAAGATGAACGAAAATACGAACCATTAGGGGTTTAAGAAAAAGAATTTAAGAAAAGAAGAGAGAAAAAGAAAAAAAAGAAGAGAAGATAGAAAATAGAGAGAAAGGAAAATAGAAAAGAGAACAGAGAATTTGAAAAATAGAAGATAGAAGAATTTTAAAAATAGAACGGGACAGAAGAAAACAACAGAACAACAACAGAATCTCACAATTCGCAGCGGAACAACATATAATAATAAATGAATAATCTTTAAACAAAGAACTATATCAGTTATTACATTACATCACATTTTATTACATCATATCATCACATCAGAGTGTACAACATCATACAACAACAAACAGTGCAGCGGAAAAAGAAATACTATATAAACTAGTAATACGCCATGCCAATCCAGCTTGCCTCCAGCAACTCCAGAATATCCAGAATATCCTGATAAACCTAACTCTTAACTGCCCGTGTGGAAATTGGTGGGCACCCAGAGTTTAGGAAGGAAAACAATAAACTCCGAGTCAGTCATGTGACTGGTGTGAGAACTCAAAACAGTTTATTACTTTAAAATCTAAATAGAGGAATATTTTTAAATCAATTCGCAATGCTTTTAAAAATGAGACTACCATAAGGCCTCCCGCACACACACACATGCAAACGCAGAATCGGAGGAGATTTCTCCTTATGATAGTCAAAGATGCTTGATACGCATTTAAAATAACATTTGATATTATTATTAGTGCATAATGTATAACAAATCATTTCGAAAATAAAGATATAAATCTTAGCCGACATAGACATTTCGAACTATGCCTACTATAGCTACTATCCAAACAGTGGTGACCACCATAAGTGAATAGCAGGTTCTACAACTAATACCGTACAAGTTTCGTATTGGGAATTGGATTTCCAACAAATGGTCAGGCCAAGGAACTTCCCATTGCCACTGAGAATGCCTCTGGATGGACATCCCCGAGAACCAAACCGGATCTCAACCAACACAAGGCCGGGTTACTCCTAACTGAGTAACAACTGACCGAATATGCCATCCCCCGGTCCTTTGGGACCTTTTTCCGAGAGCGCTCTCTAATCAATTCACACAATCATAACAAAGTGTTTTCAACATGAGTAAGTATCTGGGCTCCATACCATGATACCACCCTTTTCCAGAAGGAAATGGACACATCCTAAAGGGTGCTACCCCTCATAACCTTGCTGCTTCTTTCCTGTTTTGACCATTTCCGGGATGTGAGGCTCGACGAATTCACGTCCACAAAAACATACTTTATACAAAAGCCATGCTTTGGGTCAACAAATGATCAACACAATGATCACTAAGATAGACGATCAAATAAATGATCCTATCACAATAATCAACACAATGATCATTTCAGCATCACTCAGCATGTCACATTACCAAACTGGGAATATATCGCTGATAACTTCAACTATATAACCTTTGAGCTCGTACGTCTCAAAGAAGGGTGTTAAGCAAAGAATAAATCCTCCGCCACCAACAGAAATATATTTGAAAGAAATCGGCTTTATATCTCAAATTGTAATGTCAGACATACAATCCATACAAGTCTGTTCCGGGATCGAACAGAACCGAAGGCACTTACAAAGAAGTCCTTGCAATCCGGATATTCACAATCCTGATCGGATTTCCCATCACTTAGGGAGTCTCTATACCGTTGCAACTCAGTGCAGAGACAATCGATAGGTCATCCTATCGCTTTCGCAAATACCGGGTCTTCAACACCGATCTTCAATGCAATTCACAACGACGTATCACATATTCGGAATGGGTTATACGACCCCATGGTCCTTTCCCGGTTAACCCGAATAGTGAGCGCTTATTCAAAAATAAGTGTGCATTCAAATTCAATCAATTCACATCAAATACCCATTCAAAGGGAAATACTGATAGTCAGTTATTGAACTATCACTGGATATGCACACATCACCAGATTCCAAATAATTTTCCAAATTATTATTTTCCAAAATATCTTTACAAGATATAAAATTTCAACACTTCAAAAATAAATCAACATTTATTTTCAAACAAATTCCCTTTTCACTTATAAATTCCATAATGAATTTATATTTCAAAATATTCGTGCATATACGATTTCAACTATCCATTTCCAATTTATCTTCAAAAAGATAAATTCTAAATATTCACTTCATATTTGAAAACATTTCCATACTTATTATTCATAAGTAATTCACAAATCTTTTAATTTTCAACCTTGGAAAATATTCAATATACTTAAATCGAATTAAGTATATATTTCATTTTTTTAAGGAAATCATTCACTTAACATATTTATTTGGGTCAAAACGAATGTTGCGTAAAACATCGTTACGACAACCCAAAATCACTGGTATAGGGATTCGAAATTAAAATAGATATATAAATCCCAATACTATTCAAAACATTTCCTTTCGGAAATCATTTACTATAACAACAGTGTTATAGTCCACCATTTCCTTCTATTTCTCGAAACATCTATTTCAACAATCAATGTTGAAATCTATGATTTCGAATCTCAACACAATTAAAACATCGTTAAATCGTTTTAATTCTATTTAAAACATTCACATTCAATACATTTTCTTTAACGTATTATTCACTATTCAAAAACGTGAATATACTTCATTAACAAATTTCATCCTTTCTATTCATTTTATTTTAAAGGATTATTCACTATCTAAAACGTGAATATAACTCCATTTATAAGTTATAACAATTAACTTATCAAAATAAGTCGTTTGCGAATTCATAAAACAACGTTTATAAATTCCATTTCTATTTATTTATAAAAACTTCTTTTTTATAAATTCCTTTATTAACATATTTCAGTTTATAACTCAATTATAAACTAAATGTTTATATTATAAGTTAAATACTTATAAAACGATTATTTTATAAAATCGTTCTTTAAACTTCATAATTATAAATCTTATAACTTATAAGATTCATTTATTTAACCAAATCTATTCTTCAATTAACTTCACAAATTTATAAATCTTACTATTTATAAATTTCATTTATAACTTCACAGTTTATAATTCTATAAATTTCATTCATTTGTGAAATTCATTCACAATTTATTCTAACACTTATAAAAGCTCGTTTTATAATTCCTACGTTCTAATTTATAAATTATCAATTTATAAATCTTAATATAAATCAATTTATACTTTTCTTTTAAAACGTCTTTAAATTCCTTTATAATTTCATCATTCTGATTTATAAAATAATCAAATTTTATAAATCCTATATTTAAACTTTTATCATATATTCAAAAATCCAATCTAAATTATTTTATAAAATCATTAGTTCCTATTTCTCAAAAATCAACTTTTAATCGTATTTCTAAAAATCAGCTTTTTAACTATATTTCACAAAAACCATAATTTTTATAACTTTAAAAATTATATAACGTTTATTTATTTATAATGGATCAATTCCAAAAATATAGTATATTTTCAAAAATCACTTTAAAATCATTTTAAAATCCCAAAATCTGGGTCCAATGATGCTACACACCAAATAGTCAATCACGACTAACAACGATATCATATATCGATATGACAATTCATCAAATATCAAAATATCTGGAAAAAAAAATAAAAACTGTTGAGGAATCCAGTTGGATCCCTCCAACCTGTTTCCTGCATCCAAAAAAATTAGCACAATACCAATTTCGCTCCAGTACGAAATTATCGCGGTACATGTTCTTATTAAATATTATCCGCTTAATAACGGCGTAATAGGGTCTCATCCGCTAAACAAAAAATGCGGGAAATCAACAACTGCAATATATACATATGCCAATATATATATATTGATATTATATATAATACCAATTTCACTGTTTATGATATATTCGCGGTATATGTTTTTATAAATAACATCCGCTTACTAACGGCGCATAATGTCTATTTTAACAATCAATAATTTACAGTCATCATTCAAACATGCATTCAAATATTTTAAATCTAATTATTTAAAATAAAATCGAAATCTATTCGATTGAGTGAGAAGTTCTCACCTTGGTTTTAATTTCCGTTTTAGCTTTTATTTCGAATAAAATTAAACGCACGTTTAATTTTACCCGAAATTCTCACTAACTCCAAACGACTCCAAACCAACTCCATCGCGTAGTGCTCGTCGATACGATTCCAACGCAACTGAGTTTGCATTTTTTCGACCTCGTATGAAAAAGTTATGAATTTTATAAGATTACACGATTTTTAATCAACTAAATGCAACATAATCTAATTAATTTTAAACTCCATCAAATCTAGGCCTTTAGATCCACTCACCCCACATCTCCACCGCACACCCCTTCTTCTCCAACACTCACGTAACCTACAGGTTTTGGCCGAACCCATACAAGAAATTAGGGTTTAAATTTGCTCGTCCTACACTCAGCTATACTCGATCACACCTCCGCCACGTCGAAGAGCACGACACAAGCTAGGTTCGGCCCAACCCTGGTGGAGCTCGGCCACCATATGCACGTGGAATTGCGTGCGAAAACTGATGGGAACGGCCACCTTTTGCTCCCTCCACGCGACGCCAAATCCGATCATCACCGTATGAAATTAAAGCTCTCTCCATGCTCTTCAATCTTCGTGTTGAACACTTCGCGTGAATGTGAATGGATTTGGAGAGATTGATGAATGAAAGTTGCGAATTTCTGGCCCTCCATTCAAAAGTGGCGGCTACATGAATGAATTAGGGTTTTGTTTTTATTTATTTTTTTATTTTCTTGAGTTATGGGGGTATTTATAAGGAACGAGCGACACTATTCATCCCGGAAATTCCGAACTCCGATTTAGACGCCGTAACCAGCGTACCTAGGGTTTATCCCGCGTTCCGGACACAATGGAACAGGTTTCGGAAGCTAATTCGGAAGTATGTGCGAGTTATGGCTGAAAACGTTCAATTTGAATTAAACCGATTTAAATCGATTTCTAGGCGTTTTAATTTGTACCGGACAAACGATAAATCCAATTGACTTGAAATTTGAAATCTTACAATAATATCACATTACGGATCCGATGAAACTGGTTTCGTCGAATTCCGAGACTTTTTGAAAAATGGCTATTTTGACTCGCCAAATTTAAATTAAAAACGATTCGATGCGTTTCGAGCTGCCACGATCAAACGATAACTCCGATTGACACGAAATTTGAAATCCGGTAATAACTAACTATTACGGATCCAATGAAACTGGTTTCGTTCAATTCTGAGACTGTTCAAAAATTGGCTATTTTACAGTCGATTATTAAATATTAAAATATTCAATTTTCACAGATTAACTTTTAATTTGATTTTAAAAGTTCTAAAATATTTCTATAACTTCAATATGATAAAATAAAATTTTCCAAATTATTTTCAATCATTTTTAACTCAATTTTTAATTATTTCCATAATTTAACGTATTAAATTATCGATTTAATTATTCAATTAGATCCAATAAATCAAATAAAAATTTATTTGACTTATAAATTCACTTTTTTTAATATTTAAAATTAATTAAATATTCAAATTTTAATTAATAAAAATTCTGGGTCGTTACACTTAATTAATTACACAAATTAATTATTCTTAATCGTTCACAGTAATTAACCTTTAATTACCTTTATTGATTAATTATTCTTCTAATTACATTTAATAATTAATCTTTAACTTAATTATATTCATAAATCAACCTTGATTTATCACTTTAGTAATTAACTTCCTTTAATTACTTATATTAATTAAATCAACCCCTTGATTTAATTTCATTTATTAATCCTTTAATTACACTGAGTAATCACCACTTAATTACTTCCCTCAAGTAATTATACTTTAATTAATATCCATCAAGTAATTTTCCTTAATTAATTACATCCAGTAATTATTCATTAATTACTTCACTAAGTAATTACACTCCATTAATTACATTAAGTAATTATACTTAATCTCATCATCAATTACATTAAGCAATTATACTTAATCTCATCATCAAGTAATCCTATTTAATTAATTAAACTTAATTAATTAATTATAATTAATCACATTAACTTAATTAATTACACCAAGTAATTAATCCCTTAAATTACTTCATTAAGTAATTATCCTTACTTAATTCATAAGTGATTATCTTTAATTAATCACTTAGTTAATTATTATCTCATCATTTAAAATTAATTAAATAATTTCTTAACTACTTATACTTAAAAGATTCTTAATTAGGAAAAATTACTTATCTTAAATTAATCAAAACTCTTAATCACTTAAAGATAAACTCTTTATTATAATTGATTTACTAAATTCTCATCTTTAAACTTTATTTAAAAATAAACATTTTAGAAATCAAATATAATTTAACCAATATAAACATCTAATTTTAACCTCTAAAATCTTTGAAACTTTTCAAAGTTATTAAATAAATTTTAATATAGAAATCATTTTGAAACCTACTTATACTATTCTCTAAAATCTTATCTACTTTATCATATTTAAAACTTGTTAAAACATTTATTCTTTGTAAACAAATTATTTCCACAAGTAAAAAACTTCGTTTACTTTGCTTTTAAATTTAGAAACATTTCAAAAGTCAAAATTTCATTGTTTTAAATTCTTAAACATTTCCTGTACAAACATAAATCTGACCATCACTAGAAAACCCTAGCAAAAACCCTTCAAAACCCGATCCAAACACGAGACAAAACCACGTTCTCCTGCTTCGAGTAAAACCCATACTTCTTCAAGCTTAAAGCCGAGCCTAACTTCTTCCCTCAAACCAAACTTCCCAGATGCACGAAACGTGCACATCCACATGTACATCGCCTCCGATCACCGATGATCTCCACCCTACCCTCAGACGAGTCGACAACAACCACGGCAACTCCATGAGATCGACTAATCATCTTGATTCATCGCAGAATCGAAATCGACCCCTAAAACCCATCAACCAGGAAATGACATCACCGGAATTATCGACCACCACCCACGATCAAGCACTCGAGACCCCATGCCATTCTCTCCGTTACTTCATCACGCCTTCCAGCACCCGCGGCTCAACTCGCGATCGATCCCGACTGTCGCTAGGCATTGCGAAACCCATCTGAACATCGTCGACACGTCCAGGTAGTAAACCCTATCTTGATCCTTTCTGGTCATCATGACCCCTGAAAAATCATGATAGCATTTTTCCCATGATCTACGACTTCCCCTCTACATTCAGGCTCAACCACGATGACTAGTTCGTCGTTGATCGACTGAAATCGATCAATTCGTCCAAAATGAACAACTCGAGAATGCACCCAAAATTTCAAACTAAAAATTATGATACGCATACCAAAAATCATGATTTCCTATCACTAATTCAATCATGCAATCCATTATTAGAATTGAATTCATAAATTTTTGACCAAATTTACAATTCCACTGTAATTATAAAATTTTGAACCAAATATTCATTTTCAATTCCTGTAATTATTTTTAGGAGAAACGTTACTTGTTTTCAAACATCTTTCATTTACCAATCAAAGGCTATTAGAGATTAAATGATGAGATATTGGATTTTGAGAGAAATTAAAGCCTGTAGTTTATTAACAGAGCCTATTTTAAAACTACACAGTCATTCAATATTCACACATACATGCATCTATTTCAATCCCAATTTTCAGGCTAACAACATGATTTATATTCAGATATCACAGTAAAATTTAGATTTTAAAACTATTTTAAAATAGTTTACTCACCTGTATTTAAATGAAGAGCAGAGCTTTCTTTATAAAAAGCTTTATTTTTGGAGAAAACTTGAATGCCATTGCTTTGAAAACAAAACAAATAAACTTGAGCTGCTGGAAATGTGCTTTGATTTATAAACTGAAATTGCTGAAGAATGCTTAAGCTTGAAAACAGAGATGAACTGCTTTTGATTAAATTTCAGGTTGAAGAAATGCAAGCTTGTTGTTGATGTTGAAAAGGGTTTACAGTCTTTGATTGTCTCAGGTTTGAAGCAGATGTTCAAGTTTAAAGAATGTACAGGCTTTGATGATTTTTATCTCAGATTTGAAGAAAATTTGCTTGCAAGCTTTTGGATTTTGATTTTGAAAATGTACATATTCTGGTTTGTGGAAGTATGGATTACAGATTTTAATTTGATTGAATTTCTGATTTGAAGATTGGATTGATTTTCAGATTTTTTTTTTTTTTGAGAAATGGTTTGAGAATTTGGTTTGAGTTTTGTACAGGCTGAAGATTTCTTAAGCTTTTGAAAAAGAATGGAAGGTAAGAAAACATGTTCATATAAGTAAATTTTGTGATTTGATAAAAATAAAAGAAAAAAATCAAATTTAAAATTCCACATGTTAAAACACTTAACATTTGTCATTTTTATTAGTTTACTTACTAACACTTGTCATATTAAGCCCTTAGAGATTTACATTTGTAATTTAAGTAATCTTTACTTATTTTTAAATATTAATAAAAGCTTTTACTTAATTAATTAATTTACAAATACTTATCCATATATAAAAATTACTTTAAAGAAAATAAAACCAATTATATTTATAAATAAAAGCTTATATCTTATTTTAAAATATTTAAAATATCTACCCTTTGAATTTCCAAATTTAAGTCCAGATTCAAATTCAATTTTTAAAAAATCAATTTGATGTATATATATCATATATTTTTAAACAAACACAAATTCAATTTGTATATAATAATTCTCTATACATGTAACAACCCGCTTATTTGTCGATTTTTGTATTTAAATATTTTATCGATACTCGAAATTTAGTCCGAAAAGCTACTTTTTGCATACGGTCGAATTAGGACTCGGGACCACTCCTATTGAGTTTAAAATGCCTTTGCGACCTTTTTGAGTATAAGCTTCGATATGTTTGGAGTAAGTTGATTTTTGCTACTTTTTCACTTTGGGTTTGGGTTTGGGTTCAGCCCTATGTTTAACTTATACTCAAATCTGAGCCACTCCTCCCCATTCACCCTCACTTTCTCCTCTTTTCAGTTCTAAAGCATCAATGGTGGGAGAGATGGGAAATTAAAACTCCAAAACCCTAGTTTCTTTTGCAAATCAAACTCTAGCTCCAAACTAATAGAAGAACCCACTGGTAAGCTCTCTTCTTCTTCTCCAACTCATTCTTTTATCAATTTCAGAAATTCCTAAACCTAACTTTGGGAATGTTCTTCTTTTAAAGCCTAGAATAAAGCTTCTTGAGTTGAATTTGAAGAGTGGTTGATTCTCCTTTGCTTTTAAGCTTCTTCTTCAATCGTTTGGGTTCAAAGATGAGATTTTTATCTCACATCTATGCTTATATTTATCTTCGATTGTTAGGTATGAATTCCTAACACTTATTCGTGTGCAATTGCTTTTGGTTTGGATTGATTTGGCGAATATTCCAATTTTTAGTGTTTTGGGTTCAAATCCTTAAAAATCATAGCTTTGATGTTCAAATGCGTTTTTGGTGATGCATCGAGGAGCCAATAGGATCGGGTAGCCATTGGGCATAATTCCCTATCGTCCGTGCTCGTTCGGTTGTGAATTGGTAGAATTTGCACATCAAGTAAATTGGTTTCAATTTGCAGAACATCAGGTTCGGCCGACCGAACCCCTGGGCCGGTCGACCGACCTGCTATTAAAAGTGCTTAGCACTTCTCTGTTTATGGTCCGGTCGACCAACTTCAGGGTTCGGCCGACCGACCTGCTTCCCGAGCATTTCTGTTTTTTGGTCCGGTCGACCGAGCTCTGTAGCCGGCCGACCGACCTGGTGCATTTTTGCCTATTTCGCCTAGTTGTTTGAATTTTCAACTTTAATCGATTCGTGTTGTTTCCTATGTGTTGTTATCATTTGTTATGACTTTGATGACTCCTTTTTAGGGATTTTTGAATATCCATTTCGATGGATTCTTTATCGATTTCTTTGGATTTTCATTCACGTCTTCGAATGTGAATTTTAGTGATTGATTGTTCCTACAATCTTCTTTGTGATTTGTCACTTTAAAAATATAAAGGTTTTCTATACTAGTAGCAAATATCAAAACTCTTTCTTCAAATGATTTCAACACTATTTTATAACAAATCGTTTTCTCAAACCGATTTCCAGTCTATTAGTATATACAAACCTTTACCTCACTCGTATGAGAAATCTAATTAAACGACTTAGTAAAACAAGTGGTATGAAACACTTGCGTTTACTTCGTCGGTTAATTCTTGGACTCGTTCGATTGAAACTCTTGTGACAATTTTCTAGTGGAGATCTACAATTTGTTCGTAAATATTTAAGTTAAGCTAGTGGTTATGGGACATGAAGCTAAGCTCATATATTTACTAGCTTGCTGTAATTGACACTTCTTGATGATCATGACGATCATTTTTGTGATTTAGACTAGCAATGTGCGATGTCTCTTTGTCTGCGAGGGAGACTAAACCCCGTTTTGTGGAGTTTCGACTCAAATTGATGGGGTAGCGCCCCATGGTCTTCGGGTTGTTCGTGTGTCAAAAATTAATGGCTAGCTACCATGAGATAGCGTCTCGTTCGTGTGATACATATGTTGGTGAGTTTTCATGCTCTCGTTCGTGTGATAGGCCTCCCCCCTATTTTGTGTGATTTCTGGATTTCGTGTGTCGAATTCAGGAATTTTCTTCTTCACCTATTTTTGTGATTTCTATTGATATGATTTATCAATTTTTGTGCATAGGTGAATTCATGTGTCATTGACTGGATTTCCTGAGATGATTTCTAGAATTTGTGCTTCACCAATTTTCGTGATTTCCATTGATAAGTTTTATCAATATGTGTGCATTGGTGAATTTGTGTGTCATTGACTTTTGTGATTGACATTGATATAATTGTCAATATTTATGGTTTGGCGAACAAAATAAGGAGTATGACATTTCCTTTGATTCTTGTGTAGATTTGGTGATATTGATTAATCTCTTATTGATTTTTAATTACTTATATATATCACAGCTTGGCATTGTGATTATTATGCGTTTAGTCATATCTCTTATTCTATATCGTTTCATCTGATATTTATAGTTACACTGATCCGTTTATTATTTTCTTATTAAATAATACTCGGGTCAGACCGAGATGTTACAGGTGCTTATGCTTGACTTTACATCCGGGATTACCTCCTTGACTTTTGGTTAACTACTTAGATTAGTAGTTTTTGTTTTATACATTTGAGATATAGACTCCATAATGTATACTTATTCTTTTGTGTAGTTCTTGTAACTATTCTTTTGTGATATTGCGGATCTTTTTAGACCACTACTCTGATGTACACTTCCTAGTGTAATATTCATATCTATTTCCGCCTTTGTGATATGAATTGTATGTGACTGATTTATGTTATATTTATTTCTATATTTGTTTCTAAAGATATTATAGCCACTGTGTAGTAGCTTTGAGTTTGTGTCGGTATATCGGATTTCCTTCTTGATAAAGAAATGCATGTTATACTATCTGACATATCGATGCTCGCGCAAAACAATTACACGGATGGTCGCTCCTCAACAGCCTTATTCTCCGTGCTAGTTGACAGCATTCACCGTAATGTTCTTGGCTAGCATGGGTATAGAGGTGGGGCGTCACAATACATGAATATATACAACGCATTATTATTATTGATTTGAAATTAACAATCTTACCATATTTATAAAAAAAATTAAAATGGAGATTATCACATTTGAATTTGTTCGATTTATAAATCAGTATTTTCAAGAGTTAAATCAGATAACTTATCCAAATTTCCTGATGCCCGAAAATCCGGATTATCACATTATTTTCATAGAAAAACAAATTACCGAAATTTCCTTTGGCTTGTCGACAACCTCTAGGACCCCTTGTCGACAAGGTGGCAGTTGATTTCAAAATTTTGAATTTCAAAAGTAGTGTCTATTCGTCATATCCTTTCACGAATGGACATGGCTATTGTTCTACTATAAGTTGGGGCAATTTTAAACGAATTTTCATTCATATTTTCTCTGATTTCACTCCACTTCTTCTTCCACATTTCTTTATATATATTTTTACCATTACTCTGCCGAAATCACCATTGAATCTAACTAGATCATTTCTGATTTGATTCTCTATCACTATCTCCACAAGATCTTAGTGTTATTCAGTGTTATAGGCTTCTTTATAATAAACTAAACGAGAAAAGGTATGATTGTAGCCTGTGAAACCAATCAAGCGAGAAAAGGTGTGATTGTAGCCTATGAAATCAATTGGGTGAACTTGTTTCCCGTGAAATCAAGTATCTCTACCCATAGGATTGTGATTCTGGAGTGGTGTATCTCGTATCCTTGAAATCGAGGGTGTAATTGTACAATTAATTTTGAAAGGAAATTCATACTTGTGTGCAGGACTGGATATAGGGTAACTCGGAACCAGTATAAAATCCAATGTATTCTTTCCTTTATTGCTTTAACTTTATTTCTGCATCTGTGTTTGATTCTGTAATCATATCTGTGTCTGAATATTGCATACATTCGTGTTCAAATTAACATAAACTCAAAAAGATTTAGTAATTTCTTTAAACACTATTCACCCCCCCCCCTCTAGTGTTAATTCTAGCCTTAAGATCCGTAATCCGCATTTCTCACACCATATGCATATAACTTAGTACAATAAAACAAGTGATGGTGTGAGTGTCTGCTAACTTGAGAATATATTTGCCTAAGTGCGTATAGGTTAACCTGACACACACACACACACACACACACACATATATATATATCCATTACCAACCATCATCCAAAACATGTCATGTTGACACATTCACAACTATTCCTAACATCCAATTGTCTCTACCTATAGGCTATACTAAGCTAGAACCTAAACATATAAGTAGTTTATAATTATTTAACTAAAATGGAAATGTACTAGAAAAGTGTTCTAGATGGGTAACTCGGATCTTCTCCTTAAGCTCCCATGCACCCTTCGTTGGATCATCTCCACACTGAACCTTAACAAGCCTGATAAATTTACTACAGAATTACTTTGTACCATGCTCAGGAATATAAGTGGGTGCACAACAAACAAGTGAATTCATTTTCATCTCCACCTCCTCTAACTGACAAGGCTTGGCTATAGCGGCTATATCATGGAGATGCTTCTACAAGTGTGAGACATGGAAAACGTCATGTTCTCTCGCTAACTTCTTAGGAAGTTTTACCTTATAAGAAAATTCCCTGCTCTATCAGTAATCAGAAAGGCCCTACAAACCTCAGTGATAACGTTCCTAAACTATCAAATCCCGTGACATGGTTAAATGGTGAGACCTTGACAAAAACCATATCGCTCACTACAAACTCCAAATCCGTGCGTCTCCTGTCAACATAAGACGTTCTCCTATCTTGCGCGGTTTTCATTCTTCTATGGATCAAGACTGTCTTCTCCAATGTCTCCCTCACCATATATGGGCCAATGATAATCCTATCTGTAATGTCCCACCAATAAGATGGTGATCTACGAAGCTCCCATATAATGCCTCAAACGATGCCATCCCAATACTTTCTTGATAGCTGTTATTACAGGTAAACTCTACTAATTGCAAGCGATCCTCCCAAGGGCCTCCAAAATCCAAGATACACATCTGCAACAAGTCCTTCAACACCCGATTCATTTTATCTCCACCAGGATGGATGGTCATCCTAGAATGATGAGACTCAGCTAGTACCATGTAATCAAATCCATAATAAGAGGAAGTCCTTAAGTAGTTAATATCGGTATCGTGTACATATTACCGATATAAGAGATTTTAAAATATCGTGATTATATCGGTAAAATATCAAACATGTGTATAACTTGTTATTAATAATATTGTACTATGTTATAATGTTATGTTGATGTTAAGTATTCAAATATTTGGATAAATAATTCAAAATTTCTATCAAAGATTGATTGCATATAGTGTACAGATTATAATGTACTTGATGAGATATTCTATTTGATATAAATCATAATATAGGCTCATAAAAGCCGAGAAATTCATGTAATCTACATCTTTATTATTTTCTTTGTTTTTATACTATATTTATTGTTTCTTTAATCATCTATATTGTTTTCCCAAAATTTCCAGAATTATAATTCTCATTTTCATTTTCACTTAATTTATTGAATAAGCAATGTTGATTTAACACAATTACCACTTTAGCTTGTTCCTCATCGATATGTTAAATATATAATCCGCTCGTCAACTTTTAGTTCTAGGTGCATATTAATAACTAATAAAATGAACTTTAATAAGCTAACTTACAAATTAGAAATGGTGAACAAAAAATAACTAAAAAGAGAAGTAGCTCCTTTGATCTTGTCTTTAGTGGTAAAGTCTTTAAGAAAAATAAAACATATAAAATAATGAAACAAGTAAGGTTTTCTTTGTTGAAAGACTAATAAAGAGCCTAAAACTAAAAAATTAGTGCATTGGGATTTCTAATATGGTCCACAAGTTGTCATTCACCATATATACAAACAAAAAATATTGAGCATATGAAGATATTTATTTGTAAATATATTTTCTCCAACATTTATGGTAATAAATGATATTCTTATAAAATATCAGATATTTTACACCAAATATTGGAGCGATATATCGACAGTATATTGGTAACGATATTTTAAGTGATATTTAAAAAAAATATCGACTTACGAGTGATATGAGATGTATCGACGATAAATCAACGATATTTTCCGATACTAACTACATAGAGAGGAACAAATAACCTACCATTCCTACGTAACCACCCCTTCGAATAAATGGTATTGTTATTGTAGTTATTATTCTCATGGATACATAACAAGCGGTTTGCTTATGAAGCTAGAAATAGATGTCTTTAGAATATAAGGTAGAATAGTATTGAAAAGGTATGGTGCCATTCTTCATTAATAAAGGAATGCACGAAAAGTCGTAAGCGGTTAAAAAGGCGGTGATATCAAACCTAGTCAATACCATGAGTAATCGACGTTGTGCTTCATCGATGTCGTATCCCATCTATTACTACTATTGTTATCCTTGAAAGAGTGAGAATGATTTAAAGCCGACACCAACAATGCCGATGCACATTAACGGTGGTATTGTGCTCCATCAACAAGGCTGGGAACCCCAGAAAACATTAGTATTACACTTCATCGACATTGCTTATCGTTAATGCCACCTGCAATCAATGCCATCACGTCTCATTGTTGATACTTCTAGTCTACCATCGTCGTTCATTGGAATTGCCTTTTAGAAAGTACCACACATCATTAATGTCGCAAAGACCAATGCCGCTAGTGTCGACTTTCATCAACACCAGAAGAATGCCACACATTTATAGATGTGATGTTGATGACTTTCATCGTCAATGTCTATAGTTGTCATCGACGATGCTTTTAATCAATGGTTACTTTGTACATACATCAATTCATGTTGGTCGTCACCGATATCGCCATTGGCCAATATCATGCCAACAACACTCGAGGAACGTCAAGCATCTATAAAGGTGATCTCAATGTCAAGAGTCATCAATATTCATAAGAGCCATTGAAGCTGCTTCCTACCGATGTCGTTCTCCATCAATGCTATTCCATCTTTACTATTAATAAAGAGAATTCAACAAATAGAATTTTCATGGTGTCTTTTTTAAATTCCAAAAATATCTTCTTCCGTCGATGGAATCTCACTATTGGTTTACAATCTCAACTACCATTCTCTTTCCGACCACCCATCAACGGATTTCACTATCAGTTTGCAACCAACACCACCACCAACTACTTGAAATAAAAGCGTTATGATCATTAAAGATTTTACATTTATAGCACATAACATCCATTAATTTTTTATTAAATAAAAATAAATATCATTAGCTATTAAATGCATGTACATGTGATGCATACTAGTGATCATAATGAGAGTTGGTGACGTCGAATATCATCTCTATTGAAACAAAAACCATGCAATAATGAAGCTAATTCCATTATTAATGCTATCAAAATCAGGCATGTCAAAGACAATAGGGGCGGGATGGAGCTAAATGCCGAAGTCGCTCTACGCCTATAAATATGAACCAAGGGGCTTGCAAATGGGGGCAAATTCATTCTTTCTAGACTTCTTACATTTTGCACTTTGTAACCCTAGATGAATTTGGGGATCTTTTCCGATTGTAACACTCGAACCTTTCACACATAAGGGATTGCATATTGAACAATTGCATGGCATATTGACTTGATTTGAACTCGTGACTTGCATATCAATTTGACTTGAAATTATGACTTAAATACTGATGCATGTATCTACTTGCATATTAACATGCATATTGACCTACATGGACCATATATGATGTTTGACATGACATTAGTGACTCTGTCAATATTTGTTATGGACTCATACTTATAATAACTTCATCTAGCCATGACAAGGCCTCTCTTCGATTGACCCACTTTGTACACACTTTTAGGGTTAATGGATTTATTCATTAACATTTTGGCACTATAAGGAGGGCTCGAACCTCCTACTTCCTTAAGACCTTAAGTGGAACTACCCTAGCTTGCATATTTAGGGCTTAAAGGACTTTACCAACCAAGCATATCCCATTCAAAGCTAACCTACCCTTAATCACATCAACCGATTATTTTTAGCCATGTCAATTAATGGTGATAAGATGTCTGAACAAGGATCCTCTGAGTCTCGAACAATCAGACCTAATTACGCAGTCACTAATAATCCTCGGCTTCAAAAAGAACAAGTATTAAGAGTCAAAGCATTGCAAATCATGGAAAATAAGAGAAGACAAGTAGTATTTCACAACCCATACAAATGGAGCTTGAATCCGTTCCATCTATGGTTATCATCGATCTTTGCCTTAAGGAGACAGTGCAAGAAGGATAATGTCTTCTTGAAAATAAGAAAAGAGATTCAACTTAAAGCCAAGGGGACCATTTTTGAAAGAGAAATAAAAAGGCTTTTAATCGATTCACTAGGAGGTAGGAAAATATTCTTAACCGCTCTCAAGGATTAAAAGAAACTAAAGATTCTTTAAAAAGAAAGCTTGTTACGGAAGTTAAGGAGCTTATCATGCATAAGAAAGACAAAAATAATTCTAAGGATCAATTTTTAAAATACTATGGCTTCCTTAGAACTACTCTCTTACAACATCTTACGCGAATATCATCTTCTGACTAAAGACAAGCTCAATTATTGACCTTCACAAAAGAAGCGACCAGAATGAAAGGAATCTCGAAGGATTATACTGTCATTGCCATCACTCTAATAGTCATGACACTAATGACTACCGAAGCTTGGAGGGAATAATCTACAATCTCTAAGGACAAGGAAAGCTTGATGAATTTGTACAAAGACATTTAATGAGTCGGTAATAAAGAAGAGTTGCTTAACAAAATAAGTGTATCTATATGGTTGAGGAGTAAAACTCTTCAAATAATGGAAAGCCTAAATCGCTGCCTAAGGTGGTAGTAAGGGGATATAGCCTTTGTCCCCTGCTAAGATGGCCTGGACAAAACACCTCCCAAAGGGAGGATGGAGTAAGCCTTTAGTGCCGCCATCAAAAGCCTCACTAAAGCGCCGAACAAGTCTTCACTTCCATCATCAAAGGCCTCACTGAAGTACCTTCTAAAGGGAGGATGGAGTAAGCCTTTAGTGCCATCATCAAAGGACTCACTAAAGCATCGAACCAGCCTTCGGTGACATTATCAAAGCCTCCTAAAGGGAGGAAGGGTAGGCTTTTGGCCTGTCCAAAGCATTAAACCAGCCTTTATTGTCGTCATTAAAGGCCTCACTAAAGCTCCTCTTGGAGGGGCGTCGGGAAAATCTTTTGGCCTGTTCAAGATAGCAAATCAAACGCACCGAACAACAGACCTAAATCATCACCCAAGATGGTGATAAGGGGTCCGAGCCAAGTAGTGCTCCAAATTAATCAATATTCTAGAGGAAGATCTATCAAAATCTGAGCCAAGTAGCGCTCCAAATCAATCAATATTCTAGAGGAAGATCTATCAAAATTCAAGCCAAGTAGCGCTTCAAATCAATCAAATCGTCTAGAGGAAGATCTACCACTTATGAGTTGTTTAGGCTTCCCAACAAACAAATTTTTAGCTGCCAAATACAGATTTCTGGTCTTCTACTGTTATTATCAGATATGGATTTCCGATCTTCTATTATTATCGCCAGATATGGATATCTGGTCTTCTATCGCCAGATATGGATTTTTGGTCTTCTATTACTATTGCCAAATATGGATTTATGTTCTTATATTATTATTTCCAGATAAGGATTTCTAATCTTCTTCTATTATTGCTAGATAAGGATTTCTGGCCTTCTATTATTATTGCAAGATATGGATTTCTTTTGTCTTCTATTATCATTGCTAGATATGAATTTCTGGTTTTTTATTATTATTGTCAGATATGGATTTCTGGTCTTCTAATATTATCGCCAGATATGGATTTCTAATCTTCTATTATTATTGCTAGATTATGATTTTTGGTCTTATTCTATTATTGTCAGATAAGGATTTTTGGTCTTCTTTTATCATTGCCAGATAAGGTTTCCTTGTTTTTAATTTATTATCAAATAAGTGTTCTGGTCTTCTATTACTATTGCTATATCGGTAAAGTGGCTCTCTAAATTTCTATTCAAATTGTTGGCAAAAGGATTTTCATGTGGTGGAGCATCGCTAAATCAATCCTCGATTCAGATTTGAATTCATTTAAAAGGAATCTTTGTTACTAAACAAACTGTTGAATATTTATTAATGGAAACACATATTTCTATATATCTAAAGCTCTAAACACAGAAAAAGTGAGATAACGATCATCCAATGACTTCAAGAAAGAATCAGTATCTGATTCGCCAAGGTAATATTCTTTCAAACATAAATTTAATTACAGTCTAATACATCACGTACAAAGTTACAGGTATGGAAATCGGATAAAAGAAAAATCTGTCTAAAGCAAATCATTGCTAAAGCTCAAGGCTGCATGCTGTTTTCTCTAAATCCTTGGCAAGTAAAGGATCGGTAATGTGGCAAATGGCCACGTCTAGAAGTCCTTTGATTTTCTTTTCCTTCCTCTGAAACATTGCTTACATCATCAACTGAATTAATTTGAATCTTCGAAGCATGATGGAGAGTCTTGCTGGCTCCTCCCAAAGTTTGAACCATGCTCTTATCTCCTCACTCTCTTGTCTGAGAACGTATTTCTCATGCTCAAGATTTTCAACTTTGCTTTCATAATCATTAAGACGCTGAGATACTTTTTTATTCCACTTTTTGCTGAAGTGTTGCATACACTCAAATTTTACTTGCTTTCCCCACTTGGAGATTCTTTATTACTTAAGCCAGGAGGTAGGCTTGTCAGAGTGGGAAATTCTTGACTAGCTAAAGATTGAGATCATTCGCTCTTTTGGCAGTAGGAGTAGGGAGGCTAGATTTACCTCCCCTTACAATAAGTTCTAGAGATTGACAAGATACTTGACTCTTCATTAATTCCGCTTCCAGATTATTTATTCGTTGATATAATTTGGCCATTTCAGCATCAATCTCAATCGAGGGTTTAGAAATTAAAGTCGAATTAATCTTTTCTCACAATGCTTAAGATTCTTTGACCTTCTTGTCAATCTGATACTCTAAGCTTAAGGTTACTTTTTTATGCTTTCTAAATGTCGACCTTAATTGATAGCATTTTCTATGTCACTTCTATGCATCTGGGTTGTTCGAAAATCGCAAAGCTGAAGCAACTTATAAGGACTTCCTTTTTTCAATGTCAGCAACTAATATATCTTTAATTCCAATTACTCTTAAAATTTAATCTACAGGATCTGGAGTGAGCACTGATTGGTTATCCTAAATCAAAGTAAAGAAAAATTAGCATATGGGAATGTGCTTTTTCATTGATAATGGCAAAGTTTACAAATGAAAAATAAAATCAAGTTACATCACAATTCTATGTTTAAACATTCAGCCGATATTCAAAGTTTTGAAACTGCGATTTTAGCTCTTTCAAATGAACTAGCGATAAGGTAATGGTAGAATCAAAGGAAGCTTTGATTCCTTCCAAAGACCAGAGGGAATATGTGATAATCCATTCCCTAATCGGAGAGCTAGCGCAATCGCATATTAATTTGGCATGATACGTTCAGATTTCTCTAAGTAGTCTGTCTTTCTCATCACCTAAGAAGTCAAAGCGGAAATGAGGGAATCACATGTAGACTTCTTGAAGGTCTCTAAGAAAACAATGTCTTGCTAACTAAGATGCCCTAAGAATTGAAGAATTCTCCTTAAAATTCTTCTTTAGATTGACAAACTTATTCAATAATTCCATAGAAACAGGACTACTCGAGTTTTCCCTAATCTATGCAAAATATTAAAATTAGACTAAACAATAGTAAAACAAAGGGAGAAACGTTTATAAGCTACTTGAGTTATAGTACAATTATACAATCACTCAAGCTCGTATAAAATTGACCTCTTATACAATTCGAAAATAAATATTTTCGTATTATATTTGAGTTTTTTGGGGCGAAGAGAACAAGAAGAAAGAGGGATAGATGCAACTCTAGGAAGATTCCAGTACACTCCAGGATGAGGATCAGACTTATGCTCATCCAAGTATCTGTGATGAAAGCCTCTCAGCAAACCCCCACAGTTGTCACATAAATAGTAGAAGTCAACGAAATTGTCCCTAGAATAAGCTCTATAAAGAAATTCTTCCAAAGGATGCCTATCATCAATCAATATCCAAAAAAGAGTCATCTGTTCTACATTTTCTGCTTAGAATTTTTCCCAATGGTGGCATGCTCTCTTCATCCATGGAGCAACTTCTCTTTCTTTAGAACATCTTAGTTTTGATGCGCTGCTTGCTAGATTCTTTTACTTTTCAGACAACTCATTGTACTCTTTCAAGTGTCTATCCAATTCACTGTTCAACCGGTGTATTTCCATTTGCTTCTTTTCAAACATAACAACTTAATGGTATATTGGTTTTCTCTTTAGCTAAAATAACCAATGTATTAACTAAGAATTACTTGATAGCTTAAAGTGTTTGAATAAAGAGATCCATATCTGAGAAAGTGGAACTGAAGACAAAGAAATTTTCTATTTTCCCTCGGGCTTTTGGCTTTGGGAAGCACTGCCTTTCTTAGGAGACTCTTTCCCTGGAGGATCAGATATATTGGCAGTTTCTGTATCCTGAATAATTAACTCTGTGTTAGCATCACCGGATCCATATATATCATCTGGTTGTCATGAGGGACCCATTCCATCACCTCTACGTCACCACCATTGTCATCATCGTGATCATCACCGTCGTCATGATCATCATTATGGCCATCGGTATTATCATCATCATCGTTTTCTTCTCCATCGGATTTTGTTCCATCATCTGTTGGAGCATCGTCAATTGTTAACCATTTTTCAGCATCAACTTCCTCTTCGATAAGAAATTCTTCTTCAAGTTTCTTGTAAGACTAAACTTCCTCTAAAACTTTTCTTTCAAGTCTAGAAGAGATGGAAAGTCCAAATCCCGGCATTTTCGAATGTTGTTAGCATATGCTACTTACAAAGCATCTACATAACACTTTTTAATGATTTTTGGAAGAGCAACATTAAGGAAGGAGTGACTTTTTTAGCATCAATGACAATGTTATATGTATAAGCCAAGATTCTAGACTTCCTTTGCAGCTGATCTTCTAGCAACTTTTTCTTCTTAGCTAGCTTAAACTTTTCCTCGATTACCTTCTCAAGATCTACTTTGAATTTATTAGCCAACTCAAGGTCAACTTTCAAGTTTCTTATTTTCTCTTCTAATAACTACTTAGCCTTCTTTTCCTCATCTAGAGAGGAAGCAAGTTTTTCCTTTTCAAAAATAGCCTCATCTCTTACCATAGAGATGTCGATCATACTATTCTTAAGCGAAGAAATATTTTCTTTAACCAGCCACTTCATTGGATGTCCCTTGTGAAGCATCTTGGAGAAGAAACATATGCTTTCCTACGTAGAATATATAACCTGTCTAAGTTAGAAAGGAATCTATAAAGTTAAGATTAACTAAGTGAACAAAAAAATATACCAATATAAGTTGTTTAAGAATAATAAAAAAGGTGATCATAAGAATAAGCTAGAGGCTATGATGATCAATGAGAAGTGATGGATGGAAGATTGAATGGCCAGCCGAGCGAGTTCTTCAAAATTCATCGCTGAGGACTGAGTCTGAGCCATTGAAGGAAGAGGATCATTTGGGGAAAGACGCAAAACAGGATTAGCGCACACGCAGTTGATGGATGCTGGGGAGGTAGGAAAAGTAATATTTAGGAGAAGATTGGGAGTTTGATCCTTCTTTGGTTTATTCGAAGCTTTATCTATATTCCCTTCCTAAGGACTTGAATCAATGTTTATATGACCTCCTCATCCACAATAATAGGAAAGAATTCAATTGCAAGTTTGGACTTCTTACTCTGAGGGGAAGGAGGAAAGTCAATAAGAGCATCATTGCATATTTCTTTTTCTATGTCTAATGCCTTAACAGCTTTGGCAATGGAGCTTTTAATAAAAACGGGTTTGATTAGTTGAGACCAAACCGAAGCTTCATCTTTGCTTTTCATCTTCTTAGAAACACCATCTTTTAACCTTGCTTCTTTAGGAGCAACGACGAGGGCAAATGAGTCTAAAGCAAAAGGAAAAGCTAGTAAGCCGGTAGCATTAGAGATTCCATTTTGATTAAATTGAAATTTACTGGCAGGATCAGGCTGAACTGGAGAATTAGAAGTGAAGGATTTTGACTTGTCCATTACCAATAAACGTTTCCCCCAAGCATTATATTTCACCATTAGAGGTTCTCCTAGGATCTTGTGGTGGTCTAAAATTATAGAATATTTAAGAATCTTAGTTGGAGTTATAAATTTAAGCCTATTCCCTGTCTTCGCTGCCATTTGAGTTAAAAGACAGTACAATTGCTTGGTCATTTGAGCTTAGCTTCTTAGGAGTAGAATTTGAGAACAGACACTTATCAGTAAAAGATAATAAGCAGGCATAGGGTAACTAAAGATGAGAATCTTACCAGCGATAGAAAATTCCCCTTTGATGTCAAAAAAGCACTTGAAAAAAAAATAGGGTTTCCCATCCTCTTACCCAGTTGACACCTTCAGAAATCATACTATTCGGGTGAGGATGGATTCGATACCATTAATGGTCTTATTGTTCACCTCTTAAATCATACTATTCGGTACAATTTCTAACTATCGAATAGAGAATCTCAACACTAAGGGAGGGGAGTCCGGCCTCCCAAGCCAAGACTTCTAAGTAAGTAAAATATGTATAGGAGTTTAGCAAGAATTGCATTGGTGCGACGTCCAATGTTCCAGATACCTTTGGAGCTGTGTAGTCAATGCCCCGCTATTACCCCGCTACAACCCTGCTATATCTCATAGCGGATTTCTACCGCTACGATTTTTCTATATAGCCCCAGAATATAGCCTTTCCGCTTTAAACCCCGCTATTTCCGCTATATCCCGTTATTTTCGCTATATTCCGCTCTTCCCGCTATATCTTTTTTAATATAATGAATTGAAAAATTGCATTTATACGTTATAAAATTATGAAACTAATTTATTTGATTTAATTTTTAATATATTTTCAGAAATGAAAATACTCAATATTCTACCAAATTCAGTTATGTTATATAACAGTTTTTCGTTTATTTAAAGTATATTCGCACATGTTTTTATTTAAAATTATTTATGTATTATTTATAATTCAATTGAATGATAATTTTTCATTTAATTACCATTTTATATTTTTAAAAACATTAAGTACGAGTTTTATATGCTATTTTAGAGCCATCCGCTATATCTCGCTATATCCTCGCTGTATCCCCGCTATGACTTTTTGCACCTCCACCGCTTTGAATCTACCGAGCGCATTAACTGCATAGTTTGGAGAAAGCTAGGAAAAGGAAGATAACCAGTATGCCAGATATGTATGGGAGTAAAGGCAAAATACCCCTCTGGTGGGTTACAGATGTTGTCTACGGGACCGGTCGAGATAGCTTCAATCCCCGTAATGCCAAACCGCTCAAGAATAGAATTCACTTCTTCCTGAGTTGTTATATATGATGGATTCAAGAGACTATCTCCTTTCTTACTACCTAAAGGTGAAGGTTTTGGCCTTTTGATGGACTTCTTAGTAGACTTCATACTAATCTCTTCTGCCGGGTGATATTATACCGAATTTAGGAAAGAACAATGCTCATATTATCTAAAAGATTAACAACATGATAAGTAAAAAAGTAGTCTATTGTCTAGATAACAAAGTTTATGCCACTCATAGGATAATAACTCTTAAATGACATTAATTTCAATTCCAATGGGAGATTCTCGTAAGGAAGTTATATAAAAATTAAATAAAAGTGATTACACGATGTTAATAAATATAAGTCATTGGCTATGACAATGATGAATGTCATAAAGCCTTGGTGAACACCATCACTATAACCAATATAGAAGTAAGGAAGATTATCGACGTCAATAAATAAATATGGAGTGAGTTAATAATGTGCTTGTTAGAAAAAAATGATATCAAAATGAAGCCTAACTTATAATATTAAAGATAGCTACAAAGCAATGGTAGCAAACAGTATGATTTGTTAAATTAAGAAAAAATCTATAATTATATAATTGATTACATATTTATGGTTTCTTTATATATAGAAACCAATGAATCAATGATTTATCAAAAAAAATCTTAAGAACATTGGCCTTAAGTTGAACGTCGATGACGAAAGTAAATTACATCGTTTATGATTGAGTAAGGTTGCATTTAATAGTAAAAGTTTAACGCATCTCATCTTAATCGCTTACAATATCGGAGTTTTGCATTATTAAGGTGATACATTAAGAACCTTATCGACACTCATCACTTATCTCATAAAGTATTTGTAAACATCGCTACTGTGGCTAATGTCAAAAACGATGACGATCGATGATATTGGTGAATGACGACGACATGGGTCGATATGCATCAGTTATACAACTTGTAATATGTAAAAATAATGACACTGTAAGCAACGATACCAAAGCGGTTGTGATAAATAGTAAGATTATCAGTATTAGATTAAAGCTTTATGAGCTAACAATGGAAGCAAATGGCACCGATTATGATTAGATAACATCGATCCTGATTGATATACACTTTCTCTTAACAATGAAAAGTTGTTGAATCTCGTCTTAATCGTTAACAACATAAGGTTGTTGAGTTATCGAGGTAATGGTTAATAAAGGGCTTTCTTGACGCCGTGGGTCATGTTAGTATCACACCATCGACTTAAATTAATACTAAGATTACTAGTGTCGCATTTAATTGATTTAGACGTCTTAATAACAATGACGTTTGTAACTCTGAGTGGATCACCACATTTCACTCTCGTTGTTTGCAATATAATAGCTTCATATTAAAAACGTTAGCTAGTGAAATAACAAGATACTATAATTTTTTTAGTATCATAGCAATGTCGAAGACCATCAATGTCTATCATTATAATAGCACCATAAGCGTTGACATGGTTAATCAGTAACAGGTTCAGGGTCTAATAGATCGACTTCTTCATCAATTGACCTAGAACATATTAGATATAATACTTACATTGACTGACATTAAAACCCATACATGTAGAATAAAACCTATTTCTAATTTAATCTAGAGCAATTATCGGCCCGATTAATAAACATCAAAACTTCATAGTTAAACTCTAACGCCAATTTGAAATTGGGAAAACTCAAATCGAACCCTAATAGCAACCTTAGTACTAAATCATTAGAGTTGCTTGTTAACTGGATTGATGTGAAAATCATATATGAACGAGAAGTCGGTTGCTTAAATATTAGGAAGTTACAGTTTCCTTGGAATGTGTGATTTATTGCTTAAAATTTTCGACTGTAGGTAAAAAAAAAGTGAAGGAAATGAGTGCACAAATACCATTGGATTGAATGTAAATGATGGTTTAGATCTGCTTGGGATATCAATAAATGGAAAATACAGTGTCGGCAATATGGACTTGAAAAGTCAATGACCCCTATACTAGCGGGGGAAGTGTTACTGTAGTTATTGTTCTCTAGGATAGACGACAAGATGTGCTTATGATGTTAGAAATCATTGTCCAGAATATAAGGCGCATTAGTATTGAAAAGGTATGGTGTCGCTCTTCGTCAGTAAAGGAGTGCACGCAACATCATGAGTAATTAAAGAAGCACTGATATCGAACCTAGTCAATACCATAGGCAATCAACGTCGCACTTCATCGATGTCATATCCCATCTGTTACTATTATTGTTATCCTTGAAAGAGTGGGAATGATTTAAAGCTGACACCAACAATACCGACCCACAGTAATGGTGGTATCACGCATCATTAACATGGCCAGGAACCCCAAACAACATTAGCATTGCGCTTTGTCGACGTCGTTCATAATTGATGCCGTCTGCAATCGGTGTCGTCATGTCTTATTGATGATACTTCCAGTTCAACGTCATTGTTCGTTAGAGTTTCCTTTTATGAAGAACCACACGTCATTAACGTCACCAAAGGCCAATGCCGCTAGTGCCGACTTTCATCAACACCTAAAGAATGCTACACATTTATAGATGTGATGTTGATGCCTTTCGTCATCAATGTCCATAGTTGTCATCGACGCTGCTCTTAATTAATGATTGCTTTGTACATATGTTAATTCAAGCTGGTCATCACTGATATTGCCATTGGCCAATATCATGCCAACAACACTCGAGGAACATAGAGCATCTATAAAGGCGATGTTAATGTCAAGAGTCATCAATATTCATAAGATTTATTGATGTTGTTATCCCGCTTTTTGGCAAAGCCGTGATACCAAAAGGTCGACCGAAAACAAAGGACAATTCGTCTTAGAGATTGGTCATACTTCGTTTCACCATGGATGTCGCTGAATTTTGTCCGAGTCCAGATTGAGCTACAATTGATAGGACACGACAAGAAAGATCATAGAAGTCAGCATCTCAAATTTCAAGTCAATCCGAGTTCATACGCTCAAGTTATGATCGATTCAATTTGAAGGCAAAAGCACTGGTTTTGTATCCATCATTGTAGGTGTCTTCGAATCCATCACCGAACACTGGTTCGAACCGATCACCTTCGTATCGATCAACTTCGAATCCATTGAAGTGCTTCGGATTCAACTCCATCAACTTCGAATCCATCGAGTTCGTATCGATGGACCTCGTATCCATCAGCCAGTGTTTGCTTCGTATCCATTAGATCATCGTCCTTCGAATCCATCGAAGGGTTCAAGTTCGCATCAATTGACTTCGTATCTATGGAGAAGTTACAAAGATCGTATCCATCAGAGAAACGCAAGTTCATATCCATCAAGCATCGGTCGTTCGACTCCATCAATGAAGCCTTGTTCGAACCCATCAATGAAGCCTTGTTCGAACCCATCAATGAAGCTTCGTTCGAATCCACCAAGTCAACTAGCCATGGTGACGTGTCATTCATTGGTACGAACGCGCCGAGATATATGGAGTCGACGCAGTCAACTCGGAGTGAAGACCGGATCGATTTGAGGTTTGCGCTCCACGTCATCACAGAGGCGCGTGCCACCATCGATTCGAAGCCATCGATTCGAAGGGATGGTTTCGAACCAAACAGCTGCACGAAGAACATCATCTTGTATCCATCATATCTCTTAATCTACTATCCAAATGCCATGAAATTTTCACAAAAGCTTGCATACGTGTAGAAGAATGTCCACACCAAGTTTCACCTCGATTGGATGATTTTTTGATCGATTCGAATGGAGTTCGAATCGATCCCAAAGTGGACCCAAATTTCTTGAGGCCAGGCGCGTGGGCCCCCTCACGTGCCAGAAGTGGTCTCCCGAGTTTTAAGCGAAATATCAGCGTCCTACGCCTATAAATAGAGCCCCTGAGCCAACAGAGAAGGGATCTTTCGACTCTCAAGCGCCTAGACTCTACCGGTTCGAGATCTCCATCATCCTACATCTATTCTTGCTGTTGGTTTAGAATTTCCAGTTGTAACTTGATGTTGATTGCTGTAACAACTTGTAATCATTGAAAGAGAATCAATAAAACTGCAAAAACTTCACAGTGGACGTAGGCAACACTCCGAACCACTATAAATCGCTTGTCTACGCATTTACTTTACTGTTGATTAGAGTTTTTGTTAGATAATATTTGCTTTGAATTTACATTCTTCATTACTATCTCTTCAACGACTCCTGAAGAGTGTTGTGACCAATTTTGGTGCAAACACTTTGGTGCTTGCACTGAGAAAACCCAGATTTTCTCCTGCTCTTTGGATCTGTCGTCGATACCGGATTGAATAAATCTAAGAGAGAGATCCAGATCATCAAGTCCAAGTACCTTCCATTCTATTCAGATTTGCACAAAGTCTAGGAAAGGAATTCAACTTTCAAGATGGTTAGCACAAGAACCACCTCAAACGCTGTCAATCAAGAAGAACAGGATAGACAGAATCCTGCTCCACTACCTCCATCTAATCAAGATGCTATTAGACCCTCGGAACCATTAGGTCCAATTACCCGACAGGAGTTGCAATTACTACTCCAAGAGCTGACCCAAAGTCGGCAACAACTAGCAGAACAGCTATGTGCTAACCCCGAGTTGATCAACAGGCTGGATCGCCAGAAGCGAAAGAGATCCAAGAGAGACCATGCTTCTCACTCCTCCAGCGAAAGTTCTTCATCTTCCGATTATCATAATCGATCTCCACGACCCCGGATAGATGGGAGTCACATGCCAGCCGTTGGAGATCAACCGGCATTGACCATTGGACAATTGATAGTTGGTCCATCAGCCAGTTTCCAAACCGGACCCTCCTCCCGAGGAGGTGTCGTCCCTCACCACACCACGGAATACCGCACTACTAACGTTGTGGCTGAACCATGGGTCGACGTCCAAGATCAGTCGAACCTGGACCGTCGTCATAGCGGACGTACTCCTGAACCGTACGTCCCAAAGGACTATGAGCCAAGGAGGCAAGACTTGGACCGTCGACAACGTCCGGTCCGACCCCAAAGCATGGAACGTAATCATACTCCGGTGCAAGCCGCACAAAATGCGCAAATGCCGGATCTTTCAACTATGATACATTAGATGATCCGTGAGAGCCAGGGATTCACAAATGATGATTGGGGAGTTTCCCGAAGTCACACTCCTTTTACAGACGATATCCTTACTGCTGAACCCCCACGGCGATTTAGGATGCCAACTCTACCCATGTACGAGGGGAACTCCGACCCCAACCAACATATTCTGAAATATGAATGGTCGATGACCGCCGCCAGAGCCGACGATGCAGTGAAGTGTCGTAGTTTCCCTATATCCTTAGGGGGCATCGCTACCATGTGGTTCACTCGAATGCCACCTCGATCCATCTCTTCATTCGACCAGTTGGCCACAGAATTCTTTGAACAATTCTGCATGCATGTCGCAAGGCCCAAAGATGTCAACACTCTGTCTAGTGTCACTCAAGCTCCTAGAGAGACGCTCAGACTTTATTTAGAGAGATTCCATACTGCATGTGTGGTGATCAGCAATCCAAACGATAACTCCATCCTTATAGCGTTGACTAAGGGGATCGACCCAGATTCTGAGTTTGGCAACTGGTTAGCTAGAAAATCACCTGCATCGTTGGACCATTTTCATGCCAAGGCGGCTCAATTCCTGGGACGGGAAGATGCGAAACAGTCTAGGAAGCAAACTGATGCAGGACCAAGTACGGAAGGGATCTAAAGCAATGTTGCAATCAAATAGTCCGGTGAGAGCTCCGAAAAAGTTCAGTTGAATGTTAAAAACAAACAAGCTCGGCGAAGAGAGAGCGTGAATCAGACTAGAAAACGAGATCAAAATCGTGTCCCGCGGCGCAAGACTCCAATGTTTGACAGTTACACTCCTATGAATACATCGCTAGAGGACTTGTACTTACAAACCTGTAATACAATTCAGTACCAAAAACCCGCATCAAAACCATCATCAGAGAGGCAAATCCAGACGGGAAAGTTTTGCAGGTTCCATGAAAGCTACGGACACAATACGAACGAGTGTCGTCACTTACAAGATCTCGTTGAAAAACTGATCAGAGAAAGGAAGCTGGAACAGTTTGTGCAGGCACCGCAGCCTAGAGAAGCGGGCCTATCAAATCAAAACAATGAACCCAATCGACCGAGACAGGAGGACTCCACTTGTCCCCGCGGAAGATTGGTGATAAACGCCATCAATGGCGGGCCAACTTTCTCAGGAGCCTGGAACGACGAAGATCTTCGTCACAATCACCCATGACAGGCTCATTAAATCTATGAATACTTTGCAATTTCCTTTACATTCTGAAATTTGAACTTGTAATAAGGCACTGACTTTGCCATATTTCCTTATGTCAACAATAAATTACTATCTCTTCAAGCTAGAGCTGTGATTCACCGAATGCAACGTTCAACAATCACGACACACGAAGAGCTAAGTTCCATCAAACAATGGAATTTATTCAAATAGCGAGTGACTGTGATACGACCGGCCACTCACTAAGTAAACCCCGGCTCGGGGGCAAGCCATCACATCAAAGGCTGAACTGGACCAACACACGACAGTCCTACAACTAACTCCAACTTCCCAGAGAGCGAATTGGAGTATAAACATCCAATAACTCGTTCCCAGAGTGCGAACGGACTCCAACTTCCCAGAGTGCGAATTGGAGTATAAACATCCAATAACTCGTTCCCAGAGTGCGAACGGACTCCAACTTCCCAGAGTGCGAATTGGAGTATAAACATCCAACAACTCGTTCCCAGAGTGCGAACGGACTCCAAATTCCTAAAGTGCGAATTGGAGTATAAACATCCAATAACTCTTTCCCAGAGTGCGAACGGACTCCAACTTCCCAAAGTGCAAATTGGAGTATAAACATCCAATAACTCGTTCCCAGAGTGCGAACGGACTCCAACTTCCCAGGGTGCGAATTGGAGTATAAACATCAAATAAATAGTTCCCAGAGTGCGAATTGGAGTATAAACATCAAATAACTCGTTCCCAGAGCGCGAACGAACTCCAACTTCCCAGAGTGTGAATTGGAGTATAAACATCCAATAACTCGTTCCCAGAGTGCGAACGGACTCCAACTTCCCAGAGTGCGAATTGGAGTATAAACATCCAACAACTCGTTCCCAGAGTGCGAACGAACTCCAACTTCCCAGAGTGCGAATTGGAGTATAAACATCAAATAAATCGTTCCTAGAGTGCGAACGGACTCCAACTTCCCAGAGTGGGAATTAGAGTATAAACATCAAATAACTCGTTCCCAGTGCGCGAACGGACTCCAACTTCCCAGAGTGTGAATTGGAGTATAAACATCCAATAAATCATTCCCAGAGTGCGAACGGACTCCAACTTCCTAGAGTGTGAATTGGAGTATAAACATCCAACAACTCGTTCCCAGAGTGCGAACGGACTCCAAATTCCCAGAGTGCGAATTGGAGTATAAACATCCAATAACTCGTTCCCAGAGTGCGAACGGACTCCAACTTCCCAGAGTGCGAATTGGAGTATAAACATCAAATAAATCATTCCCAGAGTGCGAACGGACTTCAACTTCCCAGAGTGCGAATTGGAATATAAACATCAAATCCATCATTCCCGGAGTGCGAACGAATTCCTAAAGAACCCAAACAGGTGTGACTGACCATCTATCAGCCAACTCCGACTTCCCAGAGCGTGAATCGGAGTATGAATATGGATTACAGGTTCTCGGAGCGCGAACCGAAGCATCCGTGCTAACTCCAACTTCTCAGAGCGTGAATGGAGTATGAACACGGGTTCCCGGAGCGCGAACCGAAGCATCCGTGCTAACTCCAACTTCTCAGAGCGTGAATGGAGTATAAACATAGATTACGGGTTCCTGGAGTGCGAACCGAAGCATCCATGCTATCTCCAAGTTCCCAGAGTATGGATTGAAGCACAAATACCAAGTCAAAGTTCCTAGAGTGCGAACTGAAATATCAATACTAACTCCAAGTTCCCAGAGCGTGAAGTGGAGTATAAACATCAATTCTAGGTCCCCGGAGCACGAACCGTGTTACAAACATCGATAACTCTCAAATTCCCATAGAGCGAACCAAGTTATCGATCTCAAATTATCCTAAGTCCCCAGAATGTGGACATGTGCTTAAGATTTGCAATAAGTGCGATCAACCACCAAAATACAAATGTTGTTCCCCGAAACTGGGGGGCAAAAAAGCTAAGTGTTAATCGCTAACCAAAGTGATACAATGTCCGAAGTTCAACCCATTCATCGGTCACAACTTGTGACCAAGATTTTCAGACTTGACAAATAAAACAAACTCTACTTGACGGTAAAAACACCATAAGTATACCGGACTGAAAACCAAACATTACAAACACTTAAGCACAAAGAAAACGAGAATTGAAACAAAGAAATTAAATTTTATTTCAACTGACTAGAGACAAGGACTTACATGCAAATAAGTTCTTCCCAAAAAAGAATTCCTACTTGCAGGGGCCGAGCCTGCGTCTATACACGGCCTACTAGCGGAAAACAAACACAAGTTCCTATATATCAAAAAAACCGCTTAAACGGCCCATCTATTTCTTCTTTTTAAATCTCCTTATCAGCGGTTCGTCCTCGGACTCGCTAGAAACAGATATCCTTCGTTTAGAGTGCTTCCTCTCTGGTGGCTGCTCTTCGGCTGAGGGCATAATGTCAACATCCTCCTCAGAGCTAGAATCTACATGAAGGCTTTCCACCAGAGGAGTAGGAGGGACTGGATCCGCAACGGAAGATGGGACAGTGCCACTCGGCGATATTACATTTAAAGGTGCTAGACCGTGCGTCGTAGTCCTAATTCCAGCGCTGCCGCCTTGCCCCGCAGCCTCTAATTCTGCATTAATCTCGGCCAGAATTTCTTCATCACGAATCACTTGGGCCTGGCTAGGGGCATCTGCAGTCTGCATTGAAGAGCTAGAGGTTGGCGGGAGGTCACTAACGATGAACGGCAAGTCTTTGGAGAAGCCACCCTGCTCGCCGAGCAGCTCGCTCACCATTTGCTCGTCAAGAGATAGTGCGCTCCCCTGCGTTGCCTCAGTTGACACTGCTGTCACGACGGTTGTCTCGGTGGTGATGGCCTTCCTCCCTTTACTTAATTCTCGAGTCACGGCAATCGGCGCAACTTCAGTCACTGAGCAAAGATAAGAAGAAGTTATTAGTAACTGCTTCAAAACAAACTCCCTATTTGGAATACACTTGAGATAAGTTCGGAATACCTTCCTCAACATGGCCTGCTGACGACGGGGCAGCTTCAGAAACGTGCTCCCGGATAGGAGATAGTTGCGGTTGCTCTAGATTATAGGCAGGGACTGACTGTGAGTCAACCGTGGATGTGGGCTCTGACGGAAGTGGAGCGGTGATCTCAAGAACTGGACCTCGATGCTCAACACCAGAACCTTCCCCGACTTCCAAATGACGGGCGCCGACCGTCTCCTTCTCATGAGAAATCATGGCGTCATGAAGGGTTTTCTTTTCGTCTTCGGTCAGCAACCGGTTTTCAAGCTCAAACTGGTCAATTGATTCATCCTGATGCGCCACTTTCTCCTCCTCAATCAACCGATTCCAGGCGCTGTGGAGATGTATCGGATAATCCTCGAGCCAAGCCAAATTTCTATGCCTTAGCACGTTGGCGTTATAAGTAATAAGGAGGTCTTCAATGTTGGCCTCCAGCTTGGACTCGGCAATTTCGATGTTTCTATCAACATCGGCCTCGATCTCTATTACTTTAGCCATCGCAGCATCACGCTCAGTCCGGAATTCTACCGCCTGATCACATGCCTCCTGTGCAGAAATATTGGCGGTATCCCTTTCCTTCATAATTTTAGAAACTTTATCCTTAAGCTCATTAATCTCTTTCAAAGCCGCATCTCGCTCGGCGGTGACGATGGTGTTCCGGTGGCCCATGTCTTCCACCGTGACATAGTGCTCTTTTTCATCCTATCCATGGCCGCTCGAGCTTCATCGGCCTTCGTAAGAGCCTCCATCTCTGATTTTTGAGATGATTCAGCTTCTATGTTCAGCACTTGTATGATGCGATCTTTTTGAGCCAGCTCGGCTTGAAGCTTTTCGATGGTAGCCGCTCGTTCGAAGGCTAATGACGACGCTCGCTCGGCCGCCTTATACCACGCCTTGTATTGGGCTTAAAAATCGTGCACATAATCGTGCGCCACCTGCTCGGCCTCCGGCGGGATTCTTTTCAAGTGAAGAGGAAAAATGTAGTTATCAAAGCAAATATTCGGGAAGTCCTTCTTCAATTGCGCAATCCTGATTGCTCCTTCCCCCGAAATCTCAATAGGAGGCTGTTCCGCAACTATCGAGGACATTTCCTCAGACCTGGGATGGTGGGGCTCGGATCTAGAAGATTGAGAAGATGACTTGTATCGAGAGGATTTAGAAGGACGAGAAACATAGGCAGGAGGTTGTATAGGAGCTCTGGGAGGAGGAGTGCGAGATCGAGACCGACGCCTGTAGTCCCTATCTCTTTCATACCTCTCTTGGCTAGAATAGCCGGAGTACCTACGATCGTAATCCCTATCTCCTTCTCTTCGTTGCGACTCGTAATATGAGGAAGATTTACGAGCATGTCGTAGACTTCCTAGCATCGAACCGCGTCCAGTCATAATATCTGCAAAGCGAAATAAGAATAAAGTTAGTGGTTTTTCGAAACCGATGACCTACTACTAAGGGTTATGTAGTGTCGTGAAATGTGTATGAATATGCATTCCCCCTGACCAACCAGAAGTGTCGACCACGCTAGTAATAAAAGGCTCGCTCAATTCTAGAGTGTGATGAAATTCCTCCAACCCGGCATCTTGTTGAAAAGACACGTCATTCGGGATTGGAAGATCGACAAGCCCTTCAAAGAGACTTTCTGTTCTTGAGGGAGAACTCTCCGAAATTCTAATTCCGGGGGTGGCCCGAGACATAACGACCGACTTCCGTCTTCCTTTTTCAGGCAACTTAAAACGGCAGCCTTGCCTTTTCTCTGCTCCGCGACATCCTGAACTACATCTGTAGGCCCGGCCAACGGCTCATCATCAGTATGGGTTCTTTCAGAATCAGCCTCCTCGGCTATAATAACTTTGGGCTTCTTGTGCTTGACTCGTTTTTTCGAGACGGTCCTTAGTGCCCCATCAAACTTTATGCTCTGCCCCTGTTCGATCAATCCAAAAGTCCAGAGATTCCTATCTGTCAAAAGCAATTCGATGTCCCTATCTTCGCTCGGGACTTCTCGGAGTACTCGCACTATCTCCTTAAAGTGTTCATCTTCAGGTCGCTGGAATCGTTGCTGTAAAAAGGAAAAAATATATAAGTTTCACTTTGACTGCAACTGTCTCGGTAATTATTTGAGAACTCAACTATACTCACGTCTGAACAACCATCGCCGGACAAACCCTGGAGGACATCTGACGTAAAACCATTCCGTTCTGTAATAACTTAGCCTGGTCCAGGACCCAGTGACCACTTGACAATTCCTCACTGCTTTCAAAAATGTGAAGGAGGGGTAATCACTTCGAGTTTTGAAATTGAACAGATATCTGATCTCGGTCAGGATCGGTGGTCTATGAAGGTACTCCATGAAGACAATGAACAAGCTATTCACGGAAGCATATCCGTTCGGGTGTAGTTGAGACGGGGCGATCCTCAAAAAAGACAGTACTTCCCTTATGTACTCATTGAACGGAGGAAGCATCCCGGCCGCGCACGCATGGTGATTGAATGCGGTATATCCCTCCGGCGGATTGTGTGGTCTGTCATTCGGTCCCGGTAATAACACGTCGTCCAGTGACAGGCCATGCCTTAAGCATATTCTCCCCAACATATCTTCAGAAATATTGGATTGAACGGAATCCGATGGATTGGCAATAAAAGACGCATTGGGAAATTCGTCCGGGGCTGGACCGATGATCTCAGGTTCAATATCCGGAACCTCTAGTCTCGAAGTAACTGTACTTTGAATCTCCTGCTGCTGCGAACTTGAAGGTTCCATGACTAGCTAACTCATGAGAAACCATCGTTAGACGACAAAGGACCCGTGCATTCCCCAATGTAAAGTTTATGAATGTGTGTTGTGCAGTGTTGTGCATTGCTTGAATAAATGTCGCAGAGTTAAAGGAAATATGCAAACGACAAAGCTACGGAGTCCAATTATAATGACCGTCATCGCTGACCGTCATCACTAAACCGTTTATATGATGGAAATTGATTCGGATAGAAGTTGTTATGGTTCCATCGACGAGCTTTGAAAGGTGGTCGAGTATGCAGTTTAATTATCAAGTCCAAATATGCAAGAATGAAGCTCGTCGGAATTATGCTAAGCAAATGTCAAACTTTCGTATCCATCATAGAGGGTTTCGAACCGATCACAGGAAGCTCGTTCGAACCCATCATGGCACCACTTCGAATCGATACAGAGGGGCGCGCTCCGAATCGATGATCAAGTGCCGAGTTCGAATCGATCAATGAAGGATGACTTCGAATCGATCCTTGGTTAACTGGTTCGTACCGATCAGGAAAACCTCAACTTAACATCGATCACGTTCGAATCGATACCTTTCGTATCGGTCATAAAGATGTAATTCATATCGATGTAAAGTTAAGGACTTCGAATCGACCAATAGCTATTTCTTGTATCGATCATTTCGTATCGATGCGACCCATCACAATAGTCAATCGGTGTGAACTGCGTCCCCTCCAAAGGGCATCCCAGGGATCGATGCGAAATCCAAGGAAAAATGATGCTGCCGTCATCGATTCGAACACGAGTCCCCAGATCGATTCGAAGCTCCTCAAAACCAGATCTGGTTTTACCAATCACTAGAGTGGCCAATCGATGAAGAAGAGGTAGGTCTGAAATAGCTTTGCCGTTTGGATTCGAGGTTAATTACCTAATTTGAGTGTGGAATTCGAGGAATTAAAGATTTGGATCTTGATTGATTCGAAGACGTGACACGGTGCTTCTCTGAATCTTCGAGTCGATGCAAAAGCACAGTAAACACAAGGCAATGGTGAAAAGTGAAAAAGTGAAAAAATGACAAGGCCGCTGCTATTTATATGGAACCTAGAAAGTGACCGGGACGTTTCGCATCCCAGTCAACTCGACCGGTCGTAACAAGTCAGACCACGGATCGGTTCGAAAGGTCAATTCGAGTCCATGCGCTTTAAGCTTCATCGATACGAAACACACAGCAGAGCATTGAGTCACATCGATGCGAAGCGAACAGTGGACACATCGATTCAAAGCCCCTGTTCACATCAACAAATTCACAACTCCATCCACAACCTACCGATATGAACAATGATTTCGCATCCATCATTTCCTATCGATACAAATTCGTATTCATCATTTCCTATCGATACGAATGACAATTTCGTATCCATCCTTTCTCATCGGTACGAATGGGTGATTCATACTCATCCAAGCCATCGATACGAATGTCAATTTCGTACCCATCATGGCATAAGCATACTTCATCAATACGAATGTTGATCTCGTATCCCTCGATGCTTATACCCATCGATTCGAAATATTACATCCGCGCAACACAAATTCGATTCTTTCAACCTTCTATATCGATTCAGGAGAGGATCGATACGAAGGGACTTTTCAAAACAACCATCAAGCGTTGTCTCAACTCAAATTTCCAAATCGGTTCAGGAGAGAATCGATACGAAATTCAATAGTAAACAAAACTGACAACGACTCGTGGACGCACGACGTTAACAAGGGTCAAACTAACATATGTGCATATATGTCGGACTAACATTCGATTCTAAACATATACAGAGATCGAATACTCATCTTGTTACGAATGCAACAGCCAACAGCTAAGCACTATTATACAGCAATCAATCATATCAACGCAAGGTTACAGTAATACAGAGCACGAGTCTCAACAAAAAAGAGAGCAAGATTGTTCAGAGAGAAATTGCAGCTTTAAAAAGCACGTCATGTTTCCACAAGACGTACTTTGGGGGGCAAATGTTATCCCGCTTTTTGGCAAAGCCATGATACCAAAAGGTCGACCGAAAACAAAGGACAATTTGTCTCAAAGATTGGTCATACTTCGTTTCACCATGGATGTCGCTGAATTTTGTCCGAGTCCAGATTGAGCTACAATTGATAGGACACGACAAGAAAGATCATAGAAGTGAGCATCTCAAATTTCAAGTCAATCCGAGTTCATACGCTCAAGTTATGATCGATTCAATTTGAAGGGAAAAGCACTGGTTTCGTATCCATCATTGTAGGTGTCTTCGAATCCATCACCGAACACTGGTTCGAACCGATAACCTTCGTATCGATCAACTTCGAATCCATTGAAGTGCTTCGGATTTGACTCCATCAACTTCGAATCCATCGAGTTCGTATCGATGGACCTCATATCCATCAGCCAGTGTTTGCTTCGTATCCATTAGATCATCGTCCTTCGAATCCATCAAAGGGTTCAAGTTCGCATCAATTGACTTCGTATCCATGGAGAAGTTACAAAGCTCGTATCCATCAGAGAAACGCAAGTTCGTATCCATCAAGCATCGGTCGTTCAACTCCATCAATGAAGCCTTGTTCGAACCCATCAATGAAGCCTTGTTCGAACCCATCAATGAAGCTTCGTTCGAATCCACCAAGTCAACTAGCCATGGTGACGTGTCATTCATCGGTACGAACGCGCCGAGATATATGGAGTCGACGCGGTCAACTCGGAGTGAAGACCGGATCGATTCGAGGTTTGCGCTCCACGTCATCACAGAGGCGCGTGCCACCATCGATTTGAAACCATCGATTCGAAGGGATGGTTTCGAACCAAACAGCTGCACGAAGAACATCATCTCGTATCCATCATATCTCTTAATATACTGATCCAAATGCCACGAAATTTTCACAGAAGCTTGCATACATGTAGAAGAATGTCCACACCAAGTTTCACCTCGATTGGATGATTTTCTGATCGATTCTTATGGAGTTTGAATCGATCCCAAAGTGGGCCCAAATTTCCTGAGGCCAGGCGTGTGGGCCCCCTCACGTGCCAGAAGTGGTCTCCCGAGTTTTCAGCGAAAAATCAGCGTCCAACGCCTATAAATAGAGCCCTTGGGCCAACAGAGAAGGGATCTTTCGACTCTCAAGCGCCTAGACTCTGCCGGTTCGAGATCTCCATCATCCTACATCATATTCTTGCTGTTGATTTCGAATTTCCAGTTGTAACTTGCTATTGATTGCTGTAACAACTTGTAATCATTGAAAGAGAATCAATAAAACTGCAAAAACTTCACAGTGGACGTAGGCAACACGCTGAGCCACTATAAATCGCTTGTCTACGCATTTACTTTACTGTTGATTAGAGTTTTTGTTAGATAATACTTGCTTTGAATTTACATTCTTCATTATTATCTCTTCAACGACTCCCGAAGAGTGTTGTGACCAATTTTGGTGCAAACAGAAGCTGCTTCCTACCGATGTCTTTCTCCATCAATACTATTCAATGATCATAATGAGAATTGTTGACTCCGAATATCATCTCTGTTGAAACAACAACCATGTGATGACGAAACTAATTCCACTATTGATGTTGTCAAAGTCAAGCATGTCAAAGACAATAGAGGCGAGATGAAGTTGAATGTTGAAGCTGCTCTCCCCTATAAATACAAACCTAGAGGCTTGCAAATGAGGGCGAATTTATTCTTTCTACACTGCTTATATTTTCCACTTTGTAACCATAAATCAATTTGGGGATTTTTTCTGATTATAACACTCGATCCTTGTACAAATAAGGTATTGGATATTTAATAATTGCATACATATTGGCTTGATTTGAACTCATGACTTGCATATGAACTTGACTTGGAATTATGACTTGAACATTGATGTGCATATTGACTTGCATATTGACCTACATGGACTATATATGATGTTTGACATGACTTTGGTGACTATGTCAAGATTTGTTATGGACTTATACTTATAATAGCTTCATTTAGCCTAGACAAGCCTCTCTTTGATTGACCCACTTTATAGACATTTTTGGGGTTAACGAATTTATTCATTAGCAGGTATAGTGCCTTAAATTACTCGACTACACTAGTCTACTAAGCTTCTCAAAAATATCTAAGAACTCCTTATCACTCTTCTGACTTAACCCAATGCGGTCCACAAATGTAGGCTGCACATCCAAAGCTGCTAACAATCCCAGAGTTATGTTTGATAAAGTTCGAAAATCCAACGTAGAGATAAACTCCAAGTGCTTCCACTCTAAGGATATAGGACTCAACATTGTATGCAACCTACTCAAGGTATCGACTACAACATTACCGTTGCTAGAAGTATAGAAGATATCGAAATCATATGATGCCATTCCATCCATCTCTGCTGCCTTAAATTCAAAACCTTCTGGAAGAATAAATACTTCAGGGACTTATGATATTTATACAGCTCAAACCACTCTCCTAATAGATAGTATCTCCATGACTTGAGTGCAAAGACAATGGAGGCCAATTCATGATCATGGGTAGGACAGTTTCTCTTGTGGACTTTCAATTGTTGATTAATATAGCTCACCACTCTCCCTTCCTGCATCAAGACCGTGCCCAACCCCGTACCACAAATGTCGATATACACTGTGAATGCCTTCATACCATCGGGTAATACTAGAACAGGTGCACTAGTTAATGCCTCATTCAGCTTGATAAAAGAATTCTCACAATTCGACTCCCACGAGGAAACCAAATTCTTCTTGGTAAGGTGGGTCATAAGGGCATAGATATTAGCGAAGTCCTTAATGAACTTCCTTTAGTGGCCCGCCAAACCAAGGAAACTCCTCACTTTTGTGGCATTCTTCGGCATATGCCAATCCTGCACTATAGCACTTTATTAGGATCGACTGCCAGCCCTCTCTCAAAGACAAAGTGTTCCAAAAAGTATACCCCTTTGTGCCAAAAGTGACATTTGAAAATTTTGGCCTTCAACTTATGCCTATTGAGTGTATTGAGCACTTCTCCTAGATGCAACTTGTGCTCCTCCTTACTTTTCGAATAAACTAATATGCTATTACCAATTACCATGAAAACTTATTAAGCAACCCTACAAAAACTGGACTCATCTGATCAACAAAGTAGGCAGATACATTGGTCAATTCAAAGGGCATAATTAACTTCTCATAAAGTCTGTCGAGTATACGAAAATCGGTCTTCTAAATACTATCCTCAGCCACACGCAACTGATGGAATCAGTAGCTAAGTCAAGCTAAGAGAACACCTTCGCTCCAACCAACAGATCAAAGAGATCATCTATGCAGGGCATCGGGTAACAATTCTTCTTTGTTAGCTTATTCGGCTCACGATAATCAATGCCAAGCCTCAGAGAACCTTCCGTATTGGTGGCAAAGACAACTGGTGCCTTCCATTCTGAAATACTCCTCCTAATGAAGCCTTTCTCCAATATCTCATTCACTTGCATATTCAGCTCGCGTCCCTCTTTAGGAGCTATGTGCCTCAAAGGTAAGGCAACAATTATGGCATTCTCCATAAGAAAAATCTGAAACTCATTCTCTCTTTTGGGTGGAAGACCGTTAACTTCGAAAAATACATCTTGATAGTCACTAACTACTAGCACTAACTCATCATATGATAGGTCTAAATAATATAAGCGGTTTAACATAACTGAACCTTTGGATCATGATAAACCTATAGACTGTGTCCACTATAAGTACCCAAACGAACAACCTTCCTATCACAATCTAAGAACGCCTCATACAGGGTCATCCAGTACATACCCAAAATCAACCCAAACCTAGAAAATCCTAAAATAAAAGCATCGCAATCGAACTCAACCCTCAAAATAAACAACTTCAAATACCTACATATCATAAATCAATAAGCCGATACTCAAAAAGGGATTGATACAACTACTGGGTCTATAACTATATTAGTGTCTAAGTGCAACTCATCTACAAGTCTACTTGAGATAAAAGTGTGCGATGCCACCGTGTCAAGTAAGGCATGAACAGGTAAATCAAATAAAGATGACATTCCTTTATTATGAAATTCTTCCCCTTGTCCGCTACTGGAGGCGCACTCGAGCCGGGAACAACATACATCATATAAGCCAAAAACAATTAGGTAGAGGTCTTCGATATTGTCGAATACTCCCTCCTCATGCGCTTGAATTGATTGTGGTTACAACATTTAATTTTTGATATGTCCATCTTGCACCCCTTTGCAAAATGCTCCATCTTATCACATCTCCTAAATTGTAACTCCCTGTTCTTAATCTTGCCTTTAGCCCCTATTCTGCCCTTGGTGTCTTTTCTTCTGACTTCTTGGGCTCACTCTTCACTTCCTCCTTGGAAATAGTATTTAGTAAGGCCATCTCTACCAAACCCTCGAGAGTCGCACCCATGGGAATATGACTAAGAGCTAAATCTTAAAGAGGTTAACTCAGCCCCCTTGTTAACTTCGAGCTTTCTTATAAGGAGTACTTATCAGCTCCATTCCAAACCTAGCCAACTAATTGAACTAATTTACATATTCCTTCACCGACATCTCTCCTTGCTATGGAAAGAAACTTCATCTCAAAATTCCTCCTAAACTCTCCCTAAGCAATCCCTCCCTTATTGGTCTCTGCCACTACCGCGTCCCACCAATTTAGAGTCTCTCCCTATAAGTGCCAGGTGGCAAGCTATCTCTTAACATCATCTCTAAGGCCCATCAATCCAAAAATCCTCTCACAAATGTGGATCCATACATTCGATTCCACATATGACTCGGTCCCCATATACGACTTCCCTCCAAGACTCGCAAATTCCTTACATAGCTTAACGAAATCAATGGTGGGTGGAAGCTCGGCTTGTCCTCTTACTTGCAGATACCGACGAAACCAAACTAGGGCATCTACACCCAAAATCTAAGCTACATCACCTGAGCCGCAACTAGCAAGATCGCTCATCCTCTTTATCTGTGATTTAGGAATTATTAACAACTTTTCATAGTAGTATTAGCAAGAAGAAGTGATAACATTTTCTTTCCGTATTATGCTTATATAATAGAACCATTGAAAAGCTTTTTAATACATACACACACATACACTCATTTAGAAACTCGATTTGAAAAAAAAAATCAGAACTTTCTAGAAAACCTTTCTTCTTCTTTTTCTTAAAACTTTTCAAGCACGTTCTCTCAATACCCACCTAACCCTTAAGGAATTTTAAAACAACGCCTCAATACTAAGTGTGACAATCCAAACCTTCGGACATATCGATCCAAAATTTAGGGTGACTTTCGAACTCGCGTCGTGCCAAGAAGTACGGGCTATCAGATTTATAAACATTACAGAGACTAAGGATATACACTTCCAGATCTCATGGCGAAAAGCAGGGAAATATAAATACAGAAAATAGTTATCTTAGAAATTATCCTAGAAAACATAGTCTCAAAACATACGTAGTTATAATCCAGAGTTTACAGAAATACAATGTAAAGGCTGATAAGTACTAAGTACGATAAATAGTTACATGGAGAGTAATGAAAAGTAACAAGAAACGCCAACACCAAGCTCGCCTCTCCACGTGCTAGTTCTGGCCAATCACCTACTTCCATGTCCTCCTATGGTGGAGGAAAAAGAAAGGAAAGAAGTGGGTCTGACAAAAGTCAAGTGAATGAGTTATATCATTAATATATGGTGATAACACACAATTAACTTCATTAGTACTCTATATGACCTAAGGTGTTCTACTTGTGTTTGTGAACTATAAACTAAGGGAGGTTTCTTTAACCTAAGGGGTATAGTTATAAATACACCTATGTCAACACCTTATTAAGATTTATACTTAGGATTGAACAACTAATTGAACCTCAAAATAACTATGGATCGGCTAATGAGTACTGGAACTGTTACAACATATGATCACCTACAATATCAACCTTGGGACTACATTCCCAAATTACGACTACACGTATCGTATTTACGAATTGAGTTGGAGCCCGCAATGTCAACATGCACCAAAGACATCATAGGGTCTGGTACATCCACTTTCACTCTCAATGGTAATGCAACCCACTTATTGTACAGCATCAGGCATCCATCAATAATACAGTATCACATCCTCTTCGCCGTGTATACTAAGGAACCCCAATTAGTGCCGGACCACACACTTCTCCAGGCATCATCGCTAATATTGCGCATACACTATAAAACCTCCTATGAGCAATTTGCGATAAAATCACCCCAGTCGAATATCGACCATGTCGAACTAATAGTGTCTAGGCCTCGTTGCCAGCGTACATATCCATCAATCTCCGTAATTTAAAATAGTCATAAACCTAGGGAGATAATTCCCCTCTAATATACTAACATCCATATATAAATTATATATAAATAAATGTATAACCTGGACCGAGGTTCAGATTGTGCTTGTAAATCAATAATCGGTCGACCATTGGTCACTAGAGCGATCGACGCTTACTGTTGACCGGCTCTAGTTAGCTTGTTGACCAGTCAGAGTTGTTTTTCCTCGTTCACTATTAACATGAAATGTCCATTATAGTAAACCCCCAACCTATGAATCTACAGTTTATAATCATTTCTAATTTCATATACAATTTCATATTCAATATCAGTAAACCAAATTAACTTAGGTTTAAATTCAATAGGGTTACATCTACTATATCCAATCCAACAAAAAGAGTGTTTTCAACCTAAATCAACTTTTATTCAACCAATTTTTCTTTAACAAAATTTAGATTAAAAAGAAATGGGTCATATTCATATGTGATAAGTTACTATAAAATTCCAAATTCGCTACAACTATTAGGTAAACATTAAATTTAACAACTTTTGATCAAATAGGGTATGAAAAAATTCATTACACGTAAATTCTCATGTTATTTATGAACCAACTCACTTTTAGAAAGCTACCACCTTTTTAATTCACTTGGAATCACCTTCACTTGGTTAGACTATCTTCCTTTGATTTGATTTGGTTTCTCCTTCTTCAATCTCTTGAATTCGGTTTTAGTTTTATTTTGAAAAAAAATTGATTTGAAAAGAAAGAAGGTTCAGTTTATGGTTAAATTTATAGGGGCAAAAACTAATAACATCCGTTCGATCAAATATTATAAAATCAAGGCGTTTGACAAATCCAAACCCTAACCTGAAAGCTTCGACTGGTCGAATGTTTGGTTTAGAGTGGTCGACTGCTAGGGGTCGACTAGTCCAAACTATGATATCGACCAATGGAGCTTTCCTTTTTATAAATATTTCTTTTTTAGATTTATTATTTAATTATTTTCGATTTCAATTATCAAACGTTACTAACTTTTTCATAGTAGCACCGATTACAAAACATTATATATGAAAATTGTCTAAAAAATCGCTAAAAGCGCACGATGCAAGTTTCATGGACCAATTATTACATTTGTTAGAATTCCATTTTTACTCTTGTTATATTTAATTTTAATCCTTTTATTAAAGTTCATGTTAAATTTTACGGGGTGTTACAAAAAGCTTAATCGTCGAAGAGCGCTACACCATTTAACGGAGATTTAGCGAGGCTTTAGTGGAGCTACAACTGCATACCCCTAAGATAAGTCTTTGAGATGAGTTAGTAGTAAGACTAGTCGTAATGCTATTGTTAGGCACCAATGGGAGGTTTCCTTGTGTATGTGGGCAATTCGGCCTGAACATTGTTATTGATGCCTGATGCGGAACATAGTTGCGCATACTAGGGGGGAAGTTATCTTTATTCGTGGGGGACGACAATGCTTATATACACATGCATATATCTATTTTATACCTTATGGTAGGTTGAACATATTATAACACCCAGGAAATTTAGCAGGAATTAATAATAAAATTAAATTTAAATAAAACAAGGACTAAAAAAATTTCATAGACATCCGAATTTGGCTATGGAACTTGCACTATTGCATTTGTGGCGATTTTATGAATAATTTTCGTATAAAACACTTCGAAATATGAGTCAGTACAAAGAAGTTTCAAGCATTTGGAAATTTTCAAAATAGAATATATATTTTTTAAAATCTCATAAAAATAAACTACCAAGAGGGTTGAAGGTCGATCGGTAGTGGTCGATCCTTTAGTCTAAATGGTTGACCGTTGAAATTGTAAAATCAAGGGTTTTCTAAAGTGTTTAAACGGTCGTAATCGTTTTCTTCGCTACCACGCTGCGATGCACATATGTGATCACCCTAAATATTCACCAAGCTAGATCCAACTTCCTAAACTAATTCGTAATCTCTATAAATTGAAAGCTAACCAAACCCTAAAATTACAAGAAAACTTACTGTACTGAAACTCTGCCAAAATCAAAACTTTCCTCTAAAACTAAAATTTCTTCAAAATCAAATTAAAAATCAAAGTAGAAGAAATATAACAAATTGGATCTAGAAGGAGCAAGCATACGGAGGACGATTCCCTAGCAAAGCATTATAGAATAGCTTGGACATAAGATTTGTGAAAACATATTTAATTAGATAATTATTACGATTAAATTTACTCTATTCTATCTGATCTAGGATGCTAGAAATTCAATTATAGACTGTAAAACCCAATTCAAAAACCTATGATCTAGGATAGAAATTGAAGTAACTATAAATGGATAAATATGATGTTTAATTCTAGTACACCTCTTTAATTATTTAACTCTAAACCCTAAACCTTGTAGATTCTAGATTAAACAATTGAAATTGAAAATGTACAAATCTATGAAATTGAGAAAAATAGACTGGTTAATACAGTTGCTTAGGGTTCATTATAAACGCTGCAATCAAAAAAATATAACCCAAACTGAAAACCAACATAAAAAACTGGATGAACCCTAAATTTTGAACCACGACCAGTCGACCACTTGTCTTGAGCAATCGACCGGTTATGTCATAACGGTAAGTCGGTTAACATGAATATTGCAAAATCTAAACCTCGACTTAAGGCCCGGGTTAATAATAAAAATAAATATGAACGTTCACTAATCTATGAGCCTATTCGATACTATTTGTATGCATGTTAGGAGCTGTAGGGGAGCTAGTTCCTTATGAGAAGACGTTAGGATGGTACAGTGTTAGGTAAATGTTTTTTACCCGATCGGGGTCGATTATTCGACTAAGGGTGATTTTTATCGTAAATGGCAATCATAGGAGGTTCTACGATAGGCGTTGAACATTAACTGATGCTTGGTAAAGTGTAGCCGTCACAATGGAAGTCCTGGTACATACGGATAGTGATGCTATGCGGTACAGTTCAGATGTTGGATCTCGGAGCAACATAAGAGGCGTATGCTACAATCGAGAAGTGGACACAAATGTCGACAATGAGACGCACTAGCGAGTTAGCATTACGGGTTTCCCCTTTATGCGTAGTTGGGTTACATTTTGTAACAGCCCGCTTTTCCATACAATTCAAGCTGATAATAACCCACACATGTCCAACCCAAATCAAACGAAAAGACATATAATTAAGGGAAAGAAAGAAGAAAGAAGAAGAGAAGAGAAAAGAAACCAAAAAACATAGAATCTCACAATAAAAGTTGACTAACATATAATATAATATCAATGATCTTTAAAAAAAGAAACTATTATGTACATACATCCATTAGAGTATAACAACATCACAATTATCAGCCTGGCAAGTTATAACATCTTGTCCTCACAATTGCTGATAATTTCAACAACAAAGCAGCGGAAAATAAACATATACGAGAATACAACTTGAAGACCTCCAACTCGTCTCCTGAACTTCAATGCATCCAAAGAAATCTGTAAATATACTCGGTCTAATCCAAGCATTATAATAAAATAACACTCGAGTCAGTTTGGAAAACTAGCGTGAGAAAACACACCCAATTGAATTTTTAAGATATAAAAACCTTTGAAAACAAAGGTATCTTATAAGACCATGCCGCACATAAACACAGATGGAATTTTACCTGACCATGACCACAACATTTCATATGAAATCCTCTAATACTATAATAATTTCTATTATACAAATAATTATTAATAATAGCTGAAATTGTTACATTAATTAAATTCCATCATACTAGGTTCAAAAACCAAAACCGAAGGCTCGTAGTGGATAATGGATTCCAACTATGAAAGGTAAGAGTCTACCCACCAAATTCGTACACCTCAAACTAAAATGTACAGAAGGCTACAAAACGTTGCACCTTTACTACATAAGACTAGCACTACCTCCCTTCTCGAGTAGCATTGAATATGATCGCCCTTGATTGAAATTAACAACCACACAATGGAATCCTGAACATACATGAATATGGCTTTAGATTTGGGATGATCATACCCTACTTGGGTGCGACCTACTTAGCCCTACCGCATGTCTCAACTTATATTCATTTCCCATGTGTGAGGCTCGAAAAGGCCACGCTCTTACCATTTCCTCCTAGCAAACAATCTTGGAATGCTAATATTGCCCTCCAGGCAACCAATGCAACGCCAGCATTCATACATACAAGTTCGTTCTAGGACTGAATGAAACGATTGAGAACTCCATCTCTAATTCCATCATCTTTAAGATGTCTTTACTTCAAATGCTTGAGTTGGATCAAAGTGGTTTTCGGATAACATATTTGATCCCGGTTTCTTCGAAACAACATTCAGTAGTTTCTGGTAAACTCAACCCCGATTCTTTATGAAATAAACAGAAAGATAAGAACAGAGGTCACCCTCCTAACCGTTACTGGACGGATTTCCTTATCATTGTCCTAGAAAACGAAATAAGATTTACACGCACAGTACAACATCATTGAAGATGGCTGTGCCACATAACTCACGTGTTTCTTCTAGATATTTCCAAAGTTACTTTTGGGTACAAATTTCAATAGTCGATTATTTAACTATCGAATAACAAAAATTCAACTAGGGATTTAATTCCATAGGAAAATCTAACAATTGGTAAGCACCAAGTAACACTATCCTTAATTAATCTTTTCATTAATTAAAACCATCTAATAAATGCTTGTATCAAAATACTTTTACAAAGGTATATTCACAACCCTTATATATTCAATACTTAGAAAATATCCATATACTTATCTCAACGATATAATTATATTTACCAAACACTGAGGAAGAACTTCTTTTTACCAAATTCTAAAATCATTTATAAACACCATTATAAATTTCTAAATCCATTCATAAATTATTCCTCAAGTTATTTCTAAACCCTTATTAAACCATGCAATTATTTATAAACTCTTTAATAAAATTCTAAACCCATTTCTAAAATTCATTTACAAATATCCATCGATTTACAAACCTCTTTACCTTGTAAATAATCTTCCCTTTTAAATCTTTAAACCAATTTATAAGCTCTTCTTATAAAAATCCAACTCCGTTTACAAAACTCTATTTATGAATCTTGAAAACGTCATAAGTAAGTCCTAATCACTTTCTTTAAAACACTATTATATAATAGTAATTAATTATAATAAACATCATAAGTAAATAATAATTATTAACTTTTAACCTCTTAAAATAATAATTAATAATTCAAAACATTACGACTAAAACAATCATAATTTTTTACCATATAAATAGTAATGATAAACCAAAATATTATTAACAATCATTATTATTAATTTCTAACCATATTAACAATTTAAATAATTAACCTTTCAAAATATTTAAATATCAACCAACAACTTTAAACAATGTTAATATAAGTAACCAACTTTTGGAACATAATATAATTCCTTGATAAAACCTCATACTCAGAACTTCAACCCAATAATTCTCATATTTATAAAACTAGATGTAAGGGTCTCTTTCCATTTTATAAAAACCCCTTCCATAAAACTCATTTATTTATGAACTCCACCTATAACTCTGTCTCCTTAACGAATCTCACCTATTCATAAATCTCATTTAAAACGACAATCACCATTCGTTTAACGTTATTTACATTTGGATAAATTCCTTTTATAAATCCTTTTCTATTCATAAAATATTGTTTAACATTCCAATTTACCCTTGCCTTCAATTTTCAAAATAGAATCAACTATTTTTAAAATATCAATCTGTATCTTGTAATAAATACACCGCTTTAATTATTCTTCAATTTATTAAGCGATGATAATTTCCTTTGATTTATAAACCCCATTTATAAATTCGTACTTTTATTAACAAAATACGATTTTACAAATCTTTACTTCATTTGTAAATTATTACTGTTATAAATTGTCCCATTTATAAATTTGACATTTATGAATAAATTATAATATATGTACCTATATACATATATATCGCTTTATACAAGGACGATTAATAAATATTATATCAAAATATTTCTATTTCCTTTATAAAACCATATCCCTTCATAATAAAAGACTGACATGTTCTCTTTATCCACGGTTCAAATTTTCTTTTTAAAATATTTCATAAAACTATTAAATTGTAATATCCCAAAAATCTTACCTTTTGATTTTAAAATAAATTACTCTTTCAATAATTTAGGACTAATTATTTAAAACATATACAATTTTCAAATCGCTTGAAAATTCCCTTTTTAAATTAATCACCATTATGGTATCTTAAATACCAAAACACAAGGCCCAATGCTATAAAGCACTAATAAGCAAAATCATGTTCATGTCAACCAATAAAACATCCAACACATCATATATCACAATATATATGAAAATAAAATCAACAGTGTGAGGAATCCCGTTGGATCTCTCCAACCTATCTCCATGCATCACATATAGTATACAATCATAAAAATATAAATCAACCGCTTCTAGGCGGGATTCGTAAACAAAGGGTCATCTGCTCTTATATAGGAACGTAATAGGATTTCATCTGCTCCAATATGCGGAAATATATCCAAACCAACAATATAAATTAGTAATTCATCCAAATAGTCAATAACTATCAATAATAAACATCCAAACATCACATTGATAATTTTAATTGACTAAAATATTTATGATTAACCGAAAAAATGAAATTAACTCACTTGGATTTTTAATGGTCGCCAAACGTTACATTTTGAATTAAAATAAAACCATCGTTCAATTTAACTCAAAATTCCTACTAGCTCCGAATTCGTCCAATCCAACTCTATAGTGTAGTGCTCACTGATACGAATGCAATACAACTTGTCGCGCTCAAAACGGACCTCGTATAAGAAAGTTATAGATTTAGTAACATTCGATCTAATTAAAAATATAATTAACTTAATTAATATAATTTAAAGTTTTAACCTTTTCTCCTTTCCTTTTGTTTGCATGCACGAGCATCTCCAGGCAACGCGCATTTTTTTTCCTTCTTGTTGAATCGATTGCACGCGCCACACGATGAAAGCGCCGTCGACCTAACCCACCGATGCGCCCCCTACACGCCAGCCATGCCCTCCTCCGTGCGCGCGAATCTCCAATTTGAACCCAAAGTGCTGCTGCGAACGGAGGCCTCCAGCCGCCGCCTCACGACGAACGATGACGATCCAACCGTTTGTTAAGCTCGTATCGATGCTCTCTACATTTTCCTAGTTGAAGTCGAAGGCTAATTCAGCCCCTAGAGGCTCCAATCGATGATGGCCATTGGATGGATTAGTTTTAATGGCGGCTGGAAATTAGGGTTTGCAAATGAAGGAAGTTGATGACTATTTATAGAAAATTTTCCAAGGCGCTATTCATCCTTGAAAATTCGAACTCCAAATGAAGCGTGTTGTCTGGCGTTCTATAAATTATACCCTTATTCCGAACACAATGGAATATACATCGAAAGCCAATTCCATCATATTCAGAAGTTAGCTTTTAAAATCAAATTATTTTAATATAAATTCCTTTAATTAATTTCTACGCATTTCGAACTCATATGGCCAAACGATACATCCAAATGCCATGAAATTCAACGGCATATAATAATTCACTATTACGAATCCAATGAATTGGTTTCGTTGAAATCCAACACCGTGTCCCGTTAGGTTATTTTTTACACGTTATTTAAAACGAATAATTTTCAAAATCAGTTTAATCACTTTTAAATCCAATTTAAATGTTTACTATCTTGATTCTTGTTCAAATAGAAAGTAATTCAACTTTTGAAACCATTTTCATTCATATTAAATTCAATATTCAATTATTTAAACAATTTCGAATATTAAATTCAATAATTTATTTATCAAATAAATCGTTATATTTGAAATCCAAATTATTTAGATTATAAAAATAACTTTTTAATATTTAAAATAAATTAAATATTCCAAATTCAAATGACTAAAATTCTGGATCGTTACATTCTTCCTCTCTTAAAATAATTACGTCCCCAAAATTGGCAAGTAAGAAAAATACCCCAAACCCATTAACTCTTTAAAAACAATTAGTTCAAATGGATTACCAAATTCTTTTAATTCGTTTAACTTCTTATAAAAACTTTTCTCAGTCTTCAAATTCAGTCATAGTTACTAACTAATACCATTCAAAGTTATAAAACCAAAATTCAAATTTTAGTTATCAATTTTTTTTTCAAAATTCTCAAAAAAATTCTAACACCTTAAATTTATGGAAATTTTCAAGAGCGCCTCCTCCGCGTGGATCGATCGTAAAAATTTACAATATATATATATATATATATATATATATGAGAAATATACATCTCATCTTCGAGGATGAGGCATCCCGTAGGGAAAAATATAAAAATACGATATGTAATCTAAGATGTGTACCTTTTATTATGTTAGCAAGCATATACAATCAATATAATGTGAAAGCGAGCTCTAAAGGCAAAGCATACGTCATCCGCACCTACTAGACACACAACAACCAATGGGAACAAGTACAGAAAAAGTAATATCAATAGATAACATAGACTATACAACAACTATATGCAAATATGGTAAAGACAACAAAAGAAACTGTCAAACAAGTTATATTCATTCAATTGATTCATAATTTGCATCTTCCAATTTCAACATTTTATTTACTAAAGCCCGTACGATGTACATATACCATTCGTATGCAAAACCATACCCGATTGATTGCTCGATCACACAATTTCACTTTCGAACTAGTTTCGTTCACACAACCACTCTAGTACGGGCTCGGATCTGATTCCTGATTAGAAATCGCCATTCTCCTTGCATAGCCATATACCATGATAGAGATTATCCGGATCAATCAAAAATCCATGTTCAGGATTCACCGTCAAAAAATCGAGTGAAAAATCCTAACTCGGATCGGTATAAATCACCTTAAAATTGTATGCTTGAATCTGGACCAAACAATTTACAAATAAGATAATATACATACAACTTACATATTTATTTCAATTTACTTTCATTCAATTGATTTACATTCAATCATTTACATTCACTTATTTATGCTCGATCCATTTACATTCATTGGTTCACATCCAGTTTAAATCAAATTCCATTATTCACACAAATTTTTCTTTTTTCCAATTCAATCTATGCTTAGCAACATTTCATTCCATATTTAATTTATTTATGGATCATTTCATGAAAACATTTCATTTTAACTTTTCCTAAGTTAAATTTTATTTTATTTTATTTTCACTTAGCATGTTTCTTCGATACTAATACTACTTATGGACCATTCCATACAAGAATTTACTTAAGTTTAATTACAAATATTTTATACAACACTTCCTCTGTTTATTTTCACTTCATAACTTAAGTTCATTTTCAATTCTATTAAACAACATTTTAAACCATATTCAATTCGCCAACTCATTTCATTAGTTGAATTCAATTCATTCATTACTTAATTATTTTACTAACTTACGTCACTAACTTATTTCATTACCACAATCAACTTTATTTATTTCTAGAAAACAACATACCAAAACATATTCAATTCATTTTATAATTCAAGTTCATTTTCGTTTCATTAATTTATCTTATTTGTTCATTTCATTGATTCTTTACAAATTGAATTCAATATCAATTTCAATTTCATTTAATTTTCCTTTAGTTAAATTTCATTTCAAAATTCATTTACATTTAACAAATTTAAAATTTGTTTTAACTTACTAATTTTCAAAATCTATAAGTTATAAAACTTATTTCTTATCTACACCATCTTCCAAGTTCAAATACTTATTATCTTAATTTCTCAAAACATTTAGATAGAAATATTCAGGATTTTAAACACCTATTTTAATTTTAAATCATTTTGGAATCATATATACATAACTCCTTTATATGTCAAATTACACCTTTGGAATATAAAACAAATTTGTTTTATAAAAAAAAACTTTAATAGTAGCAATTTCTCACTTAGAAACTCAAAAATGAATGCCGGTAATGCTACAGTCATCATCAGAATTATTTTCTAGCAACTGAAGTGAGTTCAATGTTTTCTATCTCTTTAGATTCCATTTCAAATATTTCTAACCCAAAATATTTTCAAAATAATATATTATTATTTTTCTAAAACCATTCAAAAAACAATTTCTAAAAATCAATGAGATTTAAATTCTCAAACTTCTTGTTTTAAATCCAATTTTATTAACAAGTCATATTTATAAAATACTTAGGCAAGTTCCTTTACTTTTCGTTTATAAATCACCTTTATAAATCATATTTATAAAAATATCACTTCTTATGAAATACTATTTCACAAATGTTGATTATTTAAGTATAATTAATATTCTATAATTTATACTTATAAATTCACTTTCATATATAACTCAATTTACAGATGTTTATCTTTGTTTAGATTATAACAACGACAGCTTTTATTAAAACAACAAACAAAAAATGATAATAATAAATATTATCATTCTCTAATAAACAAACACTCCATATATAACTATAATTATTTCTGAAAAATTAGTTCTTTATATATAAATTATAATTTAGGTAAAATTATTTTATTTACTAATTCTCAAAACAATATTGTCCCAGTTTGCCTTGTTTAAGCGTTTAGAAACCCCTATCGATGTTGTGGCATCCCACGTACGGACCATAATTCATAAGCCACTCAACAGATAAATTAACACAATATAAATATTTTTATTTACTAATAAATATGCGCTAATATATATAAACTCAAACTCATCTTAGGGTCTCGTTTACCCTATCTCAAATGAATAAATTCCACAAAAGCCTAGGCGTTCGCACAACCTAAGCTCTGATACCACGTTGTAACAACACACTTTTCAGTACAATTCAAGCTGACAATAACCCACACATGTCTAACCCAAATCAAATAGAAAGGAGGATATTTAAGGGAAAGAAAGAAGAAAGTAAAAGAGAAGAGAAACTAAAAATAACACAGAATCTTACAATCGCAGTGGAACAACATATAATATAATATCAATGATCTTTACAAAAGAGAAACTGTTATATACATATATCCATCAGAGTACAACATCACAATTATCAGCCTGGACAGTTATAACATCCTATCCTCACAATTGCTGATAATTTCAATGACAAAGTAGCGAAAAATAAACATATACGATAATATGACTTGAAGACCTCCAACTTGTCTCATGAGCTCCAATACATCCAAAGAAATCTATAAATATACTCAGTCTGACCCAAGCATTATAATAAAATAATACCCGAGTCAGTTTGGAAAAACAGCATGAGAAAACACACCAAATTGAATTTTTTAGATAAAAACCTTTGAAAACAAAGGTATCCTCACTACAAGAAAATTTAGTGTTTACAGCACTCATTGTCAGCGTTTATAGCCTTATTGCTGTTCCACGCATTAATCCCTAATATCAAACTATGTATAAAACGTTGTCACATATTTCCCTCCTTTTAATTCTGAAAATTTGCTTCTATCCCGCTAATGTTTCCAATTTCACATTATATTCTCCTCTCTCCTATCTTTACTCTTCGTTTCATGTTTGTAAAAAAAGGAGCGAACCCTCGTTAATTCCCCTCTCTCTATCCATCAAGAAAATAAGTGATGAATAAAGTTTTCGGTGAATTCTCTCAATTTTCTCGTCGTTCCCCTAATTTGGTAAAATCTCTTTTTATCTTTAGATTCTTCCCCCTTTTCCTGAAGTGGATGTTTATGTAATTTTAGATGGCTCTGGTTTGAAGTTTATTGAAAGATTGTTGTACCACTACTGTAATCCTCAGCTGTGCCATATAATTGTTGAGAAACATTGAAGTTAATATCCAATCACTCTAAAGCTTTGTAACTGAATTTTAAATGGCATGGTCATGAATATCGACTCCTATGTCTCAATAAAATGAAGGCTTTTGATGATTATTTTGGGAATTATTTTATGCTTGATTTTCATATTAAGGAAAGGATAGTCCAAGAATCTTGGGCTGATGAGTTTGGGGTAGAGAAGGTAGAACTTTATTTATTTTGACTTAATACTGTCTCAAAATGTGCCAATTATTTATGCTTTAGAAAGTGGTCGAATTGAAGGATGTAGATGAGCGGTCTTGAGGAATTATTCCTTCGTTCTTTTATCAATCAGATTACTATTGTTTATTTATTAGTCACCTTGAAAAATTGATAGTAGAATTTTACCTGGTCTTGACTCTTGCCACCAGCTAACTTTATCCTATCTCTGGATAAACTCTTTTTCGAATTGCATTTTGATGATCTGGCTTGTATGTGAACAGTTTTTAAGAATCAAGGAGGAAAAATGAAAACTTGTTGTTTAACGCATTATGGAACATTTCCTGACCACTGGCTATTGCAAATCCATCATGTTTCTAGCAGAGCGAAATGCATCACATGTGCATAACAAGTTTTTTCACTTCTATTGTGTGGTTTTCTTGTTGCTTCCACCATTGTCATTACTTATACCTGCAAAAATTAAAAAATGTTAGTTTCTCATAACAATGCATCTTTATTATGCTAGAAATTCTCTAATTTTTATTTTAAATGGTTATAATTATGTCAGGCACATTCAAACTCACTACAAGAAATATTATGTTTGACAACACCTTAACACAGCGATTTTACACTACTTGCTGTTGTAAATCTCAACGTAAATAAAAAAAACTGAGCACAGCACAGCATGGTGCTGTATTAAGTTACTTTCCAGTACATTTTGATAGCCCGCTTAAGTTTCCCTCTGTTATTTTTACTTCCCGGTTAAAGGTTATTTTCCCCTTACTATACAGTAAGCAAAAGTCTCTAATCGCTCATGCCTTCTTTTCCTCTTCCCTTACTCCACTCTAAAATTTCAAACATAGACAATAAGAAACCTCTCTCGTTCGTGCTTTAAGTTTTGCTGTAAGGACTCGTTGAGTTCCTAAATTAGCTCAGCTAAAGAGGTCAGCTTAATTCATATTTATATGGTAGTTTATTGTCGACTTTAACTAAATAATATTCATATTTTCCTTTCGTAGATTTAGCTTTATTGCTTCCATGAGCTATTTGGTTTTATGATTTGTTTAGGCTACTGAGATAGTTTAGGGCACTCTTCCATGTTTTGTTAACAATTAGAAATATGGAGATCGTTTTCTCACTCTAATGTTTTTTCTTTTCATATAGTTATATAAAACTAAGCTTACCGGGGTTATTTTGGGACTGAATTTAGTTAGATGATTTATTAAATGTATGATTCATGTTTAGGAAAGTTTTAGTTAATTTACGCACTGATAGTTGAAGCTATATAAGTACCACCTATAAATTGTTTGTTATAAGTTCTGAATATTACCGAACATGTGCTGTCAATTATTGTTTTAATTTCAATTAGTATATATGAAGCTATAATATATAGTAAGTAGTTGAGTGTGTATGTAATGTGCAGCGTTATCAATTGGTTTTAATTCTAAGTAGTTGCGTGTGTGTAATTTATGCACCGATAAACGTGACTGCAGTGGTGTGTTATCAGTTTCTTCTAAACTGCCTTTTTTTCTTCATTCATTACTGCATAGATAGATCAAGTTGTTGCTAATGTGTTAATATTTTTTATTACCATTTGTTAAATTTTTAGCTTAGCTATGATTTGGTGAATGATGTTGGTCAATTGATTTGATAATTTGCACTTGTAATTGGTTACTTGGCATAAGATGGGTCAAAAATTGTTTGATGAGTAAATAAATTCATTGAAGTAATTTGGATATGATCTGGTAAATCATTAGCATGTAATATAAAAAGCTTAGCTGTTTAAATGCTCAAAAAATGAAATATATATATATATATATATATATATATATATATATATATAATACAGTTAAACAATGTTCGATTTCAACCTCCACAGTTTAGTAGCTATAAATAAGTTCGCCCAACGTATTGTTTTATTTTTATATTTTCCACCTACCATGTGGTTATTTCTTGACCTATAGTCTCTTATAGCCAGTCTGATTTCTCAATTTTCCATTTTTTTCTTTTTTGAATCTACATACATGTACTTACAATTGATTATACATATTACTACTCTGTTGTCCAAACATAGTTTATCTTATGACATTTTCCAATTTTTTAAATTTTCTACATAGTGTGATTTAAGCCCAATACATTTAGGATCACGCTATAATGGCCTTACCAATTTAGTAGTGGTCCTCAGCCGTATCTTATATGACCTTTATGCTAGTTTACCTCATCAGTTGCTTTTTCCTCCTTTTTTTCCTCTCGTTGATATGCCCTTATGCAGGAACCTAAGTTTCCAATGGAGAAAAACAGTATAAATGCCCTACATGTCAAGTCACAGGCGGCACCCTTATTCTTCAAGTACATTAAAGGTTTTCAAAATTTTCAAATTCAATTTATGAATAAACAGTGAGTTTTAATAGATTCATGAGCTAAAAGATAGATTTATGAGCTATAATATTCTATCAAATCCTCAAACTTAAAAATACGTGTACATTCTAATTTTGCGATTGTCAAATAGGATTTTGCTGTTGGTTTGTTTTTGCTCTGTTTCTAGTTTTGTGTGCTACTTCTAATATACTCCATAAAGTTAAATAAATCGAAAAAATCGTAAGTAGTAGAAAATTATAATTTGAGATTACTTTTATATGACTAACATGAGAAGTTTGTTGATACAAATGTGAAATGTCTCAAAATATGATTTGATTTAATATTGCCTTGGTTATTTTTTTATTTCCTACATGTTGGTGTTTCTGTTATAGGAAATCTACAGCAACAAGAGGAGCTCTGCCGCATAGTGGGAAGCATGTAGTTAAGCCTACTGATCTTAAGATAATGTGAACAGCGACATAACATGGAGCAGTGTCAGAACAGTTGGGTAATTGTGGCATATGAAGAGCTAAATCTAAATCTCATCGAATTCCACTTTGATGAGGATGACATCATTCAGAACCGATTGAGTTTCTTTCAAAAATTTGAATAAGATTACACTTAAGAAAAGAGATGGCAGTGATAACCAGGATTAAAGCTATTACTTCTACCTTAGTGGTCGCTCGATTACTTCCATATTTAAGGCGCGGACCCTTCACTCTTTAATTTAAAGGTACTGTTTTTCAGGTTTAGTTAAGTAGTGACTTAGTGACTTAGAAACTAAGACTTGAATATGATTAGCATACCCATAGTAATAATAATAATAAAAACTAATCAAAAAGACGTATCAACATAAACTAATATTTATAATTTATATAAACTTGATATAGCAAATTTTTCTGCTTGATTTCAATAAATAAGATTTCATTGCTTCTTGATCCTAACTGATGGCTATAGGGCTTTTTCATACCATGGGGAAAATAGGCTTATTATGCATGATCCACGAATTCTGTTCCTGCCCAATGTACTATGCGGTAGCCTGGTGTGTCTGACTATCTAATCTGTTTTTATTTAAATCATTCACTTGTTTCCTAACGTTTTGTTGTAATCTAGATCGTTCATATGCAATGATATCTGAAAGTATTACACGACTTGTGACCCCTTTTTCCTGTCAATGTCATCCTTTTCTAATAGCAGAATTCTTCATCTTTTTAACCATTGTTAGATTTACTTAAATCTAGGAGTGCTATGGTTGCGGTAACTATTGTTATATCCCCAAACATAATCGTTGTTGATGGTTACAAAGATTTTTTACCGTTGCCACAGCTACTTAAAGCCACTTTGGGGTAACTTTATCCAACATTTATGGAGGTGCAGTTCAATTTTTCCTATAGGTCAATGATCATGCAGAATAAAAGTGAGTAATGCATTAAATTTGTGAACTATTATGTGTACCATCATATAATAACTGCTACTGTTTGATGCAGTTGACTACTTCCTTTGGGGTTCGCATTCTGATTCTGTTTGCATCTGCAAGCATCAGTACTCCCATACATAAAATGTTGATATGTCGTTGGAATGTGCAAATTAATAAGGTATATTTATTACATTTACATGATATTTGACCATGTATATTAGTTGCTTAGTTACAGAATTATAATGTATATAACTACACAATCAAAATTGTTTTTTCATTTGATGTAATGCGCTATTGACAGTAAGTTTGTATCACCAATTGTGACACTTTGACTATAGGACTTACTGAATTCAGATATTTTAAAGTTATGATCTGCTTTGCTATTATCTAATACCATTTCACCCATATGTCAAAGCTATTAGGGACGTTGGAATACAGCATTGTAAAGTTGATACATCCTTATTCATGGTTTAATCAATAATTTTTTTGAGTATAAGTGCGTATCAAACTCAAATATAATACCAAAATCATTTGATGGGAAAATCACTGCCCTTCAAATCTCTCTTCAAGTCCAAGAACACAAGGCCATTATTTCCATTCTCATGACATTTCCCTTCTTGAAGTGCTTTAGTTAGTTAAATATTGTCTGTATTTTTTTGTTGCTGCAATATCAGTTTATAATCATGTCAACTCAAGGTTCTATATATGTTGCACTATTTCATAAACAGGATCAGAACATCAAATTTTTGTTGCTTAAACATTCTTTTGAGGTAATTGGATAAACAAGTTTTTGATTCTTATAATCTTAATAGATGTTAAAAATTGTAGATGTTGCTTTAATGGCTCAAATTTTTGTTGTTTTAATGCCCAGGTTTTACTTGGACGTATCATTCCATAACAGATGGATTCGTGATGAGATGAACTACTTTTTAGGATATCTATAACAGGTTCTTATCCACATACCCTTTGGTTGAGTTTGACGTTTGGTTTTCCCCTCTTTCTCTCTTTACTTTGTTCCATAAATATAAAAAAGTACTTAAATTTTTAGTCAAACTTACATATGGTAAAATATGATTTATATTTTAATATTTTGTTATAAACAGAAATACTCTATGCTATTAACTCTAGTTTTCATTTTCTATAGCAGTTGTGGTCTTTTCCTTGCACTGGCATAATCTGGGAGGTTATGATAAAGGACAGTATACGCTTATTTGGTGATGTGTGGCAAGAGTGGAGTTGAACTGGGATGGTGATGGGTGTATGAAGTTTTGCAGCAGTGAAGTGTGTTTGTAGATGAATTGTGAAAGTGCAGAGGGGATGTACTGTTGGCAGTCGAAGTTGGCTATGTGACTAGTGTTGATGCAGGGTGATGGAACAGTTGATGATAGGGGAAGGGAATGTAACAGTGCAGAAGTTAGTTCAGGCAATAAAGCAATGTGGATAGTGGTGAAGTAATGGATGTAAGGGGGTGTTTGTAAGAAGCAAAGACAGTAAGTGTTCATGAAATTGTTTTGTGTAGTTGTGATATGGAAATAGTTGTAGTGATATATATGAAGTGATGTTTATGAATGGTTGTGGTGATGTTGTTGTTGATGTCAGAGGTAATGAGATGCATGCATGCACAAAGGTAATGTTGGTTTGGATGATGATGTGGGTTGGCACTGTGTTAGAGGAGAAGATATGAGATGTTGAGAGTTCGTGATGTATCAGTGATTATAGCAGTATAAGTGATGGTGGTAGTATCAGTTTGGGGTAAATCAGTGATTATGGCAGTGGGAGTAGATGTTATGATGGAGGTGCAGTTGTAATGGTGAAGGCAAAGGATGTTGATGATGTATTTGATGTTGGAGAAGTTGTGAGGCAGCAGTGTTTGGAAGTGAGGGGGGTATCTGAAATGAAACACATATATGGAGCACTGTTATTATCTGAAGTATGGGAATATTTGAAGGGAGGGTATATTTGAAGTGGTGATTCGTGGCGAGGAGGAGATATGTAAATATGGAGCAACAGTGAATTGAAACACAGAAGTTGATGGCAGTGAAATGAATACCAGAAGTGAATTATAAGCAAGATGATGATGTAAATATTTGCAGTGGTTAAGTGACAACAAGGGTTATTGGCAGTGGCCTGAGGTTGATAAGTAGAGTTGAGACTGTTTATATGTGGTTAAACGGTGGTCTGTAGTTGAACTGTGGCTGAAAGCAGAGGTAAATGATGGATGGTTGGTGAATGATTTAAGTGTTTCAGGTGGATAGTTGCGATGGAACTTGTTATTGCAGTGATGGGAAAATATGGCAGAGGGGTTGTATGGTAGTAGCAGTTGTTAGCCGTTGCAATTGCAGTCTTTTTTATTGATTTGCCGCAAGGAGTTGTTAGCAGTTTACGTATATATCATGTAATTGTAATATACTGAATGTATATATTTGTAATTGTAATATACTGAACGTATATATCATGTAAACGTTTATGTATCTAATTAATAGTTATTAGAACATGTTATATATGCTAGTTGCTTCAATATACTCAAAATATAATTCTGAAATATTCAAAAATAGAGTGGAATATTAAAGCTGTTATATAAATAGAAGACAGCGTTTGATTAATGCTGTCAATGAAGAAACAACAGCGTTTAATTCGTGCTGTAATTATCTTGAAATTGTCAATAACAGCGTTTTTTACATGCTGTCGAAATAGTTGATGATTCAATAACAGCGTTTTTAACATGCTGTCGAAATTGTTGATGATTCAATAACAGCGTTTAGAAAACATAATACAGCACGTTATAAACGCTGTTGAAAACATTATTGACAGCTCGTAATAAACGCTGTCACAGAGATGTTTCAACAGCGTTTATAGAAAAGCTGTTGTAAGTTATGTATATACGACAGCATGTCGTTATACAGCGTTTGAAATAACGCTGTTGTATCATATTACAGCGTTTATCAAACGCTGTTAAAAGCCTTTTGTGGTGTAGTGCCTGTAAGACCACGCCGCACATAAACACGGACGGGTCTTTACCGTACGATAACCAAAACATTTCTTATAAAATCCTCTTATATTATAATAATGTCTATTATAGAAATACTTATTAATAATAGCTGAAATTGTTACATTAATTAAATTCTAGCATACTGGGTTCTACAATCAAATCTGAAGGCTCGTAGTGGATAATGGATTCCAACTATGAAAGGGTAAGGGTCTGCCCACCGAATCCGTACACCTCTAGGTAAAATATACGAGGAGCTACAACATATTGCACCTCTACTAATTAGGACCGACGCTGCCCTCTTCTCGAGTAGCACCTAATATGATCATCCCTTGGTTGAAATCAACAACCACACAATGGGATCCTGAAGCGTACATGAATATCGCTCTAGATTTGGGATAATCATACCCTACTTGGGTGCGACCCACTTAGCCATGCCGCATGTCCCTGCTTTATTCATTTTCCAGATGTGACGCTCGAAAAGGCCACGCTCTTACCATTTCCTCCTAGCAAACCATCTTGGAATGCTAATATTGCCCTCTAGGCAACCAATACAATACCAGCATTCATCCATACAAGTTCATTCTGTGACTGAACGAAAGATTGAGAACTCCATCTCCAATTCCATCATCTTCAAGATGTCTTTACTTCGAATGCTTAAGTTGGATCGAAGTGGTTTTCGAATAAAATATCCAATCGCGGTTCCTTCGAAACAACATTCGACATTTTTTGGTAAACTCAACCCTGGTTCTTTAGGAAATAAACAGTCAAAGATAAGAACGGAGATCACATCCTAACCGTAAGTAGACGGATTTCCTTCTCATTGTCCTAGAAGAACGAAACAAGGTTTACACGTACAATACAACATCATCGGAGATGACCGTACCACATAACTCGCGTGTTTCTTCTAGATATTTCCAAAGTTACTTTTGAGTCCAAATTTCGATAATCGGTTATTTAACTATCGAATAACAAACATTCAATCGGGATTTAATTCCATATGAAAAACCAACATTTTATTAAGCACCAAGCAACACTAAGCCTCCTTGATTAATCTTTTCATTAATTAAAATCATCTTGTAAATACCTATGCCAAAATACTTTTACAAAGATATATTCACAACCCTTATATTTTTAATAACATAGAAAATATCCATATACTTATCTCAACTGTATAAGTGTATTTATCATACACCGAGGAAGATCTCCTTTTTACCACTTTCTAAAATCATTTATAAACTCCATTATAAATTTATAAAACCATTTATAAACCATTTATAGATTATTCCTCAAGCTATTTCAAAACCCTTATAAAACAATGCAATTATTTATAAACTCTTTTATGAATTTCTAAACCCATTTCTAAAATTCATTTACAAATATCCATTTATTTACAAACCTCCTTACCTCGTAAATAATCTTCCCTTTTAAATCTTCAAACCAATTTATAAGCTCTTCTTATAAAAATCCAAGTTCATTTACAAAACTCTTTTTATTAATCTTGAAAACATCATAAATAAGTCCCAATTACCCTCTTTAAAACACTATTATATAATAGTATTTATTTATAATAAACATCGTAAGTAAATAATAATTATTAACTTTTAACCTCTTAAAATAATAAATAATAATTCAAAACATTATGAATAAAACAATCGTTAATTTTTTTACCATATAAATGATGATGATAAATTACCAAAATATTATTAGCAATCATTGTTATTAATTCCTAACCATGTTAACAATTTAAATAATTAACCTTTCAAAGTATTTAAATATCAACCAACAACTTTAAATAATATTAATACAAGTAACCAACTTTTGGAACATAATATATTTCTTTGATAAAAATCCATACTCAAACCTTCAACCCAATCATTTCCATATTTATAAAACTAGACTTAAGGATATCTTTCCATTTTATGAAACCTTCTTCCGTAAAACCCTTTTATTTATGAACTCCATCTATAAGTCTATCTTCTTAATGAAACTCAATTATTCATATACCTGATTTAAAACGTCAATCACCATCCGTTTAACGTTACTTCCATTTGGATAAATTCCTTTTTATAAATCCTTTTCTACTTATAAAATATCGTTTAACATTCAAATTTACCCTCTCCTTCAATTTCCAAAATAGAGTCAACTATTTCTAAAATATCAATCTGTATCTTATAATAAATCCACTGGTTTCTTCAATTTATTGAACAATGATAATTTCCTTTAATTTATAAACCCCGTTTATAAATTCATACTTTTATTAACAAAATATGATTTTACAAATCTTCACTTCATTTGCAAATTATTACTTTTATAAATTATCCTATTTATAAACTTCACATTTATGAATAAATTATAATATATGTATCTATATACATATATATCACTTTATACAAGGGTGATTAATAAATATTATATCAAATATTTCTATTTCCTTTATAAAACCATATCCCTTCATCATAAAAGACTGACATATCCTCCAAAATTTTAAAAATCTTTATTCACGGTTTAAAATTTCTTTTTAAAATATTTCATAAACCTATTAAATTATAATACCCAAAAACTTACCTTTTGATTTTAAAATAAATTACTCTTTTAATAATTCAGGACTAATTATTTAAAACATATATAATTTTCAAATCGCTTGGAAATCCCTTTTTAACATTAATCACTATTTATGGTATCTTAAAATAACAAAACACAAGGCCTAATGCTATTAAAGCACTAATAAGAAAAATCATGTTCATGTCATCCAACATAACATCCAACACATAATATATCACAATATACATGAAAGTAAAATCAACAGTGTGAGGAATTCCGTTAGATCCCTCCAACGTGTCCTCATAGATCACAAATAGTATATATAATCATAAAAATATAAATCAACCACTTTAAGGCGAGATTAGTATACAAAGGGTCACCCGCTCTTACACAGGAACGTAATAGGCTCTCATCCGCTCTAATAGGCGAGAAAATATCCAAACCAAAAATATAAACTAGTAATGCATCCAAATAGTCAATAACTATTAATAATAAATATCCAAACATCTAATAGATAATTTTTATCGACTGAAATAATTTTGGTTAACCAAAAAGGTGGGATTGACTCACTTTGATTTGTAATAGTCGCCAAACGTTTCATTTTGAATTAACTAGCCCCGAATTCATCTAATTCAACACCATAGCGTAGTGCTCGCTGATATGAACGTAATGCAACTTGTCGCGCTCAAAACAGACCGTGTACGAGAAAGTTACGAATTTATTAACATTCGATACAGTTAAAAATATAATTAACTTAATTAATATAATTTAAACTTTTGTCCTCTCCCTTCCCTCTTGTTTGCACGTACAAGCATCTCCAAGCAACGTGCATTTTTGTTTTTTTCTTCTTGCTGAATCAATCGCGCGAGCCTCACGACGAACGTGCCATCGACCTGACCCAACGCCGTGCCTCCCTACGCGCCAGCCATGCCCTCCACGCGTGTGCTTGAATCTCCAATTTGAACCCAAAGTAAGCACGAATGGAGGCCTTCAGCCGCTGCCTTACGACGAACTATGACGATTCGACCGTTGGTTAAGCTCGTGTCAATGCTCTCTACATTTTTCTAGTTGAAATCAATGGCTAACCTGACCCCTAGAGGCTCCGATCGATGATGGCCATTGGATGGATCAGTTTTAATAGCGGCTGGAAATTAGAGTTTGCAAATGAAGGAAGTTGAGGGCTATTTATAGAAAATTTTCCGTGGCACTATTCATCGGTGAAAATTTCAAACTCCAAACGAAGGTGCTGCCTGGTGTTCTATATGTTATACCCCTATTTCGAACACGATGGAATATATATCGAAAGCTAATTCCATCATATTCAGAAGTTAGATTTTCAAAGCCAAATTATTTTAATATAAATTCCGTTAATTAATTTCTATACGTTTCGAACTCGCATGGCCAAATGATACGTCCGATCACCACGAAATTCGACGGCATATAATAATTTACTATTACGGATCCAATGAAACTAGTTTCGTCGAAATCCGAGACCGTATCCTAGAAAGCTATTTTTTACATGTTATTTAAAACGAATAATTTCCAAAATTAGTTTAATCACTTTTAAATCCAATTTAAAAGTTTACTATCTTCATTTTTATTCAAATAGAAAGTAATTCAACTTTTGAAATCATTTTCATTCATATTAAATTCAAGATTCAATTATTTAAACAATTTTGAATATTAAATTCAACATATCAAATAAATCGTTATATTTAAAATCCAAGTTATTTAACTTATAAAAATAACTTTTCAATATTTAAAATAAATTAAATATTCCAAATTCAAATGATTAAAATTCCGGTCGTTACATGTCTAGTCGTAGTTAGTGGGAATGTGTTTCCACAGTAGCATAGTGATGGGAGTGGTGATCGATCGTTAGACATTGAGGTTCGATCAATAATTTGATCCTTGTAGTAATTTTCAAAATTAGTAATGTAGGTGTGTGTTGGACAAAAACCCTTAAATAATGAACCCGAGGAATACACAAATATATATTGTACACCATATGTCAGTTAAGGTAGAGTTTGAATGCACGTGATCACCATATATCAAACTTGTACACATTTACCGGACTTTTTCCGATCCACCTCCATTTTCATCTTTTTCCCTGCTACAGGTGGATAGAGTAATAGGTGATTGGTCCATTCATGGTACTTGGAGAGATGAGTTCATCATTGAAGCTGCTTGTTATCATATTTACTCTTCATGTATTTATCTATCTTATCAATACATTTTATTTCATGTATCATTCAGAGCGATATTTTCTATGTACTCTATATTGGACCACGTACTAATTTTCTGAGATCGTGATTTGGATATTTTTCGGTATTATATGTTTTGTTCCTTCAGCTATGAGTTTTGATAGTGCGGTATATCTTAGATTATATTTATTGTTTTAGTCTCTACAATGTTATATAAACCCGACATATCATATTTCTCGGTTGATGCAAGGCTGAAAGTCACACTAGGCTTTGAATCGGTATGTCGGGGGATGCAGATTGTCACACATATCATACACGTATATAAAGCCAAAATGACTAATTTATGATAATAGACATAACGCATATTGGAAACCAATCGGCATAAACTAGTGTTATGGATAATTTATGTAATTACCCGTCATCAAAACATTGTTTTGACCCCGTTCTCATTGCAACCGATATGATAGACCTAAAAGGACATGTACTGGTACAAGGCAAGAATGGTGAGAAGATAGATTCTCTCATTCATGCTTTGTGCTGACAAGGGCACTGGATATCCAAGGAATGTTATTGGTTCCAAAGTATTAGCCCAAGTCAGTATGTATATGTTTTATTATATTATTTCAATGTGTGTTCATATAGACAACTGTTCGATATACTTATGTTTATTACAGGATATTAACACCAACAATATGTATCTTAATGGACTTTGATTTTACGATTTAGTCGGAATATCGGGTCAATTAAGATGTGGGTCGTACAATGGGAACGATGCAAGGGATGAAGGGACAGCCTTACGGTTGGATGGAGATGCAAAGGAATCAGATGGGATGGGAGGGTTGGGTCAAGAGGTATGAGGAACTTTGGCCTGCCAACGCCTAGATGGTGGCTTCGGAAGGGGATTCTTTGGAGAAAGATTGTCTGGGCTGGCGGCGGGATAAGGGCAAGTCGAATTAACATGGACAAAGAAGCGATAGAGAGGCGGTTTCCACTGGTAAGTAATGTCAATCTAGACTATCCTTCCTCGACGAGGGATACGTGGATGCGAGATGGTAACTGCCTAGTGGTCTCAATAAAGGCTTTGGCATAATGGATGAGCTGTCTACGCTCAGTGGAAATGTAAAAGAAAATCAACTCACCAATATGATTGGCTATCCAATTTACTCCCTCAAGAGATTGGAAGATTGAAGAGATATTCGAGAAGTACGTCCAAACTGGAATAGATAGGACTTGCTCATGGGTAAGGTCAACTAAAGGGATCCGCTGGGTTGTGACAAATACTTTACCTTCAATAATGATAGGATTCGATTTCAAAATACGGGATCTCTTCCGAGGATATGAAAATTTGAAAAAATACACCGAGTTATCACACCTGACATTGACCGATCCCCTTAAATGTCAAAAACCTAAAACATGCTTTTCATAATGGAGAAGCACCAAGCCTCATCCAAAAAGAAACCAACTAGATTGTCTTTCCAAAACATAATCCAGCATCAATAATTTCCTTTGGCGGTGGGATAGAATTATCGGAAAAATCAAAATCATATTGCTTGGGGGAAAAGGAGCCAACATTTCCATGTTTTTTTTAAATAGGGATGACCAAACACTTACTGACTTAGATTTTTTGACAGCATTCTCAAAAGAGGGATTAAGTGTAGGTAAGGAAGCGGGGACAAGGATTACCTGTAAATGCAGCGATGAGGGCGGGGCTCGTAACCCAGAAATCATGCCAATTTCCATAGCACCACCGGCAATAACACCGTAGCCATCAACAATCCGACTAGAATCACAAGAATGAGTAGCAGCAGCTGGAAACACACTTGAAATTAAGACGCCCTTTAGCTTGAGGCGATGAATTGGAAAGAGATTGCATCCCATGAAACAACGAGTCATCCACTACATCCCCCTAGTGCCAGATCTAAAAAGGCAAAGATGGAAGCTCATCAAACTCATCCAGCCTAGGCAAAGGCCCTGCTATCACTAAACGCAGCCAGAAAAGCATGTCGCGAAGAAGAAGACGAGACCAGATAGAAGTCCAATGCGAAAAAGTAGCGGTCGTGTTAGGGAACGACAAGGAGGGAGACATGAATTGGAAGAAAGGAGGAGAGCGAAGGCTTAGATCTCAAGTCCCCATTTTCGAATATGAAAAAATGTCGCCATTTCTAATTCTATAATTATTTTGAATGTGATGAATTATGAAATAAGAATCGAATCTAGATGAAAATACATTTGAATGTCAAACAAGGCATTCAACCATGTCGGTTTATTAAAGAAAGAAAGGCATGATAGTTATTTCCCATTACTTAATTATTACGAAAAATCTGAAGGAAAATAATGAGATTTGTAATTGACGTAATTGATAATGAAGTTTAACATTTCTTTTTATGAAAAAATGCATGATTTATCTCCGAGTAAACTAGAGTTTCTGCAAATTTTGATTCATAATGAAGTGAATCAAATTTGGAAACTTTATGCATTTTAGAACATAATTATTTCACTAGATACCATCCTTAGTTTAATCTCAATATTTGTTGCTTTTGAGCATATGTAGGTGCCTATTTTAGGAGATTTTTTATTATACTTTATAATACAACCATCTATAATAAATATACTCTAATAATAATCTATTTTATTAGCTTTCTTTGTTCGATCTATTTAAACTGTTTGACTAAATTATGTCTTCAGTGTCATCTAAAGTATATTGTATATGTATCCAAAATTACTCTATTTGATAATGATGTTATTTACTTTGAATTATGCTTATTATCATATTAATTTAGCTATTGTGTTACCATTAATATTTGAAGTAAAAGAAAAAACCTATTTGGCTATTTCAAAATTTTGACCGCACAATTTATACATTATGTATAATTCTCATGTAATATTGTGCTATACGTATTAGAAATATGATATTCCAAAGCTACTACAATATTTTTTAATTTAACTATTATTTTGTGATGTCAAAAAATGTATTGATGCAAAAGTTGGAATATTATTCTTTTGAACCAAAATTACATGTTATTTCACTTTGAGCACGAGTTCTCTATTTCTAGTTTAGAACACTAATATCAAACCAATTATTAACATTTAAATTCAGGTATCAAACAAAGGATTAACTTAGGTTGAAATTATGTCACTTGCATTTGGATATTAATTAATAAGCATGCTTGGTGATGTAATGTTTACTGAGTTGGGAATAATTGATAACTTATGTCATCGTTGATTGTATATATCTTATTGGCTTTAAATTATAAATTATATTTTATTTGTATCAAGATTATTCAAGTACATTTATCAACGAACATTTGTCAATATTGTTCAAGAAAAGATTAGTCTAAAAAAAATAAAAATATACAAAGATGCACTTTCGGATGCATTTTCAGCTTCATATTACCGAAAAATCTAAAAAGTGCACCATTAAATATATAATATGCTAAACTCCATCGAGTTCGCACTAATTTTTTCTTATCGCACAATCAAATGATCGGTTTTCACGTGTTTTTACAGCATGTATACAAAAATAAGTACACAACTTTGCATCTGTATGCCATGCTACGGTGAGAAAGTTGTCATTTTTGTCAACAAAAACAGAAACAACGGCTACGGGCTGAAATGCAAATCCGCCTTATCGAGGCATACACAGCTTGTACCACTCTGTCTGTGGACTCTTCGTCCAACTCACAACTCCAATTTCAAACACATCTGCAGTTTCAAAGCTCAAAATTTCCCCCAAATCGAACCAAACCTAATCAGAACCATCAATGACGTTACCGTCAGTTTTATCGACGGTCGTCGTATTTGTAATAACTGCGTCAACCGTTCTCGCCGGCGACACAAACCACGTCTTTCAACCTTGTGCGGACACCAAGATCCAGAGATTCGATGGTTTTACATTCGGGCTCGCTTTTGGTTCCAAAGATTCCTTTTTCTTCAATCAGACTCAGTTGTCCCCTTGCGACCGTCGGTTGAGTTTGTCAGGTTCTGCTTCGGTCGCTGTCTTTAGACCTAAAGTTGACGAGATCTCGTTGCTAACAATTAATACTACTACTTCGCCTTCCGTGAGTTCTCTCTTTATTTGAATTTCTTATATTCACAATTTTTTTTGGTTTGAAATAGGATAGTTATATTCAGTTAATTTTGAACCATACTTTATTTTTGAGGTATCCACTACCTAGTTGTGAAACATAAGCAGTAAATTTAATTTGTGATAGTTCAATAACTGATGACATGTTGTGGGTATTGGTTTGAGTTTGTAGATTTGATTTGGAATGAGTAAACTGTGTCTTGTATGAGCATCCAAAGTGCTATGTGTAGCTCATAGAAAAGACTGTTGCCTAGGCTATAAGTTTTTATTGAAAATACCATATTTGTTTTTACTTGGTTAAAGCTCTGCATGTTTCCTTACTTTGTAAGTCATGTTTTTAAATTTTAGTTTCTTTCCCAACATTTTTGGAGCTCATAAGTTAGTTGAAGATTAGCTAATAAGCTAGCTTACCAAACATGTAGGATTGGCAACGAAGATGATCCATTTACCCTCCATTTTCTCTTTAAAAGGAACATGCTAACAGGCATCTGTGAAAAGCATATATTAAGGTTGTACGATGTTGAGAAATACCCTTATGCATACAAGAAAAAGGGCAACTGTTATGTGTGTATTAATGTTTGTAAGCTATTATTGCAGTTTATTGCATTCATACAGGCTACATGATAACAAAACAGTTTGGAAAACGGCTTAACATTAAGTTGAAAAATTGAAATAATAACCACCCATCAGTTGTCATCATGGAGGTCCATGATGTGGCAGACATCACCCATCACCTAGGTGGTGTGATTAACAGATAACATAAAAGTATTTATATTAAGGTTGCATAACGTTAAGAATATCCATATTCATACATTTTTTATATTTAAGGGCAACCATGATGTATACTGATGTTCATGTAAAATAAAATAAAATTCCAAAGCTATTTATTGTATTTTATCTTGTTCATTTAGGGTAAATGATAACAAAACATTTTTGGAAAATGGGTTGAAGTTAAGCTGAAAAACTGAAACAATAAGCATCAGTTGGCTTAATCATTATGCAGTTATGCGATGCGGTAGACATTGTCTATCAGAAAGGCAGTATGATAGTCATCAAAAGAGTGAACATTTATTGCAATAAGTCGTTGATGACAAACTGATACTTGGGGATGAAGTTTCAACAATCATTTCTAGAAATATATTTGGGTCAGCTTCAGTTAATTGAGGCTGGCAAACAATTTAAAATTCAGGGATACAACTTGTATTTACTGCTAAATCATGAGCAAGGGGTGAAATCTTTGGGCCTTCATTGGATCCTTCCTGGATATAATGTATCACTGTTCATGTTCATAGCGACTAAGCAAGTTTTGAGGTACCGGTTGGTATACTGGAATTCCAGTGTTACTGGATCGGTATCGGCCAGTGACAATATGGAACCGAAGAAAAATCCGGTTTTGGATTATTTAAAGGTGGAACCCTGTGCAAAAGGCTTCCGCACAATAGCTGGCTCTGGAGAGATCGATAATGTACGTAACATTTCATTCGCATTGCGAAGAGACTATTTCCGGACTCGAATCTGGATGCGCAGATCATCATGTAGGTGACATAACCGTTTCTCCTAGATCACCATGCGATTTTTGATTATTTAATTAAAAAAACCTAATTTGAATCTAGCAGTAATCGAATACTTATCACATCGAAATCGAAACTTCCTTCACCCATTCTTTTCAAATTTGTGCTTCTAGTAGAGACGGGCTTCATTCAAGCTTTATTCGAGCATCAAACAGCTTAATTCAAGCTTCGTCCAGTAGTGACGAGCTTCATTCAAGCAGGCGATTTTATTTGTGTTTTTATTTTTTGCTTAGTTGGTCTTTAGGAAGGGGGAGACTAATACTTGAGGGAGGAAGGAATGTGAGATGGGTTTGATAAATTTTGTTGGGTTAGGTTATTGGCGCTTTATTTGTGGCAGTGGAATTCATGTATTACAGTGTTTATTTTTTATACAAGTGTAGTCCAATATTATTTTATTTCGTTAAAGAATGTGTTTTATGTTTTGTAATTTGTTTGCAATGCTTATTGTTACATTTTTTCACAAAATTTGAAACTGTTTCCAAAAATGAAACCAAAACTTTCGAAATTAACCGAAACTAAGAAATTTCAACTGACCGAGACCGAAACTGAGTTCCCAAACCTTGCAACTAAGATTGGTAATGCTTGCATTTAGTTGCAGTAAGAAGATACTATTAAATCTTTTGGAAGTATATGTTAAGTGATACAGTTAAATTTGTTGGTTGAGGATGGGTATGGTTGTATTTTTTGATGTAAAGAATCATGAACTACTACATGTTCAGTGATAGTGATACAATTTTTCTGTAAGTGTGCTATGTAATGTAGCAGAATAAATTTTGATGATGTATGTTGATTTCTTCTTACATTAGCTTTAATATCTGTAGATTCTTTATACTTAGGGCTAAGAAATGCGTTGCCCAAGGCCCATATGATTCGGTTGGCTTTGATATGTTACACAGTATTAGTTATGTGGATTTCTTAGGCAGGTTAGCGTAATTTAACCACGTAAGCAATGGTTGAAAAACGTGTTTAGAAAACGACGATTACAGTTGTATTTTTATGCAATGATTCACAATTGATCCTAACATGTGAAAACGACATTCTATAATCTGTTCATATGCAACTCAAATATAGTTCACATTAAATATGTATAGATGGAGGTACATATTCATAGAAGTACACAAAGAGTTATATTTGCGTATGACATGCATGATATAGATACACATGCATATGGTCATCGTCGGGCTAGCAACATCATCCATATAAAACAACATTTATATCACATAAAAACGTTAATTGAAATAAAAAGGCAAGCATTTCGAATATAACAAAGGATTAAAATGACACATCCATTTAGCTTCATAAATAGATCATAACATTTATTGGTACATGGTATTTCTTAATGAAATGTCATATAAGGTATATATTTATTTGGAAGTGAAATAGTGATTCAAAAGATATGGCTTCTTGTTAAAGATTTCATAGCTCGTAGGTCAACATAATTGGACATCCAAATCCATAACTGATCGACTTGTCCTCCTCGGATTGGTCGGTCGGTCGGTCATTGCACATCAGGCACAATTTAGAACAAAGCCTCATCAGGTGAAATAGTGATTCAAAAGATATGGCTTCTTGTTAAAGATTTCATAGCTCGTAGGTCAACATAATTGGACATCCAAATCCATAACTGATCGACTTGTCCTCCTCGGATTGGTCGGTCGGTCGGTCATTGCACATCAGGCGCAATTTAGAACAAAGCCTCGACTGGTCTATCAGCCCATAGGTAGCGGTCGACCAATCAACTGCTTTGGACTGGTATTTGGGATGCATATTGCTTTGTTTTAGGCTAGACTTCATGAGGTTGAACGGTGCTAAACTGATGGTGCTAATCTAACGGTTGAGAGCCTCTAGTGTTAATATATGACATCCATAGTCTTCTTCTTGTAGAGAGTGTCCTTGTAGAGATGGGTGAATCCACATAATACTCGTGGAAACAATAAAGATTATACAAGTAAATCAAGTTTAGAAGCAATTTGCTTATAATCTATCAATTTTTGAGTGGAAAAATAAATGTATAGTTGGATCCATGAACGTCGGTAATTTGCCGAACCATGTTAATCTTTGTTTTCTCTCTTTTGTTTCTTAGGTGTTTGTTGTCCATATCGTTGCTTGTGATTGGTATTATAGTTGGTTTGTAATCGACAAGCTAGGTTCTTGGGATAACTTCTGTGATTGTTGTGAAGTAGTAAAATCATCATATAGATAGGTGTTAAAACTAGTCGTCTTGTTCTGGGTTAGTTATCAATGATTATTCTTTTAGGAGTGATATGAATAATTATTAAGTCACTGAATTTGATGAGAAATAAGTTTTTAGGACATGGAAGTTGAAGATGAAAGTGTTGAAGGAGAAGACCTTCAAGATAGTGCAAGCTCCGGATAAATTGAAATGCTTGAAAGCCGATGATTGGAAAAATGGAAGATGTTCTTAAATCTATTCAACTGAGCTATCAGTTGAAGTTCTTAAAGATTTTTTCCATAACAATCAAAGAATTATGTGATGCATTGCGGTTAACCTATCAAGATAGGTTCTTGATTGATCACATTATTCTTCAGCAGCAACTATATTTTTCTAGGATGAAGTCAGAAGTTACACCTTCAAAGCATATGGATACTTCTTGATCAACCTTGATTATGGATTCGAAGGCAGTGGATGTTGGTGTTAGTGATAAGGTGCAAGCAACCACCTTGTTATGTTCATTACCTTTGGAGAATACGATGTTTACGAACTTCATGATTAATGGATAAAGCTCCATTATTATGAAGGCAGACTTGCATAATGAAGAGTTGAGGGGTAGATTGGTGGGTAGTAGAAGTGTTGATAGTGATGCAAAAGCTTGGTAATTCAGAGAAGAGATAAGAACCAGAAGCGCTTTGGAGGTATGTGATATATGTGTAGGTTATAATTTAGGATCCTAAAAGGGATGTTCATTACCTTGTAAGGAGGATGATATTTCGTACGGGAGTGTCTAGTTCTTAGGAAAGAGAAAGAAGCAAAGGAAAACTCAGCTTTAACAGCTATTAATTTGGATGCAAATAGTACTGATGGTGATACATAAGCGTTTTCAGTCAGTATGTCATCTTTAGAAAGTACATGTTGAGTGATTGATTCTGGAGTATTTTACTACATGACATCAAATAAGAGCTGTTTTGGTAGGTATATGAAGATAGATGACAAACTAGTTCATATGAAAAATGACACACCTTGTCATGTTCTGGACGTTGAAGTGTTAGGTTTAAGATGTTAGATGGTCGTGTTAGGACTATCAGAGATGTTAGTTTGTTTTGATGTTGCATAGGAATTTCCTGTCAGTGAGAGTTTTAAGTAGACTTAGTATGTGAATAATAGTAGATGACAAAAGATTGAGAGCGACGAAGAGTGCTTTGGTAGAGATGAAGGGAGCGAGTTGATGTTTGTATGTTCCAAAGAATGTCAATCTTAGAACTGTTATTAGTTTCTGTTGGTTTTCGTGTTCCATATTTTACTTAATTACGATATCTTAAATTAATCATCTCACAAAAGAAGTCTTGATGCTTTGTAGAAGTAGGGGTGGAATGATGATCCTTATCAATTGAAGCCTAGATTTTATAAAGATTGCGTTCTTGGAAAGAAGTATGTCATATTTGATGTTGGGAGATCTTATAAGCTATAGAGTTTCTAAAAGACGTCCATTCTAATTAGGGCTGTTAATTTTGTACGAGTGTCCGATGTCCGTGGTCGAAATACGTCCGTTCGATTTTCAATTAGGACACGAGCTAAGACAACAAAATTTGTATGAACAAAAATCTCATCCGGTCCGTTTTCGTTCGAATTCGTCCATTTTCGTTCGAATTTCTTAAAATTTAATATATTCTCTATGTTTCTCAAAACATATATGACAACTATTTGTTCGGTTAATTGAGTAAGGATTCATAATATGCTTATACTTTAATACACATTGATAAAAATAATATAGCTGATGTAAATTCTATTAAACAACATAAAATTTGATGTAAATAGCAATGTTCGTCCGTGTACGTTCGAGTGTATTCGAAAAATGTATGTACGTGTCCGTTCGACTTTATTTAGGACACGAGCTAGGACAACAAAATTTGTACAAATATAAATCTCGTCCGGTCTGTGTCCGGTTCGATTTTATATAGGACAAAAACTGAACACGCCACCGTCCGGTCCGGTTCGACCGATTTACACTTTTAATTCTAATGTCTTATCTGATGTCGGGAGCCCTAAAGCTATAAAGTTTATAGTGTGCATTTTTATGTGCGGAGATCTGCTATACTTGTATCTTTAGATGAAGCAAGTTACTTAGTTTTATTTTTGCATGATTTCTTGCGAAGGTCTGGATCAATTCTGAAGATCAAAATTGAAAATAATTGTCTAATTTCGCAAGTGGAAGACCTTGGTAGAGACGCAATCATAGGAAAATATAGGATTTCTCAAAGTAGGTAATAGTACTGAATTTCCATCACAATAATTCACTAGCAATAAGCTTGAGTTTGACTACCGATTTGGAAGATATATTTTAGGGTTGATTGACATCTATGACTGTATTTCTTACCAATCGCACCCTTTTCATCGCAATATTACGAAGATCCCTGAGAAGATATGAAAATGAAAGTTTGCAAGTATTTTATTTTCTTAGAGTGTTTGATTGTTCTTATTGTATTTGTGATGAGAGATATGAAAGGATGAGTCGAAAGGAAGCAAACATATTTTGTCAAAATAAAAAATAAAAAAAACAAAGAGGTTTAATAATGGTGAACTACGAGAATCATGACCAGTAGACATGTGTTGATTGATGAAAAATCTTTATTGATAGTGGAGCCTTTATCCAGTGATGAAGTTAATGGAGGGAAAAATGCCACATACATTCGAGGATCATCAAATTGTTTCCATATTGGGAGAAGATATTTTCAATGGTACCAGGGTCGATGCGAAAATTTCAAAGGTTTATATTTCAGTTGTAGTTCAATCACAAACTAGTTTAGTTGATTGTGCTGACAGTATTAGTGAGTATAGTAGTGTTGGTGATTCGACTAATAACGTAAGTAGTAATATGAAGTTTGTTAAGGATTTGATAGTGTAGACTTTGGAAAATCTTGGGTAGACGATTGACTTAGATAATATTGGAAGCGCCCTCTCTCAATATGTAATAGAGAAGATGAAGCACGTAGTTTTGTCCTCATTGTTCTCTTGAAGTTTAACATCTGCATGTTCATCTTGTACATAAGGTATGTTGAAAATTTTTGTTGTTCGCATATTGATTTTGTTCTTATGCTTAAAAAAGAAGGAAAATTTGAAGTTCCATTTGGACATCAATGTCCAAACTTGCAACTCCTTGAGTATAGCTTAGGCATCACGGAATGTAAACCCAACAACTTGTTGGGTTGTGGTGATTTAGAAAGCTGGAGATATTTGAATTGAGAAGCGTTGAGTTTGTATGAGTGCAAATTATATATCAACCCGAAGAGGAGGATAAGAGCTTTGCGATGGAAAAAACGAAGGTCAAACAGAGCAGATATCAAAAGATATGACTTGTTGAAGATTTTAATTCTTGCATAATAACAAAATTAGGCATCTAGACCCATAACCGATCAATTGGTCCTCCTTTACCGATCAATTGATCATTGCAAATTCAGTGCAATTCGGAACAAAGCCGATTGGTCTAGGGCTAACAGTCGATCGGTTGGAGTTGCATATTGCTTTATTTTGGGCTTGAAAGGTGTTGATTCGAGGGTTCTAATCTAATAGTTGAGAACATCTAATACGGATATAAAGTATATATAGCCACTCTCTTCTTGCAGAGATGAACGAATCCACATCCTTTAATAAAGGGACCCGATTTCTAGAATTAAATCTGAATTAGGGGTTTTGAGTAAGATTAAAGCTAGAGACAATTTGATTATAATCTTTCTACTCTGATATTCGTGGTTCAAAATTACTGGCCGGTGCCGGTGAATGCCGTCCTGGAATCGTGCAAAATTTCCGGTTTCAAAATGGATAATCGAATAAAGAAATATGAATCGACAGTAGAAAATTGATGAACGGAGTCCTTTTTTGATGTTTACGATTAGAAGCAACAAAATATAAATACTTTAATAATTACCTCATTGAAATCGAGCATCCACAGGAATTATATTGAAACTCCTTCCGCAGTTTGAGCTTCTAGCAGCGAATCGAGCTCCATTCAAACTTCAAGTGATTTTTTTCCAGCTGGATCAATGTGTTTTGTGAAACTATTATACCCTTATCTATCGTCAACGTCTTTTGGGAGAAATATGAAGCGGGAGACTAATGTTTAGGGGTAGGAACATTGGTTGGGTATTAAAAGCTTTATTGGATTAAATTATGAAACCAATATTTTATTCACCGTCTGAAGTTTTGGGCTGGAATGAGAAACTAAGCTATCATTTGTTACAATGGGTTGGATTATCAAGGTTTTTATTGACTAATTATTGTTTTGTGTATTATAATTAGAGTTTCATGTATTACCATTGACTAAACTAAATTCAAATCGAAACTAAAATTAAAATGCCATTGTCGAAATTGGCCAATATTACGAAAAATTCAAAGAATGAGAATGGTATTGAAACCGGGTTCTCCAACCTTGCTAATATCCGATTGGAAGAATGAAGGTACCATTGTCGAATTCGTGGATGTAGAAAATTTGCTGAGCCACTTAAATCTTTGTGTTTTCTCTTTTGTTTCTTTGGTGTTTATTGTTAATCTTTATTGTTACTATCATTGTCTATGATCGTTAGTATTGTAGATTAAACTGGTTGTTGGTTTCTAATTGATGAGTTAGGTCCTTGGGATAGTTTCCGCGATAGTTGTGTGGTAATTTTTTAATGATATTTACATATTTATGTGTGTGTGGAAGTCTATCGAGACAAAAAATAACAACAACAATGTTTGACACTATTAATCACAACTGTTAGATCTCTCTTTGATTCACCCTCAGTTGTAAACATAGTGAGATTTAAAGGCAAGATATATTATCATTTCTTTTTGTCTCAACAACGGCTACATACATTTACACACACCGCGCGCTTGGACATATGTTTATTACAAATTAAATGTGCATAGAAAACTGAAATTTTGATGCAAGTAATCAAACTAACCAATATTAAAAAATTTTGATATATTTTACGTATATTTTGCAATACATTCTTATATTGCCCTTTTGAACCAAAGCCATATTAGTTAAATTTATTTGATCTAATTTTCAAGTCTAAGCTTGAGAAGCCAGGCAAATGATTTATTTAAAAGATCAAATAGTTGTTGATATCTAACATTTATTCTGTTATACTTACAGGGAAATTGCTTGAAATATTATTCAATTGTCATGCTCAGAGTTTATGTTAGAAATTATATTGTTAGCAGCAGTAGAACCAAAATTAATAAATTAACGAATAAACAAATAATAAAGAACAACATGTATCTGAAATCTGCATCACCAACATGACTCATGTGTTAGATCTACAAATTATAATTGTTTTGACATTTAATACAAATTGAATTAGTGTTTTTTCTTTTCTTTAAACGCAAGTAATATAAATTACTCAGAACATAAATAGAATGGTAATACCACAAATGAAAATTGATAAAATTGTACCTAGTTTACATTTATTGAGGTCGATGCTCTGAATAGCAAAGTAAACATGGGGGTCGTAATGAAGATTCAAAGCAAATGATAAACTTAGATTAAAAGCAAATGAGAAACTTACCGGCGGTTAAAATACAAAATAAGGAAGTAAACAGAGGCTTAGGACGAGGGAGTAGTCATAAACTTACTGGCAATAAGATACAAAAGGAGTCAGCGATTGGCTTGGAAACAAGTTTTGTGTTTTCAATATACATGTCAAATGACGTGAGAGGAGCAATTGAAAAATCCTAGCTATTCCAACAAAGGGGAGAAGTTGAAGAGATATATTTTTGATATTTTCCAAAAGACGGAAAAAAAAAAGATTTTCAAATTTTAGATGTTAAAAATCATTTTCCAAATAGATCGTTTCCCCATCCCATCCTTTCTTGTATTTTAAAAGTAAACGTTGAAAATGCAAAATACAAACGCTACCTTAGTTTTAGTTATTTTTGTTTTTTAAGTTCAATTTTGTAGGGATTGCTAAAACTAATTGTACGAAGATGGAAAAAATTGTGTTGGGTAATTAAAATTCAATTTTTGCTAATAATCCCTAATAATTTTTATATTTGCAAAATTAATTTTTGCTAGAGCGAAAGTCATGTGTTGCACAAGAATGTATTTGTGTAAAGACAACGGTATAGTTTTAAATTATAACTTGAACTATTTTCTTTCAATTATTAATTATGTTTTATAGTGGATACTTAATATGATGTTCTATATAATTGTCTTTGGTCAGTGAACAAAAACATTGTGATTTGAGTTAGTGTTTTGAAAACCATGCCATGCCATGATGCCCGTCCTGACACAATGATTTTGCACCTATGGCGCGGTGCACATAAGTAGACACCAAATAATGCACATGGCACACAACACAAAGGAAAACATTTTCTTTTTCAACCTTTTTTTACAATCCAAAAGTGTATAAAATAGTATCCATCATGCAATTTTTTTTTACAAACACAAAAAGATCAGTATTGAGTTCTTTTCATCTGAAGACAAACTCGCGTAGTGGTTGATATGAAAAACTAAATCTTTTATGTAGTGTATATTTTCCAAGCAAGTCAATGCACGTTTATTTTATCTTGTATTACAACATTGATCGAGCGAACAAACTAATTTTGACGATTGAATACATTACATTATTTACATGATATATGCTGAAACTTTCTCATTTAAATACACTTATAGTTGGAAATTAAGGTAATAATTATACTATAGATTTTTGTTTTTCGATATGATTGAAACATACCAAATAACTATTACAAAAATTTTAAATGTATTTTTTTATAAAATATATTAGCCATGCAGTACAAAATAAACATATATAACACAAAATCAAGTAATTACACCAAACAAAACCGCACAAAACAAAATATAACAAATAGCATATTTCACCATTCATTATCACTTAAGATATAAAATATTAGCTATAAATTTGTAACATGAAATTTCATTACACAATGACTAAGTTTTCAACTTTAGATTTAACTACTAAACGATATGATATAATTGAATGATTGTACATGTATATTAGTTTTCAAAGTAAGGATGGATATGCGAACATTTTGTGTTTTAATGATAATCTCTATTCAATGAACGAAGTAATTGATTTGTAGGTTCTTTTGGTAATATATTAACCGAGAAGAAAATTTAAAAAGATTTGAGAGTATTGTTATTACCATGTTAGCTTAATGATTGTGCATTTTGACGAAGCTCCAAGCTGTGATCTTTGACTTCGATGTATATTAAACAATTAATCAATGCAAAAATTTAGGAATAACAAAATAAAAAATGATGCCATGTCAACATGTTTGGTTTCTCTTTTAAGTTGAGTACTAAAATTTCAAAGTTTGTAAAATGTGATTTTTTTTTGTTTATTTGTTGTGAATAATTTTTTAATTTGGAAATTGTTTAAAGATCTGATATTGAAATATGTGGAAATTTGTAGGTTATTTTCATAGTAGATTAATAAAAAATAAAATGGTTTGAGAGCACTGATGTTGCCATGGTTATATTAAGTGATTGCAATTAGTGGGACTAAAACCCTTGATCTTTGGTTTAGATATAAATTTAAACATTGAATTAATGAGAGATTTGGAAATATAAAGTAGAGAAATATGTGATGCAACGTTAGCATGATTTATTCGTCTCTTATATTTTAATAGTAAATCGTTTGAGTTTTAAGATGCAAAGCTTATTTTTTGTGAACGATTTCTACATGAACAGTGTTTAGATGTTTAATGTTGAATATGTGGAAATACATATATTATTCTGATAATGGACTAATTGAAAATAAGAATTAAAAAAATTTGAGAGCATGTGCTGTCACGTTAGCATTATGTTATAGTGCATTTGGTGGAGCCCAAAAAGTAAATTCTGATGCGCACACATGCTCATGTGTAGGGGTAAGGATCCATTATACCCCACATTCTGTATACCCAATCTGCACCTTTTTGGTTTTTAAAGTTGCATAATTCAAAATCAAATGAAACTTTTTGGATGTTCAATCTACATTGTGAACATCATGTCCAAAAAAAATGAGATCAAAACTCATAGCGTGCTACAAATGTTATGCTAAATATTACATTGAATTTAATCTTCAGTTTGACATATTATTTTTGAAATGTTATGATTATGCAGACAAGCCGAATTTTTGTGAAGATGGTCTTTATTATATAAATACATATTTTCAAAGTTTGGTTTTATATTTCTAATTTTTTGGGCCGGACCTAAGTGTACTTTATAGTAAAAATTGTCATGGATCACAAGAGGCATTACTGATTTGTGTTAATGTAGATCTCATTGTCTTACATTTTTCTTCAAACCTATCTTCATGTTTTAATTGTTTCAAACTCTAGACTATACTCTCGCTGTTCCAATTCTTTCATGTGCACACCATTTATGCTGTGTGTGTTATATTAGTTTTGGTTCACATATTGACTAACCAGTAAGGTAATTATAGCAGCCGTTGGACCATGGGGAGCTTTAGGAATTGAATATATGGATGATTCTGGGAATTTATTTTGTCCATTGTAGTATTTGAAGTAGAAACAGGAACATGGTCTTGACTCTTGCGTCCACGTTAATTTCATTGGCAACTTTTTGCTTAACATTAAATCGGTAGACGGTCAAATGTTTTCATATGTTTAGCATGAGATCAACTGTCTTTTCTAATGTTTATAAATTAGAGATAATTAAATTAATATTTCTCCTAATGAAATTGCAGGATTTGTTCATGATTGATACTAGTGAGTTTAAAACAGGAAGAAACCTTGGTCAACCCACGTATCAAACATGTATTTAGAACTTCACATTAGATTATACTTGTACTACTCACTGCTCATGCCTTGAGAAATGACAAGTTTTAGTTGACGTCAAGGAAAATTTAAATTTCAGAAAAGAATGTTTAGGTTTCCACTCTATTCTAATGAACACGCGATTTATTTATTTTTACTGAATTTGGTTCTTTAGAAACACACACAGAGGCAGAAAGTGTTTGCATCAAGTCCTGCTGTTGGCAATGCTTCTACTTCATAATCATCACTATGATATCTCAAAGAACTGATAGAAAATGGAGAAATTCCATCTATTTGTTGTAGTTAGCATGCCGTTGCCTATCCTTTAGGCTTTTTTATTGCATAATCAGTGTGTACTATTTCTTACCATAACATTTCGTGTAACCTGTATCATATGATATTCATGTACATGTACTAAAATTGTCTTGTTGATTAAATTTAGATTCCTATGCTAGATGTTTTTATCCGATCAATAAAACTCCGATGTACCTACTCTTATTATATTTATAATTTGGGGGTTTTCAAGGTGACTAATGGTGGTTTTATGGTAGCATTCGCTGGCAAAAAGTATGCAGCTAGGTCACTTCCCATCTTTGTGGGTAACAGCTCTTTCTCTGTAACCAGTTTCACCCTGGTAAGCCTTTATGATCTCTATATAGTGAAAGCTAAATCTAATGGACCAAAACCTTTTCGTTTATTTGAATTTTCGAACTAAATTAGCAAAACCTTTTCCTTTATATGAAATTTGCGACTATAGAGTGAGGTTTTTGAACTGGATTGATTTGAAATGAGGTAGTTTTGAAGAACAAAATATACCATGGAGATGACTTTCTCTCCATTTGAGATACATCCTCTAAGTCGTTGTAACTGTTTTATTGCTTTGGGTTAGTACAAAAGTTCAACTATTTTATCAAAGGGAGGCAAGCGTCTTGCATGTAATTTGACATAATATTTAAATATCTACTCGGGTATTGGTGATGATTGCTCCCTTTTCAGTTATTATGGATTTTAGCCATGCAAACAGAAAGCATTCTGTGATCATCAGTGATACTGTGTGAATATAACCAACATTTGCATGCTTATTTATATAGGAGAGACAGTAGTATGTCGACGTTAAGTGTACATACGTTTCATATACAGATATCAGGACTGTTTAACCTCATATCTATGTTGATCTGACAAGTCCAAATATATTGAATTTCAATTCTAATTTCTCCGATACACATGTTTATGCTTTTGATCCAGGTCCTTGAGTTCCAAAAGGGAACATTACAAAACTTATACTGGAAAAAAGATGGCTGTGCATCATGTTCTGGAAAATCAAACTTTGTGTGCTTAAGTAAACAAAACTGTGCCATTAGAACTTCAAGTTGCAAAAGTCAAAATCAAGGTGGCACAGTGGACTGTAGCATTGGTATACAAACTGCTTTTTCAGGTACGGATAAACATCAAGTAGCCCTCAATTCCTGGTACGAAGTTTCCAATTTAAAGCAATACTCACTCTACGGACTCTATTCTAACCTTAAGGGTTCTCTCAGTGACCAGTACAACAAAATATTCTGAGTCTTCTGTTCTTCAAATTTTATCGTACTGTAACTTGTGATGTATATTTGTTTTATATTCTTTGTTGTTTTAAGTGCACGTTTAGTCCTTCAGAGTACCGTATTTAATCAAAGCTGATGCTGTTCATATTCTGTACGTGACTATGTTATTTGGATTTCTCCAAAAAAGTCCAATTATTTTCGGAGGCTTGTTTTGTAGTTAAAATTTCCTCTACTCGTATGTTGTTAACAAAAAAATTGGTCTAAAACTCTCAAAGAGACTGCATAGAACTAACGATTTAGAACGTAATTGCGGGTTGTTGTTTGTTAGTGGATTTAGTTTTTGATTTGAATCATATATATGCGTGGGGGTGTAGTATAAGAAAAACATGGAAAAGAAAGCAATGGTCAGCAGTAAAATCACACAAAGGTTTATATGGTTTGGCGTTTGTGAAAAATAATTTGGTTCCTTTTTTGGTTGATGTCCTGTATTTACAGGCGTCGAGGGATGAGTTAGGCTGTAAAGTTGAGAACTCTTCTTTGGAAATCTTCCAAAAACATCTTTTTCAAATCCACAAATGACAAAGAAATGCTAGAGATATTCCTCAACTCAGCAACATCTATCGACACTGATCGAGATCTGCTCCAATCGATGGACTTATGTTTTTCCTCCAGTTTGCTTCATTTCTGTACTGCATGTGTCCATCGAGCCATCATTGCTTTATGCTTAGCTTTGTCTCGTGCTCCAAAGTCAGAATACATCAAAACTTCGTTGAGAATAAAAGAAACTATGAATCCACATTTATCCATGCCATGAATGGTACTGATTGATAGTACTTAGTCCTTTTCTTAACTTTTCCTTTTATCATGCTGCACTCGATCATCCACGAGCTTTATATTTATTCCTTCATCATTTCGATGTTCAATGTTATTAAATCATCATATGTGAAAAATCGCAACTAATACTTGCCTCTTAAAGCATGCTTTTGTGAATACAAAGCTGTTTTGTTCAGAGAGGAACGGTCAAATCTTGAATTGATCAGACGTTTTTGTATCGTTTCCATTAAGAATCATGTATTCCAAAGAACATTTTAACTTCACGTAGTCATCGAGTTATGTCTTTTTAGTCGATATAATTTTCAAAGTTTTAACGTTCAAAGAATTCATCTTCTCCATCCATCCACAAATCCATAATCCACTAAAACCCAATTGCAATCACTATGATACAAAAATAGTTGAAGTATTCCACAAAATTGTTGATTTTGATTGATCGGCACTGGTCAGTAGGCATCGATCACTATTGATTGGTGCTCTTTATTGTATATAGATGTATACTTCGCTGTTTTGAGACATCCATCTCTTTCCTTTGTTGTTATCGATTGTTCTATACTTAGGGCTTCAATCTTACGATCAAACTTCGATTCGAACTGTTCCAAGTCGCTCAAATTCATCCAGGTAGACTGATTCCCTGCACAAATTCATGCATGATAACACCATTCTTTCACAGATTCATCCTAAATTCATCGATCTGTATTTCGAGGTCGATCGACCTTTGCCACAACAAATTGCTGATGTGTGGATATGTGTTCTTTGATTTGACCATTGAATCATACAGAAGCATGTAACATTAACTCCACATTGATTTCATATTTGGATCGGTTTCCAAAACAGTAGATCGTCGTCGATCGATGTAGGTTGAATTTGTTAATTTTGAGGATTTTGTCGAGTTTGGTCATTGGATAATCCGGGGATACATATTTCATCATTATTTATCTCTAGCAAAATCTTCGGTTAAATGAAAAATACAATCCTCTTTTGAGCAAAGACGGTCAAGAACAAGAGTTTCTACCTGCACAGGTTAGTTCGAGATCAATATAATCTCTATGTTAATAGTTACTACCCAACACAGTTCCATTGTTTGATAGGAACTTGTTTTCAAGCAGAGGCCAATATTCATATCACATAGCGCACTGTCGCACACCACACAGGAAGTACGACATACATGCACATCTAAGACACTACAATCTCCTGGTCAATTTACAAAGTTTGATGAGTCGACACATATCAATGTCTATTAGGCATCGCACATCGATCATACCAGGGCGTATCTTACACAATAACCATTTGCATACATATTGAAATGACAAAAGGTCTTATATGACATCCAACCTTTGAGTTTGTCTACAACTCAAATTTCATACATGGACTTGCAATGTTCTACCAAATCCGCTATCATGATCGTCGTTTCTACATTGACTTCTCCAATAGCCTCTTCGACTTCCATTCATGATTCCTCATCTGTAGTTGCTACTGGGCCATCCACAACCCCTAGTGCACCTATGATTGTCGCTCCTGCTTCGCTAGTTGTTGATCCTCCATCAACCATTTATCCTTCTCAGGAGATGATACCTCTTGGAGTTTATGAATTAGATAATTCACTGTATTTTTCTCCATCCCGACTTACTATAAGAGACCTTCTCCGCGTATGCTAAAGCATGACATCCCTGAAGATGAAGCATATTGCAACAACCATATGAGCGGACACACAACCCACCGGTGGGCTACACAGCTTGTAGCCAATACATGTGTTTAACCAAAGCAGTCGTAATTTTAACCCATTTCTTCACCAAATCATTTGTACTCTCTGAATTGTATCCTCATAGCTACACCTGAATGCTTATTCAGTGCTTCTTAGCTTTTGTACGCTTTTCGTCTTTTGCTTTAATCAGGCTCTTGAGGCGGCCGAGATTCGATATCTTTACCACATTAAGTGAAAAGCGCTGAGCACCTTTTATCCATTTATTAAAGCACACCACTCATACCGAGTTGTGGTTCATATTTGCAACAAAAGAACGACCACAGGGAAACTATCTTTTTTGTAAGACGTCTGTTAGGTTTTCTTGTTAGTAGCTATTTGGGTGTAAGTTTTGAGCCTTAAATACTGAGTTTTCAATGCTAACATTTCTCTATTCAGTATTCTAACATGTAGCTTTATCTCACAGACATTTCACTAGGGGTTGATAATGATGCTTTTCGACGTATGATCGCCAAGCTAAGGGCAATTCCAAAAACCAAGCATCGAACATCTTTTCTCTTGAAGGAACTTATACTCCAGTAACTCCACACCCATCGCTTGTCCCACAACGGCCGTTCCATCTTCTACGAGCGTCTTCCCTTAGAGATAAGAGAGCGGACGCTCTACCTGCTCAATGTGGACGAACGCCAGAAGCTATGACTAGAGAGGAAGTAGAGGAAGAAAATGAGGAATAAGAAGAAGAAATATAAGAAGAAGAGGGAGTGGAAGGAGGAGATGGCGAGGACTCCAATGCGAAGTCTACCGGGAAACATAAAAGAAGAAAATTTTGAGTTTGAAACCGTAATTCTTCGGTACAAACATCTTCGCACAGTACTACCCTAAAAATTTAATAAATATTTTAATTAAATATTAAAAATACGATAATATGAAGATAATTGCAATTTATGAGTTAACTAAATAAAATAAATATAAAAGGGCAAAATGATTACTTTTAAGACTTTGGAATTTGACGATGAAACCAGAGTCATTGCAACCGTCTTGGTTTGTATCTTGTTTTGTCTCATTTGGAATCTGAATGGAGGTGTTATGGTCGAAAAGGTCGTCGAGTCGAGCGCGCGCCAAATGGTTTGAATTTGAATTTTGAAATTAGGCAGACATCTGGTTTTCCCTCCAAGTACTTCAGAAAGAAATATGTACAATTATTTTCAGAAACCACCCGTATCGTTTTCTTCTTCCTCTAAAACCACTTTCAATCAAACTAAAACATCTCACTCAAAACTCCACCAAATCGAACGAAACAAAAGTACCATGAAGCTAGCGGATAAGGCTATAACTTAGCAGTGATTTGAAGATGAAATCTGAAGAGAGGAGACACAACAACCCAAACAACGAGGATCTGGATAGGAATAAGCAGTTTTGTGACTGATCTGTCTTTCCGTAGTTATAACATTATAATTATGATATGTAGACTACAGTAAGTAGACAACACATTATAAACACCTAATTTCGAAATTTAAGAATTTGGAGGGATTTAAATTAGTAGGTTTGACAATAGTTTGATAACTTGATGATTATATGTCAAAATTGATGAAATAAACAATCAAATTTGACTTAGAAACCTAAGGCTAGGGTACAAGCACGTTCTTCGACGATCAGAGGTGAAGTGGTGGACCCGGAGGCGGAAACAACAAAGAAAACATCAAAATCCCGAAACTGAAATCTACCTAAAACACGTACACTGGTGTACTGGTCCATGCTAATCGGTCCACCATGCACTATGAATGTGACGACCCGCTTTTTCGATCCTCAGAAGTCGACACTAATACATCCACGGTATTCACGTGCCAAGCATCCGAGTGTTGGAACGACAGATTTTTGAGGTGAAAGAAAAGAAAAAACAGAATTAAATCTTACAATGTGACGAGTAATGCATAATATACCAATGATCTTTACAAAAGAAAACCATGATATATAAAAATCATAGTAACTAACATATCGTTAAGCTGGACAGTTATAATAGTCTGCCCTTACAAATGCTGATAAATACAAACAAGAAAATATAGTGGAAATAAAAGAAAATACAGGAATACGCCTTGGAAGCATCCATCTCGTCTCCTGAATCTCCAAAGCATCCATTACTATCTCTGGAAAAGTATTCGTGTTTGACCCGAGTATAATAAGAAAATAACACCGGATCAGTCTAGTAAACCAGCTTGAGAAACTCAAATCATATGTATTTTTAATGTTATGAAACATCTTAAAAAATAAAGGTATTGTAAGACCACGCCACATATAAACATAGATGTTTTTTTACCTTACGATAACTAAACCATTTCTATGACAAATCTTGTGATATTATAACAATTTCTAGGGTTTAAAATAAATATATAACATAGTTGGAATGCTTTCATCTCAAGTTCCAGCATAGTGGGGGCACTACTAAGTCCGTATTGAAGATTGAATTCTATGCAATGACAGGCAAGAGACTACCTTCTGTACAGTACATCTCTAGATAAAATGTATCAAGGCTGCAAACCTTGCATCTCTACCAACACAGAGCCGGCTTGACCCTCTAACATGACAAGTCGGGTTACCTCATTCCTTGGGAACCAAGACTACAAATAGAAGCACCAGGCCATGACCCTACTCTTTTTCATGTGCACGCATATCAAAATGCATAACTATTGATCTCGATATAATGAATGATGCTCCTAATGGTAGGAACTACATAGCCTTGTTGCATCTCCCCTGTTTTAGTCATTATTGGATTATGAGGCTTGTGAGGTCACGATTACATTCTCTTTCTCTTAGCAAATCCCACTTGGAATGCTAGCATTGTCCTCCAGGCAACAATGCAATGCTAGTATTCATCCATACAAGTTTTTCAGGATATGAAAAAACCGAAGGCACTACTTCTACTACATCCTTAAGATTAGCAACAAGTAGGCCTTATACTTCAAAGAACTCTGTTTTCGATTCCATCATCTTCAAGACGTCTTCAATTCGAACACATACGCTAGTTTTAAGTGATTTTCAGATAACACATTCAATCCCGGTCTCTCTGACCCGATAATGGATAGATTTCGATATATCAACTCTGGTTCTTTTGGAAATAAACAAAACAAACAATACATAAAAGCGGGGATTACCTCCTACCGTTTAAGTGGATGGATTTCCTTATCATTTGTTCTAGCAGAACACAACGAGTTTATACGCATAGTATAACATCATCGAAGATAACTATACCATATAATTTCCATGTTTTTTCTAGATATTCAAAATTTATATTTGGTCAAGATTTGATAGTCGGTTATTTAGCTATCAAATTAAAAAAAACAATCAAATCAAAGATCTAATTTCATAAAAACCATGCATGATTTAAGCACATAAGCAACCACTAAGCCTCTTTAATTAATTTTTTCATTAATTAAATTTCTTTCCAATTATTTGAAAAATATTTATATACTTATCCCAACGGTATAAGTATATTCATAAAACACTACACTTTCAATACTTAGAAAATATTTTTTCCTTTTTTCCCAAAATCATATTTAACCGGGAAAAAACAATTGTCATTTAAACATTGTTTATATAAATATACAACCCAAACCACTTTCCTTTTTAGTGAAACTAAATGGATCATATGAAAATTAGATAAAATATACTTACCACCACGTTCCGATTTCAAACAGTACTATCCCTTGATTAACAATGTGGTCGGACAAGTTATCATACTATCCTTGCCTCGACAAACATTCTTACTTCTCAAGATAGATATGAGTTTCCATACCTCAGAAATTGGTGTTAAGTATGAAAAGAATACTCTCCATGCCACCATAATTTATAAATATCATTTATGGAAATCAAATCTCTTTTCTTTTATAAACCTCGTCTATAAATCCCACTTATATTTATAAAACTCCTTATATAAATCTCATTCTATTTACAAAAATCCTCTTATAAATCTCCAAATATAATTATAGAACTTCTTTTATGAATCTTATAATTTATTTACAAACTTCTTTTATAAATTTCCAAATATATTTATAAAACTCCTTTTACAAATTTCCTTTAAAAATCTATTTATAAGACTCCTATAAATCTCCTTTAAAAATCTGTTTATAACACTCCTTTTATAAATCTTCTGCATTTGACACGTTTTCGATATTTCGACTTACCTTATCCCTCGCCAGGAAATTATGATTCTAGATTTCACAGATAGAGGATCAATATACTCATTGGCTTTAGTATTGAGTACTTGAACTACTAAATTTCCATAAATAACCCAATTGATATACAGAAATAAGACTTCAAAAACTTAACATCAATCTTCTATTTCAAACTTAAAACTATCCTTAAGATAAAAATGAAGTTGTTCAAGTTGGGGTACTATTACCTCTCAAACTTTGACTAGACAACGTTCTTAACTTTATGATAGGTAGAAGTCTACCTGTAATTCTGTTTATTATTCATTTAAAACAAAGGGTATAAACCAAAATTCTTTTTCCACATTCCAAAATCTTTTAATATAATTAGGAATGTTATAGTCTCTTTAAAATTCCACTTAAAAATCCTTAAAACACTCTTTAAAGTTTCCATATCAAATCTCAATTGGAAATCCTTGTTTAAAAACTACTTTTGATTAAAAATAATAGATCTTTCTTTATGTCAAATAAACACTTACTTTATTATCTCAAATAATTTTTTTAAATCACATATCAAATTTCAAACCTAATTTAAAATGCTCATAAATAAAGTTTAAAACTCCATTCAAATCATGACTTAAAACCATCACTTTTAAAACAAGATTTAACTTTGCAAAGTAGACCGATTTCCTTTAAATAAACCACTTGTTTACATATTTCAAAATAAATATTTTATGTCACAAATATATTTTAAAATACTTATATAACCTTTATAAATCATATTTGAAAAGAGTTTAAAAATTATCTAAAATAGATAACCTTCATATTTTATAAAAATCAAAGATTTCCAAAACTGCATCTACAATGACTACCGCTATATGAACCATAACTTTTAGAACTTGTTTTTATAAATAAAATAACCTTTAAACACAACTTCTTCCTTTATTTTATACTATTATAAATATAGAAAATATTTCATTTTTAAATAAAAGTCGAAGACAAATAAAATCCAAAGGTATAACTTTTGAAAGTCGAAAGAGGCTTAACGACTATTACGACTTTTAAACAAAACCGCTATTTATTTTCATTTTCAAAAGAATTCAACTTTCAAGTCATATAATAATTTTCAACTTCACATCGCATCAAAGAAGTATATAGATCATATGTAAAACATTATAAACATGGAAACACAATATTCAAATATGAATAAAATACATGTTATCAAAGTGCTCCTCTAGCGACTATCGCTATACATGCACTTCTATTTCAAATCTAAGTCCCCTATTAATCATTATGTGCTTTTACATGTGTTTAAATACAAGTCCAAGTCCAAGTCAAATCGTATTCCATCGAGTTCACACATGTTAAAATGTAAGTCCATATTTGTATGTCTATTACATATGTTATTTATACCAACAAATTAGAGTGTTTTCCAAAGCACTACAACATACAACAATATGGTTTTCCAAAGAAGCATAAATATTCACATATAATTTAATCATCACACAAAATACTATTTTTATCCATGTAACAACCCTGTATTTTATGATTATTTTAATTGTATATTTTAATTATTTTAATTGAATTTCCTGATTTAAAAACTTTATTTTATTTATTAAAATGGATAAATTTTGTTGTTTTAAATATAAATTTTGATTTTTATGTGAATTATAATTCCAAACATGAATAAATAGAATGTTTTCCAGAAGAGTGAATTTTAGTCAATATGGTCAAACTTTGAATTTTAAATTTTAAATTTTGAAATTTATTTTTCTCTTATGAAAGTAAATAAAATTTCAAGTATACTACTTTTCATTTCGTTGAAATCCGATTAATATTGTGAAAGTTATGCCTTTTTAAACCGTTGTATGTAAATTGTTTATTTAACAAAATTGTTTATTTTAATTTATATAAATAATATTTTTATTTGTCATGTCATGTTCTAATATATGTTTACATGTGTAACATGACATGTTATGTATATATTTTATTTTTAAAACATTTTAAAAGTGTATTGGTAATTTTCCAATGATAATTGTATTTTGTTTACAATTTTAAATTCTAGTTTCAATTTAATAAAATATTTTCTTATTTATTTTTTATTTTTCCTAAAATTATTTATTTATTTATTTTCATTTCTACTTTATTTTGTTTTCATTTTCCATTTTATTTACTTGTTTTTCTATTGGTTTATTTTGAATAAAAGAAATTAAAAATTCAAAGAGTCAAAACCTTTTCATTTACTTGAGACTTCTCATTTACTTTGTCTTTTCATGAGCTTGGCCGTTCATTTCTCCTTGAGTAGCCGTGTATTTTGTTTATCATTCACGTGAGAAAACTTCCTTCTTTTCAAAAACTCACGGTTATCTCATCCTTGAAAAAAAATTTGTAAGTTTTAATGGCTTCCTTTATCTTACTTTTTTTTCTCATTTTCATTGATTTTTGTCCTTGCTTCTCTCTAGCCTTGCTCGGCCTAACCCCTTCACCACCTTCACCGTCGACCGCATCACTTCCTCCTCATCACCATCCACAGCTTGACCACCTCCTCCTCTGACAAATACAGGCCGCGACCTCCATATGAAGCAAGCACCCTAAAAAATTGCAAACACCCCTTGAACAAGTGCCTATCCGAGCCAATACTCCACCCTACCCTTCATATATTGCCACGTCCACACCCTTAGCCACCACCACCAGCAAGTACTTCACCTCTGGCCGCAAATCCAGCTCTGGCCTGACCTGTACCATGCAAGGCCGAGCCCAATTGATGACTAGGCCGAGCCTAGTTGTGCACCAAATCTGCTCTTTTTACCTTGTCCCTTTGTATTCTTCATGTTGCAACTCCTACCCTTCACATCCTCTTCTAGCCGTGTGTTTTGATGCCAAAACCAAGCCTGTAGCATCACTATGGCCGAGCACAAATGATGACATGGCCGAGCACTTGAGTGGTTAAGGCAAGGTCAAACCATTTTGTTCTTTGTTAATTTTAATTTCAAATTATTCCAATATTGTTTTGTGTTGAATATATATGTTATATTGTCTTGTTTATTTGTTTTTTACAAGATCAACATCTTGGCTCTTCACTCACTTGAATCAAAAGTTGTTCTGTATCGTGCTTGTCGTGCCTTTGGAATCGTTCTTGTGTGTCGTAGTGGTCTCTAGCTTTGATAAAGGTGAGTCTTTCTCACTCTGACATTATTACTTATGGAATGGTAAATGGATGACAAGTGATTAGTAATTAAAATGTTTATGCAAGTTAATGATGATTGTATGATATGTTATTCCATGTTATTACCATGTTAACTTTGTTAGTTATCACCTGACATATGATATATGACAGTATATTGTGACATTGACATGTTAGTATAATTGTTTATATTGTTTATGCATATATTCACACTGCAAGTTCCCTGTTAGAATAGAATCACTATGGGTTGAAATGATACATACCCGAACGGACATTAGAATAGAAAAAATCATTATGAGTTGAAATGATAGGCTCAAGTGATTTTTATTGTATTTTATTTGACTTGGGATTGCGGGTTTGAAATGATAGAACCCGGGTTTTCTTTTTAAACCGCGGATTGAAATGATACATATCCGTATCACTTGACCTATGATAGAAAATTATATACAGACCCCGTGGTATATTTTTAAATGATTTTTCTTAAGATATGTATTTTTAAAAGTGTGAAATTTTGATTTAAAAAAATATATATTTTATGGTTGTGAGAAAGCTAAATATTAAGTTTTGAATTTGTGAATTTAAGTATGTAAATTTAAGGTGAATGTGATTTTTGACTTTAAATTTTTATTTTAAAAATGTAAATAAATAATGGAAATTAAATTTAAAGTTTTGAAATGATACTTGAAGTAAAATGTTAAATTTTGTTAAAATTACAAGTTAAGAAAACAGTGAATTTTGACTTAACAAATGAATTGAGTTTTAAATTGGATATTTGATTTTAAAATTTTATTGTGATAAATCATATGTTAAAATTATTTAAATGTAAAATTTGAAGTCTAGAAATATGATTTATAAGTTTAAAATAACAAAAATTTGGTGTGTTTAATGTTTTTGAAGTTATAATAAAATCTGGAATTTTATTAATAGCCTTTCCAAAAATGCTGTGGTCATATGACAACATTTTTAAGTGCTGTTGTTTTTGAATTCAACTATGTTTGAAATAACTAAATATCTATTACGGAATTTTATAAATGGTGTTGTTTCTGAACTAAACTATTTTGAAAACTATAAGCTATGATAGCACTTTATAAATGCCGTCGTTGCTACAATTTGACAATGTTTTGAAATATTATAGATTTTAACACTATTTGAGTTATATTTTAAAGTGTTAAATGATTTAACTTTTGGAATTGATTATTTGTGAAATTTAAGGAGTTTTGAATATATTTTATACTTAAATTTGAATTTTAAGGAACTTAAATTAAATTTGAATTTAAATAAGGTTTACTTGATTATGTGTTAAATGGAATGAATGTAATGAGATAAATGAATTTTTGAATGAAATTTTGAAATGTGTTTTGTAATGATATTTGAAATAATAAATGAATGACATATTTGATTTTAAAATGATATTTAAATTGAATATTTGAATTAAAGAATGATAATGAATTTATAATGGATTTGGAAAGGAAATGATTTTGAAAATGGTTTTGAATGACAATCTTTATTTTGATAAAGAATGTGAATTTGGAATGATATTTGATTTTGATCTATTTGATAAATGAATATTTGAAGTTATATTTGTATGAAAGTATTGGATTTATGAAATGAATATTTCAAAACTAAGTAATAATGAAGTTAAATTTGAGATATATGAAATTATAAAATATAGTTTTGAAATATGGTATATTAAAGCTTTGAAATATATTAAAAATTAAAAATTTATTTTATGGATCAAATCTGTATTTGAAATTTATAAGATTTGAAATGGTTTGTTGGAAAACTAAATTGAATTGAAACTGATGGTTTGAATTGAATTAAATTGGAAATTTGAAAATTTCGGTTTAATTGAATAAATTTGTAATTAAAGGAACGTTTCATGATTTCAAATGTATGATTTCGAAATGTTATGATTTACAAAGTGAATAATTTCAAGTATTTTGGTTTTTGAAGTTATAACTTTGAAAGTATTATGATTTTTGAAAGGTGAATATATGTTTGAAATGGAAATGATAAACTACTTTGATTTGAATATAGTTTGGAAATGAATTGATTTCATTTTGAAGTATGAACTATTTTGAAATGACCACGGCGTTATAATAACGATTGGTTGTTAAAGAGACGGGGATCGGAAGTTGTCATACTCTCCGCCAACTCCAAAAACCACTTTAACAACTGTGTACGCGGTGGACATTGCAGAATGAAGTAGGATGGTGGCGACGTTCTTGAGGTATATTACGTGGACCCGACTTCCATGAGTTGGCATAAGATGGCTAAAAAAGGAGTGATCTCGGGCCAAGTGAGGTCATTCCTCATATCGGACACATTTCTTCGATACTATACTCTTACTTGTGTTTGATTTGATGGCCATCCTCCGATTTTGATTGGGAGTGTGTTCGAAAGTGGGCGTAGTGGCTGCTAAGTTACCATCAGCCCGTGTGCGTAATTGGTATATCTACCCTGTCATCGCCTTGTGTGCCGTGTCACCTACCATACCGAGCTTTACTACGAGTTTCTATTTGTGTCGTACCTATGCAATATTTATGGTAGCCTCACGATCTGGAGGTACGATGGTACTGTATAGACTATTGGCATTATTTGTGTTAAGGGCTATATGGGTAATCCCTTAATGATATTAAAAATGTAAGTTTATTTTACTGTAGACATTATTATAAAAGCGAATATTACTACATAGTAAATAATTTAGCTGATCCTTAAAGGATGGGGGATCCCAAGTGTGATGTCCCGGAAATTTAGGCAATAATTATTTAATAATTACTCTAATAATTATTTTAAAATGTGAAATATTGATTTAATAATTTAATTCAAACTGGAATTTTCCTTTGAAAATTTGTAATTATTTAATTTAATAAATGATATTCTTTTCAAAGCTAAAAATATTTAAGTAATAAATTTATCTTTCTAACTGATTTAAAAATATTTTATTTATAATGTATAAATGTTTATACATTGTAAATAGAGGATTTGGTTTTAATTTTAATTTATGTTAAATAAAGGATATTTTCTAATTTATATATAATTGTATAAATTGTAAATTGATTTAATTTGATTTAAACTGTAAACTTTTCAAAAGTTTGTTTTAAAAATCTTTCTTATAATTTCCATAGATGTAAGTGAGCATTTATTTTGTTTATAAAAATAAATATAGTTTAAATTTTGTTTTATAATAAAAGTTTATTTTGTTTTGTTTATTTTAAAAATTGTTTTTCTTGAATAAGATAAACTCAACATCTTTCTTCTCTTAAAAATCTTTTCTTTTGAAATTTTGTTTTTTAAAGAATATTATTTTGAAAAATAATTAAACAAACATTCAAAATATATAGTTTTATAAAGAAGTTCATAGTGTATATGTATTTATTTAAAGGCTAGTGTTAATAAACATTTGTAACTTGCGCAAAATAAATTAGATATGTTTTAAGATAATTCAAATACATTTATAAGTTAGAAATTGCTTTTAATAATTGAATTGCATATGTGTTAGCTTTTTAAAGCATAAGAGACACTTGTAAAACATTTAACATAATGAGTACAAGTGGCATTTCACTACACCATTATAAGCTATTAACAACGGGTAAAACCCGTTGTTAAGGAAAAAAGCAACGGGTAAAAACCGTCTTCAAAAGAGGAGTGGTTGAATTACGCGACGGGAAAAAACCGTTGCTTTATGTCCAAAAGGCAACGGGTAAAAACCGTTACAAATGAAGGAAAGGCAACGGGTAGTAACCGTTGCAAACTCGAACAAAGACAACGGTTAAAAACCGTTGCAAACAGAGACAAACGTTGGTCATAAAGCAACGGGTTTTAACCGTTGTTTTATTTTCAATAGGCAACGGGTGTAAACCGTTGCTTACTGTACATTAAGCAACGGTTACAAACCGTTGCTTAATGGGCAAAATATCAACGGACATAAACCGTTGCGTTCTGCCAAGTAAACAACGGTTAAAAACCGTTGCTTTATGACCAACGTCACACATAAAGCAACGGTTAACACCCGTTGCACATAATGTTTGCTCCTGCTCCGTAACTCACTACTGCGTTACACGCATATCTCAGTATACATACCAGAATATCAATATATATCAAAATATGCCAGAATATCAAAATATTGGTACACAAGCACTATAAATATATTGCACATATACCATACATATAAAATTATCAAACTTATAATTACGCTCATTGTTTTGCAAACAGAATGCTGCCGTGCCGGAATATCATACTTAGTACACTGCATTGTTTATTATCACTACAGTACAAAGATTTCATTAATTACACTACATTGTTTTGCAAGCTAAAAAGTCTTTCACCTGAGAAGAAAATAAAATCAAAAGGGCAAAGCATTCCAGTTTTCAGACTTCAATGTTCAACCTGGTTCATGCGCAACTCGAAGATTTAATTCAGAGGCAGTTCAACTTCATAAATCTGGAAAGAATATTCCAGTTCAAAAACAAACAGCATCTACCTGATTCAAAAAGTCTGAAACAAATTAAAACAAAGTAGAACCCAAGCAAAGAGAAAATCAAATAATGCAAAGCAATTCAAAGCAAACAACGGTTAGGATAAAGCAAATTTGATCAAGCCTCAATTTCCAGATTTTGAAATCTTTTTCAGGTTCTCTTTCATCTCTGTCAAACTATCCAGGTGAGCAAACCACCCTTATAAATTCTTAAAACTTGATATATCTATTTTGCATGTGATAAGTCTTGAATGTAAATTGTGAAAGGTGCGTGCATGCTTGTATTTACGTATGCATGACTGTGTGTACGACCGTGTACAGACAACATGCATGACCGTGTGTACGATTGTGTACTGGTAATCACATTACTTGGCGAGGAGGCTATACATGTTTTATGGGATAGGATTGAAGATATGGCAGTAGATACAAAGGTTCTGAATGTATCAGTCGAGGAAATAAGGGTTTGGAATCTTGTTCAGTCACTCCATTTTGTATATTGTGATGTAGTGATACAAATAAATGTGCAGGAAACTTTGATGGATTGTAGAGTCTTGGAAAGTTGTTTGAATATTGATGTAAGTATTGGTACTGGTTGTAGTAATGTTAATATTTCTGATGAGGGTGTTGATGCCTTGTTGTGTGATATCGATAACGTGCACATGATCAGAGATGTAAACATGCATAGTGATAAATCCTTTGTTTTTACTTTGAAATCTTTGAAACTACCTAAAATTCATATATATGTGACAATTAGCCAAAATTTACTGTTATCTATATGCGGATTTGGGTGTTTGCTGCTGGTAGCAGCAGTTTGCAATATGAAGGCAGTAGTGTTTGTATGTGATGGATAGTGGGTGGATGGAAGAGTGATTGAAGATGAATGATCAGTGTATGATCAGTGAATGATCAGGCAGGGAGGTCAAAGGCAGTGGAGAGTAGGGGGATGTTTGATATGCTGATGTGTTTGTAGTGGCTATCTTGTTGAATGCATTGTGAGCAGAAAAGTAGGTTAGAAGATGATATATTGGTGTTGAACTGCAGTGTGCAACAGTGCAAGAAGGCATTGGGTATGTAGTTTGACAGAAATGGATAGAAGATGATATGAGCGCATAAAACTGAAGTGGATATGAGGTGTTAAATGTAGAAGGCAGTGGCAGGAGAAAGTATCAGTGATGTTGTAGTTTTGTGGTGGTCTGTAGAAGAATGGTGAAGACAGGTATGAAACTGTGAAGACTAGTGATGCAACGGAGTTGTAATGGAGTTGTAATGAATGGTGGTGAACGAGTGGTTTGATGAGCAGTGAAGTATGGTTATTGTTAATGGTCAGGTGGAAATTTTGATGAGGAGGAAGGTGGTTTGAATGGCCGAGAACCGTGGTTGACAATGGATGTGGTGTGTGGCAGATGTCTGTTTGTATGATTTTGAAGAGGGTGTTGATGGTGTGAATTAGATGACAGTAGAGGCAGTGAATGGTATGAAGTTTATGCAGAGATGGTCAGAGATAGGAAGTGGACAGTTTTGCATGGTGGTTGATGGAGGAATGGTTTCAGGGAGTGGAATGGTTTCAGTTTGAGTGAAGTAGGAGGAAAGTATGAAGTTTGTATTGTATTTTGGTGACAGGCTTGTGTTGAGGCAGGAATTTCATGTTGAACTGTGTGCAGGGGGAGGGGATATGTTGGCAGTTGTTAGCAGTTTTGGTGACAGGATGAGGAGTTTGGAGTTATGGTAGTATGGTGAAGTAGTTTGCGGGTAGTGTGGTAGAAGCACTGGCAGGTTGCCGTTGAACTGCAGAGCTTAGTTTCGAGTGAAGTTTGATGATGAAGTTTGTCGAGGCTAGAGGAGTGCAGAGATGTGACTGTGATATGGTGTGTTGGTGTTGGGGAAGGGGCAGAGTGATGAAATTAGGTGGTTGAGGACAGTGAGTCGATGTATGATCGCTGTAGAAGTTTGACAGAGGAGAGTTTGAAGTGGCTGTCAATGAAAGTGGCAAGCGGTAAGATGTATTGTTGATGGCACGGTGTGGTAACTGCACAGTTAGATGAAGAAGCAGTCAAAACTATTGTCTTTCAAATTGATGACAACAGTTCAAATTGTAAACAAGACAGAACAAGACAAAATACACATGCATTTGCATATGCAAATTTCATATACAGCAAACAAAAGAAAATCAGCAATATATGCAAAGAACAAGTCAGAAATATCAATACCTCCGACTAAAGATATCGTATCAAACCCTTTTGATGGCTCACATAACCTCCGACTCCAACATCCCCAAAGGTCTCGGTAAATTGTCGACATATTTTGGCGGTTAGCTCATCCGGCAATAAAATTTTGTCCAACAACACTTTTTCATAGGTGGGTGGTACTGGTTTTCCATGAATTACTAATGCTGTGGAATCTCGGCATATAGTGCCTGTTATATAAGCATTTCTGGAGTGAATATATGGAATCACATTTACAGAACACACGCAAGAATACAAGTTTTAAATCTTGGAACCATTTGCCTTTAGAAATTATACATGCAATATATATCAAGCATGCAACAATTTCCACACAAAAATCAAAGTAAAACACACGTATAAAGCATGTAATTATACAAACTTGTTTTATTTCTTGACTAACAGCCTCACTATTGTTCAGCTATGTTAAATGAAAAATGTAAAATGCAAGAAAATGCAGCGCACTCTCCCGTTCACGAAGTTAAGCATTCACTGACTTTGCAACATATTATTTTCTTCAAATTTTAATAAAATAGTACCTGTTGCAATTACTTAGTCGTCGAAGTTCAGGATTTCACATCTTTGGTCGATTAACGGATTGTTCGGAGTGGCAAACTGAGAAGATGCGATTTCACTGCCTACTCGAGGATTATCTTGGGCTATGCTGAGAAGACGCTCCAGTTTATCATCCATATTGTCCAGCTTCATCAATTTTTGCTCCACATTTTGCAGTCGCTGCTCATATACTCCTTGGGCCTGTTTGAGCCGTTTGCATGGAATGGCAGCACTCTTAACTTGGCTAGGAGCTATATTGGTCCCAATACTTCGGCTCCTGCCCTTTACATCTTTACCAAACACTGATATAAAGACGGCTTCATCACCACCACTCGTCGTTTCCTTTACTTTTTCAATTTTTTCCTAAAAAGTAAATACATATATATATATGTGAATAATGAAAATTTAATTTAGAGGCGTTGTTATTTGTTTAACTTACAAAGTAGGAAGATGTCGCATCTGACGTGCTGCCATCTTTTTTCTTATGCGTTTTCTCCCATACTTGAAGACGTGATACTTCTGTTCCCGGACTACTTGAATCGACCTGCATACAAAGACCTAAAATTATATTTGGAACTAATGGTATATGCAATGTGATGCACCAATTCAATGACACATACCATTTCTTGTGTAATCATAGCGTGACTCTTACGTCCCGAATGATGAGCATATTCGTGCATCGATCTATTTTGTTTGCCTCGCTTCCTTTTTTCTTTCGCCTCGGGTTTTGATTCGTTTCTTATGAACTCATCCCAATCATCTTGAGCAATTTTCGGTGGACAATTTCTCATTCTATCTTCGTCAGTGATGAAATGGTCATAATGATTCTTGCGCAAATCATTCTTGTGTCTCCTAAAAGCCTCGGACATTTTTTTCATAATAAGGTCCTTTGATAGAGGATCGAGCTCATAATATTTCTGCATAACAAAAAATGCGTGTAAACCATTTTTTATTTATGTATTGAAAGCATTATAAATGAATTTAAACCATCAAAGTTCATGCAGTTTACGTTTCAAAGTATATGGATTTTTACATTTCAATAAATTTATCATACATTTCATTGTAAATTCTACTTTAACTTCAAATACCTACATTTAAAATTATCATAATTATTCACAAAATTTACCTCACTTTTCTTCTAATATTTTACTTCTCACCCTATATGTATCATTTAATTTTGCGATTTAAATTTAAACTAATTAGATAAATCTAACTAACTAATATTCGTTAATTCGTTTACTAATTTATAAAAATATCAATATGTACACCATATTCATATTAACAAAATTTAAAAAAAATGATTAATGTAAAGATACCTCCAATTGATTCCACACGTCTTCCTTGTAATTTGGCGGAACTTTTTTCCAACTTGGATATGAGATTGGCACATGATTTCTTACTAGTTTACAATCTTCGCAGCGACCTTTGAACCATTTTTTCCAACTGGAGAACCGTAGTTGTCCATATCAACTTTCTCCCGTTTTAAAGTGGATGATTGTGAAGTTGTATTATTTGACGGTGGTGTGGCATCTTGTGACATTATGTCCTGCAAAGTTTAAACTCCTAAAATAATCCCAAGAACATTATGACGTACATTTCTTCCCCTTCCGGCCCATCCCTGTGATGCCCGATTGCTGTCGGCCAGATTATTGCACGGACTTCCCTCCACAACAAGATCAAACGCCTTATATGTCTAAATAAAATTTGCTCCAAGCGATCACTGTTAAGCTGCTGTACATCTGATATATAAACCAACGTCCCCTTATTGATTTGTCTGATCCCACCAACTTCTCACCACATTACGATTTTTGTCAGTCCGACCGACAATAATCGTAATGTGATGAGAAACTAGTGGGATCAGACAAATCAGAAAGGGACGTTGTTTACTATATCAGATGTACAGCAGCTTACCAGTAATCGCTTGGAGCAATTTTATTAAGTCATATAATGCGTTTGATCTTGTTGTGGAGGGGAGTCCGTGCAATAATCTGGCCGACAACAATCGGGCATCCTAGGGATGTGCGGGAAGGGGAACATTCACTTTTATGCGGCAATGATAAAGTCTTCCTGCATCACCAGAATTTTAAACTTAAGCAATATCAAAAATACTGACTGAAATAAAGGATGCAAATACAAAAATATATTACCTTAGCGCTGCTGAACTAAAGGGTGCAAATATAATATCTTGAACTGCCTGTCTACCTACAAACACAAAGAAAGAAAGAATAGTCAAGCTGATCATATGTACGTATGTGTACATGTGTGTATGTATGTGATCATATGCAAGTACCTATAGCTACAAACACAAAATGAACTCTTGCAATATATCCATCCTTATTTTGTTAAGGTACAATAACTGCTTTGAAATACAAACACAAAATATAATGCATCTATTACTATCATATAACACACCATTCTACATTTTACACCATTTTAAATAAATATTTTGTTAAGGTACAATAACTGCTCTGAAATACAAAGTTAACATATGCATTTGCTAAGATCTTCTAATTTTTCATTATCTTCAAAAGCTGATTGATAAACGGCGGGAAACTCAGTGTCATCCACATTTATGGTCAACCGTTTTGGTGTATGCAAAACCACAAACCATCCACTATTTTGTAAATCTTTTGAGTAGAACACTTGACTCGCTTCCGATGCAAGAATAAATGGCTCATCATTCACGCTATCTTTATTCTTCAATTTTCCCAAGTTAACTGTGATCAAGCTTGAAACAGAATCTATTTTACAACCATTGATCTTATCTTCGACCTTTACCCAATCACAATAAAAAACTGTTTGTTTGAAGTCAATGTAATCCAACTCAATTATCTGTTGAATGACTCCGTAATAAGTTGTTTCTGCTTCCTTAAAATTTTTATCCTTCCCACTCGCTCTAAATTGTGTAATTGCTCTCATGCATATACCACTATCCTGTGTTAGCTTTCGCTCTTCATAACTCTTCGGAGAAAATAAAAACCCATTCACTTGGTACTTCATATAACTACGGGCATCAAACATCGGCCCGTTAACTAACCGCCAAAGAGTTGAGTCAATATCGACGGTCTTCAACAACTACAACAAACACAATAAGTAAAAAAACATTGTCAAGGAGGTGTATGGTCAACTTGAAAATACGTTAAATATTTAATACATATACCTCCTCACGTAACCAAAAAGTGAACTTTTTAACAATTTACCCAGATGTACCCCCGCCTCGAGTTTGAGATTTGGTGCTTTGAACATAGGAGTTATACCTCCTACGAAAAAAACACAATAAATACTATATATATGAATTGATTTACAATAATAAGAATTCAGAACAAATTCATGAATTTACTTCTTCCATTCATCCAATCCGTCATACTTATCAAGGACCCATTTACGCACTTGTTGAAATTGCACTTGAGTTAACGTTATATCTTTACCATTATCTAGTGCTATTTCATCAGCAAACTCATCATCCTCGTCTAAAAACGCTTCACGGGTATGTTTATGAGTGCCAGCACCTCCTTTTGGCATATACTCCATGCAGTAAAGACTAGCTTCTTGTACAATATATCCTTCTGCAATACACCCTTCAATATATCTTTTGTTGCGCACATATCCTTTATATGTTTTCATCAACCTATGAAGATGAATAATTGTAAAATGTAGACATCAATAGCTATTTAAATCGAATAATTATGTACATAACTAAAATTAGTAATTTACCATTCAAATGGGTACGTCCACCTATATCTAACAGGACCAGAAATCAATGCTTCATCGGCTAAATGAACCATAAGATGAATACTGATATCAAAAAATGCAGGCGGAAAATGTTTTTCAATAACACACATTGCTTATACCAAACTAGCCTTTGCTTTTAGAAGATGTCCCCTGTTGATCACCTTTGAGCACAAAATGTTATAAAAGAGACTAATGTGGTGAATAGCATTCCGTAGATCCTTATGTTGCGGAAAACAATGCTGAAGCAATACTGGAAGTAAATTTTCCATTATGACGTGGTAATCATGTGACTTCATATTTTTTAGTTCAGGAGGGTTGATGCTCATATTATTATGGAAGTTCGAAGAGAATTTGCTTGGCACTTTCAAAATTTTCAAAACGGTGCAAAACCTTATCTTTTCTTCTTTTCTCAAAGTGAAAGTCCCATTTGGTATGGTTACTTTACTTGTTTCAGGATCTTCTATCACCCACAACTTTTGTTTTATACCCATGATTTTCAAATCCTTCCGTGCATTGATCCCATCTTTTGACATGTCTTTATGGTTCATAATTGTGTTGATCAAATGTTTCGTGACATTCATCTCCGTATGCATAACATCAATATTATGTCGGGTCAAATTTGTTTTCCAATATGGCAAATCAAAGAATTTCGACCTCCTATACCATGCAGGAACTTCTTCATCGATTGTCTTTTTCCGTTTTCGACCAATTTCCAGTATGTTTTTACCAACTTTCATTTTTATATTCGCTACCTTTTTTTCAACTTGATAACCAGTCAGTGGTTTTGGAGGACGCTTAAGTTCTTGCTCGTTGTTGAAATTTGTCTTATCGTATCGAAACTTGTGTCCGGACGGAAGAAATCTACGATGTCCCATGTAACAAATCTTCTTACTTTCAGGGAGATAAATAGATGTAGTTTCTTCTCCACAAATAGGACATGCAAAGTAGCCGTGAGTTGTACATCCCGATAAAGTCCCAAGAGCGGGATGATCATGGATTGCCCACAACACTCTAGCTCTCATTATGAACTCAGATTTCTTAAATGAATCAAATGTAACGACTCCTTCCCATAACTGCTTTAACTCGTCTATCAAAGGTTCTAAATAAACATCAATATCCTTCCCCGGTTGTTTTGGCCCAGAAATCAACAGTGTTAACATTGAGAACTCTCTTTTCATGCACAAAGACGGAGGAAGGTTATATGGTACTACAATTACTGGCCAACAGCTGTAAGGGTTAGTTAAAGAAGCATTCGGACAGAAACCATCTGTTGCTATTCCAAGCGTGATATTTCGTGGTTCAGTAGCAAACGAAGGATCAAAAGAATCTATAGTTTTCCATTGAGAAGTATCACGCGGATGACGCATTACGGTTGTACCGGACTTGGCACGACCATGCCAGGTCATCGCTTCTGCTATCCATGGTACAGTATACAGTCTTCTCAATCTAGAAATTAAAGGAAAATGTCTTAAGGTCTTTTGAGGTACTGTGGTAGCTTTTCTCTCTTCGTCGAATGATGTCTTATATCTTGGTGCGTTGCAATTTGTACATGAAACTTTGTTCGTATTATCTTTCCAGTACAAGATGCAGTCATTAATGCATGCATCATAAGTTATGTAATTCATCCCAACTTGCTTAATGATCTTCTTCACGTCGGGGTACTTTGACAGTAGCGTGTTACCTTCGGGGAGTAACTCCTTTATGAATTCGAGTAGGGCAGTCATACCATTGTCTGAAAAGCCGTATTGGGTCTTCAGGCTATTCAGTTTGACAATGGCATACAACTTTGTAATATCTTTTGGACAAGAAGGATACAATGGCTCTGTTGCAGTTGCACTATCAAAAAATGATTTATCAGTAAACTCCTCACCAATATTAGCATTATCATGCAACTGACTTGTAGGTTGAAAGTGATGGAATCTATCTGCATCATCGATCAAATCCTCCATCCTAATATGTTCGGACTCATCAGTATTTGTGGCATGACTAACCGGTTATTATTTTGGCTTCTCCGGTATTCTTTCCCCGTGAAAACACCACACGGTATATGATTGAACAATACCATATCTAAGCAAATGGAAATGAATGTCATTTAATTTGAATGTATCTTCATTTTTGCACCGTGTGCAAGGGCACGAATACTTTTCCTTATTGCCACCGTTTTCAGCAACAAATTTAACGAAATTTCTCACACCTTCCACATATTCTGTATTTCTTCGATTAGATTGATTCATCCATTGTTTGTCTATACTAAAAGACATACTGAAATAAAATAACAAAAGCTAATAAGAAATCATGGGTAACAATATCTTATGGCTTTCCACCAAGTTCAACTCTGATATTAACTAAACAGATGTCTATTCTTCTGATTTCACTTGAAATTTAACATTAGCGTCAAACTGTTTCCAAAAAATTTTCCATTACAACGGTGCCATTTTGTAGCACCAGAGTAATGTCTATGCATTACCCCTCTCCTGATACTTGGCTTGCGCCATTAACAACAATTTTATCCACTTACTAAATATGGTCTCATATTTAGTAAAACAAAATTCATTGCATCAACTTATACCCTAGCAGTCACTATAAGCAGCTATGTCTAACTAGCATGCAGTGCAGTATAGTACAATACATTGCAATTTGTAAAATCACATATTAAACTATAACATAACAAAGTACCAACTTTTTATACAAAAGTTGCCACATTAAGTGGGCTGCACTACTTATAGTATCAAATAGTTTACAAAACAGTGTATTTAATTTTGAACGAAATGTATCAAGTTTACAAACTAGTGTATCTCGTTAAGTGTACAGGCAAATCATATTGGGTTCTGCCTAAATGTTTGCGGGTAGACATACACACACTGCAGGAAAAAGTACATCAATGTAAATATCAGTTCCTAAATAATTATTAGTTTGTTAGCTTCAGCTTTCAAATTTCAATTCCTAAACGATTATTTACAGAAAACTAGTTGTTTGTAACTAAATACTAATAAGTTATTAGCTTCAGATGTTTTCAAGGTTAATGAAATCGAAAGCAGTAAAAGGGCGACTCAATTTTTGAAAATTAGACAACTCAAAATAAGAAATTCGCATACTTAATTAGCAGTGGCAGTATAGAGACTGTAGCAGGACTTCAAATCAGCAGTAGAAAATATCGCGTAGGGGGCAAGCAAGAGCCGACGATGGCTGATGGCTATAAAATAAAGTAAATAAATTAATCTTTTTTACCTTAATGAAATTTATTTACCTTTTTAGCAAAACAAAATCGAAACACGACAAATTAAGCAAAAGAAATTCGCATACTTAATTAGCAGTGGTAGTATAGAGACTGTTAAATATGCGCTTTGCGCTATATGATTTTTGTTTGATGATAATAAACATATATACATTCATATAAATGTATTTGGTAATGTACTATTTTATTTTTCATAATTTAAATAAATATTTGTTGAATAAAATTAAATTTCACAGAATTTGAATTTGAATTCAAACAAAACAAGTTAAACAGATTTTGAATTCAAACAGAAATTTTATTCAAACAAATATTTTGTATAGTATGTATTTGGTTAGATAAATATCTGTTGAATAAAATAAATTACACAGAATTTGAATTTGAATTCAAACAGAACAAGTTACACAGTTTTTGAATTCAAACGAATATTTTATTCAAACGAGTATTTATTACAAACTTGAATAGTACAAATTCATGCTCTCACTATACATATACATTTCTGATTACATCACGATTACATCACAAATATTTTTACATTGATAACCTCACTACATATCACTCACACTCGTATTTTGTCTTCAACTGCATTCCGGTTTGAATCCAGCATCTGAGCAATCTGCAAAAATACAAACTAACGCAGTAAAATTGAAAATAAAATATTTTTGCGATATAAAATAAAACGTGAATTTTGAAAATGATATTTGCCTCAGTTATTTGGGTTGTTCGTCATCATTTAAATTTGAATTCATCATACACGAACAACTTGTGACATACACAGTATATTACTGTATATGCCACAAGGCCATGCACGCCGATATATACACTTGATTGATTTACAGGGACAGGTAAGCACAGGTCAAACCCAAATGCAAAGCGGGTTCAACTCACGAGCAATATATTTAAAATCACGACACGAGCACAAGGTCAAACCCGAGCTGTAAAACTGGGTTCAACACAAGGCAGTCATGAAGTATGCAAAGAGCTTGAGCATGAGATATTGCAACTACAGTAATGCATCAGTGACCAAACACTACAAACTGCAACATGGCGAAGACTACAAGAACATGACAGCAAACAGGAAGTGCAATTCCAAGTGAAGAACCAGACTCAAGTTAGTGCACAGTGCATATATGATGCATACAAGTTCAGGCCACAACATGTCAATGCAAGCACAGCCACAAGACTATAAGCAGTGCCACAAAACCAGGCAACGTGTACACAAAGACAACAGCCAGTTCAAATGCAACATTGAAAACAAGCTGCATGAATACAACATGAAGTACAACCACAAGTTCACAAGTGCAGCATCACCAAAGACTCAACAGGGAAAATGGAACCAGACACAACAGTGAATGAGCAGACAACTCAAATTCCAAATGCATCAGTACATGAATACTGTAACAAATGCAAGCTCGACTATCAGTGCAATGAACACTACAACAATGACCAATGAACAAAGAACAGAGACCAGACAGGTCAAGCAACAAGGCAGATCACAAATGCATGCCACCAAGTAAACAAACTTAGGCAAATCAGTAACCAACACAATACCAAGTTCAACAACATCAAGTACAAGTCTCAAATGTCCAGTTAAAACTTCAACAAGACAGTGATGCTCAACTAAAGTTAAGAAAAGACCAGCTACAGAAATGCATGCAAGTGTCAAAGTACAGGTGCAAGTGTACATAAGAGAAGTACAAAATGACCAAACAGCAATGCAAGTATAAGTATGGCAGTGAAATTCAGTGAAGTGCACAAACAACATGACAACTGACATGAATACATCAATAAACCAAGTAGCAGTATGAAGCAATTTGAAGCAAAGGTGAACCTGAACAGGTACACAAGTGTGCCAGAGAAAGAAAGGATGAAAGCTACATGATACACAGTGATGCATAGCAACTTCATAGCAGCTACACAACAAAGCAATGACCAGAACACAAGTACAAGCAAATAAATGCAATAGGAAGTGATATAACAGCAACTACAGGTACTCAACAAGGTGAAATCAAAGTGTGCAACTCGAAAATGGATACAAGTGACTCAGACCAAATGCAGTAACATACTGCAACAACCAAAACCAGTTCAACAAGTATGAACCAGTCAAGGCAACTTGAAGCATACAAGCTCAATGAAGATTGCAGCAATACACAGATGAACAAAATAACCAAGTGCAACATCAAACAGAATGAAATGCACAATGTCACAGCAAACTGGCACCAGCTAGTAGATCAACTCGAAGCAATTGACCACAAACAACAATTTAGCTCGAAGAAGTGACAGTAGACAAGTCAAAGAATAACATTGCAGACTCAAATTATCAACTAATCAACAGTCGAAAATATACGAAATTGACAAAGTCAAATATCACAAATCACGAATTCAATTCAAAGCCGTGACCAACCAAGCAAGAAATATGAACAAGTCAACATCAAAGCCGTGGGACGCAAGAAACAGAAATACGCATATGAAAAAGTCAGAATCGATCTCAACCATTCAAGCATCATCAAGTGGCCGAGATAAAGAATTTGACAAATTCAATCAAATTTATATGAACGCAAATATAGGAATTCATCCTATTAAAACCCTAATCATCATCGGCATTTAGATGGATCGAGTTCAAGTATCAATTTTTTTAAAAAAAGGACACAGTACATACCAAATTCACAAGCAACGAACTCGATCGAGCAACTGCAAAACATCCAATAGCCAACCATCAGAGAAGCAGCGAGCTATGGAAACATATCACAGATCAATTGAAGAAACCGAAGCCAACAAAGAGCCGAAGCCCTAACTGGAACAAAAGGGAACGAAGCCCTAATCAGAAAGAGGCCGCCATTTTTCTTCTCAAAAGAAAGTGGATCGGGTTAATAAAAACAAGGGGCCGGTTTTGTTTTATAAAAGGGCTAAAGTTTTATTTAGGGTCCAAGTAAAAAAGGGGTTTTGTTTCTATAGGCTTTTATTAATATTGTTAATTAGTTTAGGGTTATTTTTTCTATTGTTCTTAATTATTGTTTTTATTTTACGAATCAAAGAATTTAGGTAAATCACCACCTAGGTTTAGGTAGTGTCAGATTGTCTATTTTGAGTTAGTTCAGTGAGCAGGGTGTGCGAGTTTGCAAAGCTCTATAGGCGGGAGCAGTGTTTGCGAGTGAGCGAAACTCTATAGGAGGGAGCAGGGTGTGCGAGTCCAGTAGAGTGTTTGTGAGCGGGAGCAAAAGGGTCTGCGAGTCTAGTAGAGTTGTTGTAAGCGTGATACTGTTTAGTTCTAATAGAAATCTATGAATGCAGCAGTAGGCAGGGGTTGCCGAAGTTGGGTAAATTTTGTATGTGATTTACTTTTCAGCATATTTATTTCTGCAGTTTATTTCTGTGTTTAAATCGAGAAAATTTGCTATAACCCTATTCACCCCCCCCTCTAGGGTTAATCTAGATCCTACAAGTGGTATCAGAGCCCAGTATATATTTTTTTTAACTCTAGAGTCATGAGTCTACAAAATAATGCTTTTTCTGAGGGATAATCTATTGCTAGGCCACCCATGTTTAACGGGAACGATTATGCTTATTGGAAAGTTAGGATGAGTATTTATCTTAGTTCCGTTGATTATGATGTTTGGGATATTATTGAAACTGGCTTTAAACCTCCCACTACAATCGTTAGTGGTACTGAGATTCCTAAACCTAAGGATAGATGGGATGCAAACGATAAGAAATTGAAAACGACAAATGCTAAAGCCATGAATGCTTTGATATGTGCTCTTGATAAAAATGAATTTAATAGAATTTCTCATTGTACAACAGCACAGGAAATATGGCATACTTTGGAGGTGACACACGAAGGAACTTCTCAAGTCAAGGAGTCTCGGCTAGCCCTATTCAGCAATGAATACGAAAACTTTGTGATGGACAAAGACGAGAGCATAAAGGATATGTTTGGACGCTTTTCAACCTTGGTATACAATGCTAGAGCGCTTGGGAAGGTATTCACTGAGGTAGAGCTTGTGCGGAAGATACTACGAGTTTTACCAATGAACTTTGAGGCAAAAGTCACAGCAATCCAAGAATCAAAAGATCTGAGCAAACTAAGCATGGAGGAGTTGATTGGCAACTTGATGACATATGAGCTTGAGTTAAAAGCAAAGGAAGAACGCAACAACTCCGAACCAAAGAAAAAGACGATTGCCTTAAAAAGTAAAGAAGAAAGCGATGAAGAAGATCCAATTGAAGAGCTTGCAATGGCTGTCAATAATCTTAGAAGATGGTCTAGATTCAAGCCACGCAAGAAGAAAACAAAGGGCAATAGGTCAAAAGATTCCGAAAATTCCGATAATGAACTGACATGTTATAACTGCAACAAGCCTGGCCACATCAAACCAAAATGCCCACTTCTCAAAAACAACAAAGAAAAGAAAAAGGCGAAGAAGGTATTTGCAGCGACTTGGGATGATGAAGAAGGAGAGGAAGCTTCGGATAGCAGCCCAGAGGAGGCTAACTTGTGTTGCATGGCAAAATCAGAATCAGAAGCAACCTCCGACGAATCTAGTGAGGCAGGTGAGTTTACTTATAAAGAACTTGTTTTTATGTGTTCTGATCTTACTAAGGTAGTGGATACTCTTGAATCTAAAATTGAAAAACTGAAATCTGATAGGAGAGAATTTACTCGTGAAAATTTTAGGTTAAAAACTGAACTTGAAAATATTCAAAACCTAGAATGTAACCAATGTAAAATTTTAGATTCGGAACTATCAAAAATTAGGAATAACTCTGAGAATCTTGAAAAAGAAAACTTGAGTCTTAAAGAAAACATCGACACTAGGAGAAAGGATTTTATTAATCGATGCACCTCACTTGTTACTGAAAACTCAACATTAAAAACCAAAGTCCAAAACCTTGAGAAATCCTTGAATAACTTTTCAAGAGGCGAAAAATCTTTCAACATGCTATTGGGAAATCAAATTTTTGCTAACAATAGAAAAGGACTAGGTTTTGGAAAATCACAAGATGATGATAAAGGTAAAAGTGCTGCTCGATCTGAAATAATTGGAAATCAGGTTGAAAATCATAGTCATAGGAACACAAAATTTAATCAAGTCAATTTAATGAGCACGTTTTGTAGAGAATTTGGACATAATCGAAATAATTGTTGGTATAGACCCAAACACGTGAAAACTATACCAATTTGGGTTCCAAAAGGCACAAATATAAAATCTTTGAAAGTCAAACAAATTTGGGTGCCAAAAGGAACATGTATAAATAGTTTTGAGTCTCCAAAAACATATTTTTCATATTCTGCCACTAACAACAATGGACCTATAAAAACAAATAGGTCACATAAATCTTTTATCGCGTAGGTGTGGTGGCAGGCTAAGGAACAACAATAGTGTTCTCTGGATTTTGGCTGTTCCAGAAACACAACGGGCGACAAAGCAAAGTTCCTTAGCCTAGTATAAAGGTGACAGAATCACAACGGACAACAACGAAAAATATCGTAAAGGTAAAACAGGTATGGTATGTTTTAAACGATATAATAATTGTGATAATCTGCACCGTATTTTGAATTAATTCTGCCAATATTGAGATGAATAAAAGATGATGATTTTGATTCTGATTTTTTCAAAATTGTTGGCCAATTATGCTTTTATGCCAAAAACACTACAATCCTTGAAATACTTTATATCGATTAATTTGGATTGCTGATGGTGCTTTTATTGATTGACGATAATATTTTTGGCTAAATCTATATTCACGATTTCTTCTATTTACATGGCTTCAACTTAAAATCCTAATGAATTCTATTTAAAAATTGTAAAAAGATTTTTAAGAAATTTTTGACTTATTTTTATTTATGACATTGATTTGTGCTTAAATGATGACCAATCAGATTTTCAACATTGAACTAATCCATATAAATTTGTTCGGTCAAATGATGGTATTTGATTACTCATGCTACACGTAGATATATTGGTTTTGACATTTTTGTCACTGCTTGTAAATTTGCACGATTTCAAATTCATGAGAAAAAGGATTTTTAAGAAATTGTTTTTGAAATAATTATGATGTTGATTGACTGTTGATTACTCATGAAAATAATTGTTTATCTTCTGGTTTCTGAAATTAACATCATGATATTTGTTTGAGTGTTAACACGGCTTAAATTCAAATTCAAAAGAATGATGTTTTGAAATTTTTGGTGCCCATCTCATGGTTTGATTCAACAAGTAAATATTGAGTGAAATTTAAATTCAGATGCGGATTACACTGGTAGTATGGTTGATAGAAAAATTACTAAGTGTAACGTGATTAATTATTTTGAAACATTCATTTGCTGCATTTTTTTTCCAAAGAAAATATCTGCATATTTTTCACTTGAAATAATTTTCAAATAGCAGAAAATTTTCTTATAAACCCCCCTCAAGAAATCATGTTTGACCATATTTACAGCTTAGTTATTTTTTGAAAAATTGATTTTATAATTTTTAATTTGATTTTAAATGACAAATTTGACTAATCTGACTCCCTTTGATTATCGAAAAGATAAATAGTGATTGAAAAAGAGATGAATGTTGATATTTATCATATATTATAACTCGAGAAAGTATAATTAAAAAAATTTTCTTTAGAATTTCATAACAAGAGTTATAAAAACTTTTTGTTGGATAATAATTCCATGACCATTTCTATTTCTATCATCTTTCTATCGAACATCACTCATCAAGATCATATTTAATATGTAAATTTGTGGTAGTTTACAAAGGAAATCATTTGTTCTTCAATATCTTTAAATCAGTGAAGGAAATTATTTGTGCTTCAATTTCTTATATTCAGCAATTTAAAATAAATATCCAAAGTATTCACTCTCATTTAAAAGTCCTCACGGTTATGCATGGGTGAATTACTTGGATTTTTGATTATGTGCTTCCATGCTCATTTAAAAGTCCTCACGGTTATGCATGTATGGAACGCATATTAAAAATAATTGATTTAATAGACAAGTTGATTCTAATCCCATTTAAAAGTCCTCACGGTCATGCGTGGTTAGAAGATACTTGATTTCATTTTTTTAAATTAAATTGGATTACTACTAATCTCATTTAAAAGTCCTAACGGTTATGCATGGTTAGTAGATATTCAAATTTCCAGAAATAAATATACCACAAATAGACATATCTATATGAATTTTTGATGATTCTATCTCCATCACTTCTGAAAGTGGAATATGCGCTTGACAAGAGTAATTATGATTTTTGTTTGAGTTTTATTGAAGTTTGATATTTATATTTAATTGAGTTAAATGTTTGATTCATGTCTATCACTTCATCCCTATTTTTATAACACTGTTATTCTTTTGCTGATAACAAAAGGGGGAGAGAAAAGTTAAGATTTTGTCAAATAGAATCAAGCAAAGGTCAAATAACTTTCAATTTGCATATAGGCTCATTTACATATTTTTATTTGTATGCATATATGTAGGGGGAGTATCACATATGTAGGGGGAGTATCACATAAAAAGGAAGCATTCAAATAGGGGGAGCAAATGAAATTATCAAATACATTTAATATATTCAAAATCTTAAATATATGTTTGTTATCATCAAAAGGGGGAGATTGTTGAATATGCGCTTTGCGCTATATGATTTTTGTTTGATGATAATAAACATATATACATTCATATAAATGTATTTGGTAATGTACTATTTTATTTTTCATAATTTAAATAAATATTTGTTGAATAAAATTAAATTTCACAGAATTTGAATTTGAATTCAAACAAAACAAGTTAAACAGATTTTGAATTCAAACAGAAATTTTATTCAAACAAATATTTTGTATAGTATGTATTTGGTTAGATAAATATCTGTTGAATAAAATAAATTACACAGAATTTGAATTTGAATTCAAACAGAACAAGTTACACAGTTTTTGAATTCAAACGAATATTTTATTCAAACGAATATTTATTACAAACTTGAATAGTACAAATTCATGCTCTCACTATACATATACATTTCTGATTACATCACGATTACATCACAAATATTTTTACATTGATAACCTCACTACATATCACTCACACTCGTATTTTGTCTTCAACTGCATTCCGGTTTGAATCCAGCATCTGAGCAATCTGCAAAAATATAAACTAACGCAGTAAAATTGAAAATAAAATATTTTTGCGATATAAAATAAAACGTGAATTTTGAAAATGATATTTGCCTCAGTTATTTGGGTTGTTCGTCATCATTTAAATTTGAATTCATCATACACGAACAACTTGTGACATACACAGTATATTACTGTATATGCCACAAGGCCGTGCACGCCGATATATACACTTGATTGATTTACAGGGACAGGTAAGCACAGGTCAAACCCAAATGCAAAGCGGGTTCAACTCATGAGCAATATATTTAAAATCACGACACGAGCACAAGGTCAAACCCGAGCTGTAAAACTGGGTTCAACACAAGGCAGTCATGAAGTATGCAAAGAGCTTGAGCATGAGATATTGCAACTACAGTAATGCATCAGTGACCAAACACTACAAACTGCAACATGGCGAAGACTACAAGAACATGACAGCAAACAGGAAGTGCAATTCCAAGTGAAGAACCAGACTCAAGTTAGTGCGCAGTGCATATATGATGCATACAAGTTCAGGCCACAACATGTCAATGCAAGCACAGCCACAAGACTATAAGCAGTGCCACAAAACCAGGCAACGTGTACACAAAGACAACAGCCAGTTCAAATGCAACATTGAAAACAAGCTGCATGAATACAACATGAAGTACAACCACAAGTTCACAAGTGCAGCATCACCAAAGACTCAACAGGGAAAATGGAACCAGACACAACAGTGAATGAGCAGACAACTCAAATTCCAAATGCATCAGTACATGAATACTGTAACAAATGCAAGCTCGACTATCAGTGCAATGAACACTACAACAATGACCAATGAACAAAGAACAGAGACCAGACAGGTCAAGCACCAAGGCAGATCACAAATGCATGCCACCAAGTAAACAAACTTAGGCAAATCAGTAACCAACACAATACCAAGTTCAACAACATCAAGTACAAGTCTCAAATGTCCAGTTAAAACTTCAACAAGACAGTGATGCTCAACTAAAGTTAAGAAAAGACCAGCTACAGAAATGCATGCAAGTGTCAAAGTACAGGTGCAAGTGTACATAAGAGAAGTACAAAATGACCAAACAGCAATGCAAGTATAAGTATGGCAGTGAAATTCAGTGAAGTGCACAAACAACATGACAACTGACATGAATACATCAATAAACCAAGTAGCAGTATGAAGCAATTTGAAGCAAAGGTGAACCTGAACAGGTACACAAGTGTGCCAGAGAAAGAAAGGATGAAAGCTACATGATACACAGTGATGCATAGCAACTTCATAGCAGCTACACAACAAAGCAATGACCAGAACACAAGTACAAGCAAATAAATGCAATAGGAAGTGATATAACAGCAACTACAGGTACTCAACAAGGTGAAATCAAAGTGTGCAACTCGAAAATGGATATAAGTGACTCAGACCAAATGCAGTAACATACTGCAACAACCAAAACCAGTTCAACAAGTATGAACCAGTCAAGGCAACTTGAAGCATACAAGCTCAATGAAGATTGCAGCAATACACAGATGAACAAAATAACCAAGTGCAACATCAAACAGAATGAAATGCACAATGTCACAGCAAACTGGCACCAGCTAGAAGATCAACTCGAAGCAATTGACCACAAACAACAATTTAGCTCGAAGAAGTGACAGTAGACAAGTCAAAGAATAACATTGCAGACTCAAATTATCAACTAATCAACAGTCGAAAATATACGAAATTGACAAAGTCAAATATCACAAATCACGAATTCAATTCAAAGCCGTGACCAACCAAGCAAGAAATATGAACAAGTCAACATCTGTGACGACCACCCATGACTCCCGCACCAAAACAAGGGAATAGTGCGCTGAAAGGTGTGCAAGGCAACCATGGATGATAGTCAGGGTAAAATAAAATCGCAGAATCTCTATCGTAACTCACAGCGCATGGATAAAATACAATAGAGAAATATATAGTGAAGTCTCATAACAGAAAAATCATCATATAAGCATCACAGAAGTTTTATACAATCATCTCAACAAATCCATACATCAAGACCTCACTACAAACACTCATCAAATACAGCAGCGGATACCCAGTACATATAAGAAAATAATATGCATAGCCTCCTGCTCGTCTTCGTCATCATCAGCGGAAAACTCTAAGCACAACACCTGCCACCTGCTACCTAGTCTGCCCATCCCAAACATGGATGAACAGCCCAAGGTAATAAGAGGAGACATAAAACCTTGAGTCAGACAAAGTCTTAGTGAGCAGTAAATTAACAATCAAACATACCAAAGAGCATAAGGGATAAAAGGAATAGGAACCAAACCATCCCACTCCACCTCTTTCTACAGTGATAGCCCCCAGACACACACTAAGGAGAAGTAAGCATAACATAGCAGATAAGTAAGGTAAAGCAATAATCACTCGAGTCAAGGACGATGTTTTCCAAATACAAACCCCCAAGGCCTAAACCAAGATCAGATAAGCACCCAGAAAACACCGCTCTTGAAGCCGAATGATGATACAACCAAACATCCAAACATCCATGACTCTGGCTATCACTGTTATCATTGCCTTGATTTCACCGTTAGTTGAATGACCGCCTGTCAAGGGCTAATGTTAACCCCGGTTTAGCCATAACTCCGCACGTCATCGTGACCCGTGCCTAAGCCGAACGCATCAGCCCAGAGTACTAGCACGTCATCATGACCCGTGCCTGGAACGTCATCGTGACCCGTTCCAACGTACCCTTGCTTTGAGTATGCTAGAACCTTCAACAACGATGAGATCTTAGCCTCCTAGTCATCCTCCTCGACGACTACTTCCATACTAGCTCAAGCGCCTCTCAAGCTAACCATTATCCACCCCAACCCGGACCGCATCACCGAGTTATAACTTTGCACGTCGTCATGACCCGTGCTTGGAACGTCTTCGTGACCCGTCCCATCACAACATATGTCTTGCCTCATCACATCATAGCAAAGTCTCTCAACTTGGAACGTCATCATGACCCGTCCCATCTCAACACAAGCCTTGCCTCATCATATCATCGCAAAGTCCCAACTCAACCATGCTTTGCCTTCTCGCATCATGGCAAGATCCCACATCCTCGAATCCATCCATATGAGCTTCCACATCCGCTTCATATGCCATTGGCAGCTTTCACCATTCAAGAGCCTTTCCACTTAGCTTTTGAATCATCTTCAACCATCTTGTTCCAAATCAACTACAAGCTAACTTGGAGCAATCAAATCTAACATACATTCAAACATTCAACCATTCAAACAAGATCTATTAAGCAATATCAATTATAATGGCAATTTCGTAATTAAGTGAGCAAAAGTCCAACATACGTGAAATCATGGTTTTTAGCATAGATCTATCAAATCTAAAACATGGGTTTTGTCTCTAATACTTGATAAATAACTTTCATAGATAAACATCTTCAAATATGATGGATCTACATGCAGACTTAAGGAAAATGCGAGAAAACGCTAACTTTAACACATAAACATATCACCAATCCACTACACTCCTTTGGGTCCGTGTGAGAGATAACTACCACTCACCAAATCACCCAAACACTACAAAAACTACACACTTCAGATCTGGACAGCGAAGATCAAGGTTTGATCCGGCAATATCCCGCTTCAATCGATGAAATCTAGCTCGAACGGATGAAGATCTTCAACTTTGGCACTTGAATCTTCAATCTAAATCTTCGATCTTGGATGGATGCTAACACTTGATTGGAATGGAGAAAAGAAGATGAAGAAATGTTGTAGTCGAGTCTTCAAAATGGCAGCACTTCGTCGCTTCAAAAACCGGTGCCAAAAAGTGAGCCAAACCCCTCTATTTATAGGCTGGAAACCCCTTAGGTCGTCGCCCCTTAGGTCGTCCCCGACCTAACTATGAGTCGTTGCCGACTCATCAGCCCCTACGACCTACGACCTAACCAACACAACATACAACCAAGGCCGACTTACGACTTAACCCAGACGCGACCTAAAACACAGGCCGACCTAACGACTTAACGTACTGCCGACCCAACTGTCACACGACTCAACACACTGCCGCATTTCCTAAGTCCTAGGTCGCCTGACGACTTAACTAGCATGCCGACCTACGACCTAAGACCCTGCCGACTCAACTCCTTGCTGACCTAACACAACGACTTACGACTCAACAATGCTGACCTAACTCCTGCCCAAGCTATCTATAAGTCGCTAACGACTCAAGTCCTGCCGACTTAATACACAGCATCCCTAACACTAAGTCGCTCACGCGACTCAACTTGCCCAGCGGCCTAACACTCCCTTAAGTCGTTCAACGACCTAACTTTTCTTAGGTCGTTGACATACTTAACTCGCCAACAACTGACTCACTAACACGTAGGTCGCTGACTCGTTAACTCTTAGGTCGCTTACTAGACTCCCCAACGACCTAACATCCAAACGACCTATCCCCTTAAGTCGGCTACCTCCATGACTCGTTCGCATGACCTAGGCTCCTACCGACTCAATCATCACATGACCTAAGACGTTAAGTCGGTCACGACTCAATCCCTAACGACCTAGGCTACCAAACGACTTAAGCACTAAGTCGTTGACTAACTTAACTCGTAAATTCGACCTAAGCACCATACGAGTTAACTTCCACACAACTTATCAACACTAACGACCTATAAATTCTACAATCTATCGACACGTAAAATACGGGTCGTTACATTCTCTCCCCCTTAGGAATTTCGCCCTCGAAATTCCAAGCAATCAACAGAAATCAAAGATATTCCGCATGCCTACCATCCATAGCAATCAACAGATCATGCATCCAATTCTAACCTAGCATGCAGAATTCTAAGACTTAGAACAAGCTACAAATTCATGAGATGTCACGACACTTTAGGGCCATACCTCGAAGAGTCCGGGATGAGCTGCCTTCATCCTCTCTTCCTCCTCCCATGTACAGTCGTTAACATCATCACTCCATTGTACCTTGAGCAACGTAATCGTCTTCCTCCTAAGCTGTTTCGTATCGGTTTCAACAATACGAAGCGGCTTACGAGGTCTCGAAACAACAGGATCAACCTCCAAGTCTTCACAGCTATCAGCAAAAACCACCGTAGTTGGGTCGTGCACATACTTCCGTAGATAGGATACATGAAAAACATTGTGCACACCCACCATCTTCTCCGGTAACTCCAATCTATAAGCGAGTTTTCCAATTCGCTTGATAATCGGGAATGGTCCAACAAATCTCGGAGTTAACTTTCCTTTGTTCCCGAATCTAATAACATTCTTCAATGGAGAAATCTTCACAAAAACCCTATCACCCACGTCGAATTCCAAATCCTTTCGACGATTATCTGCATAACTTTTCTGACGATCTTGGGCTGCCTTCATTCGTTGCCGAATGATCTCTATACAATCTGAAGTCTGTCGAATCATCTCTGGCCCAAGTATCAGCTTTTCTCCGGTTTCCAACCAACATGTCGGAGAGTTACACGGTCTTCCATATAATGCCTCATATGGTGCCATACCGATACTCGACTGATAACTGTTATTATAAGCAAACTCCACCAAATGAAGGTGATCTTCCCATGATCCTCCGAAGTCCAAAACACATGCTCTAAGAAGATCTTCCAAAACTCGGTTGACTCTCTCAGTCTGACCATCTGTTTGAGGGTGATAAGCTGTACTCAAACACAACTCAGTTCCCAAAACTTCCTGGAAGCTCTTCCAAAATCTACTGGTGAACAATGGATCTCGATCGCTCACTATACTCTTCGGAACACCATGGAATCGAACTATCCACTTCACATAAAGCTCAGCCAGCTTCGATGCAGTCCTAGTCGATCGAACAGGAATGAATCTTGCACTCTTAGTCAAACGATCTACTATGACCCAAATCCCTTCATTCCCTGCTCTTGTCCTAGGTAGACCATCGATAAAGTCCATCGACACTTGCTCCCACTTCCATGTAGGAACCTCCAATGGCTGAAGCAATCCACTGGGCTTCTTCTGCTCAGCTTTCACCAACTGGCAATTCATACACTTGGAAATAAAATTTCCAACATCCTTCTTCATACCTTCCCAGTAGTAGGTTCTCTTCATATCCCGATACATCTTATTTCCACCTGGATGAATTGTCAACTTCGAGTGGTGACTCTCCCTCAGAACTTCATCTCTCAATCCATCTACATCGGGAACAACTAGTCGCCCTTGTTTTCGAAGCCAACCCTCTCGATCGACTTCAAATCCTTTATCCTTCTCCGGGTCCAATCCAGATTTCAAATCACAGATAATCTTGACAAGCTTATCATCTCCCCTTTGCCTCTCACCAATCCTTTCCACAAGAGTAGGCCTTATCGATAAGTTTGCCAACATCTCAGGTTCCAATTCACATCTGGGCCTGAAATCAAACTCAGCCAAATACTCAAGACTCTTCCATTCCGAAAACATGGCTCCCAAACCTGCATGTCTTCGACTTAACGCATCAGCCACTGCGTTACCTTTCCCTGGAGTACAGGCTATACCAAAATCATATGATGCTAGGAACTCTAGCCACCGTTGCTGTCGAAGATTCAAATCCTTTTGGGAGAACAGATACTTTAACGACTTATGATCTGTAAACAACTCGAATCTAACTCCCAATAGGTAATGTCTCCATATCTTCAAAGCAAACACAATCGCCGCTAACTCCAAATCATGAGTCGGATAATTCCTTTCATGCGGCTTCAGTTGTCGACTAGCATATGCAACAACTTTATCCTTCTGCATTAGCACCGCTCCTAGTCCAGTGCCACATGCATCGGTGTAGACCACCATCTCATCATTCCCACTAGGAATAGTCAAAACAGGAGCACTTGTCAGTCGCTCTTTCAGGATCACGAAAGCTTGCTCACATTTATCATCCCATCTGAACACTTGGTTCTTCTTCGTCAATCCTGTCAACGGTGCAGCTATCTTGGAAAAGTCTTTGATAAACCGACGATAATATCCTGCTAATCCAAGAAAACTCCTCACATCAGATGCATTCTTAGGCCTAACCCAATCCTGGATCGCTGCCACCTTAGCGGGATCAACCGCTATTCCATTTCCAGAAATAACATGACCTAAGAACCTCACTTCATTCTTCCAGAAGTGACACTTCGAAAACTTAGCCTTCAGCTGATGTTTCCGTAAGATTCCCAAAACAATCCTCAAGTGCGTCTTGTGCTCTCCCTCAGTTCTGGAATAAATCAGAATATCATCCACGAACACAAGCACGAACTTATTCAACTGATCTCTGAACACTCTATTCATAAGATCCACAAAATATGCTGGCGCGTTAGTCAATCCGAACGGCATTACCAGCCACTCATAAAACCCGGATGGTGTCCTGAAAGCAGTCTTCGGCACACTATCCTTCGCCACTCTCAACTGGTGAAATCCCGTTGCCAAATCCATCTGAGAAAACACCTTAGCCTCGTGAAGCTGATCAAACAAGTCATCTATTCTCGGCAATGGATACTTGTTCTTCTTAGTCACCTTATTCAGCTCACGATAATCAACACACAACCTCAACGATCCATCCGCTTTGGTTGCGAACACAACTGGCGCACCCCATTCGGACACACTTCTCCGAATGAATCCTTTCTGCAAAAGGTCATCAACTTGCACCTTCAGCTCTTGCTGCTCCCTCGGTGCCATCCGCCTAAGAGGCATCACAACAGGTCTGGCTCCCTCAACTAGATCGATACGAAACTCGATCTCCCTATGCGGCGGCAACCCTTTGACTTCCTCAAAGACATTCTCAAACTCATTCACAATAGGCACCGATGACAGTCCATCCCGTGGAACAACTAGCGAATACATGAAGCTCATGAAGACGCCTTCTTCATGCTTACATCGTATCACAACCTTTCGCCCTTCCACATTCCCGACTGTCACCTCAAGCCTCTCACAATCAATCCTAGCCGCATACTTCCTAAGCCAGTCCATACCCAAAATAATTCCGAACCCCGCAAAGTTCAGGACAAAGCAATCACAAACAAACGAGCAATCATTACTCGACACAACTAGACCACGGCATATCATACACAAACATGACGAACCCCCTACCGGATTAGTCACAACCAATGGCCTATCAACAATATCCGGTTTCATACCTAACCGGCTTACCAAATCATCACAAACAAAAGAATGCGACGCTCCAGTATCAAACAACACTCTAACTGGAACACCACAAATAGAAAGAGTACCTTGAACCACCACACTCTTCCCCTTTTCTTCAGCAGTCGGAGCTTTTGAAGACGATGGAACAGCCCCCAAAGCATAGGCTTGCACAACCTGCCTATCTTTCCTCGGTTCTGGACAGTCCTTCTTAATGTGTCCCAGCTTATCACAGTTGTAACACTTCAACTGCACCTTCGGATTCTTGCAATCCCGAGAAAGATGACCCTTCTGACGGCAGTTATAACAAGTCACCTCGCCCTTTGGCTTCTTCTGACCATCCTTTCCCTTCTGTTGCTGCTGCTTCCTCTTCTTATTCCCACTCTGCTGTGGTTTAGATCCTTCCCTGGTTACAGCAACAACAGAACTTTCCCTAGGAAACAAACTCTCATGCCTCAGAGCTTTCTCCACCAGCTTCTCAAATGGATCGTCCAGATGATCCACTAACTGCCTTCCTAGATAAGCATCCAGACCAGTCACAAACTTTTCATTCTTCTGGTAGGGAGAATCAATATATGATCTGGCATACTTAGACAAAGCTTCAAACTCAGAAATGTACTCAAGAACAGGCCTTCCCCCTTGCTTGAGCTCCACAAACCTCTTAAACAAGACAGATTTCTGGGAAGTAGAGATGAACTTAGCTTCAAATCTAACTTGGAATTGCTCCCAAGTAATCCCTTCTTCTGGTGTATCGATGGTGATAGAATTCCACCAATCAGCAGCTCTTCCCTGAAGCTGTCTCGATGCAAGCTTCCTCTTAGTTGCATCCTCAATCCCTAAGTCACCAAAGATTCTTTTGCAAGCATCTATCCACCTCTGCACCTCAATAGTCGACTCCGTCCCCAAGAAAGCTTTTCCTCCAAGAGAAGTATAATCCTTGCAAAGCTTAGCAAAATCCACCGGTCTTGGAGCTTGAACTTGAACTCCCACATCCACTGATGATCCTGAAGCTGGTATCCTTCTCATGATCGAAGTCATCATCGCTTCGAACATAGTTCCATAATCAACAGCTCCTTCATCAGCACGGCTTTCCCTTGCAGCTGGTCTCCCTCTTCGACTCATCCTTAATATCTGTAATAAGAATGATTAGAACACCTTAAGAAACAACTGCATAAGGAGTTCAAATCCTTCTAGGCTACTATATTATATATAGTAATCATCCATCAAAATACAATTACGTCTCTCATACGTAGTTACGTCAGTGAGCGTTGGCTGAAATCGATTAACCAAAGCTCTGATACCAAATGTGACGACCACCCATGACTCCCGCACCAAAACAAGGGAATAGTGCGCTGAAAGGTGTGCAAGGCAACCATGGATGATAGTCAGGGTAAAATAAAATCGCAGAATCTCTATCGTAACTCACAGCGCATGGATAAAATACAATAGAGAAATATATAGTGAAGTCTCATAACAGAAAAATCATCATATAAGCATCACAGAAGTTTTATACAATCATCTCAACAAATCCATACATCAAGACCTCACTACAAACACTCATCAAATACAGCAGCGGATACCCAGTACATATAAGAAAATAATATGCATAGCCTCCTGCTCGTCTTCGTCATCATCAGCGGAAAACTCTAAGCACAACACCTGCCACCTGCTACCTAGTCTGCCCATCCCAAACATGGATGAACAGCCCAAGGTAATAAGAGGAGACATAAAACCTTGAGTCAGACAAAGTCTTAGTGAGCAGTAAATTAACAATCAAACATACCAAAGAGCATAAGGGATAAAAGGAATAGGAACCAAACCATCCCACTCCACCTCTTTCTACAGTGATAGCCCCCAGACACACACTAAGGAGAAGTAAGCATAACATAGCAGATAAGTAAGGTAAAGCAATAATCACTCGAGTCAAGGACGATGTTTTCCAAATACAAACCCCCAAGGCCTAAACCAAGATCAGATAAGCACCCAGAAAACACCGCTCTTGAAGCCGAATGATGATACAACCAAACATCCAAACATCCATGACTCTGGCTATCACTGTTATCATTGCCTTGATTTCACCGTTAGTTGAATGACCGCCTGTCAAGGGCTAATGGTAACCCCGGTTTAGCCATAACTCCGCACGTCATCGTGACCCGTGCCTAAGCCGAACGCATCAGCCCAGAGTACTAGCACGTCATCATGACCCGTGCCTGGAACGTCATCGTGACCCGTTCCAACGTACCCTTGCTTTGAGTATGCTAGAACCTTCAACAACGATGAGATCTTAGCCTCCTAGTCATCCTCCTCGACGACTACTTCCATACTAGCTCAAGCGCCTCTCAAGCTAACCATTATCCACCCCAACCCGGACCGCATCACCGAGTTATAACTTTGCACGTCGTCATGACCCGTGCTTGGAACGTCTTCGTGACCCGTCCCATCACAACATATGTCTTGCCTCATCACATCATAGCAAAGTCTCTCAACTTGGAACGTCATCATGACCCGTCCCATCTCAACACAAGCCTTGCCTCATCATATCATCGCAAAGTCCCAACTCAACCATGCTTTGCCTTCTCGCATCATGGCAAGATCCCACATCCTCGAATCCATCCATATGAGCTTCCACATCCGCTTCATATGCCATTGGCAGCTTTCACCATTCAAGAGCCTTTCCACTTAGCTTTTGAATCATCTTCAACCATCTTGTTCCAAATCAACTACAAGCTAACTTGGAGCAATCAAATCTAACATACATTCAAACATTCAACCATTCAAACAAGATCTATTAAGCAATATCAATTATAATGGCAATTTCGTAATTAAGTGAGCAAAAGTCCAACATACGTGAAATCATGGTTTTTAGCATAGATCTATCAAATCTAAAACATGGGTTTTGTCTCTAATACTTGATAAATAACTTTCATAGATAAACATCTTCAAATATGATGGATCTACATGCAGACTTAAGGAAAATGCGAGAAAACGCTAACTTTAACACATAAACATATCACCAATCCACTACACTCCTTTGGGTCCGTGTGAGAGATAACTACCACTCACCAAATCACCCAAACACTACAAAAACTACACACTTCAGATCTGGACAGCGAAGATCAAGGTTTGATCCGGCAATATCCCGCTTCAATCGATGAAATCTAGCTCGAACGGATGAAGATCTTCAACTTTGGCACTTGAATCTTCAATCTAAATCTTCGATCTTGGATGGATGCTAACACTTGATTGGAATGGAGAAAAGAAGATGAAGAAATGTTGTAGTCGAGTCTTCAAAATGGCAGCACTTCGTCGCTTCAAAAACCGGTGCCAAAAAGTGAGCCAAACCCCTCTATTTATAGGCTGGAAACCCCTTAGGTCGTCGCCCCTTAGGTCGTCCCCGACCTAACTATGAGTCGTTGCCGACTCATCAGCCCCTACGACCTACGACCTAACCAACACAACATACAACCAAGGCCGACTTACGACTTAACCCAGACGCGACCTAAAACACAGGCCGACCTAACGACTTAACGTACTGCCGACCCAACTGTCACACGACTCAACACACTGCCGCATTTCCTAAGTCCTAGGTCGCCTGACGACTTAACTAGCATGCCGACCTACGACCTAAGACCCTGCCGACTCAACTCCTTGCTGACCTAACACAACGACTTACGACTCAACAATGCTGACCTAACTCCTGCCCAAGCTATCTATAAGTCGCTAACGACTCAAGTCCTGCCGACTTAATACACAGCATCCCTAACACTAAGTCGCTCACGCGACTCAACTTGCCCAGCGGCCTAACACTCCCTTAAGTCGTTCAACGACCTAACTTTTCTTAGGTCGTTGACATACTTAACTCGCCAACAACTGACTCACTAACACGTAGGTCGCTGACTCGTTAACTCTTAGGTCGCTTACTAGACTCCCCAACGACCTAACATCCAAACGACCTATCCCCTTAAGTCGGCTACCTCCATGACTCGTTCGCATGACCTAGGCTCCTACCGACTCAATCATCACATGACCTAAGACGTTAAGTCGGTCACGACTCAATCCCTAACGACCTAGGCTACCAAACGACTTAAGCACTAAGTCGTTGACTAACTTAACTCGTAAATTCGACCTAAGCACCATACGAGTTAACTTCCACACAACTTATCAACACTAACGACCTATAAATTCTACAATCTATCGACACGTAAAATACGGGTCGTTACAACATCAAAGCCGTGGGACGCAAGAAACAGAAATACGCATATGAAAAAGTCAGAATCGATCTCAACCATTCAAGCATCATCAAGTGGCCGAGATAAAGAATTTGACAAATTCAATCAAATTTATATGAACGCAAATATAGGAATTCATCCTATTAAAACCCTAATCATCATCGGCATTTAGATGGATCGAGTTCAAGTATCAATTTTTAAAAAAAAAGGACACAGTACATACCGAATTCACAAGCAACGAACTCGATCGAGCAACTGCAAAACATCCAATAGCCAACCATCAGAGAAGCAGCGAGCTATGGAAACATATCACAGATCAATTGAAGAAACCGAAGCCAACAAAGAGCCGAAGCCCTAACTGGAACAAAAGGGAACGAAGCCCTAATCAGAAAGAGGCCGCCATTTTTCTTCTCAAAAGAAAGTGGATCGGGTTAATAAAAACAAGGGGCCGGTTTTGTTTTATAAAAGGGCTAAAGTTTTATTTAGGGTCCAAGTAAAAAAGGGGTTTTGTTTCTATAGGCTTTTATTAATATTGTTAATTAGTTTAGGGTTATTTTTTCTATTGTTCTTAATTATTGTTTTTATTTTACGAATCAAAGAATTTAGGTAAATCACCACCTAGGTTTAGGTAGTGTCAGATTGTCTATTTTGAGTTAGTTCAGTGAGCAGGGTGTGCGAGTTTGCAAAGCTCTATAGGCGGGAGCAGTGTTTGCGAGTGAGCGAAACTCTATAGGCGGGAGCAGGGTGTGTGAGTCTAGTAGAGTGTTTGTGAGCGGGAGCAAAAGGGTCTGCGAGTCTAGTAGAGTTGTTGTAAGCGTGATACTGTTTAATTCTAATAGAAATCTATGAATGCAGCAGTAGGCAGGGGTTGCCGAAGCTGGGTAAATTTTGTGTGTGATTTACTTTTCAGCATATTTATTTCTGCAGTTTATTTCTGTGTTTAAATCGAGAAAATTTGCTATAACCCTATTCACCCCCCCCTCTAGGGTTAATCTAGATCCTACAGAGACTGTAGCAGGACTTCAAATCAGCAGTAGAAAATATCGCGTAGGAGGCAAGCAAGACGCGACGATGGCTGATGGAATAGCCGAGTATGCAGTGATGATTATTTAGAAAGCGTTGATTTTTGAAACCCTAGTTTTTTTGGTTCGAGCATCGCCGACATGGAGATTGCTATTGAGCTGTAACTTTGAAGTAAAACAGATTTTTGGTGCTGCCCGGTTCAGTTGGTTGCCCCATCCCATGGGCTTGCCCCTGGGCCGGCCCTAGCTAAAAGATTTACAACGGTTAATAACCGTTGCTACTTAACCACGGTTCAAAACCGTTGTTAATTGTAACGAAGCGCGCCAAAAAAGTATGGCGCGAAAGGATGAAATTCACCGCGCCTATTTGTCTCCAAAGAAGCTACGGTTAATAACCGTTCCCAATTAGCAACGATTAAAACCCGTTGCTAATTTAACCAAGACGGTTACTAACCGTTGCTAAATGGCAACGGTTATTAACCATTGCTAAATGAGCGGATGGTTAGTGGCAAATCACAGTATTTGGTGTAGTGTTTGTTTTAAATCTCATTGTTTAAATTATTGATAAGAGAATATAGCTAATGCATTTTGTTAAAAACACATTTTCTCATTTGAAATCTGAAATCAAATCTCAGTAAATCAAAACCCAATACAAACAACAAATGCATGTTTAAAATATGCAAATCAATTCCTTCAAAAACAAACTTCAATCAAATCTGCACTCAATATCAAATTTCTGCAAAACATACATCTTCAAAATATAAACCAATCTTCAATCAAATTCTGCAAATCTGAGCAATGAAGTTTTGGGTTCTGCATGCCATATTTCTGCATCAAACTAGAAGATCAACTTCAAATCTGTGCATTTGAATGGAGTCTGCATGCATACATCAACAGGAAAAGCAACTTCAACTTGCAAAACCCAGATTTCAAATGCATTTCAATATGCAGTTTCTGGAAATTGGATCTGCATCTATTTGCTCTACATCTTCATAAAATAAAGGTGAGTAAACTTCTATTTCAAAAACAGATTCTTCTTTTAAATTAAATGCTTAATTGATATACTAAAACTCAAGTTCAACAAAACTGTCATGTAAAAATCAAATTAAACTGCTATGATTTGAAACTGCAGCATCTTCATTTTTGATAAATAACTTCACAATTGAAAGTTGTTTTAAATAATCTGTGCATGTGTCTGATAAAAGTAAGCTTGTTGGATTGATCTTGTGTTGTGATGATGTTTTGGGTATACATATGTAAATATGTATATGTGTGTAGCTGATGCTATGAATCTGCATACCTGTTGTTTTATTTCTATTTTTATTTTACTAAGATTTTAAAAAGAAAACCTTTATCTCTGAGTTTAGTCTCTGTTAGGATTTGTAACAACCCGCATATTTAACGATTTTATATTTAAATATTTTATTTAAATATTTTATCGTTAGTCAGATTTTAGTCCGAAAAGCTACTTTTTGCATACGGTCGAATTAGGACTCGAGACAACTCCCATTGAGTTTAAAACGCCGTTTGTGACCTTTTTGAGTATAAGCTTCGATATGTTTAGAAAAAGTTAATTTTTGCTACTTTTCACTTTGGGTTTGGTTTGGGCTCAGCCCTATGTTAACTTATGCTCAAATCTGAGCCACTCTTCCCCACTCACCCTCATTCTCTTCTCATTTCAGTCTTCTTAGCATTAATGGTGGGAGAGATTGGAAATTAAAACTCCAAAACCCTAGTTTCTCTTGCAAATCAAATTCCTAGCTCCAAACTCAAGAAGAACCCATTGGTAAGCTTCTCTTCTTCTTCTCCAACTTATTCTCTTACCAATTTCAAAAATTCCTAAACCTAATTTTGGGAATGTTCTTGTTTTTGAGCATAGATTCAAGCTCAATTGGGTTGTGTTGAAGAGAGGTTGATTCTCCATTTGCTTTCAAGCTTCTTCTCGTTTGATTTTGTGAAAAGGTGAGATTTTTATCTCACATCTATGACTATAATTATCTTTGGTTGTTGGGTATGAATTCCTAACACTTCTTCATGTGCATTTGCTCTTGATTTGGATTGGTTTTGTGAATATTCCAATTTTTGGGTTTTTAAGTCAAATTTGTGTGAAAATCCTTATATGGATGTTTGATCGTGCTTTTAGTGATGCACCGAGGAGCATATAGGGCCGGGTTGCCGATTGGCATAAACCCTTAGAGCCAATGTTCGTCCGGTTGCATTTTGGAAGAATTTGCTCTTCATTTGAATAGGCTGAAAAACAGCCCAGGCATGATTCAGTCGACTGAAAACTCTGTTCAGTCGACTTAACCTGGAACCCGAAAGTTTTCAGGCATGATTCAGTCGACTGAAAAACTCTGCACAGTCGACTGAACCTGGAAATAGAAAGTTTCCTGAACCTGGAAAATTTCCAGGTACATGGTCAGTCGACTGAAAACTCTGTTCAGTCGACTGAACCTGCTGTTTGAGTCCAATTCGCCTTTTTGGATTGAATTTCCAATTTAAATCGATTCGTGATGATCCTATTTGTTGTTATCACTTATTATGACCTTGATGACTCCTTTTTAGGGATTTTTGAATATCCATTTCGATGGATTCTTTATCGGTTTCTTTGGATTTTATTCACATCTTCGTATGTGAATTTTAGTGATCGATTGTCCTTACAATCTTCTTTGTGATTTGTCACTTTAAAAATATAAAGGTTTTCTATACTAGTAGTAAATATCAAAACTCTTTCCTATAATGATTTCAACTCTACTTTAATACCAAATTCGTTTATAAAACAGTTTTCCAATCTATTAGTATATACAAACCTTACCTCACTCGTATGAGAAATCTAATTAAACAACTTAGTAAAACGAGTGGTATGAAACGCTTGCGTTTACTTTGTTGGTTAATTCTTGGACTTGTTCGATTGAAACTCTTGTGACAAATTTGCTAGTGGAGATCTACAATTTGTTCGTAAATATTTAAGTTAAGCAAGTGGTTATGGGACATGAAGCTAAACTCATATATTTACTAGCTTAGTGTAATTGACACTTCTCGATGATCATGACGATCATTTTTGTGATTTAGACCAGCAGTTGTGCGATGTCTCTTTGTCTTCTTTGTGGAGTTTCGACTCAAATTTGGTGGGGTAGCAACCCACGGTCTTCGGACCATTCGTGTGTCAGGTCTTCGGACCATTCGTGTGTCAAATTAATGGCTAGCTACCATGAGATAGCTTCTCGTTCATGTGTTACAGCTGTTGGTGAGTTTTCATGCTCCCGTTCATGTGATAGGCCTCCCCCCTTTTTCTTTGTGAAATTTCTGGATTTCGTGTGTCGAATTCTGGAGTTTATACTTCACCTATTTTTGTGATTTCTATTGATATGATTTATCAATTCTTGTGCATAGGTGAATTTGTGTGTCATTTACTGGATTTCTTGTGATGATTTCTAGAATTTGTGCTTCACCAATTTTCGTGATTTCCATTGATAAGTTTTGTCAATATTTATGCATAGGTGAATTTGTGTGTCATTGACTTTTGTGATTGACATTGTTAAAATCGTCAATATTTGTGGTTTGATGAACGAAATAAGGAGTATGGCATTTCTTTGATTCTTGTGTAGATTTGGTGATATTGATTAATCTCTCGTAGATTTTCAATTACCTATGTATATCACAGCTTGAAATTGTGATTATTATGTGTTTAGTCATATCTCTTATTCTATATCGTTTCATCTGATATTTATAGTTAGACTGATCCGTTTATTATTTTCTTATTAAATAATACTCGGGTCAGACCGAGATGTTACAAGTGCTTCTGCTTGACTTCTCTCTTGGGATTGATTTCTCTGACTTTTGGTTAACTACTTAGATTAGTAGTTTTTGTTGTATACATTTGAGATATAGACTCCATAATGTATACTTATTCTTTTGTGTAGTTCATGTAACTATTCTTTTGTGATATGGTGGATCTTTTTAGACCACTACTCTGATGTACACTTTTATATGTAATATTCATATCTATTTCCGCCTTTGTGATGTGAATTGTCTGTGACTGATTTGTGTTATGTTTATTTCTATATTTGTTTCTGAAGATATTATAGCCACTGTGTAGTAGCTTTGAGTTTGTGTCGGTATGTCGGATTTCCTCTTGATAAAGTAGCATGTTATACTATCTGACATATCGATGCTCGCACAAAGCAATTACACGGATGGTCGCTCCTCAACAGCCTTATTCTCCGTGCTAGTTGACAGCATTCACCGTAATGTTCTTGGCTAGCGTGGGTATAGAGGTGGGGCGTCACAGCATGGTATCAGAGCCCAACTTCGGAACAATATGGAATATTATAACAAGGATCATCGTCCTAAGTCTTTCTTAGGAGTCGTGCTTTAGGATTTAATTCGAGTCTTCGTACCGATTCATCCTATTTTCCTTATGATTCCTTGTTTTGTCTATCAAGATTGCTTGATATTCAATTTGGTGAATAACCTTTTTCTTCTTCTTCTTTCTTTCAAAAGGAAGAGAAATGTCTAGACCAGGCCGTCCGAGAGCCGTACCGTCTAGCACTCCACCCCAAGATGGAGTTTTTATGACTGCTCAACAACTTCTTGATTTAGTGACCAATGCTCAAGCAGCCGGAGCTAACCCGGAACCTACTCACCCAAAGTCGGGATTTGCACGCTTGTGTAGCGATTACACTAATTTGGGTGGGGAGCCATTCAAAGGTTCCGAAACTGTTATTGAAGTACAGGCTTGGCTAAGATCATGCGATCGAATCTTTTCTCGCATGAATCTTATTGACCTTCACCGAGTTCAGGTGGCCTCCAGTATGCTCCGAGAAAGAGCATTGGACTGGTACGAACTTCTTATTTCTGAGATTAATGAAGCGGATCTCACCTGGGAGAAATTCCGAGAACGCTTCGAGTTGAAATTTGTACCGGAAGCAGAAAAAGTGACATTGGCTCGACGATTTATAGACCTTGTTCAAGGTGAGTCCTCCGTGACTGATTACGTCGCCTCCTTCGAGTCACTTTCCAAATATGGGGTTGAATACATCAACACCCCTTTAAAGAAGAACCAGAGATTCGTTTATGGCTTAAACAAAAATCTCAAGAAGCCATTACTTCTAAAATTAGAAGTTTCTTTCGACCAACTCGTTGATATCGCTCTTCGTCTTGAAGAGGCGGATAGGGAGAATGATGTTGAAGTGGTGGGTTCCAAACCAAACTTCAAAATAGGAAGGAGGGAAAGCTTAATGTTGCTCAAGCCCCTGGAAACACATCTCGTGGCCAAGGTATTTCTCATTCTATTCTGGATGGAATTATTTTATTTCGTGATCATCCTATTCGAGTTCTTTTTGATACGGGTGCGTCCCATTCTTTTATATCAAAAGAGCTTGTTGATACTTTTTCCTTGGATGTTTTGTGTTTAATGACTTCTTTGAGAATTGCGAATCCGGTTGGTGGATCCGCAACAATCAGTTTATTGTGTAAAGATGTCGAGATTATTTTGCGTGATTTTTCTTTCCGAGCCGATTTGCATGTCATGCGTTATTTAGGCTTTGGAATGATTTTGGGAATGGATTGGCTTAACCGTTATGAAGCCCATATCCTATGTCCTGAGCGGACTATTCATCTTCGACATCCTCAATCTGTTAAGCAGATTTCTATTAATCTTAAAAATTCAGATTCCAGCTTGGTTGCATCTTTGTATTCTTTAAATCCTCGTGATGACGATGATGATGACGAGGGTGATATTATTTCTCTTATTCACGTCGTTTGTGAATTTTTCGACATATTTGAGCCCGTTTTAGGATTACCACCTAAGCGAGCAATTGAGTTCAGAATTAATCTCATTCCTAGAGCTCAACCTATCACTCGCCCTCCTTATCATATGTCCAATAAAGAAAATGAGGAGATGCGCAAACAATTATCCGAATTGGAGACGAAGCAATTTATTCGCTCTAGTTCCTCGCCTTGGGGAGCTTCAGCTATTTTTGTGAAGAAATCCGATGGTACACTTAGGCTTTGCGTTGACTACCGCAAGCTTAATGATCTTACTATCAAAAATAAATATCCTTTACCTCGGATTGATGATCTACTCGATCAACTTAGTGGTGCTAAGGTCTTTTCACAATTAGACTTAGCTACTGGATTTCATCAGCTTCGTATTGCAGAGGATAGTATTCCTTTGACATCGTTCCGTACTCGGTATGGATCTTATGAATGGCTAGTCATGCCATTTGGTCTAACGAATGCTCTGGCTTATTTCGTTGACCTTATGAATAGAGTTTTCAAAGACTTCCTCGACCGGTTTGTTCTCATCTTTATCGATGATATTCTTGTGTATTCTAAAACCGAGGAGGAGCATGAAAAACATCTTCGGATTGTGTTGGAAACTCTTAGGAGTAATCAATTAAAGGAAAATTTTTCTAAATGCCACTTTTGGCAATCTCGTGTGAAGTTTCTCGGTCATATTATTTCCGAATCCGGAATTTCCGTGGATCCTTCAAAGATTGAAGCGATTCAAGATTGGAAGGGACCGGAGAGTGTGATGGAGATTCGTAGTTTTCTTGGATTGGCAGGTTATTACCGCCGATTTATCAAAGACTTTTCTAAGATTGCCGTGCCTCTCACTTGCTTAACGAAAAAAAGTATTAAATACATTTGGTCGGACAAATGTGAAACTTCTTTTCGGAAACTAAAGGAACTCCTTTCAGATGCTCCTATTCTTTTTATTCCCAAGGGGAATCAAGATTTCGTTGTTTATACCGATGCTAGTCGCGTTGGTTTGGGTGCCGTTCTTATGCAAAGAGAACGTGTTATTGCTTATGCTTCTAGGCAATTGAAGCTGACCGAGACTAGATATGCCACTCATGATTTAGAGCTCGCGGCTATTGTTTTCGCCCTTCGTATTTGGCGTCATTATCTATTAGGAGAGAAATTTGTTCTTTATACCGATCATAAGTCTTTGAAATATTTATTTTCTCAAAAGGAACTTAATTTGCATCAACAACGTTGGCTCGAGTTCCTTGCTCCTTATGATCTTGATATTCTTTATACTCCCGGAAAGGGTAATCGTGTCGCCGATGCTCTTAGCCGTAAACAACAAGCTGTTGTTTCTATGATGATATCCGAGTGGAACGATCTCGAGATCTTATCCACTTGTGAGATTCGAGACCGCGTATCCGATTTATGTTCATCACTTGTTTTATGTAGCCTTGAGGCTCATCCTTCTCTTCTAGACCGCATTCTTGAAGCTCAAAGGCTAGATCCCGAATTGGTTCTTCTTGGCCAAAATATTAAGGATAAAATTGATATTGAAGGTTTGAAAGACTTTGATATCGATTCTCGTGGCGGCATTTGGAGATTTGGTAGACTTGTCGTGCCAAATATTTGTGATCTTCGTAAAGATATTTTAGAAGATTCACATCGTTCTAAATTCACCATTCATCCCGGTAGTAGTAAAATGTACGCGGATATGAAGCGACTTTATTATTGGGAGGGAATGAGACTTGACATCGCTAACTTCGTTAAGCGTTGCATGACTTGCCAACTCGTTAAAGCCGAACATCAAAGGCCCGGTGGGTTATTGCAACCTTTAGAAATTCCTATTTGGAAGTGGGATCAAATTTCCATGGATTTTATTGACGGCCTTCCCCGTTCTCTTTCGGGTCATGATAGCTTATGGGTGATCGTTGATAGACTTACTAAATCCGCCCATTTTATTCCCGTTCGGTCTAACCGAACCGTTCCTCTTTTGGCCAAGCTCTTTATCAAAGAGATTGTTAAATTGCATGGAGTCCCTACTTCTATTGTTAGTGATCATGATCCATTGTTTACTAGTGGATTTTGTAAGAGTCTTCAAAAAGCTTTGGGAACGAAGCTCAATTTTAGCACCGCTTATCATCCTCAGTCCGATGGACAAACCGAGCGTGTGAATCAAACTCTTGAAGATCTTCTTCGTGCTTGTGTTCTTGATTTTGGTGGAAGTTGGGAAGATCATATTTCACTTGTTGAATTCTCCTATAATAATAGCTTCCAATCTAGTATTGGTATGGCACCTTTCGAGGCACTCTATGGAAGGCCATGCTGATCTCCTTCTTGTTGGCTTGAGGCCGGTGAGAAGCTGGTTTTAGGTCCAGATCTTATTCGTGATTCCACAGAAAAGATTAATCTTATTCGTCATAGGATGAAAGAATCCCAGAGTAGACAAAAATCCTATGCCGATGACCGGAGGAGGAAATTAGAATTTTCTGTGGGAGATCTTGTGTTCATTCGTGTTTCACCTATGAAAGGTGTTGTACGTTTCAGTCGATCGAGAAAATTGGCGCCTCGATATATTGGGCCATTTCCTATCACTGAATGTATTGGTTCCATGGCTTATCGCCTTTTATTACCGGCTCGATTTTCTGCTATCCATGACGTGTTTCACGTTTCTCAACTTCGGAAATGTCTTCGAGATTCCGATTCTGTTCTTGAGCCCGGTGTTGTGGAAGAGATTGAAGTTTTGCCTAATTTAACTTATGAGCAACATCCTACTCGTATCATTGCTTCGGAAGTCAAACGACTTCGAAATAAAGATGTTCCGCTTGTTAAAGTTCAATGGTCTTCAAATCCTAAGGATTGTTCTTGGGAATCTAGAGAGTACATCGAGCGAACACATCCGAACTTACTTTCTCGTGCTCTTTGAGGTGAACTTCTTATTTCAAACTTATTTTGTGTTGAATATGCTTTTATGGTTGTTACTATATATCTTCTTCTTGTAATATTGCGAGGACGCAATTTCTTTAAGGAGGGGAGTCTGTAAGAACCCGCATATTTATCGATTTTATATTTAAATATTTTATTTAAATATTTTATCGTTAGTCGGATTTTAGTCCGAAAAGCTACTTTTTGCATACGGTCGAATTAGGACTCGGGACCACTCCCATTGAGTTTAAAACGCCGTTTGCGACCTTTTTGAGTATAAGCTTCGATATGTTTGGAGAAAGTTGATTTTTGCTACTTTTCACTTTGGGTTTGGTTTGGGCTCAGCCCTACGTTAACTTATGCTCAAATCTGAGCCACTCTTCCCCACTCACCCTCATTCTCTTCTCATTTCAGTCTTCTTAGCATTAATGGTGGGATAGACTGGAAATTAAAACTCCAAAACCCTAGTTTCTCTTGCAAATCAAATTCCTAGCTCCAAACTCAAGAAGAACCCATTGGTAAGCTTCTCTTCTTCTTCTCCAACTTATTCTCTTACAATTTCAGAAATTCCTAAACCTAATTTTGGGAATGTTCTTGTTTTTGAGCATAGATTCAAGCTCAATTGAGTTGTGTTGAAGAGAGGTTGATTCTCCATTTGCTTTCAAGCTTCTTCTCGTTTGATTTTGTGAAAAGGTGAGATTTTTATCTCACATCTATGACTATAATTATCTTTGGTTGTTGGGTATGAATTCCTAACACTTCTTCATGTGCATTTGCTCTTGATTTGAATTGGTTTTGTGAATATTCCAATTTTTGGGGTTTTAAGTCAAATTTGTGTGAAAATCCTTATATGGATGTTTGATCGTGCTTTAGTGATGCACCGAGGAGCATATAGGGCCGAGTTGCCGATTGACATAAACCCTTAGAGCCAATGTTCGTCCGGTTGCATTTTGGAAGAATTTGCTCTTCATTTGAATAGGATGAAAAACAGCACAGGCATGATTCAGTCGACTGAAAACTCTGTTCAGTCGACTGAACCTGGAACCCGAAAGTTTCCAGGCATGATTCAGTCGACTGAAAAACTCTGCACAGTCGACTGAACCTGGAAACAGAAAGTTTCCTGAACCTGGAAAATTTCCAGGTACAGGGTCAGTCGACTGAAAACTCTGTTCAGTCGACTGAACCTGCTGTTTGAGTCCAATTTGCCTTTTTGGATTGAATTTCCAATTTAAATCGATTCGTGATGATCCTATTTATTGTTATCACTTATTATGACCTTGATGACTCCTTTTTAGGGATTTTTGAATATCCATTTCGATGGATTCTTTATCGGTTTCTTTGGATTTTATTCACATCTTCGTATGTGAATTTTAGTGATCGATTGTCCTTACAATCTTCTTTGTGATTTGTCACTTTAAAAATATAAAGGTTTTCTATACTAGTAGTAAATATCAAAACTCTTTCCTATAATGATTTCAACTCTACTTTAATACCAAATTCGTTTATAAAACAGTTTCCCAATCTATTAGTATATACAAACCTTACCTCACTCGTATGAGAAATCTAATTAAACAACTTAGTAAAACGAGTGGTGTGAAACGCTTGCGTTTACTTTGTTGGTTAATTCTTGGACTTGTTCGATTGAAACTCTTGTGACAAATTTGCTAGTGGAGATCTACAATTTGTTCGTAAATATTTAAGTTAAGCAAGTGGTTATGGGACATGAAGCTAAACTCATATATTTACTAGCTTAGTGTAATTGACACTTCTCGATGATCATGACGATCATTTTTGTGATTTAGACTAGCAGTTGTGCGATGTCTCTTTGTCTGCTTTGTGGAGTTTCGACTCAAATTTGGTGGGGTAGCAACCCATGGTCTTCGGACCATTCGTGTGTCAGGTCTTCGGACCATTCGTGTGTCAAATTAATGGCTAGCTACCATGAGATAGCTTCTCGTTCATGTGTTACAGCTGTTGGTGAGTTTTCATGCTCCCGTTCATGTGATAGGCCTCCCTCCTTTTTCTTTGTGAAATTTCTGGATTTCGTGTGTCGAATTCTGGAGTTTATACTTCACCTATTTTTGTGATTTCTATTGATATGATTTATCAATTCTTGTGCATAGGTGAATTTGTGTGTCATTTACTGGATTTCTTGTGATGATTTCTAGAATTTGTGCTTCACCAATTTTCGTGATTTCCATTGATAAGTTTTGTCAATATTTGTGCATAGGTGAATTTGTGTGTCATTGACTTTTGTGATTGACATTGTTAAAATCGTCAATATTTGTGGTTTGATGAACGAAATAAGGAGTATGGCATTTCTTTGATTCTTGTGTAGATTTGGTGATATTGATTAATCTCTCGTAGATTTTCAATTACCTATGTATATCACAGCTTGAAATTGTGATTATTATGTGTTTAGTCATATCTCTTATTCTATATCGTTTCATTTGATATTTATAGTTAGACTGATCCGTTTATTATTTTCTTATTAAATAATACTCGGGTCAGACCGAGATGTTACAGGTGCTTCTGCTTGACTTCTCTCTTGGGATTGATTTCTCTGACTTTTGGTTAACTACTTAGATTAGTAGTTTTTGTTGTATACATTTGAGATATAGACTCCATAATGTATACTTATTCTTTTGTGTAGTTCATGTAACTATTCTTTTGTGATATGGTGGATCTTTTTAGACCACTACTCTGATGTACACTTTTATGTGTAATATTCATATCTATTTCCGCCTTTGTGATATGAATTATCTGTGACTGATTTGTGTTATGTTTATTTCTATATTTGTTTCTGAAGATATTATAGCCACTGTGTAGTAGCTTTGAGTTTGTGTCGGTATGTCGGATTTCCTCTTGATAAAGTAGCATGTTATACTATCTGACATATCGATGCTCGCACAAAGCAATTACACGGATGGTCGCTCCTCAACAGCCTTATTCTCCGTGCTAGTTGACAGCATTCACTGTAATGTTCTTGGCTAGCGTGGGTATAGAGGTGGGGCGTCACAGGATTGATATGTAAACAAAATATGTATGTTTAGCATTGATTCATATTTGTAAATCATGATTTAGCTAAATTAAAAATTTAATTGTTGTCTCTGTAACACATACTGACATTTTTTTTGTTTAATTGAGAAGTACCAAACATCTGAAATTTATTTAATCAAGATTATAACATGAATGTATATTAGAAATCATAAATTTTGAAACAAGTTTCATCTTTTAGGGTTGGCTGTGTAAATTAGCATTTCTGTTTAAAACAGAAAATGGAAATTTGGATTAATTTGTTAAGCTAGTGGATTTTGGGTGTTTAGGTTCTTCATGTTAGTGGTGTATTGAGGTGAGAATGGGGTAAGTTGGTGATAGATGATCAGAGAGAGAGAGAGAGAGGAGTTGGAAATTGTTTTTGTCAGGTTTTGATATTTGGGTTTTCCAGGTTTTCAAAACCACTGCTTTAAGGGATGTAGTGTTGAAGTTTTGAGGGTCTGCACCTTCTCTCTGTTGCATCGAGTAGGAGGGGAATTTGGGATGTTGCAGAGGTGTTGTAGATGAGTCATTAGCTGGAGTTGTAAGTGGTCTGGTGATCGGTGATGTGATTGTAACATGATGACAGGTTTGGGTAGTTGAAGTCCTGGTGAACTTCTGTTGTGTGCAGGGTTTTTGACTCGAGTCATCCCTCGGGTTTATGTGCTTCTGACTCGAAGCAGGGGGTTGAAGAACTCGAAGTAAATGGTTGAGTTTCTCGGGTAAGTTGGCTTCAGGTGTTAAACCAGAGAGTTGCAGTTTTTTTTTAAATTTTGAATGGAATTCAAATTCTAGTGCAGGGTTTGATTTAAGTTTAACTTGAATCTGAATTCAAGTGAAGTTTTGAGTTCAAGGTTACAAAAATGAAAATTTTAAAATTTAAACAAGGTTTAAATTCAGTTTTAGGTCAAGATTTAAACAGTTTCAAATCCAGGTAGTTTTGCAGTTTTAAGAAATTTTTAAATAAAATTCATATTTTAAATTGCAACTTGATTCAAGTATAACTTGAATCTGAATTCAAATGTAATTTTGAATTCAAAAGTTAAAAAATAAAATGAATGAAATCTTAAATTTAAACAAGATTAAACTTTAGTTTAAAATCAATGTTAAAACAGTTTCAGGGTTGGTTCTCTAAAAACCAGAATTTGATTTAAACAAGTTTGTATGTTTTAAATTTTGAGCAGATTTAAATGATTTAAACAAGATTTAAATTGGTTTTCAAAATTTAGTTAAAAACAGTTTTTCAAATTTTCTTCGGAAACTGTTTTGATTTCAAAACTAGTTTGTAAAAAATAAAAATAAATAAAAATGATGAACATATTCAAATGTTTTCAAAACAGAGTTGAAAATGAAATTTGATTTCAAATAATTTTTAAAACTTGAAAGAATTTAGTTTCCATTAGTATTGAATTAAAATATGAAGTGTTAATTCAAATTTGAAATTGAAATAATCAATCAAGTTACAAAACTTAATTTATTTTAATCAAGTAAGTTATGTAAATATTTCTTTTATATTTAAGTAATGAATGTTGTTTAAACATTCATTTTTATTTTTAAGGTTTATAATTATTTAAATTTGGGTTAATGTTTGATAGTTAAACATTTTAAATATTATAATTTTAAATGGAATTTGAATTTAAATTTAGAAATGTACCGTTTTAATACATTTTGAAAGTAAATGAGTCATTTGATAAGTAATTAAATTATTTTGAAAAATATTTAAAATAATTAAGGATTTACTTAATTATTGGATTTTAAATAATTATTTAGATTAATATTAATTAGAAATGATTTATTAATCTAATTTAAATTTCTTAGGTAAGCAATTATTGAAATGTTGATAATTATTAAATGGAGATAATTATCTAAGGATAATTTAGTAATTAATTAATGTAATTAATTTTGATATTTAACTAGATCGATTAATTGAATATAATTAATTGTAATTTGTTAAGTATAATTAATTGTTAAAGTAATAAAGGAATTAATTACTTATTGTAATTAATTTTGATATGTGATTTATTTGAGTTAATTAATTTAGTTTAATTAATATAAATAAATCATTTGATGATTTAAGTGTAATTACTTAATGTAATTAATGAAGCAGGATTACTTAGAGAAGTAATAATGATAATTACTGGAATGTAATAAGTAATTTGGATAATTACTTTTGTAACTAATTAATGAATTAATTAATTAAGATGATTAATTATTGGTTAATTAATTTATAAATAAGTAATTAAAAATAGTTAATTACTAAATTTAGTATTAATCAACGTGATTAATAATTAGACTAATTTCTAAATGTAAATAAATTTTAATTCATTTAAATATTAAAGATCATTAATTATTATAATTAATGATGTAATTAAGGATTGTTTGATTAAGTTAAATTAAAATAAGTGATTAATTAGTTGTAATTAATTAAGAACAAATATAATTAATCATAATTAATTAATAAATGAGTAATTAAATGTTAATTACTTATGATTAAGGTTAATTAATTTATGAAATTAATTAAAGACTAATTACTCATTGTAATTAGTGAATGATTAATCAAAGTTGTTTAATCAAATTAAATACTTAGTGATTAATTAATTAACTGGGTTAATTGATTAATGGATGTTAAGCAGAATTTAAATGAGTAATTAAATTAATTTAAATTAATTTGAGATGGTTGTAATTAATTTAATTCATTTTAAATTAATTATAACTGATCGTTAATAAATCGTTGCTTGTAGATGTTATTGATCGAATGTTGTGATCTCAGTAATGAGATGAGCCGTATCTGTATGATATGAATGCTTGGTTTAGGTATGATGGTTTGTGATGGATTATTTGGTTGAGATGATTATCTGTTTATGGATGATACAGATTGTCTGTTTATGTTATGAATATGATTATCTATTTTGATATATAGTTTATCTATCTGTGTGAATTATATAATAATGAAATAAGTTAATTGTTTAAAACCCTTAAGTACAACTTGGACATTAAGATGGCGTTTTGTTTCGGTGAGACCGGGATAGGGTTTCCATATTTGGATATCCGAAAACCACATCGATTCCAATTAAACGTTAGGTCGTTAATCCAAGTGGAGTAAGTGAAGACTCGAGGTGTAAGGGCTATACGTCAGTATAACTCTGTGGGTGATTCTGTAATGAGTTTGACGGAATAGTACTTATAGGTTCGAGATGGTGATTTACAGTGCAAGGGTTATCGTCGTTAACTTTGAGGGTGATTCCAATACGAGTGTAACGAGATAATGCCTTCGGTTTTGTTCGAACCCGGAACGAACTTGTATGGATTGAATGCTTTCAGAACATCGTCAGGTGGACGATGAGCATTCTAAGATTTGATATGTCCTATAAAGGTAATCGTAACCTCAAGCTTCATCAACTGGGAATGGCTAAAACAGGGGAGGTGCAGCAAGGCTTCGTGGGTAGCACCCACTTGAGAGCAAGATTTTCCCCTGTTTAGAGGTCCCTTTTTATTCGGCTGTGTGGGCAGTTGGAATCGCGCGCCAACTGCGGGGTTGTCTTGTTCGAAACTATTCAGTAAGGAATGGGTCCTACCTTGTGTTGCAGGGGAGTGGGAGTACTCCTTGGTACGTTGATCTAGGCCACGTACTGTGACGGGCGGTACCCCAGTAGCCCTGTCATTGGTGGAATCCATAATCCAATAAGTGCCTGTACGGTTTTGATTGTGCCCAACTATGTTGGAACGTGAGATGTAAGCATTCCAGCTATTTCTGTATTTTATTTTGAAAACCCTAGACACTATTATTATATCACTGGATTTCCTATCAAATGTTTTGGTTAGCGTAAGGCAAAAACTTTTCCATGTTTATGTGGGAAGTCTTACGTGATACCTTTTGTTTTCAAAGGATTTTCTAAAGTTAAGCAACTTTTATCCCTGTTTACTCACACCAGACCTCTGTCTGACCTGAGTGTTTATTTTCCGTTTTATTAAACTCTTGGGTACTCATATTACGTATGAGTAGTCAAGTGTTTCAGGATTGCTTTGACGAGTTCTGGAGGAGATAATGAAGCAGGAGGCTTCAGCGTGTAGATATATTTAGTGGTTCCGCTGTGTTTGAGTTGAGTCTGTTTCTCTGATGTACTTGAATTGTAATTGCTAGACAGATGTTTATAACTGTCTAGTTTGTATTGTATTAGCTGTATTACTCTGATGTATATGGTACTATGTAATGTTTTATGTGATATATTATAATTTATTCGATTCCGCTGTGAGATTCTGATGTTGTCTGTTCTTTCTTTCCTTTCTTTTCTCTTTTCTATCCCTTTCTTTCTTCTTAGCGATGCGACTTCCTGGAGTATGGAACTTGGGTCGTTACATTATGGTATCAGAGCTCTTGGTTGAGCGAATACCTAGACTCTGGAGTGGTGCCCTTCTTGAGAGAGCGTATTTGTAATTTTGAATATATATATATATATATATATATATATATTTCTACCTATTAGATTGGGTTACCTGTTCAGGTTTTCCAATATAATTAATAAAGGTAGATAGGGTAGTGGTGTGTGTAACACAACTACCAATGGTTAGAGTTCGAGTGTTTGAGGTTGGAAGTGGACTGCTTGGGCAGTATTGGGTATCTTGAGTAGTTTTGCAGTTTGGTGAGAAAGATTTCGCTAATCTCTGAAGGAAATATTTTTAAGATTCGGAGTTTATTTTGGATTGTAAGCTTGGTTGCACTCATGTGAGTTGTTTTTCTTGAGTTTGGATCAGTTGGGAGTTCTGAAGCCTGCATTGGTATTTTGGTGACCTTAGGAAGGAGTTCTGTCTATATTTGAGTTTGAGACTCAGTTTGGCAGAGTGTTTTGAGCTTGGTTTGGGAGCGAGTTTCGTGAGAAATATCTGTCTATTTGGAAGGCTCTATTGTGAAGAGGCTGGTGTAACTTTGAGGTTCGATGAGCTTTTGGATTAGGAAGTTTTTGGCAGTAGTAGCAGCAGTGGGTGGCCTGTTCTTCGATGATTCAGAAATCTCTGTGATTCTTCTATCAGAAGTCCGGGCAGATGGTGGAGCTTGTCCATTTCTTCTGGAAGCTCAGTTGGGTGTGATGTTAGTGGTTAAGAGGTGGACCACTAGTTTCTTCTTTTGAAGGCTTTAGCTGTTCTGATTGTTGAAGTGAGAACGATTTCTTGGAATCTGAATTGAGTGGAATCGCAAAAGTGACTTGCGATGGTTCGGAAGTTCTCTGAGTGATCTTTGTTTGGATTGAAGCATCTTTAGAGGATGTTTGAGTTATCGAAGTGGTATTTTCTGGATATCTTCGAAGGAGTTGAGATTTGCATCCGTATCAAGAGATTGAGTTCTGTATCGACTTGATTCTTGGAGCTTTACCGGTGATTCAGCATTGTAGGAGATTCTTTGAGTGTGATCTGTTTAAGTTGGAAGGATTTATCAGATCTGTTTTCTGGTTGAATTTTTGCTGTGTGTTGTGACCGAATCAAATAGGTCACTGAGATTTATGGAATTTGATGAACAATATTCCGGGATAAGTTGATCAAGTTTATACTTGTGTTCATCAACAGCATTCTTAAATCAAAGTTGCACAGTGGAAGCATGGTGGCAGCCATTCCAGAATAGAAGCACCTAATTCTTTGGGAATTTGAGTTTTGTTTTGGATCATAGGATTTTTACAGGAAATTTATTTTGGATCTGGAGACTTGATTGTTTTGTATCTGTTTGTTTTCCAGATAGAGTAGTTTGTTTGAAATCTTCTGATATCTGTAGTAGAGTTTGTGTGGTGGATTTTGATTGACCTAGAAGTTGAGGCAGCCCAGGATCATCAGGAGAGATTTGTGGATATGAGTATTGGATCTTTCTGTTTTCTCTTGAGAGTTAAGTGTTTGATCTACAGGATTGAATTTCCAGTTCGGATGGCTGGAATTTGTTTTGTTTTTCACGTATCTCTGAGGGAGTACGTGTATGGTTTATCCCTGATTTTAGAATCAGTAATTCTGAGAAATTTGGGAGTTGATCAGGACTTGTCTGTAGTCCTGTATTCTGTTTAGATTTGTAGATCTAGATGTATAGGAGTTCTAGATCTGAGTGGTGTAGCTAGTTTAGATTCTGTAGGGCGAGTGTCCCGGTGTTTGTACTTGGGAAATTCTAGGAAATTCTATCCAGAATTTTGTCTGGATAATTAGAATAGTTTGTTTGAATTGATTGCTATGGTTGCTAGTATTTGTTAGCTCTTTTAAATTTAAAATCTGTATGAGATTATTAAATTACCTTTGCTTTTAAATTTCGGGGACGAAATTCTTTTAAAAGGGAAGGAATGTGATGTCCCGGAAATTTAGGCAATAATTATTTAATAATTTCTCTAATAATTATTTTAAAATGTGAAATATTGATTTAATAATTTAATTCAAACTGGAATTTTCCTTTGAAAATTTGTAATTATTTAATTTAATAAATGATATTCTTTTCAAAGCTAAAAATATTTAAGTAATAAATTTATCTTTCTAACTGATTTAAAAATATTTTATTTATAATGTATAAATGTTTATACATTGTAAATAGAGGATTTGGTTTTAATTTTAATTTATATTAAATAAAGGATATTTTCTAATTTATATATAACTGTATAAATTGTAAATTGATTTAAATTGTAAACTTTTCAAAAGTTTGTTTTAATAATCTTTCTTATAATTTCCATATATGTAAGTGAGCATTTATTTTGTTTATGAAAATAAATATAGTTTAAATTTTGTTTTATAATAAAAGTTTATTTTATTTTGTTTATTTTAAAATTGTTTTTCTTGAATAAGATAAACTCAACATCTTTCTTCTCTTAAAAATCTTTTCTTTTGAAATTTTGTTTTATAAAGAATATTATTTTGAAAAATAATTAAACAAACATTCAAAATATATAGTTTTATAAAGAAGTTCATAGTGTATATGTATTTATTTAAAGGCTAGTGTTAATAAACATTTGTAACTTGCACAAAATAAATTAGATATGTTTTAAGATAATTCAAATACATTTATAAGTTAGAAATTGCTTTTAATAATTGAATTGCATATGTGTTAGCTTTTTAAAACATAAGAGACACTTGTAAAACATTTAACATAATGAGTACAAGTGGCATTTGTTTTAAATCTCATTGTTTAATTTATTGATAAGAGAATATAGCTAATGCATTTTGTTAAAAACACATTTTCTCATTTGAAATCTGAAATCAAATCTCAGTAAATCAAAACCCAATACAAACAACAAATGCATGTTTTAAAATCTGCAAATCAATTCCTTCAAAAACAAACTTCAATCAAATCTGCACTCAACTTCAAATTTTTGCAAAACATACAGCTTCAAAATACAAACCAATCTTCAATCAAATTCTGCAAATCTGAGCAATGAAGTTTTGGGTTTTGCATGCCATATTTCTGCATCAAACTAGAAGATCAACTTCAAATCTGTGCATTTGAATGGAGTCTGCATGCATACATTAACAGGAAATGCAACATCAACTTGCAAAACCCAGATTTCAAATGCATTTCAATATGCAGTTTCTGGAAATTGGATCTGCATCTATTTGCTCTGCATCTTCATAAAATAAAGGTGAGTAAACTTCTATTTCAAAAACAGATTCTTCTTTTAAATTAAATGCTTAAGTGATATATTAAAACTCAAGTTCAACAAAACTGTCATGTAAAAATCAAATTAAACTGCTATGATTTGAAACTGCAGAATCTTCATTTTTGATAAATAACTTCACAATTGAAAGTTGTTTTAAATAATCTGTGCATGTGTCTGATAAAAGTAAGCTTGTTGGATTGATCTTGTGTTGTGATGATGTTTTGGGTATACATATGTAAATATGTATATGTGTGTAGCTGATGCTATGAATCTGCATGCCTGTTGTTTTATTTCTATTTTTATCTTACTAAGATTTTAAAAGAAAAACTTTATCTCTGAGTTTAGTCTCTGTTAGGATTGATATGTAAACAAAATGTGTATGTTTAGCATTGATTTAGATTTGTAAATCATGATTTAGCTAAATTAAAAATTTAATTGTTGTCTCTGTAACACATACTGACATTTTTTTTGTTTAATTGAGAGGTACCAAACATCTAAAATTTATTTAATCAAGATTATAACATGAATGTATATTAGAAATCATAAATTTTAAAACAAGTTTCATCTTTTAGGGTTGGCTGTGTAAATTAGCATTTCTGTTTAAAACAGATGGAAATTTGGATTAATCTGTTAAGCTAGTGGATTTTGGATGTTTAGGTTCTTCATGTTAGTGGTGTATTGAGGTGAGAATGGGGTAAGTTGGTGATAGATGATCAGAGAGAGAGAGAGAGAGGAGTTGGAAATTGTTTTTGTCAGGTTTTGATATTTGGGTTTTCCAGGTTTTCAAAACCACTGCTTTAAGGGATGTAGTGTTGAAGTTTTGAGGGTCTGCACCTTCTCTCTGTTGCATCGAGTAGGAGGGGAATTTGGGATGTTGCAGAGGGGTTGTAGATGAGTCATTAGCTGGAGTTGTAAGTGGTCTGGTGATCGGTGATGTGATTGTAACATGATGACAGGTTTGGTAGTTGAAGTCCTGGTGAACTTCTGTTGTGTGCAGGGTTTTTGACTCGAGTCATCCCTCGGGTTTATGTGCTTCTGACTCGAAGCAGGGGGTTGAAGAACTCGAAGTAAATGGTTGAGTTTCTCGGGTAAGTTGGCTTCAGGTGTTAAACCAGAGAGTTGCAGTTTTTTTTTAAATTTTGAATGGAATTCAAATTCTAGTGCAGGGTTTGATTTAAGTTTAACTTGAATCTGAATTCAAGTAAAGTTTTGAGTTCAAGGTTTCAAAAATGAAAATTTTAAAATTTAAACAAGGTTTAAATTCAGTTTTAGGTCAAGATTTAAACAGTTTCAAATCCAGGTATTTTTGCAGTTTTAAGAAATTTTTAAATAAAATTCATATTTTAAATTGCAACTTGATTCAAGTATAACTTGAATCTGAATTCAAATGTAGTTTTGAATTCAAAAGTTAAAAAATAAAATGAATGAAATCTTAAATTTAAACAAGATTAAACTTTAGTTTAAAATCAATGTTAAAACAGTTTCAGGGTTGGTTCTCTAAAAACCAGAATTTGATTTAAACAAGTTTGTATGTTTTAAATTTTGAGCAGATTTAAATGATTTAAACAAGATTTAAATTGGTTTTCAAAATTTAGTTAAAAACAGTTTTTCAAATTTTCTTCGGAAACAGTTTTGATTTCAAAACCAGTTTGTAAAAAATAAAAATAAATAAAAATGATGAACATATTCAAATGTTTTCAAAACAGAGTTGAAAATGAAATTTGATTTCAAATAACTTTTAAAACTTGAAAGAATTTAGTTTCCATTAGTATTGAATTAAAATATGAAGTGTTAATTCAAATTTGAAATTGAAATAATCAATCAAGTTACAAAACTTAATTTATTTTAATCAAGTAAGTTATGTAAATCTTTCTTTTATATTTAAGTAATGAATGTTGTTTAAACATTCATTTTTATTTTTAAGGTTTATAATTATTTAAATTTGGGTTAATGTTTAATAGTTAAATATTTTAAATGTTATAATTTTAAATGGAATTTGAATTTAAATTTAGAAATGTACCGTTTTAATACATTTTGAAAGTAAATGAGTCATTTGATAAGTAATTAAATTATTTTGAAAAATATTTAAAATAATTAAGGATTTACTTAATTATTGGATTTTAAATAATTATTTAGATTAATATTAATTAGAAATGATTTATTAATCTAATTTAAATTTCTTAGGTAAGCAATTATTGAAATGTTGATAATTATTAAATGGAGATAATTATCTAAGGATAATTTAGTAATTAATTAATGTAATTAATTTTGATATTTAACTAGATCGATTAATTGAATATAATTAATTGTAATTTGTTAAGTATAATTAATTGTTAAAGTAATAAAGGAATTAATTACTTATTGTAATTAATTTTCATATGTGATTTATTTGAGTTAATTAATTTAGTTTAATTAATTTAAATAAATCATTTGATGATTTAAGTGTAATTACTTAATGTAATTAATGAAGCAGGATTACTTAGAGAAGTAATAATGATAATTACTGGAATGTAATAAGTAATTTGGATAATTACTTTTGTAACTAATTAATGAATTAATTAATTAAGATGATTAATTATTGGTTAATTAATTTATAAATAAGTAATTAAAAATAGTTAATTACTAAATTTAGTATTAATCAACGTGATTAATAATTAGATTAATTTCTAAATGTAAATAAATTTTAATTCATTTAAATATTAAAGATCATTAATTATTATAATTAATGATGTAATTAAGGATTGTTTGATTAAGTTAAATTAAAATAAGTGATTAATTAGTTGTAATTAATTAAGAACAAATATAATTAATTATAATTAATTAATAAATGAGTAATTAAATGTTAATTACTTATGATTAAGGTTAATTAATTTATGAAATTAATTAAAGACTAATTACTCATTGTAATTAGTGAATGATTAATCAAAGTTGTTTAATCAAATTAAATACTTAGTGATTAATTAATTAACTGGGTTAATTGATTAATGGATGTTAAGCAGAATTTAAATGAGTAATTAAATTAATTTAAATTAATTTGAGATGGTTGTAATTAATTTAATTCATTTTAAATTAATTATAGTTGATGGTTAATAAATCATCGCTTGTAGATGTTATTGATCGAATGTTGTGATCTTAGTAATGAGATGAGTCGTATCTGTATGATATGAATGCTTGGTTTAGGTATGATGGTTTGTGATGGATTATTTGGTTGAGATGATTATCTGTTTATGGATGATACAGATTGTCTGTTTATGTTATGAATATGATTATCTATTGTGATATATAGTTTATCTATCTGTGTGAATTAGATAATAATGAAATAAGTTAATTGTTTAAAACCCTTAAGTACAACTTGGACATTAAGATGGCGTTTGGTTTCGGTGAGACCGGGATCGGGTTTCCATATTTGAATATCCGAAAACCACATCGATTCCAATTAAACGTTAGGTCGTTAATCCAAGTGGAGCAAGTGAAGACTCGAGGTGTAAGGGCTATACGTCAGTATAACTTTGTGGGTGATTCCATAATGAGTTTGACGGAATAGTACTTATAGGTTCGAGATGGTGATTTAGAGTGCAAGGGTTATCGTCGTTAACTCTGAGGGTGATTCCAATACGAGTGTAACGAGATAATGCATTCGGTTTCGTTCGAACTCGGAACGAACTTGTATGGATTGAATGCTTTCAGAACATCGTCAGGTGGACGATGAGCATTCTAAGATTTGATATGTCCTATAAAGGTAATCGTAACCTCAAGCCTCATCAACCGGGAATGGCTAAAACAGGGGAGGTGCAGCAAGGCTTCGTGGGTAGCACCCACTTGAGAGCAAGATTTTCCCCTGTCTAGAGGTCCCTTTTTATTCGGCTGTGTGGGCAGTTGGAATCGCGCGCCAACTGCGGGGTTCTCTTGTTCAGAACTATTCAGTAAGGAATAGGTCCGACCTTGTGTTGCAGGGGAGTGGGAGTACTCCTCGGTACGTTGATCTAGGCCACGCATTGTGACGGGCGGTACCCCAGTAGCCCTGCCATTGATGGAATCCATAATCCAATAAGTGCCTGTACGGTTTTGATTGTGCCCAACTATGTTGGAACGTGAGATGTAAGCATTCCAGCTATTTCTGTATTTTATTTTGAAAACCCTAGACACTATTATTATATCACTGGATTTCCTATCAAATGTTTTGGTTAGCGTAAGGTAAAAACTTTTCCATGTTTATGTGTGGGAAGTCTTACGTGATACCTTTTGTTTTCAAAGGATTTTCTAAAGTTAAGCAAATTTTATCCCTGTTTACTAACACCAGACCCCTGTCTGACCTGAGTGTTTATTTTTTATTTTATTAAACTCTTGGGTACTCATATTACGTATGAGTAGTCAAGTGTTTCAGGATTGCTTTGACGAGTTCTGGAGGAGATAATGGAGCAGGAGGCTTCAGCGTGTAGATATATTTAGTGGTTCCGCTGTGTTTGAGTTGAGTCTGTTTCTCTGATGTACTTGAATTGTAATTGCTAGACAGATGTTTATAACTGTCTAGTTTGTATTGTATTAGCTGTATTACTCTGATGTATATGGTACTATGTAATGTTTTATGTGATATATTATAATTTATTCGATTCCCCTGTGAGATTATGATGTTGTCTGTTCTTTCTTTCCTTTCTTTTCTCTTTTCTATCCCTTTCTTTCTTCTTAACGATGCGACTTCCTGGAGTATGGAAGTTGGGTCGTTAAACCAAGCATTCTTTAAGTTACTGATGCATTTTTGTTACTGTTTACTTGAGTTAATTTACAGTTCATAAGTATTTATGTCCTGACTCGAGTGTTTTGTGTTTTGCTTTACGCTCGGCTCAGACCGAGTGATTCGGCAATCAAGATGAAAGAGGCTATGCGGTAGGATCATATAATATGAAATAGTGGAATGATATAGATAAATAACGATAAGCAATAAGTAAAGTAGACACCAAGATTTTATACTGGTTCGGACCTCTTGTCCTACGTCCAGTTCCTAAGCTCCTTTTAGGAATAGTAACTAACAACCCTCACTTAACCCGGATGAATATGTTTACAACTTACCCAAACAACCGAACGGGATTTCTTGCCTCAACTACCGAAGAGGACTTCAACTCAATTACTAAAAAACAATATTCGACTTGTTGTGTTCTTATCAACAATAATGAGTCTAATGTAGTACAATATTCCTATAATCTTATCCTTGAGAGTATGCAATGTGTTTGTGAAGATTTAGGAAATGTGAATTGCTATGAATCAAAAGAATGTTAAAAACAAAGCAGTGAATCAAGTAATAGATTTGTGATTTCTTTAAGAATTTCTAGATAATATATTCAAGAAAATAGTAAGATTAAAGCAAGAGATTCAGTCAATTGAAGATATTAGAATCGTGTATTTATACTTGTAGAACAGGTGCATTTGTTGGCTAAGGGTGCAGACAAGATATGCTTCCATTTCCATTGGAGAATGGTTGCAACTCTTGGGAGGAAGAAGGTGTTCATTCAGAGAAAATTCACAGGTTCAAATTCAGTCAACTGAAAATATGAACTAAAATTTTCAGGAACAATTTCATTCGACTGAGTAGGGTGTTTCAGTCGACTGAAACTGTACATGTTCGTATATGTGTAACAGGTTCAGTCGACTGGTCATCCCTGTTCAGTCGACTGAACTACTAAATTGTGCACAATGTACATGCTTGTGGAGGTTGTTGCTGTTCTTGATGCCTAGCTTCCCATTCGGAAAGAGATATGATGCGAGGAGGTCTGGCCGGGAGTTGCATAAGGCTTATAGTCCATTGGTTAATTTGATGGACCATTGTATTTTCGGACTCGGGTAATGGCGTATCAACATTGAGGAGAAGTCTCATGATATATTCTCTAAAATATATAGTTTGCATTTTTGCAATTATTAAATGTGAGAAACTCATCAAGAATTAGCTGGACCCAATTGACTTGAATATTGCCCCAAATAGCATATAGAGCTCGACAATTGATTGGGTAGACAATTTCATATGAACCCATTCGTGGAGTAATTGTTCGCATAAGAGCTTTGTGAAGGATTCTAGCACTAGGTCGTAGGGAAGTGGATTTAAAATCTCGAATGTTAACATTATCATCCAGAAATTGATGGTTTATGTTATCTCGAATTTGTGGATTGAATTCTACATCGTCAAGCTTTCTCCCTTCATTAGGTGATCCTAAGATGTGTGCAATTTGATCTAAGGAGAACCAAAATTTCTTCCCGCACACCATACTCCAAACACTATCATTTGGATTTCTTAGAGTTTGTTGTCCAAGATTAAGGTCTGCATAAATAGTTTGACATGACATGATTTATTGCATGGTCGTTTCTTTTTAAATCCAAGAGAGAAGTTAAACCTGCCTGATCTGTTAATGCTTGGATGTTGTATGTCTGAAGGCTTTGAAAATCAACAAAGGAGTGTTCGAAAATGCAAGAATTCTTCATTTTATTCCACCTCGTTACAGCAACTCCATCATAGAGCCATTGTGCAATTTGAGCATCAATTGGCTCGGAGGATGAAGAAGAAGCTCTTGATCTTTTTGGAGCCATTTTTTGTGAGATTTGAGAGTAATTTGTGGATTGGGGGCTAGGGTTTTGGAAAATAATGGGGAAGAGAGAACTTTTGCAATGTAAAAAGTGAAGGAAAAAAGGTGAAAACTGGTGAATAAAAGGGAAAAGTTGCTTGGGAATTGGCGTTCAGTCGACTGAAAAGTCTGTTCAGTTGACTGAATTGAAGGCCGAATATTTTCTGTGTTGAATTCAGTCGACTGAACAAGATTTTTAGTCGACTGAACTATGATATGTAAGTTTCTGTTAAAAATTTAGTCGACTGTGCAGATGATGTCAGTTGACCGAGCTATGGAAATTTTGTTTTCTGCCTTATGTTCAATCGATTGAACAGTAAGGTTTAGTCGACTGATCCTTGCAAATTTTTTTCTTCTCCGTGAATTTTGAAAGCAAACGTTTTATTGAATGAAATAATTACAATTGTATAGATATATAACAACATGAGTTGACTTCAAAAGTAATTATTTCTTTGGAGATGGACCATTTTTGTTTTGCGTCTTTTTCCCTTCATTCTCCATATAGTTTATATCCCATGAATTTGGACTATACTGAGGAGTCTTTGGCGACATCCAAGGATTCACGGGATCGACTGGTGTACGGTAAGACGAAGACGGATCATATGAACTAACAGGTCGAGGTAGGGGCTCAGTCACTTCGTTTTTCTTTGAGCCACAAAAACGTAAACCGATTTGCTCTAGGAAGCTTAATCGTCTAGCCGTTACTTTTTGTTCGAAATATAATTCTCGTTGAAGATCTATTTGTTGTTGTTGAAAGTGATGAATCTCATCAATCTTTCTTTTTGTATCTGGAAATATAAAAAGTCCATGTTTTGCCTTCTTTGATTCAGGTGTGTAGCCAGTTCGGTAGTTGTCCCATTTATAGACTGGCTCATGCTTTGGTGTTGGAGTAGGAAGTTTTGGTGATGTTGGTGAGTTATTGACCGAAGAGGTGATGTTGATTGGGGAGTATGAGTTGTTTGAGGACATTTTTATATCGACTTTTCAATCTTTTGTAAGTGAAAATGAGTTGTGAAAATGAAAATATGTTTAAACGTGTATTTATAGGATGAATATTCCAAAAATTTTGTGGTGATAACTTATTAAAGTTTTTTAACCAATCAAAGATTTAATGGTTAAAATAAATCAGTTAGAAATGTATGGATTAGAGATAACCCTTATATTATTATTCATTATGTATCATTATTTGAAAATATAAATTGAAAGTCATAGTTTTCTTCATTCAGTCGACTGAGCATATAGATTTAGTCGACTGAATTATATAATTTTTTTTTAATAACTTTCTCTATAAAATATCTTTAAAAGAGATAATTCCTAATTCTCATGGTAATTTTATAAAGGAGTTTTCTAATAAAGGTTTAGTAAATATATCGGCAATTTGATTTTCGGTAGAAATATGTTCTAAATTATGATTCCTTTTTCGATATTGTCACGTAGAAAATGGTGACGAATATCTATATGTTTTGTACGAGAGTGATTTACCAGATTTTTAGATAAATTTATTGTACTTGTATTATCACAATATATTGTAGAGTTCGTTAAATTTATATTGAAATCCTTAAGTGTTTGTTGCATGTAGATAACTTGAGTGCAAGCTAAAGCGGCTGATATATACTCTGCTTCACAGGTGGAAAGTGAGGCACAATTTTGTTTCTTACTAAACCAAGATACAAGTGATTTTCCAGTGCAATGGCACATACCACTTGTACTTTTTCTATCTGTTCAAGATCCACCAAAATCAACATCACTGAATGATACTAACTCAAATGGACACTCTTTTGGATAGGAAAAACCAAAATCTTTAGTATCATTAAGATATCGCATAATTCATTTTACCGCTCTTAAATGCGATTCTTTAGGATTAGATTGAAAACGTGCACATAAACATACACTCATCATTATGTCTGGTCTACTAGCGGTTAAGTAAAGTAAGGAACCTATCATACTTCTAAACAATTTTTGATCTATACTTTTGCCATTTTCATCCTGATCGAGATGAGTAGTGATACTCATAGGAGTAGGTTTAGCAGAAGTGTTCTCCATTCCGAAACGTTTAATTAGATTAGCATAATATTTTTCTTGGTTTATGAAAATTCCATTTGTTAATTGTGTAATTTGAAGTCTGAGAAAATATGACAATTCTCCCATATGAGACATTTCGAACTCCTTAGTCATTATATTTGATAATTCTTTACATAAATTTTCATTTGTCGAACCAAATATAATATCATCTACGTATGCTTGAATTATTAAAATATCTTTAGTAGTATTTTTAATGAAAAGCGTTTGATCAACTTTTCCAATTTGAAATCCCGAATTTAGTAAGTAACTTTTAAGTATTTCATACCAAGCATGAGGTGCTTGTTTAAGACCATATAGTGCTTTCTTTAATTTATATACATGATCTGGATATTTTTCATGTATAAATAAAGGAGGTTGTTCTACGTATACATTTTCTTTTATAAAACCATTTAAAAATGCACTTTTAACATCCATTTGATAAAGTTTAAAATTGTGAAAACATGCAAAAGCTAATAGAATACGTATTGCTTTAAGTCTTGCAATGGGAGCAAAAGTTTCTTCAAAATCAAGACCTTCTTTCTTGATTATATCCTTGTGCTACTAGTCTAGCTTTATTCCTAGTTATATTACCTTGTTCATATATTTTATTTTTGTAAACCCATTTTGTTCCTATAACAGATTGATTATTTGGACGGGGAACTAATTCCCAAACATCGTTACGTTCAAATTGATTTAATTCTTCTTGCATTGCAATAATCCAGTAATCGTCTGTTGATGCTTCTTTTGGATTTTTAGGTTCTATTGTAGAAACGAAAGCTATATGTCCCATTTTATTTAGTTGATTTCTTGTCTTGACTTGAGAATTGATTTCACCTATTATGTTTTGAGCAGGGTGATCTTGTAATATTCTTGATGAAGATCTTAGTTCATTATTACAATTTTCATGATTTTTATTTTCTATATTTATAAATTCTTCATCATCTTTTATACTTAATTCTTTGTTGAAATTCTCATCAAAAGATACATGTAAGGTTTCTTCGATTACGTTTGTTCGTTTATTAAATACTCGATATGCCTTAGTTCGTTCTGAATATCCTACAAAAATTCCTTCGTCGGCTTTTGGATCAAATTTACTTAGTTGATCTTTTGTATTTAAAATAAAACATTTTGATCCAAATATTTTAAAATAAGATATATTTGGCTTTTTGATGTTGAATAGTTCATATGAAGTATTTTTAGTTAACGGTCTAATTGATATTCTATTCAATACATAGCATGCAGTAGCTACGGCTTCTGCCCAAAAATGTTTTGGTAGAAAACTTCCATTTAATAATATCCTAGCGCATTCTTGTAATGTTCTATTCTTTCTTTCTACAACTCCATTTTGTTGAGGAGTTCTAGGAAATGAAAAATTATGATTTATTCCTTTCTTTTTATAGAAAGTTTCAAAAGCTTCATTTTCGGATTCGCCTTCATGATCACTTCGTATATTTTTAATCTTCAAATCTTTTGTGTTTTGAATTCTTTTGACAAATGTTTTAAAATGCTCAAAAGTATCACCTCTATTTTTCATAAAAATATTCCATGTATATCTTGAGAAATCATCAACTATTACAAACACATATCGATTATGATTAATGGATTGAACTTGTGTTGGTCCAAATAAATCCATATGTAGTAATTCTAATGGTTGTAAAGTCGAAATATTTTTCTTAGATTTGAAAGATGATTTCGTTAATTTTCCTTTTTGACAATCATCACAAAGATTTTTTATTTTAAAGTTTATTTTGGGTAAACCTCTTACTAATGCATTTTTGGAAAGTTTTCTAATAGTTTTAAAATTTATATGACAATATCTTTTGTGTAACGTCACGGATTTTCGTTGCCGAAAAACCGAACAGTTAGGGTTTTTTAAAAGAAAAGAAAAAGAAAGAAGAGAGAAGAGATAGGAAATAGAGAGGAAAGAAGATAGACAATTTTTTTTTGAAAATAGAAAAATAGAGAATTTGAAAACAGAACGGGACAGAAGAAACAACAGAACAACAACAGAATCTCACAATTCGCAGCGGAACAACATATAATAATAAATGAATAATCTTTAAACAAAGAACTATATCAGTTATTACATTACATTTCATTTCATTACATCATATCATCAGAGTATACAACATCAACAACATCAAACAGTGCAGCGGAAAAAGAAATACTATATAAGTAATATGCCATGCCATCCATCTTGCCTCCAGCAACTCCAGAATATCCAGAATATCCTGATAAACCTAACTCTTGACTGCCCGTGTGGAAATTGGTGGGCACCCAGAGTTTAGGAAGGAAAACAATAAACTCCAAGTCAGTCATGTGACTAGTGTGAGAACTCAAAACAGTTTATTTATCTTTAAAATCAAAATAGAGGAATATTTTTAAATTCAATTCGCAATGCTTTTAAAAATGAGACTACCATAAGGCCTCCCGCACACACACACAATGCAAACGCAGAATCGGAGGAGATTTCTCCTTATGATAGTCAAAGATGCTTGATACGCATTTAAAATAACATTTGATATTATTACTAGTGCATAGTGTAGAAGAAATTCATTTCGAAAGTAGAATATAAATCTTAGCCAACATACGACCATTATCGTATGCCTACTATAGCTAACTATGTTCAATAGCAGGTTACCGCCACATTCCATAGCAGGTTATACAACTAAAACCGTACAAGTCACGTATTGTTTCTTTGGATTTCCAACGAATGATCAGGCCAAGGAACTTCCCATTGCCACATGAGAATGCCTCTGGATGGACATCCCCGAGAACCAAACCGGATCTCTACCAACACAAGGCCGGGTTACCCCTAACTGAGTAACAACTGACCGAATATGCCATCCCCCGGTCCTTTGGGACCTTTATCACCGAGCGCTCGTAATCAATTCACACAATCATAACAAAGTGTTTTCAACATGAGTAAGTATCTGGGCTCCATACCATGATACCACCCTTTTCCAGAAGGAAATGGACACATCCTAAAGGGTGCTACCCCTCATAACCTTGCTGCTTCTTTCCTGTTTTGACCATTCACGGGGTGTGAGGCTCGACGAAGTCACGTCCACAAAAACATACTTTATACAAAAGCCATGCTTTGGGTCAACAAATGATCAACACAATGATCACAAGGATAGACGATCAAATAAACGATCCTATCACAAATAATCAACACAATGATCATTTCAGCATCACTCAGCATGTCACATTACCAAATTGGGAATATATCGCTGATAACTTCAACTATATAACCTCTGAGCTCGTACGTCTCAGAGAAGGGTGTTAAGCTAAAAGAATAAATTCTCCGCCACCAACAGAAATATATTTGAAAGAAATCGGCTTTATATCTCAACTTGTAATGTCAGACATACAATCCATACAAGTCTGTTCCGGGCTCGAACAAAACCGAAGGCACTTCTTACGAAGCCCTTGCAATACGGGTATTCACAATCCCGATCGAATTTCCCATCACTTAGGAGATCTCTATACCAGGAGCTACCCAGTGCAGAGACAATCGATAGGTCATCCTATCGCTTTCGCAAATACTCGGTCTTCAACACCGATCTTCAAATGCAATTCATAACGACGTATCACATATTCGGAATGGGTTATACGACCCCATGGTCCTTTCCCGGTTAACCCGAATAGTGAGCGCTTATTTAAAAATAAGTATAGCATTCACATTCAAACAAATCACATCAATTACCCATTCAAAGGGAAATATTGATAGTCGGTTATTGAACTATCACTGGATATGCACACATCACCAGATTCCAAATAATTTTCCAAATTATTTATTTTCCAAAATATCTTTACAAGATATATAATTTCAACTTCAAAAATAAATCAATATTTATTTTTAACAAATTCCCTTTCACATATAAATTCCATAATGAATTAATATCTCAAAATATCCATGCATATACGATTTCAATTATTCATTTCAATTTATCTCAAAAGATAAATTCTATAAATTCACTTCATATTGGAAAACATTTCCATACTTATTTATAAATAAGTAATTCACAATCTTTTATTTTCAACACTTAGAAAATATTCCATATACTTAAATCGAATTAAGTATATATTTCATTTTTTTAAGGAAATCATTCACTTAACATATTTATTTGGGTCAAAACGAATGTTGCGTAAAACATCGTTACAACGTCCCAAAATCACTAGTATAGGGATTCGAAATTAAAATAGATATATAAATCCCAATACTATACAAAACATTTCCTTTCGGAAATCATTTACTATAACAACAGTGTTATAGTCCATCATCTCCTTTTATTTCTCGAAACGTCTATTTCAACAATAAATGTTGAAATCTATGGTTTCGAATCTTAACACATTTTAAAACATCATTAGATCGTTTTAATTCAATTCAAACATCTCATTTAAAACAATTTCTTTAACATATCATTCACTATTCAAAAACGTGAATATACTTCTTTAACAAATTCCATCCTTTTATTCATTTTAATTCAAAGGATTATTCACTATTCAAAAATGTGAATATTATTTCATAAGTAAGTTATAAAAATTAACTTATCTAAATAAGTCGTTGCGAATTTATAAAACAACGTTTATAAATTCCATTTTCCATTTATTTCATAACAACTTCCTTTATAAATCTTCTTTATTTACCTATTCGATTTATAATCTTAATTATAAACCAAAAGTCCAAATTATAAGTCAAACACTTATAATTTATTTATTTGCAAAAATCGTTCCTTTGAACTTTACAAATTTTACAAACTATTGTTTATAAAATTCCATTTATAACTTCACCGTTTTATAATTCTATAAATTTCATTCATTAATGCAATTCATTTACAAATCATTCAAACACTTATAAAAACTCGTTTTATAATGTCAATATTTCAATTTATAAATATCCATTTATAAATCTCTTAATATAGATCAATTTATATTATTCTTTAAAACGTCTTTAAATTCCTTTATAACTTCATCATTTCGATTTATAAAATAATCAAATTTTATAAATCCTATTTTTCAACTTTTTATAACAAGTTCAGAATCCCAATTTAAACTCTTTTATAAAGTCATTAATTCCTTATTTTCAAAAATCAGCTTTTAACTATATTCTCAAAAAATCATAATTTTTATAACCTTAAAAATTATAACGTTTATTTATTTATAATGGATCAATTCCAAAAATAAAGTATATTTTCAAAAATCACTTTAAAAATCATTTTAAAACTCCAAATTTGGTCCAATGATGCTACACACCAAATAGTCAATCACGACTACAACGATCCATCATATATCGTATATGATAATCCATCAAATATCAAAATATCTGAAATCAAATAAAAACTGTTGAGGAATCCAGTTGGATCCCTCCAACCTGTTTCCTGCATCCAAAAACATTAGCACAATACCAATTTCGCTCCAGTACGAAATTATCGCGGTACATGTTCTTAATAAATATTATCCGCTTAATAACGGCGTAATAGGGTCTCATCCGCTAAACAAAAAATGCGGGAAATCAACAACTGCAATATATACATATGCCAATATATATATATTGATATTATATATAATACCAATTTCACTGTTTATGAAATATTCGCGGTATATGTTTTTACTAAATAACATCCGCTTACTAACGGCGCATAATGTCTATTTTAACAATCAATAATTTACAGTCATCATTCAAACATGCATTCAAATATTTTAAATCTAACTACTTAAAATAAAATCGAAACCTATTCGATTGAGTGAGAAGTTCTCACCTTGGTTTTAATTTCCGTTTTAGCTTTTATTTCGAATAAAATTAAACGCGCGTTTAATTTTACCCAAAATTCTCACTAACTCCAAACGACTCCAAACCAACTCCATCGCGTAGTGCTCGTCCATACGATTCCAACGCAACTGGTTTCGCGCAGTTTCGACCTCGTATGAAAAAGTTATTGATTTTACAATTTTACACGATTTTTAATATATACTAATCAACATAAACTTTATATTTTTAAATCAACCAAATCACTACCGTTCACTTCTATTCCCAAACTCCATCAGGTCCACACGTCCCCACCCCCCTTTCTTCCTCTTCTCATTTTCGTTACTTCCAGTAAATAATACGCACAACAAGAACCCATGCTCCAAGATTAGGGTTTGACATTACTCCATTCATACTCGACGAAATCTCGATCGAGGAGTGCCAAATCAAAGCCTTCAACATGCTCTAGGTTCGGCCTGAAGCACATGGAGCTCGGCCCTGAGATAGGCCTCGAAACGCGTGCCAAAACTGATGCAAACGGCCCCACTTCTCTCCCCCTCCGTCGCACCATTTACGATCATACCCGTATGGAATTAAAGCTCTCTCCATGCTCTTCCAATGTTGTAGTTAACAACTTTGGCCAAAACTTCACGGATTGGAAGAGATTAAGGGTTGAAATTGGGACAATTCTGGCCATTGAATAATTAGGGCCGGCTGCAAATTGAATTAGGGTTTGATTTCTTTTTTTTTTATTTGTGAGGGTTGTGGTGCTATTTATAGAGTTTCGTTCGACACTATTCACCCGGAAATTCCGAACTCCGATTTAGACGCCGTAACCAGCGTACCTAGGGTTTATCCCGCGTTCCGGACACAATGGAACAGGTTTCGGAAGCTAATTCGGAAGTATGTGCGAGTTATGGCTGCAAACGCTCAATTTGAATTAAACCGATTTAAGTCGATTTTTAGGCGTTTTAATTTGTACCGGACAAACGGTAAATCCAATTGACTTGAAATTTGAAACCTTACAATAATATCACATTACGGATCCGATGAAACTGGTTTCGTCGAAATCCGAGACTTTTTGAAAAATGGCTATTTTGACTCGCCAAATTTAAATTAAAAATAATTCGATGCGTTTCGAGCTGCCACGATCAAACGATAACTCCGATTGACACGAAAATTGAAATCCGGTAATAACTAACTATTACGGATCCAATGAAACTGGTTTCGTTCAATTCTGAGACTGTTCAAAAATTGGCTATTTTACAGTCGATAATTAAATATTAAAATATTCAATTTTCACAAATTAACTTTTAATTTAATTTTAAAAGTTCTAAAATATCATTCTAACTTCAATATGATAAAATAAAATTTTACAAATCATTTTCAATCATATTTAACTCCATTTTCAATTATTTCCATAATTTAACATATTAAATTATCGATTTAATAATCCAATTAAATCCAATAATTCAAATAAAAATTTATTTGACTTATAAATTCAATTATTAATATTTAAAATTAATTAAATATTCAAATTTAAATTATTAAAAATTCTGGGTCGTTGCATTTTGTGCCATAACCAAGGATCATTATCTTTGGCTAGTAAACACATACTTGTATTATGATTAATATTCATATGTAGAACGTAAATATTCCTATCTTTATTTCCTTCAAAAACAAGATTTTGGTTTTGATCAAAAATTCTACATTTGTTTTTCGAAAAAGTTATTTTAAAGCCTTTGTCACAAGTTGACTTATGCTAAGTAGATTATGTTTTAGATTTTCAACTAATGAAACATTTGTTATAAAAGGTAAATTTGATGTACCGTAATTGCTCACATCTCCTTTGCCAATGATATAGCCTTTTGAATTGTCTCCGAAGGTAACCGAGCCACCATCAAAGTATGTGATGTTTGTAAGCATATCTTTGTCTCCGGTCATGTGTTTTGAGCAACCACTGTCTAGTATCCATTTTTTCTTTTTTAAGTGGGACCTGAAAATAAATACAAAATTATTGGTACCCACCTTTTAATAGGGTCCTAAAAAGTTAGAGCTTAGGAAGCCAAACCCAATTTGGTTTAGTATCCTTTTTATAAATATAGTTTTTATTATAATGAACACTATCCATAAATGTTTTAATATATTTATTCCTAATTAACACATTGTTAGTCTTTGGAACCCAAATTTTAACTACCTTGGTTTCTACTCTTGTTTCAATAGGTTTTCTTAACAATATTTGTTTTTTTGAATCAATATTCCTTTTAAGATTTATATCCTTTTTATTAGGAATTTTTGACTCCTTTTTATATCCTAAACCTTGTTTATTTGAAGATGATTGAGAATTTTCTAATATCTTGGATAAATTTTCCCTTCCTTTGTTAAAGTTAGAAACGTTTTTAGTTATGTTATCTAATCTTGCTTGAAGACTATTATTTTCTAATTCAACTTGTCTAATCTTAGTTTTTAACTCATGATTTTCAGAAACAATTACATCATTCTAGAATTTTCTTTTCATCGTTTAACATATCTCTTTCAAATTCAACTTTGTTTTGATTTACACGAATTTCCTTAATTTTCTTTTTAAGATTTTTTATTGTGCTCAAAAGTTCAGAGTTTACTTCAATTAAGTCATCGAAAGTTAAATTACTTACTTCAGATTCTTGAGCCATGAGCATACATTTGCCTGTTCATTGTCATTATCATTTTCACTTTTGGATGAAGATGAATCCGAATCATCCCATGTTACAGAGAATGCCTTCTTTTTTGAATTTCTCTCTCTTGTTTTTGTTGTTGAGAGCTTTATGATTCTCCTTCTTTTGCTCTGGGCAATCCTTGTGCATGTGACCTTTCTTGTGACAGTTGAAATATTCTATATTCGAGGATGTAGGTTTGTTCAAGAAATTCTTTTTGAATCCGTTTTTGTTTCCTTTTCTATATCTTAAGAATTTCTTGAAATTTTTGGCTATGAATGCTAAATCCTCATCTTCAGACTCCGATTCTTCCTTTTCCGCATGAAAAGCAATATTCTTTCTTTCTTGAGCTTGATCTTTCTTAGCTTGCAGATTTACTTCATACGACATAAGATTTCTAATCAATTCCTCTGGTTTCATTGTAGATAGATCATTTGCTTCCTCGATTGCTAGTACTTTTCTCTCTCATTCATCAGTGAGTGAATTTAGAACTTTAGACACAATGTCAAAATCCGTGTATTTTTCTCCTAGTCCGATTAAAGCATGATGAATGTCTTGAAATCTCGAGTATATGTCATTGATGGATTTATTTTGTCGCATTCTAAAGTTTTGGAGTTGATTCTTCAGCATGGATATCTTTATTTGTTTAACCTTGTTTGTGCCTTCATGTATGACTTTAAGTGTTTCCCATATCTGACATGCAGAAGTACATATGCTAACACGGTTGAATTCGTTTCTATCCAGGGCGCAAAATAGCATATTCATAGCTTTGGAATTTGCACTAGCTTCATTCTTTTGAGTTTGTGTCCATGTAGGATAATAGGTTGTAAGTACAACGAACTCTGCTTGAGTAGTATTCCAGGCTTCGAAACTTGTTGCTTGCATATAAATCCTCATCCTTGTAGCCCAATAGTTAAAGTTTAGTCCATTGGATAGAGGAGGTCTTTGGGTAGATTGTCCTTCTGCAAATGTAGAACTATAGGCAGATGTTGTGCTTGTACTTGCGTTATTTTCCATATTATCAATGTGTCTAATAACGGTGTTATGGTTATAGGACGGCCTTGCTCTGATACCAATTGAAAGAGGCTATGCAGTAGGATCATATAATATAAAATAGTGGAATGATATAGATAAATAACGATAAGCAATAAGTAAAGTAGGCACTGTTATCCCATTTTTTGGTCAAAACTAGGATATCCATGTTGTGTGCGTTTGCACCACGACCGAAGCAAAAAGAAGCAAGCAAGCATACATAAGTCAAGGGTTTCACTCAAAGTTCACATATAAAAGTTCATTCGGCGCTCCAACACTCAAGCCCATTCGGCGTCTACAACATATGGTTCATTCGGTAATCATCACCAGAGTCATTCGGCATATCTAGAATAAGGCTTCATTCGGCAGCGTCATCCGGCATTCCCAGTGCCAAAGTACATTCGGTATTCATTCATTCGGCAGTATGAAGCAGAGCCTCATTTGGCATTTAGAGTTCCGGATCTCATTCGGCCAAACATGCCTCCAAACTCACCACAGAACCAAGCTCCACCGGTCCACTCCTTTCCTACCACCGAACCATCCCCTACCTATCACTACCGAGCCATGCTATCACCGGACCAAACCCACCATCACCGGTCCAAAATCCACCGAACCATCTCATCCTTCATCCTCCTACCAAACCCAACTCCACCGGTCCACTCCTTTCCTACCACCAAACCAGGTAACCACCGAACCGAAGCTTCTCCATCCTTCTCTCCAAGCATAGCCGAACCAAGGAATGCCGAACCAAAGTTGCCAGTCCAGATTGCTTCAGCCCAAGCCCACCAGAAGCTATAAACATCCAAGACCCCTGCCCCCAGCCTCACTCTATAAATAGAGGGGCAGGGGTACAACAATGGCAGACAAGTTTGGGAGCTCAAGCCTGGAAGGAACTCTCAAACAACTTTAGATACTTGTAATCAAAGCTTTGTACTTGTAATCTAAAGAAAAAAGGAGAATAACATATAAAGTGGACGTAGGCACGTTCTGGCCGAACCACTATAAATCTATGTGTCTTTTACAGTTTAGTCCCTGCTTTTTATATATTTGCATAAATCACCCAAATCACTAAATACAACATAAAATCAACCAACTCATACGACTTTGGGTGTTTGCGGCCATTTTTTACGCAAACATTTTGGTGCTTTCACTGAGAAGAACCAGCTCCCGCTACATCGGATAGAAGTTGAATTTGAAAATCTAAGAGTTCAGATCTAAGAGTTATGACGAGACAAACAAGTAGAAGGCAAAGGCCAGAGAGAAGTGAACACCAAGGAAGTCAAGAGGCTTCCTCAGGAGGGAATCAAGCGTCGATCTTCATCACTAGGGATGAGATGGAGGCCATGATGAGAAGACAAGAAGAGATGATCCAGAACTTACTTCAACAAATTGGGCAAATTGGAGCACAAATCCAAGGAGCAACTGGGGTTCAGAACGGGGCAGGACCATCTGGCGCAGCACCAGAGCTAGGGGGCACTCACGCAGAGCATGTTGATCCGACCCCGGGAAGTGAGATGGGGGCATCCGAACCACCTGGTACAATAGAGGAATGAACGTTCAGCCAGGGAGGCATACACATGAAAACTCCCACGGTCTTGGGGGGCAGGTCGAAGGCAGTGAACGAGAACTACAGCTTGGAGACAATGACAGATTAGCAGAGATGGTTAGAAGAGCTATGAGAGGCGGTTTAGTAAACAGAGACTTGGAAGATGTAAACAGGAGTCCATTTTCTTCTGCGATTAGGATGGCTAGGAACCCACCAGAATTCAAGCTACCATCATTGGACATGTACAATGGGAAAACGGACCCCACGGTCCATCTAACGAAGTATATGAGACATATGGAAGTGCTGGGGGCATCAGAGGAGGTTATGGCCCGGTGCTTTCCACTGTATTTGACGGACATTGTAGCGTTATGGTTTAGGCAACTAGAGAGCGGCTCCATAGGAACATGGGCAGATTTAACTGAGAGATTCATGAGGCAATTCAGGGTTCATATTGCGAGACCCAAGAATGTGATGACTTTGGCAACCTTGAAACAGAAAACTGGAGAGACTTTGAGGAGCTTTCTAACGCGATTTAATGCGGCGGCAGCATCAGTGGATCGACCAGATCCATCTATGGTCATGATGGCGGCTGTATCTGGAATAGCTGGTAATACAGAGTTCAAGAATTCATTAACCAAGGACCCGCCTATGAATCTGGGAGAGTTCTATCATGAGGCTGAAAAGTTTCTGCGTTTGGAAGATGCTAGTGCAGAAAGAGAGGAAGAAGATGACGTTTACGTAATCAAGAGCGGAAACCCACCTGGAAAGGGTGCGGAGACTAGCAAAGGAAAAAGAAAGGCTGAGGATAATGATGACAGGACAAAGTGGCTACGAAGAGAACCACGCTTCACCATCTATTCAGAGCTGAATGAGAGTTTGGAACGGATTTATCAGGATACCAAGGGGCAGGTTCCGTATCGTAGACCAATGCGAAGGGATCCAACCTCCGACGAAAGAAAATCAGATAAGTTTTGTGTATTTCATGAATTGAATGGTCATAACACTAATGATTGTAGGCATTTGAAGGACGAGGTAGAAGGGCATATCAGGAATGGTATGCTCCTTCAGTATGTGAGGAGGCGAACTCCAGCGGTGGAGCCAGAGCGACCGCCCTCTACGTCAGCTAGAGGTGACCCTGGATCAAGGCACCATTTGATTATCCATTGATTGCTTGATTAAAATAACGATGAACAGGTCGTAAGCTTCCACTAACGCAATTAAATCGTTTACACATGTACGAGATCGCGAATGATCTCCAGGCATGCTCTGAATGATCATTGACTGCTTCGGAGTGGGAACTTACACTTTGACATCCTTGCTTTGCTTTTGTTTCGATTTGAACATTTGAATTCTTCCTGTTTGGACATTTCTGCTGTAAGGTACTATTGCTTTAACATTTACAATTCTATGAAAAAATTATTTACTTGTATGCCCATTGGATCACGAACGGTCCACGAGCACCTATTGCATGGCAACGAACTGCCGAAGTCTTTGATTCGAAAAATTCCCCCAAACAATGACTCCAACACTGATAATATTAAGTCCCCCCGGGCACACTCATTCGCCTCGAACGGCACCCGACTTCGAACAGTCACAATTCGCCTCGAACGGCACTCGACTTCGAACAGTCACAATTTGCCTCGAACGGCACCCGACTTCGAACAGTCACAACTCGCCTCGAACGGCACCCGACCGCGAACGGTCACAAACTCGCCTCGAACGGCACAACTCGCTTCGAACGGCACAACTCGCCTCGAACGGCACAACTCACCTTACCTCAAATGGCTCAATCGCGAACGGTCGTCATTTGAGGTCCGCCACCTGATCACTGACTGTTACGCCTTACCTCAAATGGCTTGATCGCGTACGGTCGTCATTTGAGGACCACCACTTGACCGCGCACTGTCGCACTTTACCTCGAATGACTCGATCACGAACGATCGTCATTTGAAGTTAAGCGCTTGACCTTGCATGGTCCCCACTCGACCGCGCACTGTCGCACTTTACCTCGAATGACTCGATCCCGAACGGTCGTCATTTGAAGTAAAGCGCTTGACCTTGAACGGTCACATTTCACTGCAGATGACTCGATCCCGAACGATCGACGCACGGATTTATGCGCTTGACCGCGCACGGTCGCACTTCACCTCAAATGACTTGATCACGAACGATCGTCATTTGAAGTTAGGCGCTTGACCATGAACGGCCGCGCTTCATCCCAAATAGCTCGATCCCGAACGGTCGTCATTTGGGGCCATATAAAATATCAAGCTCTTTACAGGTTGTCAACAGGATACGAACATCCAGCTCATGGCATTACAAAACACGCCTTCCTACCGCAAGGCATATTTTGGGGGGCAAAGTGTTATCCCATTTTTTGGTCAAAACTAGGATATCCATGTTGTTTGCGTTTGCACCACGACCGGAGCAAAAAGAAGCAAGCAAGCATACATAAGTCAAGGGTTTCACTCAAAGTTCACATATAAAAGTTCATTCGGCGCTCCAACACTCAAGCCCATTCGGCGTCTACAACATATGGTTCATTCGGTAATCATCACCAGAGTCATTCGGCATATCTAGAATAAGGCTTCATTCGGCAGCGTCATCCGGCATTCCCAGTGCCAAAGTACATTCGGTATTCATTCATTCGGCAGTATGAAGCAGAGCCTCATTCGGCATTTAGAGTTCCGGATCTCATTCGGCCAAACATGCCTCCAAACTCACCACCGAACCAAGCTCCACCGGTCCACTCCTTTCCTACCACCGAACCATCCCCTACCTATCACTACCGAGCCATGCTATCACCGGACCAAACCCACCATCACCGGTCCAAAATCCACCGAACCATCTCATCCTTCATCCTCCGACCAAACCCAACTCCACCGGTCCACTCCTTTCCTACCACCGAACCAGGTGACCACCGAACCGAAGCTTCTCCATCCTTCTCTCCAAGCATAGCCGAACCAAGGAATGCCGAACCAAAGTTGCCAGTCCAGATTGCTTCAGCCCAAGCCCACCAGAAGCTATAAACATCCAAGACCCCTGCCCCCAGCCTCACTCTATAAATAGAGGGGCAGGGGTACAACAATGGCAGACAAGTTTGGGAGCTCAAGCCTGGAAGGAACTCTCAAACAACTTTAGATACTTGTAATCAAAGCTTTGTACTTGTAATCTAAAGAAAAAAGGAGAATAACATATAAAGTGGACGTAGGCACGTTCTGGCCGAACCACTATAAATCTGTGTGTCTTTTACAGTTTAGTCCCTGCTTTTTTTATATTTGCATAAATCACTCAAATCACTAAATACAACATAAAATCAACCAACTCATACGACTTTGGGTGTTTGCGGCCATTTTTTACGCAAACAAGCACCAAGATTTTATACTGGCTCGGACCTCTTGTCCGACGCCAGTTCCTAAGCTCCTTTTAGGAATACTAACTAACAACCCTCACTTAACCCGAAGGGATAAGTTTACATCTTACTCGAACAACCGAACAGGATTTCTTGCCTCAACTACCGAAGAGGACTTCAACTCAATTACTAAAAAACAATATTCGACTTGTTATGTTCTTGTCAACACTAATGAGTCTAATGTAGTACAATATTCCTATAATCTTATCCTCGAGAGTATGCAATGTGTTTGTGAAGATTTAGGAAATGTGAATTGCTATGAATAAAAAGAATGTTAAAAACAAAGCAGTGATTCAAGCAATAGATTTGTGATTGCTATGAGAATTTCTAGATAATATGTTCAAGAAAATAGTAAGATTAAAGCAAGAGAATTCGGTCAATTGAAGATGTTAGAATCATGTATTTATACTTATAGAAGAGGTGCATCTGTTGGCTAAGGGTGCGGACAAGAGATGCTTCCATTTCCATTGGAGAATGGTTGCAACTCTTGGGAGGAAGAAGGTGTCCATTCAGAGAAAATTTGTAGGTTCAAATTCAGTCGACTGAACAGGGAATTCAGTCAACTGAAAATATGAACTAAAATTTTCAGGAACAAATTCAGTCGACTGGGTAGGGTGTTTCAGTCGACTGAAACTATACATGTTTGTATATGTGTAACAGGTTCAGTCGACTGGTCATCCCTGTTCAGTCGACTGAACTACTAAATTGTGCACAGTGAATGTTTATTAGGAAATGAAATTTATAAAATGTGTTCTAGTGTTTGTGCAAGCCTCTTAAGGATAGATTTTAACAATAAATCTAAACTAAGACCTATATAAAAATCATACTTATGTTTATCCTTGGTCTTCATCGTTCTTTCTTTAGCTTTGCATATATCTCTTCCTTTTTGTTGAAGCACATTGTCATTGATCAAAATCTTAGCGTATCAACACAAGACTCACCTTCGGAGTTGGAGCTTTGCCTGAAGATCCAACCATCTTTTTTTCTTTCAGTATCCAGTGATTCCAGTGATGTATTCTGCTTTGTACCTGATGTATCTTGTTACTCTTCTGTTGTATCTTGTTTAACTCTGATGTATCTTATATATATATATATATATATATATCTAGTAGCTTCGTAAACTATTATCTCTTTTACTTCCGCTGCATTTTTATTTACTCTGTATCTGTGACCTATGATTATTTATTTACTGTATATTCTGAGATTTGCCAAATTTTATTTACCATGCGGTATTATGAGCAATGCAAGTCCAACATGTGCGGATGTGAATGGTTGAAAATATCGGGTCGTTATAATCCAATACACACACACACACATATAAAACGTCAATTTTAAGGTTAGAAATTTCACTTTTAAACCAAAGATATAGCTACCATAACCAAGAAAACACATGAACCTTCCTACCATACAACCAAAACAATGCCAAACCACCACCTTTCCCGACAATAACCCAAGACCAAACCTTCCTCTGCCTCCTAGTGCTCACGCACTTCATGCTCCATTCCTTTTTCTCACGGCAATGAACGAAATGTGGAGTTCAGATGCTAAAGTTTGTGAATTTTTGATGGCAAAGGAGTTTTAATGTTGTTCTAAGAGTTATACTATAGTTTGGAAGAGATTAGAGAAGGTTTGTGTGGGTTTTGAGAAAGAAAAGTGGAGAAAAAGGAAGAAAGAAGGAAACTATTTTTAAGTTTTTAAACTATGAAAGCCTTTTGAAATAATTTGAAAACAAAATGAAATAATGAAGTGGAAAAAGAGAGGTGGTATTAAAACCCATGTGCTTGCTTTAATCCATGTGCACATCAAGTCACTTATGACATTTATCATTTTAAATTAAAGAAGAAAAGTATTCCCTCTTATTATATTACTTAATCTCTTTCTAGAAGTTGTTAGTGACTTCTTACCCTAATTAACCGACTTCTTACCCTAATTAACCGATTTGATACAAATTTGAATTGTTCTTATAAGATCATATGCTACTATAGAAGTTTCAAAATGTTTAAACAATTTTTAGTGAATAAAAGTTGATTTTTGAAAAAACATTTTTGAACCACATTTTCACTTTTATTTCAAAGTATATGTTTTTTAAACCAATTTTCATAATGAATTTACAATCATCGTTTATTAATTAAAAGAGGGTTATTTGATCATTAAAACCATTAATTTAACATTTAAAGTTAGTTAAATATCATAAATCAAAGCGGTAAAATTTTAGGTCATTATATTCTTCCCTCTTTAAAAGAATTTCGTCCCCGAAATTCAATGGAGCAAAAAATATAATGAAAATCAAATAATTAACAAAATTAAGCGCATTAAAAATAAAATCATCCAAAACCTCGGTCGGATGTACAATATCATATCCTATCCGTTTTTATTTATCAAATTAAGGTAGTTTTATTTAAAATTCCTAGGTTGATTTACTAACCCTAGGAATTTTTTTACTTGAGCACCTAACCTAAGCTCAAGTACCAACTATGATGACCCGCCTTTTCAATCCTCAAAAGTCGACACTGGTACATCCACGGAATTTATGTGCTAAGCATCCGACTGTTGGAAAGACATTTTTGGGGAGGAAGACAGTAAAGATAGAATAGTATCTCACAACATGACAAGTAACATATAATAATACCAATGATCTTTACAAAAGAGAATTGTGATATGCATACATAATCAGAGTAACCAACCTATCATCAGGCTGGACAATTATAATAGTCTATCTTTACAAATGCTGACAAATGCAAACAAGAAAATACAGCGGAAATAAAAGAAAATATGAGAATATGTCTTAGAAGCATCCAACTCGTCTTTTGAAGCTTAAAAGCATCCATAACTAAATTTGGAAAAGTACTCAGGTCTGACCCAAGTATTATAAGAAAAGAACACCTGGATTAGTCTGTTAAAGGAGCATGAGAAAGTTAAATCATATGGATTTTTAATGTTATAATTTTTTTTTAAAAATAAAGGTATCTCATAAGACCATAAACACAGACGAAAATTTTACCATATGATAACCAAACTATTTTTATAAGAAATCTTGCGATATTACAAAAATGTCTAGGGTTTAAAATAAATATATAACATATCTGAAATGCTTGCATCTCAAGTTCCAGTATAGTTGGGCGCAACTAAGTTTGTAACGCACGTAGTGGAGATTGGATTCCATACAATGATAAGGTAAGTGACTAACTTTCGTATAGTATATATCTAGAGAAAATGTACCAAGGCTGCAAATCTTGCACCTCTATCAATACCGAGCCAGTCTGCCTCTCTAACATGACAAGCCAGATTACATCATTCCTCGGGCACCAATACTGCAAATAGATACACTAGGCCATGGCCTTACTCTTTTCCATGCACACCATACCAAAATCCATAAACATCGACCTGGATATGAGGAATGATGCTCCTAATGGTAGCGAGCTACATAGCCCTGCTGCATCTCCCATGTTTCAGACATAACTGGGTTGTGAGGCTTGTGAGGTCACGATTTCGTTTTTCCCCTCTTAGTAAATCCCACTTGAAACGCTAACACTGCCCTCCGAGCAATAATGCAATGCCAACATTCATCCATACAAGTTATTTAGGATATGAACATACCGAAGGCACTACTTCACTACGTCTTCAGTATCAGTAGCAATTAGGCCTTGCACTTCAAAGAACTCCGTTTTAGATTCCATCATCTTCAGGCCATCTTCAATACGAACACATACGCTGGTTCTAAGTGATTTTTCGATAACATATTCAATCCCCGTCTCTTCGAATCGAAATCGATAGATTTCGTTATACTTAACTCCATTTCTTTTAGAAATAAACAGAAGTACAATATATAGGAGCGGGGATCACCTCCTACTATTAAGTGATGGATTTCCTTATCATTTGTTCTAGAAGAACGCAAAGAGTTTATATGTATAGTATAACATCATCGAAGATAACTGTATCATATAATTCTCATGTTTCTTCTAGATATTTCAAAAGTTAAATCTGGTCAAGTTTTGGTAGTCGTTTATTTAACTATCAAATAAACAAAACAATAAAATCATAGATTTAATTTCATAAGAAACCATGCATGATTTAAGCACATAAGCAACCACTAAGCCTCTTTAATTAATCTTTTCATCAATTAAATCTCTTTCCAATTATTTGAAAAATATTCATATACTTATCCCAATGATATAAGTATATTCATTAAAAACAACATTTTCAATACTTAGAAAACATTTTCCCTTTTTCCCCAGAATCATATTTAACCGGGCCAAAAAAATTATCATTAAAAAATTGTTACTATAAACTCAAACCACTTTTCTTTTTGGTGAAAGTAAATGGATTGTATGGAAATTAAACCAAATATACTTATGACCACTTTCTAATTTCAAACAGTGCTATCCCTCGATTAACAATGTAGTCGGACAAGAGCATACTATCCTTGTCTCGACAAACATTTTTACTTCTCAACATAGATACGAGTTTCCATACCTCGGAATTTGATGTTAAGTATGAAAAGAATATTTTCGGGGGGGGGGGGGGGGATGTAACGACCTGTATTTTCGATAATTAAAATTATTCAATTTAATAAGATTTTAGAATTTAATATTATCAGAAAATAAAAATTATGATTTATAAATGGAAAAAATATATTAGAATTTAATTTAATAGCGATGATTGAATTATATTGACAACTGTTAATGTAATTCCAATCAATTATAATTGCAAAGGTTAATAATGAATGTTATTCCTAGTTGAAAGATAATTATAGAGGTTATTTTGGAAATAATTATAATTTTAATAAGGAATAAAATAAATGATGTATTGATGGTGAAATTATATGTTATTTAAGTGAAATTGGTTTTAACATTTGTAAGTAAATTTATACTCTTTATTTTTAAACAATAAAGGTATTGACATGTTCAAATTATTTAATGTATAACAACTGATTTATTATCATCTCATTAATTAAATTGTTTGAATATTAAATTGGTAATTAATGAATTAGATGTAATTGAAATATTGCAGTTAATATGAGTTAAGGTGATAACTGTAGAATATGTGTAACATCCCGCCTTTTTGTACGTTTTAAATCGACGATAAACCACACACGTCAGACTTAAACCATACAGAAGGGCGGATTGTTATGGGGTAAATAAGAAAAACAGAGAAAGAAAAAGAACAAAACAGAATCTTGCAGCGGAATGATAAAATATAATAATCAAATATACAGTTTATGAAGCTGTTTTACAAAATATTTGATTTTACTTATACAATACATATTAGAGTTACACATACCAGAGAATAATAATTAATGTAGCGGAAACAATACGAATGTAGTGGAATACTATAATAAATAATAATAAATCTTCGCCTTCGTCCTCCAGAATACGGTCTTTCAAATCCCGAAATGCTCTGGCTGCCCCGAGCGAATTGAATAGACAAAACATTCGAGTCAAAACTAAAAGATCTTATAAGTAAGTTAAATCAAAAATAAATAATATGAGTGGAACTGCGTCAGAGATGTTTACGGGATTTGACATCTCCTATCCAGTGTCAACATGAGTGCAATAATTTAAGAGATGCTCGGGTTTCACATCTCCTAAGGATCCGTTAAACTATTTACTATGTAGTAATATTTCGCTATTAATAATGTCTATAGTAAAATAAACTTACTTTTAAATAGCGTTAAGGAGTTACCCAATCTCTCCCTTAAACACAATAATAGTCCTAGTAGTCCATCCAGTATCATTGTCCCTCCTGATCGGGAAGCCACCAGAGGATACCACACAGGCTATGGGAGAAAACCAAACTCGTACAAGGCGGATAGGAAGGTGACATGACAAACAAGGCAATGCCAGAGTAGATATACCAATTACGCTTCCGGGCCGGTGGTAACGCGTAGCGTAGCTACCGCCCACCTCGAGCCACACCCCCAAATCAAAAATCAATAGTGGCCACCGAATCAATCTAAAAGTCAGAGTATAATATCGAAGGGATGTGTCCGATAAAAGGTGCTTCCTTCTTAGCCCGTTGATCGCTCCTATTTTAGCCTTCTTATGCCAACTCATGGGAGTCGGGTCCACGTATTTACCTCAAAGGAAACGCCGCCACCATCCTACTTCATTTTGGTATCTCCACCACGTACACGGTTGTTAAAGTGGTTTTCGAAGTTGGCAGAGAGTATGACAACTTCCGATCTCGGTCTCTTCAACAACCAAACATTATTATAACACCGCGGTCATTTCAAAATAATTTATACTTCAAAACCAGAATATAATATCCATTTCAAAACCATATAAATACGATATCCTTTCCATTTCAAAACCAAATCATTATGATATCATTTTTATAAAACCCAAATCAATATAATATCATTTTTATTTCAAATATATTTTTCTAAAATCATAGCACTTTCAAATTTATAATATTTCGAAACCAAACGCTTGAAATATAATCTTTCAAAACATAATACTTCAAATTTCACAGCTTCTAAACCATAACTTCCAAAACTTAAATGGTTTGGATATTTAAGAAATACATAAAATAAAATAGTTTGAATTAAAAATTTCTTTATAAAGTAAAATAATTTCCTCGACTTCACAATTTTATTCACCTTAAATTAAATCTCAATTCATAATTTTCAACTCACTTCCAGTGTCAATAAACCATTTCAATTTCAATATATTTCAATCTTTGAGTATTAAACAATTTCGAAACTAAGGTTGATAATTATGATTCAACAATTCAATGTTCTATTATTTAGTTTTGAAATATTTGCATGATAAATCCACTATCATTTAAATAAAACTCAAATTTCAAACAACTGAATATTTCCCTTGTTTATTCAAACTTTATATATTCATTTATATAACCTTAAATAAAAATCAAGTAAAAATCATATTCTTTAAAATCTCAAATTCAATGAGTCCCAAATCGATTTTATTGAATAAAATTCTCAATTAATAAAATTCCAGATCAATTTCCAATTTATCTTGCAACCTTAATTTTTTGAAATCATTATAAATTCTATATTAAAATATAATTTAAGTAAATACTTAATCATATTATATTTCAAATAGAATCAAACTTTATTATTAACTTATTTATAACAACAAATTTTCACATAGCTAAAAATCAATAATAAACTAACATTTATATAGTATCTAAATCAATTTTGATATAAAACCATATATTTCTTTACAAAACCATAGAAAATCATTTCAAAATATTTTTAAATATAGACCACGGTGTCTGTATATAATTTTCTACACTATGGTCAAGTGATACAGATATTATCATTTCAATCCGTAATTTAAAATAAAATGCGGCTATATATCATTTCAAACCTCAACCCTGAATGAAATAAAATGCATAACAACTTGCAGTTTATAATAATATAAAACACAACATCCATTCATCCAATATCAATCATCAACCATTTATCACAATCATCATCCAATTCAAACAATAACATCAATATAAACAGATAATAAATAACAGACATTTACTGGCAGTTTATATTCAATAATAAATTAAACAACTATTTAACTGGCATTTTATATGCAATAATAAATTAAAAAATAATTTAGTTCAAATAAATTTGATTTAACTGAGATAATGATTAAAAATATGCCAAATAGTCATAAATATATTTCTAATCACATCAAAATTAATTTAACACACATAAGAAATTTTAGAAGTCATGAATGGGTTAAAACACTCACATTTTGAATTTAAATTGAATTTAAAACCCATTTAAACCCAAAATTTGAACAGTCTCCAAATCTGTCCCAAGCAGCGCCAAAATGTCCGCAATTCCAATACGAACATAGCGGAGAAAACCACGCGTGAGATGGACCTTATATGAAAAAGTCATTGCGATCAAAACGAATGAAATTTAAATTACAATAAAAGCAAACAAAGCAACACCAACACATCTCAAGTGTCACGTCACCATCTTCTTCTGCACGGTCGAAACCCTACGCGCAAGGAACAACTACAGGCCGCCATCTCCCTACGCGTCACGCCGCCGCCGCATCGGTCGCAGCCACGTCGCAGGCTCGCCTAGCTTCAGCCGACATCATCTACAGACGCGTGACAGCTCCACATCGACAAACGACGTTCGAAATAGGAGCAGCAGCCACCACGAGCACAAACCTTAATCGAATTATCACGCGAAATCCAACCGTTGATTCGATGCATAACCCATACGGATGCATTCCTCTCGTCGATCTCTATGCTACAGTATCAACGATTTGACGATCCGACGAAGCCCATCATGACGTAACGAACGGCCTTGACTGGTTCTTAAATTTCTGGACAAACCGTCTTTCAATTTGGAAAACAAATCATAGAATTGAGATGCGCTCTTCGAGAGCTTTTCGACGATATAAAATATGATATAGTTTGTGGAGTTTGAAATTTTGATTTGATTTGCAATTGGATTTTGGGGTTCTGTCTGCCGTTGAGAAGGAGAGACAGCTGAATTGCACGTACAAAAATGAGGAATAAGAAATAGGCTAGGGTTTATAACAAGGTATATATAGGCAAGCTGAAATTAGAATGGACCGGATCAGTATGCGTTCAACCCATATATCAAAATAGATGTTTTTGAATATTTTAAACTCGATGGAACATGTTTCAAGTCCAAATTCCGTCGTATGAAGAAGTTATACTAAAATCAGATTATCTTAAATTGATTTCAATTGATTTCAATTTCATTGTTCCAAGGCGTTTCGAGTCCGTACAATCAAACGACAAGTCCGATCGCTCCGAAACTTGAAATCCTATAATAATCCACCGTTACAGATCCAATGAAATTAGTTTCGTCGAAATCCAAGTCAGTGGCCAAAATGGCCATTTTCTAGTTAATTACATAAATAAATAATTAATTAAATCACTATTTCAATCCAAATTCTATAATTCATAAATTTTATTGCTTTTGATTTCTTAAACAATTATAATAACTTAAAACAAATTCTATGTTAATTCAACATTAATTATTTCGCTAATTACCATATTTAATTTCAATTTCAAAAATTGTAGAAATTACAAATTTAATTTCTCCATAATTCCATTTAATTGATCTTTCATTCCATTGTTCAATCCATTATTATCAAAAGGATGAAGTTAATATTGGTTCATGATTGTTTACATTAATATTCTCAGATTTCATCTAAATTTCCATTTATGTAATATTTAAATATTTAATTTCATTTAATTTCAATTAATCCTATCATCATAAATTAAATTCCAATATATTGATAAAACTTTATTTCCATTCCTTTTATTCAACAAATTGTCATATTATAAATAAAATTGACATTATTTTCAATTATTTCCTTAATTTATACTAACATAGCTTTTAATTTAGATTTATTGCAATTGATTACCAGTTCTAATTTAATATACTAAATAAATGGTTAACTTATAATAATTGTTACCATTAACGTTTAATTTCACTTATAAGCTATTATTAACAACCAAATGTTGCCATTGATTTAGATCTAATCCAATAAATTAAATGAATGAGTAAACAATTAATAATTATCACTATTGTCAAATTTTCTCACATTCATACTTAATTATCAACTAACAATTATTTTGGCATAGCCAGCGGGGTTAACTGGGCCCCTACCAGTTTTATTGCAAAGAACAATAAAAAAAATACAAAAGAGAAATAAAAACAGGAAAATACAAAGAAAATGCAAGAAAGACAGCAAAATCAAGTCCAGGCATCAATCAGGGATTGATGAAACACACTTGCACTATTTTGAAGTTGCCTATAAGTTCTGTTTCTAACTTCTACCCATACCAGATCATCATTTCTTCTAACTTTATCAAAGATTATTGCATTTCTCTCTCTCCAAATAACTGACATACACACTTTCAAGCATACTGCAAGAACTCTGCCCTGCACATTTCTCCACTTTGTTGCTTTATAGATTAAACTCCATTGTATTCTTGATATTGAACATGTAAGATTAAAACCAGTAATGTAGTTTATCTTATCCATCAAGAATTGAAGGGCAGGACATGTAAAAAACAGATGCTCAGTAGTTTCATCATGTTGATTACAGAAAATACACTCAGCATAGCATGTCATACCATAACTATTCAACAAGCTTCTGGTAACTAATGCTTGGTTGATGACTTTCCACATCATTAAGTTGTCCTTAGGACAAGAATCAGCTGACCAAATAATAGCTAACCATTTGGTAGCAGGCATAGACACACTGGAACTAACATACTTGTAAACTGCCGCAACTGTATGATTCTTGTTAAGCCAGGTTACAGTGTCAACCTGATTTGTATTAAATGTTTTTTGCTGAATTTCTCTCCACAGTTGCCTAATCACCTGATTACTGTTATATGGCAACTGAATTAGATTAAGATGCAGAAAGTCCTTCACTTTAGCATGAAAGTGGATACCGGATTGTGTCATTTGAAAGTGATCACAAATGTTGGAAAGAATTTGACCATTACTAATCCATGGATCATGCCAAAAGCTAACAACATTGTTTGCATTGATGGGATATTGTATCATGGGGAGGAAAACAACTCTGAGATTTAATAAACTTCTCCATGTCCAACTGCATACTTGAGGGACATCCATGTTCCAGAAGTACTTGTTCTTTATATTGTATTGCCATGACCAGTCAACCCATAAGCCACCTCTTTTGTTGATAAGTGCATTAAAATGTTTACTCATAGCAGCTATGTTCCATTTCCTAACATCAAATACTCCAAGCCCTCCCAATCTCAGGGGAGACTCAATTTTAGAAAAGGAACAAGGCACTAACTTCCTGTTATGAATACTACCAGTCCAAAAATATCTGATCATGGCAGACCTAAGCATATGCAATAGCTTCTTGGGTAGAATTAGGGTGCGAGCCCAGTAAACAATGGAGGAAAATACAACAGATTTTATTATAACAAGCCTTCCACTTTGAGTCAAATTCCTATTATTCCATGCAGACATAACCGATGAAATTTTGATGTAAAGAGGTAAACAGTCAGCTTTAGATATCCTTTTGGAAATTAAAGGAAGACCGAGGTATTTCATGTCATTTTCCATACAAGAGAATCCAGAATGTTGTTGTAGGGCAGTAGCTTGCAGATCACTAACTCCAGTAACAAGCAGAGACGATTTGTCTTGGTTAATGGTGAGCCCAGTCATACAGTGGAAGGCCTGCAATGCTATCATGATACCATCCAAGGAGGATATCTCTGGTTTGGTAAATACCATGACGTCATCTGCAAACATTATAGAAGTAATTTGTTGAAGAGAGCACTTTGGGTGATACTTGATTGTCTTTTGGTTGTAGCTGGTCTGCAAAATAACAGTTAACACCTCCATGACCATCAGAAATAAATATGATGAAATTGGATCTCCTTGGCGAATTCCTTTACTACCTCTGAAGTATCCCACTGGTCTACCATTTAATACAATTGAGAATGAGGGAGTAGAAATGCACACATAAATCCATGACACAAAAGTTTTAGGAAATCCCATCACTGCCATTATTCTAACAATAGAGTCCCAATGTATGGTGTCGTAGACTTTAGAGATGTCTATTTTAATTGCAGCAGTAGGGGTGATATTACTTCTACCATATCCTTTAAGCAGTTCCTGGGCAAGGAGAACATTGTCAATTATATCTCTTGAAGGCAAAAATGCAGATTGATTCATAGATATAACAGTGGGCAAAACTTTGACTAAGCGTGAAGCTAGAATTTTGGAGATACACTTGTAGAGGACATTACAGCAAGAAATGGGCCTGAAGGAAGTGACACATGTTGGTGGGGATACTTTGGGAATGAGGGCAATGTTAGTGCAATTCACTTCCCCAAGCATTTTACATTTATTGAAAAAGTTGTGGATAGCTTGACAAAAGTCACCACCAATCAAACTCCAAGTGGTGATAAAAAAATTAACATTCAAGCCATCAGGTCCCGAACAAGATAACTTATTCATGGAGAAGAGGGTAGCTTTAATTTCTTCATCAGTTACAGGCATAATTAGAGAAGAAGCTTCTTGAGGAGATATGCTAGGAAGATCAAGAGAGGAAATTTGATCCAAATCAGGGGAGAAACCATTAGTGCTACCAAACAAGTTAGTGAAGTGTTGGATAAAAGCATGATCAACAGTGTCTGGAGTAGAAAATAGGGTTCCTTGTTCATTAGTGATTCTAAAAATATTTTCTTGAGCTTGCTTAACCTTAAGAGATTCATGAAAGAACTTAGTATTCTTATCCCCTTCATCAAGCCATCTTTTATGCAACTGCTGCATCTTCATGCTTGCTTCCAGGGATAGGGCAATTTTAAGTTCCTTGTGCAGATTCCTCTCCTCATCAGAAGCTTGAATATCAAGTGGATGGTCCATCATGAAGTCTTGCTTTATTTTCAGTTGTTCCTTTAATGCTGTAGAGAGTAGGGTTCCAGTACCAAAGGTAGTTGATGCCCATGTCTTGATAGCTATCTTGATGTGTTTTAGTTTCCTGCAAAACTTAAACATTGGGTTACCATAACATGTAAAATCAGAGGTAGCTTGATTAATGATATTAAGAAATTGATCATGCTTAGACCAAGCATTAAAAAATTTGAAACTTGACTTTTCTCTTCTAATATGGTTCCCCAGAGTTAAAATTTGAGGAGAGTGGTCTGACATTATTGGTTGAGGAAGGTAGACAGAAAGAGAAGGCCATTGGTTGAGAGCTTGGTAATTACAAAAGGCATGATCAATTGTAGTAAATGTACGCACACCACTTCTACTACAGTTGTTCCAAGAATACTTGGTTCCAGTTTTATTCACTAAAGTCAACTCAGATTCATAAACAGAATGATTAAGTGGTTCAATATCTCTGAGATTGAGAGGTGTGCCACCAATTTTATCATCAATGCCAAAGCAGGAGTTGAAGTCACCTTGGACAATCCAGGGATGAGATGATTGTCTTAGGGGAGGCAATGCATTGAGTAAGGCATTCCTTGAAATAACACTGTTATCAGCATAAACAAAAGTGATATAGAAAGAGGATTGGTTTTGGGCGACATGAACATGAAAATGAATAAATTGCCTAGTTGTCAGAATGGGTGTCAGGGTCAAAAAAGTAGGATCGAAGAGGACTAGAATTCTACCATATGAAGCAGATTCAAGATTGTGGTGGAAGGACCATTGGGGATTAATGTAGGAGGAGGCTTTTTGTGATAGAGAAAGGTTAAGCTTGGTTTCAAGAAGTCCAAAAAGACAAATATTAAACTCAGAGATAATGCATTTGACTTGATCAAGTTTCAAATTACTGTGGGCTCCTCTTATGTTCCATGATGCTATTTTCTTATTCATAAAAATAATTGTGAGAGTGTGGAGTTATGCCTTCTCTGTGCAGACAGAGATCTAGTTTCAATTTTCCTTCTTGATTTGCCAGGTGGGGAGGAAGGATGGGAGTTAGTTTGGGAGGAAGTAGGATCATTAGTAGAGGAAGGATGTGATTGTGTGGAAGGAATGCTTGTAGGCCATCCTGGTAACTTAATTGTAAAGTTATAATGTGTTGGTGCTTCTGAAAGTGGGATGACATCAATTTCTTGCATGGAGTTGATTAATTGAGAGATTTCCGTTTCAAATGTTTTACACCAGCTTGTGTCAAAATCAGATGCAAAAGACTTAGTGTTTTCTTTCATAACTGATGATTCCTTACCAACTTCTTTTGTACTTTTTGAAGATTTGGTGTCATTTTTATCCTTAACCTGCACACCATTATGTAGTAACTTGTCAGGAGAATTTGAATCATTGTGAACAATAGAAGGAGGAGATTTTGTGTTTGATATTTGGTTAAGAGGTATACCATTATTCAAAACATTTATCTCACCGTCCTCTTCATGAAGCAAATCCATTACATTTTGCTCATTGACTTCAGTTTGGAGCAAGTTGTACTTGTTATTAATGGTAACATTACAGACATGATCCTGACTAGCAGGAGAACAAGCTTTATCTGTTGCCTTTGTGATGTCTTCATTACAAACATATAGAGGCTTATCATTTTCACCTTTTTCCTTCATTGCAGTTTCAACATGTACTTCATAATTTAAAACTTTTTTCCCTTTGTTTTTATTGACTTTTTTCCACACTTGTTTCACCTTGTCTTGTTTTTCTAAGCTTGGTCCTTTCTTCATCATGTTTCTTTCCTCTGTATCAATTCTCTGCTGTTCATTCTTGTCACTTTGTTCTTCATTACCTACACAAACAACTTTCTTGCAATTGCTAACTGGGTGCCCAAACTCCCTACATATAGTACAAATCTTTGGTTTCCACAAGTAGTTAACCTTAACATTCTGCTCAGAGCCATCAAGCAGTTTAACTGAAAAATTGTCAGGCAGTTCTTGATTTGGATTAACCTCAACTAAACATTTAGCAAATGAAACGCGTTCAAATTTTTCAGTTGAAGCATCCAAACAAAGTAGCTTCCCAACTCTAGAAGCTAACCAGTTAATTCCCAAAGGAGACCATGCATACAGGGGGATATTTGAGAGTTTAATCCATACTGGAACAGTTCGAATACTGCTGCAACTGTTGCCAATATTTTCATCCCATTGCTTTACAATAAATAATTAATTTCTCATCACCACTGGGTCAGATTCAGCAATTCTAGATCTATCATCCTCATTAGTGAACTTGAACAAAAACAAAAACCCATCAAATTTAACAGAAATAGAACCACTAAGTTTCCAAACTCTTTTAAGGTAGTACAGCACAGTTGAATAAGGTAGTGGATTGTCAAGAAAAAAACCAACTAGATATTCTTTCCACATTGAGTTTCCTGCTTGAACAATTTCAACAGATGGCACAATTGCATTACCTACGTAATCAAGCTGTATTTCACGAGGCACATATTTCCCAGCATTATTTGGTTTGGCCTTAAAGAGAGAGTTCCAAGGTCGTGGAGGAAGAGTTGACAGTGGAGGAAGCAAAGGAGGAGATGATAGGATGGGAACTGACACATTGGGTAAAGCAATTGGAAGTGGTGGAGGAATAACAGGAACACTGACAAAGGTACCAGAGGAGAGGAATGGGTCTGACGCAGAAGGAAGGGGAATGGCAGAGGGAGGTACAAGGATTGGGGAGGAAGGACAAGGTTGTTTAGAAGTTGAAGGATGGGACTGAACTTCGGAAAAAAGAATGGGAGAGGGCGGGGACCCCATTTTTGAAGAAAAAAGGAAAAAATAAAGGTTTTTAAAAACTTTGGGGACAGGGAGACTATGTCGCCCTGACTTTTGGTTAAGCCGGTTTTAAAGTGGCCGTGCACTATGTCTCATTATTGTGGCCGCTGGGAATCGATCCGGTGCCACTACAACACAATGTAGCCACATCCACTATGTCGAAACCACTGGACCACTAGAACTTGACATCAACTAACAATTATTATAATTACTTATCTAGCATTGATTCTATCAAATTGTAATTTATTACGTATTATTTCATCAATTAATATAACTTTTGAATTTATTTCCCAATCCACTAATTTCAATCAATTATAACCTTACAATTATTTCGATTAATTGAGTTTGCACTAATTTAGTTATTCAGTCGGTTTCATTTTACGGTACAATTATCATGGTTTATACCATAGTACATTAATATTCCTATTTTGTCTTAATTTCAAATGATGTAATATTAAATTCCATTTACTACAATAGATCCAATTAATTAAAATTTAATTTCAATAAATCGTTTTAAATTTGATTTCAACCAATTACTGTAATTTCATACATAATATTGAATTCATTCAATCACCACTAATTATATCATTTCACTAGTTAATTCAATATTCCCATTTGTTTTCTTATATTAAACTTATAACCAAGTATGACATTTACACTATTTCAATTAATTGCAATTTCATTTTTAATTGTTAATTTTTATTACAATTGTTACATTTAATTTCTAACATTCGCTTCATTATAAATTATAAGATTTTTATTTCTTTCTAAATTTAATTACAAAGATCTAATTAAATTAACCAATTTGTTTATCAAAATTTACGGATCGTTACAATATAAATGTAACAAAACGTAAACTAACGTTAATTATGTTCATAAGGTAATAGTTGATTTAATATAAGTATGTGAATCAAAATAAAAGGATATGTTGGAATTTAAATTATAATAAATTAGGTTTTATTCCTATTGTAATTTAATGTTAAAAATTAATGTAATATTTAAATATTGGATTTAACATGGAAAATTTAATTTTAAAAATATTGTTAATTTCTATGTACAGGAATGATGAAAACTATTAACTTTTAACATAGAATTTAAAAGTGGTTAACTCAGTTTAATAATAATTTATTTAATTAACATGTAAAATTAGGCTTTTGGAAACTCTCTCGGATTTCGATGAAACTAGTTTCATTGGATCCGTAATAGTGAATTATTATAGGATTTCAAGTTTCGTAGCGATCAGGCTTACCATTTGATCGTGCGAGCTCGAAACACGTATAAATCAATTAATGGAATCTAAATAAATATAATCTAATTCTAAAAGCTAACCTCTTTATACAATGGAATTAGGATTTGAAATTAATTCCATCGAGTTTAAAAATACCAAAAACCTATATTTTGATATATTGGATGATCTATTTTGTTTCGGGAACGAAACGGGCTTTTCGGATCGTTGTTAACGTTTCGACCTAACTCGATATGTTCCATCCATTCTTATCCATCTCAGTCTATATATAGGCTGCTATAAACCCTAGCAGCTTCTTATTTTCATTTTCTATACGTACAATTTCTATCTATCTGTTAAATTATTTGTTCCTTCTCAATTGCAGACATTTCAAAACCCTAATTCCAAATTCCAAATCAAATAAAAAATTCAAACTCCTCAAACCCTATCATATAATATCATTGCGAAGCTCTCGACGAACGTGATATGCATATGTAGTTCCATTTTGCAATCGAGTTTTGATTTAGCCATAATTTGATGAAACAGTTTCGACTGTTCATATCAGGGTTTGCGAATCAACGGTAGATTCATCGACTAATCAATGATCGGGAGGCGCAGGCGCGTAGAGGGTGACGAGCAGACTTCATACACCGAAGCCATTTGCGCTATTGGCGCACGAATTTTCTAGATCTGGCGAACTATGGCCGCCGGTGGCGGAGCTTAAGGAAGAGGCCGGGGGCGGCGACGCGGTCCAGGTAGGTGCGGCATGGCCTGATCGAGGCGTAGCGACCTCTAGGTGGCGCGACAGGCATGTGAACGATGGTGGTAGATGGGGGATGTTCGTGTGCGCGACCTGTAAGGTTAGAGAGAATGAGTAATTTACTCTTTTGCCCTTGTATTTTATTTTATTTAATTTTGAATTTCAAACTTCTAACCTTAATAACTTTTGCATACGAACTCGGTTTGTACGTGGTTTCTTGCATTGGGATGTATCGAAATTCCGGATAATATGAAACCGGTTTGGTTGAATTTGGAGACCATTCAAATTTTGGGCTTTTATTGGATTTTAAATCAGATATAATCAAAGGTGAGTGATTTAACTCACTCACGCAATACTAAACCTTCTTATGTTAGTTGAACTAAATTTATAATGTGATAAGAATTTTATTGATTGTTGTTTGGTAATTTAAATTGTCATTTAAATTTAATTTGAATTTTATTGAATTAAATTTCCATTTAAATTAATATTGAAATTAAATTGTCAGTTAAGTACCTGATATTGATAACCAGTTAATTGTTGTGATTTATTGACTGATCCGGATGTTGATTGTGGTGGCTGTCTATTTGTTGACATTTTGGATGATTGGTTGTTTAATTTATTCTTATATATCCCTGTTATCACTCTGTATATTGACTGACAGCATATAAACTGTTATTTGAATTATTTCGAGCAAATTAAGAAATAGCTTGAAATGATATATACCTATAACACTTTGATTTGGATTGAAATGATATATATCCATCCCTGAAATTAAAATAGAAATAATTGATCACTTGGCCATATGATAGAAAATTATATACGGACACCGAATTGGTTAAATTAAATGGTTTTAAAATAAGAAATTTGGATTTTGGTTAATGATATTGTTTTAAAGGAATTGTGGATTTTTATGAATTGAATTATTTTCGAATTAAATTGTGAAATGTGGTAATTGAAATTGGCTAAAAGAAATTGTTTTAAAGAATTGAATTGGAAATGTGAAGTTATAAATCGATATAAGAAATTAAATTTTGGAAATCAAATTATTTTAAGATTTGGACCTTATAATTGAACAATGAGGTTTAATTTGATTTAAGCAATTTAAATCAGTAAATTGAAATTTGACATGAAACTGATATAAATTGAAATGGTTTAAAATAAGGATTGAATTAGAATTTTAAATCATTGAATTTAATTATTGAATAAAATTAGAAATTAAAATTGAATGTTTCGAAAATTGAAGTTAATTCGAGTTGAAATTGATATCAAGTTGAGTAGAAACGATATTGAAATTGAGTCAGTTGAACTGAAAGATTGAGAATTGAATTGTTGATTTGAAAATGGACTTGGGCCTAGATTTGTTGAAATGGAAAGAAATAGTTTGATTTGATAGTATTTTCAAAATAAATTATCTTAACATAAACTATTAAAATCTATCTTTTTAATATTCAAATTATTTAGATTTTTCCAAACTATTTTCAATACTCAAACCATTTTATAAGCTGTTTTAAACTTTAAACTATTTAAGCTATTTAAACTATTTAAAACTATTCAAACTATTTTCTAAAGTTTCAAACTTTGCAAAGTTGGAACATTTTTATTTAAGTCGTTGATTTAAATGCAAATGTGGTTAAATGAGGTTACATCCTAAGTTGGAATTTGAAATGATACTTTCAAGTGAAATTGACATATTTTGAGTAAATATGGTATGTTGAAATGAAGTGATATTTCGATGTGAATATGATATTTGGATATCAAATGTGAACCATTTTCAACATGTAAAAGAACCACCGTTGTGAAAAATGACGTTTGGTTGTTAAAAAACTGGGGCCTCTTATTTGCATGCTTTCTGTCGATATTGGAACCACTTTAACATCTGTGTACTCGGTGGATGTTATCCGGAATGTAGAGGTTAAAATGGAGGTGTTTACTGAATTTGAAGAAAGAGAACGATGATGGATGATCCTGACACTTGTGTTAATTTGAAATGACTAAAACAGGAGCCATACCTGACCAATGAGGCTAGCTACCTCTGGCGGACACACCTCTTCGTATTATTATTTTGATGTTAGCTTGATCGGTGCACCGTGATTTTATTTTTTGGGTTGTTGGACGTGGTGGGCCGTTAGGGGTTACCACCAGTTAGGAAACGCAAAACAGTAGTATCCTACTTTAGGCATCGCCTCACCTGCCTTGTTATACTCATTATCCTTATTCATGACCACTACAATTTTGTTTTAGTATTGTCTTATCACGACGCCTCCCTAGCTACCAACATTACTGGTGATGCTACTAAGGCAAACTGTAGGACAATGCTTAAAAATTTGTAAGGGGAATTAATGTAAAGCATTAACGCTATTTTGATACTTTACATACCGATAGACACCACATATATGGCGTATTTCACTACATATAGACAGTTTAATAGATCCTTAGGAGATGGAAAATACCGTAACATCTCTTAAGTTATTGCATGCACGTTATACACTGGATAGAAGATATGTAATTCCATAAACATCTATGAAGCTATTACATTCATATTTATTTGATGTTGATCTAACTTACACAAGATCTTTTTGTTATGACTCGAGTGTTTTGTCCTTTCATTACACTCGGGTCAGCCTGAGCATTTTATTGTTTGAAGACTTTATTTCTAGAGAACGAAGACGGAGTTTGGTATATTATTATTTGTAATTTTCCGCTGCATCATTATTGGTATATTGTTGTTTGTATTCTGATTATGTTGTAAATTTTTTGTATCAAATGTATATTGTAAAAAACCTTTATGAACTGTTTATTTGATTATTATATTTTGTTCAATTCCACTGCGAGATTATGTATTTTTTCCCTTCTTTTTCTTATTTTCTTATTTACCCCATTATCAATCCTCCCTTTTCAATGGTTTGAGTTAGACATGTGTGGTTTATTGTCGTTTTAAACCGTCCAAAAAAGTGGGTCGTCACAGGTTTCGACATCGTCCTTCATTGTTTTAACTTAAAAGGTTATTGCTTTCGACTAAATGGTTTCGAAATCATCAACTTTTTCCAAAACAATTTTATAATTGGTTCTGAAAGAGATACTTCCGTTTATGGCCAATTTGACCCAAATCATGTTTTTAAAGAGTAAACCTATTGCTTTTGAAAGGGTGCTTTTATTTGTTTCGAAGCTATGTATTAAAGATTGTTTTTGAGACCATCGAAAGGTGACATTAGTTTTGAAAGGTTTGAATTAAGTATCAAAAGGTATATACTTAAAGCTTTGAAAAGATATTTTCTATGCTTTCAAATGAGGTCATCCAGTGATTTCGAAAATATTGTTTTAAAATTTCAATACAAATAACCCATTCTCATTTTAAAAGGAAATACCATGGCAGAAATAAAGATTTTTGAAATATTATTCACGTTGTTATTAACCCATAGATGTATGTTAGGAAGGGAAGAATAACTAGATAGGTTTATCCAGTAGTGAACATAAATTAAAGAATGTTAAGACCTTAAAAATTAAAGATATTGGCAGGGGCATATAGGTTTACAATAAGCCCATGAAAACTGTACATAACTAATGATATTGGTAGGGGTCAATAGGTTCATAGTCTGCCCATGAAAATTATGATTTGATACTAGCAGGGGCCGGTAGGTTTGTAGTTGTCCCATGAAAACTATATTCAGATTAAGATGTTGACAATCAGTCAAGAGGTTCCTAGTTAGCCCACGAAAACTAGGATAAGAGGAAAGATATTGGAGTTATTTTTAGTGATCCCATGTAAACTATGAAAGTGGAAAGATAATCCATAAACATTCAACAGGTTAGTAGTAACCCTAGAAATTATAATTGAGATAGATAGTCAGAATGAATGGGGATGGGTAATCTAGATTTGATTTACTTGTTTTTTATATCGTCATAATGTTTTTGAAATACCATGTTTTAACCACTATGGATGCAGGAGCACAATATATGGTTTTATAAATGTTTTAGGATACTAGTGAGGGGAAAACCCATTTCGTTGAGCAGCGTGGTCTCACTAGATATATAAATGGTTTGAGATGGTAAATTATTATTCATACCAGGCTTTATGTCTGATTCAAACCTTTTGTTTTCCCTTTAAACTCTCGGGTACTCAATTTATTTTCAGTAGTTGAGAGTTATGGTTTCCAGGTGTTCTTTTAAACGAATAAAGCTTCCAAGGACATGCAAGAGGCAAGCTTGTTATTAGAGTTATTTTGTTTCCACTGTGTGTCTTTTTTATAAACGTAGATTTGTTTTCTTGCCAACTTATATACTCTGATCAACCAATGGGGCATCTTCATATGTAGCTCTTGGCGTATTTTGTAATAACTATATGTTATCTGAACGTGGTCTGCAAACTGTGATTCTGTAATCAATTTGGAATATTTTGACATGGAATGTTTGTTTGCTTTTTTTTTTCCATATTGTTGTGTTTCTGTGTATCAATGTATCTAATATTGCCTTATTTGGTCGCTGAGGATTAATACCTATGGATGACTGCAGCATCCATAACCATTAGTTTTGGGCCTCTAAGTATGGGGATGTTAATAATTCTTTTAAATTACATATCAAATTTTAAACCTCCTTTAAAACACTTCTAAACAAACTTTAAAATTCCTTTCAAATAATAACTTAAACCATCACTTTTAAAAATGAATTTGACTTTGCAAAGTAGACTGATTTGCTTTAAATAAACTATTTGTTTAAATATTTCAAAATAAATCTTTTATGCCAAAAATCTCTTTTAAAATACTTATATAACTTTTATAAACCATATTTGAAAAGAATTTACAAATTATCTAAAGTAGATAACCTTTATATTTTCTAAAAATTAAATGATTTTTAAAACTGCATCCACAAGGGCTATCGAAATATGAACCATGACTTTTAAAACTTAGTTTTAAAAATTAAAATAATCTTTAAATACAACTTCTTCCTTTATTTTATACTATTTTAAGTATAGCAAACATTTCATTTTTAAATAAACGTCGAAGACAAATAAAATCCAAAGGTATTACCTTTGAAAGTCGCAAGAGGCTTAGCAACTATTACGACTTTTAAACAATACCATTACTTATTTTCATTTTCAAATAATTCAATTTTCAAGTCATATAATAATTTTCAACTTGATATCGCATCAAAGAAGTATATAGGTCATATGTCAAACATTATAAACATGGAAACACATATTCTAACGTGAATAAAATACTTGTCATTAAAGTGCTCATATAGCGATTATTGCTATACAAACACTCCCATGTCAAGTCTAAGTCCCCTATTAATCTTTATGTGCTTTTACATCTGTTTAAATACAAGTCCAAGTCAAATCATATTTCATCGGGTTCACATATGTTAAAATGTAAGCCTATATATGTGTGTCCATTACTTATGCTATTTAAACTGACAAATTAGAGTATCTTTCCAAAGCACCACAACATACAACTATAAGTCTATAAGGTGGATTGTGTAGTGTATATGCAAGTATATGTGACAAAATATATGATGCAACTAAAACAATATTAATATAGGTAAATATAGAACAAGCACACCAGGATTTTATACTATTTCGGACCTCCCGTCCTACGTCTAGTCCCGAAGCTCCCATTCGGAATAGGATTGGTTACAATAACTTGTTCTTGTCAAATATGTGTTTTATAACATGGATATTGACTAATAAGTACAAATGCTTCCACTATATATCTAGAGAGTATTCTCTATGAAGAATTGAATATATGGAAGCGTGAAATACAAGTATAGATTGCTCGGGATCAAGAATATATAATAGAGTATGTAAGTAGAGAGCGTAAGTAAGTAAGGTAGGTATTCTCTTGATTCTTGATGATATATATAGTTGTGGAGAGGTTCCATGAGTAGTTGCATCCATTAGCAAGTGCTCTACAGTCGCTTTCGTTGATGATGAAGAGTCGCAGCAAAGAGAAGCGAAGATGTCTATTCAAATCTAACAGTTGAAATTTAAATTTAAAATCCGAGTTTGAAATCAGACGTATGGTATTTGTATCAGACGTTTGATACTATATATTTTTTGCACATAGTAGTACATAGTAGATTTTCAAACATCTGAGTGCAACTACCAGATATCTGGTTTTGTCTGTTTGTTGTTCCAGAGGACTTTTCCAGACGTCTGGCTTGTACACTTAGACGTCTGAAAATTGTGTATGTCTATTTTGTGCATCTTTCCTGTTGCTTCTTTGATCCTATCAACTTGTAGTCTCTTGTAACGTTATTTGAGACTTGTTCTTGTCTTTCTATTAATGTTGCTCTAGCAAGTACCTGTATATAGAAATATATATGCATATTCGATTTCGATTGTATAGTTGTTGTCATCGAAACCGTATATTTGATTTTCTAACAATCTCTCCCTTTTTGATGATGACAACTACATAATGTACTTATATATAATTTTGTAAATCTACCCCGATTATGTTCTTTCCATTTTTTATTATTTCTCCGCCGTTGGCATTATAAAAAAGGATATATAAATTTTTAAATGTTGAAATTATTAAATATTTACCAATCGTTGTAAGACAGAAATATACACAGAAATAACACACCAAAAGAGGAATTTCATTAATCACATTAATATAGTACATTCATAGATTTTTATCATTTTTATACATAAGATGGAGTCCTAAAAATCTAAGAGTCTTTTGGGGAAGCTTTCTCTTTATCATCTCCTTTATCTTAATTTTTTGGAAGAGCTGGGTTACTTTGTAGGAAATGCCGGAACTTGTTCTAGAGGTTCGTTCTCCTCAAAAAGTTTGGAATGTTTCGAAGGAGGAGAAGACACTGGGGTTGGCCAATCTTCTGAAGGTGGTGTAGGACCATGAACCCTTTGAAGAACCTCTTTTAGAACCGATAATACAGTTGAAAGTGATGTTTCAACTGTGGCCAGGCATGTAGCAAAAGATGTTTCAAAACTATCAATGCGCTTAGCTTATACTTTTTGATTCCGAGATAAAATAAGCCGATTTTGAAGAGTTAGGCCTCGAATACTCTCATTTGGATCCATCTCTGTGCGAGTCTCCAAAATGTCATCGTGGCACGTATAATAAAATGGTGCAGAAGGAGGAGGAGTAGTCTTGCGATGTTGTTCCACCTCTTGTGATGGTTCAGGGTGTGTTTGAGGTGGAGGCCCAGCTTGTCTGGCTTGACAACGTTGCGTCTACTCTTCAAATGATATAAACTCTGGAGGTTTTTCTGGTAGGCGCATTAGGGAGAAATTTTTTATGGAAGCTTATTTTGGAGAAATTTCTTCAAAAGTGGATAAATAAGAGGGGATGTTGTGAGCACGTAGAAGTCTCATGATATATGTAGGACAGATGATCGATGGGTGTGATCGAGTCCAAAAGTGTTTGAGCTCGTCAAATATAAATTTTGTCCAACTGACCCTTGTTCCACTGAAAATAGCATACACGGCCTTGTGCTCTAGTTCCGTGATCTGCTCATGACTACCAAGGTGAGGAATGATAGTATTGATAATCATTCTAGTGAGAAGTCTCGCCTTAGCTCATAGGATGCAAATCTAGGCATTTCTTCTTCCCACATTTGATGTGTTGTGTTATCTCTCGGTTTTAGACGCATGTACAGAATATTGTATAAATCTTCTCCAGTGTCGAAACATCCAAGAGTTCGGCCTATGATCCCTGGAGTAAGCCAAATTGTGTTGCCGTAAACACTAGACCATAGCTAATTATCATCGTTTTTAGTGTTCTAAATTGCTGTGCTATCCAAATTAGCGTAGAAGAGAAATATGGCTAACCGATCAATTTGGATGTTATTGGGATTAAAAGATATCAAAGTTCCCAAACCTGCACTTTCACACATGTTGTCTAAATCGTACATTGTGAACTTGAGTAAATTATAAAATGGACCTGTATGGAGTTTCTTCTTTTGAATGTCCTCGCATCTCTTGAGCGAATGCGGTACACGATTCATCCATCGTTCTATTTGATCATCTGAGCAAACCTGGGAGTTTGAGAAAGTTGCTTGGTCTTGTTTTCGTTTAGAGATCTTAGGATTTTTTGTTCTAGGAGCCATCAAATTTGATCAAGTTTGGAAGAGAAAGTATTTTTGACGAGTAAGAAATCGAGTTTGCAGTAGAAACAAAATGAAACGAAGTGAGAGAAGTTAAAAAAATAGACGTTATTACGGCGTATAAGTGTGTTGATTGAATTTCAGACGCCTGGAAGGTAAATCAGACATCTGATTTAACCTAGTTTGAAGACAATAAATAGAATCAGACATTTGGTTTGTTGTGGTAGACGTCTGGATTTGGTCGATTTGTAAAATTAGATAGTCAGAGAGAATTACCAGATGTCTATTTGTATTAGCAGATGTCTGAATAGATCGAAATGACTTTTTTGGAGACCGGATAGTTTTCTCTGACGTTTGGAAATAATAACAGACGTCTGAAAATGGTCTGAGTTTTTATCATATGGAATCAGAAACTTTGTTCAAACGTCTGGTTAAAAGCTCAAACGTTTGAAATCGACTGGTTTCCCTTTTTTATGAAGCATAGATGATTTTCATACGTATGAAAGGTTATATCAGATGTCTGATATATCCACGATGGTAAAATTTTGTGTGATACCAGAGTGTCAGACGTATGATGGAAATATTCAGACATCTGAAATGACCAATTTGTCTAAAAGTAGCCTAATTTTGAAAAACCTCTAACTAGCTCATATTTTGCTAATTTATTAATATATTTAAAATTAATATGACAAAATCGTTTATGCCACAACCATGGATCGTCATGTTTGGTGGTTAAATACAAGTTTAAATTTTTATTTATATTCATGTTTAAGACATAAATATTTTTGTTTCTAAAACCCTCAAATATAAGTTGTTTGTTTTTGTTGAAAATATTACATCTATCTTTTTCGAAATTGATTTGAAAACCTTTATCGCATAAGTGACTAATACTAAGTAGGTTATGTTTTAGATTTTCTACTAACAAAACATTTGTAATAATAGAAGAGTTAGAAATACCAGAGTCGATGACTTCTCCAATGCCCATGACGTATCCTTTTGAGTTATCTCCAAAAGTTATTGTTCCACCATCGATATATGTTATATTTGATAACATTTTTGAATTTCCGGTCATATGCTTGCAGCATCCACTATCAAGTATCCATTTCTCCTTATTTTTTATTTTGGGTACGTGTAAAATAAAAGATGATTTGGTACCCATATACTTTGTTAGGGTTCTAGATATTAGGAGGAGTAGGTAGCCAAACCTAAGAAGATTTGGTATCTTTATGAACATAATTTTTATTATAGACTACATTTTCTAAAAAATTATTAATATGATTTTGTCTAATAAAATTATTATTTGTCTTAGGAATCTAAATTTTTATATTTATGGTATTCGTTTTAGACTTAAGTGATCTTTTAGTATTTTGATAAATACAACTATATTTCTTAATATTATTCTCTTTTTGTTTAGGAATATTTTTAAATCCTATTCCATTTCTATTATTTAATGGTTTTGAAGTTTTGACAAGATTTTCCAAATCTTGTTTTCCTTTATTAAATTTCGAAACATTATTTGTAATTTTATCTAATTTTTCTTTAATTCTAAATTTTCAATTTTCAATGTTTCAATATTACTTTTCAAGTTGATATTTTCTTTTAACAACTCATCCTTTTCTAGTCTAGTTTTATCAAATTCTATAACTGTAGTTTCATTTTCCGTCAACCTATTTTAAATTTTTTCTTGAGATAATTCTAGTTTCTCCTTTAAAATAATTTTTTCATCTTTTAATATTCCTACTTCAAGTTCTAATCTATTTATTTTGGCTATATGTTCTTTGTTCAATTTTTAATTTGTCTAAATTTATCATCTAATTCCATGCTAAGTTCTAATAATTCATCATAACTAAGTTTGGGACATACCTCATCAGTTTGTGCCATAAAGCACATATTAGCTTGTTCTCTGTCAACTATCGCTATCATTGTCTGATGATGATGAAGAATCCGAGTCATCCCATGTTACTTTGAAAGCTTTATTCTTTTTGAATTTTTAAAATTTGTTTTTATTTTTATTATTTTTGAGCTTGGGACAGTCTTTCTTCATATATCCAAATTGGTCACATTCATAACATTTGACTGATGTTTGATTTATTGAGCTTGATTTTCCTTCTTTATGAAATCTAGTCATTCTCCTAAATTTCTTGAATTTGTTGTATTTTTTGGCAATAAATACAATTTCTTCTTCGTCTAAGTCGGAGTCTTCATTCATTGCTGGGAATGCTATGTTCTTCTTTTCCGAATTTTTTTATTTTCATGCTTGCAAATTAGCTTCATAGGACAATAAATTTCCTACCAATTCTTCAACTAAGAGTGTTGAGAGATCATTAGCTTCTTCAATAGCTAATACATTTCTTTCCCATTTTGGAGTTCAAGAATTGAGTATTCTAAATACTAAGTCAAAATTTGTGAATATGACTCCAAGTGCCATTAAATCGTGTTGAATGGTTTGAAATCTAGAGTACATGTCTACTATAAATTCATTTTGTTTCATTTTAAATGATGAAAAATGATTTTGTAAAATTGAAATCTTAGTTTTTTTAACTTTGTTTGTGCCTTCGTGTGTAACTTGTAAGGTACGCCAAATATCATATGCATTGTTGCATAACATGACATGTGAAAATTCACTTTTATCTAGTGAACAAAATAGAACATTCACAGCTTTGGCATTATTAGAAGCTGTGGTTTTCTGTACATCATTCCATGTGTTCATAGAAGTGTCAGGTGCTTCATATTTATTTTGAGTGGCTGACCAAATTTCTAATCCATTAGCTTCCATAAAAATTCTCATACGTGTTGACCAATATGTACAGCTAGAACCATTAAAAAGTGGGGGTCGTACTGTGGATGACCTTCTTGGAAAATTCTTGCCATATTATAGTGATTCAAAAACGTGTTACTGTATTTTGATATAACCTTGCTCTGATACTAATTGTATGTATACAGGGTGGATCGTGTAGTGTATATGCAAGTATATGTGACAAAATATATGATGCAACTAAAACAATGTTAATCTAGGTAAATATAGAATAAGCACACCAGGATTTTGTACTGGTTCGGACCTTCCATCCTACGTCCAGTCCTGAAGCTCCCCTTCGAAATTCGACTATCAAACACCCTCATTTCGCCTGGAGAAATAAGCTTGGTTACAATAACTAGTTCTTGTCAAATATGTGCTCTATAATACAGATATTGACTAATAAATACAAATGCTTCCACTATATATCTAGAGAGTATTGTCTATGAAGAATTAAATATATGGAAGAGTGAAATACAAGTATTGATTGCTAGAGATCAAGAATATATAATAGAGTATGTAAGAAGAGAGCGTAAGTAAGTAAGGTAGGTATTCTCTTGATTCTTGATGATACATATAGTTGTAGAGAGGTTCCTTGAGTAGTTGTATCCATTAATAAGTGCTCTACAGTTTCTTCCGTTGATGATGAAGAGTTGCAGCGAAGAGAAGCGAAGATGTCTATTTAAATCTGATAGTTGAAATTTAAATTTAAAATCCGAGTTTGAAATCAGGAGTCTGGTATTTGTATCAAACGTCTAATACTATATATTTTTTGTATATAGTAGATTTTCAAATGTTTGAGTGCAACTTCCAAAAGTCTGGTTTTGTCTGTTTGTTGTTCCAGAGGACTTTTTCAAACATATAGCTTGTGCACCCAGACGTTTGAAACTTGTTTATGTCTATTTTGTGCATCTTTCCTATTGCTTCTTTGATCCTATCGACTTGTAGTCTCTTGTAACGTTCTTTGAGACTTGTTCTTGTCTTCCTAGTGATGTTGCTCTAGCAAGTACCTGTATATAGAAATATATATGCATATTCGATTTCCTTTGTATAGTTGTTGTCATCGAAACCATAGATTTGATTTCCTAACAACAACAACATGGTTTTCCTAATAAGCATCAACATTTACATCATAATGTAATTTAATCATCACACAAATTACTATTTTTATCCAATATACATATATACGTACGTACATACATACATATGCATGTATAAATGTGTATGTATATATATAATAAATATAAAATTTAAGGTTAGAAATCTCACTTTTAAACCAAGGAAAAATCTATCATAATCAAGAAAATGCACATACCTTCCTACCATACAACCAAAAAAAAGCAAAACCACCTCCTTTCACCATAAAAACCCAAGACCAAGCCTTCCTCTACCTCCTAGTGCGCACGTATTTAACGCTTCCTCCCTTTTGCTTACGGTAATGAATGAAATGTGGAGTTTAGGCACTAAAATTTGTGACTTTTTGATGGAAAAGGGGTTGTAATGTTGTTCTAAGAGTTATATTAGAGTTTGGAAGAGATTAGAGAAGGTTTGAGTGGGTTTTGAGAAAGAAAAGTAGAGAAAAAAGAAGGAAGAAGGAAACCATTTTTAAGTTTTTAAACTATGAAAGCGTTTTGAAATAATTTGAAAACAAAATAAAATAATGAAGGGGAAAGAGAGATGTGATAGGAATAAAACCCATGTGCTTTCCTTAATCCATGTGCTCATCAAATCACTTATTATATTTATCATTTTAAATTAAAGAAGAAAAGTCTTCTCTCTTATTATATTACTTAATCTCTTTCTAAAAGTTACTGATGACTTCTTAGCTTCATTAACCCATGTGATAAAATTTTTAGTTGTTATTATAAGATCATATGCTACTATACAAGTTTCATAATATTTGAATAACTTTAGTGAATAAAACATTATTTTTCAACAAAATGTTTTTCGATTATATCTTCACTTTTACTCCAAAGTATTTAATTTTGTAAACCAATTTTCATAATGATTTTACCGCCATTATTTTTTAATTAAAAAAGGGTTATCTAACCATTAAAAACCATTTGAATATTTAAAATTAATTAAATATTCCAAAATCAAAGTTGTAAAATTTTGGGTCGTTACAATGGATCTGTTAGTTTGAATCTCGGCCTTAAAGGACTATATAAATAATCAATGAATAATTCACCTCTTATTTCCTCTTGTGTTCTGGAAGGTGATCTGAGCCATGACGAGATAAATGACAGTGCTATAGAATGAACGAATGTATGGAATGATTTGATTATTGTTTGAAATGATATATATGTGTGTAGTGATGTAGTCGATGGATGCAGAAGTAAATGAGTTTAGGGATGCAGATGGACACCCCAAAGAGTGTATGCAAATATAAATCCAGTCCCGTGACATATATTAGATGGTTCAGACATGATGATTTACAATTCTGTAGGCTACAACGGGCCAGAACAAAAGGTGGATGTTAAGCGACGCTATAGGCTACGGGCGACCAGGGCGTGAATCCAATTAGGTAGCATAAGGACAATAAGCTTTCCTATAGGCTTCGACTATAACAACTTGCATATTTTATGATTGTATATTTGAATATTTTATTTGAATATAGCATCGTTAGTCAGATTTAAGTCCAAAATGCTACTTTTTGCAAACAGTCGAATTAGGACTCGAGACCACTTCCATTGAGTTCAAAATAGCGTTTGCAACCTTTTTGAGTATAAACATTGATATATTTGGAGTTGAGTAAAATTTTGATGTTTTCATTTAGGGCTTTGGGTTTGGGTTTGGGTTTCAGCCCACTAGCCTAACTCATCTAATATCCTAAATCCACCCCTCTTCTCTTTATGCATTCTTCATTTCCTAACACTTCAATCTTTAGTAAAAATAGGGGAGGAGATTGGAGATTAAAATCCCAAGCCCTAGTTTTCTTTGCAAATCCAAGTTCTAGCTCCAAAATCAAAGAGAAGCTTAGGTAAGCATTCTCTTCTTCTCCATCTCAATCTCTCTCCAATTTCAGAAATTTCCTATAACCTAACTTAGAAAATATTTGCTTATGATCTTAGATTTGAGCTTTTAGAGTTGAAGTTGAAGAGTAGTTGATTTTCCCTTTATTTTCAAGCTTCTCCTTTGTTGTTTTCGAGAAAAAGGTGGTTTTTGAACTCACATCTATGTCTATATCTTTGATAGTTGTTAGGTAGTGATTCCTAACATCTATTCTTTTCCATTTTCTTTGGATTGAATTGGTTTTACGAATATTCCAATTTTTGGTGTTTTGAAGTCAAATCTTTAAAAATCCTAGCTTTGATGTTTGAACATGTTTTTGGTGGTGTATCGAAGAGCCTACAGTGCTGGGTTGCGGATTGGCATAAACCCCTAGGGCCCATCGCTCGTCCAATCGTAATTTGTTGGAATTTTGCCCCACTTGGGGGCTAGCCTGATAATGCTGTAGAAGCAGGTTCAGTCGACTAAACCAGGAGGTCAGTCGACTGAACTAGGGGACAGAAAATATTCTGTACCTGTATCAGTCGACTGACCTGATGGTTCAGTCGACTGACCTGATGGTTCAGTCGACTGACCTAGAAACCGAAAGTTGCTAGGCATTGGGTCAGCCGACTGACCACCTGGGTCAGTCGATTGATCTGCTTGCCTCAGACCAATGTGTCTATTTTGCTTGGGTTTCGAATTTTAATCGATTCATGTTGATCCGATTTATTATTATCATTTATTGTCGACTTTGATGACTTCTTTTTTGGGATTTTTGGGAATATCCATTTTGATGGGTTGGTATCGATTTCTATGGTTTGGATTCACGTCTTTGTATGTGAATTTTTGGTGATTGATTGTTTCTACAATCATTTCGGTGGCTCACTTTGAAATACAAAGGTTTCTATACTAGTAGAAAATATTCAAACCCTTTTACAAAGAAGATTTCAACTCTATTTTTAATACAAAGCTCTTTGTAAAACCATTTTCCAATCTATTAGTGTATACAAACCTTTACCTTATTCGTATGAGAAAATCTAATTAAATGGCTTAGCAAAACAAGTTGTATGAAACGCTTGTGTTTACTCCATCGATTAATTTTGGACTTGTTCGATTAAAACTCTTGTGACAATTTTCGAGTGGAGATTTACAATTTGTTCATAAATATTTAAGTTAAGCCAGTGGTTATGAGACATGAAGCTAAACTCATTTATTTACCCACTTAGTGTAATTCAAACTTTGTATTGATCAATGATGATCATTTTGAGATTTAGACTAGCGATATGCTATGTCTCTTTGTCCACGTGGGGAACTGTATCTTGTTTTATTGAGTTTCGTCTCATTTCTTTTATAGGCTAACGACCTACTGGTTCTTTGGAGTTTCGACTAATTTTTGTAGGCTAGCGGCCTACGTACTTTTATGGAGTTCGGTTCATCGGGCGTACCGTTGTACTATGTCGTTTTACGGGCTTATCATGTTCATCGGGCATACTATTGTACTACGTCGTTGTTCCGAATTATTTGAGTTTCAGGTTCCTCGGGCGTACCGTTATTGTACTACGTCATTGACTGGTTCTATGATAAGCGACCATGGGTTAGCGACTCGTTTGTGATGCACGTGATGGTGAGTTTTCATGCTCCCGTTTGTGATAGGCCTCCCTTTTTGTGATTTCTGGATTTCTAATTGACGACTTCTAGAATTTGTGTTTCATCAATTTTGTGTTTGGCATTGATATATTTGTCAATATTTGTGGTTTGGTGAATAAAATAAAGAATACGACATTCTTTTTGACTTTTGAGATTTTTGAGATATTGTATGATTTTAGTTGATGATAAATGTATACTTTCCATAGTATGGCATTATTGCTATCATACTTTTTTGTTATATCTCTTATTCTAACTCATTTTCTCTGATATTTATAACTAGACTGACCCGTTTATTATTTTCTTATTAAACAATACTCGGGTCAGACCGAGATGTTACAGGTGCTTCTGCTTGACTCCTTATCTAGGACCATCATCTGACTTTTGTCTAACTACTTATTTTAGTAGTTTTTGTCATTTTGCATTCGATATAGAGACTCCTCGATGTATACATATTCTTTTGTGTATCGCTTGTATCTATTCTTTTGTGACGTAGTGGATCTTGTATGACCACTACTTTGATGTACACTCTTATGTGATATATTCTTGTCTGTTTCCGCCTTTGCGATATGGATATCTGTGACCGGTTTGTGTTATGCTTATTTCTATATTTTTTTCCGAAGAACACATAGCCACTATGCAGTTGCTTTGAGTTTGTATTTGATATGTCGGATTTCCTCTTGAAATGAAATGCATGTTATAATATCTAACATATCGGTACTCGCACAAAGCCATTACATGGATGGTCGTTCCTCAATAGCCTTATTCTTCATGCTAGTCGATGGTATTACGCCGTAGTGTTCTTGGCTAGCGTGAGCATAGAGGTGGGGCGTCACAGCTTGGTATCAGAGCCAAACTTTGGAACAATGTAGAATAATCTTGCAAGGATCATCGTCCTAAGTCCTTCTTAGGAGTCGTACCTTAGGTTTTATTCGAGTCATTGGACCCATTTTATCCTATTTTCTTTTATGGTGCCTTGTTTTATCAATCATGATTGTTTGATATTCATTTTGTGAATAACTTTTTTCGTCTTCTTTCTTTCTTAGAGAAGAGAAATGGTTAGACCAGGCCGTCCCAGCGCCGGTCAATCCAATGCTACTCCTCAGGATGGAGTATTTATGTCTGCCCAATAGCTTCTAGATCTTGTGAAGAATTCTCAAGCCGTCGGACCCATTCCATAGCCTACTCACCCTAAATCTGGGTTTGCACGCTTGTGCAGTGATTATACAAATTTGGGTGGAAAGCATTCAAGAGTTCTGAAAGCGTTATAGAAGTCCAAGCTTGGCTTAGAACATGCGATCGCATCTTTTCTCGCTTGAATCTTATTGATTTGCATTGTGTCCAAGTGGCTTCTAGTATGCTCCAAAAAAGAGCGTTAGATTGGTATGAGCTTCTGACTTTTGAAATTATTGAAGCGAATATTACTTAGGAGCAATTCCGGGGAAGATTTGAATTGAAGTTTGTGCCGGAAGTTGAAAAAGTAACTTTAGCTCGACGCTTTATTGACCTTGTTCAAGGTGAATCTTCTGTGACGGATTACGTCGCATCTTTTGAATCCCTCTCTAAATATGGGGTCGGGTACATTAATACCCCATTGAAGAAAAATCAGAGGTTTGTCTATGGATTGAATAAGAATCTCAAAAACCTTTACTTATGAAATTGGAAGTTTCTTTCGATCAACTTGTTGATATCGCTCTTCGACTCGAAGAGGCTGATAACGAAGATGATGTTGAAGTTGTTGGTGCCAAACCGAACTACAACAACAACAAGAAGAGGCCTATTAAGTTCAAAAGTCCTTATCCCAATAAGAAATGGAAGAAAGCAACTCCGATAGCAAAGACTACTACCTCTAGTCATGGGCAATGCTACAATTATGGTTCTAAGGACCATTTCGCAAATAGGTGTTCGAAACCTATCTTTTGTCATTATTGCAAAAGTTTGGGTCATCTTTTATCTTCTTGTCCCAAACTTCAAAGTAAGAACGAGGGAAAGCTAAATGTGGTGCAAGCCCTTAGTAACACTTCTCGTGGTCAAGTTATTTCTCATTTTGTCCTTGACGGCATATTATGTTTCGTGATCATCCTATTCAAGTTCGTTTTGTTACAGGTACATCCCTTTCTTTTATACCAAAAGAACTTGTTGATACTTTTTTTTAAGTGTTATGGCTTTGATGACTTCTTTGAGAATTGCGAATCTGGTTGGTGGATCTGCAACACTCAGTTTACTTTGTAAAGATGTCAAGATTATTTTATGTGATTATGCTTTTCAAGCTGATTTACATGTTATGCACTACTTAGGCTTCAGAATGATTTTGGGAATGGATTAGCTTAACCGTTATGAAGCCCACATCCAATGTCTTGAGAGGACTATCCATCTTCGACATCCTCAATCTGTTAAGCAGATTTCTATCGTTCTTAAAGATTAAGATTCTAAATTGGCAGCATCCTTATATTCTCTAAACCCTCATGATGACGATTTTGATGATGAGGAAGATGTCATTTCTCTCATTCATATTGTTCGTGAATTTTTCGATATATTTGAGACCGTTTTAGGATTACCACCTAAGCGAGAAATTGAGTTCAGAATTAATCTAATCCCTGGAGCTCTACCTATCACTTGTCCTCCTTATCGTATGTCTAATAAGGAAAATGAGAAGATGCGTAAACAATTATCTGAATTGGAAGTGATGTAGTTTATTCACTCTACTCTCCTTGGGGAGCTTCGGCTATTTTTGTGAAGAAATATGATGGTACACTTAGGATTTGCGTTGACTACCGCGAGCTTAATGATCCTACCATTAAGAATAAATATCCTTTATCTCGGATTGATGATTTATTTGACCAACTTAGCGGTGCTATAGTCTTTTCACAGTTAGACTTGGCAACCGGTTTTCATTAGCTTCGTATTGCAGAGGATAACATTCGTTTGACATCATTCCACACTCGTTATGGATCTCATGAATGGCTTGTTATGCCATTTGGTTTAATGGATGCTCCAGCTTATTTCTTTGATTTTATGAATCGAGTTTTCAAAGACTTCCTTGGTCGATTTGTTCTCATCTTTATAGATGATATTCTTGTTTATTCTAAAACCGAGGAAGAGCATGAAAAGCATCTTCGGATTGTATTGGAAACTTCTAGAAGCAATCAATTGAAAGTACAATTTTCTAAGTGCCACTTTTGGCAATCTTGTGTGAAATTTCTTGGTCATATTATTTTTGAATTTGGAATTTCCATGGATCCTTCAAAGATTGAAGCGATTCAAAATTGGAAGAGACCAGAGAGTGTGATGGAAATCCGTAGCTTTCTTGGGTTGGCGGGTTATTACCGTCGGTTCATAAAAGACTTTTCTAAAATTTTTGTGCCTCTTACTAGTCTTACAAAGATGGAAGTTAAATACATTTGGTCAGACAAATGTGAAGCTTCTTTTCAGAAATTAAAAGAACTCCTTTCCGATGCTCCTATTCTTGTGATTCCCGAAGGGAACCAAGACTTTATTGTTTATACCGACGCTAGTCATGTTGGTTTAGGAGCCATTCTCATGCAAAGGGAATGTGTTATTGCTTATGCTTCTAGGAAATTAAAGCCTGACGAGAATAGATATGCCACTCGATTTAGAGCTCGCGGCTATTGTTTTCGCCCTTAGAATTTGGCGTCATTATCTTTTGGGAGAGAAATTTGTTCTCTATACCAATCATAAATCTTTGAAGTATTTGTTTTTTCAAAAGGAATTTAATTTGCGTCAACAATGTTGGCTTGAGTTCCTTGCATCTTATGATCTTGATATTCTTTATACTCTCGGAAAGGGAAATCGTGTTGCCGATACCCTTAGTCGTAAGCAATAAGCCAGTGTTTCTATGATAATATCCGAATGGAATGATCTCGAGACTTTATCCACTTGTGAGATTCAATATCGTGAATCCAATTTATGTTCATCTCTTGTTCTTTGTAGCCTTGAGGCTCATCCATTTCTTTTAGACCGCATTCTTAAAGCTCAAAAGTTAGATCCTGAATTGGCTCTTTTTAGTCAAAGTTGTAGGGATAAAATTGATATTGAAGGGTTGAAAGACTTTGATATTGATGTTCATGGCGGCATTCGAAAATTTGATAGACTTATCGTGCCAAATATTGGTAACCTTCGTAAAGACATTTTAGAAGATTCTCATCGTTTCAAATTTACCATTCATCCTGGTAGTAGTAAAATGTACGTGGATATGAAGCGACTTTATTATTGGGATGGAATGAAATCTGATATTGCTAACTTCATTAAACGTTGCATGACTTGCCAACTTGTTAAGGCCGAGCACCAAAGGCCCGGTGGGTTATTGCAACCATTGGACATTCCAATTTGGAAGTGGGATCAAGTCTCCATGATTTTATTGACCGACTTCCCCATTCTCGTTCGGGTCATGACTATTTATGGGTAATTGTGGATAGACTTACAAAATCCTCCCATTTTATTCCCGTTCGGTCTAATCGGACCGTACCTCTTTTGGCCAAATTCTATATTAGAGAAATTGTTAAATTGCATGGAGTTCCTACTTCTTTTGTTAGTGATCGTGATCCATTGTTTACTAGTGGATTTTGAAAGAGCCTTCAAAAAGCTTTTGGAATGAAGCTTAATTTTAGCACCGCTTATCTTCCTCGGTCCGATGGACAAACCGAGCGTGTGAATCAAACTCTTGAAGATCTTCTTCGTGCTTGTGTTTTTGATTTTGGTGGAAGTTGGGAAAATCATATTTCTCCTGTTGAGTTTTCCTATAAAATAGCTTCCAATCTAGTATTGGTATGGCACCTTTTGAGGCACTCTATGGAAGGCCATGCCGTTCTCCTTTTTGTTGGCTTGAGGCCGGTGAGAAGCTGGTTTTAGGTCCAGATTTTGTTCGTGATTCTATAGAAAAGATTGAACTTATTCGTCATAGAATGAAAGAAGCTCAAAGTAGATAAAAATCCTATGCCGATAGCCGAAGAAGGAAATTAGAATTTTCTGTGGGAGATTTGGTGTTTATTCGCGTTTCACCGATGAAGGGTGTTGTACGTTTCAGTCGATCGGAAAAATTAATGCCTCGATATGTTGGTCCATTTTCCATCACCGAACTTATTGGTTCCGTGTCTTATCGCCTTTTATTACGGGCTCTATTTTCTGCTATTCATGATGTGTTTCACATTTCTCAACTACAGAAATGCCTTAGGAATTCCGACTCTACTCTTGAGCCCAGTGTTATTGAAGAAATTGAAGTTTCGCCTAATTTGACTAATGAGCAACATCCTATTCGTATTATTGCATCTGAGGTTAAACGCCTTCGAAATAAAGATGTCCCGCTTGTGAAAGTTCAATGGTCCTCAAATCCTAAGGATTGCTCTTGGAAATCTAGAGAATTCATCGAGCGAACACACCCGGACTTACTATTTCGTGCTCTTTGAGGTAAACTTCTTATTTCAAATTTTCTTTTTTGTTGATATGCTTTTGTGGTTGTTAATTTTTATTTCTCATTTTTCTTAAGTATTGCGAGGACGCAATTTCTTTAAGGACGGGAGTTTGTAACAACCCGCATATTTTACGATTGTATATTTAAATATTTTATTTGAATATATCATCGTTAGTCAGATTTAAGTCCGAAATGCTATTTTTTGCAAATAGTCGAATTAGGACTCGAGACCACTTCCACTGAGTTCAAAATGGCATTTGCAACCATTTTGAGTATAAACATCGATATGTTTGGAGTTGAGTAAAATTTTGATGTTTTCATTTAGGGTTTTTGTTTGGGTTTGGGTTTCAGCCCACTAACTCAACTCATCTAACATCCTAACTCCACCCCCTCTCCTCTTCATTCATTCCTCATTTCCTAACACTTCAAGCTTTGGTAAAAATGGGGGAGGAGTTTGGAAACTAAAATCCTAAGCCTTAGTTTTCTTTGCAAATCAAGTTCTAGCTCCAAAATCAAAGAGAAGCTTAGGTAAGCATCCTCTTCTTTTTCTCCATCTCAATCTCTCTCCAATTTCAGAAATATCCTATAACATAACTTAGGAAATATTTGCTTATGATCTTAGATTGGAGTTTTTAGAGTTGAAGTTGAAGAGTAGTTGATCTTCCTTTTATTTTCAAGCTTCTACTTTGTTGTTTTTGAGAAAAAAGTGAGTTTTGAACTCACATCTATGTCTATATTTTTGATAGTTGTTAGGTAGTAATTCCTAACATCTATTCCTTATCCATTTGATTGGGATTGAATTGGTTTTACGAATATTCCAATTTTTAGTGTTTTGAAGTCAAATCTTTAAAAATCATAGCTTTGATGTTTGAACATGTTTTTGGTGGTGTATCAAACAGCCTATAGGGCTGGGTTGTCGATTGGCATAAACCCCTAGCGCCCATCGCTCGTCCGATTGCAATTTATTGGATTTTTGCCCCACTTGAGGGCTAGGCTGATAATGCTGTAGAAGCAGGTTAAGTCGATTGAACCAGGAGGTCAGTCGACTAAACCAGGGGATATAAAATGTTATGTACCTGTATCAGTCAACTGACTTGATGGTTCAATTGATTGACCTGGAAACCGAAAGTTTCCATGCATTTGGTCAGCCGACTGACCACTTGGGTCAGTCGACTGATCTACTAGCCTCAGCCCAATGTGTCTATTTTGCTTGGGTTTCCAATTTTAATCGATTCATGTTGATCTGATTTATTGTTATCATTTATTGTCGACTTTGATGACTTCTTTTTTGGGATTTTTGGGAATATCCATTTTAATGGGTTGGTATCGATTTCTATGGATTTGATTCACGTCTTCGTATGTGAATTTTTGGTGATTGATTGTTTCTACAATCATTTCGGTGACTTGTCACTTTTTAAATACAAAGGTTTCTATACTAGTGGAAAATATTCAAACCCTTTTACAAAGATGATTTCAACTCAATTTTAAATACAAATCTATTTATAAAACCGTTTTCCAATCTATTAGTATATACAAACCTTTACCTCGTTCGTATGAGAAAATCTAATTAAACGGCTTAGCAAAACAAGTGGTATAAAACGCTTGCCTTTATTCATCAGTTAATTTTTGGACTTGTTCGGTTGAAACTCTTGTGACAATTTTCGAGTGGAGATCTACACTTTGTTCGTAAATATTTAAGCTAATCTCGTGGTTATGGAACATGAAGCTAAACTCATTTATTTACTAGCTTAGTGTAATTCACACTTTTTATTGATCAATGATGATCATTTTGTGATTTAGACTAGCGATATGCCATGTCTCTTTGTCCATGTGAGGGACTGTACCTCGTTTTATTGAGTTTCATCTCATTTCTTTTATAGGCTAACGACCTATTGGTTCTTTGGAGTTTCGACTCATTTTTATGGGCCAGCGACCCACGTTCTTTTATGGAGTTCGGTTCATCGGGCGTACCGTTATACTACATCATTGTACGGGCTTATCAGGTTCATCGGGCGTACCGTTGTACTACATCGTTGTTCCGAATTATTTGAGTTTCTTGTTCCTCGGGCGTATCGTTATTATACTATGTCGTTGCACCGGCTCTATGGTTAGCGACCATGGGTTAGCGACCCATTTGTGATGCACGTATTGGTGATTTTTCATGCTCCCGTTTCTGATAGGCCTCCCCCTTTGTGAATTCTGGATTTCTAGTTAACGGCTTCTAGAATTTGTGTTTCACCAATTTTGTGATTGGCATTGATATATTTGTCAATATTTTTTGTTTGGTGAATAAAATAAAGAATATGACATTCTTTTTTACTTCTAATATTTTTAAGATATTGTATGATTTTAGTTGTTGATAAATGTATACTTTTCACAATATGACATTATTCTTATCATACGTTTTTATTATATCTCTTATTCTATCTTATTTTATCTGATATTTATAGCTATACTAATCCATTTATTATTTTCTAATTAAATAATATTAGGGTCAGACCGAGATGTTACATGTGCTTCTGCTTGACTCCTTATTTGGGACCATCATCTTACTTTAGTCTAACTACTTTGTTTAGTAGTTTTTGTCATTTTGCATTCGAGACAGAGACTCCTTGATGTATACATATTCTTTTGTATAACACTTGTATCTATTCTTTTGTGACGTAGTGGATCTTGTATGACAACTACTTTGATGTACACTCTTATGTGATATATTCATATCTATTTCCGCCTTTGTGATATGGATATCTGTGACTGGTTTGTGTTATGCTTACTTCTATATTTGTTTCCGAAGACCACATAGCCACTATGTAGTTGCTTTGAGTTTGCATTTGATATGTCAGATTTCTTCTTAAAATGAAATGCTTGTTATAATATATAACATATCGGTACTCGCACAAAGCCATTACATGGATGGTCGCTCCTCAACAGCCTTATTCTTCGTGCTAGTCGGCAGCATTACCCCATAGTGTCCTTGGCTAGCATGAGCATAGAGGTGGGGCGTCACATTGACGGTCCAGGGAAGTGATTACTATACAAGATTCCATATTGATATGATCCAATATGGCTAGATGTATAAAACAATTAGATATAGCATGGTGACAAAATGTATAGTGGTCGGAAGATAAACTCATATCCTGTTATTTTATTATTTTTGTAGTATATGTAGAGTAGAGTACGACTCACTCACCTGACTTATGTCCAAACCACTCCTACTTCCATTTATATATATATATATATATATCCATGTTGATGGAGTTTAGATATGAGACGTATTAGAGATAAAGATTCATTGATGTATTGTATATGTGGTGTAGATCATATTTACTTAGATTTGACTTTATTTATTTGGATTTGGATTGTACTTGTATTTATTCAAACATGTGTATTTGACATTTTAGACATGTTATGGTGATGTGACTATGGTACGAACTATGTATTCTATTTTATTTCCTTCCACCATGAGACTTTGAAAGTAGATAGTGTTAGTTAGTATTATATTTAATATCTGATATCCATCCTTGTTTATCCATAGCTTTTTATATTGTATCCCAACCCTAACAACTCATCCTTTCAGTTCTCGGGTTGTCAGTGTTGGCTCGTGCACTGGATCGAGGATTGAGAGGGTAAGTTGTTACACACACAAAGGTCATTGAGCATGCTAGGCCCCTCGTCTAACCGCACTGAAAGTGGCCATCCTATTATCTGTGAAGATAAAGAATCTACAAGTTCTTCTGACCATCCTCTTTCCAAAGATCTTGTCAATCTAAACTTCAATTTCTTCGATCTCGTCGTGTGTTACCTAGAATTTTACTCTCACACAACTCTGATTGCCACCATGCTTCGGATCTTGCCACCCTAAGCACTACCCTTCATCTCCTCATCATCGCTCCTTATAGTCTCGAAGGAGTCTTTATCCAAGTAGGCAATCTTTCATGCACCAAGGGCATCCTTCAGTCTTCCTATGGGCTTACCGCTATTCAGACTTGTAAAAGTACATTCGCATAAGGATAAGAGCCTTTCATCTCTTCCAACACCCCTAACTAAAGTATGTACATCGATAAATCCTCTTGGTAAGTCATCTACTTCTCATCATCGAATGCCCCAAACTTAAGGGGCCACCATTTCTACTGCTGTTGTCACCACCCTCTCCTTCGCTTCTTCCACCAGCTCCAGATCACTGGCTTCTTCAGAGCTTGACCAACTTGGAATACCATCCTAGTATACTCTCGAGCTGCTCCTATGGGGTGCTGTGGCTAGCTCTATTGAAACCATCAATTTATTTAAGGCAAGGTATAATTAATGGTGTAAACTCGCCAAACATATCGACAACCCTCATCAAGGAGATGGAGGGTCAACTTCACTTTAATGAAAAACAGATCGCCAACTTGGATGCTGAATTTTTGTCCTTAAATAATAAAATTGCCAAGAGGAAAAAGCTCTGGGTAAAATAGAAATAAGTCACCAATATAACATAACATGGCATTGGAAAAAAAATTATGCATTAAATAATAGCTCCTAGAAGCTCGTATTAACTAGGGCGCTTTCACTAAGGAAAGTGATGAAGCTAGAGCCATTATAGAGAACATCTTTTGTATTGACAGCACTATAGGCAGAACTCACAAGGACGAGGAAACCATCAAGAGCTTGAACCGCTAGGAGAAAAGCTAATCGAGTCTACAACCTAAAAGCCGAAGTCACTAGGTTAAAATCTTCCCACACTAAGGCCCAAGTCGATCTCGCCCAAAGATCCATTGAACTCAAAGTTAAAGATATTATGGCATTTAACGTGGATTTATTCCATTTCCATGAGACGGTGTTCCACACTCGTGGCTTGTGTTGGCTTGATGATTACGACTGCATCGTTATGGATCATCATCAAAAAATTATGAGAAATGAGCAAGCTAGAGTTGATGTAAAGGATATCAATTCATCGAGTTTGACGTTATCGCCAAATTCTTTGCATCGTGTGATACTAAGTATCTTGAGAGGGGAGGGAAAAAATTTGTTGAGGCGAAAGCCAAGGAGGTTGTCAAGGATCTCTCTATTGAACTCAAACCATAGATGCAACATATAACCTTATTTTTGAAATCATGGCGATCTCACTTCATGTCACCAACTATGTTAGAAAACAACTCTACAGTTTCTAATGTATTGGAACATCCTCAATCTTCCATAGCCCATCTAAAACTCCTAAGTCGCATTACCTCTTCTTTTCTGGTCCTCTAAGAGCTCGGTTGTCACCTGTTACCAAGGAGGAGCCAGCTCCTAATATTCCACGACCAGAATTCCTATAGGCGTCGACCTGCCATCTGTAATTCTATGGAATGTATTCCTACTCTTTCACCTTTGCTCCAAAGTTTGAGTATATCTCCTATTGAATCTCGTGATCTTTATCCTTTTGTTCTTCATACTTCAGGGCAAGCCCTGACTCCTTCAATGATTCTTCTTCTGATTTCTCCGACTCCCAAAGCAGCATGGTCCGATCTTGGCCCTAATGCTGAAAAGATTAAGGCTCTCCTCGAGGTGGGCGATCCTATTGTTTACTTAGAGGAGGAAAGTGAGATTGAGACTGTGCAGCTCCTAGAAAAGAACTATCTACTTCCAAACCTTTCTCTTAGGGAGGTTTCTCTTCTATGAGTCAATGCAGGAGAGAGTCGATGAAATAACTACTCAAAAATCTATATCTTCTCTTGCTTAGGACCCAAAGTTTGTTGAAGTCAAGGAGAAAATACAAGACCCTAAAACTAAGTCAAGAAGAAAATAAAGAAGCACAAGTAGCACTAGTCCAACTCCCAAACTCCTTCGTTAGAAGGAGCCTCACTTGGGAAGAAGATGAGGAAGCTCACCTTGAGGCAATTTAAAATATAAGCTTCCATGTCCTTTTACCTTTTTTGCATTCTATCATGTAGATGCAAAACTCTCTAATTTTGAACTGGAAGACAAAATGAGTAATAAAGACTACTTTTTTTTCCATATGTGGCTTCGTTTCCTTTACGTATTCTTTACTATACTTGAAAATATTCACATATATACTAGTAATTTATTTATATTCCATGCCATGTTAGACTTGCATGCATATGTGATTCTATATATACTAATTTAAATTTTGTAAAATAAGCAGGCTATTGAAGTTTCTCGACACATTTTATCTTGTTTTACTTACGTCTAGTTAAACTTACCTTGTTTATCCATAAATAAAATTATGTTCGAATTTCACTTCTTTTTTAATGGTTTTTCCTCTCATATTCATATGAGCACCATTATGTTAATATTGAGTGTGTGTGTATAATTTTAGATGTTTATACACTGATACTTATCTTTAAGCACCTATGTTCGTTGACACTCACTCTATGCGTCTATGTTCATCGATACCTATCTTCAGGCATCCATCCCTGATGTTGCATGTAATCATGCATTAGTTAGGAATTGAATGTATTGGGGTTAATTATCTAATCCCCCCTTACTTAGATTATAGTCTAACAAATCCATCGTAATTCGGAGGAGTTTGTTGGTACTTATCTCAGATTACCATTTGGCATCCGATCTACTCTAAAGCACGTGATGTGTGTGTTAATGATCCCTTAACATAAGGTTTAACTTAATGAATGCAGTTACATTGTTTCAAAAATCAAATTTCATATAAAATCCATATGAAGAATGCCAATGTATTTCTTAGAATTCAATCCTAACATAACGCAATGAAAACACCTATAAAAATAAATCAATCGAAATAGCGCCGAAGTTGCTTGCTTTTCTATTCCTATGGTATAGGATCTCAATCTATAGTTTATAGCTCGAAAGTGTCATTTCTAAGCTTTTTCTTTATCACATAAGGTTATTCTAAATTTGTACAAAGTGTCACTTATTTTGGAAAGTCCTATTTCAAAACGAGGTCGCATGTTTTGAACTTATTCTTTTGGAATTTGGTATTAAATTGTACTTTTTGTTTGCAAGTGGGTACCCCTAAATTTTCCGCTTTTCATTTGTCCTCCACCAATTTTAGGGAAGCAAACAATAACTCCTCATTCATTTTGGGGTTATAAAGTATGCACGAATAAGAAGAGACTTCATCCTTAATCAGAATCATGGCCTTGGTTTTAAATTCTAGTGCAAGTATCAGAATTTTAGGTCATCTGATAAGGCCATAATGTTAGTGGTAACTCATAAATCCAATTTCTTTTTGCTTGGTTTAACCGCCATTTTTTTATGAATTTTATGATCTTATTCACTCCTTCACTGTTTATTTTCTTGTGGATGTGCTACAACCGAGAAATTTTGTGGTATTCCATATCGTGCAAATATTGCGATTTCGACTGGAGTTTCATTATCGGTTATGATCTTCTGTGACACTCCAAACTTGCTTAAAATATCTTTCATTACAAAATTGATCAGTTTCACCTAGTGATAGAGATAACTAGCTTTACCTCAACCCATTTAGCAAAATAGTCTACTATAATGGTTGAATATTTGGCTCCTCTACATGTCATTGGTAAAACTCATATGATACCGATTCCCAATACCATAAATGAGCACAAGCTAATTATTTGCATAAGCTCGGTGGATAGGGCTCTTGTATCTTCACAAACCTATGACATTCACCACATCTCTTGGAAAACTCCATTGCATCACGATTGATAAATGCTAAAAGTATCGGCGGTGTAGTGCCGTTTTTGCCAAGTTTCTCCCTCGTGTGATCTCTTTACCTTCCTTTTTGGACATCTTCAAGGATTTTTTTCACTTTGTCCTTACTAACACACCTTAGCAAGGGGATAGAGATCATCACCAAATTAATATGCCACCCTGCATAATACAACATGATGCCCTTCGTAAGAGATTTTGCGTTTCATTCCTTATTTTTAAGAGAGTTCCTTTCATTAAATATTTTTTAAATTATGCCCATAATATAGTCCATTCCTTAAATGCTTAGAGCTAATAAAACCTTTAGTGAAACGATTTTCAATAATTGCGCATCTTTGAAGCTAGCTAGCTTGGTTAAAGAATCTGCATTTGCATTTTCTTCCCTGAGAATTTACGTGATCGAATAATGCTTAAGCTCGTCCAACAATTCCAAAAACTTTAGCAGGTAAAGGGCGAGTCAACACCCTTAGTTTATAACCCTTGTTTTACTTGATGTACCACCAAATAGGGTCGTTAAATATCTTTAATGACCACACTCCAATTTTTTTTGCTATTTTAATCCTTTTGTTAAAGCTTTGTGCTCCATTTCAAGTTTTATAGCACACCCATTGACCTTTTGGTGTTATTGAGACTACCCTTAATTCAGAATCATGGTCATTGGATGCACTAACAACATATAACTACCATTGGGATGGTTCAACCTTCTTTTCCTCCATTTCATCATCCCAGATAGTGAATTCAGCAATGAAATAAGCCAATGTTTTTCCTTGAATAACTTTCTAAGGAGATGTAATCTCATGCCGACTCATCTTAATGTTCCAATTTAATAATCATCTGAATGTCTTAGGGCGATGCAAAATCTTCCTTAGGGATCGATCAGTCGGCATCCGTATTGACTGAGGTAGGAAATATGATCTTAATTTCCTTGATCAGTCAGCATCCTTATTTGGTGAGCCTGGGAATATGATCTTAATTTCCTTGATGCTACCGGTAAGTAATATACTAACTTTTCAAGTTTAGGATAATTCTTTCCTGCCCCTATGAATAACTTACTCATATAATGTACCGACCTATGGATTTTCATCTCCTCATTTATCAATGCTCCACTCAATGCGAAGATGATGCCACAAGATAAATGTAGAAATCCTCTCTTCCAAAGGCATAGATAAAATGAGGGGTTTATGTAGATGTTTCAACAATTACTAAAAATAGCTTCACATTCGTTTGTTCATTGGAAATTCCCTATTTCTTCTTGTAGGTGTCAAGAAATGATATACACCTATATGCTTATTTTGAAATGAACCTACTTAAATGGGAAATCTTGCCACTCAAACTCTGCATTTCCTTCCTTGTCCTTGAGGCTTTTGCATGTTGTAATGCTTCAATCTTCTCTAGATTGGCTTTAATACCGATAGAGTTCATGATGAACACTAAAACCATTCCTAATGATGCTATGAAAGAAGTTTTCAACGAATTTAGTTTCATTTCATATTTTTGAAGTACCTAAAACATCGTTAATAGCTGTGTCGCATAGTCTACGGTTTTCTTTTGACTTTACCATCATATCATCCACGTACACCTCCGTTGTCCATCTAATTTACTCTACAAACATTTTACTAACCAATCATTGGTAAGATGCTTTGACGTTCTTTAAACCTGAACAACATGACATTATAGCATTACAACCCAAAATAAGTAATAAAAATCGTGTGCTCCTAATTTGGAATGTTTATTGCGATCCGATTATAGCTGGAATAAACAACTATAAACGAGAGTAGTTCGTGTTTGACTATTATGTACATGGTCTGGATCCGTGGAAGTGGAAAGCATTCCTTGGGCATGTATTGTTTGAGTTGGAGTAATCGATGTTTGTTCACCACTTTCCATTTGGCTTTCTAGTTAGCACTAGATTTTCTATCCAATCCAAATAGAGAGATTCAAGAATGAAGTTGTTAGCCAACAACTTATCAACTTCTTCTTTCAACATGTCATATCCCTCTATATCCATACTAATTTTTTTTTGCCTTATGAGGAGTTTATATGAATTGATATCTAGTCAACTTCAGGCAAAATCTTATCCATATCAGATCGAGTTCACAAGAATATGTAATCATTCACTCTCAAAAACCTGAAAAACTCCATTTTCATCTTCAGATAAAATTGAGACCTAATTTTAACCACCTTTCTGGGGTCAAATTCGTTTATTTGTATTTCATCCGTCAGCTCTACCAATCTAGCACTTGCTTTATGTAGCTCTTTCCGTGGTTCATTGCTTCGTATCGTTATTGGACTCAAGAATATTCTTTGGTTGTAGGATCTATGCATCTTGAGATTTGTGCAATCCTTCTCTTCATGCTTTTCATTTTTTATACGTCGGGCTTCTTTGGGCTCTTCCATGTTGCATTCTCTTCCTATACTTTGGTTACAATAGACTACTCCAACCTTGATATTAATCAGACACTTCATAGTTAAACACCATGGGGCCACTGAAGCAATCCTAAAATCAATCAAGGTCGATTAGCCTAAAATATGTTATACACTAGGAAACAATATACAACCACAAACTTCTCCACCCACACATCCCTATGGGGTTTCTCCCTTATTTGCACCATTAGATTGATGCATCCTATTTGAAACGTTGTCACTCCAATAAATCCCCAAATGTGGGAAGAATACAACAACAGATCTATCACATCCTTCCTCATTTCTTTAAAAGCATGTTTGAATAAGATGTTCACTGAGCTTCTGTTGTCAATTAACACTCGATGAACCATTGCAAGTTCAATCTTGGCCGCCATGACTATAGGGTCAAATGTTGGAACTTTAATCCCATTAAATTCTTTATTTGAAAAAAAATATGGTTATCTATCCTACAAAATTGCTTTATTGGGGAACCACCCTTTACTGTTAGACAAGTATCAAGCAGCGCATGCTTCAATGAATTTTGTAGTTCTCCATGACATTCCATCTTTTATCCATAGGATGTAGCCATTCAAATGGTGTTAATCACTAGATGATCTCCCTATGAGCATGGACCAGCAATCTTTTCGAAGCAACTGCCTCATAGTTTTGTTATTTCTCTACCCTCCCTCTCATGAACTCATCACATATTATGCCATTCTATCATTCTTTATCAAATCTTCAGTAATGACCTTTGAGTGCCTATGAGATGTCCATGGATCTTATGAAAGTGAATATCTTCCTAACCTTCTTTCGTACTCAGTTTCCTACCCCAGGCTTGTCTTTTAATATCTAACAGTGTTTTGGGTTGTTAGGTAAATAGTTTCCATGAAGTCAGTTAACTCTTTATATTTTCAATTCTACACAGGTCATAGTCATTTCCTAGGGTCTTCTATTCTGCCTTCAAGCTAATTGTTTTTCCTTCTCTTATCATTATGGCTATTACCACCTTATTTTATTTCTTTAACCTTCTTCATTACAAAATTTGACAGTTATCCTATTTTTACCGCATTCAATTTCTCTTCGATTTCCTTTCTTCCAAGCGTGGTTAGTCATCTTATATAAATCCTTAAATGTATTTGGCTTCTTCATGGTAAGTCACTTTCCAAAATCAGAGTGAAGCCTCCAGCAAATGCCATCAACACTAAGCTAACTTTTGAGTTTTTTTACCTATGTTATTACAACATTGAATCTCCTCAAGAATTATTTCAAAACTCTTCTTCCTGTGCTTAACGTTCACTAAGGATATTGCATCCTTGGGTTGAACTACATGAACCCCGAATTGATTCAGAATTTTATTCGCTAATCGATCATATGAACATACGGAACCAGATTCAAGTCTTATAACACCTTGTAAATTTGAATAATCCAATAAGTATTAGATTAAGGGGAAAATATAAATTTTACTAAAAGGGGTAAAAAAAATAGAAATTAAATGAGTGAATTAAAAGATGAGACTTATTCCATTATGAAGATTATATAGTGATTTGTCAGGTTTCACCGTAAGTATATATATAAATCGGATGAAGACACTAAGAATTATAACCAAATGAAAATTTTGGTTATGTAGGCCCTTCGCCCACTAGTACCAAATTGGGTATAAAACAGTTTCTTCAATATCCTGACAAAAGAAAATTATGTACAATCAGTTTCTCATTCTGTTCTTCTTCCTATACTGACAAAAACAATAACAAAAACGTAGATTTATAAATTCATAGGAAAACCTTCATTAAATTCAACAAATTTAAGGCTGAGGAGATCAAAATGAAGAGAGCTATAAATAATACCAAAATCAAACAGATTCACAGTAACGACCTGCAAATCCGTACTCCTTGAGTTAATACCATTCTACGTCAATTAACTCAAGTGGAACAGAAAAACGGACCATTAAGGGTTAAAGAAGAAGAGATAGAAGAAGAAGAAACTAAACAATATCAGAATCTTACAGTCGCAGCGGAATAAAATGTAATAGTAAATAATAGATCTTTACACAAAATGAAATTATATCTGTTTTATGCATCATATCATCAGAGTATCTCATACAAACAATATTTACCGGACAGACAAATCCATACATTCACAGCAGCGGATATATATACAAGTACGTATAATACGTCTCGGACTCCAGCTCCTCTTCTGCTCCATAGCATCCTGTCCTGAACATATAATACTCGGTCTGATCCGAGCATTATAATGAAATAACACCCGAGTAAGTCTGGAATACCAGCTGATAATAATGCATCCAAATTGATTATTAAAGTTTCAAAAATCCTTTGAAAATAAAAGCATATCGTAAGACCACGCCACAAATAAACATGTCGGGTTTTTACCCTACTATAGCTAAAACACTTTTTATAGAAATCCTATGTTATTATAATAGGGTCTATATACAAATACTTATAAAATAGCCGAAATTGTTACATCTATTAAATTCCAGCTACTAGCCATAGAGTGGGTAATACAAACAAAACTCGTAAAAGGCTCGTAGGGAGAATGGATTTCCAACAATGACTAGGCACCGGGGTACCACCTGTCACAGTACGTGGTCTAGATCACAGTACCGAGGAGTACGCTCGCTCCTCTGCAACACAAGACCGGAACCATCCCTTACTAGACAGTTCCGAAGAAGATCACCACGTGGTTGGGATCAGCAACTGCACCATTAAACCGAAATAAAAAGGGACATCTAGAGAGGGATGACCTTACTCTCAAGTGGGGGCTACCTACGAAGCCTTGCTGCATATCCCCCGATTTTCAGTAATTCCTGGTTGATGAGGCTTGAGGCTAAGCGTTACCTTTAAAAAGTTTCACTTAGAATGCCCATCGCCCACCAAACGATGTTCCGAAAGCATTCATCCATACAAGTCCATCCCGGGTTCGAACGGAACCGAAGGCACTATTCCTACTACATCCATTTTGGAAATATCCTTAGGATTAGTAGTGACTAGCCCTTACACTTCACTGCTCCATTTTCAACTCGGACCATGTTTTTCCATGAAACATACAAACCGAATCGAAGTGGTTCTCGAGAAATAAATCTCAATCCCGGTCTCTTCGAAACTATCAACGCATTTGTCCAATATTGATAGTCGGTGATTTAACTATCAATTAATATTCACAAACATCCATCACACAATAAATAATTCCCAATTGTTTATTTCCTCAAATATCTCTTACAAGATATATTTTCATTTTCAGATTCCATTGAAAACACTTTTACACCCAATTCTTTTATGGAATAGATTCCCAAACCTTTACTTCCTCTGAAAACACCGAAGTACCCATTTTAAGGTTGAAAATAATATAAATACTTTATTTTTGAAAATACATTATACATTTACATAAACACTACTTACGTACTTAATTTTAAATATATGTACCTTTAAAAATGTTTCGAATAAAACTACTTTATAAAATATAAACTATATCTTTAAAATATGTTAAGAAATACTAGATTTAAAAATAAAGTTATGAATCCTTATACAATTTCAAATAGATCTTTAATTGATTTTCTTTAAAATAGAACCATTTATAAAGTATAAGGATAATAATATTCTTCAACACCTAATTCTAATTACCCCCTAAAAATAGTTACTTCTATAACCACTTTAATACGTGTTCGCTTTAAAAATTCTTACCATTTAAAACTTTTCTTGAAACCATTCTTTAAATAAAACTCAAAACTCCTCACTTTTCAAAAATCAACTTTAAAAACGTACTTGGCATCTCAGGGAAATATACTTCCATTTTAGGATAACCCAAGAATTCTCTTTATCAATCCAATCACGATTTGTCCAATTAAATTTTACGTTCATCCCGTAAAATTCCTTCCCATACTTTTAAAAATAGCTCTTTTATTCTTAAACATATTGCTATCTCCTGGAAATCATTTTCAAACATATGTTTAAAATATTTAAATAAGCTTGGAAAATTATTTAGTTGAAAATAATACTTAAGGAAATATATAGGGCTTTCCAAAGTATTTTTAAATAAAAATTTAACTTTTAAAATAAGGCTATTAAATCAAATATTCATATTAAAATTTCTTTTTGGAAACTTAATATTACTTTACCTTTTAAAAATAATTAAATACCATAATTACTATCAATGTTGGCTTTCACTTAAAAAACATTTTAAAATAATATTTCTTTCTAAAATATTCTAAACATATTTAAACTGTAAATTTAAAATTTGAAAGTTTTCCTTAAAAACAAAATAAAATTTCCAGGAGAAAGCACTCTTCACATTCTTTAAAATAAATCTCGCTATTCTTTAAAAAAAATCCACACTTCCTTTATAGATCACATTCCTAACATTTCAAATTATCAACAAATTTCTTGAATTTAATTTCTTTTAAATTCTTTACTAAGGAATTTCTTTAATATCCTTTAAACCCAATTCATCTATTTATATTTAAAATTCTTAGGTTGTATTCTCCCAATCACAGTACAACAAAATTAAAATTTCAATTTAATTCACCACAGCATATAAATAAAACACAACATATCAAGATCTAAACAAATTATCACAGAACAATAAATAAGGTATGTCACAGAATATAAATTAATTTCTATTTGTGAGGGATCCAGTTGGATCCCTCCAACCTGTTTCCCTACATCCACAGATACTAACACAACAACATATATCGATTCAATCATATTCAACCAATCAAGCAATTCACTTAAATATCGACTATTTAAATTAACTAATACTCTAGATGTGAGTGAGTTAAACTCACCTTGGATTTTCGGCGAGCATTCGAATTTAAATTAAATCGAACAACGTTCGATTTAACCTAAAATTTTTACTTGCTTGGAATGATTCTAGAACTGCACCACTACGTAGTACGCGTCTCTGCGATTCCGGCGTCGCGAGTTTCGTCGAAATCTGACAACGTATGAAATAGATATGAATTTTACAAATTTCAATTTCAAATTTAAACAATTTTTTTTATTACCAAAATACACGGCCCGTCTCCACTCTTCTTCCTCTCGAACACGACATCTACAGGCAAAACCAGTAAGTAACGAACCCATCACACAAAACTAGGGCTTCGAACCGCTCTCCCCTCGCTCGACTACTCGACGATCGGATGTCGCCACGTGAAGGCTAGTCGCGACCTCCACCTATGGCCGAAACACGGTGGGACTCGGCCAACCCATGCTCGAGAATGACGAGCTTGAACGGCGACCGTCACGGCTTCGATTCTGGCCACCACGTCGATCCATATACGAGCTCGACCGTTGAATACATAGATCTCTTCGTGATCTACAATTCTCTAGTAGGAAATTTTGCGAAATAACGCATGGATTGATTGCAAATTGGAGGAGAAGGGAAAAGATTTTCGTCCATAGAAGTATAAGAAGCGGCGGCCTGAAGAATAGATCTAGGTTTTGGCTATGCGTGAATAAATATACATATAACATATTATTTTATTATTAAATTCAATTTTAATGAATATTTGCAAACGAACTCGAAAACACACGTGCCGGCAGGCGTTCCTAAGGTTTTACCTACGTTCCGAACAAAATGGAACGCGTTTCGAAAGCTAATTTGGTCGTATGCGCGAGTTACGGAAATAAACGATCAATTTTAAATTAAATCGATTAAAGTATTTTCTATGCGTATTAAGCTGCCGGGGTCAAATTACAACTCCGATTGCTACGAAAATTGAAATCCGATAATAACTAATTGTTATGGATCCAATGGAACTTGTTTCGTCGAATTCCGAGACTGTGCCCTGGAAGGCTATTTTAACTCGTCGATAAATTCGAGCGATTTTCAAAATCGTCGAAATCATCTAAAATTTCACTTTTAAAATTTACTAACTCTATTATAACTCATATGAAATTTATATTCACATTAGAAGTCATTCTGATTCAGTTTAAATCAAAATTTGACTATTTGTATTATTATATTATTAATTCCATTATTAAATTAATATAAAATCCCAAATTCAACCTATCGACTTCCAATTCCATCCAACAGTCCAATATTATAATTTAAACCCAAATAGACTAAAAATAAATTTTAGAATCTAATTTTATATCTATTTATACTCAAAATTACCAAATATCCCAATTCTAATATTAAGTTATTATTATTCAATTTTCAATTGAATGTCCCATATTTGAAATTTAACTCACTCTATTAATTTAATCTAAATATTTTTACTTCAAAATTCAAATATAATCCATATTCAACATTTAAAATGAATTAAATGTTCAAATTTGGCGACCCAAAATTCCGGATCGTTACATTCCTCTCCCCTTATAAAAATTTCGTCCCCGAAATTTGCTAGGGTAGAAATACTTCTAAACCCACTTACTTACCCAACTTACTTGGTTAAAAACTTATATACACTTCCCAAACCCTTTAACTCAAATCCAAACTCATTTTCTTTATTTACTCTAAAGCTTTTGTTTCAACATCATTCAAAACACTTCACTAGTTAATAAAAATTTCAAAATTCCCAAAAATTTTCTAACTCCCAAAATTTCCGAAATTTTTTGGCAGAGTCTTCCCTGTACGGAGGAGCTTTTGTGATATCGCAATACAGATAAATATATATACATCAACCCACACGGTCGGAAACAAAAATATATCACAACAAATATATCATTTCCCAATTATATTTGCGTAGGCGTACCTTTTTTAGCAAATTTTTAACGCAAGCGGCTAATATAACGCATATACGCGCTTCAACTCTATCGACCACCTTACGTACCTGTACTTACTCAACAAACTCATCAGTTTTCAAAGATATGAACATTTAACAACATTTCCAATATAAATGTAAGCCAAACATGTCCATTTCATAGCCTAACCAAGCAACTTCATAATTTAAGAATGTTAACCATATTTTATCAACAATTTAAAGATTTCAATCACCTTTTAATTTCTTATTCAAGTCCAAACTTCATTTTATTTCACTTGAATGATTTACATTCAAGTTCACTATATACAATTCATATTTATTACCACCAATTCATATTCACTTCAATATTATGAACTTCAATTTACTTCAATTTAAATTCATTCACTTAAGTTTAACAACTAATTTCTATGCAGGTTGTGGTTATTCAAACAAATAACCAATTCTTAAGCTTATAACCAGTTAAAATTAATTTTAACTCAATTTATATCCATTTTATTTGATTCTGCATGGTTCACCATCCAAACATTTTATTTCATTGAATTTTTATTTTATTTTATTTTATTCAATTTCTTATTCTCACTTTAAGTTCATCATTTAAGTTTAAATTAATAACATCCCATTCTATATTATTTACAGCCCGAACATTCTTGATTTATCACAATTATTGAATTAAATCTCTAATCTTACATTTCCAATTCATTATCCATATAGGTTTATATTAATATCATTCAATTCTGGGTTATATGCAACTCATACATTCTTATTTCATCTCAATAATTAATTAAAACCATTTCACTTGCATATCAGTGTTTAGTACCTAAATAAATTTATCCAAGACAACATTATAAAGCTCGATCACAATTATTATTCAGTTTGCTTAAATTCTTTCACAATATTTTTCATTATCTTCTTATAATCAAATTTTATTTTCATTTGATTCTCAACCAACCCAACTCCCATTCCATTTACAAATTGTAATGCACTTTGTTTATCTATTCAATCCATTTTAGATTTATTTTATTAACAATGAGATCACTTTGAATCATTTCACTCATTTGGATTTATTTACAATTCAAACCATCACTATTATAATCTAATTCCATCACTCATTCACACTCTCAGCTTTTATTGCCAAAATTAAATCCCATCCTAGAACTAGGTTTTTATTTTTCTCTTCAAAATTTCCTTAACAATCCACCAAAATTTCATCCTTGTATATTTTATATTTTCTTCACCTTATCTTACTTTACATCTCATTTAGGATTAAATTCGAATCTCCCATACCATTTAACCATTTCCCATTTGTGATTATAATTCCATTTCCTATTTATAAATTCACCAAATTATTTACTTCAAAGTTTATATTGCTCATTTCAATCCATTTACATCTTATAATCACAATTCCAAATTCTATGTGTATATATATATATATATATCTTTGAATTCTTAAGGATATAAATTTTCTTTCACTTTAATCCTTTGCAAATTTTAAATCCACAATTTTCAGATCACAAGTATAACACTTAATAGCTTATGGGTAAAATTTATTGTACAATGACCCATGATTACCAAGTTATTTTACATTTCAATTTAATCCAAATCAATTTAATTCTAAGTCCAATTTATTAAACTTATCTAAGTTAAATTCAAATTTTCTATTCACTTCAATAAATATCGTTCACTTCCATTTACTCATGTTAAATTTTAAATCCAGGATTAAAATTTCCATTTCTTCTTATTAATATCAACATCACTTAATAAGTTCAATGGTTGATTCAATTTAGCTTTACACAATTTTGCCCTTAGATAGAATTCCCAGAATTCGATTACCTGGTTTTATTTCAAAACCATTTTGAAATCATAAATATCACATACCTACTTGGTATATCAAATCAAATCTCCCAATTCCAAAACACTTGGTTTTACGAAAACAAATTCCCCTTTGAAATTTATAAACCCACTTGTATACCCAACAAGTCCAAACAATATCATAACCAACCATTTTGGTAGCAATCCATCACTCTAGAAACTCGAAAATCAATTCTAATGATGTGGCCAACATCATCAGGATTATTTTCCAGCGATTGAAGTGAGTTCAGTGCTTCCTTACTTTCCCAAATTCATTTCAAAACAGTTTCCATTCAAACATATTACCCAAAATAATATTCCAATATTGCCTTCAAACACCTTAGCAAACATTTCAAACTCTCCTAGGATTTTAAATTTCCAAACTTTTTGTTTACGATACATTTAAAATCCTTTTCAAAATCCCCGGGATTTAAATTCTGGTTTAATTCAAATTTAGTTATTCCTCTTTTGTATAATTTATACTCATAGAATTTTATTTGATTATAACCAATTCAAACTATAGATTAAACTTTAGATTAAATTTTAGATTCTTATTTGATTAAGATATCCACATCCAAGAAATCAAACATATAAATATATATAATAATTCATAAAATTATTCCTTTTATATGAAAAATATAATTTTGGGTAAAATTATTTCATTTACCCTCTTTAAAAACAATACTATGTCGGTTTATCTTGTTTAAGAGTTTAGAAACCCCTATTGATACGGTTGTAGTTCCCGTACCGACCAGAATTCATAAACACTCAACCGATAAGTCAACACAGTATAAAAACAATTTTATATTCACTAACAAGTACGCTCTCATATCTATTAATACGCTCAGCTCATTATAGAGTACTATTGACTCTGTTTAATGAGTAATTTCCCCACCTTTGCCTAGGTTGTCGCCAACTTATGCTCTGATACCAAGTGTAACGACCCGCAAATCCGTACCACTTGAGTCAATACCATTCTATGTCAATTAACTCAAGTGGAACAGAAAAACGAACCATTAGGGATTAAAGAAGAAGAGATGGAAGAAGAAGAAACTAAACAATATCAGAATCTTACAGTCACAGCAGAATAAAATATAATAGTAAATAATGGATCTTTACACAAAATGAAATTATATCTGTTCTATACATCATATCATCAGAGTATCTCATACAAACAATATTTACCAGACAGACAAATCCATACATTCATAGCAGCGGATATATATACAAGTACGTATAATACGTCTCAGACTCCAGCTCCTCTTCTACCCCATAGCATCCTGTCCTGAACATATAATACTCGGTCTGACCCGAGCATTATAGCGAAATAACACCCGAGTCAGTCTGGAATACCCGCTGACAATAATGCATCAAATTTATTATTAAAGTTTCAAAAATCCTTTGAAAATAAAAGCATCTCGTAAGACCACGCCACAAATAAATATGTCGGGTTTTTACCTTACGGTAACTAAAACACTTTTTATAGAAATCCTCTGTTATTATAATAGGTCTATATACAAATACTTATAAAATAGCCGAAATTGTTACATCTATTAAATTCCAGCTACTAGCCACAGAGTGGGTAATACAAACAAAACTTGTAAAAGGCTCGTAGGGAGAATGGATTTCCAACAATGACTAGGCACTGGGGTACCACCTGTCACAATACGTGGTCTAGATCATAGTACCGAGGAGTACGCCCACTCCCCTGCAAAACAAGACCGGAACCATCCCTTACTGGACAGTTTCGAATAAGATCACCCCGCGGTTGGGATCAGCAACCGCACCACTAAGCCGAAATAAAAAGGGACATCTAGACAGGGATGACCTTACTCTCAAGTGGGGGCTACCGACGAAGCCTTGCTGCATATCCCCTGATTTTCAGTCATTCCCGGCTGATGAGGCTTGAGGCTAAGCGTTACCTTTAGAATGTTTCACTTAGAATGCCCATCGCCCACCTGACGATGTTCCGAAAGCATTCATCCATACAAGTCTGTCTCGGGTTCGAACGGAACCGAAGCACTATTCCTACTACATCCATTTTGGAAATATCCTCAAGATTAGTAGCGACTAGCCCTTGCACTTCACTGCTCCATCTTCGACTCCGAACACGTTTTTCCATGAAACGTACAAATCGGATCGAAGTGGTTTTCGAGAAATAAATATCGATCCCGATCTCTTCGAAACGATCAACGCATTTGTCCAATATTGATAGTCGGTGATTTAACTATCAATTAATATTCACAAACATCCATCACACAATAAATAATCCCCAATTATTTATTTCCTCAAATATCTCTTACAAGATATATTTTCGTTTTCAGATTCCATTGAAAATACTTTTACCCAATTCTTTCATGGAATAGATTCCCAAACTTTTACTTCCTATGAAAACACCCAAGTACCCATATTTAAGGTTGAAAATAATATAAATACTTTATTTTTGAAAATACATTATACATTTACATAAACACTACTTACATACTTAATTTTAAATATATGTACCTTTAAAAATGTTTCGAATAAAACTACTTTATAAAATATAAACTATATCTTTAAAATAAGTTAAGACATACTAGATTTAAAAATAAAGTTATGAATCCTTATACAATTTCAAATAGAGCTTTAATTGATTTTCTTTAAAATAGAACCATTTATAAAGTATAAGGATAATAATATTCTTCAAAACCTAATTCTAATTACCCTTTAAAAATAGTTACTTCTATAACCACTATAATACGTGTTCGCTTTAAAAATTCTTACCATTTAAAACTTTTCTTGAAACCATTCTTTAAATAAAACTCAAAACTCCTCACTTTTCAAAAATCAACTTTAAAAACATACTTGGCATCTCAGGGAAATATACTTCCATTTTAGGATAACCCATGAATTCTCTTTATCAATCCAATCACGATTTACCCAATTAAATTTTACGTTCATCCCGTAAAATTCTTTCCCATACTTTTAAAAATAGCTCTTTTATTCTTAAACATATTGCTATCTCCTGGAAATCATTTTCAAACATATGTTTAAAATATTTAAATAAGCTTTGAAAATTATTTAGTTGAAAATAATACTTAAGGAAATATATAGGGGTTTCCAAAGTATTTTTAAATAAAAATTTAACATTTAAAATAAGGTTATTAAATCAAATATTCATATTAAAATTTCTTTTTGGAAACTTAATATTACTTTACCTTTTAAAAATAATTAAATACCAATAATTACTAAATCAATGTTGGCTTTCACTTAAAAACATTTTAAAATAATATTTCTTTCTAAAATATTCTAAACATATTTAAACTGCAAATTTAAAATTTGAAAGTTTCCTTAAAAACAAAATAAAATTTCCATGAGAAAGCACTCTTCACATTCTTTAAAATAAATCTCGCTATTCTTTAAAAAAAAATCACACTTCCTTTATAGATCACATTCCTAACATTTCAAATTATCAACAAATTTCTTGAATTTAATTCCTTTTAAATTCTTTATTGAGGAATTTCTTTAATATCCTTTAAACCCAATTCATCTATTTATATTTAAAATTCTTAGGTTGTATTCTCCCAATCATAGCACAACACAATTAAAATTTCAATTTAATTCACCACAGCATATAAATAAAACACAACATATCAAGATCTAAGCAAATTATCACAGAACAATAAATAAGGTATATCACAGAATATAAATTAATTTCTATTTGTGAGGGATCCAGTTGGATCCCTCCAACCTGTTTCCCTGCATCCACAGATATTAACACAACAACATATACCGATTCAATCATATTCAACCGATCAAGAAATTCATTTGAATATCGACTATTTAAATTAACTAATACTCCAGATGTGAGTGAATTACACCTTGGGTTTTCGGCGAGCGTTCAAATTTAAATTAAATCGAACAGCGTTCGATTTAACCTAAATTTTTTACTTGCTTGGAATGATTCCAGAATTGCTCCACTACATAGTACGCGTCTCTGCGATTCCGGCGTCGCCAATTTCGTCGAAATCTAACAACGTACGAAATAGATATGAATTTTACAAATTTCAATTTCAAATTTAAACAAATTTCTTCTTCTTCTTTTTATTATTATTACCAAAATACACGACCCGTCCCCACTCTTCTTCCTCTCGAACGCGACATCTACAGGCAAAACGCACGCAAGCTCCAGTAAGTAACGAACCCATCACGCAAAACTAGGGCTTCGAACCGCTCTACCCTTGCTCGACTACTCGACGATCGGATGTCGCCACGTGAAAGCTAGTCGCGGCCTCCACCTATGGACGAAACACGGTGGGACTCAGCCAACCCATGCTCGAGAATGACGAGCTTGAATAGCGACCTTCACGGCTTCGATTCTGGCCACCACGCCGATCTATATACAATCTCGACCGTTGAATACGTAGATCTCTTCGTGATCTACAATTTTCTATTTGGAAATTTTACGAAATAACGCGTGGATTGATTGCAAATTGGAGGAGATGGGAAATGATTTTCGGCTATAGAAGTATAAGAAGCGGCGGCCCGAAGAGTAGATCTAGGGTTTTGGCTATGCGTGAATAAATATACATATACATATTATTTTATTATTAAATTCAATTTTAATGAACATTTGCAAACGAACTCCAAAACACACATGCCGGCAGGCGTTCCTAATGTTTTACCTACGTTCTGAACACAATGGAATGTGTTTCGAAAGCTAATTTGGTCGTATGCGCGAGTTACGGAAATAAACGATCAATTTTAAATTAAATCGATTAAAGTATTTTCTATGCGTTTTAAGCTACCGGGGTCAAACGACAACTCCGATTGCAACGAAAATTGAAATCCGACAATAACTAACTATTACGGATCCAATGGAACTTGTTTCGTCAAATTCCAAGACTATGCCCCGGAAGGCTATTTTAACTCGTCGATAAATTCGAGCGATTTTCAAAATCGTCGAAATCATATGAAATTTCACTTTTAAAATTTTACTAACTCTATTGTAACTCGTATGAAATTTATATTCACATTAGAAGTCATTCTGATTCAGTTTAAATCAAAATTTGACTATTTGTATTATTATATTATTAAATTCCATTATTAAATTAATATAAAATCCCAAATTCAACCTATCGACTTCTAATTCCATCCAACAGACCAATATTATAATTCAAAACCAAATAGACTAAAAATTAATTTTAGAATCTAATTTTATATCTATTTATACTCAAAATTACCAATTATCCCAATTCTAATATTAAGTTATTATTATTCAATTTTCAATTGTATGTCTCATATTTGAAATTTAACTAACTCTATTAATTTAATCTAAATCTTTTTTACTTCAAAATTTAAATTATAATCCATATTCAACATTTAAAATGAATTAAATGTTCAAATTTGGCGATCCAAAATTCCGGGTCGTTACATTCACGGGTTTTGGAGGCTAGGGAAAATTTGGACGACAAAGGAGGTTTTGATATAATTTGGAGCATTCTTGAATATTGTGAGTGAGAATTTATTTAATAAGATATAAAGTATAATATGAACTTTAATTTCATTGTTTATAGCTTAAGTTAGGTTAATGGCCATAATCAATATAATTTAGGTGTCGGCACATATTAAACTTGGGATATTGACGTTTGGATTGATATTAGAAATGGGTAATTAACCATTAATGACGACTTATAATATTGGGTTAAGAAAAAGGGAAGAAGGTGAATATAGAATTATGATAAGTGAACCATGGATTAATTTACTTTATATCTCTACTACTAATAAAGAAAATTTGTTGAACTAATTTACTTGGTGACTTTAGAATTCCAAATATGCCCTTGCTTTCTATTTACAATAATACAAATAGTCTGTGTGCCAAGTACTGCCCATACTAGTAAATGATTATAGATAACATTAGAACTTGAAAATGATATAACTATACTAGGTTAATACGCTAATAATACCATAATCTTGTGAAGGTAAACATTTTAATAATGATGTAGAAAGATGTAGGAAGAAAACTGTAATTATAATAAATTTAAGATAATAAGGATAATAAAGGACCGCTGCGTAAGGGGTAATATGAACAACATGTTGAATCAACCGTATGAATGTTGTACTACACTTAGATAATGCATATAAATATATAAATATATAAATATAAAATATATGAAAATTGATATAATACAAAACAAAAACTCAACGAAATAGAGGAAATCTGAAATAACAGCAAGTTAGACGTCTAAATTTATAATTTACATGTTTAAAATTTTATAGAGCAAACCCATGAATTCATAATTTGTTTTTACAAAATACAAAAGTTCAAAATTGTGGTTTAGGCATCTAAACCAAGGAGCAAACGGATGAAAGTTTGGCCCGACGTTTGAAGAGTTAAAAGAAATTTTCCTTCGGCCATTTGAACATATAAGCATTGTAACTAGACTTCTGCATTGTGTTAAGACATATAAAAATGTAAGTTAGGCATTTAATGTCTGTATCAAGCCCAATAAAGTAAAGAAAGAAGGATGTTATTTGATAGTAAACACGTATCGAAATAAGATGAAGTAAAGTAGAGCACCTAAATGATGGTGAACACGTATCAATATTTAAATGTGGCTACCTTATGTGATGTTGAATTGTAATTTATTACCACTATGATTCTGTGGAAAGATAGGCTAAATTTGATGAAAACAAGTGACATACAAATGATAAGTGAAGCATAGTATATAATGATGTTTTATTAGCATGTTAATATCGTATACCTCGAGATACATTGTCATTCACCTGACATATGTCCGACCTCATCTTTATTTCTTTTTGTAACCATCTATGATAAGTTAATAGGGTGTTAGAGCAATCCTTGATGTGGAAATACGACGACGGAGATTCGATGGACTTACAATGTTTATCTAGTTATCTACTATTTTACTATTACGTATTTATGTTGTAATACTTATTATGAAAGTGTTTTCTTTAAATTAATGTAATAACACTTATGATGATTGTTCGATTTGGATATTCCTGTTGTATGTGGTACTACACTTTATTCCTACCGCTGTGAGTTTTCAATGCTATAGTTAAAGTAAATATCTCTATTTATTGCTTTTATTCTATTGCCCCTAACAATCCATCGTTTACGGCTTTTGGATTCGAGCGTCGATATGGCGTAGAATCAAAAAGTTATGAATGGAGGGTTGTTGCATTTAGCATGAGAGCTTAAGTTACATTAATCCTATAGGTTAAGTATTTATTTGTATATCCTTTTAAGAGGAGGTTTGAGACTAAGTTTCTATCTATAGATGAAGTAGGATTTCAACTCGAGGAGTTCATTCAATTGCAGTAGGGAGATATGACCGTAGTGGAATATGCCAATTAATTTATTGAGCTTGCTATGTTTGGATTTGACTTGGTAAACACTCCAGTAAAGAAGGCTATGAATTTTGTTAAAGGGATGAAACAACCACTTCAAGTTTAACACATAGTCACATTTCTATGAGTGCCACATTTGAAAGACTAGTAGAGATGGCATTACACAATATAGTTTCTAAAGAAATAGCTAAGGAGGAGCCAAAGAAAAAAGGAGATAACGGAAATTAATAAGGAAAGCATAAAGAAGGAAGATGTAAAGACAAATGGAGTAAGTTCAAAAAGCAAAGGACCGTATGTGAGAAATGCCACAAGAAAACAGCTGAGAACTACAGGAGAAAGATCAAATGCTACATCTACATTCATTTCAGACATATGAAGTGGTAATACCCAACATTAGGGAAGTGTGGATGGGTCGTGCAAGCTTATGCTCTTGTTGTTGCACCTTGTGCGAGCAGACCACCAATAGAAGCAGACAAGGCAAAAAAGATGAACTTTCCAACTTTCCTATTTGCACGTTGTTTTCTATTAGAACATCTCGTACTTTTACGTCTATTAGTTTGGTTGAAACTTTGTAGTTAGAGACTCGCATAATGCATGATTGCATAATAGTGGCGAATACTATTGGTGGATCAACTCATTTATTTGTGATATGTTGCTGGTTGAAATTAATTATACATGGTGTGGAATTCTTATAAGATGTGCATGTACTTTGTTTTTTAGGGGTATGGTTTGATTTTGGTAATGGATTAGCAGTCGCATTGTGAGGGCAGTATTGGATTTTTATAGGAAGGAACTTAGATGAGGTGTAGTAGAGGACGTGATATAGATGCGTATTTTGAGTCTATAGCTCCATGATGTCGAGTTACTTGTATTCCCATTCTATTATTGAATGACTTATCTTCTGTTTAAGAATACCCAGTGTTTTTGCTAAGGTTTTTGCTTTACCACCACAAAGGAAATTGAATTTCAGATTGATCTCAAAAAAGACGCTAGACTGTTGTCATAGTACTTTGACATATGGCTCTGAAAGAGAGCGGAACAAGATAAGAAATCTCTGAGTTATTGTAGAAAGGTTTTATTTGTAGATGTATCTCAGAGTGGGGAGCACCAATATATTCGTCACTGTGACGGATGGTTCTTTGTGGCTTTGTGTCGATTATTGAGAATTAAATAAGCTAAAAAAAAGGAATAGTAACCCGTTACCTCACATAAATGATTTATTTGATTAGCTAGTAAGAGCAAAGATATTTTCTAAAATTCACTTGGCTATTCGTTTTCATTAGTTGACGATGGAAAGTGACATTATTGCTTTGATTATTTTTTGGACACCATACAGACTATTCAAATGTTTAGTGATGCTATTTGGAATGTCCAATACTCTAGGTTATTTTGTTGACCTAATGAGTCGAGTATTTATGGAGCAATAAAATAAGTTCATGGTTTTTTTGTTGATGATATCCTTGTTTATTTGAGAAGTTGGGAAAAGGATAAGAAACATTTGAGGATAGTACTTGATGTATTGAGGTGGCACCAGCTAAAAGCAACGTTCTCTAAATTTCATTTCTGGATAAGATTGGTCCACTTTCTTGGTCATAACTTTTCAGAGAGTGGAGGCCTGTTGATGAACAAAGTGGCAATGGTACATAATTGGCGTGTATCAAAGAATTCGACAATGGTTAGGAGTTTTCTTGGTTTGATTGCTTACTTTCATTAAGAAGTTCACTAAAATTTCTACAACATTGACTCATTTTACTTAGAAGAAATTGGTTTTCTCGTGGAATGTGAAATATGATCATGCATTTGTTAAATTAAAAGAATAACTTACTAGTGCACTTGTATTGACAATTCTAGACGGTACAGAGCCTTTTACTATTTATACTAATGTTTACGATACTGGACTCAGAGCCGTGTTGACGTAGGAAGGTAGAGTAGTGGCATATGCTAATAGACGCTGAAGACCCATGAGAAAAATTATCTGACTCATGATCTTGAGTTGATTGCTATTGTATTTGGACTTAAGTCTTTGAGACATTATTTACTGTGAGAAGGATTTGAGTTGTATATGAGAGAGTTAGGAGTATTCCATAAGAGTAATTGTGTAATTTGTCATATATATCTAACTTTATAACCAACATTGTTCGTAATAAAGGCGCTTATTTTCTATTATATAATTGTTCTATTATAATATATTAGTTAAGTAACTAATTTGAGTACATTAAATATAGAAAATATTTAAATGGTATCTTGTGTCATAATAATTACAAGTGGTTGTAGTAATGAAAAAATTATTAGAAAATAAAATAACCTATTATTTTAAATATTCTTGGCCAAGAAGTTTCGAGAAAGCTATCGATAGATCCGTTGAAACCTTAGTACGTAACACTCTCCAAATGTTGGGTAGTGTAATTCATGGCTGCTGGGGTCACCAAGGGGTTACTGATAGTTATTGGATAACTATGTAATGACTCGCTTGAGGGTTTCTTGTTAGTTAATAATAATTAGATCAAACATGAAATCTCGGAGTGACGATGTCACACGTTTCTCTTAACTTGAGAATACTGTTGAGATTTAATATGGATACTCAGCTTTTATTATAGCTAAATCATGGTGACGACCATTGAGCAACTATAGTTGGGTCTAAGTTGAAGCATTGGAAATGAAACACTATTCAATAGAGAATTCGTCTCCTCATCCTTTTCTATTTAAACTAAGCCAACCCTTCATTTGTTCTCCTTTGAAACCCTCCTCATCTTAGCTACCATTCCCTGTCTCCCTGCCTCCTATAGTTGAGCATACCTATTGCCTAAAATACATCAAATCAAATTCAAATTGTGGTATGCTATATCGTTACAAAGTCTAATGATCGATTCAAGCTAAATCTAGGAGATAACATCGAATAAGGAGCATTCCAAGGCTAATCTTCAAAAGGTATAATTCCTTTAGATTTTATGTTATGTACATATTGTAATAATTAGATTATATAATGATTTTGTATGAGCATCAATTGTCTTCCTGTATTATCTGTTATTTAAATCACGGTAAGCTATATAAATTGATTAATATTGTTCTTTAGAACTTTATATAAAATAAAGATTTTTTATTTCAATTCGACCATGAATATATATATATATATATATATATCTGTGTGTGTGTGCATACGTCCATACATACATACACACACACATATAAATATAATATGTCTCGGCCTTAAAAAATTTCCGAACATATATATTAATATAACATTATTATATTTATATTTAATAAATTCTACACAATGTTTATATATATAATTTAACATTTATTTTAGTAGTAATAATAATAAAATGCACTTGTATTTTATTTATAAAAATTAAAAAAAATTAATGGTCAAAAGGCTATAAATGTGTATAAATTATTTTGTATTTATTTTATTATAAAATGCATACTTTAATCATTATGCATTTTAGAATTGTTTGTGTAATAATTCTTCATTATTTTCGGCATTTATAAATATTTATATAAAATATAAATATACTTATTTTAATTAACTAGAAGATATCAACTTATTTTTATAAATCTAAATTTGAATTTTCAAAATAATTACCTAATCAAAATTAGATTTTTGGATATTAAATTTAAATATTAATTTTAAACTTGGACAAAATCTAATCAAATATTTTAAAAGTTTATTTTGTTTAACATAAGGATAAATTTATAAATTATATATAAATAGTTTTATGTATATTTAATATATATTTTAAGACAACCTATGCACGTATAAATGGCGAATACATAGGTGTAAATCCCAAGGTCTATATATATATACAAATTAACCATGTACACATTACTACATTGCACATGCACATTATATACACATGAGTATATACCGATATATTGAAAATTATACAAACATAAATCAATCAGTATGCAATAATTAAACAAATAAAGAAAATTAAGTAACATTTAATTTAATTTAAAATAACTAGATTGGTTTAGTATATTAGACTTTATAGGACCACTATGATTCAAATAGAGATTTTTTTTGAAATTCATTCAATTTATTCACCATAGATTTGCCCGGTTCCACTAATGGTACTAGCCAAATCGTCTATTTAGTCTAATTGGTTGACATTTATGGCCAACTTACTAAACCTTCTTATCTCAAGGGTCCCTAGAAAAGTAGTGTCTGACCTTGGGGTTGAATAGTCAAATATTCGCCTGTCCCTATCTACGAGCATGCCCCGGTTGGTGGAGTAAGTCTAAAAGGTTAGCCTGTATACAAGGCCCAAAATTGTATAGGCCTTGGGATAATTTTAAAATTAGATTTGAAAATCTAAAATTATTTTAAATTTTAAATATAAAATGAAATTTTATATAGTTATAAAATAAATTTATATTTTCAAATATGTTTTGAAAATAAAATTAATTAGTTGTGAATTTTAATATATATTTAATTAATTTAATTATTATATAAAATAAAATAATTGATATATTTATTTAACTATACATATGTGGGTGTGTATTGATATATATATATATATATATATATGCAACTATAGTTATTATATTTATATATTTATGTTAAATTGTTTAGAATGAATTATATTAAATTTTGAATTAATTTAAACATTTAATTAAACAAATGAATTTGTAAAATAAAATTAATTAAAAGTATATACCTATATTGATATGTATATATAAACAAACTATAACTGTTATAGTTAATCATTTATCTTAAGTAGTTCAAGATGAATAATATAAAATTTTCAAAAATTTTAAACAAATTAATTAAACAAATATGATTTAATTAATAAGGATTTAAATTAATTAAGTATGATTTAATTAATACACACACATATATTGTATAAGTTAATTAAATTATAATAGTTATACACAAATTAAACTTATATAACTATACATGTAAAAACTAAAATGTAAGTGAAACTGAAATAAACCCAAAATAGATTTTTGAAGTAAGTACATATGTATGGTATGTATGTTGTAATTCCAGTTGTGTTCCGACGCTTAAATCATGAGGGCTTTTCATAATAAACATAATTCGTTAAATCAATATCATATGAATGTACTAAAGATCATGAATCCTTAATATATATAGTTGTCCTCTACCATTTATATATTAATAGATATCTTGCATACTCTATAGTTGTTGATAAAACTCAAGCTAAGGATATTATGTGTAGTACAATGAATATATTGATTAAACGAGGTAAGATACATGCATGTACTAATTAAGCACAATCATGGTACGTGCATTGTACTTAGTCCATCATGAAATGGTAGATACGAGTGAATAATATATTTCCATTTGTTGAGAAAACTGAAGTCTGAAATGATATTAGGATATTGACAATAGGTTAGGAGCTGTATGTGATACGACCGATAAGGAGTTTTCTGTTGCTTGTGGGACCGTGGTTTGTTGAGCAAACTCAAGGTCATAATCCCATGGTAAGTAAATCTTAACATTCACTGTAGAAATATAAAGATTTCTATATTTCTTTTAGGGTTTTGAGTAATATAAAAAATTAGTGGGAGCGTATTAGAAAAATTAAATGAATGCATTCAACCTTTTTAATATTATAGGAACAAATGCTGAACAAAGTTAAAATAATCTACTTTGATAAATTGCGCAACTAGTATAGCTGATAAGACGTTTATCAGTTTAAAAATACAAATGGACTGAATAAGATTAACGAAGAAATATAAAATATACTTATTAATAAATCCTTTGGCATATTTTTTCTTCTAGACCCATGCAAGAGCCAAACTAGACAAGCACTAAATACATTCGTACATTGATCATTTAGGGGTTTATTTTCCCTGGACCATATATGGTCTTATATGTGTTTTGAATGCTAAAGCAATAAATAAATATGGATGTTTGGTCCATATTCGATCATAAAGAAAACATTTATGGTGAAAAGTCATGTTCGTGTTGTGAAAATTCTCGATGAGATTGGTTCGTTTGGAATGATCAAATAAACCATAATGCGAGAACAAGTATTTAATACTATTGATTACAATAAGAATCATATTATATTTTATATAGCACTAAACCAAGATCTATAAGATGGAGCTATGAATTTGACCACTAAAATATCAGTTTGATCAGCTTACTTAAGGTGTAATTTATTCGATATTCTTAAATATTAATGATGATCAAATGTAGTTTTGATGCGGTCTTGTAGGAATGGTTTCCTTTTGAATGGTTCGACCATTTGTGAAGGAAAGCGAATGTCCAAGAGTACATGTAAGAAGACACGGTTGGGATAAAGAAAGTAAATGGTCACTCTGCTTCATGGAGAAATATCAGAAATGTGAATTGCATAAAATATTAGTAGATACTTAATATGGAATAAAAAATATAATTTCTAGTCCAAATTTATTTTTATAAATAGAAAATTGTTTTCTATTTGAGTTATTTCTTCGAGTTCAAGATATTTCATCTAAAACTTTTAACTGTAACTAGTTTTTAGTAAAAGAAATAATATCCCATATTAAGCGGTTGAATGGAGCTTCATATTTCATGCAACATTACATTAATGGTGGAAATAGTGGGAGCATGCCATATAACACTGATCGTTAGATGCGTCAAGATACGAAAAAGTAATTTTGGTAGATATGCCAACTATTAGTTATGAAATAATTATTTATTTTCAGTATTGAGTGAAAATGGATATAGTTTTTATTTTGTTATAAATATTTTGAATACCCATTATTAAATAAACCTATTGTAATAGTGGTATTTATTTTTTAACATGAGTGATGCGTTAGCTACGGAAAGTACAAAAGTGTTGACAATTTTACAATTATTTTGAAATTATGAACTAAGCCATATCTTTGAGAAATAATTCAATAATCATATTATTATGAATCACATGTACTAGTGAATTTATCTCCAATGATTAAGGGAAAATCACCCATTCAGTGGGAGCGATGAAAAAGTTGGTTATCTTTTCAGATTGATACATATAGATGTATATTGTACAAAATCTAACGATACCAAAATTAATTCACTTACTTCGTTAAATTAATAGATAAATTATCATAGAAATGAATATGTGTATTTGATACACAAGTAGTGTATTTATGGTAAGTCCATTGAATATAAAATAGAAGTAGAAAAGTGAAAAGGAAATTAAACTCTTTGGTTTGATCGAATAGGTAAGTGTATTGGAATGAATTACAAATGTACCTAAAAATAAATAAGATTCTAACTCAAAAATCACTACTCCTTATGATATATAACGATAAGGAGCAATTAGCCTTATTGGACAAAATATAACTGATGGTGAGTGAAGTTAAGTCAGTTTCATTTTGTCAGGATACGTATTAGAAGTAAGTACATATTTTAAATTTGATTTCATCTAAAGCATGGTTTATGAGATTATACATGATTAGATTTAATAAGAAATCCCTACATATCCTATGTCAAGGAGGTAGACAGGTTGTGTGAGTTGAGAGGCTGCACATAAAATTCATTCATGAGGGATCTTATGTGGATCACCTTAAAGGAGTATGAGGCCGACCAATATTGATTGATCAAATTTATGTTATGAACATAAGTTTCATAAACTCAAATAAATCAATTAATGCACATATAAAGGTAGTTTATAAAATGATTTTCATGCCTTTTCCATCGTTGTGAGAAAGGATTGTTGTTTTATGAAACATCTACTTCATAACAAAGGAATTTCTTTTAAACGTTACTACTAAAATGAATTTGGTTATGATCCAAAGATTAAACTGATTATGAAAGACGAAATGAAATTATACATGCCTAAACAGACATAACACAATATAATATCTTATAGGAATTCTTGTACAAAGAAACTATGAGTTTCATATCAATGGGGAGAAATTTTTTCCTTAGTTGTCAACAAGCCATGAAGAATATTAACTCTTCCATATGGCATGATGCATGATTCCGAAATGGATACCAAGTATATTGTCAAAATATGATTTTTATAGTTGTTCCCAAAGAGGTATGGCCTATTGGCCACAATTGTGTCATTAAGAAGAAGACTAATGCAGGTGGTGTATAGTGAGAAACATTGATGGGAATAATATCATAAATTGCAATTGTTGAAACTAACTTAATAGATTTGTCACTCAACGTGCTTAAGTTAATTTTTATTTTGCTTGCAAAGTAATCATATGGTATGCTTTTGAGTTTTAATGACATATAAGTTGAAACTGAAATTCTAAATAATAATTTAGATGGACTTTTTGCGTGTAACAATCAAAATTTCACAAGGTCAGTGGGAGTGATAATTGAGTTTGTGAGTATTGGATATGAACTGAAAACTAATACAATAGTATCATTCGACAAGCATTAGGGACTAGCAATTATTTTAGTAGATAAATCAAATAGTTTGATTTTCAATCAAAATGCGGATGAAGCATGTTGTCAATAACACAGAATGTTAAAAGGTATGAAGATATTTCTTAAATACAAGAAAACAACACACCAATTGTAATGATCCTCCTTTCTTACTCCTAAGGCGACCCTTATGCATTCGTGATATCTATGTGTCGATCATCCAGGTGTTTGAAAGATGGGTCATTGGGGTAAAAGAAAAGAGAAGATATGAAGAAAGAAACATAGAATCTCACAACGCATCAAAATCATATATAATAGAACATAAGATAATACATACAGTCACTCCTAAAATGAAACATCATAGTTACAACACATACTAACTCCAACCAGGGACAGTTATAAATGCCTGCCCCCACCATACTAATAAATATTATATACACACAAGGGAAATAAAATAGATCACTAGATAATGGTGAAGCCTCCAGCTCCATACTCCTTCAAAATGTGTCCATAAGAACCTAGACTGTTTGGCTACTCAAAAATTAGAGTACCCAAGAGTTTAAGGTAAAGAAAGAAAAACTCTGGGTCAGACATGGGTTTGATGTGAGTAAACTCAAAACATATGGATTTTTATACTTATAAAACTCTTCAAAAATAAAGCTATCTCGTAAGACAATATCACTTCATCATACGATAACCAAAACATTTCTTTAAGAAATTCTATGATTTTATAATAATGTCTAAGGTTTAAAATAAATATTTAACATAACCGAAATGGTTACATTAATTACTTTCTAATGTATGTAGTATACATCAAAGTCCGTAAAGCACATAGAAAATGGATTCCAACATTGACAAGGCTACTGGGATACCAACTATCACAGTACATCTCCAAAGAAAATGTACCGAGGGCCTCACATGCACCCCCATGAATCAAGATTGGCTCATCCCTTCCTGGATATTACCGAATATGATCATCCCTCGGTTGTGATCAATAACCATACCGAGGCCCGAAGCATACATCTAAAATATAATATCGATCTTGATCAAGGATGATCACACCCTAATGGTAGTGAATCACATTGCCTTAAAAAATATCTCATGTTTTAATCATTATCGGGTGTGAGGCTCGAGGCAACTATTACCAATTTTAGCAAATCCATTTTGGAATGCTGATGCAGCCCTCCATAAAAATTCAATACCAGCATTCAACCCTACAAGTTGTTCTGGGATCGAACAAACAAATTAATCTTACTACCTTCCATTTTGGAATCACCCGCCAGGAAAGGTAGTATTACTCCATAGCATACTTCATCACAATTAAGTTATTTAGTTAGTTTGAAGTGGTTTAGATAAACTATACTTATCTAAAACCGGTGTCCCCAAACCAAAGTGATCAATTTTATAAATTGTGCTAGTAGGCACGGCTAATTAAATTATGAAGTCGTATTTAGGGGTCATCGACCTTCGTAGCTTTGGACCGATTGACTATCGATTACGCTACAAAGGGCCGCTCAGGGTTGAGGTATTAAATGGCCATTGGATCTACCTCCTCACTATTTAAGAAGTATTAAGTGGTCGGAGTTTCCTTTTGGGTATTATAACACTTATATATATATATATGTGTGTGTGTGTGTGTGTGTGTGTGTATATATATATGCATATTTATTTATACCTTGAAGAAGGTTGAATGTATCATATGTGCATATGGAGTTAAACGGATAAGCCGTGAATAATAGACATAACACTTAAATAGAAATCAGTCGGTACAAACTAGTGTTATGGATAAAGTATGTAATTTTTCAGTCACTAGAAAGTTATTCAGATATGCTTCTCATTACAACCCACATGATAGATTTAAAGGGACATGCTATAGGTGCAAGATGAGAACAGTTGATGGAGAAGTCTTCTCATTCATGCTCGGCACTAAAAAGAAAACTAGATAACCAATGAATAATATTGATTCCAAGGTAGTAATCTTAGTTGGTATATATGTCCTATTATATTTTTGTATTCCATTGTGAGTTAATGTTGATAGCTCCATAATATACTTATTTTTATTTCAGGTTACCCACACCAATGTTCCATACCCATGAGGACCTAGGTTTCAATTTAGTCAAAATTCAGACCCATTAAGGTGTGGGTTGTTACATTGATTCATTCAAATTCACTTAATAACTCAATTTAACATTATTTGCAGAATTAAATACATTTAATTTTTATTTTTAACTTTAGTACTCAACCACAACATAGTATGATATATGGCAAAGTAAATACCAAATTGAACATAACACTCATATAGCAATCAAATAAAACCCCAATTTGATTTCAAAAGGCTGTCCCTCTCTAATATACAGATTAAAGCACCACCATATTCTACAATTCTAGACGATAGTTATGCAAAAATGTTTCTCTCCATACGCTCTTAGATTTGGTACCAATTTATTGAATTTAGTTAAGACTTGAGAAGGATATGACCGATTTAGTTATTCTAGAGTTTGCATCCAAAGAGATAAAGAAGAAGAAAATAAATGTTCATTCAGTATTTTTCTACAGCCATCACTTATTTATGGAAATTCTAAAATCTACGTCCAAACCATATTGGACCAAGCCCATTTTTAAAACTCAAATATTTGTTTTATTAGAATCCATCTCACATACGAACTTCAATTTCAGCAATCTAACTATTAAAATTGGATAGAAATATTTAATCTATGCAATGATATAATTCTCATCGTAAAATTCATTGGTTTATAATATTACCACTTTACCATTTAAGATGAAATTGTTAAATTATCTTTACGAAATTGTATTGCTGAAATTATGGGTTATTACAGTCACCTCCTAAATAGATAGTGGAACTCGACTAGCATCGCATCAACTTCCACCATCGCACCTCCATCAAAGGCGAGGCTCTAGCCAACTTTATTATTGAAAGCGCTAGCCTGCATAGTGGCAAAGAAGAAGCATTAGTTGAACAATGCTTCTGGAAGCTATATGGATAGAACATCAAACAAGAAAGGGCGAAGGGAAGGGACTGGCATAGTCCTCATCACCCTCAATTGACATGAAAGTTCCTTTGATACGATATTGGGATTCAAAGTAACTAACAAAGAATTTATATATGAGGCCATACTAAAGAACCTTTGGATGGAAAATTAACTTTAGATTTAGTCCATCATGGTCTATACGGACTTCTCTCTCATTGTCAACCATCATCTATTGCTACCAAGTGAAGGAAAAGGCCTTGGCTTAGCGTGTTTCTGAGGCCAAGAAACTAATTAGTTTCTTATCTGATTTCAAGCTCGAGAAAATCCAAAGGATAAGAATGAAAAGGACCTACCATTTAGCCAAAACAATAAGTAAATAGGTGGAGACCAATAATTGGGTCATGTTGGAAATTCGAAATGGCCCATGCATCGATTAGGGGGTGATATCCGGAGTGATGTCCAAGTTGATAAGCAACAAAAAACAAACTGTTTGGTAGCCTCGCTCTTAAAATAATTAGTGGGAGTGGAACTACTAGAAGAATTCAAGGAAGCCATAAAAATACTCCATCATGCACTTAGCTATACGGTTATGGACAACAAACTATATCAAAATGGCCAGTCCACTCTGCTACAGTGCTGCATCACTCAAGCCGAAGTTAAACATGTCTGAGATAAACTACTTGAAGGCTTCTACAGGGCCCATACTAGGCGAAAATCCTTGCAAAGGAAGCTGCTCGATAGGGGTACTACTAGCAAACAATGATAAAAGACTCTTTGGACCATGTCAAGAAGTGCGACGCTGCCTAAGGTTGATAAAAATTCCAAAAGCTACCACTAACCTACGAACTCCAATGATTTCCTCATGACCATTTAACATATGGGTATTGACTTGACTCTAATGATTTCCCGATGACTATTTAACATATGAGTATTGACTTAATCGAGAAGCTCCTAAATGTGAAAGGAGGTTACAACCATGTCGTGGTCTTCAATGACTACTCCAACAGATAGGACGAGGCAGAGCCTCTCATAGGGTCATCACTCCTAAGGTCCTTAACTTTGTCTTTAAAAATACCATCCATCAGTTTAGTTTCCTAAAGAAAAATATCACCGATAATGTAACACAGTTTGAAAGTGGCTAATTCCTTGACTTTGGAAAAAAGAATGGGATTGAAAGGTGCTTCGACTCTATTACCCACCACCAAACTTATAGCCAGGTGGAGGAGGTCAACAAAACAAACAAGATGACCCTAAAGCAGCAGTTAACCAATGCAAAAGGAGTCTAAGCTGAAGACTTTTTGCCTCTGGTCATACAAAGCATCCACCCAAACATCAAGGGGGCACTCACCTTTCTCTATGGCATATAGGTTGCTGCTAGTGGAAATGGATGTCCTTTTGCAAGGGCGCCTAACTCACAGTTCTGAGCAGAATGAATAATTATTGCTGCTGGGTTCAATTTCTTAGATGATCTAAGGATGGAGGCAGAGTTCTGGACTGAATCCTAAAAGAAAGGTTGCTAAGCACTATGAGTCTGAGGTTCAAGCAATGAAACTTCATATTCTGTGACCTTGTCCTACAAAAGTCTTCCTAATACAAAGAACCTAGCCGATGGAGTCATCAGACCTAACTAGGAAGGGTCATATCTGATCAACACCACCTTACTCACTCTAATGACACCATACCCCTAGAACTGGACCCAAAAGTATCTTAAAGCTTATTGTATTTCATCTTTTTGAAAGCCAAAATTATGAGGCAAGTTAAAATTATTATAAGCCAATGTTATAAGATGACCACTCATTGAAATCATTATGTATAAATAAAAAAATTCTCTCTAAGTATTTATGGCACAATATCGGAAAAATCATGTGAGATCAAATGTCTATGATTAAGAATGAACCAGAAGGGCATCACCCATGAGTGATCCATTCATGTGGTACCGATATATAGATGGTGTGGTTGCGCAAGCATGGCCCTGATTTATGTGTACACGGTGTATTTACCTATTTTCTCAAGTGTAGAATGGGGGTAACGGTAAACTGATTGTGCGTTCACCCATGTCATGGCCTTGTACCTTCTCCTATTATGTTGCCCATTCCCCCAAGAGTGGAAAAAGGCACTGGTGCAAAGATTGGTGCAATTACTCATGTAGTAATCCCGAGTCTTTCATCCATAGTGCGTGCCGTTACATAAAGATGGAGTAACTCCACGATTATAGGGCTCAACCAAGAAGAGTCGGCTCGCTCCACCAAGACGGAGCAACCCCACCATGACGGGATTCAACCAACAAAAAACTTCATATTCGACATAGTTAATGTGGCCCCACCATGAGAAAGCTTGGCTAAGAAGAAACCACTTGCTCCACTAAGATTGAGTGGCATCACCACGATGGGATTCAACCAAAAAGAAACAGTCCGCTCCACCAAGTTAGAGTAACTACACCATGACGAGGCTCAACCAAGAAGTGTCCTCCCACTCCATTAAGATGGAATGGCTCCACTACAGTGGGGATCAACCAAGAATAAATTGTCTGCTCAACCAGTCTAATGTGGCTATATCAAGATTTGACTTGACACCTAACAAAAAAACAAAGGGTACCCTAAGAATATAAATAAGTTCGTAATAAAAATAATTATAAATGTTTGCACACCGAAACAAGTGCTCAAACAAAAAGTTTCTTGACTACTTGGGGAGCATATATGAGAAAGAACGACATGCCCATCATAAGTTCAATCCGATAAAGGTGATGATGAACTATTATATGACAAGCGATTGAGCTACACCAATAAACTTCCAAATTCTTAATTTTAAAAGTGTTTAAAATTCTTATAAATTCTTTATTTTTTTACAAATGCCTCATATTTTATGGGTGTTTCATTTACCTAGTGTAATACTTTGTTGGTAGGGCATATATGCTGCTCACATAGAGAACAATACAATATTTGGAGAAGTTGACAAGCATAAACACATAGGAAAACGCAAACACACACAAACAACTAAACAAACATAAGCAGACATGAAAAAACATAGAAGAGCAAAGAAATACAGAAATAAATGAAGGTAAACACCAGGAACATAGAATAATACAAAAAGGCCATTTTATTCATGATGATAACTGAACGTATAATACGAGCTATGCCCTTTGTATAACAATATATGCATACATGTATGTTTGTGTATATGTGTGCATGTATATATGTTATCCACATATTTTATAAGAGGAATAAACATGAAAGCAAGGAAAAATAATGTTACGTCAACCAAAGGATGTCGTGCCACAAAGAATGTCAAAATTAAAAACATGAAGGGATATCGAACTTCAAACAACTGCAAAAAAGATGTCAGACTTCTATATATAGGTATCAAATTTCTAAGAGTATCGAATTCCAAAAAATTAGCCAACCTAGAACAATATCATACATAAACATAGCAAGGAGGTTGTCGAACCTCAATAGTGAGAAAGGTACCACACCAAGGTTTTGAACTTATAGAGTTGTCGAAAGATAACAACCTTAGAAGTTACTGAATGTATAAGGAAGCAGATGATATTGAATGATGAATTTAGAGGGGATGTCAAACTACAAATAACAAGGATGTTATCAAGCTTCCGCAAACAGAGAATGATGCCGAATATCCAACAAAAGCAAGTGTTAAATCTCTAAAAAATAGCGGGCTTCAACAACAAGAATGTCTGGAAGAACTATCGTCGAATGTTAACAAAAAGGCTAGAAGATATCAGATTTATAAAAGTAGATGACAAATAATGATGGATGGCAACATTGAAGAAGTATCGAACACCTAATAGTAAGAAGATATTGGATCTCAAGCAATTCAAGTGACATCAAGCCTCTACAACTTAATGTTTTAAAGCTTGAAGCTAAAGGAGAACACCAAACTTTAAGGGGGTTTGGTTGATATCAAATATGATAGATGTCGTGTATGGAAAGACAGATACCAAATGCTAACGGTTTTGAAGGATTTCAAACATCGTAAGACAGGGTAGGTTGTCGTATATCAACAATGAATAAAAAGTTTCCACAAAACATCAATGTTCAAAGAGGTATGGTAAGTCATCATTATTTAATGTGATGGCGTAAATCAGTAATGTAGAGAAGGTTGCCGTGTATCATCAGCATAATGAAGGATGCCAAAAATCAATGATGTTAAAGGACACGTGGTAGCCATGTCACTTTCCACCACTCCTATAAATAGACCCCCTTGGCCATTCCAAAAGGGGCGAATCATTTCTTTACCTTCTTCTTAAATTCAAAAGGTTGTAACCCTAAATTGAATTAGGAAAAAAATCATGAATTCTTTATAGCTTCCAAAACTAATGAGAGTAAGGACTTGAATAATTTTGCATAGCCTATTTCTCATGAATTGTGCATATTTAACTATTATTAAACTACGAATGTTCATATAACAATTCTTTGACCTAGATTCAGACTTATAAGAAACCCATTAAGCCCTTATCTAAATTGAGGGTTATCTTGCATAATGCCTAATGCACCTACATATAAACAAAGAACAGTGATTTATGTGAATCATGTATCTAGTTCATTAGCAATGGAATATTGCACAATTAAGCAACTTGTTACCTTTGGACATATAGTTCAAACTTTCTACGAAAGATCATAGGACTATTTCAAATAACATCATTGTGTATTAATTCTTGAGTCAACGATTAGCGACATAATGATATCGTGGATGTTAGAAAAAAAATTTCATTTAGCATGGCATTATAAGTGACAGACCAATTTTTGGTTTAATAATATATATCATAAGCTAAGACAACATCTGGCAGTCATCATCATGATCGTCTCTTTGTAGACCATAGGGACCTGGCTTGTTGACTCTTTAGCGAAGGAGGTCATTTGCTCCAAAGTGGGGATGGTCCGAGGGTCTACCACCCCTAAGCATCTGCTATTGTAATACCCTAAGAAATTGATAAATATTTTAATTAAATATTAATAATACAAATATGAAAATAATTGAATTTAATGTATTAATAAAATAAATTAAAAATAAGGAAGAACAAAATGGTCAATTTTCCAACTTTGGAATTTGAAAATGAAATTAGCATAATTGCGATTATCTCGTTTTACTGATTGGCGTAGTATTTTGGATTTTGCCTTGGTTGAATTTCATATAAAGGAAATATAATCAAAATGGTATCAAGCTGATCGGGCGTCGAAACTTACAGTTTGAATTTCAAACTGAAGGTTATTTCCCTTCTCTTACTTAAAAGACGAAAATTCACATACCTTTTAATTTTTTAGAACTAACACACTTTCTCTTTTGTAACACTAATTTTTATTTAACATCATTCAAAAGATTTAATTAGACAAATTAAATAGAATAATGTTTGTGGTATGACAAGAAGAATGGGATTTTTAATTAATTTAGTTGTGCCTTAAGTAATCAACTAATAAGATTGTTTTAAACTTAGAAAAAAAGAATTAATGAGAGAGGCATAATAGGAATAGTTCCTTATTTCATTCCCTTAGCTTTCCCTCTCTCATTTCATTCTTATTTTTATTCTCAAACAATCAAAACCTAACCTAAAGAGGCTGGCTGTTACAAGAAGAAGAAAGAAAGGGGAAACTAAGTTCAAGGGAAATGCTTAGGGAAATCAATCTTCATACAAATCTTAATATCTCTTATGAAATTCTAATTGAATAATATCTTATTTATTTATATATGTTTACTTTTAGATCTATGCTTGATTTTCGAAATTATTTTCATTAAATGTCATGTTTGGATTGTTTATATCATTATTTGATTGAATGGTAATTTATTGGAATTTTTACGGAACTATTCTTAAGGGTTATAAAGGTAAATAACCTAGTTTTAGATTCTAATTGTCTTGAAATATGAATATGTTGTGTAAAACATTATTATGGAGATGGATTTTTAGTTTCGTAATTTTCCAAGTTCATATGAATATTGTATAAATTTTCTGTAAAGGAAATAATGTTTATTTCAGTTTTTAATTATTAAAAATAATAAAATTAATATTTTGGTATCGAAATTTTTATATATTAAAGAAAATGAAAAATCAGTTTTAGTGATTTTTGGAGGTTTTTACCAAATGTTTATGATTTTCTATGATTTTTTGATGATTGAAAAGCTTTTAATTAATATTAATTAATAGTGTTAATTATAAACATTTGTAAACTACTTTGGGAATAAAAATGTAATCTTCCAATTAATTCTAAAAGGAATTAGAAAAGAAACTTGTTGTCCAATAGAAATTTGAAAAGAGGCAAGAGTTGATGGAACGTATTATCTTTAAAAGGAAATAATTCAGTTTTCTAGTTATTTATGGAAATGCCATCCTTTGTTATTGCCATTCTTAGTTAATGCCATCCAATGTTGATGCCACCTATGACATCATATTGATGCCAGACCTACGAAATCAATGTTGATGCCACCTACGACATCAATTATGATGTCAGACCTACAACATCAATGATGATGCCACCTACGACATCAGTGATGATGCGAGATCTACAACATTAATGTTTATGCCACCAGCTTAGGCTTATGTCAACCGGTTTTATGCCACCAGCTTAGTCTTATGTCGACCAGTTTTATGCCACCAGCATAGACTTATGTTAATGCTTTGGCATAATATTTCGGGTAAGTAATGGGTAAAGTTTTCTACGTTTTAAAGAATAATTTTAAGTGGTTTGTCAATGTTAAAGATAAAAGGTTTGAAAGAAATAAATGGTGCTTTAGTCCAATTTTGTTTGAAGTTTTCCAACGGGAAATGTTACTTAATTTGAAGTAATTTTATTAAGTACGTGACTATTGATTGAACATGTTTCATTGAATGATGTATATGTTCTTATTATCAATTAATCACTTAAATTTACATATTTTATCATTGTCATACTCACATTTCATGACCCAAACACCGCATCTTAGGATTTTGGAGGCAAAATTACTAGTTAGGTTGCCCCTGCATTGAGTATGGTCATACTAAACTCTAGAGTAGGCAGAATTGCATCCAGAAGATCAAGTAGATTAATTATATTGGGATCCCTTGAACTGATCAGTAGATATGACTCATAAATTTAAGAACTAGATAAGGGTGTAGGTGGGATTTGTGTAGGGTTGGGCTCTATGCTTTAGTCGTTAGCCCTCGGTCGATAAAGTTCCATGATTCCAACGTGCAGGGCTTTGTCAATAGTGACACTAAATGGATGTTTACGCACAAAAAGGAAGTCCTAGCTCTGTATGCTCATTAAATTATTTAAGATGTTTTACTCATAACTGCATTTGGAGATTTGTGGACATCTGGTTATGTTTAGCTCGAGCCAGCTCGATAGGTTATTGGTTGATCTATAAAACCATTAGGTTCATGGTGACCTAAGGGAAGCTACGATATGAGATAGAAAATCTATTTTGGGAAGGGTAAACCTTGGGTGTACATAACCTTAGGATGACAAACTAGTCATACTTACCCAGGTTGCATGCATGCATATGATCATGTTATGTTTGTTCTAATCATTGTGGTTGCGGGTGCATGATTTATGATTGATATATTTAGATAAGATACCAGTGAAGTGAAAACACGTTCTGCTTAGCAGTGTGGTCCACTAGATATCTATTTGGTTCGAGATGGAATATTATTATTCACACCAGACTTTTTGTCTAGCATAAGATTTTTGTTTTTTCCCTTAAACTCTCGGGTACTCACTTGAGTAGGTCGACATTAGGGATTTTTAGGTTAGACGGATAAGTTTTCGAAGACGTGGAGGAGGAAAATTAGCTAATGTTTGGAGCTCTTATTTCCGTTATGTTCTTTAAAGCTTGAATGGATGTAATGACAACTTTATAACCGTCAAGTAATATACTTTGATCAAACAAGGGTGCACTTCATATGTCGCTCTTGGAGAATTTTGTAAGCACTATGTTTTCTCCAAATGTGGGCAACAGATGAGATTATGTAATGAATGTGAAAATCTTATTTCTAAAATGTAATGAAAGTTTGATTAATGAAAAATGTTTGAATTTTTTTCATATTCATGTGCTTCTGATGTATGATATGATTAACATAATCGCATTTTATCACTAGATTTTATACCTATTAATGACTACGACATCAGTAGCACTTATTTTCCGGCCTCAAAATGTGGGGTGTTATAACTTGGTATCTAATCATAGTTTTATGTAAAATTTAAAAGATTAAAAGGTTTTTGAAACCATAATAAAAATAAGTCGGAGAATAAGATTGGGATATAGGATAACGCTATAGTGATGTATTTGTGTTTGCTATATGTAGATATGTATCCTATATTAATTCTTCCTTCTTTCTTAGACCTCAGTATCTTACAAAGACCCATACGCAAATTCAAAGGAAGTAAATTATGGAAGCAGGAAATGGAAGAGTGAATCTTGGTGGAGGAAACACTACAACTGATGAAATTGCTCGGCCCAATACTAAATGGAACCCAGGTCAACAAGCAAATACAAATCCAAATGTAAATGCTAATGTAAGTTGTAACGACCCGTATTTTTGATAATTAGAACTATAAAATTAATTAAGATTTTGAAATTTAATATTGTGTGAAATTAGAATTTATGATTTATTAATGAGAAAAATAATTAGAATATGATTTGAGGGAATTAGGCTGAAGGAAAAACCTGAGAACACTTTTAGTCTGAAGGACAGAAGTTTTAAAATTTAGCCTGAAGGACAAAAAATGATATATTCATATAGCATTACACATCCATAATGCTATATTCATATAGCATTACACATCTATAATGCTATATACAACACAATTTTATAAGTTTCTGCATACACAAACAAGCAGTTGTGTAATGCTATATGAATATAGCATTATGGATGTGCAATGCTATATGAATATATCATTTTTTGTCCTTCAGGCTAAATTTTAAAACTTCTATCCTTCAGACTAAAAGTGTTCTCAGGTTTTTCCTTCAGCCTAATTCCCTGATATGATTTAATAATGTTGTTTGAATGTTATTGACAACAATTTTAATGTAATTTCAATCATTTGAAATAATTGTAAAGTTCATGGTTATAATTGTAAATAAGGAATAAATTAAATATTAGATTCAATGTTGAAATTATCTGTTATTAACTGAAATGTTTTATTATGGAATATGAAATCAATTAATTAGTACATAAATTTATTAGATTTTGTCTGCAAACAATAGACTTAGAACTGTGTTTGAATTACTAATGTGTAATAATTATTTTGTCATTTAATCCATTTTAAATTAATTTGGAAATCATGAAATTTAATGTAATTAAATATTATAGTCAATATGAGTTAAGATGATAACTGTAGAATATGAATGTAATAAAATGTAAACTAATGTTAATTATATTCATAAGGTGATAGTTGATTTAATAATAAGAGTGTAAATCGAAATAAAAGAATTTGATCGAAATAAAATATAATTAATGGGGTTTTACTACAGTTGTAATTGAACGCTAAAATTTGTGTAATATTTAAATATTGGATTGAGGGAATTAGAGAAAAGGACAAATTTTGAAAAAAATTAGGCTGAAGGACGCCAAGCTTTGTTTTTAGGCTGAAGGACAAATGCTTGGTATAATTAGCATTATATTCAACTTTTGCATTGTACAAAATGCTAGTTATATCGCGAATTATATTCAGTTTACACTATATAAAATGCTAGTTTAACTAGCATTGCCCTTCAATTAAAAAACAAACTTGTTGTCCTTCAGTCTAAATTTTTTTAAGTTTGTCCTTGTACCTATTTTCCTGTATTGGATTTAACATGGAAATTTATTTTAAAAGATTATAATTTCTATGTAATCAAAAGAGTTAAAATTTTTAACTTTGAAATTATAATTTAAAAAAGGATTAAATCAATTTAATAATAATTTATTTAATTAACGTGAAAATTAGCCATTTTGGCCACTGTCTCAGATTTCGACGAAACCAGTTTCATTGGATCCATAACAGTGAATTATTGTAAGATTTAAAGTTCCATAGCGATGGACTTATCGTTTGATCGTGCGGACTCGAAATGCATAACAATCAATTTAATAAATTTAATTAAAATAATTTGATTTTAAAAGCTAACTTCTATATACGATGGAATTGGGTTTTGAAACTAGTTCCATTGAGTTTAAATATATCGAAAACCTATATTTTAATATATGGGATGACCTACTTCCGTTTCGGGAATGAAACGGGCTTTTCAGGTCGTTGTTATTGTTTCGACCCAATTCGATATGTCCATTCGTTCTTATCTATCTCTACCTATATATAGGCTATTATGAACCCTAATATATTTATTATTTCATATTTTTGTACATACTATCATCTTTGATCTAATCCTTCTCAATGGCGGCTCAAAACCCTAATTTCAATTTTAAATCAAACTTCAAATTTAGAACTCCTCAACATAGCAAATTATATTTCGTCAGAAATCTCTCGACGAGCGTAGTCTACTTCTATAATTTTTTTTACAATTGAGGTTTTGTTTGGCCAGAAATCATCGAAGAAGCCTCGGCCGTCCATATTAGGGTTTGCTTTTCAACGGTGGATCGTCGACTATAAGACGATCGGAGGGTACCATGGCGTAGACCTTGGCGAATGGAGTAGATCCATGCAGTTGGTTCATCCCGGGGTTGAAGGAGTTTGCTAGAAAATGGCAGTAGGGTTGGATGGTGGCGTTGATCATAGATGGTGGCGGAGCACCTCGCGCGACCAGGTGGTGTTCGGTCGGAGGTGGGGTGTTCAACAGCAAGCGTGGATCTGATGAATAGTGGACTAGATCAGCAGCGACGAGCATGAGAGACGGTGTCAGATGGTTGCTATGCATGGATCAGATACAGTATGTTAGGGTTTGGGTGAGTTGGGATTTATGAAATTGCCCTTTATTTAATTTAAATTTTGAATTTAAAACTTTTAACTATCATAACTTTTTCATACGAGCTCCGATTGACGTGCGATTTCTTTTGTTGCAATCATATCGAAATTCCAGAGGATATGAACTAGTTTGGCTGCATTCTATGACTGTTCAAATTTTGGGCTTTATTTGGATTTTAAATCGACGACAAACCAAAGGTGAGTGATTTAACCCACTCACAAATACTAAGCCATCTTATGTTAGTTAAATTAAATTTAAGACGTGATAAGAATATTATTAGTTGCTGTTTTGTAGTTTAATTTAACATTTTAAGTGAAATTGAATTTTTCGAATTAAATTGCCATTTAAATTTATATTGAATTTAAATTGTTAGTTAAATACCTGATAATGATAACTAGTTAATATTGTGATTTATTGTCTGATTTGGATGTTGATTGTGAGGGATGTTTATTTGTTGATATTTTGGATGATTGGATGTTTGTATCCCTGTTATCACTATGGGTTGAAATGATACATACTCGAATGATCTTATAATTTAGAGAAACTGTTATGGGTTGAAATGATAAACCCGAGCGATTTTATTGATTTGAAATTTTTTGATTCAAGAGATGGGTTAAAATGATATATACCCAGAAATTTAACTAATTTGGCTTGAAATGATACATACCCATCACTTGATCATAAGGGTAGAAAATTATATATGGACACCGTTGGTCGGTTTTAAATTATTTTCTAAATGGTAAAGTATATTTAATTTATAAATTTTATTTATAAATTTAAATTAATGATTTCGTTAAAAAATTTATATTTGGAAAAAATAATTTATTTTGTATGTTTTAAAGTTCAAAATTTTAAGTTAATATATGGTTTTAAAGTAAATTTAAGATTTTACTCATAATTTTATGTAGTTTTAAGAATATATTTTAAATAGTTTAAAATTTTAATTTAATAAAATATTCAATATAGTTTTAATATATATATATATATTAAATTTAATTTAATATAATAAATATAGTTTTGATTTATGATAATAAATATAGACTTTAACAGATAAAAGATTTTTGTAAAAGGTTTTAGAATTTTGTAAAAGGTTTCGTAAGGAATTTATAAAAGTTTTGTAAAATATTTTATAATGGATTTTATAAAAGGGTTTAATAAAGGATTATATAATGTTTTTTAAAGGAGTTATAAAGGTTTTAAAGGATTTTATAAAGGGTTTTATAAAAAAAACTTGTATAAAGGGGATTTGCAAGCATTTTAAATAAATATGCGTAGAAGTTTGTGAAAAAGGGAAGAGTTGCAAACTGTTTTGGAATTTATAAATAGCTTTATAAATGATTTTAAAGCATATAAATAATTTATAAATGGTTTAGGAGAGATTTATAAACTATTTTCGAAATTGATTGAAAGAAACCTTTCTTGTTATTTATGAATATATTTATGCTTTTGGAATAAGTATATGGATATCTTGATATGATGATATAAACTATTTTTGGATTTGTTATTCAAAACATTTTATAAAATGACCACGTTGTGAAAAATATAACGATTGGTTGTTAAAGAGATCGAGGTCGGATATTGTACTCTCTCCCAATTCCGAAACCACTTTAACAACTGTGCACGTGGTGGAGAATCCAGAATGAAGTTGGATGGTTTGGCGAATGCTCCTGGTATGAGGTAAGAACACGGCCCTGACCCCCGGGCCTGGTGGGGTCGCTCCTCCGCTCGGACATGCTTCTTCGATACCATATCTATTACTTTGTGATTGATTGGTGGCCACTTTCGGTTTGATTTTGGGAGTGTGTTCCGAGGTGGACGGTATTAACTGCTATGCGTTACCACCAGTTTCGACGTGCAAAATGGTAGAATCCTACCTTAGACATTGCCGCAAGTGCCCTGCAATATGCCTTATCGAGCTTACTACGATTTTGGTTTATGTCGTACCTATGGAGTGCTCCCTAATAGCCCACCGATTTGGTGGAGTGTACAGTACTGTATTGACTGTGGCATTTATAAAAATGTGTTAAGGGGGACATGGGTAACGCCTCAACGCTATTTTAATAATTTACTTTACTGATAGACATTATATATATAGCGTATATTACTACATACAATCGGATCCTTAGGAGATGGAAATCTTGAAACATCTCTTAAGTTATTGCACACACGTTATACAATGGATAGGAGATGTAAAATCCTGTAAACATCTTTGAAGTCATTACTCATATTTATTTACTTTTGATTTAACTTACATAAGATCTTTTATTTTTGACTCGAGCATTTTGTCTTTTCATTACGCTTGGGTCAGCCTGAGCTTTTCAGTGTTGAAGACATTATTCCTGGAGGACAAAGAAAGAGTTTACTATTATATTATTAATATTATTCCACTGTATCATGTTGTTCTGTTGCTTTATCCTATTATACCTGATGTATGTATAACTCTGATTGTATTATAAACGTGCAATCAAATGTTATTTGTAAAACAGCTTCATGAACTGTTTATTTGATTATTTTATTTATTATTCCACTGTGAGATTTTGTGTTTTGTTTTTCCTTTGTTTCTCTTATTTTCTTATTTATCCTATTAATAATTCTCCATTTTGAATGATTTGAGTTTGACATGTGTTGTTTATTTTCGATTTAAACTGCCAAAAAAGGTGAGACGTCACATAAGTGCTGGAACCCCACTAGTTAAAAATGAAGGAGGAGCTAAACCCGAGGTACCGGTTGGCAACAACTATGTTAAGTTGAGATGGGATTATTCCATTCTTATAGGAAATCCTTTTCTAGGAACGGAGGATGTTATTGAAGTTGAAAATTTTTCGTTGCACTATGATAGAAGCTTTTCTAACTTAGGTTTGAATGATGAGCAAAAAAGAAGGTTGGCTACTAGGCAGTTGCAAGGACCTGCTTTGTACTAGAGGAACATTGTGACCATAGGTGTACCTGAGGAAGAATTCACTTGGGTTGAGTTTAGAAGAAGGTTTAAGGAGAGGTTCTTGTATAAGGTAGCCAAGTCAACCTTGCTTAGGAAGTTTCTATCTGGAGCAAGCAGAAATGTCGGTGCTGGAGTATGCGACTAAGTTTGATGAGCTATCCAGTATGGATATGCTACCATAGATACTAGGATTAAGAGAAATGAGAAGTTGATTCGAGGTTTGAAGCCAGAGATTGCCAGAGCAATAATCTCGCATCTCAGAGTTCTATGTAACGTAGTGGTAGAAATGGCAATAAGGAATGAGGAGAGGTTTTTGAATTTTAGGAAGGAGAAGTTGGTGGAAACCCAAAGTTCTTAGGAAAAGAAGAGGAAGTTCTTCGGGAAGAAGGAAACTCAGAAGAATGAAGTTGCCAAGAAAAAGAAGGCTGATATTGTTTGCTATAACTGTAACAAGAAATAACACTTTGCAAATGAATGTTGCTCTAGTAATGGAAAGAAGGCTGTAGGAAAGAATATGCGAAATGCTATAATTGCAATCTGATGGGGCATTACAAGAATGAATGTCCAGTACCGACCAAGGCGGAAAAAGGAGAAGTTTTTTCTCTTGAACCGCTTCTAGACCGAATGGAGAAGAGAGAAGAAAGTCTATAATGGAAGGTACACTTTTGATTCATGGCATTCATGTTAAAGTATTATTTGATACTGGCACATTACATTCTTTTATCTCACAATTTTTGGTGGATAAGTTAAAGCTAGAACCATCATACCTTATTATTTCATTAAGGGTTGCAAATTTGATAGCAGGCTATGCAACTTTTGGGATGAGATGTGACCATTTAGAATTTAAGCTTTTAAGTCATGCACTTACCAGCAATTTGTATGTATTTGACTTGTGGGTTTTGGGATTATTCTAGGTATGGATTGGTTATGCAGATATAATGTTAGGATATTGTACCAGGATAAGAGGATACCACTAAGACATCATAATAGCCATGATCGAGTTATATACTTAGTAGAAAATTCGAGTTTAGATGTTTGTGATTTATTGGATGCAATGGAAGTAGAGGATGAAGTGGTCGGGTTTATGTTGTAAGAGATTTTGTAGATGTTTTTGAACCAATTACAGGAAAACCATCGAAATGAGCTATTAAATTTTGAATAGATCTTGTACCGGGGCTAAACCTGTAAGTGGTTTGCCTAGCAGAATGGCACCTACTAATATGAAAAAGTTAAAGGTGTAACCGGTGGACTTAGGAGGAAAAAATTTATTAGACCAAGAAGGTCGCTTTGGAGAGTGGCTGCGGGGTTTGTGAAATAACCGGATGGGTTGTTAAGGATGTGTATTGATTATCGCAAGTTGAATGAGAAGACAATAAATAATCGGTATCCTTTGCTAAGAATAGATGATTTGTTTGATTAGTTGATTGAAGCCAAGGTATTTTCCCAATTAGGTTTAGCATTAGGGTTCCATTATTGAGACTGGCGAAAGATAGCATTCAGGTTTCCATCAATTGAGAGTGGCGGAAGATAACATTCCGTTAGCGGTATTTTGAACTAGATATGATTCGTATGAATGGTTAGTCATGCCCATTGGACTAACCAATGTGCCTGCTTACTTTATGGATTTGATAAACAGGATCTTTCAAGAGCATTTGGAAAATTTTGTTTTAGTGCTTTTTGATGACATTCTAATACATTCTAAGAATGAAAGAGATCATGAGATTCATCTTAGAATAGTTCTAGAGACATTGAGACAACATCAACTAAAAGCAAAATTTTCAAAATGCCATTTTTGGAAGAAAGAGGTGAAGTTCCTATGTTATGTAGTTTCATAAAATAGGTTATCTGTAGATCTAGCTAAGATTGAATCTAACTACAAAATACCCAAGACCGTGGTCGAGATAAGAAGTTTTCTGGGGTTAGCTGCCTATTATAGGAGATTCATCAAAGATTTCTCTCGTATAGCGTCACCTATAACTAGACTGACAAGGAAGGGTGTAAAGTATGTTTGGACCAAAAAATGGGAAGAAGTATTCTTAAAGCCAAAACATTTATTGATCAATCCGCCTGTGTTAGTTGTTCCTGATGGGAATCAAAATTAAGTGGTGTATATTATTGCATCTGGGGCAGGGTTAGGAGTTGTGTTAATGCAAAGTGGTAAAGTGATTGCCTATGCTTCTTGACAGCTTTGAGCACACAAAGTTAGATATCCAATACATGATTTGGAGTTGGAAATGATGGTCTTTGCTTTGAAAGTTTGGGATGCTATCTTTTAGGAGAACGATTTAAATTATTTACAGACCATATGTCTTTAAAGTATTTATTCTCTTAAAAGGAGTTTAATATGAGAAAACAAAGGTGGCTTGTAATGACCCGTGATTTTCGATAATTAAAATTTGTTAATTTAATAAGGTTTTGTGAATTTAATGTTGGAAGAAATAAAAAAAATCTGTGATATAAGAATGAAAATATAATCGGAATGCAATGTAATAATATTAATTTAAGGTAATTTATAACTTCTTTAAAATGTAATTCCAAATTAATTAAAATGATTGAGAATTATAATTGATATAGATTGTAATAAATTATAGTAATGTATGTATTAATGAGCAATTGATAATTTAAATGTTGATTAATAATGAAATAATATCTAATGAACTATAATTGAATAAAATTATTGCTACAGTAGTAATTATAACACTTGTTGTGGATAACAAACTTATAAGATGTGACCAAAATTAAATGGTACAATTATTATATGCTACCTATTTATTTAGCTTGTTGAATTAAATTCGAAATCAACTGCAATTAATTCACTTAATAAGTGCAATTAATGTAGATTAAATTGATAATGGTAGAATATTAATTCTATAATAGGCAACCAATGCAAATTTTATTCGTAATACAAAAATTGATTTAATAAAAAGAATTGAAATCAAGTTTGATCAATCTATTGAAATTTATATTATAATAAATGGATTTATTGCATTTTAATCTAATTAAATACTACGTTAATGAAAACTAAGATGACAATGGCAAAGTATTAGTGTAATAAGATAAACAAATGTTAACTATGTTTGTGGAGTAATAATTGATTGAATAAAAGACAGGAACCAAATTTAAAACAATTTATTAGAATTTAATTTTAATTAATTGGATTTATTTACAGTTGAAACTGAACACTGTAATTAGTATAATATTCAACACTGAATTGATATGTAAATTTGCTTTAAGTTATTATAAATGTCTAAGTAATCAAAAAAGATGAAATTTGTCAGTTTATAAATATTGATTTAAAAAGTGATCAATTAATTTAATATCAATTTATTTAATTAAGGTAAAAATAGCCATTTGGCTAATGTCTCAGATTCAATGAAATCAGTTTTATTGGAACCGTAACGGTGAATTAGTGTAAGATTTCAAGTTTCATAGCAATCAGACTTGTCCTTTGATCGTACTGACTCAAAACGCCTAGAAATCAATTTAATTGAAATCGATTGAAATCAATTTGAAATAAGCTAATTTTAAGCTAACTTCTTCATACAATGGAATTAAGAATTGAAACATGCTCCATTGATTTAAAACTATCGAAAATATCTATTTTGATATATGAGATGATCCACTTTCATTTCGGAGGCAGAACGGGCTTCTTCGGTCGTTATTATCAATTCAAATCTATTCGGATGTTTGTTCATTTCTTATCGGGCCTCGGTTATATAAGTAGTTCTGTAATAAATCCTAGCAGCCTTTTATTCCTCATTAATGTACGTACAAATCATCTGCCTGCTTCTTCTTCTTCTCAATGGCAAAAACAAAAATCAAATTTGCAAACCCTCAATTCAATTTCAAATCAATTTCAAAAATTCAAACTCCTCCAAAGCCTATCATATTATATATCAATTCGAAGCTCTCGACGAGTGTAATTCACTAGTGTGATTTGTTTTTGCAATTGAATCACCGTTTGGCCAGAAATCGATGAAATGTTCTCGACCGTTAATGCTAGGTTTTGATTTTGCACGGTGGATCTTCGTCGATGGGACGATCAGGTGGTGCGGAAGCGTAGAGGGGTTCATGACGAGTTCATTCATACAGATAGCTCATCACCTAGGTGCCACGAATCACCAAATTTTGACCGTCTTATGGGCAGCGGCATGAGGGCCTGAGCACGATAGAGATGGCGGCTGATGCAACGCACCATGTTAAGTCGCACCACGTTAAGTCACCTGCGACTTATGCCTTGAGTCGCGCCAACCACGATAAGCGACCAAGCGAGTTAAGCGACCTAACAAGCTATGCCGCCTGCCTTGAAGACTCCTGCATTACAAGATAGCGACCTAGCGAGTTAAGTCGCTCAATTATGCCGCGTTCTCTCTTATGTCGCTCATTCTTAAGTCGCTTACCTTATGTCGCTAAGTCATCCTGTAGCTATGCTATTTTGTTAAGTCGCAAGTTCCTGAAGCTGATTTTCCTTATGTCGCTAAGTCATTTCTGGAGCCGATCTACTTCTTATGCCGTATGATGTTGAGTCGCATGCTTTTTAAGTCGCATTGTTGTTATGTTGTAACTTCCTTATGTTGTATGTCATATGTCGTGTGTGTTGTAACATGATGTTGTAAGTCGTTTGATGTTAAGTCACGTGTGATGTAAGTCATATGTCATTGTAACCTGTATCTGTTTATATGTGTTAAGTCATGAGTCGTGGGATGTAAGCCGTATGGGCTAAGTCGTAAGTCACGCCTGTGTGCGCCTTTGTGTTGTAAGTGGCATATGTTATCTCATGTGTCGCATGTGCTGAGTCATGTGCTGTGTTGTATTTTCTATAAATAGGGTGTGTTGTCATTGTACAAAGGAGTTGATTTTTGAATAAAATTTGTGTGTGAGCTTTTGCCACCATTGTTGAAGTTGAGTGTGATCTCCTTCTTCTTTCCTTCTTCGGGTTATTCATGCGCGAATCAACGAAGTAGAAGCCAATTCTCGGTATCACTTGCGAGTGATCAACGATCGAATTGTAGATCTTTCAACACGGTATCTTGCGAGATCAACGGGTTGGAGATAGCTAGATTCCGGCATCGTCACGATCAACAGAATTGGGCATTTATCGTTCTACCGGTTTATTTGACACGAAATCTTCATTTCGTGGAGAAGATCCTGGATAGGTTGCAAAAGTTTGAATCTAAACTGTTCGAGCCTACTATAAGCTGCGTCAGTGGCGGCTTCACCATAGGGTCGGCCTAGCCCGGGGTAGAAGGGGTAGGTGCCTGATCGTGTCAAAGATCATCGTGGAGGTGGCGTTATTGCTTGAACGTGGCGGACGATCATTGTTTCAGAAGCAATCGAGTGCTGTGGCCTTAGGGTTCTAGAGACGACGTGGCATGAATTGGTTGGTTCGTTTAACCTAAAATATCAATCTTCTAATGCGTATAAAATTTGCATACGAGGTCTGATTCATGCACGGTTTGCTCCACTACAATCGTACCGAAATTTCAGACATTTTGACGCTAGTTTGGATGAATTCTGAAACCGTCGAATTTTGGGCCTTTATTTGGATTTCAAATCGATTTGCAATCAGAGGTGAGTGTTTTAACCCACTCACAATTACTAAATTATCTTATGTTAGTTAAATTAAATTTATGATGTGATTAGATATTAATTGATTGATGTTTGGTATATTTAAATTATCATTCAAGTTAATTTGACTTTTATTGCATTTAATCATCGTTTAATTTAATTTTTAATTTAAATCGTCAATTTAATGCATGTTGTTGATTATCAGTTATCTAATCAATTATCTATTGATGTTTATTGATTGATTAGATGCTGATTGATGGTTGTTTGATTGTTGATATTGGATGACTGGATATTGTATTTTTATATTGTTATAGCATTGCAAATTCCCTACGGGTTGAAATGATACATACTCGAACGATCTATAGATTAGGTAAAAATCACTATGGGTTGAAATGATAGACTCGGCACTTTTATGGATTTTGTTTAATTCAAGATTGCAGTTTGAAATGATATATAACCGTAAAATTTTAAATTGCGGATTGAAATGATAAATATCTACATCACTTGACCATAGGGTAGAAAATTATATTAGAACACCGGGTTGGTTAAATTAAATGATTTTTAATTCCTCAAATTTTGAATTCAGTTAACTGGTATTTTGAAACAGAAATTGATTTACGTGAACTGAATTATTTTCGAAAGTCCACGCGTAACTGTTGAAATTGGAATTTCAAGGTTGAAGTGTCAAATATAAATTAATTTATCGGAAAGTGAGTTATTGGAAATGTTCGAATATAACTTTGAAATCTATTTTAAATTAATTTAAACTATTTTAATTTATTAAATCTACTATAACTTATTTAATCCAATTTAATCCATTTTTACCTATTTTAAACTAATTAAATTTATTTAATCTATTTAAAAATATACTTAATATAATTTAAATCTATTTAATCTATAATTAATCTATTTAAAGATGTTAAACCTAATTAAATCTATTTAATCTATATTTAATCTGTTTAAATCAACTTAAATCTAGTTAAATAAAATTTAAATCTATTTAAACTATTTTACTATTTAAACTATTTTAATTTATTCAAACTATTTTTATACTATTTAACTATTTATGACTGCCTAAACTATTTTCTGAAATTTTGAACTGTGTAAAGTTGATGTATTTATATTAAATCCTTAATGATGATACAACTTAAGTTGGAATTTGAAATTGATACCTCTTTGTGTGATGACATATTTGAGTAAATATAGTTTTGAAAGTGAATATGATTTCAAAAGTAATATGGTTTGAAAACAAATATGATATTTTGATAGTAAGTATGAATTGACTTTTGAAATGTAAAAGAACCATCATGTGTGAAATAAGCGTTTGGTTGTTAAAGCAACCGGAATCGGATATTGTCACACTCTCTATCAATACCGAAAACCACTATAACAACTGTATACGTGATGGAGATTCCAGAAATGAAGTACGATGGTTTTGTGAACGATTCTGTATGAGATATTTACGTAACCCTGACTCTTGTGAGTGAGCTTGATGTGGCTAAAATAGGAGCTATGTCGGGCCAAGTGAGGTCATTCCTCCTATTGGACACGTTTCTTCGACACCATTCTTTTGCTTTTTGATTTAGTGGCAACCCCTTGATTAGATTTGGGAGTGTGTTCTGAGGTGGGCGATAGTAGCTGCTATGTGTTACCACCAGTCCAGATTCGCAATTTGTATATCTACCTAGGGTATTGCCTCGAGTGCCTTGTCGCACGCCTTATCGTGCCTTCTACGAGTTTGGTTTGTACCATACCTATGGAGTGCCCTTTGATAGCCCTCCAGTTGACGGAGGAATTACGGTACTGTATAGACTATAGAAATATAAAATGTGTTAAAGGGGATATGGGTAACGCCTTAACCATATTTAAATACTTTACTTTATTGTAGACACTATTATTGTGACGACCCGGATTTTCGCGTTCGAAAATCGACATCCATACTTAACTCGTATAAGAATGTTGTAGACACTATTATTGTGATGACCTGGATTTTCGCGTTCGAAAATCGACATCCGTACTTCACTCATATTTGAATGTCGTAGATTCAAATGTTCAAATCCGATTCGCCGGAGCTAATAACACATTAAGTACAACAACACAACGGAAGAAAATGAATAATATCATTGATACAACAACATTTGATACAATATTCAAATACAATGAACGTCAACACAAATCAGTGCCAAAAGATATACAATAGAGGAAGACAGCACCAGAAGATGGTCTAGACTTTATACAACCACCGATAGCGGAAAGATATCTCCAAAAGATAATATCTTCATAACTTAACAAGATAGATACTCCAACAAAAAGCAAATCCATTACTAAAGCTCCAAAGCTAGAAAGACTCCAAAATAGAAAGCGAGAACTACCATCAACGCTGAAGTGAAGCAACTCGATCCAAATGCGATTGCCAATATCCAAAGATTGGATGATATCGAATTTATACCCACTATTCGATTATCTGAAAAACCCAACTCTAGACTGCTCATGTGGAAAATTGTGGACACCTAGAGTTTAGGAAGGGAACAATAAACTCCGGGTCAGTTATGGGACTGGTATAAGCAAACAAAAACAGTTTTATCTTTAAAACAAACCAACAAAAGAATTTAAAATTGAAATCCGCTATGCTTTTTGGAAAATGAAACTACCATAAGGCCTCCCACCGCACACACCATATAAACGCAGAATTGGAGAAGATTTCTCCTTATGATAGTCAAAAATGCTTGATACGTGAAAACCATTTTGATATTATTATTAGTGCATAGTGCAAAACATTTCTAAAGCATAATATTAATCTTAACCAGCAAACAACATTTCGTCGTAGGCCTACTATAGCTACCATGTTCAACAGTAGGTTACCGCCACATTCCATGGTAGGTTATACAACTAAAACCGTACAGGGCTCACATTGTTTCTTTGGATTTTCCAACAAATGGCCAGGCTAAGGAACTTCCTATTGCCACATGGGTTGCCTCAGGAGGGACGCCCCAAGAACCTACCCGGCTCTCTGCCAACACAAGGCCGGTTTACTCCCTTCTCGGGTGTAACACCTAAGATATGTCATCCCCGGTCGTTTGCGACCTTTATCCAAGGGACCTCAACACCAACAACCACAAATCAATGTATTTGCAGTAACCACATAGGTTAAATATCTGGGCTCCATACCATGATACCACCCTTTTCCAAAAGGAATGGACATACCCTAGGGGCGCGACCCCTGAAACCTTGCCGCATCTTTCCTGTTTCGACCATTTCTGGGGAGTGAGGTCCGACGAGGTCTCGTCCACAAAGCTACACTTTCCACAAAAGCCATGCTTTGATCAACAAATGATTAGCAACACTCAGCAGCACTCATCATGCCACACTACCAAATTGGGAGTGTATCACTAGTAACCATCAACTACATAACATCTGAGCTCGTATGTCTTAGAGAAGGGTGTTAAGCTAGGAGAATAAATCTCCGCCGCCAAGCAGAAATGTATTTGATAGAAACCAGCTTTACATCTCAAAGTGCAGTGTCAGACATACACCCATACAAGTATGTTTCGGATTCGAACAGAACCGAAAGCACTTCCAAAGAATCCCTTGTAAATCCGAATAATCCCTAATCACGTCCGGACTTCCCATCACAAAGGGTGATCAAATCTCTATATCGGGGATCGGCCGTTGCAGAGACATTCGACGAGTTATCCTTTGGCTTTCGGAAATATCCTGTCTTCACCGCGGGTCTTCAAATGCTATCCATATCCTCGTATCATTATTCGAAATGGGTTATATGATACAAGGTCCTCTCCTAGCTCGAATAATGAGCGCAATATTTTAAAACATATGGATATTGGGATTTCAGTAAAGTCACAACTTAAAGCCCAAAACAAATGGTTTAAACAAATTACCTTTTCAAATCTTTTTGAATAGAAAGATTCACTTCACAAAGTTCACCCATTTTTCACAAAGATTCATTCACAGATTTCAAAACAATTTCCACTTCAAATCGGATTAACTCATCCAGTCTTTAAATCAAAGATTTAATTCATAGCTTTCAAAACAATTTCATTTTAAAACTTGAAATCCTTTCAATACAAATTGGAAATCCTTTCTTTATATGAAAGCTACTATTATTTGAAAACAAAGGTTTTTGTTTCGAAAAAATCCGATTTCATTTATACAAGTTAAAATCCTTGGATTAAATTCAAATTCCCAAAACAATACTTTTAAAATGGTTTAAAACCCATTTATAACTTGTATAACCTTTTTAAACCAAAATTTCCAAACATAGAATTCAATCTCAAATCTTGAATTTAAATTCAAGTCAAATTATTTAAATTTCAAAACTTAATTAAGTTATTCAAAATAACTTTTTTCTTTAAAACTCATTTCCAAAAGCTTTTCACATTTAACCCAATTCCATTTCAAAAACTACTTGAATTTAGAATTCAACTTTAAAACTATTTCAAAAATCTATGACTTAACCAATTTCCTCGTGCAACCCATATTTGTGTGTGTATGGTGTAGTCCAAGGGTTTTACACAATAATGCACAAGATCAATCATCACAGATTCAATCATATTAATATCGATAAGCGGTATGATCTATAACGCTTATCTTCATTCTCAACTTTACAGATAAATAATATACATTCATCACAAATAAAATAAATTACATTCATCATAGATAAAATAAATTACATTCATCACAGATCACACCAAAATAATTTAGCACAAAGCATAACATATCAAGGGTATCAAACAATTCAACCATCAATAGAATCCAAACATCCATAAGTAAGCTCAATTAATTATCTGATTAATTTAAACCAGATAATTTACTTATGAATAAACACTAAACCTGGTTAGTTAATATTAGTTAATTACAAACCTTCATCATTAATTAACCTTTAATCATTTGCTAATAAATTAATCAACTTTTAATTATTAGTTTATCAACCTTCGTTAATAATTAAATCAACCTTTGATCATTAAATAATTAAATTTTAATTATTTAATTATCCTTAATTAATTACCACTAATTAATTAACCCTTAATTAATCACCATTTAAATAAAATATCTTTAATGATTAATTATCTTTAATTATAAATAAATAAATTAATCCTTAATTATTAATTAGCCTTTAACCAATAATTTATTCATTTCTTTAATTAATAAATTGACTTTTAATTAGTCATATTAATTAATCTCTTAATTAATTTTTAATCATAAATTAATTATCCTTAATTTATTCCTTAATCATTAATTGATTGATCTTAATCATGAAGTTAATTAACCTTAGTTAACGTTTAAGTAATCAATCATTAATAACTTAAATCAAGTAATTTATCTTTTAATCACTTAAGACTTTAATCAAATCAAAAGATAATCTCTTACCTTAATTAGTTCATCATCAAATTCTATTTGAAAAGCTTTTAGAAATTAATCATATAATTAACCTAGCATATATTATTTTAAGAACAAATCAATATTTTAATCATTTAACTCAAAAATTAAACTTTGGAACTTTGTTAAAACTTGTTTAAAAATTCATTTTGGCTTTTAAAACATAGTTAATATATCTTGAAACCAGATTAAATTTACCATTTCATTTTAAACTTTGTTCACCTCTAAAAAACTTGATTTAAACATTTGTATTGTTTAAAACTTTGTTAAATAGTCATTTTAAATTTACCCTACTGCAATTCAAATAACCCGAGTCGATGTTCAGAATTCTCGAGTACAAACCCAAGAAACTCGCGAACTTCCTTTACTTCGAGCAAATCACGAAACAACCTCGCGTTGAACTCGAGTGACTTCATCTTCTTCTTCGATCCCAAAACTACCTAGATAATGAAGATACCCGTGCACGTGTACAACCTGGCCAATCGCCTTCGACCACTGCCCCTACCCTCGACAAGTCGCTGATGACCCAGTCGACCTTCTGACTCCTCATCTCGGACAAACTCACAAGAAAGTGGAAACGAGAAATTTGACCAAAACTGGAGCTCAACCCCGACCCATAAATCACCATGACGCGATCGAACTAGACCACTGGAGAACTCACAACTCCGCCCCGACCTTTGCCTCACTCACCTCCTCCTTTTCCCACAGCTCCCATGTTGACCGATTCAACATCGTCGATGAAACTTCCACCTAAACCCCAATGTACAAAACAAACCCAAAAACCCTATAACCTCGCTGAACCACCTCCCTGATGATCGAAAAAATCTCTGATCATTTTTTCCAGACTCGGCAACCTCCAGATCTCCTACAACCACAACCCCGAACACTCATCATGCTTTGATCATCGGGAATCACCAGAAAATCAAACTTCGTAACACCACAAATTTCTCAAGTGATAAAATATTAAAAATCTTGGATTCGCTTTTAAAATTCATATCTTTCAAAATTGAACTAAATGATGTAAGTAAATCAAAGTTTAACACACTCGAATTTTTGAAAAAACATTAAGTTCCACTGTATATTTCTGCTCCAATAAGATTTTCTTCCAAATTCCACTTAAAAAATATATTTAAAGCTTGGATCTCGATTTTACAAACATGTCTTATTCATGCCTAAAAGTCTACCAAAGATTAGAGGAAGAGTTTAAGTTTTTTCTTTAAGCAGGTTTTTGAAATCTGTATATTTTAAACAGAGGCAAAATTATGTTTGTTCCCCGACATACACATTCACACCCTATATATATATATATATCTATATACACACATATATACATATAAACCAGCAGATACATTCACATCTATCAACACTATCATCACATGCATAAGATTCAAAGAAACTAGTTTAAAATTTTAAGTTTGCTCACCTCGAAGTTTGAAAACAGAGAGAAAGATTTGAGCCTGGAGATGAAATCTGGAAATGATGATTTGTGCTAAAGTTTTGAATTTGTTCAGGTTTGAATTCTTGTTTTATATTTGAGTTGAACTTGCTTCAGAATTGTTTCAGGCTTTTGATCCCGTGCTTGCTTTTGAAGTGAACTTCCAGGTTTGAAGTTGCTTTTAATTTTCAGGTTTTGAACTTCTTTTGATTTTTGAAGACTGGAATGAGTTTAATCTTTGGTTTTGAATTTGCATGCCTTTGATTCAGCTGTTCGTTTGCTTTGCTTCAGATTTGTATCTGACACTTGATATGGATCTTGTTTCTCTTTTTTTTGATTGAACCTGATCTTGTTTTCAGGTTTGGAGAGTTTTGTTTTTTTTAGATTCTTATTTCCTGATTTTGATCTTTTTGTTTTAATTTGTAGTACTCTGGTTTCAGATTTTCTTTTTCTGATTTCTTTTTCTTTTGATCTTATTCCTTAGTTTTGAAAAATAGAGGAGATGATTTTCAAATGACAATGTAATAGCCTGGTTCACATTTCAAATTCATAATATTTTATTTAATTCAAATTAAGAGATAAATGTCACTTGTTCTTATTTGAACTAACACATGTAATTTAAGTATTCACTTATTTATGCATGTTTGTCTTTAACTCACATTTGTTAATTTCTTATTTTAAAATGTTACATTTGTTAATAATTTTTTTAAAAATCTTTACACTTGTTAAATACAAACATATTTATGTTCAACTCCTTAGTTATATTAATTTACCAATTATGTTTTTAAATCCTTATATTTTATTTTCATGTTCATGTAGTGTGTTTACATATGTGTTATGTTAGAAAGAAGAATATCCGATTTTAAAATTTAAACTTAAGTTATCATACTTTGAAATAAGTAAAAAATTTATTCAATTGTTTTTTTGAAAATATATAATTAACTTTGAATAACTTTTGCAAAGTACTATATTAAATTTAAAATATAACTTCCAAATTAATACACATATGTATATATCATAACTTATAGAAAACAAACTTTTTACTAATTTTATAGTTTTAAATCAAATTTACTTTCAATACATTTATTTTTTTGAATTTCAAATCCAATTTATTTTCAACATATTTATTTTTAAATTCCAAATCAAAATTCTTATTCATAATTTATTGAATTTTCAAATCAATTCTTTTATTTACAATTTAACTTTCAGTCTATATATATTTATTCAAAATTTTCAAATAAATCCGCAATCAAATTTTAAAATTAAAATATTATTGAAAATATTTTTATAGATTTGCAATTAGAAATTCTATTTAAATTAAAACTCCATTTACACACATAAATAAATAAACACATATCTTTATGTAATTAATCTTTAATCTTTTATCAATTGAGAATATAATGTATTCAAATCCAATATTTTGAATTTCAATTCCGAGATTCAGTTTTAAAATAAATTTATAAATATAAAGAAATAACAAAACATATCCTTATTAATTTGGAAAAAATTTGAATTAATTCACCATTAAATTCCCAATTCGACATTAATTACCAAATTAAATTTAAATAAAAATCGGGATCGTTACAATTATAATAACATATTGTACTACATAGTAGATAGTTTAACGGATCCTTAGGAGATGGAAATCCCAAACATCTCTTAAGTTATTGCAGTCACGTTAGACACTTGATTGGAGATGTCAAATTCCGTAAACATCTCTGATGCCGTTACACTCATATTTCTATATTGTTGATTTCAATTACATAAGATCTTTTAGTTCTAACTTGAGTGTTTTGTCTTTTCAATTTTCTCGGGTCAGTCTGAGCTTTTCAGTTATCGAAGACTTCTTTCTTGAGGACGAAGACGAAGATGTTGTACTATTATTACTTATTATATTTATTCTGCTGCATTATGTTGTTCTGCTGCATTTATTTATTTATTTATTTATTCCTGTTTTATGTAACTTTGATTTTGTGTTGTAAAAGAATAATCAAATGCATTTGTAAAATAGCTTCACGAACTGTTATTTGATTATTATATTTTGTCATTCCACTGCGAGATTCTGTATTTAATTTTTTCTTTCTCTGTTTTTTCTTATTTGCCCCATAAAAATCTACCCTTTGAATGATTTGAGTCTGATATGTGTGGTTTATCGTCGATTTAAACTGTCCAAAAAGGTAGGTCGTTATAGTTGGTATCAGTGCTTTGGTTTAGCGACAACCTTAGGTTTGTGGGGTCTGACTCATATAAAATAGGGTAGTAATAACCTAGAATGAGTCGCTGAGTGCATATATATGAGAGAGCATATTTGTTAGTTTTATAAAAGGGTTATTGTATTGTGTTAATTTGTTTCGTTTTGTATTTATAAATTTCGATCGGTACATAGGATGCTATGGCATTGATAGGAATTTCTAAACACTTAGTAGGACAGATCGACATAATATTATTTGGAAATATTGGTAAATGAAATAATTTTGCCTATTATATAATTTGTATATAAAATGATAAATGTTATAAATAATATAGTTAGATGTAATATGATGTTTGTTAGGTAGAGAAATTTTATAAATATTGATTGGAAAATAAAATTTATAAATAAAATGAATATAAACTAAAAAAATTAGAACTGAAGTTCCAGCATTTGTGAGAATTTCTTTCGAAAGATTTTGGAATATTGTGTTAGTAGTACATAGAAGTATATTCTGATACAGATATTTCAGTATGATTTGAAAGAAATGTTTAAAATAATTTTGGAAGGAAATAAGTTATGTACTCCCCTCTTTGTCGTTGGAAAATGATTTCGGTTATGAGTGCACGCATCATCGTCATTCATTTTCGAGTTTCAAAGTGGGTAGACAGTTGTAATAGTTTTACTACACCTTGTTTTGGTGAATGAATCTTAATTTTTAATTTCTTAATAGGATTTGATCTATAAATAATGAATATATATATATATATATATATATATATATATCATTTTAAAATGTTTTGGAAATGAACCCGGAGTTTAGTTCTTAAATTTTCTAATAATTTGTAGTTTTCAATTATTGAAATGAATAAAATCTTAATTATTTTAAAAATTGACAGATTCTAGAATGAAGAAAGATATAATTAATTATATGCTAAGTGATTAACGATATATAGGAGAAATTGGAAACTAGTAAACTAAAGAATAACGAAAATTTAGAAGATGAACTAAGGAACTTTGAAAAAAAATGAACAATGATAACTTATGTAACTTTCTGTTGCATTGTAAATATATATATATATATATATATATATAGCTTACCAAAATGTAAAAGTTGTAATGTTAAATAGGATATGTAATTAAATATTATACAAGTAAAACTTAGAAAATGGAAGTGTTCAATGAAATTACTTCTATAAATAAGAATTCTAATGTTATAAATTATTATAAACTAAAGTTAATAATTTGGAATGCTACAAATAAAAGTGAATAATAAGAGAAAAATGATTTATAGGCTTAAGTTAACATTTAAGCTATCTATGATCAGACTGAATGGTAAAGGTGAATGCTGTAAGTAAGTAATTATAAACTTGAATTAATATCGAAGCCATTTATGAATTAAAATCAGTACTATATTAATTGAACAAATATAACTTAAGAAAACATTGAAATGATTTAGGAATGGATATAATATTCAATAATACTTATATGGAAGAATGAATGTGAAAAGGAAATGATATATATATGGGAAATTGAATTGTAAAGGAACTTACCTAATAATGTATAATCCAATAATTGAAATGAAAAAAAACTTATTTAAGCAATGAATGTAAAGTAATAAAATGAGAGAAAATGACAATGTATGAATAAAGGAGAAATGAATTTTTGTAAGTGATAAATATGTATAATTAAACAAACATTGAATGAACAAACGGAAACGAACAACAAAAATGTGAAAAAAAGGTAATAAGAATAAATTTAAATGTTATTGGAAATTATTATTGTTTGGCTTATGGATTGGTTGGAAAATGATACTTCTATTTTGTATAGAAATGTATAAATAATCTATAAAGTTTTATCCACGACTTTTGAGTGTATGGTTTACTTCATAGTTTATTTATCATTTTATATGATTGAAGTTCTAAACCGAATAAAACAATTGTTGGTTGCTATGGATATAAAAACTGATATTTTTTACTGTATGTGATGATTATATGATTTTTTGTAATAAATTGTTGTTATATTGTGTTTTTTTTTGTTATTAGTTGAAACAACTTAAAATATTTCTCTTCTGTATAATCATTAACTCTTTTGGATTGTATAAGTGAAATACAGGTTATGGAAGTAATTGCTACTGCTTTTTGTTTCATAAAATAAGTGTTATTTGTCTAATAAATAGGTTCGTTCTCGGATTACGATTTTATAGTGATATTATATTGTTTTTCCGTGGTTTGGGATATATTATTTTGAAATATGTGATATATATTGTATTATTGATATTACTATTTCTCCCAGATCTCGCTGTACAAAGAAGACTCTGCCGAAATTTTCCGTGAAATTTTGGACTTAGAAAATTCTGTGAAATGTTTTCCAAAATTTTGTCAAATTGAATATAAAGGATTTGATTATTATAAATTGATATATTTTATTTAAATTATTTAATTATGTAAATTTATTTGTTTACAATATTTTGAATAAGATATATTGATTAGTTAATTCCTTATTTCCCTTCTTTTCTTTTCGGGGATGAAAAGTTTTGAGTGGGGGAGAGTGTAACGACCCGTAATTTTCGATAATTAAAATTTGTTAATTTAACAAGGTTTTATGAATTTAATGTTTGAAGAAATAAAAAAAATCTGTGATTTAAGAATGAAAATATAACTAGAATGCAATGTAATAGTATTAATTTAAGGTAATTTATAACTACTTTAAAATGTAACTCCAAATTAATTAAAATGATTAAGAGTTATAATTGATGAAGATTGTAAATAAATTATAGTGATATACGTATTAATGGATAATTGGATTAAAAATGCAATTGATAATTTAAATGTTGATTACTAAATGAAATAATGTCTAATTAATTGTAATTGAATAAAATTTGTGCTGCAGTAGTAATTGTAACACTTGTTGTGGATAATAAACTTATTAGATGTGACTAAAAGTAAATGGTGAGAATTATTATATGTTACCTCTTTATTTAGCCTACTGAATTAAATTGGAAATCAATTGCAATTAATTCACTTAATTAGTGGAGTTAACGTAGATTAAATTGATAATTATAGAATATTAATTCTATAAGAGGCAACCAATGTAAATTTTATTCATAATATGACATATGATTTAATAAAAAGAATTGAAATCAAGTTTGATCAATCTGTTGAAATTTATATTATAATAAATGGATTATTGCAATTAAGTGTAATTAAATACTACGTTAATTAAAACTAAGACGACAATGGTAAAGTATTAGTGTAATAAGATAAGCAAATGTTAACTATGTCTGTAGAGTAATAAATGATTAAATAAAAGACTGGAATCAAATTTAAAACAATTTATTGGAATTTAATTTTAATTAATTGGATTTAATTACAATTGAAATTAAACACTGTAACTGGTATAATATTCAACACTGAATTGGTATGTAAATTTGCTTTAAGTTATTATAAATGTCTAAGTAATCAAAAATGATGAAATTTGTCGGTTTATAAATACTGAATTAAAAAGTGATCAATTAATTTAATATTAATTTATTTAATTAAGGTAAAAATAGTCATTTTGACCACTGTCTCGGATTTCGACAAAACTAGTTTCATCAGATCCATAGCGGTGAATTATTATAAGGTTTCAAGTTTCGTAGCAATTGGACTTGTCATTTGATCATACAGACTCGAAACGCCTAGAAATCAATTTAATTGAAATTGAATGAAATCAATTTGAAATAAGCTGATTTTAAGCTAACTTCTTCATACAATGGAATTAGGACTTGAAACATGTTCTATTGAGTTTAAAACTATCAAAAACATCTATTTTTATATATAGGATGACCCACTTTTGTTACGAAAGAAGAACGGGCACCTTGGTTCGTTATTGTCAATTCAAAACTATTCAGATGTTTGTTCATTTCTTATTGGGCCTCAGTTATATAAATAGTTCTGTTATAAACCCTAACAGCCTTCTATTCCTCATTTTTGTACGTACAATTCATCTGTCTGCCTCTTCTTCTTCTTCTCAATGGCAGAAACAAAAATCAAATTTGCAAAACCTCAATTCAATTTCAAATCAATTTCAAAAATTCAAACTCCTCTAAAGCCTATCATATTATATATCAATTCGAAGCTCTCGACAAGAAAAAATCACTGGTGTGATTTGTTTTTGCACTTGAATCACCGTTTGGCCAGAAATCAACGAACTATTCTCGACCGTTCATGCCAGGGTTTGAGTTTGGACAGTGGATCTTTGTCGATGGGACGATTAGGTGGTGCTGAAGCGTAGAGGGGGTCAAGACAAGTTCATCCATATGTTTAGCTCATTACCTAGGTGTCACGAATCGCCAAATTCTGGCCTTATTCTTGGCGGCGGCGTGAGTGCCTGAGCACGGCAGAGATGGCAACGACTTCACCAGAGGGTCGCACTGGCTCGGGGTAGAAGAGGTAGGTGCCTGATCATGTCGAAGATCATCGTGGAGGCGGCGATTATTGCTTGAACGTGGCGGCCGATCATCATTTCAGAAGTGATTGAGTGCTGTAGCCTTAGGGTTCTAATGGCGACGTGGCATGATTTGGTTGGTTCTTATTTACTTATTTATTTATTTATTTTAATTTAACTTAAAATGTCAATTTTCTAATGCGTATAAAATTTACATACGAGGTCCAGTTCACGCGCGGTTTGCTCCACTGCGATTGTATCGAAATTTCGAACATTTTAATAATGGTTTAGACAGATTGTGAGACCATCGAATTTTGGGCCTTTGTTTGGATTTAAAATCGATTTGAAACCAAAGGTGAGTGTTTTAACCCACTTACGATTACTAAATTATCTTATGTTAGTTAAATTAAATTTATGATGTGATTAGAAATTAACTGATTGATGTTTAGTATGTTTAAATTATCATTCTAGTTAAATTTGACTTTATTTCATTTAATCATCGTTTAATTTAATATTGAATTTAAATTGTCAATCTAGTACCTGTTATTGATTATCAGTTATCTAATCAATTATCTAGTGATGTTTATTAATTGATTTAGATGTTGATTGTGATGGATGTTTGATTGTTGATACAGGATGACTGGATGATGCATTTTTATATTGTTATAGCACTACAAGTTTCCTATGGGTTGAAATGATACATACCCGAATGATCTATAGATTAGGGAAAAATCGTTATAGGTTGAAATGATAGACTTGAGCGATTTTATGGATTTTAATTAATTCAGGATTGCGGTTTGAAATGATATATAACCATAAAATTTTAAATTGTGATTGAAATGATAAATATCTGTATCACCTGACCATATGATAGAAAATTATGTACGGACACCGGATTGGTTAAATTCAATGTTTTTTAATTCCTTAAATTTTGAATTCGGTTAACTAGTATGAAATAGAAACTGATTTATATAAATTGAATTATTTTCAAAGTCCACTCATAAATGCTGAAATTGGAATTTCGAAGTTAAAGTGTCAAACATAAATGAATTTATCGGAAAGTGAGTTATTGAAATGTTTGGATATAACTTTGAAATCTATTTTAAACTAATTTAAACTCTTTTAATTTATTAAATCTATTATAACCTATTTAATCCAATTTAATCTATTTTTACCTATTTTAAACTAATTAAATTTATTTCACATAATTTAAATCTATTTAATCTATTTTAAATTTATTTTATCTATTTAGAAATCTACTTAATATAATTTAAATCTATTTAATCTATAACTAATCTATTTAAACATTTTAAACCTAATTAAATATATTTAAGCTATATTTAATCCATTTAAATCTATTAAATCAAATTTAAATCTATTTAAACTATTTTACTATTTAAACTATCTTAATTTATGCAAACTACTTTTAAACTATTAAACTATTTATGACTATTTAAACTATTTTCTAAAATTGCAAACTTTGTAAAGTTAATGTATTCATATTAAATCCTTGATGATGATACAACTTAAGTTGGAATTTGAAATTGATACCTTTTTGTGAAATGACATATTTGAGTAAATATGATTTTGAAAGTGAATATGATTTTGAAAGTGACATGGTTTGAAATTGAATACGATATTTTGATATTAAGTATGAAGTGACTTTTGAAATGTAAACGAACCATCCGGTGTGAAATAAGCGTTTGGTTATTAAGGAGACCGAGATCGAATATTGTCATACACTTAGCCAATACCGAAAACCACTTTAACAACTGTATACGTGGTGGGATTCCATAAATAAAGTAGGATGGTTTGGTGAATGATTCTGTATGAGGTATTTACGTGACCCTGACTCCCGTGATTCAGCTTGATGTGGCTAAAACAGGAGCTATGCCAGGCCTAGTGAGGTCATTCCTCCTATCGGACACATTTCTTCGATACCATTCTATTTCTTGGCGATTGATTTGGTGGCCACCCCTTTATTTGATTTAGGAGTGTGTTCCGATGTGGGCGGTAGTAACTGCCATGCGTTATCACCGGTCCGGATCCGCAATTGGTATATCTACCCTAGGCATTGCCTCAGGCAATTGTTGCATGGCTTATCGCGCCTTCTATGAATTTGGTTTGTACCATACCTATGGAGTGCCCTCTGAAAGCTCTATAGTTTGCAGAGGAATTACGGCACTGTGTAGTCCATGGGGATATAAAATATGTTAAGGGGAATATGGGTAACGCCTTAACACTATTTTAATACTTTACTTTATTATGGACACTATTATAATAGCATATTGTACTACATAGTAGATAGTTTAACGGATCCTTAGGAGATGTAAATCTCGAACACCTCTTAAGTTATTGCACTCACGTTAGACACTGGATAGGAGATGTCAAACTCCATAAACATCTCTGACGTCGTTACACTCATATTTCTATACTGTTGATATAACTTACATAAGATATTTTAGTTCCGACTCGAGTGTTTTGTCTTTTCAATTCGTTCGGGTTAGTCTGAGCTTTTCTGTTACAGAAGACTGCTTTCTGGAGGACGAAGACGAAGATGTTGTACTATTATTACTTATTATATTTATTTCACTGCATCTTGTTGTTCCGCTGTGTTTATTTATTTATTCCTATTTTATGTAACTCTGATTTTGTGTTGTAAAAGAATAATCTAATATATTTATAAAACAACTTCATGAACCATTATTTGATTATTATATTTTGTCATTCCGCTGTGAGATTTTGTATTTGTTTTTTCTCTGTTTTTTTTCATATTTGCCCCATAACAATCTACCCTTTGAACGGTTTAAGTCTGACATGTGTGGTTTGTCGTAGATTTAAATTATCCAAAAAGGCAGGTCGTTACATGGCTAGAGTATTTGATGGCTTATGATTTTGTTATTGAGTATACGCCAGGAAAAGGAAACAAAGTTACTGATGTACTTAACAGAAAACATCAAGGTGTGGTGTTGGCTATGTTAGCAGAATGGAGAGATTTGGAGGAATTGACTGCATGTGGTGTAAGGTTAAGGTCAAAGGCTAGTTCTAGTAGGAATACCATAATGTTATCATGTTTTGAAGTTCGATCAGTAACAATCGAAAGGATTGCTTTTAAGAAGAAAGATGATCCATTGCAAGCTTAATGGATCGGAAGGCTTAAAAAGGAAACTCAGATTGATGATTTAAAAGGCTTTAGTCTTGACTAGAACGGACGATTGAGGAAGAAGGGATGGTTGTGTGTTTCGAACTAAAATGTATCTATATATGAAAAGCAATTTCTTCTTGGAAGGAATGAAAGGATATGTAGGCTTGAGGGTAAAACAATGTTTGAATTGCCTGCAAGTGAAAGCCGAGCATCAAAAACCAAGTAGATTGCTTCAACCTTTATAAGTGAAACTTTGGAAATGGGATTCCTTATCCATGGATTTTATTGATTGGTTGCCAAGGTCGAATAGGGAAAATGAAAGCATATGGGTCATGGTAGATAGACTGAATAAGAGTGTACACTTTATTCGCGTTAAGTCGACGAGGATGACATCTACCTTAGTGAAGTTGTTTATGAAGAATATTATAAAACCGCATAGGATTCCCAAGAGTATAGTTAGTGACAGAGATACTTTATTCACTAGTGAATTCAAAAGGAGTCTGCAAGAAATTTTAGGTACCAAGCTAAAGATGAGTACCGCTTACCATCCACAAACAGATGAGCAAACGGAAAGAGTTGACAAAGTTCTTGAAGATTTGCTAAGGGCTTATGTATTAGATTTTGGAGGTCATGGGATGACCATTTACACTTAATTGAGTTTTCCTATAATACTAGTTATCAAACATAAATAGGAATGAGGCATTTCGAATCTCTTTATAGAAGGCTATGCAAATCACCAGCTTTTGGTTTGATACCAAAGACGGATTGGTTCTTGGTCTAGATATGGTGAGAAAAACCATAGAAAAGATTGAGTTGATCCGAACAAGAATGAGGGAAGCTCAGTGTAGACAAAAAAGTAATGCAAATAAGAGACGTAAGGATTTAGAGTTCTCGGTTGGAGACCATGATCTTGTTAAAGTATCATCGATGAAGGGTGTGGTGCGATTTGGAACGTCAAGGAAATTGGCACCTAGATATGTTAGTCCGCTTCCTATCATTGAAAGAATCAAGAAAGTACCTTACATGATAGAGTTACCATATAGTTTTTCAGGAGTCCATAATGTTTTTCATGCTTTTTCTCATCTTAGAAAGTGTGTGATTAATCCAGAGATTACTATTGTATAGATTACATTGAAAGATTTAGTAGTGGAACCAGATATAACTTTTGTGAGACAAGTAGTTTATGTTATAGCAGGAGATGAAAAGAAGTTAAGAAACAAGATGGTCAAGTTAATTAAAGTCCAGTGGAGTAACGACGAGAAAGACTATACTTCGGAGACAGAGGATATGATTAGAGATACTTATCCTGAGTTTTTTTGACAGTATGTTCTATATTTGTCATATAGACTTTTTACTAGTTGGATAGGCTACTATTGTTGTTATGTGTTGTTGTAGATGTTTGCATGGTTGATATGCTTATTATGATCCTTATCGAATTTCGAGGAAGAGATTCTTTAAGAAGGAGAGCCTGTAACACCTCTAATTTTTTATTAACATTATTCAGATGATTTAATTAGATAAATTAAATAGAATAATGTGTGTGGCATCGTAAGGAGAATGAGATTTATAATTAATTTGAGTTGTTCCTTAAGTAATCAACTAAAAAGATTGTCTTAAACTTAGAAAAGAAAACAATAAATTAGAAGGGCATAAAAGGAATAGTTCCTTATTTCATTCCCTTAGCTCTCCCTCTCTCATTTCATTCTCGTTTTCATTCTTAAACAATCAAAACCTAACCTAAAGAGGCTGGCGATTACAAGAAGAAGAAAGAAGGGGAAAACTAAGGGATTCAAGAGAAAAGCTTAGGTAAATCAATCTTCTAACAAATCTCAATCTTCCTTATCAAATCTAAGATGAATAATAGTATCCATCTTATTTTTTTATGTTTATTTTCGGATCTATGCTTGATTTTTGAAATTATTACGATGAGATGTCATGTTTGGTTTTCTTATATCATTGTTTGATTGAATGATAATTTATTGGAATTTTTATGGAATTATTCTTAAAGGTTTTAAGGATAAAAAAACCTAGTTTTTAATCTTCAATTGACTTGAAATTCGAATATGTTATATAAAACATTATTCAGAAGATGAGTTTTATATTTTTTTTAAATTTCCCATTTCATATAAATATTTTATGAATTTCCTAAGAAGGAATAGTGTTTATTTTGGGTTTTAATTATTAAAAATAATACTTTTTTCCAAAATTTCTATATATGAAAGAAGATGGAAAAATAGAATTTTGGGGATTTTTCCCAAGTTTTTATGATTTTCTATGAATTTTTGATGGTAATTAATATTAATTAATGGTATTAATTATAAAGGTTTGTAAATTGTTTTGGGAAAGGAAAATGTAATCTTCTAACAATTTCTGAAAAGTATATGAAAGGAAAACTTGTTTTCCAATAAAATTTGACAAGAGGAAAGTTCTGTTGGAAAAATATTATCTTTAAAGGAAAATAATTCAATTTTTTTAGTTATTTGCAGGAATGCCATCCTTTGTTTATGCCTTCCTTTGTTAATGCCATCCAATGTTGATGCCAACATCAAAGTTAATGCCACCTATGACATCAATGTTGATGCCAGATCTACGACATCAACTATGATGCCACCTTCGACATCAACGTTAATTCCACCTACGGCATCAATGACGGCGCAAGACCTACGACATCAATGATGATGCCACCTATGACATCAATGATGATGCCAAAACTATGACATCAATCTTAATGCTATCTAAGACATTAATGTTGATACCAGACCTATGACATCAATGTTGATGATACTTATGACATTAGTGACGATGCCAGACATGTGACATTAGTATTTATGCCACTAGTTTAAACTTATATCCACCATTTTTATGCCACCAACTTAGACTTATGTCGACCAGTTTTATGCCACCGGCTTAGGCTTATGTCGACCAGTTTTATGCCACCAGCTTAGGCTTATATCGACTAGTTTTATGCCATCAGCTTGGGCTTATTTCCGCTAGTTTTATGCCACCAGCTTAAACTTTGTTAGTGCTTTGGCACAAGATTTTTGCTAAGTAATGGGCAAAGTTTTCCTTGTTTTAAAGACTAATTTTATGTGGTTTGTCAATGTTAAAGATAAAAGATTTTAAGGAAATAAATGGTATTTTAGCTCAGTTTTGTGGGAAGTTTGCCATTGGGAAATATTACTTAATATAAAGTAATTTTATTGCGTATGTGACTATTGATTGAACATTTTTTACTGAACGATCATATATGTTCTTTTTACCGATTAATCAGTTAAATTTACATATTTTATCATTGTCATACTCACATTTCATGACCCAACACTGCATCTTCGGATTTTGGAGGCAAAATAACTAGTTAGGTTGTCCTAGAAGTGAGTATGGTCAGACTACACTCCAGAGTAAGTAGTATTGCATCCATGAGATCAAGTAGATCAATTGTATTAGGATGCCCTAAACTGATCAAAAGATATGACTCATGAATTGAAAAACCAGATAAGAGTGTAGGTAGGATTGATGTAGGGACGCGCCCTATGCTTAAGTTGTTAGCCCTCGATTGGTAAAGGTTCGTGATTTCAGTGCATTTGGCTTTGTCAATAGTGAGACTAAAAGGATGTTTACGCATAGGAAAGAATTCGTAGCTCTTTATGCTCATCAGATTATTTGAGATGTGTTACTCCTAACTATATTTGGAGATTTGTGGACATTTGGTTATGTTTTGTCCTAGGTCATCCCGATTGGTTATTGGTTGGCCGACAAAACCATGTCACGGCGACCCTAGGAAAAATATGATTTGACACAGACAGGCTATTGTTTAAAAGGGTAAACCTTAGGTGTACATAGCCCTAGGATGACAGACTTATCAGATTTACCAAGTATTTATGCATGCATATTATTATGTTTGTTCTAATCATTGTGTTGCAAATATATGATTTATGATTGACATATTTGAATAAGATACAAGTGAGGGGAAAACCCATTCCACTTAGTGGTGTGGTCTTACTAGATATCTATTTGGTTCGAGATGGAATATTATTATTCACACCAAACTTTTTGTCCGACCCAATGTTTTTATTATTCCCCCTAAAATCTCGGGTACTTATTTGAGTAGATCGAGAGTAGAGATTTTCATGTTAGACAAATAAGCTTCCACAGACATGCAGGAGGTAAATTAGCTAATGTTAGGAGCTCTAAATTTCTCCATGTTCTTTAAGCTTATGCTATGTTTGAATGGATGTAATGACAGACTTTATAAAGTTAGGTATTAGACTTTGATTAACTAAATGGGTATCTTCATATGTCGCTCTTAGAGTATTGTAATTACTATTTTTTCTCTGAACATGGGCAACGAATGGGACAATGTGATGAATGTGAAAATCTTATTTCTGAATTGTAATGAAAGTTCTATTAATGAAAAATATTTGAAACTTTTTCATATTCATGTACTTATGATGTTATGATATGATTAACATAACCACATTTTGTCATTATAGAATAATACTATATATGATTACAACGTCTGTATAGCTTATTTTCAGGCCTTAAATTGGGGGATATTTATCTTTCTTCTTCCTTATTATAGATAAAGCTAAAATCTTTATATCTCCCTCAAAACTCAACAAAATTATGTGAAATCTATGGCATTGAGAAGCTAGCACGAAATGTTGCACATCTACATCAACTTGGAGATGATATTCTGAACCGCGAAGGAGCAGTAGGGCAGACATTAGAGATTCTAGTAGTAAATAGTGAATTTTGCGAATGATTCATTCATTCCTCCTCGTAGAACGCAAACTTGATGATTATATACATATATATTTATATATTTAGGCTATAGCAGTGTGGATAAACATTTATAAGCAATTGAATTTGGATTTAACTAGAATTTGGAAAGAAATTTACTAAATACAGTAACCAAACACTAGGTTCACACCAAATTCTAGTAATTTGATGATTATACACTTAAATTGGGGAAATAAATATTAAACTAGATTTAGAAATGTAAACCTAGGTATTAATGACATTCTCAAGCGACCGGAGGTGATTGGAGGCGAAAAGATGAGGTAAAACTTCTAAAATCCACGACTTGATGATTCTAGTAAATCCTAATACATCGGTCCACCGGTCGGTGTAAGTGTACCCGAGCATTAGTAACTAATATTTTAGGGTGGGTTGAGCATTGAACCATATAAGCCTATATAAATTAATGTTTATGGATTCGAGTCTTGTTTCCTCTTATTTCCTCTTGTTTCTGAAGGTGTTTGGAGGCTATTAATGGGCCAAGTGATAGCGTTACAAATTCGAGTTAATGTGTGTATTGATTGATTATTGTTTTGAAATAGATATGCGTGTTGTTGTAATATGTGAATTGCTACAATGATGGGTGTGAACATGAACAAATTTATGGTGCAAGTAGTCAGCCTGAAATACGGTTACAAATACCATATGAACTTATGACACAAGTAAATAGTCCAGGTGTTGCATTGATCCCCTATAGTGCTTCGATGGATCATTTCGGAGGTGGACGTTTAGTGACCCTATAATTTATGGTAAGACTAGGATGTGAGTCCATTTAGTATGAGGGTAACATGCAATCTTGTAAGCTTTGCATGTTCCAGGGAAGTTAAACCCAATGCAGTTGACATGATGGTAGACAACAGGCAACCCTGTAGCGCATGAGGTGGGTCTAGGGAAGTGTGTCTACACATATATAATGTGATATGATTGGATGTACATGGTGTTTAGATACGACGTGACCATAAGGATATGAGGTGGTTGAGTGATAAATTCATACCATGCTAGGGTATTAGTTTTATATGGAGTAAAGTATGGCTCACTCAATAGACTCATGTATGACCCACTCCTAATTTTTTTTCCTTTTACTTATATATCCAAGTTAATGGTGTTTTTAGATGAGATGGTATTGGAAATAGGGCTTCATTTATGTATATTTTATATGATATAAATAAGTATTATAATGTGGGTTTGACTATGTATGGTTCGGTTGACTTGTATCGTTCATACATATGTATTTGATGGACATACATGCTATGGTGATGTGATGTGATTATGATTACTATAGTATTATATTTTATTTCTTTCCACTGTGAGACTTTGTAAGTTATTAGTTAGAACTATTTCTATTTATTTTTAGCTCATCCCAATGACTCTTCCTTTTCAATTCTTGTGGTGTTGGCGTAGATTTAGGCATCGAACCCGAGGGTCGAAAAGGTGGGTTGTGGTATTAGAGCAAAATATACCTTTAGGATAAGAACTAGGAATGTATTAAGAGAGTGAATTTGTATTTTCTACTAGATATATGTTATATATAGGAATCAAGTACATATGTACACACTATTTACTGTTCCAATTTTATTTACTGTATATTGGGGAGTTAGTACAGAATCTCATTTTTACATATAGCTGAAAGTGAGTAATTCAATCGAAAATGGAACAGTGACCAATGCAGCCAATGTTGGTGGGTAGAGACTAGGGTAGGGACTAGCACCCAAGTAGATGTATTAGATATTCCTAGAGTTAATGTTCCAGTATGGTTCAGATGTTATATCCAAGCAACAAGCAAGCTAGTGCCAAACCCACTGAATCCGTAACAACTATACCACTACTAATCAAGGTGTGTTTCCATCCCCAGTACCACTAACTATTGACTTTCTTAAGCTGTGTAGGGATTTCTCCAGCCTTGGTAGGAATTCTTTTGTCGAGATGGACCCATACTCGATGACTCAAGCATTGGTTAATAATTAGGAGAAAATTCTCAACCTGTTGGAACTTGTAAATGTTACTAATAGACAATTAGCTACTTGGCATTTTCAAGCTGAGGCTTCATGTTGGTGGGAGTTGGTCATAGCCAAAGTAAATGAGAATACTATTACTTCAAGGATGTTCAAAACAAGGTTTGAGACAAAGTTCCTTTCTAGTGCTGAGAGGGATCTATTACTAGAGAAGTTTATTCATCTGAAGCAAAATGAGATGATAGCTGGAGAGTATGTTAATCAATTTAATAAGTTAGCTAGACTAGGTTTATAATTAGTGAATATATAAGAAAAGAAGTTACTAAAGTTTGGAAAGGGTTTGAATTCATCTCCAAGAGAGCTTGCACTAAATCGGATTTCTTATGGAGCTACATTTGGGGTATTGGTGGAAGCAGCATTATTCAATTTGCTAAATGGAACTTTGGCAAAAGGATTAGCCTAAGGAAGGTGAGAGCCAATAACCGTGTAAGCATAAAGGAAATGGACCACAAGGATGGCAACGGAAGAAGTAGGTGGTTACTTGTCATAGATGTTAGAAGGTGGGACACATAGCCAAGAACTGTAGATAGAACCTTTTAAAGAGTAAATGTTATAACTCTAACCAGGTGGGGCACTTGAAGAAGGATTGTAAAGCAGCCCCAGCTTAATGAAAAGTAAAGTGTTATAACTATGATCAGTTCACACATATGAAGAGAGGTCGACCAAGTTTGAAGAGCAAAGGTTAGATAGTGAAGACATATGCTTTGGACGTCGTTTCAACCTCTAGTAAAGCACTGCTGTCAGCTCAGGAGAAAAGGAAATAGATTATGATGGATGGTGTGTTGACTTTATCAATTCTTCTATTTGTACTTTATTTGAAAGTAATGCATCTTATTCATTCATAGAAAATGCATCGGTTGATAGTTTAGTTCTTAAAACTAACATCGTGCACGAATCCATGCCGATGTCAAAACCCATCAGAGGATTGACCTATTTATCGATGCAACTTCATAACTTAAAGTTTGTCATCCGTGGTGTGGAGTTCCCTTGTTATGCATACGTACTAAACATTTCGAGGTATGGGTTTATTTTGGAAATGGATTGGATGTCTTACTATGGGGTATTGTTGGATTGTGACAAGATGATGGTTTGATTGGGAAAGGGTGAAGGACATGTTTTGATATTATGTTGTGAGCCCAATATTCCTATTATGGAGACGTATTTGTATTCACTTAGCCTATCATAAGAAGGGTGATCGTTTGTACCCGTAGTGAAGGATTATCCAGATGTATTCAAAGAAATTTCTGGTCTCCCTCCCTGGAATTTCGTATTGATCTCAAGAAAGACAGAAGACCGATTGTGATGCCTCTTGGGTATATAGGTCCTAAGGAAAGACAAGATTTGGATAAGCAGGTTTCAGAATTGTTGTAGAAAGGCTTTATTCAGAGGTGTAATTTAGAACGAGGAGGGCCCATCATTTTGAATAAGCTAACGAAGACAAAATATTTATCCCTTACCTCACGTTGATGACCTCTTCGACTAGTTTTTCGGGATGAAAATTTTCACTCAACATTATTTGGTAATCGAGCTTCACCAGTTGAGAGTTACTAAAGGTAGTATCTAGAAGACTACTTTATGTACACCTGATGGATTGCTTGAGTGTTTGGCCATGCCATTTAGGTTGGCTAATGCTCCAGCTTATTTTGTGGATTTGATGAGTAAGCTACTCAGGGAGTAGTTGAACATGCTTTTTATGGTCATGTGGATGATATTCTTATTTATTCTAGAAGTCACATGGAGCATGAAATTCATTTGAAAGAGTGATGGATGTCCTAGGGAGAAATTAGCTGAAAGCTAAGTTTTCTAAACATCGCGTATGGAGGAAAGAAGTTTGTTTCCTTCGGCTTATAGTATTAGTGGATGGATTGGCAGCAGACCTAAAGAAAGTAGCTGTGGTTAGAGATTGGAAGATGCCAAGGAACACTTCAGAGGTCGGTAGCCTTTTGGGTTTGGCTAGATTTTGTCGGAAGTTTATTGAGAATTTTTCGAAGATATCGGCACCTCTGACCCATTTGACAAACAAGAACATAAATTATACTTGGAGTTTAGAATGTTTTGTTGAATATGCGAGTATATGATTTTTGTTTGATGATAATAAACATATATATATATATATATATTCATTTAAATGTATTTGTTAACGTACTATTAGATTTTTCACATGATTAAATGAATATTTGCTGAATAAAATAAATAACACAAAGTTTAAATTTTAATAGATATTTTATTCAAACAAATATTTATTACAATTTTGAATAGTACAAATTCGAGCTCTCACTATACATACACAATTTTGATTACAATATAAATTCAATTACATCACAATATTTCTAATTTATTAATGCACCTCACTACAATTCACTCGTATTTTATCCTCGACTTGAATCCAGCATTTGAGAAATCTGCCAAAAATAAATGCTGACGCAGTAAAATTGAAAAGAAAATATTTTTGCAGTATACAATAAAATGTAATTTTTGAAAATATTATTTGCCACAGTTATTTGGGTTGTTCATCATCATTTAATTTTGAATTCATCATACACGAATAGTTTGTGACATGCACGGTATATCATTATACATGCCACAAGGCCATGCACACCAATATATACACTTGATAAAATTAAAGGGACAGGTGAGCACAGGTCAAACACAAATCAAAAGTCGGGTTCAACTCAAGTGCAATAAAAATAATGTCACAATATCAGCACAAGGTCGAACCCGAGCTCCAAGCTGGATTCAACACAGGTGCAAGTTCATGAAAATGGTCAAGACAACTAAAACAAGCTTCGACCAAAATCCAAATGTTCAAGTCCAATATGAACCAAACAGTGCACACTGCAGATACAAGACAACGGTAGCGAACATGCATATGATTCATGACCAGACTTCAACATGAAGTTCAAAGTGAACCAAACTAAATTGAAGCAAATACCAAATCAGTACAACACAACTACAGACTACACATTCAAGTGCAAGCTTGGATGAGCAAGTGTCGACCAAGCAAAATTGACAAACAACAAGTGCAAAAGTATTCAGCTACAACTCAGTGCAGCACTGACCATACAACAAGGACAAATACACACAAACCAGCATAGACAAAAGAAAGGCAAGTACAACTCTAATTGGAGACAGACAGAGGCAATATCAAAGGCAAATGAAAATCTTGCCATACAACATCAACCACCATGGAGCCAAGTTCAAAAAAATCAAATGAACAGTGCAGAGCTTCAAACAGTACACCATAAATTGACAACAGAATTCATCATATGACAAGAATGAAGCAACGCAAACTGACTTGAAGGAACAAGCACATGAATGCACTAATGCATATAGACCAGAAAACCACCGGTGAAATAATATCACACAAACCATAAACATGATGCAAATACAATAGTGCAGCACAACTAAATTCCCCAGGCGCAATGTATCAAAGAAAATGCCACAATAAAACTCAAAACAGGAAAAGGCTACACAAGCATGATGTAGTAAAACAGTAAATGCAACTGTATGTCAAACTGCTCCATACCAGTTCAAACATGAAGTGTAACTGCAAATACTAAAGTGAAGCAAGAAGAAAAAATCATGGAACGGTAAGTAAAAATCGAACTGGTTGAAAAGTGCATCAGGAATTTCAAAATGATACAAGTGAACAGCAGGTGGTACGAGACCGAACCAGATGAATGGCAACAACAAGTGATGAATCACTGAAATAACTCTATGTAAACAATATATGCAATGACCAGAGGCAGTAAACAATTAATGGCCAAAGTCGAGCACATAAACGAAATCAACGTCATCGTTAAAGACTTCAACATATGATCAGTGGCAAGCATGCAAATACACAGTGGAAAAGATGAATGCATATACAGATGCAGACATGCCAGAGTTTTTATGAAGCAGAAAATGAACAAAGTGCCAGAAACCAAAACAGTTTCAAGTTGAACAAATTAAGCCGAAGTCACAGTGAAATCAACATAATCAAATCAAGTGGCCGAAGTCATAGAAAAAAGTTCGAACCAAAAATAAGGACACAAGGGATTTCAACATCGAATCAGGTCAGTGCCGAAGTTGAACAAGTAAGAAATCAATACCGTGGTAAGCAAGGAAAACAACTTCAGAGAAATCAAACCGTGTCAACCAAGTAAACAACAATTAATTGAAATTGACAAAATCAGATAAATCATCAACATCAAAACATAATCAAGTGGCCGAGATGAAGTCAAGCAAACTATCAAACGAATGAAAAATTAGGAATTCGAATCTTATATAAACCCAATCATCATCCGCGTTGACAAGTATTCGAGTTCGAGCTAAAGAGAATAATAATCATCCAACTCGAACCAAGATCGAGTTCAAGCAATCAACCAGAAAAGAAAAAAGGAAAATAACATACCAATTTTGATTCGAACTCGACGCAAATTGAAGGAGCCGTGAGCGAAGTGAAGAGACGGTCGATTGCCGAAGCAAATCGGAGTAAAAGCCATTGTAATCGACTTACAATCAATCGACGAATTCAATTTTCCAAAGCCCTAATTTTAGAACGAGGGACGAACGAAGTAACAGGACGAAGCCAATTTCATTGCAAGTACAAGGAGTCGGCCGATATAATAAAAAGAAAAGTGGAACTCTTTTAATTCTTCTTTGGGCCGGCCTTGTTTTAATTACATAAGGCTTTAATTTTTTAAATTAGGGTTTTGATTTAATTTGTGTTTAATTTGTATTTTTCTCTTTTAAAACATTGAAATTTATAGTCGTGTGACTAGGGTACAAACTACGTGGCGTAGTTTGAGAATTCGCAACTCAGTGGCTGAGTTGTGGCAGGGTTTTGAGCGTAGAGTTAAGGCTAGTCGATAGCGGGTGTCGTGAGTTTACGTGTGCAAGCGCCTGACTGCTTAATTTCTAGTAGAAACCTTGGGGGCAGCACATAGGCAGGGGTTTTCCGAAGCTGGGTAAATTCTGTGTCGTTTTATTTCTATATTTATTATTCTGCTATTATCTATGCTGTTATTATTCTGATATACCTGTGATGGAACAATTTTATAAACTTCCACAATAATTTTTATAATTGGTAGTATCACCCTATTCACCCCTCCTCTAAGGTGAAATCGATCCTACAAGCGGTATCAGAGCAAGGTACAAAAGCCATTTTGTGTTAAAAATTTGATTTTTCAAAAACCAATTTTTGTTTTAAAAATTTGTATTTTTAAAATGGCTACTTATGCTAAGGGTCGTTCTAATATTATTCCTTCTGTTTTTGATGGAACAGATTTTTTGAATTGGAAATTAAAAATGGAGTTTTATTTAAAATTGTTAATATTAAATGTTGGAATATTATTGAAAATGGGTGTGATATAATAGACGAGAAAATTATCTCGATAAATGCTCTTGCTATGCATATATTATATTCTCATATTGATCAAGATAATTTTAATTTCATCTCTCATTGTGAAAATGCACAGAAAATTTATAATACTTCTGATGCTATATATGGTGCAAAAGTCAACAACAAAGAGGAATCCTTCACAACCAACTCAGTTAAAGAAATATGCTTAACAGGATTGGTAAAAGCAGTTGTGATGAGGATGATGGAGTAGCCGAGCCTGCATTAATAATGAAGAAATTCAAAAGGTGGAACCGCAAATATAGAAATCTAGCTCTAAATCAGAAATTGAAAAGTAGAATAGACAAAGTACTAGACAACCTAGAAGAATGGGAGATCATCTGTCACAAGTGCAACAAACCTAGACACATCAAGCCAAATATCCCGAATTCAACTCGACAAAGAAAAGAAATCAAAAAGAAGTTTTATAACCACATGGAATAAAAGCGATAGCAGTGAGAGTGAGAAAGCTGATTTGTGCCTTCGAAGTGATATAACTGATAGCGATGATGATGAGCCAAGCTAGGCATCAAAACTTACTCACTCAGAATTACTTATATATTTCCACGAAATAAATGGTTGTTTTGAAAGATTTAGGGAAAAATACGCTAAACTTGAATCACAAAAAGATATATTGATAGAATCAAATAAAAAACTTGACCAATTAGTTAAAAACTATCAAAATAGGATCCCTAAGTGTGATATGTGTCCAACATTTGAAGAAGAAATTAAAAAATCAGAAATTAAAATTAAATCGCTTGAAAATGAAATTTTGATTTTAAAGGAAAATAAAAATACTAGGAGAGAGAACTCTATTAAAAAGTGCACATGATTATTAAATGAAAATGAATCTCTCAAAACACAATTCCAACAATTGTCAACGACTTTAGATAAATTTTCCAAAATTGAAAAATCGTTGAATATGCTATTAGGGAAGCAAACTGTTAATATAGTTAGATAAGGACTTGGATATAATCAATCTGAAAATGTTAGAGATGAAATTAATTAAGTCAATTCAATGTGCACAATTTGTAGAAAATTTGGACACAATCAAAACAATTGTTGGTATGGACCCAAATGTGTGAAAACTATACCAATTTGGGTTCCAAAAGGCACAAATATAAAATCTCTCGAAGTTAAACAAATCTGGGTGCCGAAAGGAACATATATAAATACTTTTGGGTCTCCACAAAATTATTTTCTAAAATATTCTGCCACTAACAATCACGGACCTATAAAAACAAATAGGTCACAAAAATCTTTCATCGTGTAGGTGTGGTGGCAGGCTAAGGAACAACAATAGTGTTACTTAGATTCTGGCTGTTCCAAGGACACAACGAGCGTCAAAGAAAAGATCCTTAGCCTAGTACAAAAGTGACAGAGTCAAAATGGGCAACACCGAAAAATTATCGTAAAGGTAAAAAAGGTAATGGTATATTTTGAACGATATATTAAGTGTGATAATCTGCACCATAGTCTGAATTAAATTAGCCAATAATGTGATGATGAAATAAATGATGATGTTGATTCAGACCTATTCAAAATTATTGGCCAATTATATTCTTATGCCAAGAACATTATAAAAATCTCCAGAGTATTTGAACTACATCATATATATGTATTTGGATTAATAATAGTGTTTTATTGGTTGATGATAATACATTTGATTATTTTACGGCTGACTCTATATTCACCGTTTTTGATTATTTACATGGCTTCAATTAAAATTCAAAAGGAAATTCATTTAAAAAGTTGAAAAAAAAAAGGATTTCAAGAAATTGTTGAAAATTTCACAGTCTGGTCTATAACATTCAATTAATGATAATCTCGAGTGAAAGAAAAATTCAAATGCAGATTACACTAGTAATCTAGTTGATAGAAAAATTACTAGTGGAACGTGATTTATGTAGAGACATTTAGTAACTGCATTATTTTTCAAAGAAAATATCTGCATATTTTTCACTTCAAATAATTTTCAAATTGCAGACATTTTTAAAAAAATCCCTTCTAGAAAATCATTTTTGACCTTGTTTTCATATTGGTCATTTTTAGAAAAATTGATTTTATAATTATTTTTGAATTATTACATTGACTAATCTGACTCCCTACTAATTATCGAAAAGATAAATAGTATTTGAAAAAGTGATGAGTGTTAATATTAATCATATATTATAATTTGAGACGATACAACTAGTAAATTTCTTTAGAAACTTAAACAAGAATTATAAACACTTTTTGTTGGTAAAAATTGCATGATCATTTCTATTTCTATCGTTTTCTATCGACCATCACTCATCATAATCCAATATAGCATGTCAATATGTGGTGATTTAAATAGGAATCATTCGTTTTTCATTTGATATTTTTTTTTAAAAATAAATAAATAATAATAAATAAATAAATAATCCAAAGTATTCGCTCTCATTTAAAAGTCCTCACGGTTATGCATGAGTGAATTACTTGGAATTTTTGATTATGTGCTTCCATGCTCATTTAAAAGTCCTCACGGTTATGCATGTATGGAACTCATATCAAAGTTGATTTATTAAATAAACAAGTTGATTCTAATCCCATTTAAAAGTCCTCACGGTTATGCATGTATGGAACTCATATCAAAGTTGATTTATTAAATAAACAAGTTGATTCTAATCCCATTTAAAAGTCCTCACAGTTATGCGTGGTTAGAAGATACTTGAATTCATTTTTAAAAAATAATGGAATACTACTAATCTCATTTAAAAGTCCTAACGGTTATGCATGGTTTAGATACTCAAATTCCTGGAATAAATATACCATAAATAGACACAACTGTATGGTTTTATATGATGACATCATTCACATCATTCTAAATGCGGAATATGCGCCTAACAGAGTATTTATAATTTTTGTTTGATTTTTTATTGAAATTTAATATTTATATTCGATTAAGTTTTAATGTTGTATTAATATCTATCACTTTATCTCAATTTTTCTAACAATATTACTCTTTTGCTGATAACATAAGGGGGAGAGAAAAGTTAAGATTTTGTCAAATAAAAGCAAGTAAAGGTCAAATAATTTCAATTTGCATCTAGGCTCATTTGCATATTTTTAATTGTATGCATATATGAAGGGGGTGCTTTGGGTAGAGAGGAAGCATTTAAATAGGTGGAACAAATAGAGTATATAAATGATCAAATACATTTAACATATTCAAAATCTTAAATATATGTTTGTTATCATCAAAAGGGGGAGATTGTTGAATATGCGAGTATATGACTTTTGTTTGATGATAATAAACTTATATATATATATATATATTCATTTAAATGTATTTTTTAATATACTATTATATTTTTCACATGATTAAATGAATATTTGCTGAATAAAATAAATAACACAAAGTTTAAATTCAAACAGATATTTTATTCAAACAAATATTTATTACAATTTTGAGTTGTACGCATTAGAGCTCTCACTATACATACACAATTTTGATTACAATATAAATTCAATTACATCACAATATTTCTAATTTACAAATGCACCTCACTACAATTCACTCGTATTTTATCTTCAACTTGAATCCAGCATCTGAGCAATTTGCAAAACTAAATACTGACGCAGTAAAATTGAAAAGAAAATATTTTTGCAGTATAAAATAAAATGAAATTTTTGAAAATATAATTTGCCAGAGTTATTTGGGTTGTTCGTCATCATTTAATTTTGAATTCATCATACACGAACAGCTTGTGACATGCACAGTGTATCACTGTACATGCCACAAGGTCGTGCACACCAATACATACACTTGATGAAATTATAGGGACAAGTGAGCACAGGTCAAACCCAAATCAAAAGTCGGGTTCAACTCAAGTGCATAAAAATAATGTCACAATATCAGCACAAGGTCAAACCCGAGCTCCAAGCTGGATTCAACATAGGTGCAAGTTCATGAAAATGGTCAAGACAACTAAAACAAGCCTCGACCAAAATCCAAATGTACAAGTCCAATATGAACCAACCAGTGCACACTGCAGATACAAGACAACAGTAGTGAACATGCATATGATTCGTGACCAGACTTCAACATGAAGTTCAAAGTGAACCAAACTAAATTGAAGCAAATACCAAATCAGTACAACACAACTACAGACTACACATTCAAGTGCAAGCTTGGATGAGCAAGTGTCGACCAAGCAAAATTGACAAACAACAAGTGCACAAGTATTCAGCTACAACTCAGTGCAGCACTGACCATACAGCAAGGCCAAATACACACAAACCAACATAGACAAAAGAAAGGCAAGTACAACTCTAACTGGAGACAGACAGAGGCAATATCAAAGACAAATGAAAGTCTTGCCATACAACATCAACCACCATGGAACCAAGTTCAACGACATCAAATGAACAGTGCAGAGCTTCAAACAGTACACCATAAATTAACAACAGAATTCATCGTATGTCAAGAATGAAGCAACGCAAACTGACTTGAAGGAAAAAGCACATGAATGCACTAATGCATATAGACCAGAAAACCACCAGTGGTGTAATATAACACAAACCATAAACATGATGCAAATACAATAGTGCAGAACAACCAAATTGCCCAGGCACAATGTCTCAAAGCAAATGCCATAATGAAACTCAAAACAGGCAAAGGCTACACAAGCATGATGCAGTAAAATAGTAAATGCAACTGTATGTCAAACTACTCCATACCAGTTCAAACATGAAGTGCAACTGCACATATCAAAGTGAAGTAAGAAGAAAAAAATCATGGAACGGCAAGTAAAAATCGAACTGGTTGAAAAGTGCATCAGGAATTTCAAAATGATACAAGTGAACAGCAGGTGGTACGAGACCGAACCAGATGAATGGCAACAACAAGTGATACATCAGTGAAACAACTCAATATGTAAACAATATATGCAATGACCAGAGGCAGTAAACAGTTAATGGCCAAAGTCGAACACATAAACGAAATCAACATCATCGTCAAAGACTTCAACATATGATCAGTGGTAAGCATGCAAATACATAGTGGAAAAGATGAATGCATATACAGATGCAGATATGCCAGAGTTTTTATGAAGCGAAAAATGAACAAGTGCCAGAAACCAAAACAGTTTCAAGTTGAACAAATTAATGTCGAAGTCACAGTGAAATCAACATAATCAAATCAAGTGGCTGAAGTCATAGCAAAAGGTTCGAACCAAAAATAAGGACACAGGTGATTTCAACATCGAATCATGTCAGTGCCGAAGTTGAACAACTCAGAAATCAATACCGTGGTGAGCAAGGAAAACAACGTTAGAGAAATCAAATCGTGTCAACCAAGTAAACAACAATTATATGAAATTGACAAAGTCATATAATCATCAACATCAGAACATAATCAAGTGGCCGAGATGAAGTCAAGCAAACTATCAGACGAACGAAAAATTAGGAATTCGAATCTTATGTAAACCCAATTGTAACGACCCGTATTTTTATGGATCGAAGGATCGTAGAATTGTTGTTCGTAAGTCTTAAGTTGTAAGTCTTAAGTCGAAAGTCTTAAGTCGAAAGTCTTAAGTCGTAAGACTAAAGTCGTAAGTCTTAAGTCGTAAGTCTTAAGTCGTAAGTCTTAAGTCGAAAGTCTTAAGTCGTAAGTCTTAAGTCGTAAGTCTTAAGTCGAAAGTCTTAAGTCGAAAGTCTTAAGTCGTAAGTCTTAAGTCGTAAGTCTTAAGTCGTAAGTCTTAAGTCGTAAGTCTTAAGTCGTAAGTCTTAAGTCGAAAGTCTTAAGTCGAAAGTCTTAAGTCGTAAGTCTTAAGTCGTAAGTCTTAAGTCGTAAGTCTTAAGTCGTAAGTCTTAAGTCGAAAGTCTTAAGTCGTAAGTCTTAAGTCGTAAGTCTTAAGTCGTAAGTCTTAAGTCGTAAGTCTTAAGTCGAAAGTCTTAAGTCGTAAGTCGTAAGTCTTAAGTCGTAAGTCTTAAGTCGTAAGTGTTAAGCCGTAAGTCGTGGGTCTTGATGAGTCGTGACCGACTTAAGGGGGCATACAAGTTAAGGATTTCAGCCTATAAATAGGAGTGCCTATCTTCATTTTTGGAATCCGGATTTTGAAGCGACGAAGTGCTTCCATTTTGAGAGCTCGACTACAACACTTCTTCACTTCTTTTCTCCACTTTAATCTTATGCTTCCATTCATCTAGATTGAAGATCAAATCGAAGATCCAAGAGTCAAAGTTGAAGGTCTACATCCATCGAAGAGAGATTTCATCGTTTGAAGGGAAATCTTGTCGGATCAAGCTAGATCCTTTGCTGTCCAGATCTGAAATTGTTATCTTTTGAGGTGTTTAGGTGATTCGGTGAGTGGTTATCTCTCACACGGACCCAAAGGAGTATATCGGATCGGTGGCTTGTTTATGTGTTAAAGATAGAGATTTCTTGCATTTTCCTTAAGTCTGCATGTAGATCCATTGTCTATGAAGTTTTGGATACCCATTTTGCTACATGTTAACTTATATAAGTTTATTCATCAAGTTTTAGAGATATTTGCTTATGATTCATACTTGTTAGATTTGGACATTTTAATTACGAAATTGCCATTCTTGTATAATTGCTTATTAGATCTTGTTTGAATGTTTGACTGCTTGGATTAATGATTGATTTGATTCATAGATTGTTGCAAATTAGCTAATAGTTGATTTGGACAAGTTGGTCGAAGATGATTCAAAAGCTAAGTGGGGAGGCTCTTGAGTGGCGAAAGTAGCTTGTGGCATATGAAGCGGATGTTAAAGTTCATATGGATAGATTCGATGATGATGGACTTTGCTATGATGCGATGAAGCAAAGCATGATGTGAGATAGCCTTGATTTAATCCAGACGGGATCATCCCAGGCATGTTAATAACTCGATGATGCTGTTCGAGTTGGTTGATAATGGTGGGCTCGAGAGGCGCTTGGGCTAGTATGAGAATAGTCGTTGAGGAGGATAACTAGGAGGCTGAGATTTCATTGTTGTTGAAGGTTCTAGCATGCTCAAAGCAAGAGTACGTTGGGCAGATTCGATAGTCCCAAACACGGGCTGCGACGACGTGCTAGTACTCTGGGTAGTTGCGAAAATTCCTAGGCACGGGCTGCGATGACGTGCGGAGTTGTGTCTAGAACCGGGGTTGCCATTAGCCCTTGACTGACGGCTGAAAGAATGTGTCGGTCATTCAATTAACGATGGTATCAAGGCAATGATAACAATGATAGCTAGGGTCATGGATGTTTGGTTGTATTGTCACTCGGTCTCAAGAGCGATGTTTTGTGGGTGCTTATCTGATCTTGGTTTAGGCCTTGGTGGTTTGTACTTGGAAAACATCGACCTTGACTCGAGTGATAATTGATTTACTTTAATTGTCTGCTTTGCTATGTTTGTTCTGCTTAGTGTGTTTGGGGGCTATCACTGTAGAAAGAGGTGGAGTGGGATGGTTGGGTTCCTATTCCTTTGTACCCTTTATACTCTTTTGGTATGTTTGATAGTTGATTTACTGCTCACTAAGACTTTTGCCTGACTCAAGGTTTTATGTTTAACTCTTATTACCTTGGGTTGTTCATCCATGTTGGGATGGGCAGACTAGGTAGCAGGTGACAGGTGCTGTTCTTAGTGATTAACGCTGTTGATGACGAAGACGAGTAGAAGGCTTTTGCATATTGTTTTCTTACTATATGTACTGGGTATTCCGCTGTTTGTATGATTCTTTGAGTGTTATGTAGTGAGGCTTGATGTATTGGCTGTTCAGATGTTTGTATCAAATTGTTATGAGCTTATATGATGAGACTTCTGTTAGAGCTTCACTATGTATACTCTCTATTGTATTTTACCCATGCGCTATGAGTCATACGATAGACTATTCTGTGTTTACCTTATCCTAACGATCATCCGTGGCTGCCTGGAACTCTTTACAGCGCACTATTTCCTTGTATGGTGCGGGAGTCATGGGTGGTCGTCACATTTGGTATCAGAGCTTTGGTTAATCGATTTTAGCCAACGCTCGCTGACGTAACTACGTATGAGAGACGTAATTGTAATTTTGATGGATGATTACTATATATATAATATAGTAGCTTAGAAGGATTTGAACTTCTTATGCAGTTGTTTCTCAGGGTATATTAATCATTTCTTTTCGATATTAGGAATGAGTCGAAGAGGGAGACCAGCTGCTAGGGGAGGCCATGCTGTTGAGGGGGCTGCTGATTATGCTTCTATGTTCGAGGCTATGATGACCTCGATCATGAGAAGGATGCCAGCTTCGGGGCCATCGGTAGATGTTGGAGTTCAGGTTCAAGCCCCAAGACCAGTGGATTTTTCTAAGCTTTGTAAGGACTATACTGCTCTTAGAGGGAAGGTTTTCTTGGGAACAGAATCAACCATAGAAGTCCAGAGATGGATAGATGCTTGTAGAAGGATCTTTGGTGACTTGGGAATTGAGGATGTGACTAAGAGGAAGCTTGCATCAAGACAGCTTCAGGGAAGAGCTTCTGATTGGTGGAACTCTATCACCATTGATACTCCATAGGAAGAGATCACTTGGGAGCAATTCCAAGTCAGATTTGAAGCTAAGTTCATTTCTACAGCTCAGAAATCTATTTTGTTTAAGAAGTTTGTGGAGCTCAAGCAAGGTGGAAGACCAGTTCTTGAGTATGTTTCTGAGTTTGAAGCTTTGTCCAAGTATGCTCGGTCATATATTGAATCCCCTTATCAGAAGAATGAGAAGTTTGTGACAGGCCTGGACAGTTATCTTGGGAGGCAGTTGGTGGATCATTTGGACGATCCGTTTGAGAAGCTTGTGGAGAAGGCTCTCAAGCATGAGAATCTGTTTCCTAAGGAAGGATCTGTTGTTGTTGTGACCAAGGAGCAAGGTGGAAACAAGAAGAGGAAGCAGCAGCAGAAGGGTAAGAATGGTCAAAATAAGTCGAAGGGTGAAGTGACCTGCTACAATTGCCAGCAGAAGGGCCATCTCTCCAGGGATTGTAAGAATCAGAAGGCGCCGGCGAAGTGCCACAACTGTGATAAGCCGGGGCATTTCAGGAAGAATTGTCCGGAACCGAGGAAGGACAAGCAGATTGTGCAAGCTTATGCTTTGGGGGCTATTCCATCATCTTCGAAAGCTCCTACTGCAGAAGAGAAGGGGAAGAGTGTGGTGGTTCAAGGTACTCTTTCCATTTGTGGTGTTCCAGTTAGAGTGTTGTTTGATACTGGGGCGTCGCATTCCTTTGTTTGTAGTGAACTTGTAGGCCGGTTGGGTTTGGAACCAGATATTGTTGATAGACCATTGGTTGTGACTAATCCAGTTGGGGGTTCGTCATGTTTGTGTATGATATGCCGTGGTCTAGTTGTATCGAGTCATGATTGCTCTTTTGTTTGTGATTGTTTTGTTCTGAACTTTGCGGGGTTCGGAATTATTTTGGGTATGGACTAGCTTAGGAAGTATGCGGCAAGGGTTGATTGCAAGAGGCTGGAGGTGACAGTCGAGAATGTGGAGGGTCGAAAGGTTGTGATACGATGTAAGCATGAAGAAGGCGTCTTCATGAGCTTCATGTATTCGCTGGTTGTTCCACGGGATGGACTGTCATCGGTGCCTATCGTGAATGGATTTGAGGATGTCTTTGACGAGGTCAAAGGGTTACCGCCACATAGAGAGATCGAGTTTCGCATCGATCTAGTTGAAGGAGCCAGACCTGTTGTGATGCCGCTTAGGCGAATGGCGCCCAGGGAACAGCAAGAGTTGAAGGTGCAAGTTGATGACCTTTTACAGAAAGGATTCATTCAGCGTAGTGTGTTCGAATGGGGTGCACCAGTTGTGTTCGCAACCAAAGCGGATGGATCGTTGAGGTTGTGTGTGGACTATCGTGAGCTGAATAAAGTGACTAAGAAGAACAAGTATCCGTTGCCGAGAATAGATGACTTGTTTGATCAGCTTTACGGAGCTAAGGTGTTTTCTCAGATGGATTTGGCAACGGGATTTCACCAGTTGAGAGTGGCAAAGGATAGTGTGTCGAAGACTGCTTTTAGGACACCATCCGGTTTCTATGAGTGGCTGGTAATGCCGTTTGGATTGACCAATGCACCAGCATATTTTGTGGATCTTATGAATAGAGTGTTCAGGGATCAGTTGAACAAGTTTGTACTTGTGTTTGTGGATGATACTTTGATTTATTCCAAGACTGAAGAAGAGCACAAGACGCATTTGCGTAATGTTTTGAAAATCTTGCGAAAACATAAGCTGAGGGCTAAGTTTTCGAAGTGTCACTTCTGGAAGAGTGAAGTGAGGTTCTTAGGCCATGTTATCTCTGGAAATGGAATAGCGGTTGATCCCACTAAGGTGGCAGCAATCCAGGATTGGGTTAGACCTAAGAATGTATCTGATGTGAGAAGTTTTCTTGGATTAGCAGGATATTATCGTCGGTTTATCAAAGACTTTTCCAAGATAGCTGCACCATTAACAGGGTTGACGAAAAAGAACCAAGTGTTCAGATGGGATGCTAAGTGTGAGCAAGCTTTCGGAATCCTGAAAGAGCGATTGACAAGTGCTCCTGTTTTGGCTATTCCAAGTGGAAATGATGAGATGGTGGTTTACACCGATGCATGTGGTACTGGACTTGGAGCAGTGCTAATGCAGAAGGATAAAGTTGTTGCATATGCAAGTCGACAACTGAAGCCGCATGAAAGGAATTATCCGACTCATGATTTGGAGTTAGCGGCGATTGTATTTGCTTTGAAGATGTGGAGACATTACCTATTGAGAGTTCGATTTGAGTTGTTTACAGATCATAAGTCATTGAAGTATCTTTTCTCCCAAAAGGATTTGAATCTTCGACAACAACGATGGTTAGAGTTTTTAGCATCATATGATTTTGGTGTAGCCTATACTCCGGGAAAAGGTAACGCAGTGGCAGATGCGTTAAGTCGAAGACATGCAGGTTTGGGTGCCATGTTTTCGGAATGGAAGAGTCTTGAGTATTTGGCTGGATTTGACTTCAGGCCTAGATGTGAATTGGAACCTGAGATGTTAACAAACTTATCGATAAGACCTACTCTAGTGGAAAGAATTGGCGAGAGCCAAAAGCGAGACGATAAGCTTGTCAAGATTATCCATGATTTGGAATCTGGATTGGACCCAGAGAAGGATAAAGGATTCGAGGTCGATCAAGAGGGTTGGCTTCGGAAACAAGGACGACTGGTTGTTCCCGATATAGATGAATTGAGAAATGAAGTTTTGAAGGAAAGCCATCACTCGAAGTTGACAATTCATCCAGGTGGAAATAAGATGTATCGGGATATGAAGAGAACCTATTACTGGGAAGGTATGAAGAAGGATGTTGGAAATTTTATTTCCAAGTGTATGAACTGCCAGTTGGTAAAAGCCGAACAGAAGAAGCCAAGTGGATTGCTTCAGCCATTAGAAGTTCCTACATGGAAGTGGGAGCAAATATCGATGGATTTTATCGATGGACTACCTAGAACCAGAGCAGGAAATGAAGGGATTTGGGTCATCGTAGATCGTTTGACTAAGAGTGCAAGATTTATTCCTGTTCGATCAACTAGGACTGCATCGAAATTGGCTGAATTGTATTTTAAGTGGATAGTTCGATTCCATGGTATTCCAAAGAGTATAGTGAGCGATCGAGACCCATTGTTCACTAGTGGATTCTGGAAGAGCTTCCAGGAAGTTTTGGGAACTGAATTGTGTTTGAGTACAGCTTATCACCCCCAAACAGATGGTCAGACTGAGAGAGTCAACCGAGTTTTGGAAGATCTTCTCCGAGCATGTGTTTTGGACTTTGGAGGATCATGGGAAGATCATCTTCATTTGGTGGAATTTTCATATAATAACAGTTACCAGTCAAGTATTGGTATGGCACCATATGAGGCATTGTATGGAAGACCGTGTAACTCTCCGACATGTTGGTTGGAAACTGGAGAAAAGCTGATGCTTGGGCCTGAAATGATTCGACAGACTTCAGATTGTATAGAGACCATTCAGCGACGAATGAAGGCAGCCCAAGATCGTCAGAAAAGTTATGCCGATATGCGTCGAAAAGATTTGGAATTCGACGTAGGAGATATGGTTTTTGTGAAGATTTCTCCACTAAAGAATGTTATTCGATTCGGGAAGAAAGGAAAATTGACTCCGAGATTTGTTGGACCATTCCCGATCGTCGAGCGAATTGGAAAGCTCGCTTATAAGTTGGAGTTACCAGAAAAGATGTCGGGTGTGCACAATGTTTTTCACGTGTCGTATCTACGGAAGTATGTGCACGACCCAAATACAGTGGTTGCTGTTGATAGCTGTGAAGATTTGAAAGTTGATCCAGTTATTAGAAGACCTCGTAAGCCACTTCGTGTTGTGGAAACTGACACGAAACAGCTTAGGAGGAAGGTAGTCAAGTTGCTCAAGGTACAATGGAGTGATGATGTTAACGACTGTACATGGGAGGAGGAAGAGACGATGAAGGCAGCTCATCCTGAACTCTTCGAGGTATGGCCCTAAGGTGTCGTGACATCTCATGAATTTGTAACTTGTTCTAGTCTTAGAATTCTGCATGCTAGGCTAGTAATTGGATGCATGGTTTGTTGATTTCTATGGATGGTAGGCATGCAGAATAGTTTTGATTGCTCTTTTTTGTTTGGAATTTCGGGGAGGAAATTCCTAAGGGGGAGAGAATGTAACGACCCGTATTTTTATGGATCGAAGGATCGTAGAATTGTTGTTCGTAAGTCTTAAGTCGTAAGTCTTAAGTCGAAAGTCTTAAGTCGAAAGTCTTAAGTCGTAAGTCTTAAGTCATAAGTCTTAAGTCGTAAGTCTTAAGTCGTAAGTCTTAAGTCAAAAGTCGAAAGTCGAAAGTCTTAAGTCGTAAGTCTTAAGTCGTAAGTCTTAAGTCGTAAGTCTTAAGTCGTAAGTCTTAAGTCGAAAGTCTTAAGTCGAAAGTCTTAAGTCGTAAGTCTTAAGTCGTAAGTCTTAAGTCGTAAGTCTTAAGTCGTAAGTCTTAAGTCGTAAGTCTTAAGTCGTAAGTCTTAAGTCGTAAGTCTTAAGTCGAAAGTCTTAAGTCGTAAGTCTTAAGTCGTAAGTCTTAAGTCGTAAGTCTTAAGTCGTAAGTCGTGGGTCTTGATGAGTCGTGACCGACTTAAGGGGGCATACAAGTTAAGGATTTCAGCCTATAAATAGGAGTGCCTATCTTCATTTTTGGAATCCGGATTTTGAAGCGACGAAGTGCTGCATTTTGAGAGCTCGACTACAACACTTCTTCACTTCTTTTCTCCACTTTAATCTTATGCTTCCATTCATCTAGATTGAAGATCAAATCGAAGATCCAAGAGTCAAAGTTGAAGGTCTACATCCATCGAAGAGAGATTTCATCGTTTGAAGGGAAATCTTGTCGGATCAAGCTAGATCCTTTGCTGTCCAGATCTAAAGTTGTTATCTTTTGAGTTGTTTAGGTGATTCGGTGAGTGGTTATCTCTCACACGGACCTAAAGGAGTATATCGGATCGGTGGCTTGTTTATGTGTTAAAGATAGAGATTTCTTGCATTTTCCTTAAGTCTGCATGTAGATCCATTGTCTATGAAGTTTTGGATACCCATTTTGCTACATGTTAACTTATATAAGTTTATTCATCAAGTTTTAGAGATATTTGCTTATGATTCATACTTGTTAGATTTGGACATTTTAATTACGAAATTGCCATTCTTGTATAATTGCTTATTAGATCTTGTTTGAATGTTTGACTGCTTGGATTAATGATTGATTTGATTGATAGATTGTTGCAAATTAGCTAATAGTTGATTTGGACAAATTGGTCGAAGATGATTTAAAAGCTAAGTGGAGAGGCTCTTGAGTGGTGAAAGTAGCTTGTGGCATATGAAGCGGATGTTAAAGTTCATATGGATAGATTCGATGATGATGGACTTTGCTATGATGCGATGAAGCAAAGCATGATGTGAGATAGCCTTGATTTAATCCAGACGGGATCATCCCAAGCACGTTAATAACTCGATGATGCTGTTCGAGTTGGTTGATAATGGTGGGCTCGAGAGGCGCTTGGGCTAGTATGAGAATAGTCGTTGAGGAGGATAACTAGGAGGCTGAGATTTCATCGTTGTTGAAGGTTCTAGCATGCTCAAAGAAAGAGTACGTTGGGCAGATTCGATAGTCCCAAACACGGGCTGCGACGACGTGCTAGTACTCTGGGTAGTTGCGAAAATTCCTAGGCACGGGCTGCGATGACGTGCGGAGTTGTGTCTAGAACCGGGGTTGCCATTAGCCCTTGACTGACGGCTGAAAGAATGCGCCGGTCATTCAATTAACGATGGTATCAAGGCAATGATAACAATGATAGCTAGGGTCATGGATGTTTGGTTGTATTGTCACTCGGTCTCAAGAGCGATGTTTTGTGGGTGCTTATCTGATCTTGGTTTAGGCCTTGGTGGTTTGTACTTGGAAAACATCGACCTTGACTCGAGTGATAATTGATTTACTTTAATTGTCTGCTTTGCTATGTTTGTTCTGCTTAGGGTGTTTGGGGGCTATCACTGTAGAAAGAGGTGGAGTGGGATGGTTGGGTTCCTATTCCTTTGTACCCTTTATACTCTTTTGGTATGTTTGATAGTTGATTTACTGCTCACTAAGACTTTTGTCTGACTCAAGGTTTTATGTTTAACTCTTATTACCTTGGGCTGTTCATCCATGTTGGGATGGGCAGACTAGGTAGCAGGTGATAGGTGCTGTTCTTAGTGACTAACGCTGTTGATGACGAAGACGAGCAGGAGGCTTTTGCATATTGTTTTCTTACTATATGTACTGGGTATTCCGCTGTTTGTATGATTCTCTGAGTGTTATGTAGTGAGGCTTGATGTATTGGCTGTTCAGATGTTTGTATCAAATTGTTATGAGCTTATATGATGAGACTTCTGTTAGAGCTTCACTATGTATACTTTCTATTGTATTTTACCCATGCGCTATGAGTCATACGATAGACTATTCTATGTTTACCTTATCCTAACGATCATCCGTGGCTGCCTGGCACACTTTACAGCGCACTATTTCCTTGTATGGTGTGGGAGTCATGGGTGGTCGTCACACCAATCATCATCGGTGTTGAAAATTATTCGAGTTCGAGCTAAAGAGAACAATAACCATCCAACTCGAATCAAGATCGAGTTCAAGCAATCAACCAGAAAAGCAAAAAGGAAAATAACATACCAATTTTGATTCGAACTCGACGCAAAATGAAGGAGCCGTGAGCAAAGTGAAGAGACGGTCGATTGCCGATGCAAATTAGAGTAAAAGCCACTGTAATCAACTTATAATCAATCGGCGAATTCAATTTTCTAAAGCCCTAATTTCAGAATGAGGAACGAATGAAGTAAGAGGACGAAGCCATTTTCAAGGCAAGTACAAGGAGTTGGTCGGTATAATAAAAAGAAAAGGGGACTCTTTTAATTCTTTATTGGGCCGGCCTTTTTTCAAGTACATAAGGCTTTAATTTTTTAAATTAGGGTTTTGATTTAATTTGTGTTTAATTTGTATTTTTCTGTTTTTAAACGTTGAAATTTCTAGTCGTGTGACTAGGGTACAAACTACGTGGCGTAGTTTGAGAATTCACAACTCAATGGCTGAGTTATGACAGGGTTTTGAGCGTAGAGTTAAGGCTAGTCGATAGCGGGTGTCGCGAGTTTATGAGTGTAAGCGTCTGACTACTTAATTTCTAGTAGAAACCTTAGGGGCAGCACGTAGGCAGGGTATTGCCGAAGCTGGATAAATTCTGTGTCTTTATTTCTATATTTATTATTCTGCTATTATCTGTGCTGTTATTATTCTGATATATCTATGTTGAAACAATTTTATAAACTTCCGCAATAAAATTGATAGTATCACCCTATTCACCCCCTCTCTAGGGTGATATCGATCCTACATGTTTGACAACATTTGTTAAATTAAAGGAGTTGTTGATGAGTGCTCCAGTTTTAATTATTCCTAATGGTACCAAACCTCTCACCTTATATGGATGCATGCGATATTGGCCTTGCTGTTGTCCTCATGCAAGAAGGGAAAGCAGTGGCGTATGCATGTCGAAAGTTGAAGAATCACGAGAGGAATTATCCAATGCATGACTTGGATTTAGCTGTTGTTGTATTTTCATTGAAGTCATGGAAGCATTATTTGTAGGGCTAGGGCTTTGGGTTATTTATAGACCATAAATCTCTTATTTTCGCGTTATCACAAATGGAGTTGAATTTAAGAAAGACAATAGCGGTTGATTGAGTTCTTCATCCTATGACTTCGAGATTTCTTATACTCCAAGGAAAGTAAACGTGGTCTCCAATGATATCAGTAGGAAGCATGCTGAGGTCAACGCCATGTTGTTAGAGTGGAGGAAATTTGAGTTTATATCAGAGCTTGATTTTTGAACCCGATCAGAATATGCACTTGGACTGTTAGTGGCGATGGAGGTTAGGCCTTTGCTGATGGATCATATTAGGTTTAGTCAAAGGCAAGACATGTTATTGGTTAGTACCATCGATCAATTAGGATTGGGTGAATGATTGAGCCATTTGGATTGTTACTTCAAAGTCTATAAGTGTTAGCTAAAGAGAGATAGGAGACTATGTGTACCACATGTCAAGAGTTGATAGAAGAAGTCTTGGGTGAGTATCACAATTCAAGAATGACTATTAATCCAAGAGAAGATAAGATGTTTTAGGATGTGAAGAGGATATTCTTCTAGCAAGGATGAAGAGGCAGATGGCGAAATATGTGGCGAAGTGTATGATGTGCCAAAAGGTAAAGGTAGAACAGAGCTAGCCGAGTCGGATGCTACTTCTGTTAGATGTGCAGCAATAGAAGTGGGAGCGTATATATTTGGATTTCGTGGATGGATTACCTAAGAGTAGAAGGGGGAATGAGGCATATGATTATAGCAGATCATCTCATGAAAATTCTATATTTTATTCTAGTAAAGAGTACGAGAACAATGGCGACGTTGGCAACATATATACTAAAGAAGTGGTCCGACCATATGCAGTTCCAGCTAGCATAGTGAGTGAATGAGATCCACCTTTTATGAGCAAATTATGGGTCGATTGTGTTGAATTTGAGTACAGCATATCACCCACAGACTGATTGACAGACTGAGAGAACCAGGTGTCAAAGGACTTCTTTAAGGCTCGTATATTGGATTATGGGGGATCTTGGCATGATCAACTACCTCTTATGGAGCTTGCATATAATAATAGCTATCAAACTAATCTAGGCATGCCACTGTTAAAAGCATTACACTGAAGGCTATGTAGGCCACCTTCGTGCTGGTGGGAGTCTATAGATACGATTATTTTGGGCCAAAGATGGTTAGAGATACTATGAAGAAGGTGGAGCTTATAATAAAGAGGATGAAAACTACGACAAGATCGATATAAGTCATATGCTGATAGGTGGTGGAAAGATTTGAAATGTAATGCGAGAGATTTGATCTTTGTTATAGTTTTTCCGTTGAAAGGAGTAGTATGGTTGGGAAGTTTAGGAAAGTTAGCACCCAGATTTGTAGGCCCATTTTAAGTGCTGGAGAAGATATGGAATTTAACATATAGAGTGGAGCTTCCAAAGAAGATGGCGGGAGTCCATAACTATTCCATGAGTCACATTTTCAAAAATGTGTACATGATTCGAAGACTGTTGTTGCACCTAATCAATTGGAATAGGTAGAGTTAAAATCTGAGCCGAATTCATCCTACGGTTCGACCTGTATTTTGGAACATGGGATGAAGCGACTTAGGAACAAAGGGGTGAAGTTGGTTAAATGTAATAGGGAAAAGATTTGGCTAGGATTACATGAGAGCCTGAAGAGAAGATGATGGCTACTCATCCTCAATTCTTTCTAGTATGTTACCTAATTTGGTTTAATTTCATTAGTTAAGTTATTCTATGATGCTTGGATGATTTGGTTATTAGATTTCATATTGTTGAAATTGCGTTCATGTAGAGTATATGTATATGTATATGTATATGTACATGTATATGTATATGTATATGCATATGCATATGCATATGCATATGCATATGCATATATATGTATATGCTTATGTATATGTGTGTATATATATAAGTATGTATGTATGTATGCTTATATTAGTGTGTTATGCATCCATGTCATATTTTCTTGCATTTCATATAGGTTGCACTAGTTGTATTTCTGCATTCTATGCATAGATGTTTCAAGTTTATGGCATCATTCATATATATATGTTGTTTATGTCATTCATATCAATATATTCGTTGAATAAGTTGCATGTTATGATTGTATGTTTGATTAATATATGTTTGGCGAATGGGTCGATGTTATATAACATTTTACATTCCTTAGGAATTTTAAGGATGAAATTCTTTTAGGGGGATGTAATACCCCAAGAAATTAGTAAAATTTTTAACTAAATATTAATAGTACAATAATGTGAAAATAATTTAATTGAACGTGCTACTAAAATAAATTAAAATAAGGAGAGGAAAAATGGTTATTTTTCCAACTATATAATTTAAAAACGAATCAAACGCCATTGCAACCGTCTCATTTTTCTAGTTCATGCAATATTTTGGTTTGCCTCGTTTGGAGTTTGTATGAAGAAATTATGGTCAAAATAGTATCGGCTAATCGAGCACCAAAACTTAGAGTTTGAATTTCAAATCGATGGTTATCGCCCTCCTACTTAAGAGATTGAAATTCACTTACCTTTCAGTTTTCAAAACCAATGCTCTTTCTTCTTCTTCTTCTTCCTTTATACAAACAAAACAAAAATCTTCACATCTCCCTCAAAACTCAACGAAATCGCATGAAATCAGCAGCGTCATGATGCTAGCAAGGAAGGCTATCCATCTACACTAACTTGGAGACAACATTGTGGACCACGAAGGTGCAGAAGGAAGGACAACAGAGGTTTAGGCAATAAACGATGAATTTGGTGAGTGATTCATGCTTTCTTCATCATATAAGTCAATTGGTATGTAGGTTATATTAATGTAGATAAATAAATATAAGTAATTAAATTTATATTTAAATGAGATTTGAGAAGGTATTTGTTAAATACAATAAGTAAATGGGTTTACAGTAAATTCTAGTAATTTGTTGATTATACACTTTAATTGATGAAATAAAACTTTGAACCAGACTTAGAAATGTAAAGTTAGGTACTGCGGACGTTCTCAGGTGACCGTAGGCGAAGCGAAGGCAATTGGAGGCAAAACAAAAAGGTGAAACTTTACAAATATGTGGCCTGACAATTCCAATAAATCCTAGTGCACTGGTCCACCTGTTAGTGCAATTGTGGCATCGATGGCCTATATTTTAGGGCAGGTTGAACCTGGACCGTTATGGACTATATAAATTAATGTTCACTGATTCAATCTTGTTTTTTCTTATTTTCGAATGTGGTTGGAGGCTATTAATGAGGCAAGTGATGGCATTACGAATTCAAGTGAATGTGTGTAATGATTGGTCTATTTTTGAGATGGAAATGTATGTTGTTGTAATACGTAAAGTGATGCAACCATGGATGTAAAGTGAATGAATCTATAGTGCAAGTAGGCATCCTAAAATATTAGGGATATGGACAACAATATAGATAAAAATCTGTGACAAAAGTAGGTAATCCAAGTAGCATTTCTCCCCCGTTGTTCTTCGGTGGACCGACGTGGAGGTGGATGTAAGGGACCCTGTAGGCTATGGCATACCAGGGCGTAAGTTCAATTAGTATGAAGACAATAAGCTACCTTGTAGGGTTTGGGCGGTCTAGGAAAGTGAGCTCTATATGCTTTGAAGCTTTCCTCTATGATAACGACTTCTGTAATCATTGTTGGACACTCTATCTGGAAGCGGTTTTCTAAAATGACTCCACGGCAGACTGCTTTTTCGAAGTATGGTGGCCAGCTTTCAGTTTTGTTAAGCCAGAAGAAGATAAAAAAACTATTACATTTTTGAACTTCTGCGTAGTTATGCTGTTAAACAGCTGGTCAAAAGTTTTAAAAAATCAAAATTGAAAACAAAATGCTCAAGCTATATCCCCCACTTTATCTTGTTATGGATACTAGAAAAGTGTATGGTACCAAAGGTTGCCTAGGTTCCAGGGGATTAGCAAGGTATTTCCATTCTGAATTAGTATTCTCTAAGATGACTCAATATGAGTTTTCTACTTTATACGACAATATGCTTGGTACGATTTCAGAAGAAAATTATACTGATCCGTATCCACAGTATAGAAGGGGTACAGCCCGTCTTTATGAGGATGTTAGTTGCAAGGACGAGGAAGTTCTTTTTCTTACTCTGTAGCTTAGAAAGAGTTCAATTCCTTTTGCTAACTTCCCACCTCCGACGTAATCGTACCGCTATCCCAATAGGATGAGGCCCGACTCGCGTCGTTCCAACAACCGACGGCCTCAGTATACGATCGCGCGCAGTAACTGGGAGTCCTATTACATGCCAACTTTCATTTACCAACCCACCCCTTCTCTAGTGAGCTTCAAGTATGCTCTTCTCTTTGATGAATGAAACCAGGATAGTATTTTGAGATGCGGGAAGCCAAGAGAGCTAGTTCTCTCGAGAGCGGAAGCGAGACGCCAAACCACCGCCCAAAGCTTAGCCGGTCCTTCTCAAGTCAGGTGTGAATCTTTATTAACATAACCTTATTAAAGTAAAGAATCGGTACAAACAAGAAAGACTCGCGAGTAATATGATTCAAGATCTTGATCTTGATTCTACTTCTTGAAACTTGGAATCTTTGATCTTGATGGAATGCGTGATTCTCTTCTCATATTCAAGATCAATATTCTTTCCGCAGACTAGTGAGACAATGCTCATATTCTTGACTTGATCTTTCTTGCCCTCCCGTTGGTCGCCTTCATCATCAACAATTCTGTTAATTGCTTGCTTCCAAGTCCGCCTTCCACTACAATAGATAGGTCTTCCAGAACCTCGTTTTCGGAGAACGAGAATCCTTTTTTCGGATGAGGCTAGCAATTGAACAAAATGAATGGGTCTATGAGTTTTTCCACTAGCGGACAGATTGAACAAGCAACGCAGGGGGCATCCAATACTTTATACAAAAAAATGAATTATACTTTTTTTAATGGGTGTGATTCGTTGGACATAAATCCAATTTTTCAAAATTTTTGATTCCTTAGAATTATTTTTTCATTCCCGGTGGTATTAAGGTACGTTGTCTATCGACCTCTAGACGAGCGAAGTGAGCGGGACCGATCCAGTATATTCCAACGGCCTTAGGTCGTTGTGACTCCTCCTTGTCGTTCCCCTTGTTGTTAGTAGTTGCTTCCTAATTAATATACAGCTATGCTACCTCGGCTTGGAATGCAGCTAACCGACAGATGTAGGAAATGAAGCCATGAATGCACTCGTAGGGCAAAGGAAGTCTTGCGATCAGACTCGGTAGTGGCTTTGACCTTATGGCTTTGGCCTGATAGGAAGAATTTCAATAAGTATGATTGAACACCATAGCTATTGCCACTCTCGGATCTAACTCTCTTTCTTTTTCTTTCGGGCTTAGCCTAAAAGATCCCGCCCAGTGTCCCCCTCTTTCCCCCGCCGCCTTCCCACTCGCGGGAGTATCCAATGACAACATATTTACTAGTTATATCATCTGCAATCGCTTGAATCTCGAGACGTTCCTCGAACCAATCATATATTAAATAAATAGGATGATTTTATACATATCAAGATATAATTACTAAATTTAATAAACGAAATTAGAAATTAAAAGAATCGTTTTCTAAAAATATTGTTTTTAGTCTACTTTTTAATGTATCCCACTTTTCTAGTTACTGAGAGAGGCCAACTCTACAGTTCGCTTGTTCACTTCGTTCAAGGCACGAAATACAGAGTTCCAGAGGCGCAATTAATATACTGGGCCCAACTATTGAATTGAAGATGCTGTTCCATAAAAAAGAATAGAATGACTACTCGAATCAACCGAATAAGCCGACAGAAATGACGGATTCTCGCTACGCACCTCCGTTCCCACAGACTGATTCTCTTGCACTCTGTCCCACTCTGTTCACTCGGGACTACTGATACGTCGGAGCAAGAACTACGCCTTAGCCGCACAAAGCAAACTGTGCCAGGTTTTCGAACATAGAATAGAGAGAGGATGCTCGAAGCTCGAACATAGAGAGAGGTAAATTGGTATGGAGTTTGGAGGATTGAACCTAACATTCTTTTGACTGGAAGGAATAAGTAGAGTGGCCTGATCCCGGAAGAGAGCTTACTGACTACGTGCCTGCCAGGGAGAAAAGGCATGTAACTAGTTCGGGTTGAACCGCTAGCTATGCACCTTTCCTCTTGCAGTCTTATAGGACTTGCTTCTTTCGGTTCCTTCCTTCTCAATGCCCGGGCATACATCCATACCAGATGAACCTCAACTCTGTCCTTGATGAATCAACAATCATCTTAGTCGCCTCCCTATCGGTCGCCTCATCCCAATTAATATCTTGGCCTTTCTTCCTGAGAGGATTCGGTGTCAAAGATTAGCATCTGATTCTCAACTACAAGATAAGTGAGAGCATTTGTTGCATCTATTAAGTCAAAGCTAAGAAACGATTCGGGTTGATACGACCCTCAGTCTTCTTTTTGGGAGATTAGGTGCCTAGCCTCGGATGGAGACTTTGGTAAAACAATATGAAAAGATTTCAGTAGTTACTCGGCATCAAGCAACTATTGGTACATTGTTGAATCAAAATAAGGCTTTGATAATTTTGTGAAATGCACTCTTCCGGGAACCAGTAACGCATAAACCATGTCAAACCAAGACCGATCAATATCCGAACGGAACAGATTCGAACTTCTCCTAGAAGAGTTTCCGGTGCGAAGCTGTGCTTTGCTTTTTTACGAGGTGCTGCCTGTGACTCCACATGGGAAAAAGGGAGGGTGCTGAACTGCAAACTTTCGTGTTCAGAGCATTGCCTTGTCTGAGGTGCTTGTGCTGGTGAGTAAGCAGCGCCTACCAGGCTAAGCTTTCCTTTCGTCGAAAAGGCTAGACTGGTTCCTTTTCAGCTAGTCCGGCACCAACTCTTCGATATATCTCTTGCTGGAAGTATCCCTGATCCCACTGATAACGAGTGGGACCAAATAACTCGAACAACTCGTGCCTCGTTACCTTTCCTGTTCAGGGCATTCCTTTCCCATGCATGCATAAAGCTGGAAATGCCTAATAGCCGCCTCATCATCTTTACCGGGTGAGTGGATTGAGTATCAAGTACTCCTCCCTTTGTTGTTCAAACAAGGACTTCGCCCGGCGAGGCAATTCGACACCGTGACATGGTCTAGTTAAAGGAAAAAATTCCTAGGCGACCCCTAGCATTAACAAAGGAAACCTATCCCAGATGGTTGAGCAAGCAGTTCATAAGCTACCTAGCTGGTTCGCTATCTTGTTCAATTGATCGGGGTCGCCTTTCCCATGTCGAAATGGATTGAGCCTACTCAGATCAGAACTCAACTTGTTGATTCTCTTTCGTCTATCGACCGGCCGGCATTAAGCAACCTTCGTCCCTCGGTCTAAGAATAGTTTGGATCGGGTTGATGTCACGGTGGAAACAGGCATCCCTATAGCGCACGAGTTGGGTCTAGGGAAGTGAGTCTACACATATGTGATGTGATATGACTAGATGTACATGGTATTTAGATACAATATGACTAGTAAGACGTTAGGTGGCCAAGCGTTAGACTCTTATCATGCTATAGTATTAGTTTTGTAGTCCATGTACTATAAAGTATGGCTCACCCACCAGACTTATCTCTGACCTGTAACACCCCGTAAAACTAAAGGTAATTAATAAATATTTACTAAGGCTCAAAAATAAATTTTATCAAGCGTTCATGTTTGCTATGAAATTTGCACCATTCCGTTCATGATGATTTTCTAAGCAACTTTTATATTTGGGGTTTTCAATTGGAGTTCAGATGAAGAAGTTATCAGCATTTGATCATATAGGAACGAAAATAATTAAAAAGGAACAAAAGAAAATAAAAAATAAAAAATACATGGACCCCACCAACCGACCTCCTCCTTAGGCCGGTTAACCGTCTAGAAGGGAGCGGTTGACCGCATAAGGTGGCGCCTAAGGTTGAACCTTGGCCGAATGGCCTAGATTTTATTATCTTAAATCAAACTGATATGATTGATTCAAGTGCCTATAAATATAGGCCTAGCACCTTACTTTTCTTCTCATATTTTCTAATCAAAGCAGCGAAGCTCTACCATTTTTCATTCTCCACTATTTCGATTAATTATATAGTATTGCATATAATATATATATGTATGTATATGTATATGTATATGTATATGTATATGTATATGTATATGTATATGTATATGTATATGTATATGTATATGTATATGTATATGTATATGTATATGTATATAATTAGGGAAGGAAAAAAAATAAAAAGAAGAAGAGGAGGAGCGAATCGATGCAGCGTAGAAAGGTAAATTTTATAAGAAAAAATCTATATTCCCCTTAAACCCAAATCTTTTATCATATCTATAATCCTGATAGTGTGTGTATATATGTCTTTTTTTACATATTCTTTTGAAATAGAATGGAAAAGGAGTTAAATTAAAGGGTTGAATTTGGATTTGTAAGATTTGAAAAGTTAGAAAGATAAGTGGGAAATTATATGATTTTTATTTAACATTGAGATTTATACCATTGAGTTTTATTTAATTATTATGTCTATGCAAGATCTATTGAATTATAGGCTTAGAAATAATGTATTCACTTGAAATCTTGCCTACATATTCTATAAATTAGGTAATAGGAATTAGAATGATATTTACACCCTAATATGGAAGTTTGGGAATTAGTCCTGAATTTGTCAAAATGGAATGTTGGCAATATTGGAAGATCTATTCCATATTTATGATAATTGGGTGTAAATTATTAGTATAAATTTAGATTGCCTAATTTGATTGGAATGTGAATTTCCATATTTAATTTATTGGGAGCATTTTGGATACATTTAGTTGTACCTATTTCCGCATAGTTTTCATAAATTATCTAGTTCCACAACTATATATAGAAAGTGTCCTTTTAAATTGTAAGGAATATACCAAAAAGGAAAGAGATGTGTAAAGTATAAGTGTTCTCCTCCGTAGTTTACATTGTCTATTTTAATAAAAGAAAAGAGATAATTCCTTGTAATTTCAAATGGGTCAAAAATCTCATTTTGATAATTATGGAAAGTTATAATGGTAATCCTTTTTACAAAGGACAACTATAATATGTTAAAATGTGGAAATGAATGTTCCTTACAGAATGTACATATAAATATGTTTTGAAATTCCTAAGCATAAGAATTAATGAGTTAGAAATAGAAATACACACATGTATAACCGCACCTATTGATTAAATACACACATAAATAGATATATATATCTATATATAGCATAATATATGATGATACACATATTAGTTATAATTTGGACTAGTTATTAATAACTCAGTAAATTATAGGACTAGGAGACATAGATGGAAAAGAGGTAGTAACTCCAAAAAAAGTAGGGCAATAAACGTGCAGTTAATAGGGAGTTGCATGAATTAAATGGGGACATACACGCATTTAGTAGGACTGACTAAAGAGTTTAGTATGGCATTTATGGGAAATGAAATAGGCATAAAATGATAAGTGAAAACGAATAAATAAATGTCATCAGTGGTTATCCAATTAGAGTAATAGTGACCCTTTATTACGGAAGATCGGCATTTACAGGATATAGGAGGGAAATAGAAAATATATGTAATAAGCATATAAGATACGAGTTAAATGCTAAGAGGCAATATAATTTTTATAGTCATAAATTATATAGCCCTAATAATACATTTAGGATAAGTATTAATTAGTGGGCCTAGTCTAATATTTAATCTTAGGATGATTGGTTTGGTTTAGTAAGGGTTGGGATGCGAGGTCAATAGAGTTACACAACAGAAGTTTGCCCTTCATTTAAAGACTATTGATAGTTGTGTATACTTACTACTGAAGTGGGGCATCTCCAACCATAGGACCCATGGTACACATTGCATATAGGTAGGGGAAAATATACCAAGAATTCGCCTCAGATTTGAAGTATTAAATGTCTCATTATATTTAAGGATGTCAAGGGGTTTGCTTCATCGTGGGAAGCATTAAATAGCCATTGGGTTTGCCTCCTTCCTATTTAAGAAGTCTTAGATAACCAACCATGGTATCTAATAGAGAAATGGAGTATGCTTCAATTCTAACAAGAGGATTTAAGTAACTAGAAGGCAATTTTCTTGATTTACATTAGGTTGGTCTAAATGGGATTTCGGTTGTGGGAGATCAGTGGGCTATATAAGTATTGTTTTGGTATTTGTATTTTGTAGTAGGGCTAGCATATAGGCTATGAAAACTAGCGGTCTCGAGCAGTAGTTAGCAAAGACTTGGGTTATGCCCTGATGGATTTCGCTCAAATAATCTCGTTCAATATGTGTGTGTGTGTGTGTGTGTAAGTAAGAATATGAAAATAAGATAAAATATATTAATGAAATTACACGCACATATATATAAACTAATCAAATCAAAATTCAATAATAAATCAATCACTATATATATATATATACACACACACACACACACACACACATATGTTTGCATCAAAATTGTTAACAAACACCCAATTGTAGATGAAAGCACCCAATCACAGATACAGATCACAGATAGATTGTATGTAGTAGAATTAAATATGAAGAACATCCAAAAAATTAAAAAGAAAGTAGTAGAAAGACAAGATTTAAAGTCGTTCGGCGTTGTAGCCTACGTCCACTTGAAAGATTTGTTGTTTATTAGTGATTCTCAACTGATTTACAAGAGTAAAATTGATAGTATCAGAGTTATAATGGAGTTCGGCAGAATAGCGGCGTAGAAGAGTCCATGATCCCTTTTCTGGAAGCATTGGGCTGCTATTTATAGGCATGGCATGGAAATATCTAACTAGATATCAGAAGACTCCTCACACGTGGGTGGGCCCATGTGATCGATCCCTAGACATTTGGGATCGATACATGATCGATGTGTATATAATTCATAATTATCAATAACAACTCCATTTGGGCTGAGATCGATCAGAGACCAAGTAGTGGTGGTACGCAAGCTCCTGTGAAAATTTGGTGGCATTTGGACTTGTAGATCTTGAGTTATGATCGATCCAAGCTTGAACTTGCAAAAGGCTGGCGTCTTCGTGTCTCTCCCATTCGTATCGATCATATTCAGATCGACGGCCATTCGTATCGATCATACCTGCGTCAATGTCGTGGCGCTACATTTCAGGGTCGATCCACTTTTCATGCCGCGTGACCGCTTCCTCCTCTTTTTCATGCTTTGTTTTTATCGTCTTGGAATGCTTCATTTCACATCGATGATCTACAGACTACTTCGTATTGGTGTATGATTATCCTCTTCGTATCGATCGTTAGCCGATCGATACGAACCAAGTTGACGAGGAGTGATACGAATTATGTATGGACGAGATTGATACGAAGCATTGCTTGTTGATGGATACGAAGTGAAGTGACCATGATGGATACGAAGTAGAATGAGCATGGATGGATACGAACTGGATTAAACATGATGGATGACATCGATGGATACGAACCGATGGCTTTTCTCTTGATTTTGGTCGACCTATATCTCGAGCATACGAACTCCGATTGGCTTGAAATTTGGAATGTTGACTTTTATAGTTTTTCTTGTCCTACGATGTCAATTGTAGATCGATCCAGATTCGGGCAAAACTTATCAGTATCCATAGCGAACCTGTGTATAACTTATCTTCGAGACCAATTATCTTCAGTTTTCAGTCAATTCTTTGATGTCACAACCTTGCCAAAAGGCATGTTTTGTAATTCGATAAGCTGGATGCTCATATCGTTGTAATGACCTATAAAGAGATTGATCACCTTACATGATTGTGAATAGTTGTAACATCCCGGAATTTTTAACAATATCAATTTAATAATCTGTAGTTAAAATTAAATTGATATTGATAATATGTTAATAATTATTCAAATAAATTTAATAACCTTCTTCAATAAATATTTAAATTGGTTATTTATCTTTTAAAAATAATAATTGATTTCTGTTTACAATATGAATATATGGTTTATATTTTAAATAGATTGGCATTTGTTTTAATTTTAATAAGTAAAGCATATTTTCTAGTTGTAGTAATTTTGAAAATTTGTTTTAATTAATATTTAAGCTTTTCAAAATTTAATAAATGATTATGGTTTAATTTAATAATTAAATCATGTTTTAAAATTCTAATATATACATTATAAATTGAAAGTTTTGATTATTAATTAGTATTGAGTTTTTAAAACTATTTCATAAATAAATATATGATCTTAAAATTTATTAGAAAAATATAAAATGTTTCAAATTAAATTAGATTGAGTTTAAATTTAGAATAAATTCAATAAAATGTTTTATGGTTTAATAAAATGGATATTTTACTTATAAAAATATAATTTCTTGTGAAATGACTTTTGTAAAACAATATTAAAATTGTATTAACTTTATAAATAAGTTTGAATAGAATTTGTAATTTTTATTTCAAATTTTATTTTATTTGTAACTTGATTTGAGAATATTTGATTTGGAATTTAGTTTGAATTTAAATTCAAAAGTATAAATTTTGAATTGTTTAATTATTTTATGTAAATGTTTATTTATAAACATGAATTGTTCTTATTTCTCTTGTAAATTTATACACATGTTAAATATAAACTAACAATTTAAAACTAAGCTAATAAAACATACACTTGTATATTTAAATACTAATTATCTTTAAAAGATAACATGTGTTGCATTTTAAAGAGTAAATTTAACAAGTGTCTAACAATTTGACAAGTGTTAGAATTTTGTTTAAATTTTCTTGTCTTTTAATAAAATCTGAAAATACATTTAGTTGAAGTTTACATCTCCATTTCATTTTCATTTCCTAAATCAAATGAAAATCAAATCTGCATATTTTAATTGTGCATTTCCTCTTCAAATCAAGTAGAAACCTGCATACCTCAAATTCATTAACAAGCCACAAGTCTGCATACCCCAAAAATCTGCATATACCAATTTATCAAACCCTGTACAAATTCATCAATTTGCATATTCACTTCCTCAAAAGCAAATTGAAGTCTGTTCTTTTTCTCTACACTCTGGTTCAAACCTGGTTGATTGAACACCTGCATGGAAGCATTTTAGTCAGTGGAAACAATTAGGCAAACCTGCATATCAATTCAAAACTTAGATTTAAACAGAGGAGCAAGCTCTGCATATTTGTTTTCTGCAAAAATTCAAGGGATCAAAACAGCTCTGCATATGTTAATAAGTGAGTAACTTTAAAATATTTAATTTCTTACTTAGGTTGCATGCTTGTTTGTCTTGATATAAATATGTATTGTTGTGTTTTGATAAAAGTCTGAAGTGAGATATAATATGTGCATGCTGTGTTTTATTTGTTTATTCTGTTTAATTTCCCAGACAACAAACATCAATTAAATTTTCATCTTTTAGTTAAGTTTTTGATGGAATGAAGTTTATAAAGTGAAGTAGTTGATTATCTTAAATCAATAACTAAAATTTTATGTAAGTTAAGAATTAATGATTTGGAAAATTAAAATATCAGGAGTTGTCTCTGAAAACACAGAGCAACATCAATGCATGTTGAATTCATTAAACCTCAAACATGTTTATTTATTTATTCAGTATCATAAACCAAAAATACTATCTGTAACTAGATTTTTAAATCAAAGATTGGAATTTTTAGGTAATAAATGAAGTTGCTTTTGGGTTTTGAACTAAAAATGGAATTTTAGTAAATTCTGATGATTTTTGAATGGGGAGATCTCGGGGTTCTTCCTGAAGGAAATAGATTGAGTGGGGAGTAAGGGAAAAATCTTGGATGTTGTTATAATTATCTGAGTAATGGCAGATTTGGGGATTTTACCTTTTAACCCTAGTTTTTAGTGTTTTGAAGAACCGATCATTTCTGTTTAAAGGATGGATCGAGTGTCACAAGCTTTTGAGGGCTGGAAGTTTAGCCGTAGTTGAAGACGTGGGCAGAATAGTTCATCGACAGGTGGTCGGAGGGAAGAGTATTGATCGTTGACAGGTTTTGGAAGGGGAAACTGTGTTTTGTTTCCAGGTTTTGGGTTTAAGACCCTCAAAATTGAATTAGTGGTTTGAAGCATGAATTGAAGGTCGTAGTGGGAAGCTAGGTTGGAATCTGATGAGATGCGATGGTCGTTGGCGATCATCAATGGCCGGAGGCGCCGTGCATATGCACAGTGGAGTAGGGTACAGGTGATGTTGGTTAGTTGAGGGTGGTCTCGGGTAAACTCTGCTTTGACTCGAAGTGGAGTAGTGTTTTCCTCGGGGATGTGGGGTTGCAGACTCGAAGAAATTGTGGGGGTTCTGGTTTTTGTTTTACTGGTTTTATAAAACCTGTAATCTCTGGGTTTAAAAAAAATGTAAAAGCCTGAATCATTTTAATGATTAAGCAATTTAAATCATGTTTTGAATTCAAGTTTGAATTTATTTGAATTCAGGTTAGTTTAACATTCCAGTTTAAATAAATAAAGTGTAAAAGAATTTTTACAGGTTTGATAAACCTGAACCTGTTTTGCAACCTGACAGTATTTGAGTTTTTAAAATTTAAAACTGAATTTAAAAAAAAAAAGTGTAGAGCAAGTTTTAAAACAAGTTTAAAATCTTAATTCAAAATAAGTTTGAATTATAGATTTAAAAATGTATAAGTTTTATAAAGATAGAAGGTTTTTAACAACTTTGAAATTTGTTAAAGTGTTTTATAAAATGTTTTAAAAATCTGAAGTTAAGATTTAAACAGAGTTTAAAATTTAAATTTAAATCTGGATTCAAAGCTAATTTGAATCTTAAGTTTAAATCTAGAATCGAAGTGGATATGTATTTCAGTTTTTGAAATTGAAAGAAAACTTGAAGTTGAAGATTTAAACTAAATATAAATTGAAGTTATTGAAAGGTTAAAAGTTATAAATTGTTTAACTTTGATAAGTTTAAATTATTTTCATTTTAAAATCTGTATTTAAAATGAAATTCGGAAACAAGTTCAAAAGTACCTTGTTTAAAATAAAATTTGTTTTAAACATAATTTAGAAATGCCTTATTTTTAAAATTTAGTTAAGAATGAATGCTTTGAAATTAATTTATTAAAAAAGTAATTAAGTAATAATTAATTAATTAATTTAATTAATTATTAAAGTTGAATGAATATTGATTTAGGGGTTAATCAATTTTAATTTAGATCATTAATTAGATTTTTAAGTAATGATTAATAAATTATTAATTAAGTAATTAAGTTTTTAATCAAGGTTAATTTATTTAAATAATTAGACTTTAAATTATAGATAATTAAAGATAATTAAATTGTAATTAATTTAAGTTAATTATTTTGTAAAATAATTAGAGAAGGGTTAATGAAGGTCATTAACCATGATTATTTAACAAATAATTAGTGTAGTTAATTATTTATAATTAATTAGATTAATTAATTTATTAATAATCAATTGTAATGGTTTGAGTATAATTGCTTAATAAAGTAATTAAGAAATTAATTACTTAATGTAATTAATTTAGTTTAATGGGATTGTTTAATTTAATTAATTAAGTTTAATTAATTTTAAACATATTGGGTTTATAAATAATTACTTTATGTAATTAATGATTTGGGAATTACTCAGCTAAGTAATTGTTTAATAATTACAGATTGTAATTAAGGAGATGTTTAAGTATGATATAATTTGGATTAATTATCTAGTAATTAATCAAATAATAAATTAAGAAATTAATTTAAGGATAATTAATTTGGTTTAATATAGTAATTAAGTTAGTTAATTACTTAGAGTAATTAATTTAAGGAATAATTAAGGATCATTAATTATTTAATTAATGATGTAATTAAAGTTGATTAATTATGATTAATTAATCAATAATAGGTAATTAAAGGTTAATTACTGTTTATTTGAGAATAATTAATTTTTTGAAATTAATTAAGGATAATTACATGAATGTAATTAAGAGTAATTAATCAAGAGTGATTAATTAGGATGATCTATTTTGAATGATTAATTGATTGTAATCAATTAAATAGATGGGTAAGCAAGTTATAATTTGGTGAAGTAATTAATTTAATTCATTTTAAATTAATTAAAGATGAAGTAATTAGTTTAATTTATTTTAAATTAATTAAAGTTGGGGTAATTAATTTAATTCATTTTAAATTAATTAGAGATAGAGATAGTAAATTTAATTCATTTTAAATTAATTATATTGTGATAAGTAAATCTTTACTTATGTATGAATGGATGTCATTGTTTGACTTGGATACTTTGAGATCTCAATAATGAGATAAATGATATTGTGTGGTATGGATGTTTGACTGTATTGTGATAACGTAGGTTATCTATTGTGATGGTAATATATGGAATATCTATTTTATATTGATAATGTAGATTACATGTTATGTGATAATGTTGACTATCAGTTATGATTATGAATTATCTATCTGTGTGTATATAGATATTGAAATTGAATTGTTTTAAAAACTTTAAAACAACTTGGACCTTAAAAGACACGCTTTGGATTTCGATGAGACCGGGATCGGGTTTCCACATTTGGATATCCGAAAACCACATCGATTCCAAATAACGTTAGGTCGTGAATCCAAGTGGAGCGAGTGAAGACTCGAGGTGTAAGGGCTATACGTCAGTATAACTCTGTGGGTGATTCCATAATGAGTTTGACGGAATAGTACTTATAGATTCGAGATAAAGGATTAGAGTGCAAGGGTTATTGTCGTTAACTCCGAGGGTGATTCCAAAATGAGTGTAACGAGATAATGCCTTCGGTTTCGTTCGAACCCAGAACGAACTTGTATGGATTGAATGCTTTCAGAACATCGTCAGGCGGACGATGAGCATTCTAAGTGATATGTCCTATAAAGGTAATCGTAGCCTCAAGCCTCAGCAACCGGGAATGGCTAAAACAGGGGAGGTGCAGCAAGGCTTCGTGGGTCGCACCCACTGGAGAGCAAGATTGATCCCTGTCTAGAGGTCCCTTTTTATTTCGGCTGTGTGGATGGTCTTTTGAGCTCTAATCGTCGGGGTTGTCTTGTTCGGAACTATTCAGTAAGGAATGGGTCCGGCTTTGTGTTGCAGGGGATTGGGAGTAATCCTCGGTATGGTGGTCTAGGCCACGTACTGTGACGGGCGGTACCCCAGTAGCCCTTCCATTGTATGGAATCCAAAATCCAGTAAGTGCCAACGGTTTTGATTGTATTACCCACTTTTGTGGCTAGTAGCTGGAATTTAATAAATGTAACAATTTCGGCTATTTCTTATTTATTTGAAAACCCTAGACACTATTATAATATCATCGGATTTCCTATCAAATGTTTTGGTTAGCGTAAGGTAAAAACTTTTCCATGTTTGTGTGTGGGAAGTCTTACGTGATACCTTTCTTTTCAAAAAGGTTTTTGAAAGCTAAGAAACTTTAACCTGTTACTCACACCAGACCTATGTCTGACCCAGAGTTTATTTTTGTTTTTCATAAACTCTTGGGTACTCAAATTTTTATGAGTAGTCAAGGGTGATTCAGGTTAGGATTTTAGATTGGCTTGACGAATTCTGGAGGAGCAATGGAGCAGGAGGCTTCTGCGTATAGCTATAGAGATTTTCGCTGTGTGTTCTCTGTGTTGTTGTATTGAGTTGTAAATACTAGACAGGTGTTTATAACTGTCTAGTATATGTGATGTGTATGCTGTGTATCTCTGATTGGTATTGTATATTATGTAAATACTTATGTTATTAATATAATTTATTTGTTCCGCTGTTGAGATTCTTGTGTTGTTTCTTCTTTCTCTTCTTTCTTTTCTTCTTCTATCCCTTTCTTTCTTAATTCATGATGCGATTTTCCGGGAGTAGAAAGTCGGGTCGTGACAGCTGGTATCAGAGCACTAGGTTGAGTGAATACCTAGGCTCTGTAGTGGTGTCTTTCCTGAGAGAGCATATTTGTAATTTTTAATATATATATATATATATATATATATATATATATATCTACCTATCTGTTGGGTTACCTGTTCAGGTTTTCCAATATAAGTTAAGGGTAAATGGGGTAGTAGTGTGTGTAACACGACTACCATTGGTTGGACTTTGAATGTTTGAGGTTGGAGGTGTTCTGTCGAGACTGTAGACCTAATACTGTCTCGAGCGAGTTTTGTAGTGATGAAGGACTTCATTGATCTTTGAAGGAAACCTGTTAAGGTTCGGAGTCCATTTCTAAAGTTGGATGAGTAGAGTTTGGATCTGTCGGTTAGGCAGAAGCAAGTGATGGTATTTTGCTACCTTAAGGAGTAGTAGCTGCGTGATGAGATGCAGTGACTATGGATGTTCCCGAAGATGATTTCTTTGGAACAAGTTAAGGATCCGAGTCTGCTTCAGTGTTGTGGCTATGGTCAGCTTGAGTTCCTGTTGCTTTGAAGATTGAGTTTCTCGAAGAGCTTTGTTTTGGAATTCTTTGGCATCTGTGGAAGCAGTGCAGCTTGGTGTGTTCTCGGTTTTGGCAAAAGATCTTCTAGCTTAGGAGTTTTTCTGGAATGGAGTTCGGAAGCAGTTGAATGGACCCGTTTCTTTGATGGGTTGGCTAGTTAAGTTTAAGTTGTCCTATTTGGTTAAGGAAGAACAGTTTTCCTTGGATTTGGTTTGGTGGATCGAAAAAGTGACTTGCGATTGTTTGATTGTTCTCTTGGATTATCTGAGTTTTTCTGAATGTATTCAGGGAGTCAGAGTTTGGCTCGCATCTGGGGATTGAGCTTTCTTATCGACTGGAATTCCAGGAATGGAACCGGTGGTTCAGCTTTATAGAAGGATGGTTTCTAGGGGATTGAGTTGGAGTAGCATCTCGGAGTTTTGGAAGAACTTCTGAATGATTCTTATGAATTTGTTGAACCATATCTCTGGGGTGTGTTGTCCTGTTTGTGTTTGCGTTCTTCTTCAGCATTCTCTTCTACTTCGGATCAGAGTTGAGCAGCGGAAGCAGTTTGGAAGTGCATCTGCTTTTCTTTTCCGGATAGGAGAAGTTGTTGCCTTCTGATAGTAAGGAGTAGAGCTTGAGTTCATGGTTTTGGTTGATCTTGAGGAGATCATCTTGTTGTGTTAATTGGTTTAGTTGTTTCTAGAAGCATCAGTGAAGGTTGAGCTGATCAATAAGTTGTAAATAGCTCAGGATTGTTCGAAGAGGTTTTGTGGATAAGAATCGGAGGGATTTGGACTCTAAAGTCGAAGATTTGATCTTGGATAAGTTTTCTCCGAACAAAAGTGAGCTATAAGTTTGGGTAAGTCTGAGAAATTAGCTCTGAAGTGTTTTGGATCTTTTCTGGATCTTGGAAAATAAGTGATTGATCTACAGGATTGAATTACCGGCGTGGATTACTAGGATTCGATGAGTTTCACGTATCTCTGAGGGAGTACGTGTAGAATCTATCTCTGGTTGTGGAACCAGCAGTTTGGGAGTTTTAGTTGTTAAGTCAGACTCGTTTGTAGTCTGATATCTTGTCTAGTGTTTAGATATAGTTGTATAGGAGCTTTTATAGCTTCATAGTATTGTTTGTTTGGATTCTCTAGAGCGAGTATCCCGGTGTGTGTATATATATACACCTAGGGAAACTCAGAGGAATTTTATCCAGAATTTGTCTGGATAATTAGATTTGTTTGAATTGGTTGTTTGGTTGTTAGCATATGTTTGATATATGCTTGTGTTTTTAAAATTAAAATTTGATGTGATTATTAAATTACCTTTGTTTTAAATTTCGGGGACGAAATTCTTTTAAGGGGGAAGGATTGTAACATCCCGGAATTTTTAACAATATCAATTTAATAATCTGTAGTTAAAATTAAATTGATATTGATAATCTGTTATTAGTTATTCAAATAAATTTAATAATCTTCTTCAATAAATATTTAAATTGGTTATTTATCTTTTAAAAATAATAATTGATTTCTATTTACAATATGAATATATGGTTTATATTTTAAATAGATTGGCATTTGTTTTAATTTTAATAAGTAAAGCATATTTTCTAGTTGTAGTAATTGAGAAAATTTGTTTTAATTAATATTTAAGCTTTTCAAAATTTAATAAATGATTTTGGTTTAATTTAATAATTAAATCATGTTTTAAAATTCTAACATATACATTATAAATTGAAAGTTTTGATTATTAATTAGTATTGAGTTTTTAAAACTATTTCATAAATAAATATATGATCTTAAAATTTATTAGAAAAATATTAAATGTTTCAAATTAAATTAGATTGAGTTTAAATTTAGAATAAATTCAATAAAATGTTTTATGGTTTAATAAAATGGATATTTTACTTATAAAAATATAATTTCTTGTAAAATGACTTTTGTAAAACAATATTAAAATTGTATTGACTTTATAAATAAGTTTGAATAGAATTTGTAATTTTTATTTCAAATTAAATTTTATTTGTAACTTGATTTGAGAATATTTGATTTGGAATTTAGTTTGAATTTAAATTCAAAAGTATAAATTTTGAATTGTTTAATTATTTTGTGTAAATGTTTATTTATAAACATGAATTGTTCTTATTTCTCTTGTAAATTTATACACATGTTAAATATAAACTAACAATTTAAAAATAAGCTAATAAAACATACACTTGTATATTTAAATACTAATTATCTTTAAAAGATAACATGTGTTGCATTTTAAAGAGTAAATTTAACAAGTGTTTAACAATTTGACAAGTGTTAGAATTTTGTTTAAATTTTCTTTTCTTTTAATAAAATCTGAAAATACATTTAGTTGAAGTTTACATCTCCATTTCATTTTCATTTCCTAAATCAAATGAAAATCAAATCTGCATTTTCCTGAACCAAAGAAATCTGCATATTTTAATTGTGCATTTCCTCTTCAAATCAAGTAGAAACCTGCATACCTCAAATTCATTAACAAGCCACAAATCTCCATACCCTAAAAATCTGCATATACCAATTTATCAAACCCTGTACAAATTCATCAATCTACATATTCACTTACTCAAAAGCAAATTGAAGTCTGTTCTTTTTCTCTTCACTATGGTTCAAACCTGGTTGATTGAACACCTGCATGGAAGCATTTTAGTCGGTGGAAACAATTAGGCAAACCTGCATATCAATTCAAAACTTAGATTTAAACAGAGGAGCAAGCTCTGTATATTTGTTTTCTACAAAAATTCAAGGGATCAAAACAGCTCTGCATATGTTAATAAGTGAGTAACTTTAAAATATTTAATTTCTTACTTAGGTTGCATGCTTGTTTGTCTTGATATAAATATGTATTGTTGTGTTTTGATAAAAGTCTGAAGTGAGATATAATATGTGCATGCTGTGTTTTATTTGTTTATTCTGTTTAATTTTCCAGACACCAAACATCAATTAAATTTTCATCTTTTAGTTAAGTTTTTGATGGAATGAATTTTATAAAGTGAAGTAGTTGATTATCTTAAATCAATAACTAAAATTTTATGTAAGTTAAGAATTAATGATTTGGAAAATTAAAATATCAGGAGTTGTCTCTGAAAACACAGAGCAACATCAATGCATGTTGAATTCATTAAATCTCAAACATGTTTATTTATTTATTCAGTATCATAAACCAAAAATACTATCTGTAACTAGATTTTTAAATCAAAGATTGGAATTTTTAGGTAATAAATGAAGTTGCTTTTGGGTTTTGAACTAAAAATGGAATTTTAGTAAATTCTGATGATTTTTGAATGGGGAGATCTCGGGGTTCTTCCTGAAGGAAATAGATTGAGTGGGGAGTAAGGGAAAAATCTTGGATGTTGTTATAATTATCTGAGTAATGGCAGATTTGGGGATTTTACCTTTTAACCCTAGTTTTTAGTGTTTTGAAGAACCGATCATTTCTGTTTAAAAGATGGATCAAGTGTCACAAGCTTTTGAGGGCTGGAAGTTTAGCCGTAGTTGAAGATGTGGGCGGAATAGTTCATCGACAGGTGGTCGGAGGGAAGAGTATTGATCGTTGACAGGTTTTGGAAGGGGAAACTGTGTTTTGTTTCCAGGTTTTGGGTTTAAGACCCTCAAAATCGAATTAGTGGTTTGAAGCATGAATTGAAGGTCGTAGTGGGAAGCTAGGTTGGAATCTGATGAGATGCGACGGTCGTTGGCGATCATCAATGGCCGGAGGCGCCGTGCATATGCACAGTGGAGTAGGGTACAGGTGATGTTGGTTAGTTGAGGGAGGTCTCGGGTAAACTCTGCTTTGACTCGAAGTGGAGTAGTGTTTTCCTCGGGGATGTGGGGTTGCAGACTCGAAGAAATTGTGGGGGTTCTGGTTTTTGTTTTACTGGTTTTATAAAACCTGTAATCTCTGGGTTTAAAAAAAATGTAAAAGCCTGAATCATTTTAATGATTAAGAAATTTAAATCATATTTGAATTCAAGTTTGAATTTATTTGAATTCAGGTTAGTTTAACATTCCAGTTTAAATAAATAAAGTGTAAAAGAATTTTTACAGGTTTGATAAACCTGAACCTGTTTTGCAACCTGACAGTATTTGAGTTTTTAAAATTTAAAACTGAATTTAAAAAAAAAGTGTAGAGCAAGTTTTAAACAAAGTTTTAAAACAAGTTTAAAATCTTAATTCAAAATAAGTTTGAATTATAGATTTAAAAATGTATAAGTTTTATAAAGATAGAAGGTTTTTAACAACTTTGAAATTTGTTAAAGTGTTTTATAAAATGTTTTAAAAATATGAAGTTAAGATTTAAACAGAGTTTAAAATTTAAATTTAAATCTGGATTCAAAGCTAATTTGAATCTTAAGTTTAAATCTAGAATCAAAGTGGATATGTATTTCAGTTTTTGAAATTGAAAGAAAACTTGAAGTTGAAGATTTAAACTAAATATAAAATGAAGTTATTGAAAGGTTAAAAGTTATAAATTGTTTAACTTTGATAAGTTTAAATTATTTTCATTTTAAAATCTGTATTTAAAATGAAATTCAGAAACAAGTTCAAAAGTACCTTGTTTTAAACATAATTTAGAAATGCCTTATTTTTAAAATTTAGTTAAGAATGAATGCTTTGAAATTAATTTATTAAAAAAGTAATTAAGTAATAATTAATTAATTAATTTAATTAATTATTAAAGTTGAATGAATATTGATTTAGGGGTTAATCAATTTGAATTTAGATCATTAATTAGATTTTTAATTAATGATTAATAAATTATTAATTAAGTAATTAAGTTTTTAATCAAGGTTAATTTATTTAAATAATTAGACTTTAAATTATAGATAATTAAAGTTAATTAAATTGTAATTAATTTAAGTTAATTACTTTGTAAAATAAGTAGAGAAGGGTTAATGAAGGTCATTAACCATGATTATTTAACAATTAATTAATGTAGTTAATTATTTATAATTAATTAGATTAATTTATTTATTAATAATCAATTGTAATGGTTTGAGTATAATTGCTTAATAAAGTAATTAAGAAATTAATTACTTAATGTAATTAATTTAGTTTAATGGGATTGTTTAATTTAATTAATTAAGTTTAATTAATTTTAAAAATATTGGGTTTATAAATAATTACTTTATGTAATTAATGATTGGGGAATTACTCAGCTAAGTAATTGTTTAATAATTACAGATTGTAATTAAGGAGATGTTTTAGTATGATATAATTTGGATTAATTATCTAGTAATTAATCAAATAATAAAGTAAGAAATTAATTTAAGGATAATTAATTTGGTTTAATATAGTAATTAAGTTAGTTAATTACTTAGAGTAATTAATTTAAGGAATAATTAAGGATCATTAATTATTTAATTAATGATGTAATTAAAGTTGATTAATTATTATTAATTAATCAATAGTAGGTAATTAAAGGTTAATTACTGTTTATTTGAGAATAATTAATTTTGTGAAATTAATTAAGGATAATTACATGAATGTAATTAAGAGTAATTAATCAAGAGTGATTAATTAGGATGATCTATTTTGAATGATTAATTGATTGTAATCAATTAAATAGATGGGTAAGCAAGTTATAATTTGGTGAAGTAATTAATTTAATTCATTTTAAATTAATTAAAGATGAAGTAATTAGTTTAATTTATTTTAAATTAATTAAAGTTGGGGTAATTAATTTAATTCATTTTAAATTAATTAGAGATAGAGATAGTTAATTTAATTCATTTTAAATTAATTATATTGTGATAAGTAAATCTTTACTTATGTATGAATGGATGTCATTGTTTGACTTGGATACTTTGAGATCTCAGTAATGAGATAAATGATATTGTGTGGTATGGATGTTTGACTGTATTGTGATAACGTAGGTTATCTATTGTGATGGTAATATATGGAATATCTATTTTATATTGATAATGTAGATTACCTGTTATGTGATAATGTTGACTATCAGTTATGATTATGAATTATCTATCTGTGTGTATATAGATATTGAAATTGAATTGTTTTAAAAACTTTAAAACAACTTGGACCTTGAAAGACACGCATTGGATTTCGATGAGACCGGGATCGGGTTTCCACATTTGGATATCCGAAAACCACATCGATTCCAAATAACTTTAGGTCGTGAATCCAAGTGGAGCGAGTGAAGACTCGAGGTGTAAGGGCTATACGTCAGTATAACTCTGTGGGTGATTCCGTAATGAGTTTGACGGAATAGTACTTATAGATTCGAGATAAAGGATTAGAGTGCAAGGGTTATTATCGTTAACTCTGAGGGTGATTCCAAAATGAGTGTAACGAGATAATGCCTTCGGTTTCGTTCGAACCCGGAACGAACTTGTATGGATTGAATGCTTTCAGAACATTGTCAGGGGGGCGATGAGCATTCTAAGTGATATGTCCTATAAAGGTAATCGTAGCCTCAAGCCTCAGCAACCGGGAATGGCTAAAACAGGGGAGGTGCAGCAAGGCTTCGTGGGTCGCACCCACTGGAGAGCAAGATTGATCCCTGTCTAGAGGTCCCTTTTTATTTCGGCTGTGTGGACGGTCTTTTGAGCTCTAACCGTCGGGGTTGTCTTGTTCGGAACTATTTAGTAAGGAATGGGTCCGGCTTTGTGTTGCAGGGGATTGGGAGTAATCCTCGGTACGGTGATCTAGGCCACGTACTGTGACGGGCGGTATCCCAGTAGCCCTGCCATTGTATGGAATCCAAAATCCACTAAGTGCCAACGGTTTTGATTGTATTACCCACTTTTGTGGCTAGTAGCTGGAATTTAATAAATGTAACAATTTCGGCTATTTCTTATTTATTTGAAAACCCTAGACACTATAATAATATCATCGGATTTCCTATCAAATGTTTTGGTTAGCGTAAGGTAAAAACTTTTCCATGAATATGTGTGGGAAGTCTTACGTGATACCTTTCTTTTCAAAAAGGTTTTTGAAAGTTAAGCAACTTTAACCTGTTACTCACACCAGACCCATGTCTGACCCGGAGTTTATTTTTGTTTTTCATAAACTCTTGGGTACTCAAATTTTTATGAGTAGTCAAGGGTGATTCAGGTTAGGATTTTAGATTGGCTTGACGAATTCTGGAGGAGCAATGGAGCAGGAGGCTTCTGCGTATAGCTATAGAGATTTCCGTTGTGTGTTCTCTGTGTTGTTGTATTGAGTTGTAAGTACTGGACAGGTGTTTATAACTGTCTAGTATATGTGATGTGTATGCTGTGTATCTCTGATTGGTATTGTATATTATGTAAATACTTATGTTATCAATATAATTTATTCGTTCCGCTGTTGAGATTCTTGTGTTGTTTCTTCTTTCTCTTCTTTCTTTTCTTCTTCTATCCCTTTCTTTCTTAATTCATGATGCGATTTTCCAGGAGTAGAAAGTCGGGTCGTGACAATAGTGATCGTTCGAGATCTTTCGCCGTTCGAGGCGAGTTGTGACCATTCGAGGTCGGATGCCATTCGTAGCGAATTGTGACCGTTCGTGGACGGTAACCGTTCATGGCGAATTGTGACAGTTCGTGGTCGGGAGCCATTCGAAGTGAATTGTGACCGTTCATGGTCGCGACACATTTGAGGTGAATTGTGTATGCCCGAAGGGACGTCACATTTCACGTTAGAGTGAGTTTCTAAATGTTTGTTATGGCGGTTCATCACCATCCCAAAGCATGCCTGATGACCATTCGTGATCCCGTGCATGTGTAAGTAACTTGGACGTTATGGAATTATAAAAACTAGATTTACATTCAAATGAGTCATACAATAGAAATGTCCAATTAAACCAAGTTCAAATGCAAAAACAGAAAGAAAACGCAAAATAGAAACGTAAGTGCAAACAATTCCACTGTTGCGATTTATAGTCGTCCTAGAGCATGCCTGAGGACCGTTCATGATCCTGAACATGTGTAAGCGACTTAACCATGTTAGTGTGGAGTTTTCCATTTATTCATCATTATTCCAATCAATTGATGACAAGCTGATGCCTCGATCCGAAGCCTTCTTTGTTTAATGTAGACGGCGGCTGTTCCGGTTGCACTATCGCCGCTCGCCTTTTCACGTACTACAACAGCTGACCGTTCCGGATATGTCCTTCAATTCGTCCCTCAATTGCCTACAATCATTTGTACTATGCCATTTAGCTCATGGAATAAGCAGTTCTTGTCTGATTTCTTTTCATTGTTGGTTGGATCCCTTTTCATTGGCCTCCGGTAGAGAACCTGCCCCCTTGTGTCTTGGTAGATTCGTTCCAAAGTCTCATTCAACTCCGTATACAAGGTGAATATGGTACCTTTCGTGGACACTTTGGCTCATCACAGCTATCCTCTACTTTCCATTTTCCTTTATCCTTGATTGAATCCTTTCCGTGCGGATCTCCGCTTTTGACTGCATAAACTTCAAATCCCTCTCCTTCTTCTCTCTCAGCATTTGCATCCTCTTGACGCGGAAACCTTTCTGCCTCATGGTAAAACTCTCCTACATCCATAGTGGGTCCCTTGTCAATGAATTCTTGAAGTCCATTCCATCAGCTATACCAGATACAGCTGCCATCAGAACCATGAATGGATCTAGTCAATCCATCGATGTTGCCGCTGCATTGAATCATGTCAGAAAACTCCTTAAAGATTCCTCGGTTCTCTGCTTTAGTTTGTCAAACCCATCACATTCTTAGGCCTCGAAATATGAATTGTGACTCATAAACTTTTCAATCATCTCGGTCCATGTTTCGATGAAGCCACTTTCCAATTGTCTGAACTACTGTGCTGCTATGTCTGTCAAATACAATGGGAAGCACCGGGCCATGACTTCCTCCGATGCCCCCAGTACCTCCATGTGCCTCATATACCTCATCAAATGAACTACAGGGTCCGTCCTTCCATCATATGTCTCCATCGTTGGTAGCTTAAATTCAGGTGGATTCCTGGCCTGCCTAATTGCGGGAGCGAAGGGGCTCCTGTCCACATTTTCCAGATCATTATTTAGTAATCCTCCTCTCATGGCCGTCTGACCATTGCTGCCAATTTATCACCGTCATCAGGTTGTGGTCCTTGTCTGTTGCCTCCGACCTGCCCACCGAGTTCTTGAGGGAATCTTGGAATCTGCTATCCTAGACGAGCATCCATTCCTCTATCAACGTCATGTTGCACAATTTCGCCTGGTATCCTGCCTGAGATTGGATCAACATGCTTCGGTGGGTGCCCCTAGCTCAGGAGCAGCCCCTGATTGCCCCGCTCAGTTTTGAATCCTGGTTGTTCCATGCTCCTGATCCCTATTCCCAGCACTTCCTGCAGTTACGTTCTCTTGATTCTGCACTCTAGCTTGCGCAATATGTTAGAGTAGGTTCTGCATCATCTCCTCATGCCTTTTAAGCATCTCTTCCTGCATAGCATCCATCATCATCTCCATCTCGTCTTTGGTGATGAAAATTAATGTCTGGTTAGCTCCTGAAGAGGCCTCCTGACTCCCTTCATGCTGACTCCTTTCTGCTCTTTGTCTTCTTGTTGATTGCTTCATCATAGCTTTCCAAATCCAAGTCCTTAAGCCTTCAGATCCAAATTCCAAGTTGTAGAATCCTTGAGTGCTAGCCTTCTCAGTGAAAACACCAAAATATTTACGCCAAAATTGGTCACAAACACCTAATTGCAGATGAAAGACCTAATCACAATCACAGATCACAGATAGATTGTATGTGGTAGAATTAAATATGAAGAACACTCCAAAAAATTAAGAGGAAAGTATAGAAAGACAAGATTTATAGTGGTTCAACATTGTAGCCTACGTCCACGTTGAAGGATTTGTTGTTTATTGATGATTCTCTACTGATTTACAAGAGTACAATTGATAGTATCAGAGTTATAATAGAGTTCAGCAGAGTAGCGACGTAGAAGAGGCCAAGATCCCTTTTCTAGAAGCATTGGGCTGCTATTTATAGGCATGGCATGAAATGTCTAACTCAGATCTCGGAAGACTCCTTCTCATACTTGGGTGGGCCCACGTGATCGATCCTTGGACATTTAGGATCGATCCATGATCGATATGTATATAACTCGTATCGATCAAAAACGACTACAATTAGGCTGAGATCGATCAGAGACTAAGTAGAGGTGGTACGTAAGCTCTTGTGAAAATTTGTTGGCATTTGGACTTGTAGATCTTGAGTTATGATCGATCCAGGCTTGAACTTGCAAAAGGCTGGCATCTTCATGTCGCTCCCATTCGTATCGATCATATTCAGATCGATGGCCATTCGTATCGATCATACCTAGATTGATGTCGTGCACTACACTCCAGCGACAATCCGCTTTTCATGTCGCGTGACCGCTTCATCCTATTTTCAGGTTTTGTTTGTATCATCCTGGAATTCTTCATTTCGTATCGATGATCTAGAGGCTACTTCGTGTACACGATATCGACACGAAGCGTTGCTTGTTGGTGGAAACGAAGTGAAGCGATCATGATGGATACGAAGTAGAATGAGCATGGATGAATACGAACTGGATTAAACATGATGGATACTAAATGGAGCAAACATTGATGGATATGAACCGATGGCTTTTCTCTTAATTTTGATCGACTCATATCTCGAGCATATGAAATCTGATTGGCTTGAAATTTGTAACGTTAACTTTTAAAGTTTTGCTTGTCGTACCATGTCAATTGTAGCTCGATCCGAATTCGAGCAAAACTTATCAGTATCCATAGCGAACCTGTGTATAACTGATCTTCTGGACCGATTATCTTCGGTTTTCAATCAATTCTTTGGTGTCACAGCCTTGCCCAAAGGTGGGATAACAATATATATCCGATACTTAAAATGGATAAATAAATATTCCAAAATTTACTAGATAGTCAACTAATACTGAATATATTATTCGATTACTAAAATTCACTACCAAGTCCTTTTGTGTATATATTTTCCAAAATCTTCAAAATCACCTTACATATCAAAATAGTTTTAAAGCCTATTTTATAATTTTCTATAACTAAATAAGTCTTTAAAATAAATTTATAAATTTCCAAACTAATTCTTTTATGTTAAATCATGATTTATATTTCAAAGCCTTCACTACATAATCCAATCTCTAATAGCTAATATGGAAAATCAACAGATATTACTTGAATTCATTTCATAATATTATATAATATTACACTATTTCAAAAATAAATTTATAAGTCACAAAATAAATTATATTTATTTCAAACTATATAATATAATTCAAGTTCTTCACTTTATACTCTAACAGTTAGAAATAAAATATTTTCGAATTTTTTAAAACAACCTTTTATATCCAAAATAATTTCCAAGAAATCATTTTATTTACCAACCAATTTATTTATTTATAAACATGTTTCAATTTAATTTTAAAATATCAAAATTAATTTATTTAAGCTTTCAAAAACTATTTAAAATCAAAAAATCAATCAAACATCCAAAAATATTAAATAAGGATCAAAATCTTCCAAAATTATCAACAATCATCAAAATAAATTTCTATCATCTGGCTGAGTTGATTTACATCGAATTTCGTCCATCAATACATTGTATAAACAATAAAATTTCACAAATTGAAATGCACATGGACAGCGTCTATTTGCATTTTGAAGTTCCAATGAACACAAAACTCCACATCAACAAATCACCACACATCCAATATCACACATCCAAAACAATATCCCGGTTAAACAATTTATCCAAGTGATTCAACAATTATTCACAAGCTATTCAATCAAGCACGTGCAATCAATTCATTCACGCAATGTAATATAATCGGATATTTATTTATATAATTAAAGAAAGATGAAATAGAAATAGATGTGAGAGAGAAAAACTTGCCAGAATACCGCTTGAGCTACCAAAATCAACAACTAGACGACGTCAATGTCAGTGCCAAGTCATCGATCATCGTTGCCTTAAGTCGTACTACCTATGTCGCTGCCAAAACACACACGAACCAACATCGCTTCAGCCACATGCCCAATATCTCCTAAAAAAATTCTATCCAAACCTTAACCCATCGCCAACTCCAGTCGCAGCCTCCTCCTTCGAGCACCAAGAAACTGCCACCTTCAGCCACCCAGATGCCTCACATCGTACGCTTTGCGAAATCACAAGCATTACTATCTCTAATCTCCATAGGTAATCGCAGCTATCTTCCCAACGATAGCGCCATCATCTGCAGATCTCATCTCCAAGCACCCATCAAAGGTGAATCACCTCCTCCGTTTCGCTTATGGTATCGATGCCATTACCAAGTCGTGCCTTTGTCAGGTCACGATGGTGTTTCTTTTTTAGATTGCCTCAATTTTGATTTTTTATAAAGGGGGATTAGGATTCCTACTTTATGGAAAGAAAGAATCATCTTTTTTATTTACGTGCATGCGGGCAAGAATTGATGATGGAGAAGAGTATTCTAGAGAAGGTGAGAAAGGAAATGGGTTGGGCCAAAATAGTTTTAAGCCTTACTTTACTTCAATTCATTTTAATTAATTTGCTTTGCTCATTTATTTTCCCTTGTTTTCTTTTAATTACTTCATTATATGAATTATAATTTGATGACTACAAAATTTTCAATTCAATGCCCATTTGTTTCATTTCCATTATTTTAACCATATAACAATTATTTACACTTTACAAAGATTTCAATTAAATTAATTTATTCGATTTCAAAAATTTATTTGAAGAGAATTTATTTTAAAAATATAATTATCATATAGAATTCAAATATTTTTCATTTTAATTAAATTTTTTTATTAAATGGCGTAGAAAGCAGGGTTGTTACACAGATTATTTTAGGCACGGGCCGAAGATCGAAGACAGAGCCGGAGGGCTTGTTATTTGTTAATGTATGGTAATTCGCTGTTATAAGTGTTTGGGTAGCGTCTTATATGTTGACGCGGCACTCTACTTGTATTTCTATGATTATATTTTGAAATCTATGTGGGTACGACTTTGGATTTACATTAAAAATGTATGTATTAAATATTAGGACAAATTTGATGGAATGAAACATTTTACTATTTTGTTAATTAAACTGTTTTGAATCTACGGAACTCACTCTTAGTCACTTGAAAATAATTCAGGTGATGACTGCAGCATTATTGGCGTTCATTTTTGGGTCTTCTAGCGAGGGATGTTACATTCAACCTTAGCTGCTAGCACCTGATCCGGTCGACTGCTACCCTATAGGTAATCGACCGCTAGCGGTAGACCGGCCAAAGGAAGGGGTTGATCAGTGGGTTCTAAGCGTTAATTATTATTTATTTTTGAAAATTCTTTTTAATCATTTTCAATCCAAAAGCTTCAAATGCCAATAACTTCTTCGTTTCAACTCCGATCGCAAAACTTTATGTATGAAAGTAGCTTAGAAAATCACCAAAAATGCAAAGGTGCGAGTTCCATGGTCATATTCCAAAATTTAGTCAAATTCAATTTTTGAGCCTTATTCATTATTAATTAATTCTTTTTAATTAATTGTTGTTCATTTCAAGGGTTTTTACGATCAAATGGTATTAGGACCATATAACTGATTTGAGGCTACTCAATGAACAATTCACATGAAAATGAGACCTTTTCATATGAAATTTTGTAAGATGATTGTTAAACATGAAGGGAATTGTAATTTAATAGTTTCTAAGATTAATTATGATGAAATATGGTTCAAATAGTATTTTTATGGAATTTAATAACATGCATATGATTTTATATTAAAATATCAAAATTTGTGTAGTTTATGTTATAAAAATATCAAAAATGGATATGAATGATCAAAGTTAAATGAAATTATATGAAACCAGTTTCTAAAGTTAACATTGATGTTTTAATGAATATTAAAAATTAAGTTCGAATTTAAAACTTATTTTAATATTTTATATGATTAAATTGGTAAAAGGTTGATTTTTAGCAATCTATGTATATGTTAGCATATATCAAAAATGTAGACATGAAAAGGACATGACAATTTATGAAATTATAATTATAAATGAAAGACATAAATTTTTGGAAATAAAAAAAGTTTATTTCAAATTTTAAAGATTTTATATTTATAAGCTGATTTCTAAAATTTTGAGAAAATTTGAATAATATAATGATAGCATAACTTATTATATTTTGAGATTAAAAAGTGTGAAATCATATACGAAAGATTAATTAAAAATCAAAATCAAAAAAATTAATCTTTTAAATCAAAAACTAAGAGAGAAAGCAGTTTTAGACCTGCATCTAAATCAAAAACCGATCGATAGGTTATCATAAATGGCTATCGGTTGGCTAAATTTCCACGTAAGTTGAACCTAGACCCGTTTAAGGATAATACGATTAATTTTTAGGACTCATGACGAATTCTCTTATGTGTCCATCTTCAGTAAATGATGGTGCGACATTATATTACCCTTATTTGATGGTGATGGTTTACTTATGGATTGAATAAATGATGATTCGGTTATGCTTATGGCAACATTTTGTGTTATGAATTGATATTGATTGAAATGAACGAATTGGTTGTTGTATTGGATAATGACTCATGATGTTTGTGGGAGCAACCATGGTATTTGGCTAGAGTGTGGTGGTTTCATGGATTATGGACCATGTAATATCCGTGCGACCTTGTGTGCTTGATCATAGATGTTTATTTTGTTGTAAACCATGATGTGATTGAGATAACTATACATACATACATACATACATACATACATACATACATACATACATACATACATACATAGATATATATATATATATATATATATATATATATATTGTTAGGCCAACTCTATGGTTGCATCAAGCTGAACTTATGTGCACTCACTCAGATTGTATGTTTGACTCCTATTTATATTTTTTCCTCCTTTTTATATGACATGTATAGGTTAATAAAGATGGTCTTGGCTATAGCAAAGTTGGAGGTTACATATGATGAAGATGTTGCATGTGTACGTGTTGTATTATAAATAAATAAATCATTTAATATTGATTGTGGATTGGATTAATCTACATATGACGTATGACTATGGTGTTGATTGGTTTGAATATTATATGATTTGATACTTAATTTTTAAGTCCTTAAGTTGTTAGTCTGAAAGACATAGTTAATATATGTTTCGGTTTCATGTTATCAATACTTAACGATCCAATGTTTTTGGCTTTTGTTGTTTAAGTGTCATTCCAACATTAAATATTATGGGTTGTTACATTTGTTGTTAGAGCAAAACTTTCCTGATTTAAGAACTAGACACGTATAAGAGAACATATTTGGAATTATAGTAGAAATATATACACGCACGTGCGCACCATTTACCATTCTAGTTGTTTAACTTATTATTTAAGAAATTTCTAGTGAATCCCAATTTTTAGAAACTTGAAGATTACAATTCGATGAATGCAACTAGAATAGGAGTTGTCACCAGGTTTGATGTATTTGATATTCTTATTATGAGCATCCTGGTATGATTTCGTCGCATGGTGCAAGTTTTGAATCAAGCTAATGGTACTCCAACTTTACCTTATAAAAATGTACTAGGAGCAATTCCTCCTCATCCAAAGCCTGTTGGAAATTTCAGGAAACTATGCAAGGATTTTTTGGTCTTTGTAGAAAGGCTTTTAGTGGGACTGAACAATATGCAAATACATATGCACAGCTTGGCACATGTAAGAGAATCTTTACCCTCTTAGGATTGAGTGATGTTAATATGTGGAAAATGACAATCTGGTATCTAAAGGAAGAAGCTATTGTACGGTAAGATATTGTAACTGCAGAAGTTAATGAAGGGTACATTACTTGGAACATGTTCAAAAGGAGAGATTGATGTATGTATCTATGTATGTAAACAAATTAAATGAGTTGGCATAGTATGCATACAAGTTGGTTAACACTCCTTTTAAAAAGATGATGAAGTTCACGAACGGTTTGAATGCCCCACTTAAAGAGCTAGTATTGAATCAAGTGTCGCATGGACCTACGTATGAGAATCTGCACGAAGCAACACTATTGAATGTCTTGGGAGGAGAAACAGTTAAGGAATAACTTGACAAGGATGGAAAAAACAACCATGGGAAGCGTAAATGGAATAATCAACACGGGGGAAAGAATAAGAGCCAAGGACATAAATGTTATAAGTGTCATGAGACTGGTCATATATAAAACACTGCAAGGTGGATATCTCGAGTATTAAGTGTTACAATTGTCAGCAAATGGGACATTTTAAGAATAACCACCCAACGTTAAAGATAGAAGGTCAAGTGGTGAAGGCATATGCTTTGGAAGTTGTTCCTATTGCTACTATAGTTCCTCCGTTTGCTGTAGAGAAAGGCAAGCAGATTGTTGTGGAAGGTGTACTGTTATTATATGATTCTATAATACATATTTTGTATGATACAAGTGCATCTCATTCACATATATAAAGTGCATTAGTGGATAATTTAGATCTTAGACATCTCATTGTGCATGAATCTTTTTTGGTGTTGAATCCTATTGGAAGATCGACCCATCTTTCTTAGATTTGTCATAGTTTAGAATTGGTTGTTAGTGGTTTGGTATTCCTTTCTGATGCATATGTATTTGGGATTTTGGAATATGGATTAATTTTAGGAATGGACTAGATAACGTGTTGTGGGGTAATATTGTACTGTTATAGGAGGGTGGTTCAGATGAACGGTGGAGGTGGGTGCGACCTTATTGTTTGTTGTAAGCTCGATAAGTCCATGAATTTAGCTACTTATGTTCCCCTTGACTATCAGAAGGTGGTCTTTCTTCTATCCTTATAGTACAAGAATTTCCTGTGGTGTTTTTGAAGTTTCCGTCTTTACCTCAAAGAGAGATCGAGTTCAAAATCAATCTTAAGAAAGACACTAGACTATCTGTGATGCCACTGAGGAATATGGCTCTAAAAGAGAGAAAGGAATTGAATAAGAAAATTTTCATGCTATTGCAGAATGGTTTCATTTGGAGAAGCATTTTAGAGTGGGAAGCACTGTCATTTTTTCCACTAAGGTAGAAGGTTCCCTATAGTTGTGTGTCAATTACCGAAAACTGAACAAATTGATAAGGAATAACATATACCTTGTCCCTCGCGTTGACAAACTTTTCGATAAACCTGCTGGGCCAGGGTTTTCTCTCAACTTGATTTAGCTACTGGGTTTCATCAGTCGAGGGTTGCAGAGCACTACATTTCTAAGGCTACGTTCCATACTCCTGGTAGTTTGTTTGAGTGTTAGTCATGCCTATCGGCTTAGTGAATGCTCCTGCATATTTTATGGATTTAATGAGTAAAGTTTTCATAGAGTAGCTGAATAAGTTCGTTGTAGAATTTTGGATGATATCCTGGTATTTTTCAAGTGCAAAGAGAAGCATAAGCGGCATCAAAGGGAAGTGATGGTTGTTCTAAGAAAGAATCAACTTAGAGCAAAATATTCAAAGTATTATTTTTGCAAGAAGGAAATTCATTTTCTTAGACATATGGTTTCAGAGTTTGGTTTAGCGGTAGTACCAGTAAAGGTTGAAGCTTTGAAGGATTACAAAACATCCAAGAATGCTTCAGAAGTTAGGAGCTTCCTTGGTTCGACCAGATTCTACTGAAGTTCATTAATGACTATGTGAAGGTCCCTACACACTAACTCGACTTACTAAGAAGAATTTAATCTTTTTCGAGTGTGTAGTGTGAATATGCATTTGAGAAGTTGAAAGAGTGATTGATATTTTCACCAATTCTCACTCTACCAGATGGTGCTAAACCTTTTAGCATATATAACGATGCTTGGGGTAGCTGTTCTAAGGTAGGAAGGGAAGGTTGTTGCACACGCTAGCAGACAGTATAAGTTTCATGAGAGGAATTACTCAACCCATAACCTTGAGGTGGCTGCTATCTTATTTTTTGAAGTCTTAAAGGCATTAACTGCTTTGAGAAAGGATAGAGTTATTTACGAATCACAAGCCTTTGAAGTACTTGTTCTCTTAAAAGGATTTAATTTTGCGATAGCAGTGGTGGTTACAGTCCTTATCTCCATATGAATTTAGGATTTCCTATAACTTAGGAAAGAGTATTGTAGTAGCAGATGCTCTAAGTAGGAAGCATGAAGCTTTGAATTGTATGTTGTTGGAGTTGTGACTATGAGTTGTGGAACTATGGATCTTAAGGCTAATTAAACACTAGAGAAGGGTAAACAGTGTTTTGTAACTTATGTAAATATTTTTAATTTTTTTTCAAGTTTGATATTAAATCACAAATTACCAACATAGAAAAATATCAGTATTCAATCACAGATGCAATCATAGATAAAAATAAAAGCAGTAAAGCAAAGTCAAAAGTTAGAGAGATTTTATACAGGTTTAGATTTCTCCTACATCCAGTCTTGTAGAAATGCTTGTTTATATTTCTATTCAAATTTCAATCTTTAACCTGGCATAATGCAATCCCAATACATTCTCGATTTTAAGTCCACGAGACACACCCTCTTGAATTTCGGAGTTAGGGGTAGACTCACTTGATTTGAACGAGCTACAATCATACCCACTAGATTTTTGGGTTCTAAGCACACCTACTTGATTTGAACGGGCTACAAGCACATCCAACTAAATACAAATAGAATTGATAGTTTTTCCAAAGAAAATGTCTTGAACTTTGGATACAATGGATCTTATAGCCTCTTGGAAAACAATTTGATCTTTGAATTGAGAGAGAGAGATGTTTCCAAAGCAGTAAGAAAGATGTATTGAATCAATATAAAGAAGTACGAATTGATTCTATATGATTTTGAAGAGTTTTGAATATATTTTTCAATGGAATTTTCTAGAGAGTAAGAGGGGGAAATAAAATAAGTACTTGGTTATCAAAAAATTCTCTTGCACTTGCCTTTATATAGTACATCAACAGATATGTCCATTCATGAGGAATTGTAACAAATAGACACTTCCTTTTAAAATTTGAAAAACCTCTTAGCGGCATTGTTGTCGACATACTCTATGCATATATGTCGACATATGCATGTATAGTCTGAAAACTTGTTTCATTTAAAATGTTTTGAAAACTCTATACTTTGTAAAATAATTTGATACTTTGGTTTAAAATGTTGAAAATCTTATACTGTAAAATAATTTGATACTTTGTAAAGTGGTTTGAACATAGCTTATAAACATTTTAAACCTTGAAAAACTTTTATAAAATATTTTGAAATATATTTTAAAATTTTATTTTGTTTAAAAATATTAAAGATATAAAAATAGGAGAAGAGATCAAAGATTGCTATCAAGGACTGTAACAATATATGCTATGACTCTATACATGAAATTATAATCTTAAGATCTTGATCTTTGTACTCATGAGTCTTCATGTCTATCTTTTGAATCTTTATACTATAAAGTCTTTGATTCCACACCTAGGTAATTTTCTACTCAATATACTATATAATTTGGAAAAATATTAGTATTTATATTTTATACGATTGTATGTGAATGTTGTCGTTAAAATCAATAATTGCAGTATTAACAATATCCCCCTTTTGATGATGACAACCATTAAATATTCCTATATATCAAATATGATATAACCCCCTAAGTTACATAACTACTCATAAATATATGCATGTTTATATTTTATATTTTTCTCCCCCTTTGTCACCAAAAAAATAGAAGAAAAAATAAAATTCCCCTAAATAAAATACTTAGAAACTGTGAGTTAAAATCAATAATTAAGGACTAAAAATAATTGAAGCATATTAAACGTGATGTAATATGATATTTTGATTAATATATGGAGACTTAAATAAATAAGATAAGACAATCTTTATTAGAATCAAACTATACAAATCAAATTATCGATTTAAGTATTCATACTTAAACAAACCTAACCAAATCAAATCCAAGTAATACTAACAAACCAAACCTGGACAAGCCAAACTTAAACATACAAATTAACGTGTCTTTTTGATTATGGGAGACTTATGGATGGGGAAAAAGGGACAGTGGAGACAAAGTTTCCTTTTCGTTTATTGGGATTTATATCATGGTTGAAGCACACTTCTCCCATACATTTGACTTCATCGTCGCCCTCAGCAACATCTTCCTCCTTCTCTTCTTCTACTTCATCATTCATAGGGTTGTGAATGACAAGAATAGTATGTTTTCCTTTACTTTTCTTTTCTTGTTCTTTTAAGAGGCATGTTTGGATGATCTCTATTTCTAAAAGCATGTCGAGGACATGCTGTAGATCATCTTCAACCTTGATGACTTTGGCCATGGTAAAGGTTTGGAAGAGGCCTCAAGTAGAGGTTTCGAAGTTTTCTCTTGAATGTTTGGATCTTTAGGAATCCATTAATTTTATTCTAATTGGAATTTGAAGGAAGAAGAAGATAAAGAAATGAGCAAGAACTCGAAATTTGGTGGTTATATAGTTATATTTCAAATTTTGTATTTAACAGGGAAAACAACTTTTCAAAATCTACAATATATGTCGACATATAAGAAGATCATATGTCGACATACATATGTTAATTTTGATATTTTGTTTTCTTTTTAATGTACAAATTTATATGATTGAGTTACAAAATATGTTTGAGTTAACGATTTTGATTATGTATGGCTATTTGATTTTCAGTATTTAGAAATACGAGTGAAATGACCCCTATATTTTTACATTCTCTTATAAAATGATGTCTTATGCCTATATTTTTGATCCTAGCACGATGTGTTGGTGTTAGCGCCAAAATTGGTCACTAACACCCAAATCGAAGTGAAAGCACCAAATTGCAGTTACAACTCACAAATAGAATATATGTAGAGAGTATAAATCTAAAGCATGGTAAAAATTTAAAGAGAAAGCAGTAAAGACACAGAATTTATAGTGGTTCGGATGACTTCGACCTACGTCCACTCCAAAAAATTCCTTTTATTGATTTTAGAATCAATTATAGTTACAAAATGGTAGAGTAACCTTAGCCTTAGGAAATAGAAAGCAATAGAGAGAAAGAAGAAGATCTCTTTTCTGAACCCCACACGTTGTATTTATAGACAAATCCTGAGTTGTTGGGCTTTCTGAATAGCAAAGGCCCATCAAGACCTTCCGCAGAGCCACCTACCTCTAAGGCCGAATAACCTTCCATAATGCCGAGCAGCACAACTTCATCTATATGCCGAGCAGCACAACCTCACCTCGATGCCTAGCGGCACAACCTCACCTCGATGCCGAGCGGCAGAACCTCGCCTCCATGCCGAGCGGCACAACCTCACCTCCATGCCGAGCTGCACAACCTCACCTCCATGCCGAGCGGCATAACCTCACCTCCATGCCGAGCGGCATACCTCACCTCCATGCCGAGCGGCATAACCTCACCTCCATGCCAAACGGCAGAAGCTCACCTGGATGCCGAGAACCTCACCTCAATGCCGAGCGGCACATCCAGGTGAACTTCATCCCTTTAAAATGAATCCTTCATATTTCAGCCTCGATAATCATGAAGTTAGTTAAGTTGAATCCGCCTGTTTATAGCCTAGACAAAAGGCGGGTTAACATTTGCCCTCCCCAAAAAAAACATGCATTGCTATTGGAAGGCGTGTTTTGAATAGCCTCAAATTCGATGTCGGGTGTCCATATCCTGTTCATAACCATATTATTAAATCCACGACCTTCCCGGGTTTAACCTTGAATCTGTAGACCTCATCAGGTCACGTTATCCTATTCCAAGCCTTGACTCTCCCGTCAAAGGCTTGTATGTTCTCCGGCCTCAGCACTCCGGCCAAGGACTGTTATATTCACCGGCGTCGACACTCCGGCCAAAGACATTGATATTCACCGGCCTTGGCACTCCGGCCAAGGACTTTTATATTCACCGCCTCGGCACTCCAAGCAAGGACTTTTATATTCACCGTCCCCGGCGCTCCAACCAAGGACTTTGATATTCACCAACCTCGACACTCCGGCCAAGGAATTTAATATGCATCGGCCTCGGCACTCCAACCAAGGACTTTCATATTCACCGACCTCGACACTCTGGCCAAGGACTTTCATATTCACCGGCCTCGGCACTTCGGCCAAGGACTTTGATATTCTATCCGAGTCCATTCCATCGCTCTTCGACGAAGGGACTCGTAACTCGCGATCACTGCCCTATCTCTCTGGTCAGGACAGTAATCTCAAAACCTGAACTATTTATTACGTTGATCCGAATCCAATCAGAAAACCAGAAATCCATATCGAAAATCAAACATCCAAACCAAAATGGCAAACCAAAATGGAAAACCAAAAAACCAACCAAACTGGGAGTTCGATCCAAACTCCAAAACTATACTAAAGAAAAGTAAACGTCCCAAGTACCAAAGTGGAAACTAGAACTTGCAGATACGCAGAAAGACAACAGGATTTCATAAACCCAATCAGTTGGTTTTTCGTCATCTCAGAGCACGTCTAGGGACCGTCCTCGATCCCGTACATGTGTAAGTGACCTAGCCATATTACTTTGGATACTATTACTTATTCAGAATCATAAAACCATTCAGTTTATAACAAGCCAGTGGTGACCAGATCCAGTGCCACCATCATTCGAGGTAGGCGGTGGCCGCTCCTGCTTCCTCACCTCACCTCGATTCCTTATGCACTGTTGCAGGTGACCATTCCTTACATGCTCCTCAATGATATCTTTCAAATGCCTGTAGTCGTTTGTGTTGTGCCCATTCAGCTCATGGAATAGGTAATGCTTTCTCGATGCCCACTCGTTTTCAAAAGGTTCCCTTCTTGCCGGCCTTCGGTACTGAAGGCGCCCTCGAGTATCCAAGTAAATCCTTTCTAGAGTCTCAGTTAAATCTGTTTAAGAAGAAAACTTTGAATTCCTTCGAGGCCTCTTCGAAGTGCCATAGTTGCCATTTGTTTTCCTTTTCCCTTTATCATCTTTACCGGGATCATCCCCAGGTGGACCTCCACCTCTCACTGCATAGGCTTCAACCTCTCTCCCTACTCTCTCAGCTTGCGCATCCTCCTATCTCAAGAACCGTTAAGCCTCGTGGTAGAACTCCCCGAGATCCCTCGATGGGTCCTGTTCCAATTATATCTTGATATCTGAATTATCCACGATTCCTGATACTGCTGCCATCAACACCATTGATGGATCAGGTCGATCCATCTAGGCTACCGCTGCGTTGAATCTGGTTAAGAAGTTCCTGAGAAACTCCCCTTCCATTGCTTCATCGATGTCAAGGTCATTACGTTCTTAGGTCTGACTATATGGACCTGAAACTGTCTCATAAACCTTTCAATCAGCTCCGTTCATGCGCCGATAGAACCCCTCTCCAGCTGTCTGAACCACATAGCTGCGATATCCATCAAATACAATGGAAATAATCGAGCCATGACCTCATCCGATGCCCCAGTACCTCCGTATGCCTCATGTACCTCGTCAGGTGAATGGTGGGATCCGTTCTCCTATCATACATATCCAACGTTGGTAGCTTAAAGTCCGGTGGGTTCCTAGCTTTCCTGATAATAGGAGTAAAGGGACTCTTATTCACAACCTCCAAGTCTTTGTTTACCAATTTACCTCTCATAGCTCGTCTGACCATCTCCGCTAACATGTCATTGTCCCCAAGCTATAATCCTTGTCTGTTGCCTCCGGTCTGCCCCTCAATTTCATGAGGGAATTCTGGTACATATTCCTCATCTCGTACTCCTGCACTCCTGTTGGTGTCGGGTTGCACAGCATCATCTAGTATCCCTCCATGGATTGGTCCAGCATTTCTTGGTAGTATGCCCTCGAGTTTTGATCCATCCAAGTTGATAGCCATCTGCTGACTAAAGGTGCCCCTGTTGAGCCATTCACTCCGCTTGCTGGTTGAGCGCTTCTGATCCAGCTCCACGGATCAGAGCTCCTGCATTTCCTGCTTGTGCAAATTGTCTGAGAAGAGTCTGCATCATCTCCTCTTGTCTTTTCAACATTGCTTCTATCTCATCTCTAGTGAGGTAGATGGATGCTTGATCTGATCCAACTCTAGAGGAAGCCTCTTGAATTCCCTCTTGATTGCTTCTTTCTATCATTTGCTTTCTTGTTGATGGCCTAGCCATTGCTTTCTAGAATCCAAGTTCCTTGCTCCAAAATCCCTGAGTGCTTGCTTCTCTGTGAAAGCACCAAAATGTTCGCACCAAAATTGGTCACTAACACCCAAATCCAAGCGAAAGCACCAAATTGTAGTTACAACTCACAGATAGAATATATGTAGAAAGTATAAATCTGAAGCACAGTAAAAATTTAAAGAGAAAGCAGTAAAGACACAGAATTTATAGTGGTTCGGATGACTCCGGCCTACGTCCACTCCAAAAATTTCTTTTTAATTGATTTTAGAATCAATTACCGTTACAAAATGGTAGAGTAACCTTAGCTTTAGGAAATAGAAAGTAATAGAGTAGAAAGAAGAAGGTCCCTTTTCTGAAACCCCACACGCGGTATTTATAGACAAACCTTGAGTTGTTGGACTTTCTGAATGGCAAAGGCCCATCAAGACCTTCCACCGAGCCACCTACCTCTAAGGCCGATCGACATTCCACAATGCCGAGCGGCATAACCTCACCTATATGCCGAGCGACACAACCTCACCTCCATGCCGAGCGGCACAACCTCACCTCCATGTCGAGCGGTAGAACCTCACCTCCATGCCGAGTGGCATAACCTCACCTCTATGCCGAGTGGCACAACCTCTCCTCCATGCCGAGTGGCACAACCTCACCTCCATGCCGAGCATCACAACCTCACCACCACGTCGAGTGACACAACCTCACCTCGATACCGAGCAGCATAACCTCACCTCCATGTCGAGCGGCACAACCTCACATCCATACCGAGCGGCACAACCTCACCTCCATGCCGAGCGGCACAACGTCACCTCCATGCCGAGCGGCACATCCAAGTGAACTTCATCCCTTTGAACTAAATCCATCATATTTCACATTGTAGTTGGGTTTAGATTTATCACATTAGTGTTATCACATTGTAGTGGTGATTTAGAGTAATTTAAACCAAAATCTTTCAAAATTTGTTGCATGTTGATAACCTGTGAAAATGCTAATATAGATGAAATATATTCTATCTCTATTGTAGATAGAGACATAGAATATTGCTTTTTTGCTAAACCAGGAAATAAGAGAGTGTCCTAAAAGGTGACAAGTTCCACTTGTACTCCTTCGGTTTGATTTTCATCGACATAGTAAACATCACTATATGAAATAAAATCGAAAGAATTTTCTTCTGATAAAAGAGTCTGTAGTCTAGTGTGTTGTTTGCATATCTTAGTATTCGTTTTACGGATTTTAGGTGAGTTTCCTTAGGTTGAAATTGATAACTTGCACGGAGACATACACTATGCATTATATCTCGTCTACTAGAAGTTACAGAGTAAGGATCCTATCATACCTCTATATAATTTTTGACCTACATCTTTTGAGTTTTCTTCCTTATTTAATTTCTCATTTGTTTCCATGGAAGTTAGCCTACCACTAGTATTTGACATACAAATTTCTTAGCTAAATATTTAGGATATTTTTCTTAACTTATAAAAATAATGTTACTTAATCGTTTTATTTGTAACGCTAAAAAGAAGGTTAGTTCTCACATCTGACTCATTTCAAATTTCTTAGTAATTATATCGAAAAATTCTTTATTTAACTATTCATTTGTTGATCCAAAAACAATATCATCTATGTGTATTTATATAAGTTGGATATCACTATTATTTCTTTTAATAAATAGAGTACCATCCACTTTTCCTATTTCAAAGTGAGAATGTAATAAATAGGATTTAAGTCTATCATACCATGCTCTAGAAGCTTATTTTAGACCATATAAAGCTTTCTTTAATTTATAAACGTGGTTTGAAAGTTTTCAACTTTAAAAGTGAGGGTTGTTCAACATAAATATCTTCTTTAATAAAACCATTTAAAAAGGCACTTTTGACATCCATTTGAAATAATTTAAAATTATTATGATTTGCAAAAGCGAGTAGAATTCTAATAGCCTCTAATTTTGCTACAAGAGCAAAAGTTTCATCAAAACTATTCCTTCTTTCTGATTATAACCTTGAGCGACTAAACGAGGTTTATTTCTAATGACTTCTCCTTGTTCATCTATTTTATTTCTATAGGCCCATTTAGTTCCTATTACAGACTTATTTTCAGTTCTTAGAACTGATTCCTAAACATCATTTCTGGTAAACGGATTCAGTTCCTCTTGCATAGCAAGAATCCATGAATCATCTAATGACGCTTCTTTTGGATTTGTAGGTTCAATAGTTGAGACAAAAGCAACATTACTCATTTTATTTAATTGATTTCTTGTTTTTACACTAGACTCTATATTTCCTAGAATATTTTCTATAGGATGATCTTTTAAATATATTGTTCTTTTATTTGGATGTGAATTTTCAAAGTTATTTTTACTTTCGTATTAGTGATTTCATTATTTGTAATATCATTAATTTTATCAATATTTTCTTCTTCTTCAAAACTGGAATATTGATATTAAAATGCTCATCAAATGAAACATTTAATGTCTCTTTAATGGCTTTATTTTAGTGTTAAAAACTCTATAATCTTTACTTCTATTAGGATAACCAATAAAAATTCCTTTGTTCAATTTAGCATCAAATCTATCTAAATTGTCTTTTTTATTTAATATAAAACATTTATTACCAAAACTCCAAAATAAATACTTTAGGCTAATTATAATAAAATAATTCATAAGAAGTTTTCTGAATTAAAGGTTTTATTAAACTCTATTTAAAATATAACATGTTGTAGCAACTGCTTCAGTCCAAAAATTTTAGGTAATTCGCTATCACTTGACATTGTTCTAGCATATTCTTGTATGTTTTCAAAATTCTCATTTTTCGAACTCTCCTCCATAATCACTCTTAATCATTTTAATTTTGATTGACATTTGATTCTGAATTCTTTTAGTAAAAAATTTAAACATTTCAAAAGCTTCACTTTTAAGGTTTAAGAAAATTATTCATGTAAATCTAGAAAAATCATCTACAATTACAAAAACATATCTATTATGACTTTTCAACTGTATTTCTGATGGTCCAAAAAGGTCTAGGTGAAGAAGATTAGGAGGTTGAGAAGTATCAATCATATCTTTTGATTTAAAAGAACTTTTACAAAGTTTTCCTAGTTAATAGGAATCAAATAAGTTGTTGACATTGAAACTCATTTTAGGAAGACCCCTAACAAGTTCATATCTAGCAACCTTAGACAAATGTTTAAAATTCAAATAACCAAATCTTTTATGCCAAAATCAAGGGTCATTAGATTCAGCCAGAAGACACAGGTTGTCATTAGATACTTCCATACTTCATATGTACATATTACACTTCCTAATACCTTCAGGGTAATGTTTGACTCATTATCTTAGATGTGGCGATTACCTTTTTCAAACTTAATTTTAAAATGCTTATCAGATTGACTAATACTAAACAGGTTATGTTTCAGATTCCTAAATAGCAAAACATTAGAAATAGTAGAAGTTTTAGAATTACCAACATTGCCAATGCCAATCACATATACTTTTGAGTTGTCTCCAAAATTAACTGACCCACCATCATTGTAGACAATATCCTTCAAGATCCCTGAATTTCCAATCATGTGTCTTGAGCATCCATTTCCTAGTATCCACTTATCCTTCTTAATTTATGATGATTGAATATCAATTGTCTGTTCACCATTAGCCATATAACATCCTTATTCCTGCATTACAACATTATAGCTTTCTAAAATGTTAAGTGATTTTTCAAAATAATTAGTTTTTAATCCTCTTTAAAATAATATATTGGTATCGAAAAATTGTTTTTCCATAAATATGTTAAAAAGAGTATTAGTAGCCATTTATACTTTTCAAAAATCAAATTACAAGTTTTTGAAAAACTAGTGCTCCGATACCAAATGTGGGTTGCAGAATTATGGATCTTAAGGCTAATTAAACACTAAAGGGGCGAATAGTATTTTCTAAATTATGTAAATATTTTTAATTTCTTCTAAGTTTGATATTAAATAATATATTAACAAAAATTAAACACAGATGCAATCACGGATAAAAAGCAAAGTAAAGAGTCATAGGGATGACATCATAGATATTATACTGGTTTGGATTTCTCCTATATCCAGTCCCATACAATTTCCTGTACAAATTTCTTTTCAAATGCCAACCTTTAACCAGCTAGAACGCAAATCCGAATAAAATCTTGATTTTGAGGCTACGAGACATGCCCTCCTGAATTTTCAAGCTCAAGGTAATAACTTTATTTGAACAAGGTGTAAGCAGACCACTAGATTTTTTACCTACTAAGCACACCCACTTTATTTGAACGGGCTATAAGCACACCAAGCAAATACAAATAAAGTTGACAGTTTTTCCAAAGACAATTTCTTGAACTTTGGATACAATGGATTTTTTGGCCATTTGGACAGCACTCTGATCTTTGAATTGAGAGAGAGAGAGGGAGATGTTTTTGAAACAATAAGAAAGTAGTATTGAATTAATACAAAGAAGTATGAATTGATTCTGAATGATTTTAAAGAGATTTGAATATATTTTTCAATGGAATTTTCTAGAGAGTAAGAGGAGGGAAGAACATAAGTAATTAGTTATCAAAAATTACGTTTGCACTCCCCTTTTTGCAGTATATCAACAGATGTGTCTATTAGTTAAGAGCTATACACTCCCTTTCGAAATTTGAAAATCCTTTTGGCAGCTTGTATGTCGACATACTCTATGCATATATGTTGACATATATGTTGACATATATGTCGACATATGCATTTATATTTTGAAAGCTTGTTTCTTTTACAATGTTTTGAAAATCCTATACTTTGTAAAATAAATTGGTACTTTGTAAAATAGTTTGAACATGGTTTACAAACATGATGAACATTGAAATTTTTTATAAAACATTTTGAAATATATTTTGAAACTCTATTTAAAAATATAAAAGATAGAAAAAAAGGAGATAGAAATCAAAGATTTCTATGAAGGACTTTAATAATATAACCTATGACTCTATACACTAAATTATAGTCTTGAGATCTTCGTATTTGGTCTTTGTACTCATGAGTCTTTATATCCATCTTTTGAGTCTTTATAGTGTACCATCTTTGAACACCATTCTAATTTTATGCACATATACTATGTAACCTGACAAAACATTATTATCTATATTTTATATGATTGTATATGGTTGGTGTCATCAAAATTAATAACTGAAGTTGTTATCAACATTATTAACCTCGAAGATATGCAGCACTGGATATGAATATGACGTCTCCTTTCAAGATGAAAGTAATGTCATGCTTTATCAATACCGTTCAGTACCGCACATGAACAATAATACATGTTTTCGATACCGCTTCTCTTTAATGTCGTATGCCTTCTATATTACATCTCATTGACATTGTAACTTATCAATGTCGCCTTTCGCTTGTGAAAATATGAACATCGCTCATCATTGGTAATGCCTGCAACTAGAGCTATAGAGTAATGATGTTGCACCTCTTTAATGCGACTTCTATTTTGATTCCGCCACCCTCTAATGTTGTCTTTCAGATAGTACTGAATAAATAAATGCTTCTCATCATTGATGTTGCCAATAATCAATGCCACTTCCCTCTAAGGAAGTAATGATGTTGACTGCAATCAATATAGTAAGCCATCAATGAATGTCGACCTAATCTACTTTTCATTTCATTGATGTCGTATTTTACCAGTGTTGCTCTCCTAAGTTATGCCGCTTTCTATCAACATCGCTCATTATTATTGCTTTTTGTTATTGAAGTTGATCATTTCCCATATTGGCACTCAAGAATGATGGTTCCTGTCAATTCCTTCATTTATCAATGTCGCGTCACACTTCAACAACACCTAGAAGATACTGTCCGTATGTACATGCGATGTTGATGCCGGGAGTCATCAATGTCCATGGAAATTTCTATGTCGTTCTTTATCAAGGCTACTCTATATTAAGGCTGCTCTATATCAATGCCGCTCTTCACTAAAGATTAATGTCGCTTCTGACCAATCCCGTCAACAACCAATTTGAGAGTGTTTCAATGCATATGGTTACCAAGGCTGAAGGCTATTATTGTCAAGACGGTGCCAATTATCAAGGGATGCTGAAAATCATCATTAAACAAGGTCTGACACCCTGTAGTTTTATTGACGTCGAAGGACATGAATGCCAAAGCTAAGCTGCTAAGCATGCCTCATTTCGACCCCTATAAATATGGACTTAAGGTCCCTGAAGAGGGGGCGAATCATTCTTATCTCTTTTCATACATTTTAAACTCGGTTTCCCTAAATTGATTTATGAATTTATGGCCAATTGTAACACTTGAAATATTATACTATTGGACTTTGTACATTCGACATCATATTGAATAAAAAAACTATCTCAAGTTATGACTTACTTTCGAATTCCAATGCATATATGATTTGCTAATAAAAAATTACTTAGAGTTCCAAAAGTACTCATATTCTTGATTTCTCTTTTTGACCATATGAATGTCTAACATAGATTTACTTTAAGCAAATATGGTTTCACTTAGCCTTCCATACGATTTTCCTATGAACCTAAACATGCTTGTCACTCCTCTTAAGCCTTAACTCAACCAAGTGTTGCCTTGTGTTAGTGATCGTTGAGGCTAAACTTAGGCTCTTTAAATTCCACATTCTGCCATGGCTCTCACCCTTGCATTTTTGGGGTTGATGAAGAAATTCATTAACATTTTGATGCTGGAAGGAGGGCTTGAACCTCCATATCCATAGAAACCCTATGTGGAACTACCATAGCTTGCATATTTATGGCTTAAAGGACTTGCCCCAACTAAGCATACCCCATTCCAAGCTAACTTACCTTTGATTCTTAACACCAATTAATTGCATTTACTAATTTTTTCTTAGTCATGCCAGTTAATTGTGTCCAAATCTCTGAACAAAGATTCACTGAGCCACAAATGACTAGGCCAACTTACCAAATCACTACTGATCCATGACTTTATAAAGAGAAAGTGATGAGGCTTGTAGCATTGCAAATTATGGAAGGTAAAAAAAAATAAGCGACTCCATACAGTCCATAAAAATGGAGTTTGAATCCCTTTCATATAAGGTCAAAACCGATCTTTTTCTTGGGTAAGCAATACAAAAAGAAAGCGTCTTCTTGAAAATGAGGAAAGAGATTCAACTCAAAGCCAAGGGGACCATTTTAGAAAGAGAAATAAAAAAGGACTTTGATCGATTCACTAGAAGGTGGGAAAATACCCTTAACCACCCTCAAGAACCGAATGAAACTCGAAACTCTTTAAAAATAAACTTATTATGGAAGTTAAAGAGCCTATCGTGCATAAGAGAGCCAAAAGGAATTCAAAAGGATCAACTTCCAAAAAAATCATGGCTTTCTAAAATTTGCACCCTTACCACCTCTTATAAGAATATCTGCTTTTTGACTAAAGACAAGCTTGACTATTGGCCTTCACAAAAGAAGCAACCAAAGAATGAAATAAATCTCCAAGGATTATATTGTCATTACCATCGCTCTAATGTCCATGACACCAATCACTGTCGAAGCTCGGAAAGAATAATCCACAATCTCTTAAGGCAAGGAAATCTCGACGAATTTGTACAAAGACATTGGACAAGTCAATAATAAAGAAAGAGTTTCTTAACAAAATAAGCGTATCTACATGGTTGAGGAGTAAAACTCTCCTAATATAATGGAAACCCTAAACCACTACCTAAGACGGTAGTAATGGGATAAAGCTTTTTTCCCCGTCAAGATGGCCTCGTCAAAGCACCTCCTAGAGGAAGGTCAGAGTAAGACTTTGATTCCATCTGCAAAAGCCTAACCAGAGCATCTACAAGCCTTCAACTCCTGCCTACACGGCTTGGTTGAAGCGCCACTCAGAGGGAGGACGGATAAGCCTTTAGCCTGTCTAAAGCGTCGGACTAAGCCTTCAGTGTCATCATCAAAGGCCTCACTGAAGCATCTCCTAGAGGGAGATCGGGTAAGACTCTGCTTCTGCTTGATATAGCTAACTAACGATAGGACTAAGCCTTTAATGCCATCATCAAAGGCCTCACTAAAGAACCACTTAGACGGAGGATGGGAAAGTCTGCGGTCCTGCTTGATGAAGCTAACCAAAACATACCGAACAATAAGACCTAAATCATCATCTAAGATGGTTAAAGGGTCTGATCTAAGTAGAGATCATCACCTAAAATAGTTCCTAACAAATAAATCAAAATCAGAGCCAAGTGGCACTCCAAATTAACCAATCTTCCATAGGAAGATCTATCAGCAATCAGAGTCAGTTAGCGCTCCAAGTCGAACAATCTTCAAAAGGAAGAACCATCAAATATGAACCATTTGTGATTTTCAACAAATACAACCTTCAGTTGCTAGATAAGGATTTATGATCTTATATTATTATTGCCAAATAAGGATTTCAGGTCTTCCATTATTGCCAAATGGATCTTTGGTCTTCTACTGCTATCGGATGGATTTCTGGTTTTCTCTTATCATCAAGTGGGATTTCTGGTCTTCTATTATTACCAAATGCCTTTTTTATCTTCTACTACTGATTTCAGATGAGTTTTATGGTCTTTTTTATTTCCAGATGAGTTTTCTGGTCTTCCTAATTAATCACCAAATGAGTTTCTAGACCTTCTACTCGCACTATAGCTAGAATGGTTCTCTAGACTTCTATTCAAAATTATCATTAGATGGATTTCCTGAATGAGCTAGCAAGATTATTCGTTCTTTTAACAAGCAGAATGTCAATTCATACATCGAAAGCTAAAAATAATAGAAAACATAATATCATTTATAGAGTAGTTTCAAATAGGAACCAATATTCAGTCAAGGCTACATAACATACATTCGAGGTGATGTACATCCAAACATAGATTTATTTACAATCTATTACATTATGTACAAAGTCACAGGTCCAAAAATTGAATCACAAAAGGATCTGTCTCAAGATCTGCAAGCTAAAAGTCAAAAACTTTAGGCCAACTTCTTTAGATCTTCAGCAATCGGAGATGAATCGGTGATGTGATAATTTGCCAAATGTAGGAGTTGTTTAAACTTCCTCTTCTTTCGTTAAATAGCGTTTGAATCATCAATCAACATAATCTAAACATTTAATGCTTAATTTTTTTTTATTTGCACCCTTCAAAATGTTGATCTTACCTTTCAATTTCTCAATTTATGGTTGGAGGCGTGTTTTTTTGTGCTCAAGTCTTTCAACCTTAGCTTCATAAGCGTTGAGGCGAGTAGAAATCTTATCTCTCCATTGTCCTTTAAGAAAGTCCGTACATTTAAACCTAACTCTTTGACTCCATTTAGCGATCGTTATCATCCAAGCTCGTAAAAGGATTTAAAAGAGTAGAAATCCTCTCTTGATGAATCTGGGTAGGACTAGATTCACCTCCACTTGCGGTTAGTTCCAGAGATTGGAAGTTTACCTGACTTTTCAGCGATTGCACTTCGAGGTCCAAATTTTTTTGATGTAATCAAGAAATTTCAACATCGGTTTCGGTGTTTTGAGAAGAAAGCTTAGATTAGCCAATAACGTCTATTTTCCTAATCCTTTTCTTCAATTTGTTTTTCAAAATCAAAATTCACCTCTTTCACACCTCTAAATATGGACCTAAATTTTTAGTATTTGTCATGTCATTTCTACGCATCATGATTATCTAGAAATTGTAAAGCTAAAGTGCCTTATGAAGAGCATTTCTTCTCAAATTCTACCCTAGGCATGTCCTTAACAAAGTCGATGCGGGCAAGGGTATTTGTGTCAATAGATACAAGGGTCAATTTTTTTTCGTAACAAAAGGAGAAGGTAGGAAAGAAAATCAGTATATAAGAGAAGTATCTTCTTTATTAAATAACAAAAGTTTATAAACAATAAGGAAATCCAAATTATATCGTAATTCCATTTTATATCGTTCAACTAGCCAATTAAAGTTTCAAAACAGCAGTTTTTGCATGTTCAAAGGACCTAATAGATAGGGTAAGAGTGGAGTCAAACGAATCTTTAAACCCTTGTGGGGTCTTAATGGAAGGAAATCGAAGAGAATCTCATTCCCCGACTGGAGAGCTAGCATGATCACATATCAGTTTGGTGTAATAAGTTTGAATTTCACTAAGTAATTTATTATTTCATCACCAAAGAAATTGAAACGAAAGTGAGGAAACCGCTTGTAGACTTCTTATAGGTCTCTAAGAAAGTGGGATCTCGCTAATAGTGATGTCTTAAGAATTAGGAATTTTTCTTTAAATCATTACTTAATTTGACATATTTACTCAAGAGTTCCATAGGAAAAGGACTGTTTGAGATTTCTTTAATCTATTTAACATATTAAAATTAGAATGATAATAGTAAAGTTAAAATGATAAAGTTCATAAGTTCCTCAGGTGATAATTACACAATTATTCAGTTTCATACAAGATTGATTTATTATAAAACTTAGAAATATATCTCTTCCTATTATATATAAATTTTTCGGGAGGAACATATGAGAAGAAAGAGGAAAATAGGAAACTCTTGAGAGATTCCAATATGCCTCAGGATGGTGATCGAACCCACGTTCATTTAAGTATCTATGATGAAGGTGTTTGAGCAAACCCCTACAGTTTTCACTGAAATAGGAAAAATCAACGAATATCCCCCTAAAGTAAACCTTGTAGAGAAATTCTTCGCATCCCTATTATCAATCAACATCCAAAAGAGGGTCGTTAGATCTACATTTTTTCTAAAAGTCTCTCTAGATAAAGTCGTGCCTTCTTCGTCCATTGAGCGACTTGCCTCTCTTTGAAAAATCTTAATTTTGAGGCTCTAGCTGTAAGATTATTGTATTTATCAAACAACCCATTATACTTTTTCAGTTGCCTATCCAACTCTCTGTTCCATCGATCTATTTCCATTTGTTTTTTTCAAGATAACATCATAATGATATTTTGATTTTTCCTTAACTAAAGTAATCAACATGTTAGCCAAGAGGTATTTGGTAATCTAAGACATTTGAATAAAGAGATTCATACCTAAAAGAGTGGAATTGAAGACGAAGGAGTTTGTTCCTTCCTTTTAGGTTTAACGCTTTGAGGAGCGTTGTCCTTCTGGAGAAAATCTTCATTTGGAGGATGGAGGATTTTGGTAATGTCTACTGCCAAATCTGGGTTAGTACCTCGTGGTCTATCCTTCCTTTCTAGCGATCCACGGAGACCCTTTCCATTGTCGCCACCATTGTCGTCGTTATTGTCATTATCGTCGCCACTATTGCCCCCATTAATCATTTTCTGACATGATACACCGGTCTCTGGATTGGGTCCTCTTCACGAATCAAGGCAGCACTTATGGCGTGCGGCGACACAGCTAGATAAATATATAGCTCCTCATGATCCACGGGCTTTGACAAAACAAAGGGCGTCTCCAGATGACTCACCGAGCTTGGAACGTGTCTTCACAATCTTTCATCCATTCAAAGTTCCTTTTCTCTTTTCTTATCAAATCGAAGAAAGGAATGCACTTATCGGTTGCCTTAGATATAAATCGACTCAACGTAGCCACCTTCCCATTCAGGCTCTGTACTTGCTTAATGGTCCTGGGTGCTCACATATCCCAAATGGCTTGAATCTTTTCTGGGTTTGCTTCAATTCCTCATGCATCAACAATGAAGCCCAGAAACTTTCCTGACGTAACGCCAAAGGAGCACTTTAGTGGGTTGATTTTCATACCATAAAAATGAGGATGTCAAACATCTCTTTTAAGTCTCGAATGTGGTCGTTTGACTGTCGTGGCTTCACAAGCATATCATTCACATAAACTTCCATCGTCCTGTCGATCTGATCTTTAAACACTCGGTTTACCAAACGTTAATAGGTTGCTTCTGCATTCTTCAACCAGAATGGCATCACCACATAACAGTATAACCCAACATCTATGACAAAACTGGTATGCTCCTGATCTGGGATGTGCATCAGAATTTGATTGTATCCCGAGTATGCATCCATAAATGATTACAATTCATGCCCCACTGTCGAGTCAACCAGTTGATCAATTCTAGGCAAGGGAAAACTATCCTTAGGGCATGCATTGTTCAGATCTGAGTAGTCAATAATGTTCTCCATTTCCCATTTGCCTTCCTTACCTATACAGGGTTAGATACCCATTCTGGATAGAGGGCATCGCGAATAAACCTATTGGCTTTAAGTTTATCCAACTCCTCCTTGAGAGAAACCGCCTCTTTAGGTCCATGCCTCATCTCTTATGTTTCATAGGGACATATTTTAGATCAATATTTAGCATGTGGGTCGCGATAGCGAGCACATTTTAGAATGAGCCCAACCGAATACGTCAAGATTCGCATGGAGAAAATCAGTAAGCACCGTTATCAGTGAGGGGCCGAGTTGTGATCCGATCTTCAATACCCGTGATGGATCATCATGGCTGACTGTGATATATATCGTCAGTTCAACCGGCACTGCCTTGGCCTCTTTTGGTTCCTCTTCATCATCTTTCGAATCTATATCTTTATAGAGCCGAATGTGGTGCCCAAGCCAAGGCTCGGGCGCTACTTGTCAACTTTCAGTAACTTGGATGCGGGCAGACTTTTCCACACCCTTTCTCTTTTCCTTTTGTTAGGCTTCTCTCAGCTCTACTACATAGCAAGTACAACCAGTCGCTTGATCACCATGCACAACACCAACTCCATTATCTATTGAAAATTTCAGAGTAAAGCACCATGGGGCTAGAGCTGCCCTAAACTCAAACAGGGCCGGTCGGCCTAGAAAAACATTATACGAGCAATCACCATCCAAAACCATGAATGGTAGGATCCATACCTCCTACGTTCACCTTCACCCAACTCAACTGACAACTCAACAAAACCAACTGCTTCAGTTGTCGCACTATTAAAGTTGTGTATACATTAGATGGCTTTAGATCCTTATCCTCCGTCCTCATCTGTTCATAAGCCTTCTTAAAAATGATATTGACAGAACTTCCATAATCGATTAATATTCTCCTCACAAGCACGGGTCCGATCACAGCAGAGATAACCATTGGATCAAAAGTAGGAGCCTCCACTCGGTCTGCATCTCTAGTTCTAAATATTATATCATCTGTCATCATATGCTGCTGTTTTGCTGGAGTCCCATCCTCTATGTTCGAGCAAACTCGCTGTCTCAAAGAACTAGCATAACCCTCCATCTCATGTGTGGTCTTATCTACATGGTGCGGGCCGCCGACTATCGTGTTTATCACCAATCTTCCACCAGTTTGAGTAGGCTCTTCGGGTCGGCGCGAAGCTTGTCCTCGGTTGGGATCAGACGTTCCTTGTCCTCCTTCCTATAGATTCCTAACAAACCGCTGCAACTTCTTCTGGTGAATTAATTTTTCTATGGCATCATGGAGGTGCCTACATTCATCAGCGTTATGCATATAAGACTCGTGAAACCGATAGTATTTCGTGGTTTGCTTTTGTTCTTCGGTCGATTCCTTCGGATGGGGCTTTCGATACTGTAAAGTACTACAGGTGGACAGGTAATGTTTTCCAAAGATGTGTTCAAGGGCGTATATTCATTCTAAGTAGGAATTCTCGGCTTCTACTTTCTGGATTCCCTCTTCCAACCGAAATTTCCTCCTCTGGTCCCTTTTTTGTTGCTTTGGCTTATTCTGGACGTTCACCTGTAACTTTCCACAGCTCTCGCCCGATTGCTTCATTGCTATCTTGCTTTGCACCGCCTCTTTATTTGGTCCCGCGGCATCTCCCCTTCTTGACAACCTGGTTTCTTCATTTCTCATGAACTGATTTGCCTTTTGAGTAAAAACGCTCCTGCATTGTAGGTGGTTTCCTTGCCAGCCAATCACCAAACTCAGATTCGGGGTCAACCCCCCACATCACGACCATAAGAATGGCGTGGTCATTCGGATTACTAAATTCAGCAGCAGCAACATAAAACCTCTGCAAATAATCTTTCAGCGATTCACCCGGAGCCTGGATCACACTGGATAATGACATCACATCTTTGAGGCAAGTATCATGGATCCGGAATTGCTCCACGAACATCGTCACCGGCTCATAAAATCTAGAGATCGACCATAGAGGCAACCTCATGAATCATATTGTGGTGATTCTAGATAAAGTTATACGTAAGCACCTATATTTGGTCGTGTCATTCGCCCAAGACGAGTCTATCAACCATTCATATCTTATAATATAATGTCGGGGTCAGTCTTCCCTTTGCAAGAAGGCATTATAGGCATGTTAAACCTCCAAGGATATTCATCTTGTAGAATGTTATAAGTAAATAGAGTGTGACTCCTAGAGACCCCGCAATCATCATTAGTCAAGACCTGGTTCCCCTCATCAGCTGCCTGACCATTGCAGATAAATCTGGAGTTTGACTAGGGGGTGTCGTGTTGGGATCCATCCTATGTGATTGTTCCGGCTAGCGCCTCATGAGCATCTCACTCCTTCTTGGCCTGTTATCATCTAGGCGCGCATTATGAGGATCCACTTCATTACCATCCTGGAGAGGCAATTGACCAACTTCCATGAGCGCTCCAGAGCCTATGTTTCTCACTCCAGGTTGAGCATGACCTCTCAGGTGTAGTTGAGGAGCCACTCTCCTGACTAAAGGATCGGGATATGCTCTGTTGGATTGCCCATGATGGCTTGCCACAAATTTCTCCATTACTCTAGTTTTTGTCATTTCAATCCTTTGACACCTATGCCTATTGTGCTCGTCTGACGAAGTCGAGCTATCAGATGATGAGTATGAAGCGGGACTTCCTCCAGCATTCTAACGCTGCTGTTGAGCGATCTGATTCATCAGGTTGGCAATCGCCTGGATTTTCTCATTCAGCTGCCTCCTCCTTTCCATTAGCTTCTGCATTAGAACATTGAATTCAGCCATGGTAACAGAATCAGCAAGGTTCTGGTTCGCAACGGGTTCCATCCCTGCATTAGCTAGTTGGTTGCTTGGCCCTACTTGTTGGACACTAGAAGTCTCATTAACATCGACATTATGGGAGGTAGATCTGGTGCACGACCTTGTCATCTTAGAGCTCTATATCTAGATTTCAGAAACTCTGAATAGAATACACAAACTCTTGTGGAAAAACTTGGATCGCCTTTGGGGGATTTCCTCAATCCAATAGCAACCAAGGTGATTCTAACAACCTCAAAATCAATATTCTCAGGAAAAAACAAAAATGTTAGCACCAAAATTGGTCACTAACACCCTAGAATAGATTTTTGTAGTGAGATAAATGAAGAAAGTAAATGAAAAAGAGGAATAACACAATATAATGCAAAACAAAACAGTAAAAAGAGAGAATAATATAATTTATAGTGGTTCAACGTTAATTTCCCACATCCATTCTGAATGTATTCTTTATTGCTTTATCAATCACTTGAATACAAGTAAAATCAACAAGGAAAAGCCTGAATACAAGTTGGAGCAAAAAAAAGTGAGTACAAAAAAGGGCAGAGTCTTCCTTAATTTTTTCGAAAAAGATCCCCAAAAATGGACCTCTGCCCCTCTATTTATAGATGGAGACAGCCTGGCGTCTCAAAGCTTAGACTCCTCTTCAGTCACTTGGGCCCATCACCAAGAGACCTCACCCAACATTTCAATTTCAACAATACTGACTTATAGTGACGACCTAAACATACCGACCCTTCAAGGCCGATCTCATAATGCCAAACCGAATTCCAAACACGTCGAACACTCCAAACATGTCGAACCGAGTGCAAGCGCAGGGAATGCCAAACCGACCTTCATCCCATGTCATGCCGACCCAAGCCTTTTGCTGACCTAAGCTTCTTGCTGACTTCATATCTTCACTCTACCGACCTGAAGCAACAACAAACCTATAAACATATGCCGACCCGATATAGGCATCATGATTCAAACAAGCTGTGCCGATCCCTTCTAAGTATGCCGACCCGATTAAGTTATGCCGATCCATAGCTATTACAATACATTCTAAACCTTTACCGAACCCTTCAACTATGTCGACCTAGGCTTCTATCGATGCCAACCTAAAGGCTTTACACCATCAACCCGAAGAAATGCCGACCTGATTTGAATATGCCGACCCCCGGGACATATGCTAAGCTTCAACAGGTACGCCAACCCTTAGCAGCCATCCGTATTGACTCGAAGCGACTTCTTGTATGCTCGAAGTTGATGTTGAGATGGCCCAGAGAAAACATACCCTTGGCCCGAAGCAAGCTTCTCAACGACTCGTAGTAACTCATGTCTTGACCCTTCTTCCATCAACAACCAACTATGTTCCTTGTAACCATTGCTTTGTAGCCGGGCCAAGGCACTGGGTAACACATAGTCGAGAGGTCTTTTGCTCACTGAGAGCTATAAGTTGGAGTTATGTTAGGATATTATGGGTTCATTTTCTAAGGGCTAAATAGTCAAGAACTGCTTTCTCTTAGGACTAGTGGTCGAGAATTTGTTGTACTATATTGAGTTTCTCTCCCAGGACTTGTGATTTGAGGATTACTGCTCCCACTAGGATTTAACAGGTCAAAGTATTGGTTATTGCTCTCATTAGGATTTTTGAGTCTAGAGTATTCATTGGAAATCAACTTCATGAGGTTCATGCCGCTATGTAATAAGCATGATTAGAACCCCTAGATAGGTTAGTATCCATCCTAATGACCAAATTGCAAGTTGCATCCCGGATCCATGAAGCCGATTTGATGAGGTTAAGGCTGAGAATTCATATTCACGTTAGACCTATTTCCCAGACATCACTAAAGGGCCAACAGTTCATCACTAAGGGAAAGTAGGAGTCATGACCAAAGAAGAACTTAGATTTGCAGCATATTTATGATGTATAGATGGATTATGTGCCATAATTCTTAGAGTAACTAAGGGACTGTAAGAAATAGGCTATGGTTATTAGCGTTTTCTAGAGCAATGCAGCAGTATGCCAGTCTCCCATTTGGACAACTTAGGTGGATCTATTCCGGATGAGATATATGAGGTTATTACCTCATTTGAGATAATCATTGTATGAAATCAGAGACGTGTTATGTGCTCGTTTTTCGTATGAGGTAGGTTAACCGAGACCAATTGCATGCTCATCTTTCTATATGACATTGGCAAATTACTAAGGGCTTGTCTGTCATTCTCTCTTAAAGTCTTTGGCTGAGAGATCCATTTATGTGCCATATATATGTATCTCTTTGCTCCGTTCAGTTGTGAGTACTCTCTCTCATAAGAATCATTATGCAATCTAGAGTTATCATCTCTCATTAGGGCTGATGGTCGAGATATACATCATTGAATGTTGTATTTGTATTATAGTTTGGTTGTTTAGATGATATTTCACCCATCTGATTCATGTGCCATTTGATGTGATGATTGACCATTCTTTACGAAGGGTGCTATATTATGTGCATAGTTTAGGGAGATGTTGATATATTCGAGATGTTTATGAGCCATCTTGAGATACACTTGTTTATACTATCCCGGTTGCTATCATATATTGGCATCCACATTCGAGACAGTTGGACCCATGTGTTCTTTATATAACACTTGAGTCAGTCCATGACATTTCAGGTTTAAGGATAAAGTGACTAGTTTGTGGTTGTTGGACATACTTGGGGGATAGCGTATCAATATATGGTTGTATCATTATTCATATAATCTCATATATGTACATGTATGTACGTTAGGATGTATGTATCGAACTAGGTTTGTATTTTTAGAGATGGTGGGTATTGACCATTTATGTAGACCCACTTGTACTTGTATACGACATCTATTATATTTTATCACTACGTTAGATGACTCCGTGTGCTCCATTATTTATTTATGTTATGTATTATTCTATCTGGAATGCATGTGTGTATTGCTTTATGTCGATATTGGGTATGGATACGTAAGTTATATGAGATTTTGAAATATGCATCGGTGTTAGCCCAAGAGAATATCCACATGAGGCAACCTAATATTACCTTATTCCCCGTATTATCAGACAATATTACATTGTAATACTCTTTAGTTGCATGGGTATAAAGATGGGGTGCTACAAAGAAGGAAGGGTAATGAAAGTATTTGGGTGGTAGTGGATCGTCTTACTAAGAGTGGACATTTCATTCCAATGTAGAGTATAAGGACGACGATAACTTTGGAGACTTTATATATTAAAGAAGTGGTTAGACTTCGTAGAATAATAGTTAGTATAGTAAGTGGCTGGGAACCGCTTTCCACGAGTGAATTCTAGAGGAGACTATAGGATGCATTGCGAATGGATTTAAACTTGAGTACAGCTTATCACCCTCAAATTTATGGATAGATGAAAAGGCACCGAGTGTTGGAGGAACTGTTAAGGGTGTATATTCTAGATTTTTGAGGAACTTGGATCACCTACCTTTAATGGAATTGCCTATTGTAGTAGTTACCGCACGAGCATTGACATAGCACCATTTAAAGTATTATATGAGTGACCATGTAAGTCAACTTCTTATTACTGAGAGTCTACGGATAAAGTTATACTTGGATCAAAGATAATAAGGGACACTTCGAAGAAGGTGGAATTTATAAGGAAGAGGATGAAGGAAGATTAGGATAGAAAAAAGTCTTAAGCTCGTAAGACGAGGATAGACTTGGAATTTTAGTTAGAGGCTTGATATTTGTTAAAAATTCACCATTAAAGAGAGTAGTAAGGTTTGGAAGTTTGAGAAAGTTGGCACCCTCATTTGTTAGCCATTTTCCAGTTTTGGAGCAAATTGGAAGCTCGGCTTATCAAATGTAGTTTCCCAAGAAGATGGCAGGAATCCATAATGTGTTTTATGTTTCACATTTGTGGAAATGTGTGCATGATTCAGCAATTGTAATCGAACTAGTAAGCTAGAGGAAGTGGAGTTGGAGACCGAGGAAATTTCATCCGGTGGTCCGGCATGTATTGTCAAGCATGGAGTGAAATGGAATAAGGTGGTGAAGCCAATTAGATTACAATGGGGAAATGTTTTTGACAGAAAGCACAGAGCAAAAAAAGAGAATATGTGAGTTTTCCATCCTCAATTCATAGTTGTTATATTTCTTTGGTTTTGCTTATTTGATTATTAATATCTAGTTTTGAATGCTTAGGATTGTTTGCTTGATAGCTACTTAGATGTTAGATTAGTAACCTTTTTGCTTAATGATATGACCTTTGCACAATAGGCTTATTAGGATGTATTGCATTATGTTTGATATGTCATACTATTGTATTCATGTAGGTGGCCACACTAGACTACATTTTTGCGTCTTATACTATGATTGACATGACATGAACATTTATACGTATTTATATGTTATGTTATGCTTCAATCAAGTAATACTTGTGTTATGGTTAAATTGTCGATTTATTAGCGTTTATTGTGCATGTTGTAAATGATGGGACATGAATTACATAGTGATTAATAGTTGAGTGATTACATTATGTCCTTGGGAAATTCAAGGACAAAATTCTTTTAATTGGAATACCCATAATTTCGATAGTACATTTTTATAAAGATATTTTGACGGTTTCAACTAATGGGTAAAGTGCTAATTTTACGAATGATTGAATTTGATGGCGAGAGTTATTCAAATACATAGAGTAAATTTTTCTACTCAATTTTGATAGTTAGATTGGCGAAATTGGAGTCTGTATGTGTGGGATATCGGTGTTTATAATAAAATGAATATTTGAATTTTAAAAACGGGCTTGCTCATTTTGGTTTTATATGATATTTTAGAATTTCTATAAATATGCAAGGTTGTAGGAATAACGAGATGAACGTCTATTTTCTACTTCTTTACCCTTACGAATTCAAACTCAAAAAACCTAAATCCATCATACCCATTTTAAAACTTAACTAAATTCAATAAAATTGGTGCCAACTCAAAGAGCTTAGAGAGATCATGTTTTGGTATAACTATTATCTAAAAGTGGATAAGTTGGTGATGAATCTGAATAGTCGAGAGAGAGGGTTTGGAAATTTAACTAGGGTTTTCTTTGACTGTTATGTGAGTGGTTTATATTTGATTTGGTGCTTGCTTTAACATATATCATGCTATCTTGTGATTGAGTATGATAATTACGTATAAATTTTGAAATAAATGTATTTAATTTTACAATATGTATATGAAATTGCTTTAACATATATCGTAGTATGTATCGAACAATATGTATATGAAATAGTATGTATTGAACAATATGTATATGAAATTGCATTAACATATAACATAGTATGTATTGAATTATATAATATGTATGAAATATATGCTTTAACATATATTATAGTATGTATTGAACAATATGTATTGAATTATGTAATGTATATGAAAATTATGTGAAAATTTATATGACATGATAATGTGGTAACTTACCCAGTTTTGAAATTAAAAAGCGCGCAATCATAAACCAAACATTAAACCAAAAATTTAGAAAACTAATCTTTTAAATCAAAAACTGAGACATAGTAGTTTCAGACCTTCGTCTGAATCAGTGACCAGTCGACCGGTTATTATCAACAATCGATTGATTTGTCGAATGTCCATGCAGGTTACCCATTTAAGGACAATATGATTAGTTTTAAGGACTCAAGCCAGATTACCTTGTGTGTTTGGCTCAAGTTAATATGGTGTAACCATGTTACCCCTATTTGATGGTGATTGCTTGACTTTAGGATGGTTTGCTTATGGATTGAATGGATGTTGATTCGGTAATGTTTAAGACAAAATTTTGTTTTATGAATCGATATTGATTGATATTGACTGAAATGATTGAACCGATTATTTTATTGGATCATGACTTATAATATTCATGGGGGCGACCATGACATTTGGCTACAGTGTGGGGATTTCATGGATCCTTGAGCATGGTTCGTCCATATGACCTTGTTTGCTTGATTACAAATGTTTTTTATGGACCATGATATATATGCATATACATACATATACACACACATTGCTGGAATAACTTTATGGTTGTAGGTTATGGAATGGTTATTTTATCATATTCGGTTATTTTATTTTATGAGTATGGTTGAGTTACCTATTAGATTGAACTTATGCACAATCACTCAGACTATATGTCTGACCCCTTCCCATATGTTTTCCCATTTATATGAAATGTTATGTTGATGGAGTTGGTCTTAAATATAGTAACATTAGAGGTTGTAGATGACAAAGACATTACTAGTGAGTATGAGTGTGTCTGTGTGTTGTAAATAACTACATCAATTAACATTGATAGTGTGGATTGGATTGATGTAAATAGGACATATGAATATGATGTTGTTTGGTGTAAAAAGTGCAAGACATTTGATACTATATTTTGTGGTCCTTCCACTATTAGTTATGAAAGATATAGTCCATGTATGTTTTGTTTTCTTGTTACAAATACTTATCAATTCGATATTTTACTCTTTCATGGTTTAAGCGTCGTTCCAGCATTAAATTAGAGGGTCGAAAATATCAAGTTGTTATAGCAGCCTATTATGTTGGGCTAGCTTGGGATTTGCTTTATTGGTTAATAGAAAGGACTTTGATAGGGTGCGCCTGGAAGTGTGGATGGAATTTGCAAGAAGCAAGGAGTAGGCAGTAAGCCAACTTCTTAAGCTTAGTGTATCATGTTTTCGGACCCATTAGCCTCTTCTAATACAGTAGGTATGTCATTTATGCATTCTTTATCTCTCACTAAGGCAATACTGATCGCGTGATTAGTCACTATAAGATAGAAGTCTTCCTATCTATAGGCTTTGAGAGGATTGAAGGAGTCATCAAATAATGCTTTAATTCATCAAATGTCGTGGTGTAGTCATCCGTCCAAGTGAAGGGTTTCCTTTTCTCTTTATTATGTCAAAAAAGGAGTGCACTTTTTCATTCCTCATAAGATGAAATAGCTGAGGGCAACAACCATTACATTTAGACTTTGGATTAGTTAGAAGGTATGAGGGATCTACATGTCTTGTATGACTTGTTTTATCAATGTTGGCTCTGTCCCTTTTAAACTCAACATATATCCTAAGAATTTTCTGGATCAGATGGTAAAGGAGAACTTCTTTGGGTTTACCTTCATATTATAGTCTTAGAGAATGTCGAACACTTCGTCCAGGTTCTATATGTGCCCCCAATGTTTTCTAATTTCACCAACTTGTCATCATCGAAGACTTCCATCGACATCCCAATCTATTCGACAAAATTTTTACTCTTAAGACATAAATAATTTACCTCCACGTTCTTAAAACCAAAGTGTATGACTTTGTAACCATATGTTCTAGCATTGGTAATGAAAAAATGTGCACTACTGGTCCATACTGTGCATAATAATCTTAATATACCTTAAATAGTAATCCATGAAGGTCAAAAGTTCGTGTTTGCTGGTTGCATCCATAATTTGATTAATGCAAAGTAGAGAGAAATTGTCCTTCATACATGCTTTGTTGATGTCAGAGAAGCCAATATATGTCCTCTAGGTACGATTGGGCTTTCGACCATTTTAGGATTATCCACGAATAAAAGATATTCAAAAACTCTAATGAATCCATCATTGATGAGCTTCTCGACCTCCTTTTTCAAAGCTTTGTATATTTTAGTCTTCTGTTTCAGCGGATTGGGGGAGCTTCGGGATTGATGTTAAGAGCATGACATATGAAGGAGGGATCGATGTTGGTCATGTCCTCATACCCCCAGGCAAATGCATTTGTGCTTTAGCTGAGGAATACTACCAACTCCATTCTCACTGTTGGGTCTAGCTCTATATTGATCTAGATGGTTTGGCTTTGGTTGTTGTCATCTAAGGTGATGGTTTTAAGTTTTATGGCCTACCATTTGGATTGATGTCTCCCATGTGGAATCTAAAGGATCATCGTTGTCACTCCTTGCATTTAGTTCTAGCCTGCTCTAATCCAATGCACAGATCATTTGCTTTGTGAAATTATTTTCTGGGATGAACATCTATGTATAGATATGAGGGCTTGTGCCTCTCTGGTTCTCATAAATGAGTATATAAGCATTGAGAGAGTTGGTGTAGTTGTATTAATAGTTCCTGCTTGCAAGCTGGGATGGACCTGTTTGTTTTGAGTTATGTTAATTTCTCGAGCACTGGCCTAATCGGTTAAGGATTTTGTCTTTGATGCTTCTTATCGAGGCTCGGATATAAATGACAGCATTGACCAGATCTCGTACTCTCTCGAGTATGAAATCGGTGTTGGGAACCATTAGACTGGTTTCAACTTGATGGATGCCACCGATATAGAAGAGAGCGTTATTCAGCTTGTGCATCTTCTTGAAGTTTTTTCATGTGGGTTTGATATAAGTAGGAACTTCTAGGAGTTCTCTCACTCTCTCAAAAATCTCTAAGTGCTCATTTCTAGCACGAGTGGGAACTTCAAAGACCTCTTGCACACTCCAAGAGGGAGTTGAAGTGTTGGGTTCACCATCGAAACTGTTTGGGGCAGTTGAGTGTCCTCTTACTCCTATAGGATGGCCATTGTTGATAATCATTATTGCCTTCTATTGAAGCATAAGCACTTGTTTTTTGGCTTGTAGAGGAAATTGTTATAACAATCGCTAGCGGCTTCCTGGTTTCTTCAGATGCAACCGACTCCTTCCTTGGTAAGGACATCATTATGAGTTATTAGTATCGTATATCATGGTGATCGACTCAAGTAGGCCTACCGATAAGAAGGTTGTAAGCAGAAAGGCGTTCCACTACAAAAAAAATTTACTCGAGTATTGGCAGTGCGGGTTCCAAGCCGAAGGCAACCACATGTGAGGTCGACCATAAGGGAAAGATCCTAACACAACCGAAGCCATAAATGGGAAATTTGTATGTAGTCAGGCTAGATTGCAGAATCTTCACCCGATCAAAGACATTATTGAACATGACATTCACCAAGCTTCCTCCGTTATGAAGACTTACTACACTTTGGTGTTTATAATGTGGATAGTGTTAGGAACTGAGTTGATGATGTTTCGATGACAACAACCTTATATAGTTATTATACTTTACTTTATAAAATATATACTAACATTTCCATATAGATATATATATATATAGGAAGTATATGCAGGTATCATCGAAGACTGACCAGTATAAAGACTCAAGCATCAAGATGAAGATTAGAGATTCAAGATTCAAGACTAGAGAATCAAGATTTCAAGATCTCAAGATAAGTGTCTAGTATTTTGTTAAAACTTCATAATAGCACTCTCATCTTTCTTCCAATTTTCTTTTGGGATGGAACTCAATTTCTATCGAAACTAGTGGCTTACAAACTCATGACAAGTAGCTTACAAACCTATGACAAGTAGCTTACAAACCCACGAAAATCAAAATCATTTAAACTACTTTGTACAAGTTCTCGAGTCCTATGGAGGAACTTTGTAGGAAGGTTCTTGCAATTTCAGTTTGAATTTTCAAAATGTTTTTTAAATCTGTTTTCAAAATGTTTTAGCTTTCAAAATCATGTTTTCAAAAATGTTTTCAAACTTTGTTTTAGCCTTGAAATATTCCTCTATTCTGATTTTAAAAACTTCTATTTTTAAAACATCAAAACTTATTCTGATTTTAAATATTACTTATATAATTGACGGTCTATATCAATTATATATATATAAAATAATGTTTTATATTCATTCTCTATCTCAAAATATTGTTTAAACACTTTACTTTGCTTCAGAGAAGTTTCAACTTGTTTTAAATTCAATTGTCTTTACAAAACAACATCTCTATAATTTTGAACCGAGGGATGTCGACATATGGGGATAATCCATGTCGACATGGTGACAGTTGGATTCAAAATTCAATTTTCAAAAGAAGTGTCCATTCGTTCGAAAACCTTTCGCCAATGGTTATGACTATTGTGCATCTATATAAAGGCTTCCAAAACAATTTTTTTTAACAACTACTTTCTTATTTTCTTCACGTTTTCTTCTCCACCATTCCATATCCATAAAACTTCATATATTCTTTAAAATACTATTCACCCCCCCCCCTCCCCCTCTAGTGTTATTTCTGCCTTAAGATCTTTAATCCGCATCCCCAACGGATAGACATGACCATAGGGTCGTGGTGAGTTTATCTGACACCACTCTTGTCTTTAGTCATTAACATGATGTCATCTTCATCCGGCTCATCCTTAAAGCATCTAGACTCTGATCTCTACATAATTTAGTGAAATTGTGAACTCTCTTATAATGGGCTTGGGCCCCCTACTGTTCGGGCCATATAGGGCAACCCCATATGGATAGGATCTTGGTACTGATGGTAGCCACGTTGTTTACCTCCGTTTATTAAGGAGGGGCGGGGGATCTTAACGTTCATCCCTTCGATCTACCTAATACTTCATAAGTATATCGTCTTTTAGGTGAAGACATTCATTTGTATCGTAGTCATTCAACTAATTGAACCTATAATATTTTCCATTTTCACGGGGCTCATCCTTTCTCCTTAAGCGGGCTAGTGGAGACCTATGGCAGGCGCATGGTCCCTCATAGAAAGGTAGATGGTTTTCATGTTGCAATTTAGAGAGGTGTGGCTAGTGTACGTAACTTTGAGCTTTTGGTCATCCTTGAAATGTTTTTTTGAGCTCCTAACGATTGTTTCTACCACGGCTTCCCTCACAAATGAATAATGTGTGCCACCCCGCCTGTAACACCCCGTAATTTTACAACAATTACTTTAGAAGAGATTAATTAATAAATAAAAATACCAAAAAAACACTTTTTACATACGCCGAAATTTGGCTATGAAACTTGCATCATTGTGTTCCTGGTGATTTTCTATTCAATGTTCATATATCTAATTTTCCAATCAGATTCAAATTAAAAAGTTATTAAAGTTGAACTTTTTTGAATTGGAAATAATTATATATGTAGTTATGGTAATAAAAATAAATTAAATGATCAATTGATAATGTTAATGAAAGCTTACACATTGAGAATGTTAACATTAAATGAAATCTAGGGGAAATAAACGTTTAGGGAAACAAATTATCACAGTCAGTCAAACAAGGAATGAACGTAAAGAACTCAAGTAGTATAATTAACAAATCATGTACACTAGTTAATCCCTGTAAATAAAATTCCATAGTCGAACTAAGATGCACCCAGGTCGACCGAGAGCGGTCGGCCCAAGATCACAAACAGTCCGCCATTGGCATATAGAATTTGTAAATGGGCATGAAATCAAGCAACGTTGATTGATCTAATTTGTTTTTGTCTGATATCAAATTAGTGGTATGCATTCATGATGAATCTAAAGATTTTCAAGACTAAATATAATGCTTCAAATTAATCTCTAACCCCTATAAATTAACAGCTAACCTATCCCTAATTTATTTAGAAAACTTACTGCATACTGAAACTATATCATTTCCCTTCTCCTTCATATTCTAAGATTTTAAAGCAGTAAAACTATTTTCTTATATATATATAAGTAAAGAAAAGAGGAGAATAAGAGAAGAGAAGAATGCGATCGACTAAGAATGCAGAAGCAAAGGTAAATCATGGTTCTTAAACTCAAATCTAAATTTAATTCGATGATTTCCCAAGATCTATAGTTCTAATAAGTGTGTACCTTTTTATATTTTGAATTTAAAGTAAGAGAGAGTCAAATAAAAAGGGAATAGATTTGGATCTTGAGAATTGGAGCTAAATAGAGATGAGAAAATAACATATTTTGTGCTAATATTCGATTTATATATTGTAGATATACTTCATTTATGCTTAGATATAAATCACGATTTGGATATTTAATTTTATGCGCATAATGATTATGGAAAATATGTCTATATACATTATTGAATATTAATAAGAAATGGTTATAAATTAAATTTGATTAGACAGTATTTTAATACATTGGAGCGAATTGTGTGACAATGTGAAATTCTATTAATTGTTCAAAAATACAAATAAAGTGTAGTGTTTGAAATAACAAGGAACGTAAACAAAAAGGAAGGATGTAAAAATAAGGTTGACACTGTATTTTCTACCGTTGTAACATCCTATATGTTTGATAAACATTATTTATGATATTTAATTAGCTAAATCGAAATAAAATAATGTGTCGATTAAGGGATTGAGTTTTGATTTAATTATGGGGTAACCAAGTCATTTAAACAATGAATTAAAAGAAGAGTTTAACATGGAATATAGGAGGGGTAAAATAGGAAAAAGGTCATTCTTATATCTTTAACCCTTGGCTGTGTACCATATACACGTCCATTTCATTTGTTCAAAATTTTAAAAGCTAAGGCTGGCCACCATTAACAAGATATAGAGAAAGAAAGAGAAAGGAGAAGCTTAATCAACATCAAATTCATTCAAATCTCATATCCTTAATACCTAAAGCTACGGTGAATAATGTTTACATCTCTCATTTGTTTTGTTTTCAGTTTTAAGGAGAAATACAGAATGTTTTGCAATGTTTTTCCGTGTTTTTGAATGATCGAATGATTATATATATACTTGTTGATGATTTATACGTGCTCATATTGATTTTATGGTATGTTTTGACATAAAAACCCTATTAATGACATATAAATACCTTGCAAATTTTTATATATACGAGAAATAATATTTTAGAGATAGGTTACAATTTTCATAATTTTTGGAATTTATGTGGATTTTATATGTATTTTCTAGTAAAGAAAATGTTATTTTGGGTTATATACTATTTGCGGTTAAATAATAAACGGTTTGGGTCTGAAATTTTTATATATTAGAAAACATATTAAAAGAGAATTTCTAGAATTTTAGTAGATTTTTCCTAAGTGTATATATAAAATTATTTAGGGTATAATACTTAAATGTTTATATATTTACAAAAAGAGAAGGGGCTCCTTGCAAATAATTCAAATTTGTTATTTCTGGAAATTGGCAACACTTTTAAAAAGGTAAAATGGCAACCAATCAGATTTTGACAAACAAGACAGGTTAGGTACAAAAGAAATAGTTTAAAAGGACTAATTTAGAAGTTTTTCACTATTTCAATACTTTCGGCACCAGGTTCCGCCTCTTCACCTTTGCCTCCGACACAATCGAAATGCACATAGTATCAGGGAAAGTGGTATGTAGTGAATTGGATGTAGTCGAAAGGTAGTGGTGACTTTTTGAAAGGTAGTGGTGACTTTTAAATGAAAATCCGCCTGCTTGCTTTCGACTAAGTAGTTTTCGACTTGGTTAGCTTTTGACCGGGTCAAATGGTTTTAACGGAAATGGTTTGGATAGGGTTGCGCCTTTGTTTTAAATGATTGCTTTCACCTAAGTTGAAACCTTATGCTACTGCCTTTTTACCTTTCGATCCAAAAGGTTTTGAAGGGGTACTTTGTTTTCTAAAATACGGCCACTTTTCCAGCTTTCGAAGGGATGGTTTCAACATCATCACTTATTAACTTAGAAATGCTTTCAAAAGGTAGGCTTTCAACTTAAATGGTTTTAATGACCCTTTTACACAATTGAAGTATAAGCGAAATGGTTTCGAAAGAGATGATTTAAATGATATCAAAAGGAAGCGCTTTTGAATTTAATGGATTTATGATCCTTTTGCTCTACTTGAAGGCATAATCCAAAGGGTTTCAACCAAAACGTTTTTCAAAGGGTTTCGAAGCAGTAAGCTTTGAATGATTTTGAAAGTTTCCACATATTTTAAATTGAACCCAAGTGCTTTCGAAAGGTTTAGGTTTAATGCTTACGAAAGGTTTAAAAGAATGGTTTTGAAGGGGTGGTTCCCCAATAGTTTTGAAGGAGTCGAAAGGTATGGTTTTTCTATTTGTTTCTAAAGGATTAAAAGGAAAGTTTTTCCAAGGATTTCGAAAGGCAGTGTTAAAAGGATTTAAAATAAAGATGTCTAAGGTTTTAAATCTTTCGAAAGGAAGGTTTTTCAAACGTTTTGAAAGGGTTTTGAGGATGGTTTCGAAAGGAAGGTGTTGGCCTTTCGCCCTAGATAAAATAAAGAGTTTTACTTGGTTTAGAAAGGGGTACTTCCAATGGCTTCGGAAGGGGTACTTTCAATAGATTCGAAAGAGAGAGTTTCAAAGGTTAAATATTTTCGTCAACTATGATTTGAGTAAAGAGTGTGTGTGTGTGTGTGTGTATAACATGGAAAGGTGATTTTGAGTAAGCATAGAATATAAATTTTCCTTGTTTATATTTGATTTAAAGGTTTTAAATCATTTTGAAAAGGTTTTCAAGGAAAATTATGGGAAGGGATCCCTAAGTAAAATGACTAAGATGTTAGAATACCAGATAGGACTAGTAAAGGGTCACGCTCTATACATTAGCTATTAGCTCTAACTAATTTTGTCCAAAATTCCAGTGTGTAGGGCTTTGTCACAGGTAAGACTAAAATTATGAATACATGCAGAAAGGAATATATGTTTGTATACAGATAGGTTATTGGTGAGCCCACAAAATTAATGAGATCAGGTGACCCTTGGAGATGATAAGTTAAGGATGGACCGTCCAAAAGAGAAGTATTTAACAGATAGTTGAGGAACTTACATCTAGAAGAAGTGGAGTTCTAATAGATGTTAGATAAATTTTGGTATGTTGTCTGGTAGAATCGAGTCAGCCAAAGGTTAATAGTTAGCCAAACAAAACTATAAAGTTCGAACAGATAGTTCATTTATTACCTGATATGTATGTTTACATAATAATGCTTTACAGATTTTAAATAGTTTTGGTTGTAGGAAAAATTCGCAAAAGATATGTTTTAAAAGGATGTTAGTGAGTGAAAATCCATTCAGCTAAGCGGCGTGGTCTCACTTAACATAAAAATAGCAGAGATGAACAGTATTATTCACACCAGGCTTTATGTCTGACTCGAAGTTTTGGTTTTCCCTTAAACTCTCGGGTGCTCAAAATTGATTTGAGTAGACTGGGGGTTGAGGTTTTATTGTTTTGGCGAATAAAGCTTCCAAAGATGAGTCGGTGGCTGACAGATTGCTAATTAGGAGTATAGATTATTTTTCTTATTTCCCCTATGTTTTAAGTCAGATATGACTATATTGCTTTGATTAACCAAGGGAGCATTGTCATATGTCGCTCTTGTTGAATTATTATAAATTATATTTGATAATTGCTTGGAAATTGTTTTGATATTTTGTAACTTGGATATAAATTATTGTATAGAAATGTAACCAGCAAAATGCTATTTCGAAATCTGTGATTTGTTCATATTCAAGTGCTTCTGATATTATGGATACCATTAGTATTACCATATTTTATCATCGGAAGTTAATATTGTAGACGACTACAACATTTGTAGCCCTTAGCTTTTGTCCTCTAGATACGGGATGTTACAACTTGGTATCATATCATAGGTTTATGAAAAAAATTAAACTAAAAATGATTTTGAAAAATAATCCTAAGGAATTAGAGTAAGATTAGGGTATAGGATAACGCTATAGTAATGTACTTGTATTTGTTATATATAAGATACGCTTTATCTCTAGTCTCCTATCTTTGTTAGGTTATTTTCTGTATCTCATGAGGTTTGAATACAAATATGTTAGGTAGAAGAGGAAGAGTTAACCCTGGAGGGGAAGGCACCGATGGGAATTCTATGTGAGAAATGTGGAATACGGATCTTAAGGCTAGGATTAACACTAGAGGGGGGTGAATAGTGTTTTAAGGAATTACTAAATCTTTTTGAGTTGTTGTTAATTTGAACACAAATGTATGTAATATTCAGATACAGATATAATCACAGAAACAAACACAGAGGCAGAAATAAAGTAAAAGCAATAAAGGAAAGAACACACCGGATTTTATATTGGCTCGGAGTTACCCTACATCCAGTCCCGCATACAAGTACGGATTTCCTTTCAAAAGAAATTGTAAAATTACACCCTCGATTTCAAGGCCACGAGGTACACCACTCCAGATTCACAATCCCCTGGGTAGAGATACTTAATTTCACGGGCAACAACTTCACCCAATTAATTTCCAAGGCTACAATCACACCTTTTCTCACTTGATTGATTTCACGGGCTACAATCATACCTTTTGTCACTTAGTTTATTACAAAGAAGCCTATAACTCTGAATAGCACTTAGATCTTGTTGAGATAGTGATAGGGAATTAAACTAGAGATGATCTAGTTAGATTCAATGTTGATTTCGGCAGAGTAATGGTAAAAATGTGTATAAAAAATGCGGAAGAAGAAGAGGAGTGAAATCAGAGAAAATATGAATACAAATTCGTTCAAAACTATCTCTATTTATAGTAGAACAACAGCCATGTCCATTCGTGAAAGGATATGACGAATAGACACTTCCTTTGAAATTCAAATTTTTGAAATAAACTGCTACCATGTCGACAAGGGGTACTTGAGGATGTCGACATGCCTAAGGTATTTTTGGTAATTTGCTTTTCTTTGAAAATAACTTCTATCTTGTATTAAAACTATTTTAAACTTTATAAATATACTTAACTATGGTTAAAATACATAAGTAAATATAGAGAATAATATTTTAATATATATATAATAACTATAATTTTATATTTAAATCTAAGTAAAAATATTAAAAGTTAAATATATTATTATTAAAAGATAGTTTAAAACCAAGGATAATTTGATTTTGAAAATAAAGATTATTTTGAGGCTAAAAATATTTAAAACCAGGATAGATGTTTTTGATTCTTTTAAAAGAAAGGTTTTGAAATTATTTTGAAAACAAGATAAAATTTTGTAAAAAAACATTTGACTAAAAGTTAGTGGATACAAAACAATATTCCACTAGATTTTTCGTAGGTTCCATCCTACTTAGGGTTCCATCCCTTTTACAAGCTCGGAGTGGATTCCATTTCACGAATAAATTGGATTTTAAGATGCCAGTGCTTTTCTAGGAGTTTTAGCAAAATTCCTAACTAAATTACTTATGATTGAAATCTTGAACTCTTGATAATCTTGATACTCATGAGTCTTCAATCTTGATATCTTGAATCTCTATACTATACAATCTTCCTTGGTACCTGCATGGTTAAATCCTACATATACATATATATCTAACTATAATGTTAGTATTTATATTTTATAATCTTATTCTAAGGTTGTTGTCATCAAAACCATCATCTTAAGGACTAACAATCTCTCCCTTTTTGATGATAACAACCTTTGTTTATAAAATATTACTTCTATCCTAATAACTCCCCCTTAATCTATGTCTAACTACCCTATTTTATACTTCTCCCCCTTTGTCATCAACAAAATGTAACTCCAAACTATATAACTCCCCCTTATTCTTGTACTAAAATACCTGAATTAATATTATATTCAATGGAGTATATAATAGATAGATTAAGAGATAATTATACTGATAACTAATTAGAGATCTTATAAATATCAATGTGTTTTTATATATTTTTTGCACACCAAACATCAATCCACACCAAATATCAATCCATACCAAACCAAATCAAATCAATCCAAACAATCAATTAAGAGCAATCAAATAAAATCAAACATTATGAGGAACTTCAACCCATCCTTCTTCTCTAAATATAGGGTCTGCTTTAATGGCATCCCAATTTTCATTATCATTGGTGAGAGAGACAGGAGGATATGCTTCATTATCATCTTTGTGCAGGGAGGAAATCATCCATCGTATCGCATCGAAATCCTTTTCTTGCTCCTTGATCATCAGCATTTGACTCAACTCTAACTGTTGCTGGTTACGAAGAATGAAAGAGAGAATATTCTTGAAAGAATTAAGGGTTTCTTCAAGTTTCTCGGTTAAATTATGAATTGGATTGGCCATTTTTGAGTTTGTGAGAAGAAACGTAGATAAAGTAGATAAGAAATGATTTTAAGTGATAAATTCTAGAAGAAATAGGTATTTATAGGTGTAGAAATTCATTTGAAATGAATAGACATAAGGTAGTTATTCAAATTTCAAATTTAAAATGAAAAGTCATTTCTGACCAGTACATGTCGACATGGTCCAAGGGGGGTTGTCGACGTGGTTCATTGAATTTTGATGACTTATTTTTATTTTGTGAATAATTTTGTGTGTGTGTGTATATTTATATAATATATTAACATTTATTCTGGAGATAAGATAAGCTACATAACAGAAAAGTATTTCAATTTCATTTCATAATAGAATGATACAATGATTAAACATTAAGAACTGCACAAACATTCAAATCAAAACGAACTAAAACAAATACAAGAAGACATGAAAAGGTAGAACTATTTAGAGGATGATGAAGATGAAGATAATCCAAGTTTCTTGCTGACTTTGGAGAAAAACATGTTCATCTTCGATGACATTTTATCCAATTTCTTACTAACGGACCGTTTAAGAATCTGTTGATTCTCGGCAATAGTCATTTGATTTTTGAGTAAGGTTTTGTTGGATGGATTAGGATGATAGTCAATGCTTTCCAAAGAGGTTTCACCTTCTTCTCCTTCTTCTATTTCCATTTCACCCCCTTCTTCTTCCTCCTCTTCCTCCTTTTCCATCTCCTCATAAGCCAAACGCTCTTCCTTTTCGGCAAGAGTCTCATAAGGTTGAAAAACAAATGGAATTTTCATAAGAGAAATGTTTGAGTGATTAAAAACCTTTCTTGAAACAAATTCTTCTTCTTTGAAATCTACTCCAGAATAGTTAAAAATCCGAGTGAGATAGATTCCATGATACGAAGTGTTTTCACCCATTTCAAGATTTTTGGGACGAAATTCATCAAAAATAACTTGCGCCCAACTAATATCATAATTTCCAAAAATAGAAAAAAGTGTTTTGCAAACTTTTGAAGTTGGATTGTTAAAATTCCCCGATCTTGGGGTCAAAGTATGTCATAAAAGAAGATTAACAATTCTAGCTTTTGGTCGAAAGTTTCGATTTTTGAATTCAAAATTATCATTTCCATCGAAAATGTGATGAAATGTCTCACGATCATTTTCATCGATATTAAAACTAGAAAGATCTATTCTCGTGCTTTTGCAATTGAGAATGGTACCCAAAAGATCACAATTTAAAACGATTCTAGTGCCTTTGACACTACTCCAAATTTCATCATCATTTCCACTATAAAACCCATGGTTAAGATTTACATAGAAAATTTTAACAAGACTTGGATAATAAACAAAATCATTTTGAGAAGCATCAATAAGACTAAGAACTTGCTTACTTGCAAAAAGAGAATCGATTTCATAAGTAGCAAAATCTTGAAATAAAACAAACTTCCCGAGATGGACTTTTCCATAGTTAGCATAGTTGATATATGCTTTTATAGCCCCCGAATCATTGTAGAGTTCTCTTTTATCTTTATGAAAATTCTCATCGTAGAAAAGTTGCTTGAAGAAGCCATTAGAGTAGAGAGTAGAGAGCTTGAAGTTTTGAGATAAGAGTTTGAATATGAAAATGAGAGTGAAAAGTTGTAGTAAGAGAGTGACTAAATAGATTCTCAAAGGACATATTCTCTGGTCAAAAGATGGCTTTTCAGAGAATTGAATGAAGTGAAAAGATGGAGAGAAATTCAATATTTGAATTCAAATTTTGAGTTTCAAATTTTTGTACCCATGTCGACATCATAGTGGGGACCATGTCAACATGTGTCCTTGAATTTCCATGATTTTTTCTTAAGTACTCTAATATATATATATATATATATATATATATATATATATATTTAATGTCTATATATACATATATATTTGGAATATTACTAGAATTATAGTATATTCCATAAAATATTATGACACTATTAAAAATAATAATAAAATAATAAAAATTTTAAAATTCAAACAACCACACCAATTCAAAATCAATCAATCAAGCATCCAATTCTAGGCATGCTATTTCAAACAATTGTATTGTAAATGTGTACCTTTTTCTGAGTCCGTTTCTCTGAATTCGTCGGAGTCGTGAACTGCCATGAAACACATATTTGAATCATCTGTCTTCTAATCATCAAAACATTTGATATTGTTTGGCACTACATTCTGATTTCCAAAGTTCTTATTGTTGTTTCTCTTGAGATTGTTCATCTTTCTGTATTTCAGGTTTCGAAAATTCTTGGTCATAAGGGCATCTCTTCATCATTATAGCTGTTTGAGTCTGATCCATCGGTTAATGCATTGAACGCCATTGATTTCTTTTCAGATGCTTTGCTTTCTCTTCTCTCAATCATTTGGACTTCAAAAGACATTAGACTTCCCGTTAATTCTTCTATCTTTAAGGCACTGATGTCATTTTCCACTTCGATCGCAAGTGTCTTTTGATCTCATTCTGGGGTAAGAGAATTTAAGATTTTTCTGACTTGATCTTCTTTCGAAAATTCCTTTCCCAAGGATATTAGAGAATCCACAATGTTCTAAATCTACTATACATATCTAAAATAGAATCATTTGAATTCATTTTAAATAATTGAAACTGGTTTGTGAGCAAGGAAATTTTGGTCTGTTTAACTTTGCTTATTCCTTCATGAGTAACTTGCAAAGTTTTCCAGATTTCATATGCAGACTTACAAACTGACACCCTATTAAATTCATTTCTATCAAGTGAACAAAACAGAATATTAATAGCTTTAGAGTTATTTTGTGCAACAGTCTTTTGCTCAGCAGTCCACTGTGCAAAATCAGTTGTGGGTTCAGAATATTCAATCTGTGTGACATTCCAAGTGTCTAGTCGTATAGACTATAAATATATTTTCATACTACATGCCCATTATGCATAGGTACTACCATTAAAAAGTGGTGGTCAAACAGTAGACTGACCTTCCATAAATGAACTAGTGACGGGGACAATAGAACCAGTGTTTGTAGTGTTAACAGTACCGGTGTTGGTAGCCATTTTGAAATTTTTTTCAAAATTCAGATTATGAAAAATTTGAAAACCATGCTCTGATACCAAATGTGAGAAATGCTGAATACGGATCTTAAGGCTAAGATTAACACTAGAGGGAGGGTTAATAGTGTTTTAAGGAATTACTAAATCTTTTTGAGTTTTGTTAATTTGAACACAAATATATGCAATATTTAGATACAGATATGATCACAGAAACAAACACAGATGCAGAAATAAAGTAAAAGAAATAAAGGAAAGAACACATCGGATTTTACAATGGTTTGGAGTTACCCTACATCCAGTCCCGCACACAAGTACGGATTTTCTTTCAAAAGCAATTATACAATTACACCCTCGATTTCAAGGCCACGAGGTACACCGCTCCAGATTCATAATCCTCTTGGTAGAGATACTTGATTTCACGGGCAACAAGTTCACCCAGTTGATTTCCAAGGCTACAATCAGACCTTTTCTCACTTGATTGATTTCACAGGCTACAATCACACCTTTTCTTGCTTAGTTTATTACAAAGAAGCCTATAACTTTGAATAGCACTGAGATCTTATTGAAATAGTGATAGAGAATCAAACCAGAGATGATCTAGTTAGATTCAATGTTGATTTCGGCAAAGTAATGGTAAAAATGTGTATAAAGGAATGTGGAAGAAGAAGAGGAGTGAAATCAGAGAAAATATGAATACAAATTCGTTCAAAACTACCCCTACTTATAGTAGAACAGCAGCCATGTCCATTCGTGAAAGGATATGACGAATAAACACTTCCTTTAAAATTCAAATTTTTGAAATAAACTACTACCATGTAGACAAGGGCTACTTGAGGATGTCGACATGCCCAAGCCAATTTTGGTAATTTTCTTTTCTTTGAAAATAAATTCTATCTTGTATTAAAACTATTTTAAACTTTATAAATATACTTAATTATAGTTAAAATACATAAGTAAATATACAGAATAATATTTTGATATATATATAAAATTTTACTATAATTTTATATTTAAACCTAAGTAAAAATAATAAAATTTAAATATATTATTATTAAAAGATAGTTTAAAACCAAGGATAATTTGATTTTTAAAATAAAGATTATTTTGAGGCTAAAAATATTTAAAACCGGGATAGATGTTTTTGATTCTTTTAAAAGGAAGGTTTTGAAATCATTTTGAAAATAAGATATAATTTTGTAAAAAAACATTTGAATAAAAGTTAGTGGATACAAAACAATGTTCCACTGGATTTTTCATAGGTTCTATTCTACTTAGGTTTCCGTCCCTTTAACAAGCTCAAAGTGGATTCCATTCTACGAATAAATTGGATTTTAAGATGCCAGTGCTTTTCTAGGAGTTTTAACAAAATTCCTAATTAGATTACTTATTATTAAAATCTTGAACTCTTGATAATCTTGATACTCATGAGCCTTCAATCTTGATATCTTGAGTCTCTATACTGTACAGTCTTCATTCTTGGTACCTACATGGTTAAATCCTGCATATACATATATATCTAAACTATAATGTTAGTATTTATATTTTATAATCTTATTCTAAGGTTGTCGTCATTAAAACCATCATTTCAAGGACTAACATTCTAGGCCTAATGCGAGGAGAGTTCAAGGTCTGGCATAAGAAGAGAATGTGGACGTGGGTGCTGAAGTCCCACAAGTTAGAATGGAAGCTATGTATCAGTTCTTTGTGAAAATGATGCAAGCGGGTGTGGCTGTTGGAGTAGCGGGAATAGAGTTCTGAGAGAACCAGTTGTCAACGACTATGGTAAGTTGAGTGGTGACTACACTAAGCTCGGAAGGAAGCCATTTACTGGAACAGTGGATGCCATTGAGGTGGAAAACTGGCCGTTGCAATGCGAAAGGATTTTTGCAGACTTAAGGCTCAATGATGAGCAAAAGAGGAGGTTGGCATCGAGATAGCTTCAGGGAGATTCTTTGTTTTGGTGGAATAGTGTGACTATGGTAGTGGATGAGGAGATTATGACATGGGCGGAGTTTAAGAGGAAGTTCCAGGAAAGGTTCATGTTAGTTATGGCGCGGTCTGTTTTGATTAGGAAGTTTGTTGAGCTAGAATAGAGAGAGATGACTGTTCTGGAGTATGTTAGTAGGTTTGAAGAGTTAGCCAGGTATGGTTATGCTGCTGTTGATACAGTGATGAAGACGAATGAGAAGGTCATCAAGGAATTGAATCCTGAGTTGGTCACGGCTACTTTACCGCATATTAGAGATCCCTATGATGTGGTTGTAGAGACGGCTTTGAGACATGAAGAGATGCTTGCTTGTTAGAAGAAGACAAAGGTGAAAGAAGTCAAAGTTGGGCAAAATCAAAAGAGGAAGTTCTTTCACAAGAAGGGGAAGTCTGAGGTAGTCTATTTTAAGTGCGATAAGAAAGTTCATTTCACCAATGAGTGTCGTACTAGGAAGGCTAAGGAAGTGATCGGGAAGAAGAACATTAAGTGCTTCAACTACGATCAGATAGACCACTATAAGAACTAGTGCAAGGAGCCCCTAAGGATGGAAAGGGCAAGATGTATGCATTGGAGCCTGTTGCTTCTAAGCCAACAACTCAAGAGAAAGGAAAGGCAATTTTGGGAGGTATGCTTCATATTGATGCTATGTATGTTAGCGTTCTATTTGATATTGGTGCATTGCATTCCTCTATATCTAGATGTTTGATAGATAATCCTAATCTAGAACCAACATATTTAGTTATTTCCTTACGGGTAGCGAATCTAATAAGAGGGTATGCAACTCTACGATTGAGGTTTGACCAGTTAGAGTTTGACTTGTTAGGTCATGCTTTTGTTTGCAGTTTCATGTGTTTGATTTTGTGGGGTTCGAAATTATCCTTGGTGTGGATTGGTTAAGTAAGTATGATGCATGGATATTTTTCCTGGATAAGAAAATATCTCTTAGACGCCCTGATTGTAGCGATCAGATAGTTTATACCGTAGAAGGTTCTTACAGTGAGATGTATGCCTTGTTAGGTGCTATGGAGTTGGATGATGAGCTGAGTCGAGTTTTCATGGTTAGAGAATTTGCAGATATTTTTGAGCCTGTAGTAGGATTTCCACCGAAACGAGCCATTGAGTTTCAGATAAGATATGCTTATGAGAGAAGAATTAGTGAGTAAGCCGCCAAGCAGGATGCCCCACCAGAGATGAGGGAGTTGAAGGTGCAATTCATGGATTTAGAAGGCAACAGTTTTATCAGGCCAAGTAGTTCACCTTGGGGGCAGCCGTAGTGTTTGCTAAAAAGTCGGACGGATCGTTAAGGCTATGTATTGATTATCATAAGTTGAATGAGAGAACGATAAAGAATCGATATCCATTGCCGATGATTGAAGATTTGTACGATCAGTTGAGTGGATCCAAGATATTTTCTTAGTTAGATTTGGCAACGGGTTTCCATCAACTCAAAGTAACAGAGGATAGTATACCTTTAACGGCGTTTAGGACCAGATATGGATCGTATGAACGATTAGTTATGCCATTCAGACTGACTAATGCATCAGCATTCATTGTAGATTTGATGAACCGAATTTTTCGAGAGCACTTGGATAGGTTCGTATTGGTTTTTATAGCTTGATATGCTCTAAGGATGAAAGAGAGCATGAAGTTCATCGTAGAGTGGTGCTTGAGACGCTGAAGTAGCATAGCTGAAGGCGAAGTTTTTAAAGTGTCATTTTTGGAAGAAGGAAGTGAAGTTTCTTGGTCATGTAGTCTCACAGAGAGGGTTGTCAGTAGATTCGACTAAAATTAAAGAGGTGAATAGTTGGAAAAGGCCCGAGACAGTGACAGAGATAAAGAGTTTCCTTGAATTAGCTGGTTATTATCAGAGATTCATTGAGGATTTTTCACGGGTAGCGATGCCGATGACCAAGCCAGCAATAAAGGACATGAAGTTTGTATGGACTGATAAGTGTGAGGAAGCATTCCAGAGTTGAAACACTTATTCACCCATGCACCTGTGTTGGTTGTTCCGAAAGGAAATCAGGATTTGTGGTTTATAAAGATGCATGTAGAACAAGGTTAGGAGCTGTGCTGATGTAGAGAGGTAAAATGATTGCATATGCTTCTAGACAGCTTAAACCGCATGAGGTCAGATATCCGATGCATGACTTGAAATTAGCTGTAGTTATTTTTGCATTGAAGGTGTGGAGACATTGCCTTTTGGGAGAGAGGTTTGGGTTATATACAGATCATAAGTCGCTGAGGTTTCTCTCAGAAGGAGTTGAACATGAGACAACAGAGGTGGTTAGAGTTTATAGCCGCTTATGATTTTGGGATTGAGTACACACCAGAGAAAGGCAACAATATTACATATGCGCTTAGCAGGAAACATCAGAATGTAGTGTTGGCGATGGTTGTTGAGTGAAAAGATTTGAAGGCATTAGCAGATTGCAAAGTACATTGAAGATCCAAGGCTGGGTCTAGCGGAGAGACTATTGGGTTATCTTGTTTAGAAGTTCAACCTGTAATGATCGAAAAGATTGCTTCTAACATAAGGAAGATTCAGTGTTAGCTGAACGGATCAGGAAGTTAAAGGAAGGAACCGAGGAAGATGACTTGAAATATTTCAGTCTTTATCAGAATGGGTGGTTGAGAAAGAAATGAAGATTATGTGTTCTGAGTGTAAGAAACATAAGGAGGAAGTCTTGGAGGAATGCCATCATTCGAAGTTTTCTATTCATCCCGGAGGAACTAAGATGTATCAGGATATGAAGAGAAGTTTCTTCTGGGAAGGTATGAAGTAAATATTAGTTTATGGGTAAAGCAGTGCTGGAATTGCAAACAGGAAAAGACCAAACACCGGAAGCCAAGTGGATTGCTTCAGCCATTAGATATTGGTTTGGAAATGGGATTCTATTTCTATAGATTTTATTGATGGGTTGCCAAGGTCGAACGGAGGAAATGAAAGTATATAGGTCATAGTTGACAGACTGACCAAGAGGCTCATTTCATTCATGTTAAGTCAACTAGGACGACACCTATACTAGCGAAGTTGTTTATGAAGAATGTTATTATAATGCATGGAATTTCTAGTAGCATAGTTAGTGATAGGGATTCTTTATTCACTGGCGAGTTTTGGAAGAGTCTATAGGAAGTTTGGGAACCAAGCTCAGGATGAGTACTGCTTACCATTCGCAGACTGATGGGAAAATGGAAAGATTTAACAAAATTTGGAGGATTTGTTAAGAGCTTTTGTTTTAGATTGCGGGGGATCATGGGAAGACCATATACATTTAGTCGAGTTTTCGTATAACAGCATTATCTGACTAGTATTGGGATGACACTATTTGTTAGAAAAGTTATAGAAAAGATTAAGATCATTCGGGTTAGAATAAAGGAGACCCGGTCTGGGTAGAAGAGTTACGCAGATAAGAGACGGATAAATTTAGATTTTTCAGTTGGAGATCAGGTATTTATTAAGGTGTCACCGATGAAAGGTATGATCATATTTGGAAGATCAAGAAAGTTGGCACTGAGATTCGTTGGACCTTTTCATATTGTTGAAAGGATCGAGAAACTCGTGTATAGAGTTGAGTTAATGAGCAATTTACCAAGAGTCTAAGAATTTTTTCATGTTTCTCATCTCAGAAAGTGTGTTAGAAAACCGGAGACTGCTATTGCACCGAATGTGCTAGATGACTTTGTCGTAGAACCAGACTTTTTGAGAAATGCGGATTAAGGATCTTAAGGCTAGAAAAAACACTAGAGGGGGTGAATAGTGTTTTAGAGAATTGTTAAATCTTTTTGAGTTTTTGTTAATTTAAACACAAATGAATGCAATATTCAGACACAAATATGATCACAGAATCAAACACAAATGCAAATATAAAGTAAAAGCGGTAAAGGAAAGAACACACCGGATTTTATACTGGTTCGGAGTTACCTACATCCAGTCCCGCACACAAGTACGGATTTCCTTTCAAAAATAATCGTCACAATTACACCCTTGATTTCAAGGCAACGAGGTACACCCTCCAGAACCACAATCCTCTGGGTAGATATACTTGATTTCCCAGCCAACAAGTTCACCCAATTGATTTTCCAAGGTTACAATCACACCTTATCTCGCTTGATTCATTTCCAAGGCTATAATCACACTTTTTCTCACTAAGTTGATTACAAAAAACTTATAACTTTGAATAGCACTGAGGATCTTGTTGAGATAGTTATAGAGAATCAAACCAGAGATAATCTAGTTATATTCAATGTTGATTTCGGAAGAGTAATGGTAAGAATATGTATATAGAAATGTGAAGAAGAAGAGGAGTGAAAAACCAGAAAAACTATGTTAAAATTCGTTGAAACTAACCCCTATTTATAGAAGAACAACAGCCATGTCCATACGTGAAGAGTTATGACGAATAGACACTTCTTTTGAAATTTAAATTTTGAACTCAATTGACACCATGTCGACATGGGGTACTTGAGTATGTCGACATCCCAAAGAGATTTTTGGTGTTTTGATTTTCTTTGAAAATAACCTTTATTTTCTATTAAAACTATTTCAAACTTTATAAATATACTTGACTATAATTAAAATAAATAAGTAAATATAAACAATAATATATACAAAATTTTACCATAATTTTATATTTAAAATCTAAGTATAAATATTTAAAAGTTAAATATATTATATTTAAAAGATAGTTTAAAAACAAGGATAATTTGATTTTGAAATTAAAGATTATTTTGAGGCTAAAAGTATTTGAAATCAAGATAGATGTTATTGCTGCTTTTAAAAGGAAGGTTTTGAAATCATTTTGAAAACAAAATATAATTTTGAAAAATCATTTTGAATCAAAAGTTAGCGGATACAATACAGTGTTCCACTAGACTTTTCCTATGTCACATATCCTTTTGAATTATCTCCAAAGTTAACCAGTCCTCTGTCTTTGTATATTATATCATTCAACATTTCTGGATTGCCAGTCATGTGTCTAGAACATCCACTATCGAGTATCCATTTGTTCTTTTTGATCTGCGCAATTTGTCCGTTGTGGATTGATTCATAAAGCATGTTTCCTGCACATCAAACAATTTTGATAGACAGCTTGAATTTGAACATTGATCATATGCAGACTCATGAGACAATGATGATCTGAATATTTCTAAACTAGTATTAACAAACATAGCCATTTTAAAAACTTTTTCAAAAATCGAATTATGAAACTTTGAAAACCTTGCTCTGGTACCAAATGTGAGAAATGCGGATTAAGGATCTTAAGGCTAGAATAAACACTAGAGGGGGTGAATAGTGTTTTAGGGAATTGTTAAATCTTTTTGAGTTTTTGTTAATGTAAACACAAATGAATGCAATATTCAGACACAGATATGATCACAGAATCAAACACAAATGAAAATATAAAGTAAAAGCAGTAAAGGAAAGAACACACCGGATTTTATACTGGTTCGGCGTTACCCTACATCCAGTCCCGCACACAAGTACGGATTTCCTTTCAAAAACAATCTTTACAATTACACCCTCGATTTCAAGGCAACGAGGTACACCATCCAGAATCACAATACTCTGGGTAGAGATACTTGATTTCCCGGCCAACAATTCACCCAATTGATTTCCCAATGCTACAATAACACCTTATCTCGCTTGATTGATTTCTAAGGCTATAATCACACCTTTTCTCGATAAGTTGATTACAAAAAGCCTATAAATCTGAATAGCACCGAGGATCTTGTTGAGATAGTCATAGAGAATCAAACCATAGATAATCTAGTTATATTCAATGTTGATTTCGGTAGAGTAATGGTAAGAATATATATATAGAAATATGGAAGAAGAAGAGGAGTGAAAAACCAGAAAAAGTATGCTAAAATTCGTTGAAACTAACACCTATTTATAGAAGAACAACAGACATGTCCACTCGTGAAGAGTTATGATGAATAGACATTTCTTTTGAAATTTAAATTTTGAACTCAACTGACACCATGTCGACATGGGGTACTTGAGTATGTCGACATCCCAAAGGGATTTTTGGTGTTTTGATTTTCTTTGAAAATAACCTTTATTTTATATTAAAACTATTTTAAACTTTATAAATATACTTAACTATAATTAAAATACATAAGTAAATATAAAGAATAATATATACAAAATTTTACTATAATTTTATATTTAAAATATAACTATAAATATTTAAAAGTTAAATATATTATATTTTAAAGATAGTTTAAAAACAAGGATAATTTGATTTTGAAATTAAAGATTATTTTGAGGCTGAAAGTATTTGAAATCAGGATAGATGTTTTTGATGCTTTTAAAAGGAAGATTTTGAAATCATTTTGAAAACAAGATATAATTTTGAAAAATCATTTTGAATAAAAAGTTAGCGGATACAAAACAATGTTCCACTAGATTTTTCGTAGGTTCCATCCTACTTAGGGTTCCATCCCTTTAACGGGCTCGAAGTTGATTCCATTCCACGAATAAATTGGATTTTAAGATGCCAGTGCTTTCTAAAAGTTTTAACAAAATTTCTAAAAGATAAATTACTTGAACTCTTGATAATATTGATATTCATGAGTCTTCAATCTTAATATCTTGAATCTCTATATTGTACAGTCTTCATTCTTGTTACCTGCATGGTTAAATCTTGCATATACATATATATCTAAACTTATACTGTTAGTATATATATTTTATAATCTACTTTAAGGTTGTTGTCATCAAAACCATCATCTCACAGACTAACAATCTCCCCCTTTTTGATGATGACAACCTTTTTTAATAAAATATTACTTCTATCCTAATAACTCCCCCTTAATCTATGCCTAACTACCCTACTTTATACTTCTCCCCCTTTGTCATCAACAAAAAAACTAACTTTAAACTATATAACACCAAACTATAGAACTCCCCCTAAATCTAATACTCTATGACATGTGATTATAATGATAGTGTTATCATAAATAATCAACACTTAGATCTAATAATAAACCTAATCCTAAACTACTAACTATTCTAAGTATATATAATAACCATACAGTTATTAATAGGGAAGAACACATATAAGAATATAATTTATTTATTAATCATATAATCATATTTACATTTTCGTGGGAAACACAAGAAGAAACATACAACAATGGTAAAGAAAGAGAAGAAACTAATGTGTGTTTTTGAACATAGGAGATCTATGAATCGAACAGTTTGGATAGTGGAAACAGAAATTTCCACGTTGTTCGATAAGATTCCCATCTTTGTCAAAACGCACTTCTACAACGCACACGACTTTGTAGTCATCCTCCACATGCATATCTTCCATGGGTTCTTCTTCTTCTTCTTTGCTGGCCTCTTGTACATGATCTCCTGAAGAGTCTTCTTCAATCAAGATTGGGTTAGCATGATTGTCCATTAGAAATTTTTGCAAATTCCTAAGGATTTTGCCTTGCCTCTCTTGTTCCTTGGCCATTCGAAGTTGCATTACTTGGATTTCAGTCACTAACTGAAGTGCATCCTATAGAGAATCCTCCATTTTAGTCACACGAGCGAGAGTGGTATGTTGAAATGGACCAGACGTAGGAGAGGGGAACGAAAAGGTTGATTTTATGTTTGATTTGGAAGAGCAGGCCATTGATTATTTGATTTCGGAGAAAAGAACAGAGAGATAACAGAAAGGATGAATAAAATTTTGAAAATGTGAAGAATATATAACCAATTATTTGAATTTTGGTGGGAAAAATTTCAAAATTTTAAAAACGTTGTATGTCGACATGGTTCTTAAATTTTTGCCTATTTAATGTATTTTGAATACTTTTTTTTATTTATATTTTATATTTCAGTAATTGAACAAATACCTAATTTAGTAAATATAGATTCATTTAATGGTTTTGTTAAGATATCAGCAATTTGATTCTCAGAATTGATATAATCTAGAGTGATGACTTCCTTACGTATACTATCTCTGAGAAAATGATGTCTGATATCAATGTGTTTAGTTCGAGCATGTTGAGTAGTATTTTTGGACAAATTTATCACATTAGTATTATCACAATAAATTGGTGATTTTGAAAATTTTGAACCATAATCTTTTAAAGTTTGTTGCATATATATTACTTGAGAACAAGCCAAAGCAGCAGAAATATATTCTGCTTCAGTTGTTGATAAAGAAACTGCGTTTTGCTTTTTTACTAAACCAAGAAATCAGAGAATTCCCCAAAAAGTGACAAGTTCCACTTGTACTTTTTCGGTCTGATTTACAACCAGCATAATCAGCATCATAATAAGACATTAAGTCAAAAGAATCATTTTAGGGTAAAATAATCCATAATCAGAGGTGTGTTTAACATATCTTACGATATGTTTTACGGCTTTTAAGTGGGTCACTTTAGGTTGGGATTGATATCTTGCACAAAGATAAACACTATGCATGATATCAGGTCTACTAGCGGTAATATAGAGTAGTGATCCAATCATTCCTCTATATAACTTTTGATCTACATCTTTCGAGAGATCTTCTTTACTAAGGTACTCATTGGTTGCCATGGGAGTGGATTTTCCACTGGCAGTAGTCAAACCAAATTTATTAATTAGGCCTTTAGCATATTTTTCTTGACAAATAAAGATACCATTATCTAATTGTTTTATTTTTAATCCTAAAAAGAAATTTAATTCACCTATATGACTCATCTCAAACTCTTTTGTCATTATTTCAGAAAATTCTTTATTCATTTCAAAGTTAGTTGATCCAAAAATGATATCATCTACGTAAACTTGTACTAGTTGAATATCTTTTTTATTTCTTTTAACAAAAAGAGTATTATCTACTTTACCAATTTCAAAATTTGATTGTAATAAATAAGATCTTAGTCTATCATATCAGGCTCTAGGAGCTTGTTTTAGGCTATATAAAGCTTTCTTAAGTCTGTAAACATGATTAGGAAATTTGTAACAGCCCTAGTTTTTAGATATTTATTTTATTATTAATTATTTAATTCTAAAAATGTATTTATATAAATTGTGTTTAACAATATAGTTAATTATTTAATTTGAAGATATATTTTATAAAATTGTATATGTCAATAAAATTTAATATTAACTGTAAAAAAATTTAAGCTATGTTTAAACTGTAAAATTTCGCGTTTAAAAGACGCGTCAAATTTTAGGGTATAAAGCAACGTAATAAAACGTGTGTTTTTAAAATGTTATTTTACAGAAATTTTTGATATTTTGACTGCGTCTGTTTAACGTAGTGTAAAAAAATCGTGTTTCCAAATATTTTGGAGAGAAACATCAGTCAGTGATTTTATACCAAACATTATTTTATTATTCGTTAACTGACCGATTGATAAAATAAATTGTATTACATACGTTCATCCCTACATCAGTGCAAAATCAACCCCTGTGTACAAATCTTTTTGTTACCGTTCACATCTAAGAAAATCAACTCTCCCTCTTTTAAATTTCCGTTTCAGTTTTGATTTTTAAGTAACGTTCAAATCCCTCTCTGATATTTTTCCTTTGCACTTATATCAGCCATCAAACTTAAATCACGCATACATTAAATCCAGTTGTGTAACTGCCTAAATCTTATATCACACTGTTTAGTTTGCAACAAATGGGATATTAAAAGTTTGCATGTCTAAAGATAAATCAACGTATGCCTTAAACCAAGCTTTTGCGTTACAGCCAAGACATATTATTGGAAGCAAATTCCAACCTTTCCCATTTTCTGCTTGCAAATGGCTCTACCTTAAATCACGCATATAACACATTTACCTTCCTATAAACTAATAGCTCTCTCTCCCTTTGACCGTGCAACAGTTTAAAACATTCAAGTGCAAGGTTAGAAATTGTTAATTATTTGAAACGGTTAACATTTACCATTCTTATGTGACATGCTAAATCAGGGGTTTCCTTAATCACGTAATATACTCATTTACACTTGCCTCCGCATGTCAGTTTTCTTTCATAAATTAATTCTTAAGTCTGGCCATTTCATTTATTTTAATCAAACTAAATAAGGGATTTAAAGCATGCTGAAATCACGCATTCATATTTACATATTTTTAAACTTTATATGTGGTGTAACTCTCGGTCCCTCCCTTTATTTCATTCCTTTTGTAACTGATGTCATAAACCACTGATTGCTCTTCCTCTGATCTTGCCACAGATCATATTTTTCCAATTTTGCAACGTCCAAATACATTTGTAAACATATTTAATACAAATCAAAATTTATTTAAAAATAAATGAATCATCACACACGTATTCATATTTACACAGTTAAAAATAAAACTGATACTTAAGAAAACAAATAAAACTGAGACAAATCAAATGCATGGTCCAAATATTTGTCAGTATAAAAATCAAGTTTTCTACTAGAAACGTTCGAACCTCTTACCTATTTTTAAAGAATAACTGATGCACTCCTTCCTTTCAGCCATGTAACTCACTGACTTTTGCATTCACACATATTTTCATACAAAGATTTAAACCACTATTTATCAACAAATCAAGGCTTGCAATTCTGGCATCTCGCATAAATTATAACTATTGATTTATCTCCTCCACTGATGTAGCTCATCAGTTACATTCAAACCACTATATATCTATCCCATTCCTTAAATCACGTAAGTAAAAGAAACTGATGCCTCAAAAATTAAGTTTTACTATATAACGTTCGAACTATGCACCTATTCATAGCCTATATACATATCAAAAGTACAATCACACATGAAAAAGCTCTTTAAAAACTGATGCGTTATCTACACTTATGATCCCCATGGAACTTCACAAACATCATCTATATTTACACCAGCTCTTTTTCCCTTCCACTATTCGCTCTGCCTTGCCTCCTTCTTGAGCCCGAGATCTATCAGGTAATAGCATTTTTTCCTTTCGTCCAGATTTGCTTCTTCTTCATTTTCTGATTTTCTTCATCACCTTGCTCGGCCTCCCCATGTTGTACGAGTTATGTCCATAATTATTGTGTGTAGATCTGTGACTTGTTGTCTAGGCTAGGAAGTTTGGCAAGTCTGCATATGATTATGATATAGATGTTATTAGTTTTAAGTTTTAAACTGGTAGGAACAGACAGTAATTGCGATTTGTTTTAAATTGATAACCACTAATACTTTCATAACTTTGTTCTTTTTAAATTGATAATAACAGATACTATTTGGGTTGTTTTAAAATTGTCAAGAACAGATACTACTTGGTTTTGTTTTAATTCTAATAAGAACAGATACTATTTGATTTTTTTTTTTTTTTTTTGTTTAAACTGTTAAGAACAAATGATATCAATTTTTGATTTAAACTGATAAGAACAGCTGCACCAAGTTTTTGTTTTTAAATTGATAAGTTGGTAAGTGCAGATGCTACTAAAATATTTTGTTTAACTAAGTAGTTGAAGTGCATAATTGTTCTTGTAATAAAGATATGTACTGAGTATTGCATGCCTCATGTTGCTCCAGTCTTCATTTCCATTTTGTTTGCCTATTTGTATTGCATTTTCTTGGCATTGACTTGTATTCAGTCACATTGCACTGTCCATGCATGATGATCCTCACTTTGCACTTTGAATTGTTGTATGCATTTGAGTTCACCCTCATTCGAATTGTTGCAGTCTTGTACAGGTATTAATAGCTTGTCCCTTATAACCTGGTTGCATTATTGATCCATTTTTTTTGACAGTCTGCATTAGTTGGTTTATTTGAGTTGGGTATTTTCACTTGAATTGGTCTTGTGGCAGTTTGCATGTCAAGTTGCACACTACTGTCTTATATTACTTTGATAAAATGTGAAATGTTACATGTTGCTTCGTACCATGCTTTAGTTGTCTGCATCCCATATCTCTGCTCTTACAATATGAACAGACCCTTGAAACCATATGTTATCTTGTTGTTTGAATCATAGCTTGATGTTATATATGTATGTAGATAGTGTGTCTGCTTGTCTGCATTGAGGTTGTATTCATATATACCTGCTACTGTTGCATTATTTGCTTCACTTGAGTTTTGTAACTGTAGCCTATTGGGTTCATTTTGAAACTTTGTATTTTCAAAATTTTTGATATGTTCAGTCTTCATATCCATTCCAGTTTACATTATCTAATATGTTTCAGTTTCATATCTATATTGCATCCATAATGTTGCACTTTGGTCTGGTCATTGTTTTCCTGGGTGTTGAAGTCTTCATCTCCATTTTATGTACTGTTAGTACTTCATCCCTGTTGTGCATGTCTGCATATTTAGTAATACATGCCTGCATATTTAGTTAGTATCAGCCTGGGTAGAAATGGGGAACAACTAGGTTTTAAAAAAAAAAAAAAAAAAAGAAAAAAAAAAGAGAAAAAAAAAAAGAAAAAAAAAAAATCTGATGGTGAAGCTGAATTCTAGAAGTAAATATGAGTTAGAAGATAGTTGGGCAACACAAACATGGGCATCTGTAAGTATTCGGATAACAGAGAAATAGGGATAAGTGTTCACCAGTTTTGCATATGACCCGTAGATTTGACATATTTAACTCGAAGCAATATAGGTGCTGACTCGAAGCAACGACTTGCTTGGCCCGAAGCAGTTGAGTTTTTCTCAGGGTAAAAATTTTGGACACAGGGAAGTGTTATGTTCTATTCATGGCGTGAGTTTGCATGGGATACGAGTGTGCACATGTACAAAGTATAGAGTAGGAAAACTTCACCTTCTGTCAGTCAGCCTTTAGAAATTTTGTCGTAGTTTAGTGTTACCCGGTTCTCGTTTAGGGTATGTTTTGGTCACGGTACACGGTGGAGTGGTCGAGCAAAGCAAACAAACCCCGTTCTATTCTCATTTTCTTTGATCGTAAATTTTTAAGTCACGTATTCCATAATTGAAATTTTGTTCTAGATTTGAATCTACGTCAGAAGAATTTGATCGTTATTCTCTGTCGTGCTTTATCGGTGAATCATCGTTTTGTATTCAAATTTTCTGCAACTTTCAGGTGAGTTTTTCTCACCAGACATATGTACATATATTGTGTAAATTATCGCAAGTGTATGTGTAAACATTCTATTTAGATATTATCTGTCTGTAGTATGATGTAGAATGATGAACCCATTTAAATTGACATCTCATCAGTTATTTATCTGTTATATTATTTCTGCAGTTATATTATTAATTGTTATTTACTGCTTAAATCACCACTGCAAGTTCCCTGTTAAAGTTGGATTGTTATGGGCTGAAATAATGATTATTGTTAAACTAGTCTGTTAACTGCTTAACTGATAACTTGGGATTGCGGGTTTGAAATGATAGAACCCGGGGTTTTGTAAATTACGGGTTGAAATGATATAAATCCGTATCACTTGACCTAGGCTAGAGAACTATATACAGGCCCGTGGTTCTTATAATATTTTCTGAAATATTTAAAATTATTTTGGAAGTTAAATATTTGATTTAATATCTTTAAAGGATTTTATATTGATTTTGAATGAGTTATAAATGTTAATAAATAAATAAATAAATATTTGAATAAAATTTTGGAATATAACTTATTTTGGAAATTCTGGATTTTTGAAAGGATAAGATTTCAGTTAAGAAATATATATATAAGTTATATTTGGAAATATTTATTAAGTTAAACAATCTACTAAAGCATTTAAATGCTGTCTTTTGAAATTGGACTAGTTTTACCCGTAACTTTAGGTAGCATTTCCTAAGTGCTATAGAATCTGGAATTTGATTGTTTTGAAATTTAAGGAATTTGATAAATTATATTTATGTTTAAGTTTTGGAGACCTTTAAGATATGAGATTTATAACTGGATTTTTCTTAATAAATTTAAGATGAACATTCTAGTGTTAAGTAAATTTTGAAATTATTTAATGGCATAATTTTGGAGTTTTATCTATGGAATTTATGGGAATATTCAAGACGAAATAATAAACACTAATTTGTTGAAAGAAAAAAATATCCAACCTTAGTTTTGAATATTAATACTCCAATTGGATATATATATAGGAATTGAAATGGTCTTGGGAACATGAAGTGATATTTAAATTATGGTTTAAAATAAAGAAATATATTTGTAAAGCTATGTAAATTATCTTCTTTACAAAGTAACCATAAAGTTAAACCATTTATATCCAAACCATTTGTGTTTTGGGAGTTATGTTTTTTTTTAAAGAAAAATTTCCAATATATTATGGTTTAAAGGTATAATTCAAATATTTGGTTTCCAGATATTATAAATTTTAAGCAGTATGGTTTTGGAAAAGAATTATATTTGAATATAACGATATCATGTTGTTTTGGGTTTTAAATGATATCGTATTTATAGTTTTGAAATGGAAATGTTTATACTGGTTTTAAAGTATAAATTGTTTTTAAATGACCACGGGTTATAATAACGATGGGTTGGCAAAGAGACCGGGATCGGATATGGACATACTCTCTGTCGATACCGAAAACCACTTTGACCAACCGTGTACGCGGTGGAGATTCCAGAATGAAGTAGGTCGGTGGTGGCGTTTCCTGTAAGGTAAATACGTGGACCCGACTCCCGTGAGTTGGCATAAGGTGGCTAAAACAGGAGCAATTCCAGGCCAATGAGGTCATTCCTCTGATCGGACGCTCCTCTTCGATATTATACTATGATTTTGGATTGATTCGGTGGCCACCTCTATATTTTGATTTTGGGGAGTTAGTCCGAGGTGGGCGGTAACTGCGGCTACGCGTTTCCACCAGCCTGGATAGCAATTGGTATATCTACCCTGGCATTGCCTAGTTGTGCCGTGTCATCTACCATACCGAGCCTTGTACGAGTTTAGATTTCTCCCGTAGCCCGTGTGGTATCCTCTAGTTGCTTCCCGATCAGGAGGAGCTATGATATTGGATGGACTACTGGGACTATTACGTGTTAAGGTGGAAAATGTAAAGCCTTAATGCTATTTAAAAGTATGTTTATTTTATAAATAGACACTATTATAATAGCGCAATATACTACATAGTAAATAGTTTGACGGATCCTTAGAGGATGGGCGGTCCCAAGCATCCTTTAAGTTACTTGCTCTATATTACAGTACACTTGAATTAGCTTACATTATATAAGTATGTATGTCCTGACTCGAGTGTTATGTTTTATTTTACGCTCGGGTCAGCCTGAGTTGCGGGTTTCAGTTCTATCTGGAGCTAGGACATCCCGTAGATCATTCGTGCTGCTGGAAGCCTTTTCAGTCTTTATCTTTTTGCAAGCAAGGCTTTGGAAGACTCTGTTCCTATGTATGTCTAAAGCTGTATTGCAGATTCTAAACTATGTAAATTCTGTTGATCAAAGATTTGTAGTGGCTTCATGAACCACTGAAATTTTATTTCCGCTGTAAGTTCTGATATCTGTGTATGTGATTCTGTGATTTTATTTACTGCATATTCTGAGTTTTGCCAAATTTATTCTACAACGCAGTACCTTGAACACTTCAAGTCCGACATGAGCGGATGCGAAGGGTTGAAAATACTGGGTCATTACATTTTGGTATCAGAGCTTTGGTTCTAGGCAAAACTTAGAATATATGGTAAATTGGATTTACAGAATCACCTTCATTAGAGATTGAACCATTCTCTTTTCGAGTTCTGGAACGTCCCCTACGGTTCCAAAGTTCATTCGTGTCCCTCACTTTTCATCTTCCTTAAATTCTGGAGTATTCCATAACTCCACTTCGAATGATCTTCATAGTAAATTTGCGGTCTCGCCATTATTCTAATAAAGGGGTGAAACTCCTTTACCATTAGCATTGATTCACCGGAGATTTATATTTATCATTGGTTTATATGCTAGTATCTTTGGTTATTCCGAACTCTACCTCTTCGGATCAAATGTAGATTTACCCCAACCACATCGATCCGATTCTTTAAGTCACGGTTGACCCGGTCAAGGTTGTCCGCGATTATATAGACTTACCCAGTTTCCTTATTCTGATTTTTAATCACCGGATTTTCTGATTTCAACTCATCTTGAATTCTATTTGATTTGAGTTCATCAAAAATTTGAATCACTATCCTTGACTTGAAAGTTTTATTTCTGTATTTGAAAATAAAATCTAATATATATATAAGTATAATTTTCAGAACTCTATAATTAATTTGACTAGTTGTCAAGAGATAATAGTTTTGATTTTATATATGAGTTTGTAAGCCATGTGTTTTGTCATATATAAATAATTGAACTATAAAACAATGGTTACAAATAGAAATGAAGTTAAAACTAGAACTTGAGAATTAAACTTCCGATGATTTCAAACCTTGTATTTAAAGTTTAAAAGGATATAATAAGTATTTTCGAATAGAAATTTGTTTCCGAAATTTTTTAAAATCTAGTGCTTTTCTCTTTGTCGCTGGAAAATAATTTCGGTGATGACTGCAGCATCATCGACTTTCATTTTCGAGTTTCGAAGTGAAGGGACCACCCTGTAGTCTGGCTACAGTGTACCTTGAGATTTTTGATTTGAATTTCTAAAGTATGACTTAATATATATAATTTATATTTGATTTGACATATTATGTATATATATTTATTTATCTCTAAATGGTTTGAAGAAGAATCAGAAATTTAATTCTTAAGTTTTATCTTGAGGAATAATTTAATAAAAATAAATTTGAATAAGAAATTCCAACAGGAAATAATTGAATTTGAAAGTTTAGTTGTATAATACTCAATTCCATTCAATATAACTTACCTTGAGTTTCAAAAGTTAACAATGTAATTGGATAATATACATTATAAAAAGGGGATTTTATAATTAAAATTTAGGTGGTTATAATAAATGTTATACACTAAAATTTTAGTTGTAAAAGATAAATAGAGGTAGATATAGAAAAAGGAATTTAAGAAATTTATTCAAAGGAACCTAATAATCAAAGTTGATTTAACATGGAACCTTAAATCTAACTAAGAAATTCTAATTAAAGTTATTCCCTAAGTGAATAATTATGATTTGAATAGTTAGGACATATTCTAATATTGCTAAATTTGATAATTGAGATTTTGGGTTTCGGATAAAAATTTTTATTGAAGGAATATCTTATTTTTTTAAAATAGGTATTTCAAATAAAGTGGTTAGGATATTTGTTAAGAATTTAGAGTTAAGAAAATAATAAACTGATTAGGAATACTATCATATCTACTATAACATATTATCAGTGCTGCTATTCTAAAAATATAATGTTTGAAAATTTATAATTGAATAAATGAAGATTATTTTAAAAGGGTTATGATTTTAGTAGTATGATTTCCAAATGATAATATCTATAAATCGTAATGATTTTCAAAATATTATGATCTCAAATTTATTATCTTATTTTGTTTTGAACTATCTTTAAATGTCCTTGGTTTCCTTATCTGCTACGGATTGGGATGCTATCGCTTATACCAGTCTATTTAGAAATCTTTCTATAATCTTTGAGATCTTTGTTACTCATCGGGACCTGAGCACCGCTGAGCACCCATAGACTGACAGTCAAACTGAAGGGGTAAAACCAATTCTAGAGAACCTTCTTCGTGCTTCAAATCCGGAACTATCCGTTTAAGATTCTTGTCTATCTAGCTTATCTTCTTTGTTTCTCTTCTTTCGTTCCTTTTCGAGGACGAAAAGTTCTTAAGTGGGGGAGAGTGTAACAGCCCTAGTTTTTAGATATTTATTTTATTATTAATTATTTAATTCTAAAAATGTATTTATATAAATTGTGTTTAACAATATAGTTAATTATTTAATTTGAAGATATATTTTATAAAATTGTATATGTCAATAAAATTTAATATTAACTGTAAAAAAATTTAAGCTATGTTTAAACTGTAAAATTTCGCGTTTAAAAGACGCGTCAAATTTTAGGGTATAAAGCAACGTAATAAAACGTGTGTTTTTAAAATGTTATTTTACAGAAATTTTTGATATTTTGACTGCGTCTGTTTAACGTAGTGTAAAAAAATCGTGTTTCCAAATATTTTGGAGAGAAACATCAGTCAGTGATTTTATACCAAACATTATTTTATTATTCGTTAACTGACCGATTGATAAAATAAATTGTATTACATACGTTCATCCCTACATCAGTGCAAAATCAACCCCTGTGTACAAATCTTTTTGTTACCGTTCACATCTAAGAAAATCAACTCTCCCTCTTTTAAATTTCCGTTTCAGTTTTGATTTTTAAGTAACGTTCAAATCCCTCTCTGATATTTTTCCTTTGCACTTATATCAGCCATCAAACTTAAATCACGCATACATTAAATCCAGTTGTGTAACTGCCTAAATCTTATATCACACTGTTTAGTTTGCAACAAATGGGATATTAAAAGTTTGCATGTCTAAAGATAAATCAACGTATGCCTTAAACCAAGCTTTTGCGTTACAGCCAAGACATATTATTGGAAGCAAATTCCAACCTTTCCCATTTTCTGCTTGCAAATGGCTCTACCTTAAATCACGCATATAACACATTTACCTTCCTATAAACTAATAGCTCTCTCTCCCTTTGACCGTGCAACAGTTTAAAACATTCAAGTGCAAGGTTAGAAATTGTTAATTATTTGAAACGGTTAACATTTACCATTCTTATGTGACATGCTAAATCAGGGGTTTCCTTAATCACGTAATATACTCATTTACACTTGCCTCCGCATGTCAGTTTTCTTTCATAAATTAATTCTTAAGTCTGGCCATTTCATTTATTTTAATCAAACTAAATAAGGGATTTAAAGCATGCTGAAATCACGCATTCATATTTACATATTTTTAAACTTTATATGTGGTGTAACTCTCGGTCCCTCCCTTTATTTCATTCCTTTTGTAACTGATGTCATAAACCACTGATTGCTCTTCCTCTGATCTTGCCACAGATCATATTTTTCCAATTTTGCAACGTCCAAATACATTTGTAAACATATTTAATACAAATCAAAATTTATTTAAAAATAAATGAATCATCACACACGTATTCATATTTACACAGTTAAAAATAAAACTGATACTTAAGAAAACAAATAAAACTGAGACAAATCAAATGCATGGTCCAAATATTTGTCAGTATAAAAATCAAGTTTTCTACTAGAAACGTTCGAACCTCTTACCTATTTTTAAAGAATAACTGATGCACTCCTTCCTTTCAGCCATGTAACTCACTGACTTTTGCATTCACACATATTTTCATACAAAGATTTAAACCACTATTTATCAACAAATCAAGGCTTGCAATTCTGGCATCTCGCATAAATTATAACTATTGATTTATCTCCTCCACTGATGTAGCTCATCAGTTACATTCAAACCACTATATATCTATCCCATTCCTTAAATCACGTAAGTAAAAGAAACTGATGCCTCAAAAATTAAGTTTTACTATATAACGTTCGAACTATGCACCTATTCATAGCCTATATACATATCAAAAGTACAATCACACATGAAAAAGCTCTTTAAAAACTGATGCGTTATCTACACTTATGATCCCCATGGAACTTCACAAACATCATCTATATTTACACCAGCTCTTTTTCCCTTCCACTATTCGCTCTGCCTTGCCTCCTTCTTGAGCCCGAGATCTATCAGGTAATAGCATTTTTTCCTTTCGTCCAGATTTGCTTCTTCTTCATTTTCTGATTTTCTTCATCACCTTGCTCGGCCTCCCCATGTTGTACGAGTTATGTCCATAATTATTGTGTGTAGATCTGTGACTTGTTGTCTAGGCTAGGAAGTTTGGCAAGTCTGCATATGATTATGATATAGATGTTATTAGTTTTAAGTTTTAAACTGGTAGGAACAGACAGTAATTGCGATTTGTTTTAAATTGATAACCACTAATACTTTCATAACTTTGTTCTTTTTAAATTGATAATAACAGATACTATTTGGGTTGTTTTAAAATTGTCAAGAACAGATACTACTTGGTTTTGTTTTAATTCTAATAAGAACAGATACTATTTGATTTTTTTTTTTTTTTTGTTTAAACTGTTAAGAACAAATGATATCAATTTTTGATTTAAACTGATAAGAACAGCTGCACCAAGTTTTTGTTTTTAAATTGATAAGTTGGTAAGTGCAGATGCTACTAAAATATTTTGTTTAACTAAGTAGTTGAAGTGCATAATTGTTCTTGTAATAAAGATATGTACTGAGTATTGCATGCCTCATGTTGCTCCAGTCTTCATTTCCATTTTGTTTGCCTATTTGTATTGCATTTTCTTGGCATTGACTTGTATTCAGTCACATTGCACTGTCCATGCATGATGATCCTCACTTTGCACTTTGAATTGTTGTATGCATTTGAGTTCACCCTCATTCGAATTGTTGCAGTCTTGTACAGGTATTAATAGCTTGTCCCTTATAACCTGGTTGCATTATTGATCCATTTTTTTTGACAGTCTGCATTAGTTGGTTTATTTGAGTTGGGTATTTTCACTTGAATTGGTCTTGTGGCAGTTTGCATGTCAAGTTGCACACTACTGTCTTATATTACTTTGATAAAATGTGAAATGTTACATGTTGCTTCGTACCATGCTTTAGTTGTCTGCATCCCATATCTCTGCTCTTACAATATGAACAGACCCTTGAAACCATATGTTATCTTGTTGTTTGAATCATAGCTTGATGTTATATATGTATGTAGATAGTGTGTCTGCTTGTCTGCATTGAGGTTGTATTCATATATACCTGCTACTGTTGCATTATTTGCTTCACTTGAGTTTTGTAACTGTAGCCTATTGGGTTCATTTTGAAACTTTGTATTTTCAAAATTTTTGATATGTTCAGTCTTCATATCCATTCCAGTTTACATTATCTAATATGTTTCAGTTTCATATCTATATTGCATCCATAATGTTGCACTTTGGTCTGGTCATTGTTTTCCTGGGTGTTGAAGTCTTCATCTCCATTTTATGTACTGTTAGTACTTCATCCCTGTTGTGCATGTCTGCATATTTAGTAATACATGCCTGCATATTTAGTTAGTATCAGCCTGGGTAGAAATGGGGAACAACTAGGTTTTAAAAAAAAAAAAGAAAAAAAAGAAAAAAAAAAAGAGAAAAAAAAAAAGAAAAAAAAAAAATCTGATGGTGAAGCTGAATTCTAGAAGTAAATATGAGTTAGAAGATAGTTGGGCAACACAAACATGGGCATCTGTAAGTATTCGGATAACAGAGAAATAGGGATAAGTGTTCACCAGTTTTGCATATGACCCGTAGATTTGACATATTTAACTCGAAGCAATATAGGTGCTGACTCGAAGCAACGACTTGCTTGGCCCGAAGCAGTTGAGTTTTTCTCAGGGTAAAAATTTTGGACACAGGGAAGTGTTATGTTCTATTCATGGCGTGAGTTTGCATGGGATACGAGTGTGCACATGTACAAAGTATAGAGTAGGAAAACTTCACCTTCTGTCAGTCAGCCTTTAGAAATTTTGTCGTAGTTTAGTGTTACCCGGTTCTCGTTTAGGGTATGTTTTGGTCACGGTACACGGTGGAGTGGTCGAGCAAAGCAAACAAACCCCGTTCTATTCTCATTTTCTTTGATCGTAAATTTTTAAGTCACGTATTCCATAATTGAAATTTTGTTCTAGATTTGAATCTACGTCAGAAGAATTTGATCGTTATTCTCTGTCGTGCTTTATCGGTGAATCATCGTTTTGTATTCAAATTTTCTGCAACTTTCAGGTGAGTTTTTCTCACCAGACATATGTACATATATTGTGTAAATTATCGCAAGTGTATGTGTAAACATTCTATTTAGATATTATCTGTCTGTAGTATGATGTAGAATGATGAACCCATTTAAATTGACATCTCATCAGTTATTTATCTGTTATATTATTTCTGCAGTTATATTATTAATTGTTATTTACTGCTTAAATCACCACTGCAAGTTCCCTGTTAAAGTTGGATTGTTATGGGCTGAAATAATGATTATTGTTAAACTAGTCTGTTAACTGCTTAACTAATAACTTGGGATTGTGGGTTTGAAATGATAGAACCCGGGGTTTTGTAAATTACGGGTTGAAATGATATAAATCCGTATCACTTGACCTAGGCTAGAGAACTATATACAGGCCCGTGGTTCTTATAATATTTTCTGAAATATTTAAAATTATTTTGGAAGTTAAATATTTGATTTAATATCTTTAAAGGATTTTATATTGATTTTGAATGAGTTATAAATGTTAATAAATAAATAAATAAATATTTGAATAAAATTTTGGAATATAACTTATTTTGGAAATTCTGGATTTTTGAAAGGATAAGATTTCAGTTAAGAAATATATATATAAGTTATATTTGGAAATATTTATTAAGTTAAACAATCTACTAAAGCATTTAAATGCTGTCTTTTGAAATTGGACTAGTTTTACCCGTAACTTTAGGTAGCATTTCCTAAGTGCTATAGAATCTGGAATTTGATTGTTTTGAAATTTAAGGAATTTGATAAATTATATTTATGTTTAAGTTTTGGAGACCTTTAAGATATGAGATTTATAACTGGATTTTTCTTAATAAATTTAAGATGAACATTCTAGTGTTAAGTAAATTTTGAAATTATTTAATGGCATAATTTTGGAGTTTTATCTATGGAATTTATGGGAATATTCAAGACGAAATAATAAACACTAATTTGTTGAAAGAAAAAAATATCCAACCTTAGTTTTGAATATTAATACTCCAATTGGATATATATATAGGAATTGAAATGGTCTTGGGAACATGAAGTGATATTTAAATTATGGTTTAAAATAAAGAAATATATTTGTAAAGCTATGTAAATTATCTTCTTTACAAAGTAACCATAAAGTTAAACCATTTATATCCAAACCATTTGTGTTTTGGGAGTTATGTTTTTTTTTAAAGAAAAATTTCCAATATATTATGGTTTAAAGGTATAATTCAAATATTTGGTTTCCAGATATTATAAATTTTAAGCAGTATGGTTTTGGAAAAGAATTATATTTGAATATAACGATATCATGTTGTTTTGGGTTTTAAATGATATCGTATTTATAGTTTTGAAATGGAAATGTTTATACTGGTTTTAAAGTATAAATTGTTTTTAAATGACCACGGGTTATAATAACGATGGGTTGGCAAAGAGACCGGGATCGGATATGGACATACTCTCTGTCGATACCGAAAACCACTTTGACCAACCGTGTACGCGGTGGAGATTCCAGAATGAAGTAGGTCGGTGGTGGCGTTTCCTGTAAGGTAAATACGTGGACCCGACTCCCGTGAGTTGGCATAAGGTGGCTAAAACAGGAGCAATTCCAGGCCAATGAGGTCATTCCTCTGATCGGACGCTCCTCTTCGATATTATACTATGATTTTGGATTGATTCGGTGGCCACCTCTATATTTTGATTTTGGGGAGTTAGTCCGAGGTGGGCGGTAACTGCGGCTACGCGTTTCCACCAGCCTGGATAGCAATTGGTATATCTACCCTGGCATTGCCTAGTTGTGCCGTGTCATCTACCATACCGAGCCTTGTACGAGTTTAGATTTCTCCCGTAGCCCGTGTGGTATCCTCTAGTTGCTTCCCGATCAGGAGGAGCTATGATATTGGATGGACTACTGGGACTATTACGTGTTAAGGTGGAAAATGTAAAGCCTTAATGCTATTTAAAAGTATGTTTATTTTATAAATAGACACTATTATAATAGCGCAATATACTACATAGTAAATAGTTTGACGGATCCTTAGAGGATGGGCGGTCCCAAGCATCCTTTAAGTTACTTGCTCTATATTACAGTACACTTGAATTAGCTTACATTATATAAGTATGTATGTCCTGACTCGAGTGTTATGTTTTATTTTACGCTCGGGTCAGCCTGAGTTGCGGTTTTCAGTTCTATCTGGAGCTAGGACATCCCGTAGATCATTCGTGCTGCTGGAAGCCTTTTCAGTCTTTATCTTTTTGCAAGCAAGGCTTTGGAAGACTCTGTTCCTATGTATGTCTAAAGCTGTATTGCAGATTCTAAACTATGTAAATTCTGTTGATTAAAGATTTGTAGTGGCTTCATGAACCACTGAAATTTTATTTCCGCTGTAAGTTCTGATATCTGTGTATGTGATTCTGTGATTTTATTTACTGCATATTCTGAGTTTTGCCAAATTTATTCTACAACGCAGTACCTTGAACACTTCAAGTCCGACATGAGCGGATGCGAAGGGTTGAAAATACTGGGTCATTACAAAATTTTTTCATTTTCAAAAAGTGATGGTTGTTCAACATATACTTACTCTTTTACAAATCCTTTTGAAAAGGAACTTTTAACATCCATTTGATATACTTTAAAATTATTATGATTTGCGAAAGCAAGTAGAATCCTAATGGCTTCTAATCTTGCAACGGGAACAAAGGTTTCATCAAAATCTATTCCTTCTTCTTGACAAAAACCTTGAGCGACTAAACGTGCTTTATTTCTAACTACCTCTCCTTATTCATTCATTTTATTTTTATAAACCCATTTAGTTCCAACTATAGTTTTATTTTCAGGTCTAGGAACAAGTTCCCAAACTTCATTTCTAGTAAATTGATTTAGTTCTCTTGCATAGCCAAAATCCATGAATCATCAGTTGATGCTTCTTTTGGATTTTTAGGTTCAATAGTTGATATAATAAAAGCTACATTATTCATTTGACTTAGTTGATTTCTAGTTTTAACTACAGATTGCATATCTCCTAGTATATTTCAATAAGATGATCTTTTGAAAGTTTAGTCATTTTATTAGGATGATTAATTTCATTATTAGTTTCAGTTGACTCTTGATTTCGAGTAATTTAATCATCTTCATCATTTGTATCTTCAAAATTTTTGAAATTTTCATCAAATGACAAATGCATTGTTCCTTCGATGGCATTAGTTCTTAAATTAAATACTCTGTACGCTTTACTTCTATTAGAATATCTGATAAAGATAGCTTCGTCGGATTTAGGATCAAATTTATCTAAGTTATCTTTAGTATTTAAAATAAAACATTTACTTTCAAATATTCTAAAATAAGATACTTTAGGTTTCTTTGAGTAAAGAAGTTCATAAGAAGTCTTATCAGTTAAAGGTCTAATTAAAATTCTATTTAAAATATAACAGGCGGTAGCTTCTGCCCAAAAATTCTCTGGTAATTTACTCTCTGAAAGCATAGTTCTCGCACACTCTTGAATCGTCTTATTTTTACGTTATACTACTCCATTTTTTTGTGGAGTTCTTGGAAATGAAAAATTGTGAGTTATTCCCTTTTTATTGCAGAATTCCTCAAACTTTTCATTTTCAAATTCACCACCGTGATCACTACAAATGGTTATAATTTTTAGAGAAAGTTGATTTTGAATCCTTTTTTTAACTTTCGTAAAACGTTCAAAAGTATCACTTTTATGTTTCAAAAATATTGTACATATAAATCTAGAATAATCATCTACAATTACAAAAACTTATTTACTATGATTTTTTGATAGAATTTGAGATAGACCAAATAAATCAAGGTGAAGTATCAAGAGGTTTTAAAGTTGAAATCATATCTTTTAATTTAAAGGAACTTTTTCTAAGTTTTCCTAATTGACATGCATCACATAGACTATCTACTTTAAAATTCATTTTAGGGAGACCTCTTACTAGATCATGTTTTGACAGTCTAGATAAGAGTTTGAAATTCAAATGCCCAAATCTCTTATGCCAATCCGAGGGTCACTTGTATTTGCCAAAAGACATAAGTTATCATTTGAAACTTTCATACTAATAATATAAATATTCTTTTTCCTAACTCCCTCAAATATTATGGTTGAATTGTTATCTTCAATGTGACATTTATCTTTTTCTAATTTAACTTTATATCCTTTATCGCAAAGTTGACTTATACTTAGCAGATTATGTTTCAGATTTTTAACTAGCAAAACATTAGTAATAATAGGAGTTCTAGAGTCACCGACTTTTCCTATGTCACATATCCTTTTGAATTATCTCCAAAGTTAACCAGCCCTCTGCCTTTGTATATTATATCATTCAACATTTTTGGATTGCCAGTCATGTGTCTAGAACATCCACTATCGAGTATCCATTTGTTCTTTTTGATCTGCATAATTTGTCCGTTGTGGATTGATTCATAGTGTATGTTTCCTGCACATCAAACAGTTTTGATAGACAGCTTGAATTTGAACATTGATTATATGCAGACTCATGAGACAATGATGATCTGAATATTTCTAAACTAGTATTAACAAACATAGCCGTTTTAAAAACTTTTTCAAAAATCGAATTATGAAACTTTGAAAACCTTGCTCTGGTACCAAATGTGAGAAATGCGGATTAAGGATCTTAAGGCTAGAATAAACACTAGAGGGGGTGAATAGTGTTTTAGGGAATTGTTAAATCTTTTTGAGTTCTCGTTAATGTAAACACAAATGAATGCAATATTCAGACACAGATATGATCACAGAATCAAACACAAATGCAAATATAAAGTAAAAGCAGTAAAGAAAAGAACACACCGGATTTTATACTGGTTCGGCGTTACCCTACATCCAGTCCCGCACACAAGTACGGATTTCCTTTCAAAAACAATCTTTACAATTACACCCTCGATTTCAAGGCAACGAGGTACACCATCCAGAATCACAATACTCTGGGTAGAGATACTTGATTTCCTGGCCAACAATTCACCCAATTTATTTCCCAATGCTACAATAACACCTTATCTCGCTTGATTGATTTCTAAGGCTATAATCACACCTTTTCTCGATAAGTTGATTACAAAAAGCCTATAAATCTGAATAGCACTGAGGATCTTGTTGAGATAGTGATAGAGAATCAAACCATAGATAATCTAGTTATATTCAATGTTGATTTCGGTAGAGTAATGGTAAGAATATATATATATAGAAATATGGAAGAAGAAGAGGAGTGAAAAACCAGGAAAAGTATGCTAAAATTCGTTGAAACTAACCCCTATTTATATAAGAACAACAGCCATGTCCACTCGTGAAGAGTTATGACGAATAGACATTTCTTTTGAAATTTAAATTTTTAACTCAACTGACACCATGTCAACATGGGGTACTTGAGTATGTCGACATCCCAAACGGATTTTTGGTGTTTTGATTTTCTTTGAAAATAACCTTTATTTTATATTAAAACTATTTTAAACTTTATAAATATACTTAACTATAATTAAAATACATAAGTAAATATAAAGAATAACATATACAAAATTTTACCATAATTTTATATTTAAAATATAACTATAAATATTTAAAAGTTAAATATACTGTATTTTAAAGATAGTTTAAAAACAAGGATAATTTGATTTTAAAATTAAAGATTATTTTAAGGCTGAAAGTATTTGAAATCGGGATAGATTTTTTGATGCTTTTAAAAGGAAGGTTTTGAAATCATTTTGAAAACAAGATATATTTTTGAAAAATCATTTTGAATAAAAAGTTAGCGGATACAAAACAATGTTCCACTAGATTTTTCGTAGGTTCCATCCTACTAGGGTTTCGTCCCTTAACGGGCTCGAAATTGATTCCATTCCACGAATAAATTGGATTTTAAGATGCCAGTTCTTTCTAAAAGTTTTAACAAAATTTCTAAAAGATAAATTACTTGAACTCTTGATAATCTTAATATTCATGAATCTTTAATCTTAATATCTTGAATCTCTATATTGTACAGTCTTCATTTTTGTTACCTGCATGGTTAAATCCTACATATACATATATATATATATATATATAAACTTATACTGTTAGTATTTATATTTTATAATATATTCTAAGGTTGTTGTCATCAAAACCATCATCTTACGGACTAACAGACTTGACCACAGTTAGAAAACCAGTTGGTATGGTTGAAAGAGATGAGAAGAGGTTTAGAACAAAGACGGACAGATTAGTCAAGGTCCAATGGAGTGAAGATGATAGGGATTGTACTTGGGAGGTTGAGAGCAGGATTAGAGATGCTTATCCAGATTTGTTTGATGGTATATTTTACCTCTTGATTATTGTGTATCTTATCGCAACTTTGGGGACAAAATTCTTTAAGGAGAGGAGTCTGTAACATCCCATATTTTTTATAATATTATTTAGAATATTTAATTAGCTAAATTAAATAAAATAATGTATCGATTAAGGGACTGAGTTTTGATTTAATTAAGGGTAGCCATGCCATTTAGACAATGAATTAAAAGAAGAGTATAACATGAAATATAAGAGGGGTAAAATAGAAAAGAGGCCATTTCTATATCACTAACCATTGGCCATGTATCCCACACACGTCCATTTCATTTGTTCAAAAAATTTAAAGCTAAGGTCGGCCACCATCAACAAGAGTTAGAGAAAGAAAGAGAAAAAGGAAGCTTAATCAACATCAAATTCATTCAAATATCATATCCTTAATCCCTAAAGCTAAGGTGAATAATGTTTACATCTCTCATTTGTTTTGTTTTCGATTTTATGGAGAAATCCAAAATATTTTGCAATGTTTTTGAATGATGGAATGATTACACACACACACACACACACACACACACACACATACACACACACTTGTTGATGATATATACATGCTCATATTGATTTTATGATAAATTTTGATATGAAAACCCTATTAAATGATATCTAAATGCCTTGTGAATTTTTATATAGACCCAAAATAATACTTTAAAGATGGGTTTTAATTTTCAAAATTTTCAGAATTTTTGTGGATTTTATACGACTCTTCTAGTAAAAATATGTTATTTTAGGTCATAAATTATTTATAGTTAAATAATAAAAGGTTGGGTCTGAAATTTTTATATGTTGGAAAACATATTAAAAGAAATTTTTTGGAATTTTGGTAGATTTTTTCTAAGTGTTTTAGTGGATGTATAAAATTATTTAAGGTATGTGACTTAAATATTTTATATATTTATAAAAAGAGAGGGGCTCTTTGATTCAAATTTGTTATTTCTTGAAATTGGCAGCACTTTTGTAAAAGTAAAAAATGGTAACCAACCAATTCAGACAAACAAGGAAGGTTAGGTACAAAAGAAATAGTTTAAAAGGACCAATCTACATGTTTTTCACTGTTTCGATACTTTCGGCACCAGGTTCCGCCTCTTTACCTTTGCCTCCGACACAGTCGAAACCAATGCACATGGCATTAGGGAACTAGTACGTAGTGAATTGGATGTAGGCGAAAGGTAGTGAGCCAAAACCAAGGTTCTGAGTTGAGGTATTGCTTTGCTTTAAATGAAAATTTGCCTGCTTGCTTTCGACTAAGTAGCTTTCGACTTGGTTAGCTTTCGACTAGGTCAAATGATTTTAAAAGAAATGGTTTTTATTGAGTTGCGCCTTTGTTTTTAAATGATTTCTTTAGAATAAGTTTGAAACCTTTTACTGCCGCCTTTTTACCTTTCGATCCACAAGGTTTCGAAGGGGTACTTTGTTTTCTAAAATTTGGCCACTTTTCCAATGCTTTCGAATGGATGGTTTTGACACCATCACTTATTTACCTAGGAAAACTTTTGAAAGGCAGACTTTTGACTTAAATGTATTTAATTATCCTTTTATTCAATTATAGTATATCCCAAATGGTTTTGAAAGGGATGATTTAAACGATTTTGAAAAGAAGTGCTTTCGAATTTAATAGGTTTATGATCCTTTTGCTCTACTTGAAGGCATATTCCAAATGGTTTCGACCGAAACGTTTTTCAAATGGTTTCGATGGAGTAAGCTTTGAATGGTTTCGAAAGGTTCCACATATTTTAAAACTAACCCAAGTGCTTTCGAAAGGTTTAGGTTTAATGTTTTCGAAAGGTTTTAAAGAATGGTTTCGAATGGGTGTTTCCCCAATGGTTTCGAAGGAGTCGAAAGGTATTGTTCTTCTGGTTGTTTCGAAAGGATTAAAAGGAAAGGTTTTCTAGAATTTCGAAAGGCAATGTTTAAAGGATTTAAAAGAAAGATGTCTAAGGTTTTAAAACCTTCATGGACTCCTGCCAAACTATTCGGTAATTCAACTCTATAAGCGTGTTTCACGATCCTCTCAACAACACTGAAAGGTTCTATGAATCTTGGTGCGAACTTTCCAAATCTAATCACACCCTTCATTGGTGAAACCTTAATAAACACAGAGTCTCCAACAAAGAATTCCAAGTCTTTTTCCTTCTATCTGCATAACTTTTCTGCCTAGACTGAGCTATCTTCATCCTAACTCAGATCAACTCAATCTTCTATGCGGCTTCTTTCACCAAATCCAGAACAAGAACCAACCTATCCCCGGTCTCTAACCAACACATGAGAGATTTGCATGGTCCCATACAAAGCTTCAAATGATGCCATCCCAATACTTGTCTGATAACTATTGTTATAAGAACTCGACTGAATGAAGATGGTCCTCCCATGATCCCTCGAAATCCAGTACACCGCTCTTAACAAATCCTCCAAGACTTTGTTTACTCTTTATGTTTGCCGATCACTCAGTGGATGGTAAGCAGTATTCATATTGAGCTTGGTACCTAATGTTTCCTGTAGACTCTTCCAGAACTCACTAGTAAACAAAGAATCTCTACCACTGATGGTACTACTAGGAATTTCGTGGTATAACTACATTCTTCGTAAGTAACTTAGCCAGAATGGTGTCGTCATAGTTGACTTTACTAGAATGAAGTGAGCACTCTTAGTCAATCTATCTACTATCACTCATATGCTTTCATTTCCTCTACTAGATCTTGGAAACCCATCGATAAAATACATAGAGATAGAATCCCACTTCCATAATGGAACTTCCAACGGTTGAAGTAATCCACTTGGTTTCTAGTTTTCAGCTTTTGCCTGCTGGCAATTCAAGCACTTCCTAACACATAAACTAATGTCCCGCTTCATACCTTTCCAAAAGAAACTTCTCTTTCATATCTTGATACATCTTCATTCATCCTAGATGGATAGTGAACTTCGAATGATGACATTCATCCGAAATTTCTTTCCACGTGTTGCCTATATTCGGAACACAAAACCTTCTCTTCTTTATTAACCATCCATTTTGGTCAAGACTAAAATCCTCTAAATCATCGCTCTCTGTTCCCTTCTTTAGTTTTCTGATCCACTCAGCCAAAACTGGATCCTCCTCCTATCTAGAAGCTACCTTCTCAATCATTACCGGTTGAACTTCTAAGAAAGACAATACAGCACTACCTACTGTAGAACCTGCCTCGGATCTATACTGCACACTACAAGCTGATAATGCTTCCAAATCTTTCCACACAGCAGTCATAGCCAGTACTACATTCGGATATTTCCTGCTAAGTGCATCTGCCACCTTGTTTCCTTTTTTGGGTTGTACTAAATTTCAAAGTCATAGGCAGCAATAAACTCCAACCATCTTTGCTGTCTCATGTTTAGCTCTTTCTAAGAGAACAAGTACTTCAGCAACTTATGATCAGTATATAGCTCAAATTGCTCTCCCAAGAAGTAATGTCTCCACACCTTTAAAGAAAATATAACGGCAGCTGACTCCGAATCATGCGTTGGATACCTAATTTCATGTGGTCTGAGCTGTCTAGAAGCATAAACAATCACTTTACCTCTTTACATCAACACAGCTCCTAATCTGGTTCCAACACACATCAGTATGGACAACCAATCTTGATTCCTCTCCGGAACCACCAACACCGGTGCAAGGGTCAATAAGTGTTTCAAGCTCTAGAATGCTTCCTCACACTTATTAGTTCATACAAACTTCACATCTTTCCGCATAAGCTTAGTCGTCGGTGCAGTTATCCACGAAAAATCCTTTATAAACCATCGACAATATCTAGCTAATCCAAGAAATCTCTTTTTCCCGGTCACTGTCTCGGATCTCTTCCAATTATTTATCACCTCAATCTTAGTCGGATCTGTAAAAAACCCTTTCTCTGAGACTACATAACCAAGGAATTTCACTTCCTCCTTCCAAAAATGACACTTCGAAAACTTAGCCTTCAACTTATGCTCTCTCAAAGTCTCAAGCACAACTCTAAGATGAACTTCATGCTCCTTCTCATCCTAAGAGTATATCAGAATACGATCTATGAAGACCTATACAAACCTATCCAAGTGTTGTCGAAAAATTCGGTTCACCAAATCCATGTCGGTGCATTAGTTAGTCTGAACGGCATAGCTAACCATTCATACGATCCATACCCTATCCTAAACGCTGTCAAAGGAATATTGTCCTCTGCCACTCTAAGCTGATGAAATCTCGTCACCAATTCTAGCTAAGAGAATGCCTTGGCTCCACTAACTGAGCGAACACATCGTCACTTCTCGGCAATGGATATAGGTTCTTTATCGTCTTCTCATTCAACTTACGATAATCGATACATAGCCTTAACGATCCGTTTGGCTTCTTAACGAACACTGCGGAAGCTTCCTAAGGTGAACTACTCGATCGGATAAAATTCTTGCGTTCCAAATCCACCAATTGCACCTTCAACTCTTTTATCTCTGTGGATGTTATCCTTCTTGGTGGCCTACTCACCGGTTCTGCTCCAAGCACTAAATCAATCTAAAACTCAAAGGCTCGTTTCGGTGGTAATCCAATTACCGACTCAAACACGTCAGCAAATTCCCTAACCACAAAGACTCGATGCAACTCATCCTCCAACTCCATAGTACACAATAAAGCATACACTTTGCAACTAGGGTGCTCTACGATATAAACTATCTGATCACTACAATTCATGTGATAAAGTAATATTTTTCTATCATGGAAAAATATCCAAGCATCTTATTACTTAACCAGTCCATCCCAAGGATAATCCCAAATCCACAAAATCAAGCATATATAAACAACAATAAAAAGTATGACTTAGAAAATCAAGCTCTAAATGGTCACACCTCATCCCAAGTGTTGCATACCCTTTTATCGGATTTGCAACCCCTAGGGAAGTAACAAAATATGAGGGTTTTAGGTTAAGCTTATCTACCAAACATCGAGAATGTGATGCACCAGTATCAAATAGAATGCCAACAGACATATCTTGAATCTGTAGCGAGACTCCCAGAATAGCCTTCTATTTATCCTGCACAACCGGCCTTGAAATTGCAGGCTCCATTGCATACATCTGCCTCTTTCCTTCTTTAACATGCTCCGGGCATTTGTTCTTATATAGCCGATCTGATCACAATTAAAGCATCGGATGTTCTTCTTCCTAATCACCTCCTTTCCTTTCTCTTTTCCTTTTCCAGTACGACATTCATTAGCATAGTATCCTTTCTTAACACATTTATAACAAACCACCTCATCTTTTCCCTTCTTCTGCGCTCCTTCCTTCTGAGCATTCTTCTTATGGAAAAACTTTCTTTTTTGGCATTGTCCCACCTGGGCCTCCTTCATTTTCTTCCTCAAACAAGCTAACGCCTCTTCCTGCCTCAGCGCCATTACTACCGCTACATCACTTGGATCTCTTAAGTGTGGTAAGGTAGCACTTATCAAATCTGGCCTCAAGCCTCTTATATACTTCTCATTCCTCTTGATCGCTGTATCAACCAAGGCATATTCGTACCGGTTCAACTCTTCAAATCTTCTTGCATACTCTAGAACAGACATCTCCCCTAGTTCTAATTCAGCAAACTTCGTAACCAATGCCAACTGCGCCATCGTCGACATGAACCTTTCTTGAAACCTTCTCCTAAACTCCACCCAAGCATTGGTTTCCTCATTAACACCAGCTACAATAGTATTCCACCAAAATAGAGCATCTCTTTGGAGCTGTCTCGAAGCAAATCTCCTCTTCTGCTCGTCATTCAATCTTAGGTCAGCAAAGATTCTCTCACAATGTAACAGCTAATTTTCCACCTCAATCGCATCTTCAGTTCCAATAAACGGCTTCCCTCCAAGTCTGGTATAGTCTATGCTCAAGTTAACATAGTGATTGACTACCGAAGCTTCCTGAATTCCTCCTCTAGCACCATTCCCTTCGACAACTCTAGCTGCAATTCTAGCTTGCATCATGTTTTCGAAGAACTGATACATGACTTCCATATCCACTTGGGGAACCCCAGCACCAACAGTTTTAGCTTGAGCCTAACCTGGACCTCTTCTAGCATTGGGTCGGGTATTTCCATTAGTGGTGGTTCTATCTCCTCCAAGATTAACTCTGCCTCTTCTCCCTTTCATATCTGTATTCAAGCTTCATGAGATACAAATGAATAGCCTAACTAAGATAAGAGTCTAGAAATATGGCGTATACTTATATATATATATAACAAACAAAAGTACATTACTATAGCGTTTGTAACATTCCCATTTTTAAATCAACTTTAAATTGATAGTTTATTTAATTTTTGAAATTAAATTGCGAATTTATTTGGTATTTTCCAAAAAAAATTAAATAGATATTTGTTTGTTTATTAATATAAATGAATATAAATATGATTTTTAAATAGAATTTCTAATTGGAAATTTAGAAATAAGTATTTTGAATAATATTTTAATTATAAATTTAAATGTGGATTAATTTGAAAAATTGAATAAATATATATCAAAAGATTTTAAATAAAAGAATTGATTTGAAAATGCAATAAATTATGAATAAGAATTTTTATTTGGAATATAAAAATAAATATGTTGGAAATAAATTTGTTTTCTAATTTTAATATATATATGTGTGTGTATGTGTATGTGTATATATATATATATATATTTGGAAATTATATTTTGAACTGGATATAACTAATTTTCAAAAGTTGTTTAAAAGTTAAATTTTAAGAAACTTATATATATGATATATGTGTTTGTTTATTAAAGTATAACTAGTTTAAAATCATTTTCTTTAAAAAATTGATATGAGTATAAATATAATTAATAGGAAATGTATGAATAAAAAAATATATAAAACAAGTATGTATATATAGATTTAATAAAAAAAGGTTTGATACATTTTCTTTTAAATATTAACATGAGATAAAGATTTAATTTGTATGTATACAAAATTTAATAAGAAAACATGATTCATAAATTTATTAGCTTAAGGGTTTCTAGCATAAAATTATTATTTAGGACATTTGTAAAATAAAGAGGATATGTAATTACAAGTGTAAGCATAGTATTATTGGTAATAACAAGTGACATATTTGTTTTTAATTTACAAATAACACAAAATTTAAAGAAAATAGGCTACTCATTATTCCTTTCATCCTTCTATTCAAATTTTATTCATCTTAATCTATGTTAAACTCTTTTTCCAAAGCCAAAAAACAAACCTGATCAACTACTTCAAACCAAGAAATCCTAGAATCAAAGCCCTGTGAGAAAATCCTCAACTCAAAATTATAAACAGGAATGTTCAATAAAATGGTAAAGCAAATTTCAGATTAAAAAATTTCTCAAACAAGATCAGAGACCAGATCAAAGAAAAAATCAAACAAAGCAAACAACTTCAAAATCTCAAACTTGGAAAACAGGATTCCAGTTCAAAAGCAACAGATCAGAAGCCTGGAAATCAAACTGAAGTTTAAAGCTTTAGCTTCAACTTTCCTCAACTAAGCATGATTCAATAGTTCAATCTGATTTCAACGTGAAGCTAGTAATGCAAAGATCAGCATCAAAGCAGAAAAATACCAAGTTTTCAAATTTATAAACAAACTTCTTTATTTCAATGAAAGGTGAGCAAACCTCTTAACCCTGATTTTTATCTTGATGTTTGGATTTGTATTGGAAGCTATGATGTGAATATGCTTGAATATTTGTGGCTGCATGTATATGTATATAGGTGTGTGATTAACAGGTATAAATATATCCCTGTTCAAAATTACAGGCTGCAATCATTTAAAAAAATTCAAAAAAAAACTCAATACTCCTTTCTCTGATCCATTATAGGCTTCAATATCTAAACAAACTTTGTTCATACAATCAGAATCTAACTTCTAAAAGTAGTCTAAGTTAAATTTGAAGAAAACTTTTATTGGAAGAAGAAATATACAGTAAAACTCAAATTAATGTCAAAATTCAAGTATCATAAATTATTGATTCTTTTATATGACATGATTTACTTTACGAAATCATGATTTTTAAAATAGAAACCATGATTTTTAATTTAGTAAATCATGAAAACTTTCTAGTTGAACTTAAGTTGGGTTTTAACGAAATTCTGATGCTCGGAGGGTTTTTAGATCTCGAGATTGAAGTTAAAGCTTGCTGGAAGGTTGAGGACCATTAGAAAAATATTTGACAATTTTATAATTTATCGTAGAAGGTAGATGGAGTCGATCTAGGGTTTAACCGTAATGTTTTATAGAGGTGGAAAACCGGTCACTGTAACTTCGTCAAGGCTTCAGACTACATCGGTCGCAGGGGAAACGACTTGTGCGTGATCGAGGAAGCTTCAGCCGGAGTCGCAAAGCTTCTGGTGGTGGCATGTGGTGGCGGAGTTGTTTTGGTTGGTCATGTTGGTGCCAGGAGGGGTTAGTATGGTTCGATTTTGATTCTCAGACAATTTCGAAAATCTAAGTACATGGGGTTGTTTGCGTGATCGCTAGCGACATGTGGGTGATCGGAATTGTGGTCGGAGGTGCTTCGACCAAGTGTACATGTGCACGCGTTAATGTTTGTGTCTGTTAAATTTCTATGTGGTGATGCATCGAAGAAGAATCATAGACTCGAAGCAAAGGTTGGGGGAATGGGTGGATGGCTCGGGTACTAGTTCGAGTATTTTGAAGGGTACTGGGTATAAAAGAGCTTGATAAAAAATTAAGTTTTAAAAAAAAGAAGGTACGTGTTAGTTTTGGTGAAACTCGAAGTAAACTCGTATTCATCTCGGGAAGCACTCGAGTGAGTCTCAGTGTTATGTTTCAGTTTTTAAAACATTAAAAATCTAAGTTAAATAAATTTCAAAATCTATTCTTTTAAAAAAAAATGAAGATTGCTTATTAAGTTGAAATGTTTAGATAAAGGTTTTTGAAAGTAATTTTTTTATTATTAATTAAGTTTAAGATGTTTTAAACTTATACTTCTTAAAAGAATTTCTTTTAAATAAAAAAAACTTAACGAAGTAATTTAGAAGCGAATCAAATGTGTTTTAAATTTTAACTTAAAAGTTAAGTTAAATTTATATTGTTAATGATAATTAATCAATTAAGGATTTTTAATTACTAAATGTAATCTTTAAAGTCGTGGGTAATTAATTAATTGAAGGGTTAATTTCTTAATTACTTAAAGAATAATTAGTTAAGGTGATTGATTAATAAATGTGATTAATTAAAGGTTTACTTACTTAATTACTTTGTGTAATTAAATTTAAAACTAATTACTTAGTGTAATGAAAAAGAGGATAATTAACAAGGGTTAATTAATTAGTAATTGAAGGTCAATTAATTAAGTAATTAAAAGTTAACCAATTTATTATTAAAGTTATCTAATTTATAATAAGTAATTAAAGGGTGATTAATTTCTTAAAGATAATTACCTAATTAAAAGTAATTAATCAATGATTAATAATTAGTTAATCAGGTGATAATTAATTTGTGATTTATTAATATAAGTGATTAGGATAATCACTTATTGTAATTAATTAAGGATAAACAACCAATCATCCATCTAGCACCTCACACCGATCCTGCCCTCACAACCCACAACAAAGCTAAACCAGTAAATTTTGTATTATATTAATGGCGTTCACTTCCATTCCTTCTCCCTCTCCCCGTCCATCTCCTCCTCCTGGCGTTCCTCCTGTCTCATTTGTCCCCAACAAATACAAAACCCAATCGAACCCTCTGCCGCACTTTCCTTTGGCCCCTCCTCGTCCATCATCCATCTCGCTCCCCAAGGTCCCCATTCCCGGTGCTTCGGTCAATAGTCCTCCTCCTCCCCTGCACCAGAGACACACCACAACCAAATCCTATGCCCAAGCCTTGTGCTCTAAGCCTCCAACCCTACATACCCCCCCCCCCCTGTCTCAACGCCGTCACCGGAGGCTACCAGAATTCAAATATGTTCGTTCTACAATCGAATTCTTGAAACTGAAAGGTCGTTGTCTCAGATGTGCAGATTTGGGACACGTGGCAAAAGTTTGTAGGGACTCAAAGATTTGCTATTTTTGTAGTTTTTTGGGCATGCATTCTCGCACTGTCCCAAGAAAACAAAAGGTCGCTTTTCTTTCTAATATACCAACTCTGCCCAAACCAAAAAAGACAAAACCAAAAACTCTTCAAAACTCGCAGCTGGGACCCCACATTCATCATTCCTTCTTGAAAATCGTAACGCCACTCAGCTACCTTCACACCCGAAGTCTTCTAGATCCACACCCCCTCATCAGCCAATTCTTTGTCCTACCCATCCCATATCCTCTACCACACGAAAATTCTCTATGGAAGACTCCTCCCTCTACCTCACGACCACGGTTATTGATGGCTTCTGGTCCATCGAATCCCTCCACCTCGTGCTCTCCAAAACCTTCCACCACGATGAATGGCCACTTTGGATTCTCACTGACAATAGCTTTATCTTCTGCTGCCCCACCTTTGACATCCGTAACCAAGCCCTCCAACTGAAAACCTTAAGGAAACCGGGTGGCTCCATCCTGTTGCAAAGATGGTCGGACGCCGAACAGCAAGCTCCCGATCTTGAACCACCATCATGGGCAAGAGTCAGTGGATTCCCAGAGTTCCTCCATAATAACATGATCGCGGTTAGAAACGCGCTAAGCCCTATTGGTCGATTCGTCGCCTTTGATGACTGTGACTGGGCGAATTTCGACCATAGATTCCTCTTTGTCAGTATGCAATTCTTTAAAGGAGTGGGTAGTCCATGCTCTTTTGTAGTGCACCTCAACAATGCTGACCACTTGCTTACGGTGGAAAAATGGGAACATGCACATCCAGCACTCAGACCGGATAGAATGTTCTTGGGGGCAGATTATGATCTCGATTTTCGAGGAATAGACGAATCCATTACCCCACAGGACTCGGATGAGAACCGTTTCGACGCCATGTTTCTTGACCCTGACATACCCCAGCCCCATCCGGCGCCTGCCCAGGGTCCTGATTCATCCCAGGAGGTTGATGGTCCTCGCAGATGGGATCTCTGGCCTGTGGAACCACATGAAGATACTGTTGTGAACCGCAACCCTCCCTTATCTCCCACCTGCTGTGTCCATCCAAACCAAAATGATTCATCCATCCAAGAAGTTGCTCAGGGCTCTCCTCTCAATCAAGGGACCCACCAGACTCATCTAGGGCCAGATCGAATTGACCAAATCACACCTGCCCTTGTTCGCCGGAGTTCCAGAATCAGTCGAGCTGCTTCTCTACCTGGTAGTTTCTATAAAATTATTGTTTTTTCATCCGCTAATAAAAGTCTTAATAAAAAAAGGGCACGTTGCATGGGTGTGAGACTTAGTGATAATCAATACTTGGCCATGCAAACACTAGAATCTGAGAAGCTATCCCTTTCCCAATGAAAATAATTTCGTGGAAGGTTAGGGGTTTGGGGGACCCGTCTAAAAGACATGCAGTTAGCCTCATTTTAGCCCCACACAGAGTGGATATTCTCTTCCTACAAGAATCCAAACTATCTGATCCATCACAATATTTCATCACACACATAGGTGGGCCAACATTAACGTGTTTGGCCCATGTAAACGCAATTGGGTCCAAGGGTGGCCTTATTACTGCTTGGAACGAAACAATATGGTAACACTGTCATACTTCTGCACACACATCTGCTTTACACGTAACCCTACGTCACATACAAACCGACACTGTCTATTTCTTCTCAAACATCTACGGCCCTCAAAGCATCCAAGAGAGAAATGAACTCTGGGCAGAATGCTTCTCTTTCGCCTCTTACCTCAACGGCCCTTGGATCGTCGGGGGTGATTTTAACACTACTAGATCACCTGCTGAGCGTAACTCTGATCGCTATTCGGTGGATTCAGACTCTTTCAACTCCTTTATCAATGCCTGCTCCCTCATCGACCCTCCTATTAGCAACCGTCAATTCACCTGGTCCAACCGTAGATCTGTTCCCGCCTTAGCTAAGCTAGATAGATTCCTCTACAACTCTACTTGGGATGATCTATTCCCTCTTTCCTCGGTCTCTGGTCTTGCCTCAATAGTATCAGATCACTGCCCTCTCATCTTGGATACTGGATCTCAGCCACACAATAGCCATCCTTTCATATTCGAACGCCTTTGGCTTCTGGAACCCTCCTTTGATAGCTTCGTCGAGCAGATATGGTCTCAGCCATCACAAATCCAATCAGCCTCCGCAAGAATAGTGTCCAAACTTCGCTCCCTCAGGAAGATCATCAAACCGTGGGCCAGATCCATTTGGGGATCCCTCCGTTCGCGAATCTCATCCACCCAAGACGAAATTTTAGAACTAAATATCGTTGAAGAATCTCGACCGCTCTCTGAGTCGGAGCGGACACGTCTACAAACTCTCGAACTGGGTCTGGATACACTTGTTAAGCAAGAAGAAATTGGTTGGAAACAGAGATCTAAAGACAAATGGTTAAAAGATGGAGACAGAAACACGTCATACTTTCATCGAACGGCCAGCGGGCGTCGTAGATCGCTGCTGATTTCAGAATTGCATCACAACAACTCCTCTTATTCAAACCCGTCTGACCACCTGCGTCTGTTCACTGATTACTACAGAGACATCATCAACAAGCGTTCCCCTTCCCTCCCGGACATCAATTGGGCCCTCCTATACCCATCCCAAGCCAACATTCCCATCGATCACCCGTTTTCAGATGAGGAAGTCTGGAATGCTTTGAATGATATGTCAGATGATAAAGCACCTGGTCCTGACGGTTTTGGTCCAATCTTCTTCAAACACTTCAGGAATATAGTTAAGCATGATATACTAGATATGTGCAGCGAATTCCAATCCAACCCTTCAGTTATCTCGACGTTGAATTACGCAAAAATCATCCTCATTCCTAAGTTCCCTGGTGCTAATACTCTTCCCTCTTTCCGTCCCATCAGCCTCCTCAACACAACTTTCAAGATCATTACCAAATTTCTAGCCAATCGTCTCCAACAAGTTATCCCCCCTCTAGTCGGGGCTGAGCAGTCGGCCTTTATTCTCGAAAGGAACATCATGGATTGCATCGCCACGACTCAAGAAATCATCTCCTTCTGTCACCACTCTTCCACACCGGGTGCTGTAAATTGAAACTTTATCCTAGAACTCATGACTAATAGAGGTTTCCCCCCTAATTGGTGCAATTGGATCAAACATATTCTTAACTCGAGCATGTCTTCAATTTCTATTAATGGAGCTTCTGGGGGACATATTAAATCCGCTCGGGGTCTGCGACAAGGTGACCCTCTTTCACCTCTCATCTTTGTACTAGTTGCGGACGTCTTTAACAGAATGCTTAAACTGGCCTCGTCCAATGGTTTATTCTCAGGTATTTCTCTACCCAACTCATCGTTGTCAGTCTCCAACTTGCAATTCGCTGATGACACTATATTATTCGTCTCTCCCCATGATAAGTACATCCATTGTCTAAAAGTAGCCCTATACACCTTCGAAAGAATATCTGGCCTTTCCATTAACTTTAACAAAAGTTCGATCATTATGTTGGGAAATGCGACGCACCTTGGACCTCACATTTCATCGATTCTCAACTGCAACCTCTCGGACTTCCCGCTCTCCTATCTCGGTATCACAATCAGACCTACCAAACTCCTTAGATCTGATTAGTTCCCTCTCATCTCCAAGATTGAATCTAGACTCACGGGTTGGAAGGCACACTCTTTGTCCTCCGCTGGCCGACTTGTGCTTGTCAAATCGGTTCTCTCAACCATCCCATCATATTGGATGTCATTCAACAAACTCCCTTCCTGGGTCATCAATCGTTTGGATAGAACCAAAAGATCCTTCCTATGGAATGGCGGCGGTGCCAAAAGGTTGGTCAACTGGAATAGTGTCTGCTTGCATCAAAAGCATGGAGGCTTGGGTATCCCCAATCTCAGAGTCTTCAATACCGCTCTTCTAACCAAATGGCTTTGGAAATGTCTCTCCCCTGAATACTTCATTTGGAAGGACTGTATTCTCTCTCTGCACTATCATTCTAAAAGCCACCTAATCCTTCACAGTCCACCATACAGGAAAACCTCGCCTTTTTGGTCTGGAGTGATTCAAGTCATCCCCCGAGTTAAATCTTTGTTCCATATGGCCATTGGTGATGGCAACAGTTGTGCTTTTTGGCTCGATACATGGCTTGACCATCTTCCACTTGCCAAAGTTTTGCAACACCTCTTCCTTCACTCGTCCACCCCATCGAGCACAGTTAGTGAATGTGTAGATCTTGGTCCAGATACCCTCTGCCCTTCTTCTCTTTTCAGCCCAGACACTTTTTCTGACCTTATAACTGCTTCCAACATTCTTCAATCCCTTCATCTCTCTTCCTTTCCTGACCGTGTTGTTTGGGCGCCAGCTCCTACGAAAGGCTTCACTGTTGCCTCCTGCTATGCCTTTCTGATCAACCCAGGTCGATCCTACTGCTTTCATAGGCTTTGGAAATGTCCCATTCCGCCTCGTATCGCTTTCTTCCAATGGTGTCTAGTTCATAACCGCATCAATACTAAAGATCGTCTCAGCCGTCTTCATATTCAGGTGGATCCAGCTTGTGTCTTCTGCTCTGATCAGATGGAAAGCATTCCACATTTGTTCAGAGATTGCGATTTTTCTTACTCGGTTTGGGCTGCTTCAAGTGCCTACGTCCTTGGATTCGTTCCAGAACCGCCGGTCATCTATGATCACTGGCAATATAACTCCCAAAACCATAATTTGGACGTCTTCATTGCTGTTTTCTGTTGGTGTATATGGAAAGAACGAAATGCACGTGTGTTTGGCAAACCTAAAACTCACCTCGTGGGTATTAGCAGGCGTATTTCTTACCTATTCAGCATTTTTACAGGTTGCAGTTTATCAGCTCCTTTTAGACTTCGCATCCCTCACCGCAGTTCATCGCCAGTGGATTCCCAAGGTAGTTGTTCTGATTTCCCTCCTGGCCGCAGTTAGTAGTTGGTGGTCCCAGACTTCTCTCTGATTATATTTTGCTGATGTATTGGGTCAGTTCTTTTTACTAGTTTGTTTTATGATATCAGTTGATACTTAAACTTCATTTTGGCGCTAGCGATCAAGCGTGTTGATCGACCTGTATCTTTCTTTATATATATATATGCTATTAATCGGCTGTGTAGTATCACGCTACACACCCGTCTTGCTCTAAAAAAAATTAATTAAGGATAATTAACTAAAGGTTAATTATTAAATAATTAAAGGTTAATTAATTCAGATGATTTGTAATTAATTAATATTAATTAACCAGGATTAATAATTTAATCATAAGTAATTAATCTGGTTTAAAATTAATCAGATGATCAATTAACCTTACTTATGGATGTTTGGATTGCATTGAATGCTTTTGATATCTCTGTTGTATGATGCTTTGTGATATGAACTAAGCTGTGTGAAATTATTAATTTATTTATTTATGTGTGATACATTTACCTATGAATCCGTGAATGAAGATAAGCGCTATAGGATTATACCACTTATCGATATTGTTGTGTTTGAATCTGTGATGATTGTTGATATTGCACTATTGTGTAAAACCCCTGGACTACACCATACACACACAAATATGGATTTCACAAGGAAATTGGTTAAGTCACAGATTTTTGAAATAATTTTAAAATTGAATTTTGAATCGAAAATAGTTTTGTTAATGGAATTGGATTAAATATGAAAAGCTTTTGAAAAGGAGTTTTGAAGATAAAGTTATTTTGAATAACTTGATAAAGTTTTGAAATTTAAATAGTTTGATTTGAATTCAAGATTTGAAATTGAATTCTATGTTTGGAAATTATGGTTTAAAAATGTTATACAAGTTATAAATGTGTTTATATGGGTTTTAAACCATTTTAAAAGTATTATTTATGGGAATTTAAATTTAACCCAAGTTTTATAGTTGAAGGGCTTTAACTTGTGCAAATGTAATCGGATTTTTCCGAAACAAAAACTATTTGTTTTCAAATATTAATAGCTTTCATATAAAGAAAAGGTTTTCAATTTGTGTTGAAAGATTTCAAGTTTGAAATGGAAAATAAATAGTTTTGGAAGCTACTTTATTAAAGATTTGGTAAATCTTGTTGTTGAACTGAAATGGATCTTTTACTTAAAAAGATTTGAATCGTAAATAGTTTGGAAAGCTGTGAATTAATTTTGAGAAAGATTGTTGAACTTTGTTTTGAAATTGAAGAGGATTTTAAATGGTGTATCTTTTGTAAAAAAAATTTGGAAGGGAAGTTGTTTTGGAAGCTATGAATTGAATCTTTGATTTAAAGATTGGAGAGTTAATCCAATTTGAAATGGAATTGTTTTGAAGGGCTATAAATGAATCTTTGTGAAAGATTGGTGAACTTTGTGAAGTAAATCTTTTTGTTTAAAAGATTTGAAATGGTATTTTGTTTTAACCATTTTAAAAAAAGTTTTGGGTAATAAGTTGTGACTTAACTGAGATCCCTATCCATATGTTTTTAAATATTGCGCTCATTATTCGGTTTAGCCGGGAGAAGACCTTTATATCATATAACCCATTCCGAATGATACGACGTTATGGATAGCATATGAAGATCGGTGGTGAAGACCGGATATTTTCGAAAGCAAAAGGATAATCCATCGAATGTCTCTGCACCAAATGGCCGTGGTGTAGAGATTTGATCACCCATTGTGATGGGGAGTCCGGACGTGATTAGGGATTTTTCGGATTTTCAAGGGCTCCTTTGTGAAGTGCCTTCAGTTCTTTTCGAACCCAGAACAGGCTTGTATGGATGTGTGTCTGACATTACACTTTGAGATGTAAAGCTGTTATCTATCAAATACATTTCTGTTTGGTGGCGGAGATTTATTCTCTCATCTTAACACCCTTCTCTGAGACGTACGAGCTCAGAGGTTATGTAGTTGATGGTTACTAGTGATACATTCCCAATTTGGTAATGTGGCATACGAAGTGCTGCTGATCATTTTTTGATCGAAGCATGGCTTTGTGAAAACATAGCTTTGTGGATGAGACTTCGTCAAGCCTCACAACCCTAAAATGGTCGAAACATGAATTTTGCAGCAAGGTTGCAGGGGTCGCGCCCCTAGGGTATGTCCATCTCTTCTGGATAGAGGTGGTATCATGGTATGGAGCCCAGGTATTAAACTTATGTGGTTACTGCAAATTTATTACTTTGTGTTTGTTGGTGTCGAGTGCTCGGATAAAGGTTGGTTACGACTGAGGATGACATATCTTTGGGTGTTACTTTCAAGAAGGGGTAACCCGGCCTTGTGTCGGTAGGGCACCATTTTGGTTTTTGGGGGCGTCCCTCTAGAGGCATCCCATTTATTAAGGAAGTTCCTTAGCTTGACAATTTGTTGAAAATCCAATCATCCAATACGCACCTTGTACGGTTTTAGTTGTAGAACCTGCCATCTAATATGGTAGCTATAGTAGGCATACTATAATGGTACGTGTGCTGGCTAAGATTAATATTATACATTCGAAAGGTTTTCTGCACTATGCACTAATAATAATATCAAATGGTTTTCGCGTATCAAGCATTTTTAACTGTCATAAGGAGAAATCTCCTCTAAGTGTGCGCTTGCATTGTGTATGTGGCGGAAGGCCTTATGGCAGTTTCATTTTCCAAAAAGCAATGCATATTTCAAATTTTAAATTCTATTGTTGTTGTTTTAAAGATAAATTGTTTTTGTTTGCCCATACCAATCCCATTACTGACCTGGAGTTTATTGTTCCCTTCCTAAACTCTGGGTGTCCACAATTTTCCATACGGGCGGTCTAGAGTTAGGCTTTTCAGATAATTCAGTAGCATTCAACCGTTGGATTTCGGCTATCGCTTTATGCTTCTCTTCCACATTTCAAACCGACCTTACTTAGCACAACTTGATTAGGAGTTCGAGCTATTTCTAGATTGGTGCTTTGGATATGTAGATTGCTGATGTTGGAGTTCCTTCTTTGGAGTTCAAGTTTATGTTATCTCTTTTTACTGCTGTATCTTGTCTCTGATATTTGTATCAATATCTCAATTGTATCAATATTGTATCGAATGTTGTATCAAAGATATATTATTCATTTTCTTCCACTGTGTTGTTATACTTAATTTGTTATAAGCTCCAGCACGAATCGGATTTCAGTTGTGTGGCATTCGAGTACAAGTGAAGTACGGGTGTCATTTTTCGAACACTAAAATTCAGGTCATGACAGTTTGGTATCAGAGCTGAAGGTTGAAACTTTAGCTCAGGAGTACAATACATTAGGTAACTCATTAGTGATAGGGTGAAGTATACCCTAGAATGAGTGTATCCCTAAGATATCCGTTCGTATGCCTTTGTAAAATCTCTTACTATGATAGTGAGTATGAGTGCAAGAAGAGGACAAGATAGGGGACAGGAAAGTACCACTTCATATGATCAATGCCCTATAACAACAAAGGAAACAATCTTTTCCTATCAATCTCTGTTGATCACCATTCAATTTTGATTCTTTGAATGCTTCGTGGAAGCTCCAGAAGAAGCTTTGGTATGGTGATGGCCCTGCGAATCGTTGTAGAAAATCCTTACTTCATCGGTTTCTTATCATTCTTCCCGTTTTTAACTTCAATAAATTTTAAATTTGAAATTGAAATAAATTGGTTAACAAAATATGAAGATAGATTAATTTTTATCGTAAAACGATTTCGGTCAAAACCAAAGTTTGAAATTCTATTGTAATTTCTTGTGAGAGTCAAAGTCCGATGAGGGACAAGCTAGTGAATACTTTATGGTATTCCAACCTGAATTGGATTGTATCCATTAGTCTATTCTTTGGGGTCCACATTCATTCTACGAACGGCTAGTTATCCTTCAAACTAACCAATGCCCTGCATATTGGTAGATCCGGTGACCCGAGTATCTTGTGAAGTATTGAATGAGTTGTTCTTGAATTTATTGTTGATATTCTGTTTGATCTAGAAAGATATTTTTCTACCTTTCAGCTGTTCTTTGTTGTCTCCCTAGCAAATTTCGGAGATGAAATTTTCTTAAGGGGGAATCTGTAACATTCCCATTTTTAAATCAAATTTAAGTTGATAATTTATTTAATTTTTGAAATTAAATTGTGAATTTATTTGGTATATTCTAAAAAAATTAAATAGATATTTGTTTGTTTATTAATATAAATGAATATAAATATGATTTTGAAATAGAATTTCTAATTAGAAATTCAGAAATAAATATTTTGAATAATATTTTAATTGTAAATTTAATTGTGGGTTAATTTGAAAATTTGAATAAATATATATATCAAAAGATTGTAAATAAAAGAATTGATTTGAAAATTCATAAATTGTGAATAAGAATTCTGATTTGGAATATAAAAATAAATATGTTGGAAATAAATTTGTTTTCTAGTTTTAATATATATATATATTTGGAAATTATATTTTGAACTAGATATAACTTATTTTCAAAAGTTGTTTAAAAGTTAAATTTTAAGAAACTTATATATATGATATATGTGTTTGTTTATTAAAGTATAATTATTTTAAAATCATTTTCTTTAAAAAAATTGATATGAGTATAAATATAATTAATAGGAAATGTATGAATAAAAAATATATAAAACATGTATGTATATATAGATTTAATAAAAAAAGGTTTGATACATTTTCTTTTAAATATTAACATGAGATAAAGATTTAATTTGCATGTATACAAAATTTAATAAGAAAACATGATTCATAAATTTATTAGCTTAAGGGTTTTTAACATAAAATTCTTATTTAGGACATTTGTAAAATAATGAGGATATGTAATTACAAGTGTAAGCATAGTATTATTGGTAATAACAAGTGGCACATTTGTTTTTAATTTACAAATAACACAAAATTTAAAGAAAATAGGCTGCTCATTATTCCTTTTATCCTTCTATTCAAATTTTCCTTCATCTTAAACTATGTTAAACTATTTTTCCAAAGCCAAAAAACAAACCTGATCAACTACTTCAAACCAAGAAATCCTAGAATCAAAGCCCTTGTAAGAAAAATCGCAACTCAAAAATATAAACAGGAAAGTTCAATAAACATGTAAAGAAAATTTCAGATCAAAAAATTTCTCAAACAAGATCAGAGACCAGATCAGAGAAAAAATCAAACAAAGCAAACAACTTCAAAATCTCAAACCTAGAAAACAGGATTCCAGTTCAAAAGCAACAGATCAGAAGCCTAGAAATCAAACTGAAGTTTAAAGCTTCGGCTTCAACTTGACTCAACTAAGCATGATTCAACAGTTCAACCTGATTTCAACCTAAAGCTAGTCATGCAAAGATCAGCATCAAAGCAGAAAAATACCTAATTTTCAAATTTATAAACAAACATGTTCTTCTCTGTTTCAATGAAAGGTGAGAAAACCTCTTAACCCTGATTTTTATCTTGATGTTTGGATTTGTATTGGAAGCTATGATGAGAATATGCTTGAATATTTGTGCCAGCATGTATATATATAGGTGTGTGATTGGTTTTATAACTGATAACAGGTACGAATATATCCCTGTTCAAGCTTACAGGCTGCAATCATTTTAAAAAAAAAATTCAAAAAGAAAAAAAATCAATACTCCTTTCTCTGATCCATTATAGGCTTCAAGATCTAAACAAACTTTGTCATACAATCAGAATCCAACTTCTAGAAAGAGTTTTAAGTCAAATTTGAAGATAATGTTTACTGAAGAATAAATGTACAGTAAAACTCAAATTAATGTTGAAATTAAAGTATCACAAATTATTGATTCACTTATATGACATGATTTACTTTAGGAAATCATGATTTTTAAAAGAGAAACCACGATTTTTAATTTAGTAAATCATGAAAACTTGATAGTTGAACTTAAATTGGGTTTTAATGAAATGTAGATGCTTGGAGAGTTTTTAGGTCTCGAGATTGAAGTCGAAGCTTGTTGGAAGGTTGAGGACCATCAGAAAAATATTCAATAATTTTATAATTTATCGTGGAAGGTAGATGAATTCAATCTTAGGTTTAACCTTAATTTTTTATAGAGGTGGAAAACCAGTCACTGTAACTTCGTCAAGGCTTCGGACTACACGGGGCAAACGACTTGTAGGTGATCGAGGAAGCTTCAGCCGGAGTCGCAAAGCTTTTGGTGGCGGCATGTGGTGGCGAGAGTTGTTTTGGTTGGTCATGTTGGTGCCAGGAGGGGTTGGTATGGTTCGATTTTGATTCTCAGCCAATTTCGAAAATCTGAGTACACGGGTTGTTTGTGTGATCGCTGGCGACATGTGGGTGATCGAAATGATGGTCGGAGGCGCTTCGACTAAGTGTACATGTGCACGCGTTAACGTTTGTGTCTGTTAAATTTCTGTGTGGTGATGCATCAGAGAAGAAGCGATAGACTCGAAGCAAAGGTCGGGGGAATGGGTGGATGGCTCGAGTACTAGCTCGAGTATTTTGAAGGGTATCGGGTATAAAAGAACTTGATAAAAATTTAAGTTTTTAAAAAAAGAAGGTACATGTTAGTTTTGGTGAAACTCGAAGTAAACTTGTACTCATCTTGGGAAGCACTCGAGCGAGTCTTGGGTATTATGTTTCCAGTTTTTAAAACTTTAAAAATCTAAGTTAAATAAATTTCTAAATCTAATCTTTTAAAAAAAATAAAGATTGCTTATTAAGTTGAAATGTTTAGATATAGGTTTTTGAAAGTAAAATATATTTTTATTAATTAATTTTAAGATGTTTTAAACTTATATTTTTTAAAAGAATTTATTTTAAATAAAAAAAATTTAAGGAAGTAATTTAGAAGTTAATCAAATGTGCTTTAAATTTTAACTTAAAAGTTAAGTTAAATTTATATTGTAAATGATAATTAATTAATTAAGGATTTTTAATTACTAAATGTAATCTTTAAAGTCTTGGGTAATTAATTAATTAAAGGGTTAATTTCTTAATTACTTAAAGAATAATTAATTAAGGTGATTGATTAATAAATGTGATTAATTAAAGGTTTACTTACTTAATTACTTTGTGTAATTAAATTTAAGACTAATTACTTAGTGTAATGAGAAAGAGGATAATTAATTAAGGGTTTATTAATTAATTAATAATTGAAGGTCAATTAATTAAGTATAAAAGTTAACCAATTTATTATTAAAGGTTATCTAATTTATAATAAGTAATTAAAGGGTGATTAATTTCTTAAAGATAATTACCTAATTAAAGTAATTAATTAATGATTAATAATTAGTTAATCAGGAGATAATTAATTTTTGATTTATTAATGTACGTGACCAGGATAATCACTTATTGTAATTAATTAAGGATAATTAATCAAAGGTTAATTATTAAATGATTAAAGGTTAAGTGATTAAGATGATTTGTAATTAATTAATATTAATTAACCAGGATTAATAATTTAATCATAAGTAATTAATCTGGTTTAAAATTAATTAGATGATCAATTAACCTTACTTATGGATGTTTGTATTGCATTGAATGCTTTTGATATCTCTGTTGTGTGATGCTTTGTGATATGAATTAAGCTGTGTGAAATTATTAATTAATTTATTTATTTATTTATCTGCGATACATTTATCTATGAATCTATGAATGAAGATAAGAGCTATAGGATTATACCGCTTATCGATATTCTTGTGTTTGAATCTTTGATGATTGTTGATGTTGCACTATTGTGTAAAATCCCCGGACTACACCATACACACATAAATATGGATTTCACAAGGAAATTGGTTAAGTCACAGATTTTTGAAATAATTTTAAAATTGAATTTTGAATCCAAAATAGTTTTGGAAATGGAATTGGATTAAATATGAAAAGCTTTTGAAAAGGAGTTTCTAAGGTAAAAGTTATTTTGAATAACTTGATAAAGTTTTGAAATTTAAATAGTTTGATTTGAATTCAAGATTTGAAATTGAATTCTATGTTTGGAAATTATGGTTTAAAAATGTTATACAAATTATAAATGTGTTATATGGGTTTTAAACCATTTTAAAAGTATTATTTGTGGGAATTTAAATTTAACCCAAGTTTTATACTTGAAGGGCTTTAACTTGTGCAAATGTAATCGGATTTTTTTTGAAACGAAAACTATTTGTTTTCAAATATTAATAGCTTTCATGTAAAGAAAAGATTTTCAATTTGTGTTGAAAGATTTCAAGTTTGAAATGGAACAGAAATAGTTTTGGAAGCTATCTTTATTAAAGATTTGGTAAATCTTGTTGTTGAACGGAAATGGATCTTTTACTTAAAAAGATTTGAATAGTTTGAAAAGCTGTGAATTAATTTTGTGAAAGATTGTTGATCTTTGTTTCGAAATTAAAGAGGATTGTAAATGGTGTATCTTTTGTACAAAAGATTTGGAAGGGAAATTGTTTTGAAAGCTATGAATTGAATCTTTGATTTAAAGATTGGATGAGTTAATCCAAATTGAAATGGAATTGTTATGAAGGGCTATAAATGAATCTTTGTAAAAGATTGGTGAACTTTGTGAAGTAAATCTTTTTGTTTAAAAGATTTGAAATGGTAATTTGTTTAAACCATTTTAAAAACAGTTTTGGGTAATAAGTTGCGACTTAACTGAGATCCCAATATCCATATGTTTCTAAATATTGCGCTCATTATTCGATTTAGCCGGGAGATGACCATTCTGTCATATAACGTATTTCGAATAATGATACGACATTATGGATAGCATTTGAAGACCGGATATTTTCGAAAGCGAAAGGATAACCCGTCGAATGTCTCTGCACCAAATGGCCCCGTTATAGAGATTTGATCACCCATTGTGATGGGGAGTCCGGACGTGATTAGGGATTATCCGGATTTGCAAGGGATTCTTTGTGAAGTGCCTTCGGTTCTGTTTGAACCCGGAACAGACTTGTATGGACGTGTGTCTGACATTACACTTTCAGATGTAAAGCTGGTTTCTATCAAATAAAAATCTATTTTATCGCGAAGATTTATTCTCTTAGCTTAACACCTTTCTTTGAGATGTACGAGCTTAGAGGTTATGTAGTTGATGGTAACTAGTGATACATGTAGGATCTGGATTAACCCTAGAGGGGGGTGAATAGGGTTATAGCAAATTTTCTTGATTTAAACACGAAAACAAACTGCAGAAATGAATATGCTGAAAAGTAAATCACACACAAAATTTACCTAGCTTCGGCAACCCCTGCCTACTGCTGCATTCCCATATTTCTATTAGAATTAAACAGTATCCCGCTTACAAACACTCTAACAGATTCGCAAACCCTGCTCCCGCTTACAAACACTCTAATAGACTCGCACCCCCTGCTCCCGCCTATAGAGTTTTACAAACTCGCAAACCCTTTCTCCCGCCTATAGAGTTTTGCAAACTCGCACACCCTGCTCACTGAACTAATTCTAACTAGACAATCTGACACTACCTACAACCTAGGTGGTGATTTACCAAGACTTGATTCGAAAAGTAAATTTAAAACAAACTAAAAAACACTTTTAACTAAGAAACCCTAATATCAGTTAAAACCCTTTTATATTAAAAACAAGCCGGCCCATTTCTATTCTTCTCCCCGTTCCCTTTTCTTTTGCTTCTGAAAAAAAATGCAGCCTTGCTCTGAATTTAGGGCTTGAGTCTTTGATCCAAATTAGGGCTTTTTTCTTGTTCGCGGCTCTCTGATGATCGATTCTGATTTGCGTTGCTCTTGCTCGCTGCTTCGCTTATGATTGATTCTCTAGTTTGTGTTGCTCCCCTGTTGATCGAGTTCGTTGTTGCTTCGGTATGTAATTTGTGTTTTTGCTTCTTCTGATTTTTCGTACTTGAACTCGATCGTTCTTTTTGCACACGATGTCGATGATGAATTTGGATTTTAATACTTTGACTTGGTACCAATTGCCGATGATGACGTTTGGGTTTATATTTGGATTTGATTGAATTTTCTACACCACTGATGATGATTTGCGGGTTGGTATTTATATGAATTCCTATACCCTAATCAATTCAATACTTTCCTAATTTTCAATTGGCTGATACGCACGGCTTTCCTGATATATTTTCACCTTGTTACTCACGGCCTTGATTTTCAAACGTTTGATTTTACTTGAGTCATACGAAACAAAATTTCCTCTTTTAATTTCTGACTTTTTCAAAGATACACATTTGAGTTTCTTGACTTGGTTATCTCTGCACTTTTAATCTTTCGACTTTTACTGTGAATTACTTTAGTTGATTGCCACTGCTTCGGCCATCTTTGTGTTCATCCCGGTGAGCTTCGTCTCTGGCCATCTTCTCTGATGATGTTGATTTCACTGTGACTTTGGTTATTGATATTGATCGAACTTGTTTTGATTCATCTTGATGTTCTGTAGTCATTTATGTATTGACGCTATTCTCTGTTGCACTTCCTCATTCTAGTTGTAGCTTGATACATATGTCTGGTATTGCTTGTGACATCCATGTTGCAGCTGGTCTTTGCATCCATTCATGTTGATTTTTGAAATTTTACTTGCGTTGAATCCAGTTTCAAAAACTCGGGTTTGACCTTGTGCTCGTGTCGTGATTGCACGTGAGTTGAAACCGGCTTTTCATTTGGGTTTGACCTGTGCTCACCTGTCCCTGTAGCATTATCAAGTGTATATTGATGTGCACGGCCTTGTGGCATGTACAGTGATACACTGTGCATGTCACGCTGTTCGTGTGTGATGAATTCAAATGTGAATGATGACGAACAACCCAAATAACTGAGGCAAATAATATTTTCAAAAATCATATTTCATTTTATATTGCAAAATATTTCTTTTTCAATTTTACTGCGTTAGTGAATATTTTTGCAGATTGCTCAGATGCTGGATTCAAACTGGAATGAAGTTGAAGATAAACTACGAGTGTGAGTGATATGTAGTGAGGAAATTATGTAAACTGAATTGTGATGTAATTAGAATCAAAATTGTATACGTATAGTGAGAGCTTGAATTTGTATTATTCAAGATTGTAATAAATATTTGTTTGAATAAAATTTCTGTTTCAATTCAAATTCTGTGTAACTTGTTCTGTTTGAATTCAAATTCTGTGTAATTTATTTTATTCAACAAATATTTATTTGATCTATGAAAAACAAAATAGTACATTACCAAATACATTTAAACGAATATATATATGTTTATTACCATCAAACAAAAATCATATAAGCGTAGAGCGCATATTCATACAATCTCCCCCTTTTGATGATAACAAACATATATTTAAGATTTTGAATGTGTTAAATGTATTTGCTCTATAGATATATCCTAATTGCTCCCCCTATTTAAATGCTTCCTCTCTACACGATGATCCCCCTACATATATGCATAGAAATATATAAATAAGTCTAGATGCAAATGGAAAATTATTTGACCTTTGCTTGATTCTATTTGACAAAATCTTAACTTTTCTCTCCCCCTTTTGTTATCAACAAAAGAATAATAGTGTTATAGAAAATAGAGATAAAGTGATCAATATTAATCCAACATTAAACTCAAATTGAATATAAATATTAAACTTCGATAAAAATCAAACAAAAATCGTAACTACCCTTGTTAGGCGCATATTCCACTTTTAGAAAGAATGGAAATGATGTTCTAATATAAAATCATACAACTGTATCAACTTGTGGTACCTTTATATCAGGAATTTGAATATCTACTAATCATGCATAACTGTTAGGACTTTAAATGAGATTAGTAGTATTCCAATTTAATTTTAAAAAATGAAATCAAGTATCTTCTAACCAGCATGACCGTGAGGACTTTTAAATGGGATTAGAATCAACTTGTCTATTTAATCAATTAATTTTGATATGCGTTCCATATATGCATAACCGCAAGGACTTTTAAATGAGCATGGAAGCACATAATCAAAAATTCAAGTAATTCACTCATGCATAACCGTGAGGATTTTTAAATGAGAGTAGATACTTTGGATATTTATTTATTTTTAAAAAATGTGAAATGAAAAACAAATGATCCCTGATTATAGTACCACATATCGACAAACTATATTTCAGATTTGATAAACAATGGTCGATAGAAATATGCTAGATATAGAAATGGTCATGGAATCTTTACCCAACAAAAAGTTTTATAACTCTTATTTGAATTCCTAAAGAAATTTTCCAACTATACTTTCTTGAGTAACGTATGTTAAATATCAACACTTATCACCTTTTCAATCACTATTTATCTTTTTGATAATTAGTAGGGAGTCGGATTAGTCAAAATTTGTCATTTAAAATCAAATAAAAATGACTAATCTGAAAATATGGTGAACAATGATTTTCTCCAAGGGGATTATATGAGAGAATTTTCTGTTATTTGAAAATTATTTGAAATGAAAAATATGCAGATATTTTCTTTGAAAAACGATGCAGTTACTAAATGTCTCAAAAATCATGTTCAACTAGTAATTTTTCTATCAACTAGATTGTGACGACCCGACTTTCCACTCTCGGAAAATTGCATCATCTTTAAGAAAGAAAGGGATAGAAAAGAGAAAAGAAAGAAGAGAAAGAAGAAACAACACAAGAATCTCAACAGCGGAACGAATAAATTATATTAATAGCATAAGTATTACATAGTATACATCAAATATCAGAGTTACACAGACAATACATCACATACTAGACAGTTATAAACACCTGTCCAGTTATTACCTCTCAATACATATCAGACAAACACTCAGAGACACCAACACAGCGGAAAACTATATAACTCTACGCAGAAGCCTCCTGCTCCATTGCTCCTCCACAATTCGTCAAGCTAACTTAAATCCTAACCTGAATTCCCTTGGCTACTCGTAAAAATTTGAGTACCCAAGAGTTAAAGAAAAACAGAAATAACTCCGGGTCAGACATGGGTCTGGTGTGAGTAACAGGTTAAAGTTGCTTAACTTTGAAAAACCTTTGAAAGAAAAGGTATTACGTAAGACTTCCCACACATAAACATGGAAAAGTTTTTACCTTACGCTAACCAAAACATTTGATAGGAAATCCGATGATATTATAATAGTGTCTAGGGTTTTCAAGTAAATAAGAAATAGCCGAAATTGTTACATTCATTAAATTCCAGCTACTAGCCACAAAAGTGGGTAATACAATCAAAACCGTTGGCACTTATTGGATTTTGGATTCCATCAATGGCTGGGCTACTGGGGTACCGCCCGTCACAGTACGTGGCCTAGATCACCATACCGAGGATTACTCCCAATCCCCTGCAACACAAAGCCGGACCCGTTCTTTACTGAACAGTTCCAAACAAGACAACCCCGTAGTTGCGGTCAGCAACCGCACCACTAAGCCGAAAATAAAGAGACCTCTAGACAGGGATAAATCTTGCTCTCAAGTGGGTGCTACCCACGAAGCTTTGCTGCACCTCCCCTGTTTTAGCCATTCCCGGTTGATGAGGCTTGAGGCTACGATTACCTTAATAGGACATATCACTTAGAATGCTCATCGTCCACCTGACGATGTTCTGAAAGCATTCAATCCATACAAGTTCGTTCCGGGTTCGAACGAAACCGAAGGCATTATCTCGTTACACTCATAGTGGAATCACCCTCAGAGTTAACGACAATAACCCTTGCACTCTGAATTACCATCTCGAATCTATAAGTACTATTCCGTCAAACTCATTACGGAATCACCCACAGAGTTATACTGACGTATAGCCCTTACACCTCGAGTCTTCACTTGCTCCACATTGGGTTAACGACCTAAAGTTATTTGGAATCGATGTGGTTTTCGGGTATCCAAATATGGAAACCCGATCCCGGTCTCATCGAAATCCAAAGCGTGTCTTTTGAGGTCCAAGTTGTTATAAGTTCAAAACAATTCAATTCATTATCTAAATATACACAGATAGATAATTCACAACACAATAGATAATCAACATTATCATTATCAACAGATAATTCATATCATAATCAGATAATCCATATTATCATCCAAAAGCAACCAATGCATCCATATCACAACATTACTCATCTCATAACTGAGATTACAAACCATACCAGGCGACCAATACCAATCATCAAAACATAAGCAATGATCTAATGATCATTCCATTTATACTTAATTTAAAATGAATTAAATTAACTACTTTATCTCTAATTAATTTAAAATAAATTAAATTAATTACTTCATCATTAAAATTCTTCTTAACTTAACCATTAACTGATTACAAATCAATTTATAAATCATCATCTCAATATTCTTTTCAATTAATCCTCATTGATTAACCATCTCTAATTACAATAAGTAATTAACATTTAACACAAGTTAATTACTTAAACCCCTAGCAAATAATTAACTTATAATTTCTTAATTAATTAATCATTTATTCATTATTAATTATTCCTTAATTAATCAATTCCAAATTACATCATTAATTAATTAATTAATGATTTCTAACTACATTTAATCAATCTCTAGGTATAAATTAATTACATAAGTAATTAATCTTCAATTTAAACCATATATACTAGTCACCCATGATTAATAACCAGTAATTAACTACTCTAATTACTCATCCCATAATTAATTACCCTTAATGAATTATCTTCATTAATCACTTGATTAATTTCCAAAGTAATTTAAATTTAAATTACTTCTATAATAAATATCCTTAATTACATTTAGTAATTATTAATTAATTACTTCTTTAAGTAATTACAAATCCATAAATTACATAAAGTAATTATCAAAAAATCCATAAATGTTTAAATTAATTTAGCTTAATTAATCTAAACTAATCACCTTAATCAAATTAATTACACTAAGTAATTAATTCATTAATTACTTCATTAAGTAATTAAACAATTGATTATTATTAATTAATTAATTTAATTAATTATTAAAAATTAATCACATTAATTAATTTGATTAATTATTAAAAATTAATCACATTAATTAATTATTACATAATATTAAGTTAACGACCTTCATTAACATTTCTTAATTACATAATTAAGAATTAACTCCAATTAATCATTACTAATTATCAATTAATTAATATTTAATTACAATTTAACTAATCTCTAATTAATTAGGTGTTAATTAAAATCTTAATTTTCATTAATCATTTGATTAAATAAATCTTAATCATAAATTAAAATTTAATTAATCAACCCTAATTATAGATTAATTAACCTTAATTAATTAATCTCAAATCTTAATTAATTAACTTAAAAATCATTAATTACTTAATTAATCATCCACATTTTTAATTACACAATAATTAATATTCCATTTAAATTAATTTAATAATTTAAATGAAATCAATTTCTTAAGTTCAAAATTTAGAAACATACTTCTTTATACAAAATATCTTAAACTCTTTGTTTCAAAATTCAATTTAAAATTTTCTTTTTAAATTCAACTGAAACACAATTCAAATTTTATTCTAGATTCAAACTTAAAATTTTAAAACTTTACTTACTCTTTCATCTCAATTCAAGTTATTAACATTTTCTAAAAATAGTTAAAACAAATTTAAAATTTAAAAAAAAACTTATTTTATTTTTAAAACTGACATTAAAGTCAAATTCTAGATTTTCAAAACTGAATTTAAACTTATTTTAAATTCTTATTTCATAATTTAAAACTCATGGTTTAAAAATTCAAACCAATGTTCCTTTATACTTTAAAAGTTCAAATCTAAATTTAAATTCCAAATTTAAATTAAATTTAAACTTGAGTTTCATAATTCTGTTTCAAGATTTAAACCTTATTTTAAACTTTCAGTTGCATTTTAATTTACTTTTAAAATTTGAAACTTAAACAGAAAACAGTTTCCTATTTTGGTTTTTCATCTTAAATTTTGAATTCAAACATGTTTCAAAATTCAAAATTTAAATTATTAAATTCATAATTACATTTCAGGTTTAAACTTTCAGATTGAACTTCATCTTTCAATTTTTTTAAACTTTACTTTTTAAATTTAAATTAAAAAAACAGGAACAGTTTTCTGATTTTAGTTTAAAACCCAAACTAAATTTTAAAACTCAATAATTACAAAGACCAAGATTCAAATTATTTGAATTTATATCTAAATTCATGTTACAAGCCAGTTTTCAAATTTGGTTTCAAATTTTAGTTTGCAGTTTACTTTCTTTTCAAATTTTTGAAACCTGGAAAACAAGTTTCTGTTAAATACCTGAAACATTACAAACCCGAGCAATCCTATAATCTGCTTCGAGTAAATCACTTCCTAACTTCGAGTCATTTCCCAATTTTCCCGAGACCAACCCGAGGTAGAAACCCTACAACCCAAAAACACTATAAACATGCACACTTCTGTACTGTGCACCCAACCACCAACTCCGGCCATCTCCGGTCCTTATCAATGACCATCCCCCATCCACCAGCAACCCCACAACAACCTTCAACCTTCAAATACCCATACTTCAACTTGAATTTGAATCCAAGTTTTATAACCAAACCTGGAACAAGTCGAACCCCCTCCACCTAAAACCTGTCAACTCCATTCCCACGCGCAACCGGCCACCATCTCCACCCAAACTTCGGGGACGACTCCTTCGAACCACCATCTACCAACACGCGAAATATGGTTGAACTTGATGAACTGAGGGAATCACACTCGACCAAACACAGCAACCCAGTAAACTAGGGTTCAAAACAGAAATTCCCAATCACCATCTCAAAATTGATTTGCAATACCATTCAAAAAATTTCCTATAATCTATGGTGACTATGCAATCTCCAGAAGCAGATTCAAGCAAATCAAATGCAAGAATCAAATGTACTTAACAAAAATGAAAAATACAGTATGTTCATCTCTGCACTTGATTTACAGCATTATAAATTGTAATTTTTTGATTTAAAATTCTCGAATTCACTTATTGTTTCAATTAGTAAACCTGAAACATTAAATTCTAACATTTGAATTTTTTACTCTAAATTAATTGTTGCTCTGTATAACCTGATTTCCAGGTTAAGACAATCCAAATTTGACTCATATAAATTTGTATTTACTCTATCCTAAAACAAACATGTTTATTCAAGGGTTTGAGACATAATAGTAATCAATTCAAAACAAAGAATACAAGAATCAACAAGAGTTTGGGATTTTGAAGCACAGATATGCAGTCAGCAATAAGCATGTATCCAGGCATATACTACAGGTATAATATTCAAAACCAATTCCTATAAGTTCATTCCAATTTTTAAAAAGTATGAACAACCTAACTTATTTAATTAATTTTAAGAAAATGGGTTACTCACATGTGATAGATGCAGAGCACAGATTGAACATGCAGAAAGAACTTGATTTTTGCATCATGCAGAGCAAAGTTTCATGAATGCAGGCTTCTTGCTTTAATGCTTTTAATCTTGATTTAAAATGCCATTATCTTGCAGGAAGCTTTAAACTTGAATGTTGGATGCTGTTGATAAACTTGCATGTCTCCAGGTTTGAAAAAAATGCATGCATTAGCCTTTTTCCCAGGTTTTAAAAGAAATGCAGGTTGATTGCTTGAATGGAATGCATGTTTGAATTTTGCAGATTTTAGAAAAAAAATGCAGGTCTTCATTTGATTAAAAATTGAAATGCAAGCATTTAGTTTTGGAGGATGCAGACTTGTATTTGAGGAGTTTGTATGTGCTTGGATACGTGGATGAAGAATATTACAGAATTTTGGTTTACAGGAATTTTGAAATGCATTTGATTCTCAGATTTTTGGTATGAAGAGTTTTCAGCTGAGAATGTTTTTCTTTAGTTAAGAGATGAAAAATGAGAAAAGGGCAAAGGAAGAAAGAATGCAAGTTTTAAAACAATATTTTGATTTAATTTAGAAATCAAAGAAAAATAAAATTGAAACATGACACTTGTCTCAAGCTATTACATTTGTCACTTTAAAATGATGATAAGTTTACACATGTATTTTAAATGTTTTGTTATTTAATTAAGTGTTAATAAATGTTTTTGTTATTTAAATTAAGTGTTAAAGAAAATTAAACTTAATGAATGCATGTTCATATTTTAAATTGTATTTTAAATTTCAAATTAAATTAACAAATCTCATTTTATAAATTAATAGTTTAAAAAGAAAAACACAAACATTTTATAACTTATTTTAAATATCCGAACTTAAATTAAAATGAATTTTAAACTAATTAAACATTTACCTTACATATTTAAAAATCATAGAGTATTTTATTAAATATTTTTGAAAAGCTTAAATCCAAAGATAAATCATAATTCCTAATTTCAAATTATTAAAATTATGTTATACTAATTTAACTAGAAACAACTTGTCTATTTAAAATATATACAAATACATATACATTATTAAATAGAAAACAAATTCATTAGTTCATTAAAAATAAATTCACAAATTAAATATTTAAATAAAGAAAATTGTTAAATCAAACCAAATTTATTAACAAAAATTATCAATTCAATTTAAATTTAAACTCAGATTATTAAATTTAAATTGTCCAAATTTCCGGGATATTACAATCCTTCCACCTTAAAAGAATTTCGTCCCCGAAATTTAAAACAAAGGTAATTTAATAATCTATTAACAGATTTTATTTTAAAATACAGCATATGTTTATCATATGCTAACAACCAAAGCAACCAATTCACACAATCAGAACAATTCTAATTACCCAAAAGAATTTTTGATAAAACTTTCACGAGTTTCCCCGGTATATATATATATATATATATATATCGGGATACTCGCTCCATAGAATCCAATCAATCAATACTATTAAACTATAGAGCTCCTAACAACAATTCTATACAGAATATCAGACTACAAACGAGTCTGACTCAACAACCAATCCATCCTAAACTGCTGGTTCTACAACCAGAAATATCAAACACGTACTCCCTTAGAGATACGTGAAACATACCGAATTCCAGTTATCCAAACTGGCAATTCAACTCTAGAAAACCAAACACTCATCTAACCCAACACAGAAGAAACCAAAACACTACGGAGCTAGCTTCCTAAACTTATAGCTCCCTGGATCAGAGAAAAAAACTTATCTCAAATCAAATCTCCGATTCTAGAATCCAAATTTCTCCGTCTCTTACCCATGAAAACTCTTCAGACGATCCTGGGCTACCAACACCCGTCCCGATTAGCTCAACTCTTGCTGATTCCAAAAGAAACAGTCTGGATCAAAACAATCCAATGATCTCCTCAAGATCACTCAAAAACCAAGAACACACACCCTGCTTCTCAACAACAGAAGACAGAACAACCTTTTTCTTATCCGGAAAAGACAAAACAAAAACATCCCCAAACTGCTTTCGCTGCACAACTCTGACCCGAAATAGAAGAAAATGCTGAAGAACAGCACAAGCACAGGCTAGACAACCCAGCACAGAAATATAGTTCCACATATCCATAAGAAAATCCAGATGTTCCTCCCAAACATGAGTTGCTTCACCAACTTCTATCTCAAGGAACCATCCATCTACTAACTGAACCACCAGTTCCACTCCTGGAAAGAAAACTCGATCTCCCGATGCAGACAAACCTCTGACTTCCTGGAAGAAAATCCAGACAATCTCCAATAATCCAAAAGAACATACTATCGCAAGTCACTTTTGCAATCAACTCAGCCTAAATCCAAAGAAAACTGCTCTCTCTCTACCAAACAGAACAGCTTACGCTGGCCTAGCCAACTTACCCGAGAAATGACTCCACTCTGCCGCTTCTGAACTCCACTACAGAAAAACTACTCAGCCAGAAGACTCCTTACCAACTCAGAATACTCTGCTAAACTCAGCCACATCACCGAACAGACTCACTTCTTATTCTTGTTCCAAAGAAACATCTTCGGAAATATCCATAGTCACTGCATCTCATCACGCAGCTACAACTTCCTGAGATATCCAAAATATCATCACTCACTTACTTCAGCCTAACCGACAGATCCAAACTCAACTCTGCACTTCAAAGATGAACTCCGAACCTTTAGAAGGTTTCCTTCAGAGATCGATGCAGTCCTAACAGAACTCACTCGAGACGGTATTAGGTCTACAGTCTTGACAAATACACTTCCAACCTTATCCATTCAAACTCCAACCAATGGTAGTCGTGTTACACACACTTCTACCTCATCTACCTTTATAACTTATATTGGAAAAACCCGAACAGGTTATCCAACAAATAGGTAGAAATATATATATATAATAAAAATACAAATACGCTCACTCAAGATAGACACCACTCCAGAGACTAGGTATTCACTCAACCTAATGCTCTGATACCAAATGTGACGACCCGACTTTCCACTCCCGGAAAATCGCATCATCTTTAAGAAAGAAAGGGATAGAAAAGAGAGAAGAAAGAAGAGAAAGAAGAAACAACACAAGAATCTCAACAGCGGAACGAATAAATTATATTAATAACATAAGTATTACATAGTATACATCAAATACCATAGTTACACAGACAATACATCACATACTAGACAGTTATAAACACCTGTACAGTTATTACCTCTCAATACATATCAGACAAACACTCAGAGATACCAACACAGCGGAAAACTATATAACTATACGCAGAAGCCTCCTGCTCCATTGCTCCTCCACAATTCGTCAAGCTAACTTGAATCCTGACCTGAATTCCCTTGGCTACTCGTAAAAATTTGAGTACCCAAGAGTTAAAGAAAAACAGAAATAACTCCGGGTCAGACATGGGTCTGGTGTGAGTAACAGGTTAAAGTTGCTTAACTTTGAAAAACCTTTGAAAGAAAAGGTATCACGTAAGACTTCCCACACATAAACATGGAAAAGTTTTTACCTTACGCTAACCAAAACATTTGATAGGAAATCTGATGATATTATAATAGTGTCTAGGGTTTTCAAGTAAATAAGAAATAGCCGAAATTGTTACATTCATTAAATTCCAGCTACTAGCCACAAAAGTGGGTAATGCAATCAAAACCGTTGGCACTTATTGGATTTTGGATTCCATCAATGGCTGGGCTACTGGTTACCGCCCGTCACAGTTCGTGGCCTAGATCACCGTACCGAGGATTACTCCCAATCCCCTGCAACACAAAGCCGGACCCGTTCCTTACTGAACAATTCCAAACAAGACAACCCCGCAGTTGTGATCAGCAACCACACCACTAAGCCGAAAATAAAGGGACCTCTAGACAGGGATAAATCTTGCTCTCAAGTGGGTGCTACCCACGAAGCTTTGCTGCACCTCCCCTGTTTTAGCCATTCCCGGTTGATGAGGCTTGAGGCTACGATTATCTTAATAGGACATATCACTTAGAATGCTCATCGTCCACCTGACGATGTTCTGAAAGCACTCAATCCATACAAGTTCATTTCGGGTTCGAACGAAACCGAAGGCATTATCTCGTTACACTCATAGTGGAATCGCCCTCAGAGTTAACGACAATAACCCTTGCACTCTGAATCACCATCTCGAATCTATAAGTACTATTCCGTCAAACTCATTACGGAATCACCCACAGAGTTATACTGACGTATAGCCCTTACACCTCGAGTCTTCACTTGCTCCACATTGGGTTAACGACCTAACGTTATTTGGAATCGATGTGGTTTTCGGGTATCCAAATATGGAAACCCGATCCCGGTCTCATCGAAATCCAAAGCGTGTCTTTTAAGGTCCAAGTTGTTTTAAGTTCAAAACAATTCAATTCATTATCTAAATATACACAGATAGATAATTCACAACACAATAGATAATCAACATTATCATTATCAACAGATAATTCATATCATAATCAGATAATCCATATTATCATCCAAAAGAAACCAATGCATCCATATAACAACATTACTCATCTCATAACTGAGATTACAAACCATACCAGTCAACCAATACCAATCATCAAAACATAAGCAATGATTTAATGATCATTCCATTTATACTTAATTTAAAATGAATTAAATTAATCTCTAATTAATTTAAAAATAATTAAATTAATTACTTCATCATTAAAATTCTTCTTAACTTAACCATTAACTGATTACAAATCAATTTATAAATCATCATCTCAATATTCTTTTCAATTAATCCTCATTGATTAACCATCTCTAATTACAATAAGTAATTAACATTTAACACAAGTTAATTACTTAAACCCCTAGCAAATAATTAACTTATAATTGCTTAATTAATTAATCATTTATTCATTATTAATTATTCCTTAATTAATCAATTCCAAATTACATCATTAATTAATTAATTAATTATTTCTAACTACATTTAATCAATCTCTAGGTATAAATTAATTACATAAGTAATTAATCTTCAATTTAAACCATATATACTAGTCACCCATGATTAATAACCAGTAATTAACTACTCTAATTACTCATCCCATAATTAATTACCCTTAATTAATTATCTTCATTAATCACTTGATTAATTTTCAAAGTAATTTAAATTTAAGTTACTTCTATAATAAATATCCTTAATTACGTTTAGTAATTATTAATTAATTACTTCTTTAAGTAATTACAAATCCATAAATTACATAAAGTAATTATCAAACAATCCATAAATGTTTAAATTAATTTAACTTAATTAATCTAAACTAATCACCTTAATCAAATTAATTGCACTAAGTAATTAATTCATTAATTACTTCATTAAGTAATTAAAAAATTGATTACTATTAATTAATTAATTTAATTAATTATTAAAAATTAATCACATTAATTAATTGTTAAATAATCTTAAGTTAATGACCTTCATTAACATTTCTTAATTACATAATTAAGAATTAACTCCAATTAATCATTATTAATTATCAATTAATTAATATTTAATTACAATTTAACTAATCTCTAATTAATTAGGTGTTAATTAAAATCTTAATTGTCATTAATAATTTGATTAGATAAATCTTAATCATAAATTAAAATTTAATTAATCATCCCTAATTATAGATTAATTAACCTTAATTAATTAATCTCAAATCTTAATTAATTAACTTAAAAATCATTAATTACTTAATTGAACATCCATATTTTTAATTAAATAATAATTAATATTCCATTTAAATTAATTTAATAATTTAAATGAAATCAATTTCTTAAGTTCAAAATTTAGAAACACACTTCTTTATACAAAATATCTTAAACGCTTTGTTTCAAAATTCAATTTAAAAATTTCTTTTTAAATTCAACTGAAACACAATTCAAATTTTATTCTAGATTCAAACTTAAAATTTTAAAACTTTACTTACTCTTTCATCTCAATTCAAGTTATTAACCTTTTCTAAAAATGGTTAAAACAAATTAAAAAATTAAAAAAAAATTATTTTATTTTTAAAACTGACATTACAGTTGTTCGTGTCAAAATAGGGCACAACACTCGTCGGAAGTTTTTGAAGAGATAATAAATGAAGAAAGTAAATTAAAACGTGGATTATCTAACAAAAACTTCAAATAACAGGAAGTAATTTGCTCAAGAGACAACGATTTAGAGTGGTTCGACGTTTGGCCTACGTCCACTATGAAGTTTTGTTACTTTATTGCTTGATATTCGGAGAATACAACTTTTTGATGTCAAAGTACAGCAAGTAGTAAGCCAAAATTTAAAGTCAAAGGCAGTGGTGGTGCTCTGAAGCAATTCTGGCAGCGTCTAGTCGTGATTTATCTTCACAATTCTCCGATCCCCTTTCTGAATGACCATGGGCTCTATTTATAGGTGCTGGAGGCTGATATTTCTCCTAAAATCCGAGAAGACCAATTCTGGCACGTGTGGGGGCCCACACGCTCGTCCTTAGGAAATTGGGCCCACATTGGGATCGATTCGAAGTAAGGTTCGAATCGATCAAGAAATCATCCAATTGAGCCGAAATTTGGTGAGAACACTCTTCAACATGTATATAAGCTTCTGTAAAAATTTCATTGCATTTGGATCAACGGCTTGGGAGATATGATGGATTCAAGTTGGGGATTTTCGGCATGCTGGTTGGTTCGAATCGACCTATGGGTTCGTTCGAATCGATATGGTTCGAACCCATAGGGTCGAATCCATGCACCTGCGACGTGGCGCGCGTTCTTCGAGTCGATCCCTATTTTTCGTCGAGTTGAATGAGTCGAGTCCTAGGTTTTAGCTGCGTTGACCAAGTGGGTTCGAAGGATTGGATTCGAAGGAATGCTTCGAACCGATGGAGCTGGTTCTTATTCGAATCGATCCAAATACGTGACTGTGGATCGATTCGTAGTCGCTTCAATATAGGGATTTGAGAGATCCTTATTTGATGGACTCGAGGGTATGGATTCGAGGCAAGGCGCAGGATGGGTTAGAGGTATAGCAACTCTATGGATTCGAACTCTTCAACCTTGAGGGATACGAAGAGAGAGGCAGCATCGTGGATTCGAAGGCAGGCCATCGTGATGGATTCGAAGCAAATGGGGTCGAAGCCGATGGAGTCGAAGCAGGCACTGGCTGATGGATTCGAACGATATTTCTGCCTATCGATTCGAACATGGTACCTGCTCTAATGGGTTCGAACTTAATGAAGGGGCAATGGATTCGAACCGAGCAAGATTCATTAAATCGAATCCATCATAACTTGAGCATACGAACTCGGATTGACTTGAAATTTGAGATGCGGACTTCTATGGTCTATCTTGCTATGTCCTATCAATTGTAGCTCAATCTGGACTCGGACAAAATCCATCAATATTCGTAGTAAACCGACAATCATTCAAAATTGAGAACATATGACCCTTATTTTCCAGCCAGTTCCTTGGTATCTCGGCCTTGCCAAAAGGCGGGATAACATTTGCCCCCCAAAGTACGTCTTGTTAAAACATGACGTGCTTTGTAAAACTGCAATACCATGTTGGACAATCAGGACTTGCTTTTCCGAAAGTCATCAGCTGTCGTAACTGTAACGAGGTGAACGTTTGATCCATGTAAACGTTAAAGATCAAGTGTTAGTCATACGCATGTGGATATATGTACCGCTTTGGCTTTGGTTAACGTTGCGCGATTGCTAGTTGTCGCCAGTTTTGGTTTGTTATCGAATTCTGCATCGGCCCTCTCCTGAACCGATTTGAGATTCGGGTTAAAGTATTGTTGTTATAGCCATCTATGATCATCCCCTTGTATCGATCCTCTCCTGAATCGGTGTAAAAGGTAGACCAGTTAATTTCTCATATCGAAGCGTTGTATTCATTCTCATCGATGGTGCCTAATGGATTCGAAGCACGCTTGTTCGAACCGATAGGGTTTCGAATCGATGGAATTGCTGGTTATGGAATAGGTACTTCGAATCGATAGGAATTTTTCAACCCAGTCCTCATTCAAGTGCTTCGTATCGATGACGCTTCGCATCGATGCTGTCTTGATGGATTCGAAGTCACGTATGTTCGAATCGATGGTCTTGCCTTTGCTCAGTGCTTTATCGAATCGATGATGCCTCGCATCGATTAAGCTGGGATGGATTCGAAGTATCGACTCTACGCTGTGATGGATTCGAACGCAGTGGGTTATTGAGCGATTGTTCGAATCGATTGGGGTATGGCGAGTGACCGGTGATAGGAAGTAAACACAACCGGGAGTTGAAAAGTCACGCGTTTTCTGTGGAACCCATATAAATACCCAAGGCCATCTTCACTTTTACTTTTTACTTTTCACTTTTTACTGTTGCTATTTCTTCAGCTCGAGCCTTCAAAGCAAGAAACCACTGTGTCTTTGCATTCGAATAGATAAAATTCCATCAAGTCTTTGTTTGTAAACGAATCCAATCAGGTAATTCAAGGGATCGATTCGACTGTAGAACGATGAAAATAGAAATTTATCATCGATTCGAATTCGTCCTTTCGAAAACCTTAAGGAATAGTGAGATCGGAAATGGGTTGACTGGATGGATCTGGGGAACGAATTTGTTCAAGTCGTATCGATCCTGTGTGTTGCCAGGGGGAAGTGTAAGCAATGATGGATGTTATCTTCCTTCCTTGCTTCGCATCGACCTGTGAATGACCATTTCGAATCGATATCAAGGAGAAGGCTTCGAATCGATGGTTGCAGGAGAAAGAAGGCATCGAACCGATCGATTCAAAGTAGTGTTACTTCGATCGATTCGAAGGTGCACAATATTGATCAATTCGAAGCCACGGAGGTTATATGGATTCGAAAGGTTTTTTCATTCCAAGGCTTCATCGAGTCGACCTTCATGGAGTCGAAGTGTATGGATTCGAACATCTTCGATTCGACTCGTATCGATTTGAGTCGATCGATTCGAACGTTCGAACATCTGAAACTTTTGATTCTCTGATTGGCTCCAACTTCTGAACTATGACCATTTTCAAGTTGAACTTTGACGAGCTTAATGAACTTTAGCATACTTGACCCGACGAGCTTCGACCTTGCATAATCGAATTTAACTTGACCTCTCTGTTGGAGCTCGTCGATGGCACCATGACCTAAACAAAATATAACGAGTTTATACTTGAATTAGCCAGTAGCATCTGGGTAGCGTGAAAGTGATGGTCAGCGATGACGGTCGTTTTCACTCTCAAATTCCAAAGTTTCGTCGTTCGGACACCTCGTTTCATCTTGTAAAAATCTGCTTAAATTTTTTTGCATCGCACGACATACTCATACACTTTGCACCGGGGGAATGCATGGGTTTTTTACGTATTTAACGCCGCTTTCTGGTGAGTTAGTTAATTATGGAGTCTTCGAGTTCTCAACAACAAGAAGCACAAAGCTCGCCTCTTCCAGCGCTTGAGATTCCGGACATCCCCCCTGAAGTCGTAGATCCGGCCCCGGATGAATTGTCGGAGGCCATATTTATCGAAGATCTTGTCGATTCTGTTCAGTCTAATATCTCAGAGTCTCTATTGGGCCGGATATGTTCGAAACATAACATATCTTTGGACGATGTTTTATTACCTAGTGCTAGTGATAGACCACACAACCCTCCTGAAGGATATACTGCCTTCTACCGTCATGCCTGTGCGGCTGGATCTCTTTCCCCTTTTAACCAATATATCAGAGAGATGTTGTCGTATTTAGGAATCGCTCCTTCACAGCTTCATCCCAACGGGCATGCACTATTAAACAGCATCTTCATCATATTTATGGATTGCCTTTTTCGCCCGCCAAGACCTAACGAGATCAGGCACCTTTTTAACTTTAAGACTAGGGTGATAGCCCGTCTTTTACTTTTCTGGAGGCGGTTAGGAACTGTCAGGTCGTGACTGGGGCCTGGACTAGGCTTAGTTATTTCAAGAACGAGTGGTTTTTTGTTCGATGCCCCTCAGGGTTTGCCAGGAGATGGTTATCCAGACGTAAGTATCATAATTCGTTCTTGAATGGTCATTTTTGATACTTTATACCAATACCCTGCTATTCTTGCAGCTATCATTTCGAGACCTACTGGTGGGCATTACAGAGGCGTCGTTCAAAGCTTACAAAGGGTTCCCCACGACTCAAGGCACATAGATTTGATGTTGACCGATGATAACTTAAGGACATTGGGTTTGATTGAAATGGGCCAGAGTATTGTAGTTGAAGGTTTGGCGAAATCGGCCTCGAGGAGGAAGAAGAAAGTGGCAAAAAGAAAACCTGGCGTTGTGATAAGAGACATGAGCGATGATGAAAGAACGCCCACAGACACTGAGGTAGCAGCCGACCTTTCCCGAATAGAAGAGGGCCAGACAGGCAAGGCTGCTGTACTTAAGTTTAAGAGATGGAAATCCGTAGTCACAACCCGTTCCCAAACTGGGGTTACTGTTTCCAGCGCCTCTCCTTACCAGTCCAGAGACCTTTTCACAGGGTTGGACGATATTCCCATTTCGGACTACGTATCTCTCCACCACGGGTCCGGGTTGGAAGAGCTCCGGAGAGCGCTTGATATAAACGAATCTTTACCCGTTAGTGTAATCGACACTTCTGGTTGGTCGGGGGGTTTACGCATTTATACTCTTTTAACAACACTTCACGACTTCCACACGCATTGCAGTGCTTTTTCTTGGTACTTAATCGAATTGTTCCTTTTTTACAGGTGCCATGTCGAATCGTCCTTCTACACTTGATAAACTTCGGCGAGTACACCATTCTTCATCCTATTATGAGTCTCGCCATAGGGATTCTGACCGAGATCGTGAGCGGAGGTATTACAAGCAAGAGCATCGCGATAGGGACCATTCCCGATATTATTCTAGCCAGGAGCGTTCTGATAGGGACCGAAGGTACCGTTCACCCTCTCGTTCTCCTCCGCCATCCAGGGGCCAGGCACCTGCAGTCGAACCTTCGCGGAAACAACCATCTCAACAAATTTCTAAACCTGGTCCACCTCGTTCAAGGACTGATACGGCTCCGACCGTAACTGTGGAGGAGGCACCTCTTGATCCGTCTGGTGAAGGGGCTATTAGAATTGCTCAGTTGAAAAAAGACTTTCCAGAGATATGCTTTGATGCCTATATCTTTCCACCCAATCTCAAAAGGATTCCCGAAGAGGCCGTGAACACCGCCCTCGGCTATACCCGGGATTTTTATGCTCAGTATAAAGAATGGTACAGGGCGGCTGTTAAAGCCTCGAAAGTAGCCTTCGAACGAGCCAAAGTTATTGAGAAACTGGAAGCGGATTTGGCTCAGAAGAACCGCATTGTTGACGTACTTCAATCTGAAACGGAATCTTCTCGCAAAGCCGAACTGGAGTCGCTACAGAAGGTCGACGAGACACTGGCTGAGATGGCGAAAATGCAACAAGCGCATTGTACTTTAGTAGAAGATTTAGGCCATCGATACAAGAATGTTGAGGCCGAGCGAGATGCGGCGGTCAGAGAACTTGAGGAGTTAAAAGCTAAATTCGCCAGCTTAAACAAGGAAAAAGATGACGCTAATACGGCCGCACAGGAAGCATGCGAGCAAGCTGTGTTTCTCCGAGCTGAGCGAGACGTGGCGGTTGCTAAAGTTGAAGCGGTGGAGGCAGAGGTAGAAGGGAGAGTTCAAGCAGAGATATTTAGAGTAGAAGCTGAGTTTGACGATCTTCTCGACACTTATAATGCTAATGTACTTGAGCACAGGAATCTCTCATGGCTTGGAGATTATTATACGCTTCTACTCAGTGCTTAGAAAAAATCGGCGGCGAACAAAAGAGCATCTCTCCCTGAAGGCGCCGTAGACGAATTTGAACTTGAATCTCGCTTGTTAAGCGAAGAGGAAAGGAAACTTCTCCATGATGCGATGATCTCCGCTGAGAGAGAGAGACTTGGTTTTCACCATGTTGAGACTGGTGAGGGTTCTGGATCCGCACATTATAGTGAGAATGTTTCAGTTGATGCCCCAACCTCATCTGGAGTCACCACTACAGTCGGTCCACACGTTATCCCTGCTTATAACCCGGATCGATCGGAACTGTCTCTCGGTACATCTACCGTTTATGAACTCGTCCCATCACCGAGCCGCAGCAAAGAAGGTATTCTAAATGTTGCTTAAGCGTTTCTGGAATTTTGAACTTGGAGCCGATCATTTGACTAATTATCATCTTTTCTTTTTGATCAGTGATTGAAAGTGATGCGCCAGCACTTCCAATGCCACAAACTTCGCAGCCAATGCAAGGAGCCGTTGTTACTAAGGCCATCACAACCACTGTCGTTACCAGCAAGATGGGAGAGGGGAGTTTGATGTCGTTTGATGTTCAGATGATTGAGGAGCTTCTCAAGCAATCCTGTGAACCTTTTCCTGATCCTTCCTTCACAATGGGTGGAGTTGCCCCAACTTTTAGCTCATTTATGCCGACCGTCAGTGTTTCCAGCGCTGCTCGATCTTCCCGAGAAGAAGAAATTCTTGTTGAGATAAGCGCCGAAATGGCTACGGTGACGACAGTTGGTGGTTCCGGAGGCGATGTTGCTCCACCGAGCTTAACTCCTTCAATTGTTACTTCCCTCACCGGCACAACTATAACTTCTAGCGTCGAAGCTTTGCCACCTGTTACGGCTTCCCCGCCTCCGGTTCGTCCTCACAAAAGGATCTCTATCCCTTCCAGCTTTGAGGAAGACGTGGATATCATGCCAGATCCTGAGGATGCTCCAAAGAAAGACAAGAAATCCCGCAAGAAGCCGGGCAGTGGATCCAGTGGCTCAACTCCGAAGAAGAAACCCCGGAAGAAGAAAGAGTGAACTACTTGTTTTACCATGTAGTTGTGAAAGGGCAATTCTTTTTTTTCTTTTTCTCCTTTTGTAGGCCGTGTATAAGTGTGGATTCGGCACCCACTTATGAATTGTTTCTAGTTTTATCATGTAATCGAACTTCTTTTTTTTTGTTTGCTGATAACATGGAAAACAACTCTTTTCTTTTTTGCTCAAGTATTGCATTACTTAGCTTATGCTCACATATGCCATAAGCCTTGTATACATGTCCACACTTCGGGGACTTAACATAATTTGTAGTTAACAGTTCGGTGTACTTGTGGTGTTTTCACCGTCAAGTAGAGTTCGTTTTTATTTGCCAAGTCTACGAATCTTGGTCGCAAGTTGTAATCGATGAATAATCGAACTTCGAATATTGTATCACTTTGATTAGCGATTAACACTTAGCTTTTTTGCTCCTTAGTCTCAGGGAATAGCATTTGTGTTTTGGTGGTTGAGTGCGTTTTTGCAAACTCTGAGTACATGTCCGCATTCTGGGGACTTAGGATAATTTGTAATCAATAACTTGATTCGCACCACGGGAATTTGAGAGTTATCGACGTTTGTAGTATGGTTCGCGCTCCGGGAACCTGGAATTGATGTTTACACTCTACTTCACGCTCTGGGAATCTGGAGCTAGCACGGATGCTTCGGTTCGCGCTCCGGGAACCTGTAACTTATGTTTATACTACAACTCATGCTTTGGGAACATGGAGTTAGCCGATAGATGGTCAGTCACACCTATTTGGGCTTTTTAGGAATTCGTTCACACTCTGGAAACGATGGATTTGATGTTTATACTCCAATTAACACTCTGGGGAGTTGGAGTCCGTTCACGCTCTGGGAACGAATTGTTGAATGTTTATACTCCAATTCACACTCTGGGAAGTTGGAGTCCGTTCACGCTCTGGGAACGATGGATTTATACTCCGGTTCACACTCCGGGAACCGAAAGTTGGAGTTTATACTCCAATTCACACTCTGGGAATTTGGGGTTAGCTCACACTCTGGGAGCGATGGATTTATACTCTGGTTCGTGCTCTGGGAACCGAAAGTTAAAGTTTATACTCCAATTCACACTCTAGGAATTTGGAGTTGGCTCACGCTCTGGGAGCGATGGATTTATACTCCGGTTCACACTCCGGGAACCGAAAGTTAAAGTTTATACTCCAATTCACACTCTGGGAATTTGGAGTAGGAGGAGGGATTGTCGTGTATCAATCCCTGTGAATGTTGATGTAGTGTTCTGCCCCCGAGCTCGGGTTTCACTTAGCAAGTGGCCGGTCGTATCACAGTCACTCCCTATTTGAATAAATCCCACCGCGTGATGGAACTTAGCTCTCCGTGCATTGTGATATTGTATGTCATATTTAGTAAATCACAACTCTGGCTCGAAGAGATGGCATTTTATTGCTAAAACGAGAAAATATGGCAAAGTCAGTTGCCTTTTTACAAATTTAAATCCCGAAATGCTAGAATAAAATGCAAAGGAATAAATTGACAGAAAATAAATAAGTAAAGTTTTTCATATGTAGTAGCGACGAAGACTTTCGCTATTCCAAGCTCTCGGCAAAGTAAGACCGTCGACTGTCGATATTTTGAACGTGCCATCTCCGAGCTTTTGTGAAATTACATACGGCCCTTCCCAATTTGGCTTCATGTGTGAGGGGACCGGATAAACCCTTTTGAGTACGAGGTCGCCGAGTTCAAAGGTTCGCGGACAGACCTTGGCATTGTATAGTCGGGCGACTCGATTTCGATATGCGGCTGCCCTCAAATCAGCCTCTTCGCACTTTTCAACGAGTAAATCCAAAGATTCAGCAAGTAATATGGCATTTGTTTTCGGATCGTAATACGTTACACGATGAGAATGCACTTCCATTTTGACCGGAATAACGGCTTCAGAACCATAAGACAGAGAAAACGGGGTATGACCGGTTGCAGTTTTATGAGTCGTTCGATAGGCCCATAGTGCCATAGGAAGCTCGTCGACCCATTTGCCCCCGGCTTTTTCCAGTCGCTTCTTTAGAATGAACTTGATAACTTTATTAACAGCTTCAACCTGACCATTTGCTTGAGGGTGCGCTACTGCAGAGAATTTCTTATGGATGTGGAATCGTTGACAGAAATTCTTGAATTCAGCACTGTCGAATTGAGTTCCGTTATCGGTGATGATAGTATGTGGGAGACCAAAACGGCAGATGATGTTACGTACTACAAAGTTGATTACTTTCTTTATTGTAATTGTTGCAAGGGGTTCAGCTTCAGCCCATTTGGTGAAATAATCAACTGCGACGATGGTGTACTTCGTGCCACCTTTGGCCAGAGGCAATGTGCCGATGATATTTATTCCCCATATCGCGAATGGCCAAGGACTGACCATTTGGGTTATCTCAGTAGGAGGAGCTCTAGGAATTCGAGCGTGTTTCTGACATTTGTCATACTTCCTAGCATAGTCTGCAGCATCGCGATTAACAGTAGGCCAATAATACCCATATCGAAGTATTTTCTTTGCGAGCGCTTGCCCCCCAGTGTGATCGCCGCATTCTCCTTCGTGTACATCGCGTAATACTCGTCTAACTTCATCGTGCGCGATACACCGGAGGAGAGGAACAGAGTATCCTCTCCGGTACATAATTCCATTTTGAATAACGAATCGTGAGGCCTTACGTAGAACTTGTCTTTTCTCGCTTCGTTGCTCGGGCAATACACCATGTTCGATATAATCTCGATAAGGGGTCATCCACGACTCCTTATTGGAGGTAGCTTCAAACGTGAAATCAGTCTCCCTTTGATCAATGCTCGGAGAGGATAGGGTTTCAATCGGAACAACCCCCAACTGTTGAGCCTCTCCCGTACTTGCTATCTTTGCCAATGAATCAGCCTTTTGATTGTGCTCTCGGGGTATGTAGAAAATGGCATAGTAATCGAATTGGTTAAGAATCTCCATAACCCGAGTTAGATAAGCAGCTAATCTTCGGTCTTTGGCCTGATATTCTCCTCGAACTTGGTATACTACCAACTGGGAATCACAGTAGATCTATACAGCAATGATTTTCAGATCACGGGCAAGCTTTAGCCCGGTAAGTAGGGCTTCGTACTCAGCTTCGTTGTTGGTTGCACGGAACTCGAACTTTAAAGCATAACATATGGATCGTCCCTTGGGGGTTTTAAGCACTACCCCAGCTCCTGAGCACCGATCGTTTGACGCACCATCGGTGTACAACTTCCAGATGTATTTGGGAGGTTTGCTGGTCTCGGGCAAGTCTTAAGGGATAGTGAATTCGGCTATAAAATCTACTAGGACTTGGCCGTGAATGGCTCTCTTTGGAGTATAAGTGATGTCGAATTGACTCAGTTCGATGTTCCATTTTAGCAACCTACCAGACGTCTCAGGCCGCGTAAGGACCTGTCGTAACGGCTGGTCGGTGTACACAGTAATAGGATGAGCCTGGAAATATGGACGGAGCTTCCTCGAGGCAATGACTAGGCAATATGCCAACTTTTCAAGCTTTGGATAATTTCTCTCGGCCCCGGTCAATCGTTTACTCACGTAGTAGACCGGCTTTTGCACTTGGTCTTCCTCCCGAATTAATGCAGCACTGATTGCATTCTCTGATGCTGCCAGGTAAAGATATAAATGTTCATGATCTATAGGCTTTGAAAGGATTGGTGGTACGGAAAGATGTTGGATTAGCGATTGAAATGCTCCTTCACATTCTGCAGTCCATTCAAAATTTCGTTTCCCCTTTCGAATCAAATCAAAAAGGGGAATGCATTTGTCGGTCGATTTTGAGATAAACCTGCTCAGTGCTGCAACTTTTCCATTAAGACTCTGAACTTGTTTTACGGTTTTTGGAGTTTGGAGATTTCTGATAGCCCAGATCTTTTCGGGGTTGGCCTCTATTCCTCGGGCATTGACAATGAACCCAAGGAATTTTCCGGATGCAACTCCGAAATGACACTTTAGTGGATTAAGCTTCATTCCGTATTTCCGGAGGATATCGAACATTGACTCCAAGTCTTTGACATGATCATCAGAGTATCGTGACTTCACCAACATGTCATCTACATAGACCTCCATAGTCTCTCCAATCTGATTGGCAAACATTCGGTTGACTAAGCGTTGATAGGTCGCGCCAGCATTCTTTAATCCAAAAGGCATGACTTTGTAGCAGTACAACCCCAAGTCGGTTAAGAATCTTGTGTGTTCTTGATCCGGTACATGCATGGGTATCTGGTTGTAACCTGAGTAAGCATCCATGAAGGATAACAATTCATGTCCGGCGGTTGAATCTACCGGTTGATCGATCCGGGGGAGTGGAAAGCTGTCTTTCGGGCAGGCTTTATTCAGGTCAGAGTAATCGATACACGTTCTCCATTTTCCGTTTGGTTTCCGGACAAGTATGGGATTGGACACCCATTCTGGTTATAAAGCGTCTCTAATGAACCCATTTGATTTCAACTTATCGACCTCTTCTTTCAGGGCAGCAGATCTCTCTGGATCCATACTACGCCTTTTCTGCTTGACCGGGATATACCGTAGGTCAATGTTCAAGGTGTGGCTCGCGATGTCAGGCGAGATTCCACACATATCAGAGTGTGTCCAGGCGAACACGTCAAGATTCGCCCGGAGAAAATCAACCAATTCCTGTTGTGTCTTTTGGTTAAGCTGAGACCCAATCTTAAACATTCTCGAGTCATCGTGATCATCATCAATCGGGACATCAATGGTTAGCTCAACCGGAGAAGCCTGACTTTCCGTAGATTCTTCTTTATTATCATTGTCCCTTGGATCAAGATCCTTTTGGAATTGGTTGTGGTGCCCGGGCCGAGGCCCAGGAGCTAATTGTCAATCGTCGGTAAAACGGACGCAGAGAGATTCCTCTACGCCCTTTCCTTTCTCTTTTCGTTGCGCCTCCCACAGCTCAGCAACATAACAGGCTCTTCCCACAGCCTGATCTCCTTGTACAACTCCAATCCCGTGGTCAGTAGGGAACTTCATAGTTAAGCACCATGGGGCAATAGCAGCCCTAAATTCAGCAAGGGTCGGTCGGCCCAAAAAAGCATTGTACGGGGAAGGAATATCTAAGACAACAAATTGCAACATCCGAACTCTTCGGCATTCTCCCGCCCCCAACTCTACTGGCAATTCAACTATTCCGGTTGGTATCGTTGCACTCCCGTTGAAGCCGTGGACTCGTGATTGACAAGGCTTTAAGTCCTTAGCTTCCATTTTCATTAAATCATATGCTCTTTTAAACAATATATTTATGGAACTTCCGCTATCTACTAAGATCCTCTTCATCCAAGCAGGACCAACTTGAGCGGATATGACCAATGGGTCAATTGTGGGAGCTTCGACTCTATCGGCATCTCGATTTCTAAACACGATTTCATCAGCCATCGTTTTTTGTTGTTTAGTCGGTGTTTCGTCTTCCGAGTTACTATAGCATTCAAAGTTCACATGCCTGATTGAGCTAGCATATGACTCCATTTCTCTCCAGCTTCTGTCTGCTGGATGGGGACCACCACTTATTGTATTGATAACCAACCTTCCGCCCGTGCGAGCGGGTTCACCTTGTTTTTCCTGATTCTGCGTTCGATTTTGATTAGATGGGCCCGCTCCACCGGACTGCGGCACCCGAACAAACTAGTCCAACTTTCTTTCTCTGATCAGCTTTTCAATGAGGTCTTGCAAATGTCTACACTCATTGGTATTATGCCCATAACTTTCATGAAACCTACAGAACTTTCCTGTCTGAATCTGTCTCTCCGACGAAGGCTTCGGAGCAGGCTTCTTGTATTGCATAGTATTACAAGTCTGTAAGTATACGTTTTCCAGTGATGTGTTAAGCGGTGTATAACTGTCAAACATTGCGGCCCTATGTCTCGAACCACGGTTCTGGTCCTGCTTCTTGTTTCGGTTATCACCGTTTCTTGATCGTTGAGTCTGTTTATTTTGGATATTCAATTCGACTTTTCCTGAACTTTCTCCGGATTGTTTAACTGCAACGTTACTCTGAATCCCTTCACTGCTGGGACTTGCATCGTCTTGCTTCCTAGACTGTTTCGCATCCTCACGCCTCAAGAATTGAGCAGCTTTGGAATAGAAACGGTCCAACGATGCGGGAGGTTTTCCAGCTAACCAATTTCCAAACTCGGAATCAGGGTCGATTCCTTTAGTCAAAGCCATTAGAATGGAATTATCATTGGGGTTGGTGATCTCTGCGCATGCAGCATTGAATCTCTCCAAATATCGTCTAAGTGTTTCTCCGGGAGCTTGAGTGACACTTGATAGGGTATTAACAATCTTTAGGTCGGGCAATATGCATGCGAAATTGTTCAACAAATTTAGTAGCTAACTGGTCAAACGAAGAAATAGATCGTGGCGGTAATCGTGTGAACCACATTGTCGCAATTTCCCCTAAGGAAATGGAAAACTGCGGCACTTTACTGCGTCATCAGCTCTCGCAGCAGTCATCGACCATTCATATTTCAGAATATGTTGATTTGGGTCGGAATTTCCTTCATACATGGGAAGGATCGGCATTCTGAATCGCCGTGGAGGTTCAGCGTACAATATGTCATCGGTAAATGGGGTATGACTCCGGGAGATTCCCCAATCGTCATTTGTTAGGCCTTGACTCTCACGAATCATTCGTCGTACCATGGCCGAGAAGTTTGGTATTGGAAAATTCTATGGGTGGTGAGCCAAAGTATGGTCGGGTTGCATAGTGCGAGTTGGGATCGGGCGCTGTCGACGATCCGGATCTCGCCTCCTTGGCTCGACGTCTTCTGGGACATATGGCTCTGGAGCCTGTCCCTACTGATGATAATTTTGATTGGAGTGATCTTGAGCATCAACTCCTATGTCAACTGCAGCGGCTGTAGCGGCTCGATCATCTGCAGTGTGTTGTGGAACGGTGCCTCCTCGGGATGAGGGTCCAGTATGGAAACTGGTTGATAGGCCAACCCTTATTTGCCCAACAGTTAACGCCTGTTGATTGTCAGCAGCTTGCGCACGGTTTTCGTCTAGCCTGGGACGGATAAATCTGTTACTGTAGTCAGATGAAGCGGAGCTTTCGGTGGAAGAATGAGGAACCTGATCCCTTCTAGATCTTCTTCGCTTTTGGCGATTCAGTTGATTGGTTAACTCAGCGTTAGCGCGCAACTGCTCAGTTAGCTGTTGTCGGCTTTGGGTTAGTTCCTGGAGTAGCGCCTGGAAATCTTGTCTTGTGACCGGACCCGATTGATCCGTATGCCCAGCAGCATCTTGATTAGTGGACTGTAGCTGTGTGGGATTTTGCCTACCCCGACCTTCTTGATCACCAATGTTAGAAGTGGTTCTTGTACTCACCATCTTGAAGTGTTGAATTCTTTCCTAGACTTTTACCAAATCTGAATAGAACGGAAGGAATTTGAACATGAGGTCTGGATCTTCCTCTTAGATTTACGCAATCCGGTATCGAAGATAGATCCAAGGAGCAAGAGGAAAAAACTGGGTTTTTTCTCAGTGAAAGCACCAAAGTGTTTGTGTCAAAATTGGGCACAACACTCGTCGGAAGTTTTTGAAGAGATAATAAATGAAGAAAGTAAATTAAAACGTGGATTATCTAACAAAAACTTCAAATAACAGGAAGTAAATTGCACAAGAGACAACGATTTAGAGTGGTTCGGCGTTTGGCCTACGTCCACTATGAAGTTTTGTTACTTTATTGCTTGATATTCGGAGAATACAACTTTTTTATGTCAAAGTACAGCAAGTAGTAAGCCAAAATTTAAAGTAAAAGGCAGTGGTGGTGCTCTGAAGCAATTCTGGCAGCGTATAGTCGTGCTTTATCTTCACAATTCTCCGATCCCCTTTTTGAATGACCAGGGGTTCTATTTATAGGTGCTGGAGGCTGATATTTCTCCTAAAATCCGGGAAGACCAATTCTGGCACGTGTGGGGGCCCACACGCTCGTCCTTAGGAAATTGGGCCCACATTGGGATCGATTCGAAGTAAGGTTCGAATCGATCAAGAAATCATCCAATTGAGCCGAAATTTGGTGAGAACACTCTTCAACATGTATATAAGCTCCTGTAAAAATTTCATTGCATTTGGATCAACGGCTTGGGAGATATGATGGATTCAAGTTGGGGATTTTCGGCATGCTGGTTGGTTTGAATCGACTTATGGGTTCGTTCGAATCGATATGGTTCGAACCCATAGGGTCGAATCCATGCTCCTGTGACGTGGCATGCGTTCTTCGAGTCGATCCCTATTTTTCGCCGAGTTGAATGAGTCGAGTCCTAGGTTTTAGCTGCGTTGACCAAGTAGGTTCGAAGGATTGGATTCGAAGGAATGCTTCGAATCGATGGAGCCGGTTCTTATTCGAATCGATCCAAATACGTGACTGTGGATCGATTCTAAGTCGCTTCAATATGGGGATTTGAGAGATCCTTCTTTGACGGACTTGAGGGTATGGATTCGAGGCAAGGTGCAGGACGGGTTAGAGGTATAGCAACTCTATGGATTCGAACTCTTCAACCTTGAGGGATACGAAGAGAGAGGCAGCATCGTGGATTCGAAGGCAGGCCATCGTGATGGATTCGAAGCAAATGGGGTCGAAGCCGATGGATTCGAAGCAGGCACTGGCTGATGGATTCGAACGATATTTCTGCCTATCGATTCGAACATGGTACCTGCTTTGATGGGTTCGAACTTAATGAAGGGGCAATGGATTCGAACCGAGCAAGATTCATTAAATCGAATCCATCATAACTTGAGCATACGAACTCGGATTGACTTGAAATTTGAGATGCGGACTTCTATGGTGTATCTTGCTATGTCCTATCAATTGTAGCTCAATCTAGACTCGGACAAAATCCATCAATATTCGTAGTAAACCGACAATCATTCAAAATTGAGAACATATGACCCTTATTTTCCAGCCAGTTCCTTGGTATCTCGGCCTTGCCAAATGGCGGGATAACAAAAGTCAAATTCTAGATTTTCAAAACTGAATTTAAACTTATTTTAAATTCTTATTTCATAATTTAAAACTCATGGTTCAAAAATACAAACCAATGTTCCTTTATACTTTAAAAGTTCAAATCTAAATTTAAATTCTAGATTTAAATTAAATTTAAACTTGAGTTTCATAATTCTGTTTCCAGATTTAAACCTTATTTTAAACTTTCAGTTGCATTTTAATTTACTTTTAAAATTTAAAACTTATACAGAAAATAGTTTCCTGTTTTGGTTTTTCATCTTAAATTTTGAATTCAAACATGTTTCAAAATTCAAAATTTAAATTATTAAATTCATAATTACATTTCACGTTTAAACTTTCAGATTGAACTTCATCTTTCAATTTTTTTAAACTTTACTTTTTAAATTTAAATAAAAAAAACAGGAACAGTTTTCTGGTTTTAGTTTAAAACCCAAACTAAATTTTAAAACTCAATAATTACAAAGACCAAGATTCAAATTATTTGAATTTATATCTAAATTCAGGTTACAAGCTAGTTTTCAAATTTGGTTTCAAATTTTAGTTTGCAATTTACTTTCTTTTCAAATTTTTGAAACCTAGAAAACAGGTTTCTGTTAAATACCTGAAACATTACAAACCCGAGCAATCCTATAATCTGCTTCGAGTAAATCACTTCCTAACTTCGAGTCATTTCCCAATTTTCCCGAGACCAACCCGAGGTAGAAACCCTGCAACCCAAAAACACTATCAACATTCACACTTCTGTATTGTGCACCCAACCACCAACTCCGGCCATCTCCGGTCCTTATCAACGACCATCCCCCATCCACCAGCAACCCCACAACAACCTTCAACCTTCAAATACCCATACTTCAACTTGAATTTGAATCCAAGTTTTATAACCAAACCTGGAACAAGTCGAACCCCCTCCACCTAAAACCTGTCAACTCCATTTCCACGCGCCTCCGGCCACCATCTCCACCCAAACTTCGACGACGACTCCTTCGAACCACCATCTACCAACACGCGAAATGTGGTTGAACTCGATCAACCGAGGGAATCACACTCGAGCAAACATAGCAACCCAGTAAACTAGGGTTCAAAACAGAAATTCCCAAATCACCATCTCAAAATTGAATTGCAATACCATTCAAAAAATTTCCTATAATCTATGGTGACTATGCAATCTTCAGAAGCAGATTCAAGCAAATCAAATGCAAGAATCAAATGTACTTAACAAAAATGAAAAATACAGTATGTTCATCTCTGCACTTGATTTACAGCATTATAAATTGTAATTTTTTGATTTAAAATTCTTGAATTCACTTATTGTTTCAATTAGTAAACCTGAAACATTAAATTCTAACATTTGAATTTTTTACTCTAAATTAATTGTTGCTCTGTATAACCTGATTTCCAGGTTACAGACAATTCAAATTTGATTCATATAAATTTGTATTTACTCTATCCTAAAACAAACATTTTTATTCAAGGGTTTGAGACATAATAGTAATCAATTCAAAACAAAGAATACAAGAATCAACAAGAGTTTGGGATTTTGAAGCACAGATATGCAGTCAGCAATAAGCATGTATCCAGGCATATACTACAGGTATAATATTCACAACCAATTCCTATAAGTTCATTTCAATTTTTAAAAAATATGAACAACCTAACTTATTTAATTAATTTTAAGAAAATGGGTTACTCACATGTGATAGATGCAGAGCACAGATTGAACATGCAGAAAGAACTTGATTTTTGCATCATGCAGAGCATAGTTTCATGAATGCAGGCTTCTTGCTTTAATGCTTTTAATCTTGATTTAAAATGCCATTATCTTGCAGGAAGCTTTAAACTTGAATGTTGGATGCTGTTGATAAACTTGCATATCTCCAGGTTTGAAAAAAATGCATGCAGTAGCCTTTTTCCCAGGTTTTAAAAGAAATGCAGGTTGATTGCTTGAATGGAATGCATGTTTGCATTTTGCAGATTTTAGAAAAAAAATGCAGGTCTTCATTTGATTAAAAATTGAAATGCAAGCATTTAGTTTTGGAGGATGCAGACTTGTATTTGAGGAGTTTGTATGTGCTTGGATACGAGGATGAAGAATATTACAGAGTTTTGGTTTACAGGAATTTTGAAATGCATTTGATTCTCAGATTTTTGGTATGAAGAGTTTTCAGCTGAGAATGTTTTTCTTTAGTTAAGAGATGAAAAATGAGAAAAGGGCAAAGGAAGAAAGAATGCAAGTTTTAAAACAATATTTTGATTTAATTTAGAAATCAAAGAAAATTAAAATTGAAACATGACACTTGTCTCAAGCTATTACATTTGTCACTTTAAAATGATGATAAGTTTACACATGTATTTTAAATGTTTTGTTATTTAATTAAGTGTTAATAAATGTTTTTGTTATTTAAATTAAGTGTTAAAGTAAATTAAACTTAATGAATGCATGTTCATATTTTAAATTGTATTTTAAATTTCAAATTAAATTAACAAATCTCATTTTATAAATTAATAGTTTAAAAAGAAAAACACAAACATTTTATAACTTATTTTAAATATCCAAACTTAAATTAAAATGAATTTTAAACTAATTAAACATTTATCTTACATATTTAAAAATCATAGAGTATTTTATTGAATATTTTTGAAAAGCTTAAATCCAAAGATAAATCATAATTCCTAATTTCAAATTATTAAAATTATGTTATACTAATTTAATTAGAAACAACTTGTCTATTTAAAATATATACAAATACATATACATTATTAAATAGAAAACAAATTCATTAGCTCATTAAAAATAAATTCACAAATTAAATATTTAAATAAAGAAAATTATTAAATCAAACCAAATTTATTAACAAAAATTATCAATTCAATTTAAATTTAAACTCAGATTATTAAATTTAAATTGTCCAAATTTCCGGGATATTACATAGATTACCAGTGTAATCTGCATCTGAATTTCTTTTTCACTCCAAAATATCACTAACCAAATTTGATAGACCAGACCATGAAGAGTGCATCTAAAATTTCAAACTCAATTTTAACAACAATTTAAATGACATTCTTTGAATTTGAATAGAAGCCATGTAAATAATCAGAAAACCGTGAATATAGAGTTAGCCGAAAAAATATTATCATCCAACAAAACACTATGTTTAATCCAAACATATATGTATGAAGTAATTCAAAGAATAGTGTTTTTAGCATAAATATAATTGGCCAACTATGTCGAACAAGTCAGAATCAAAAAAATCATCTCTTTACAACATCTCAACATTGGCTGATTTCATTCAGAATATGGTGCAGATTATCACATTTAATATATCGATCAAATAAATATACCTTCACCTGTTTTACCTTTATGATAATTTTTCGTGGTTGCCCATTGTGATTATGTCACCCTTGTACTAGGCTAAGGAACTTTGCTTTGTTGCCCGTTGTGTTTCTGGAACAGTCAAAATCCAGCGAACACTGTTGTTGTTCCTTAGCCCGCCACCAAACCTACACGATAAAAGATTTTTGTGACCTATTTGTTTTTATAGGTCCATGATTGTTAGTGGAAGAAGATTTAGAAAAATAATTTTGTGGAGACCCAAAACTGTTTATATATGTTCCTTTTGGCACCCAAATTTGTTTAACTTTGAGAGATTTTATATTCGTGCCTTTTGGAACCCAAATTGGTATGGTTTTCACATGTTTGGGTCTATACCAACAATTATTGTGACCGTGTCCATATTTTCTACAAATTGTGCACATGGAATTTTCTTGATTAATATCGCTTTCAACATTTTCAGATTGATTATATCCAAGTCCTTGTCAAGCTATATTAACAGTTTGCTTTCCTAATAGCAGATTCAACGATTTCTCACTTTTTGAAAATTTATCTAAAGTTATTGACAATTGTTGGACTTGTATTTTGAGAGATTCATTTTCGTTCAATAATTGTGTGCACTTTTTGATAGAATTTTCTCTCCTAGTATTTTCGTTCTCTTTCAAAATCAGAATTCATTTTCAAGTGATTTCATACTAATTTCTGATTTTTTAATTTCTTCTTCGAATGTTGGACACTTATCACACTTAGGGATCCTACTTTGATAGGTTTTAACTAATTGGTCAAGTTGTTCATTTAATTCTATCAAAGTGTCTTTTTGTGATACAAGTTTGGCATACTTCTCCCTATGTCGTTCAAAACAGCCATTCACTTCGAGGAAATAAATAAGTAATTCAGAGTGAGTGAGTTTTGATACCTCGCTTGGCTTCATATTGTGCTCTCTGTTTTTTAATTTTTGATTTAGAGCTGGATTTCCGCATTTGCGATTCCTCCTTTTGAATTTCTTTATTAGTAATGCCAGCTCGGCTGCTCCATCATCATCATCCTCATCACAACTGCTATTTACCACTCCTGTTAAGCACATTTCTTTAACTGAATCAGTTGTGGAGGACATCTCATTGCTGTTGACTTTTGCTCCATATATTGCATCCAAAGTATTCCAGATTTTCTGTGCATTTTCACAATGAGAGACGAAATAAAAATTATCACGATTAATATGAGAATATAATATATGCATAGCAAGAGCATTAATCGAGATAATTTCCTTATTTGTTATATCACACCCATTTTCAATAATATCCCAACATTTAATATTAACAAATTTCAAATAAAATTCCATTTTCAATTTCCAGTTCAAAAAATCTGTTCCATCGAAAATAGAAGGAATAATATTGGAACGACCCTCAACAAAAGTATTATTTGGTGGATTCATGACTCTAGAGTTAAAGAAAAATACCGTGCTCTGATACCACTTGTAGGATCTAAATTAACCCTAGAGGGGGGTGAATAGGGTTATAGCAAATTTTCTTGATTTAAACACAGAAACAAACTGCAGAAATAAATATGCTGAAAAGTAAATCACACACAAAATTTACCCAGCTTCGGCAGCCCTGCCTACTGCTGCATTCCCAGATTTCTATTAGAATTAAATAGTATCCCGCCTACAAACACTCTAACAGACTCGCAAACCCTGCTCCCGCTTACAAACACTCTAATAGACTCGCACCCCCTGCTCCCGCCTATAGAGTTTCGCAAACTCGCAAACCCTTGCTCCCGCCTATAGAGTTTTGCAAACTCGCACACCCTGCTCACTGAACTAATTCTAACTAGACAATCTGACACTACCTACAACCTAGGTGGTGATTTACCAAGACTTGACTCGAAAAGTAAATTTAAAACAAACTAAAAAATACTTTTAACTAAGAAACCCTAATATCAATTAAAACCCTTTTATATTAAAAACAAGTTGGCCCATTATATTCTTCTCCCCGTTCTCTTTTCTTTTGCTTCTGAAAAAAAAATGCGGCCTTGCTCTGAATTTAGGGCTTGAGTCTTTGATCCAAATTAGGGCTTTTTTCTTGTTTGCGACTCTCTGATGATCGATTCTGATTTACGTTGCTCTTGCTCGCTGCTTCGCTTATGATTGATTCTCTGGTTTGCGTTGCTCCTCTGTTGATCAAGTTCGTTGTTGCTTCGGTATGTAATTTGTGCTTTTTCTTCTTCTGATTTTTCGTACTTGAACTCGATCGTTCTTTTTGCACACGATGTCGATGATGAATTTGGATTTTAATACTTCGACTTGGTACCAATTGCCGATGATGAGGTTTGGGTTTATATTTGGATTTGATTGAATTTTCTACACCACCGATGATGATTTGCAGGTTGGTATTTACATGAATTCCTATACCCTAATCAATTCGATACTTTCCTAATTTTCAATTGCCTGATACGCACGGCTTTCCTGATATATTTTCACCTTGTTACTCACGGCCTTGATTTTCAAACGTTTGATTTTACTTGAGTCATACGAAACAAAATTTCCTCTTTTAAATTCTGACTTTTTCAAAGATACACATTTGAATTTCTTGACTTGGTTATCTCTGCACTTTTAATCTTTCGACTTTTACTGTGAATTACTTTAATTGATTGCCACTGCTTCGGCCATCTTTGTGTTCATCCCGGTGAGCTTCGTCTCTGGCCATCTTCTTTGATGATGTTGATTTCACTGTGACTTTGGTTATTGATATTGATCGAACTTGTTTTGATTCATCTTGATGTTCTGTAGTCATTTATGTATTGACGCTATTCTCTGTTGCACTTCCTCATTCTAGTTGTAGCTTGATACACATGTCTAGTCTTCATTGTATATTGGATTGTTGAACTCACTTGCTTTAGTTTCACCGAGTTTGGTCGGGACTTGTTTGTTTATGTCTGCATCCTGTGGTTGCTATTGAGCTTCACCTCTATTGGTGTTTCTGTGTTCATGACTGTTGTGTCATTTCTCTGCCTGCACTTAGTGTTCTGGTCATTTCATATGTGATGTTTTGATGTTGTTTCATTTCTTCAAATCTGTAGCTTGCATCACTGGTGCATGTGTATTTGCTCGAGTCACTTGTACACTTGTTGCTTCCCTAACCTTGTAGTTGTTCAATTGTCTTTTGTTCACCCATTACTGCACTGCTTGTTACTGAGTTGATATGCTTGTGATGTTCTTGTAGTCAAGGCTTTGGTTGTTGTAGTATGTCACTGTTTTTCTTGTTAAAAAAAACTGCCGTGTCACTGCCTTTGGTCTGCACTTGTGAACTATGTTGTGTCTTGTTCATTGGGCTGTAGTCTTTGTTCGTCTGCACTTGTACACTCCATACTTTGGTGTCTGGTACTCTTGTACAGCTTCGTTGTGGTTTGCACTTTCACTTGATATTGTAGTCTCTGCTTTGGTTTAACCTGTATTTGCTTCACTTGAACTTTTGTGACTTGTGGTTTGAGCCTTGTTGTTCTGTGTTTGGTCACTGATGCATACATGAACTGTTGCTCCAATTGCCATTGATGTATCACTACTTGTGTCTGCATTATCATCACTGACTCTTGACATTAAGCTTGATCTCTGTTGTTTGTTACATTGCTGCACTCATGTTTGTTGTGAATAATCGTGGTCTTGGTTGTTGCTGTGTCATTATTTACCATGTTGTTGTTCCCTGTACTTTCCTTGTACCACTGCAAAACTGCATGTTACTGTCTTGTGAGACTGTCTCTCGTATTGCTTATGACATCCATGTTGCAGCTGGTGTTTGCATCCATTCATGTTGATTTTTGAAATTTTACTTGCGTTGAATCCAGTTTCAAAAACTCGAGTTTGACCTTGTGCTCGTGTCGTGATTGCACGTGAGTTGAACCCGGCTTTTCATTTGGGTTCGACCTGTGCTCACCTGTCCCTGTAGCATTATCAAGTGTATATTGATGTGCACGGCCTTGTAGCATGTACAGTGATGCACTGTGCATGTCACACTGTTCATGTGTGATGAATTCAAATGTGAATGATGACGAACAACCCAAATAACTGAGGCAAATAATATTTTCAAAAATCGTATTTAATTTTATATTGCAAAAATATTTCTTTTTCAATTTTACTGCGTTATTGAATATTTTTGCAGATTGCTCAGATGCTGGATTCAAACTGGAATGAAGTTGAAGATAAACTACGAGTGTGAGTGATATGTAGTGAGAAAATTATGTAAACTGAATTGTGATGTAATTAGAATCAAAATTGTATATGAGAGCTTGAATTTGTATTATTCAAGATTGTAATAAATATTTGTTTGAATAAAATTTCTGTTTGAATTCAAATTCTATGTAACTTGTTCTGTTTGAATTCAAATTCTGTGTAATTTATTTTATTCAACAAATATTCATTTGATCTATGAAAAACAAAATAGTACATTACCAAATACATTTAAACGAATGTATATATGTTTATTATCATCAACAAAAATCATATAAGCGCAAAGCGCGTATTCATACAATACATTCCCAATTTGGTAATGTAGCATACGAAGTGATGTTGATCATTTGTTGATCGAAGCATGGCTTTGTGAAAAGCATAGCTTTGTGGACGAGACTTCGTCGAGCCTCACAACCCGAAACTGGTCGAAACAGGAATTTTGCAGCAAGATTACAGGGGTCGTGCTCCTAGGGTATGTCCATCTCTTTTGGATAGAGGTGGTATTATGATATGGAGCACGGATATTTAACTTATGTGGTTACTGCAAATTTATTACTTTGTGCTTGTTGGTGTCGAGCGCTCGGATAAAGGTTGGTTATGACCGGGGATGGCATATCTTTAGGTGTTACTTCCTGAAAAGGGTAATCCGGCCTTGTGTCGGTGGGGAACCATTTTGGTTCTTGGGGGCATCCCTCCAGAGGCATCCCATTTATTAAGGAAGTTCCTTAGCCTGACCATTTGTTGGAAATCCAATCATCCAATACACGCCTTGTACAGTTTTAGTTGTAGAACCTGCCATCTAATATGGTAGCTATAGTAGGCATACTATAATGGTACGTATGCTGGCAAGATTAATATTATACTTTCAAAAGGTTTTTTACACTATGCATTAATAATAATATCAAATGGTTTTCGCATATCAAGCATTTTTAATTGTCATATGGAGAAATCTCCTCCAAGTGTGCACTTGCATTGTGTGTGTGGCGGAAGGCCTTATGGCAGTTTCATTTTCCAAAAAGCATTGCGGATTTCAAATTTTAAATTCTTTTTTTATTATTTTAAAGATAAATTGTTTTTGTTTGCTTATACTAGTCCTATGACGGACCTGGAGTTTTTTTCCCTTCCTAAACTCTGGGTGCCCACAATTTTCCACACGGACAGTCTAGAGTTGGGCTTTTCAGACAATCAAATGGTAGAAGTAGATTCAGTAGCATTCAGCCGTTGGATTTTGGCTATCGCTTTGTGTTTCTCTTCCACATTTCGGACTGACCTTGCTTAGTACAACTTGATTGGGAGTTCGAGCTATTTCTGAATTGGTGCTTTAGAGATGGAGATTGCTGATGTTGGAGTTCCTTCTTTGGAGTTCAAGTTTATGTTATCTCTTTCCACTGCTGTATCTTGTCTCTGATATTTGTATCAATATATCAATTGTATCATTATTGTATCGAATGTTGTATCAAAGATATATTATTCATTTTCTTCCGCTGTATTGTTATACTTAATGTGTTATAAGCTTCGGCTCGAATCGGATTTCAATGGTTGAATTTGTGGCATTCGAGTACAAGTGAAGTACGGGTGTCGATTTTCGAACACTGAAATTCGGGTCATGACAGCGTTATCCCATACTCCGATCTTAACTCTAATTAATAAGGATTATGTTTTCAAAAACCATTTTTCGTTAAGGTATTTCATAAACCAGGCTCTGATACCAAGCCGTAACATCCTCTATCTACAGGCCCAAAACTAAGCGCTACAAATGCTGCAGTCATTTATAGTACTAGCTTCCGGCGACTAAATACAGCTATGTTGATGATATCTATAATATCAAAAGAACTTGAATATGAAACAAAACACAGATTTCAAAACAACTTTTTTTTATTACATTTAGAACGGATGTTCCATATTCTTAATACATAATCCCAATACGCTCCTATGCATAGATAAAATATACTTAATATAAAATATGCCAAGATCGGTATATGAAGATACCTCCTTGGATGACCAGAGTCATACGATCATAATAGACTTAATACAAACAGGAGGAAATGCAACAAAACATAAAACTGCAACTCCTAAATAGCTACCATTTGCCTCCTACATGCCTCTGGTAGCCTTATTCGTCACCCTACTAAACCTGAAAAAGACCTTAACCCCTCAGCCTACTCAAATTAATTTTGAGCACCGAGAGTTTAAGGGGAAAACATAAACTTCGAGTTAGACATAAAGCCTGGTATGAATAACATTACGCATCACGGTTTAATATATTAAGTAAGACCACGCCGCTTAGCGGATTGGGTTACTCCTCACTAACATCCTTTTAAAACATATCTTTAGAAAACCTTTTCCTGCAACCAAAACTGATTAAATACTATAAAGTAGTTCATTATGTAGACATACATAAATATCAGGTAATAATGAACTATCTGTTTAAACACATAAGTTTTGTTTGGATAATTTTTAACCTTTGGCTGACTCGGGCCTACCAGACAATATAATCAAACTAATCTAACACATGTTAGCTATTCTTCTTCTAGACTATCTGTTAAATAGTTCACTTCTGGATGGTCTGTGCCTAACTTAATCATCTCCCAGGTCTTCCTGATCATAATGGTTTTTCGGGCTCACGAATAACCCATCTGTATACAAACATATATTTCCTTCGGTGTATAATCATAATTTTAGTCTACCTGTGACCAAGCCCTACACACTGGAATTTTGGACAATAATTAGTTAGGGTTAATAGCTAATGTATAGGGCGCCACCCCACACTAGTCCCACCTAGTATTCTAATATCTGAGCCATTTTCAATTAAGGATTCCCTCCTATAATTTTCCTTGAAAACATTTTCAAAATGATTTAAAACCTTTAAATCAAGCTCAAACAAGGAAAATATATAATCTTTATACTTTACTCAAAATCACATTACCATGTTATATATATCTTCTTTACTCAAACCTTAGTTGATGAAAAATTTAAACATTTGAAAGTACCTCTTTCTAAATTTTTGAAAACTTCTCTTTCAAAACCAAGTGAAACCCTTTAATTTTCTAAGCCAAAAGGCCAAAACCTTATCTTTCGAAACTAAATATCAAACCTTTCAAAACTACTGAAATCATTCCTTTCGAAAGAAATAAAACTTTAGACATCCTACTTTAAATCAACTTAAAACATTGCCTTAGAAAACCTTCGGAAAACCTTCCATTTGAACCTTCTAAAACCATTCAAAGCAAACCTTTCAAAATCATTGAACTCAAACCTCTCGAAACCATTGAACTAAAACCTTTCGAAAGCATTCAACCTTTTAAACCATAAACCTTTCGAAAGCTTACTGGGTTCAATCTAAAACATGTGGAAAATCTTCTTTTAAAAATCTTTCGACTTCATTGGAAGCTACCTTTTGACTTTATCGAAAGCCCTGCTTCGAAAGCTTTAAAACGCATCATTTAAAAAAAATAGTCCCCTATTTTTAAAACAACTCCTTCGAAAGCTTTGGTTATTCTTCAACTAAAAACAAGGGTAAAACACCCAAGTCGAAAGCTCTCTTTCGAAAGCATGGAGAAGCGGCTGGTTTTTAAAGAACAGGTAAACCTTTCAACTTTGTCGGAAGGTTCAAAGCAAAACAATGATAAAGCGGCAGTAACCTTTCGACTTTGTTGGAAGTTTTAAACCCTTTATTTCAAATAATTGACCTAGTCGAAAGCAACCAAGTCGAAAGCTCTTATTCGAAAACAAAGCAGGCGATTCTTTTGGTTTATAAAACAAACATACTCCAACCTCTTTGGCAACCAACCTTTCGACTAAGTACCCATCGACCTTGTTCAATTCATTACGTACCAAGTAACTTGATACCATATGAATTGAACTTTAACATTATCGAAAGCTATAACCTTTCGACTTTGTCGGAAGGTCGGGGTTGGAAGGTTTGATGCCTAAAATGGTTGAAACATGTTAAAAGCATGATTTTCTTGTTTTTAACTTGAAAATGATAACTTTTCAACTAACCTGCCTTTATTTTTCAAATTCTCATTGGTTAATGAATACTTTTAAGAAAAGTGCCGCCACTAATTTCAGAATTAAATAATAATTTTATTTTATAAAATGCCCTTCCCCTTAATTAAATATATTAAATACTTGAATCACATACCTTAAATAATTTTATATATTCATCAAAGCACTTAGGAAAAATCTGAAAAAATTTCAAAAAATCTATTTTAATATTTTTTCCAACATATAAAAATTTCAAATCCAAATAATTATTTATTTAGCCGTAAATAATTTATAGCCCGATAAATCATTTTCTCCACTAGAAAATTAGTATATAATCCACATAAATTCAGAAAATTATGAAAATTGAAATCTATCTCTAGAATATCATTTTTGACTTATATTTAAATTTTCAAGGCATTTGGATGTCATTTAATAGGGTTTTCATATCAAATATTTCATAAATACTAATATGAACACGCATAATTCACCAACAAACAAATATTTAACTTTAATCATCAAAACATGGCATATTCTTGCAAAAACATTTCGGATCTAATTTTAAAACTGAAAACTATAAGAAAATGAGATGACGTAATTATTCACCTCAGCTTTGAGATTAAAAGGTGCGAGATTTGATGTTGAATTAGTTGATTATCTTCCTTTTCTTGAATCGTAGCTTTAATCTTTCATTGAGAACAATAAAGGTGGCCGGCCTTAAGAGTTTTTAGTTTGGTAAAAGGATAATTAACGTGAGTTTCAATTCCTAAGGGTTTAGGTATAAGCCTTTTCTATTTCCCATAACACCCTTACTCATTTCTTAACACATCAGTTTATGTTTTCTCATTTTAATTTATACATTAACTGGCACGACTACCCTTAATTTAATCAAATCTCAACCTAGTAATCTTCACATTATTTTATTCAATCTAACTAATTAAATATCCTTGATAATGTTATAAAAATACGGGGTGTTACAGGAGGTATATCTCAAACTAAGTAAGAATATTAGTAACCTTCTATATTTTTACAATGCATAGACAAAATATAATATAATACAGAGATAAAACATGTGAGACAAAATTGTGATAAATGAAAACAAATAAAATAAACAACGTAGTACCGACTACATTATGGTTCATAAGTCTACACATGCACAAATAAAATGAGTAACATCTCTTTAAGTACACATAAATGATTATGTAATAAATAAACTCTCTCATCAAATAAGTGCTAATTACAATATAACTCTACACAATAGAATAATGAATCTCCAACATTTTCCCCGAGTTGGCCCTTGTTAAGTTCAGGGTGCTCATATGGTCAAACCACTAGTGTGGTTCGATCACCTAATAGATGAGCAAATCCAGTGCTAACCCTTGGTCTTCCATGCAATGACTCATGTTTTCAAGCCCCTTGCCCAGATGCCAAGCATTAATCCATTCAAAGCACCAAAGCTTCATACCTTAAATGTCAAACTGCGAAGTTTTTGTTTGGCCAACTCGAGTCTTAGACCGAGCCACCCCACAAACACTTCCCTCCCCACTATGCCACCTATGTTGGCTCCAATGATCAAACAACTTCACTATTTTCTTAGGTTGAGACCCTATGGTGAACAACTTTGATCGAACCACTTTTTTGGCTCTTCCCAATGCTTCAATTTGCCAATTTTCATCTTGTCTTCACTTTGCCATTTTAGCAAACGCCTTAGGTGCCTTTAGCCAATTTGTGATTTGATTTGGAGCATTCGATACTAGGTCTGTCAATGGATGTTTTCGGATGCGGATAATGTCATATCTTCATCCGCATCCGAAATCATTTTCGGATATCCGCATCCGCGGATATAGATGGATATCAGATAGTTATCATATCCGCTAACAACAAATAAATCCAAAATTATAAAATGAAAATTTTAGTTTAAAATAAATATTTTTCAATCTCATTGATTATAAAGTGTTAAAAATTAACAAATATGATGATCTTAAATAGCTTTGAACAATTAATAAGCATTAAATGCATATAATATAATTACTTACTTAATAAAATAATAAACAAATATCTTTCACTGCACCAAAATACACATAATTTGAACTATAATCTTGACAAAAACCGGACGGATAATTTTCGGATGCAGATGTCTTCGTATCCGCATTCGTTTTTTCGGATATCAAAAATTTGTCCGCTTTTCGGATGCGGACGAATTTCAAATTTTTCGGATACCCATCAACAGCCCTAACCGATACCCATCTCTATAGCACTCAAAAATGCTCTCATGCATTGCTATCACATCCACACATGCAATTACAAATAAAAGAATACTAAGAATCAAGCTAATAACATGGTATAAAGATTTAATCGGTATAATAAGTGTTCGAATCGTTTAATAAACATCTAATTGTCATATATCATATGCTACCATATTAGAACAAAAACAAATTGCATGTCTCATGTTGTAGTTGATTAAAAGCGTGAAATATAGTAAAGAGTGATATTAATTTTGAATCCACTAACCAAATGTGATCAAATTTCCACCTCTAACCAATTAAAACGACGGGATTTGATTTATTTCTCTATAGACTCAAAAACCAAAATCTTTAATTTGCCTGTTAGATTGCCTTTACGCATTAACCTTGATCTTCAGTTTTTTTTTAAAATGATTATTCATTATTTATTTGAGTAAATTTGATTTTATTTTTGATTAGTGGAGCTAAGAGGGGTTTAAAAGATGAATAGAACATAGAAACTACAGCTTCAACACCAAACCCCCCCCCCCCCCCCCCCCCCCGCCCACACACACACACAAAAACCCACCCACCCCATAATCACTTAATAGCAAGTCTACGTAATTAAGTCTTAACTGAACTTTAGCCTAATCTACCAAGTCATTTTCTTATTCCTTTGCAACTTCTTACTCTTTTTCCTTTTCAACATATTTACACTCGTTTTACATATACTAAATTAAAATTAGTTTCAAGTCTAATTTTTAACAAATTAAAAGTTTTATTTAACGGCATTTAACATTGTGTATCGTTAAAAATACTTCAGCACTTCCTAACATCATGATGTGGTATCTGAAAGTGTAAAAATGGATGTCTTTAATTCCACATGATGATGTGGTCCTAAAGACACTCGATTTTACCCTTCCTGACGCCACATCGTGGTATTAGAAAATGCAAAGCCAATTAACCAATCAACAAAACTACTTGTTACAAATAACATCTTTTTATTACATCAAAACATACATAAATGCTGACTAATCTGGTTAACGTTGAACTTAGTCACTTAGGTGTTATTGGCAGCATGCTTTTAAGATTTTAACTCATTACTTAGTATATGTTAAACTATTGGCTAAACTTTTTACAAAAATGCTTAGAAGGTGGGTAGTAGCATTTCCTCTAGTTCCATTTGGGAAATATCACCGATTAAGTTAAGACTAATTAGAGATCGGGAACTATCCCCGACTTAAATTTAAAGAAGCACCTTTCAACTTTATTGTATATAAACACAAGCTCCAATGTCCAGAATGGGCCTTGTATTCGGCCTGGGTTGTGTACTCAAACACAAAATTTATTGTAGTGTTCAAGACGAAGAAGACCTTTACGGTCTGCAGCCACCGATTTGACCATTCTATGGTTTTTTGTTGCTTCAAGCGTGTGCACAACTCTAAGGCGCTATGGGCCGTGGTGTTGAAAGACGTAGGATCAACTATGGTTGGACCAAGGCCCGGACCAATTATGATAACTAGACTTTCTATACCAATATAGTTTGCATGTCGCAAAGTAAGTGAAATCAACAAATTATGTGTATTTTAGTACAATAAAAATACGTGGTTATTATTTTATATTATATGCATTTAATGCATACTATAAACTCAAAACTATTTATTATTATCATGTTTGTTTATTTTTCATATTTTTATAATCAATGAAATTTTAAAAAACTTACGTTAACCACAATTTACTATATATATCTCTATTATCGATGGTCGCTAATAGGATAAATTTCCAATATTCGTCCGTGCCGCATAAATTTGAAAATGATTTCGGATGCAACTACGAATATAGCACTATTCGTAGCTGAAAGTATCTATTGATTTACCTTTATACCTCCATATTTCTATGCAACTCTATTAGCAACTTGTTAGACCCAGTTATGCAAATCACTTATGGAAGGTACAAGCTCCTCCAAAAACAAATCACACATGGATCATGCAGAAAGAAAAAAAAATCAAATACAGTAGGAATGGTCAAGTCCAAACCATACCTAGCACTTCAATCTGCTAGTTCTGATCTGTGCCACCATATCAACCAGTGTCCTACAGTTCCTTAAGTTTACATTTGACATATTTGTCTATTAGAATGACTTCTGATCTTCATTCTTTGATTTCACCCAAAAGGAAAAGGAAAAGAAAAAGAAAAAGAAAAGAATGAGATATGCTAGATACCATCTTCATTATTACATCATAACTGTATGGTCAACAAACAGTATTGAAGTTTCAATTTGTCAAAAATTTCATAGTGAGCAGCCAAAGAAGAAGATATTTCAGTCAATGTGCTAGTAGTCAAATTCCTGATATATGAAGCAACACACAGTAACCAGACCAGATATTAGTTCATTCATTTTCCAATAACGCTTCCTTTTCTCAAATTGCTAAAGCATTACACAACGGTTTGAGGTGTAGATGCTCTCTCGGAAGCAAGATTCAAGCGCAAAGGACGGCCACCAACTTCCTAAACATTGCAAAATCATGACTCGATTAGAATAGTTTATTTATTTGTTGTTAGCATAATGCAGATTATTTGTTTACTGCTTTGTTGCTTGCATTTCTGGATGTCTAATTCTTGACATGATCTTAAATTTCCTATAATTAAAAATGAACATTTTCGGACATCAAAATAAATGAAGACTTTGTGTGTAAAGTAACTTGATTACATCTGGCAATTCTGTGTGTAAAGTAATTCGAAAATTATCACCGGGCTGATAGGTCAATTTTGCCCAATTCTTTTGTATTGCTACTAAAATAATGTCTCAAATTTTAAGATCATACTGCAGCTTGCAAGTTGATGATTTTGGATCAATTTCTATTAATGGCATACTTCATTTTAAGACCAAATTTAAGATTGAGTCAACGGATAGTATAAATGATTTTAAGATCGATTTTCTAAGTTAAGCCCATATTGCACCTAGGTAAGCATGTACACAATGTTATGAGCATATATGTATTATCCTGTTATGAGCATATATGTATTATCGTATGATGCTATTATAATTAACATAGAGTATTAATGTCATGGAATAAATGTGCAGAAACCATAAGTCATATTTACAATTCAATGAGGGGTCAAATTGCAAATATTCAATAATTGATTATTATCAGTTAATATAAATGATTGTAGTCCCCAAGAAATAGTACATCTCTTTTTCTCTTTTTCCATCGGAGAGAAATTAAAAATAAAAGAGAAACTGTTTTCTAGGAAGATCATAACCTTTGTGCAATCGATTCAATGGACTCCGGTACACTTCCGCTAATCTTTATTGTTAGTTTTCTCATGAATTAATTAGGACTAAATTCAGATTTGTTTATCAACATGTGGTATCAAAGCAATTCTAAATTGATTCTTGAGGATTTACTGTAGTATTTGATATCGGTTGCCTGAAAATGTGTGTTGCACTGTGTGTTTAAGATAATCCAGTTGCCTGTAATATTTGGGTTGCCTTAAGCATAATTCAATTGCCTAAAACATTGTTGGGTAGCCTGAAACATTATTGGGTTACTATGATCGCCGTGTAATCCAATAACCAGTATGATTCATTATATATTTAATATTAAGTTGGCTTGGTGATTGATTTCTTACTTTGCGACATGTTATATAAATCATTATCGAGCGATGGCTATTCTTATATTTGCTTATAATCAAACTTTGATGTTTATTGAGTATCTTTATAACGCAGCAAGCATTTCAAAAGCAATCATGCCTTCGCATATATGAGTTACATTGATATGTAACATCCTAGAAATTCAAGTAAACATATATTATTGGCAACATATGTGTACTAAGATTATGGCTTTGAAATGCGTACCATTTTTTATCAAGAAACATTTATAATCCTGTAGGGTAATGCAGTACACATTTGGTTGTTGAGTACATACTTATACTCTGATTTTTTTTAAAGGATATTTAACATTTTAAATAGATTAATTGAAACAAAATATCACTAAAGTGATCACTTTTGTGTAGAATAATTTAATTAAAATATCAAAATAATCGTGTGCATGTAATTCATGCATTTATTAACAAACTCAAAGGTGAATTGGTATTTGGCCGAATTTCATGCATACTTGTGCTGATAAATGTGTGACAATTATAAGGTATTTTATATGAACAATATGTTAGTTCAAAGATTGCATATTGTGTGGCATAATTTATTGTCAATGATCGCTACAACAAGAGTACCGTTTACAGTTAATATTATTGTGCAAAGGCTTGATATTAATGATGTGTTTGGTACCTTGAGATGAGATTAACCATTATTTGAATTTATTATTTTATATGAGTTCTTATATGAACGTGTTATTTATATAATTATCATGTTCACTTTTCAGCTGTTGCTACTGTATCTGCCAACCTTAATTCAGTACCGGTCCTTAACGGTAATAACTTTAAAAACTGAAAGAAGAACATTTTTATTGTTCTTGGCTGCATGGATCTTGACCTTACATTAAGAATGGATCGGTCTGCTTCTCTTACGTATGCTAGTTCCTCCGAGGAAAGGAGGATTTTTGGGAAGTGGGACCGTTCAAATCACACGAGTCTTATGATCATCAAGCGCAGCGTAACCGAGGCTTTTAGGGGTGCGGTGTCTGAGGAGATCACCGACGCCACAACTTTTCTTACTGAAATGGAAAAACGCTTTACAAAAAGCGATAAGGCGGAAACAAATACTCTTTTGAAGAAACTTATTTCCATGAAATTCAAGGACAATGAAAGCATAAGCGGATACATTATGGAAATGTCCCACCTTGCTTCAAAGCTGAAGGCACTAAAGCTTGAACCTTCGAATGACTTGCTTGTGCGTTTGGTGCTTATCTCTTTCTCCACAATTCAGTCAATTCAAGGTCAGTTACAACTGTCCAAAGGAGAAGTGGACTCTTAATGAGCTCATTTCATTTTGTGTTCAAGAGGAAGAAAGATTGAAACAAGAAAAGACTCAAAGTGCTCATTTGGCAAGCACCTCTAAGAATAAGGGCAAGAAAAGAAAATTTAAGAATGAAGCTGCTAAGGATCCAGCTCAAAAGAAACAACAGGAACAGAGGGTTGTTTTTTTGTCACAAGGCTGGACTTGTGAAGGAATGTACCAAATATCATGCATGATGTGCAAAAAAAAAGTATGTTTCTTACTTTGGTCTGCTCTGAAGTTAATTTATCTTCAGCATCTAGAAACACTTGGTGAATAGATTTTGGTGCTACCACTCACATAAGTGCTTACATGTAGGGTTTCCTCAGCTACTGAAAGCCAAGTGATGGTAAAAGACACATCTATGTGGGTGATGGTCAATCAGTAAAAGTGGAAGCAATTATGTATTTTAGGTTGTTATTAGGAACTGGTTTTTATTTGGATTTGAAAGACATTTTTATTGTACCATCATTTAGACGGAATTTAGTTTCTGTTTCAGTATTGGACAAATTTCGATATTGTTGCTCATTTGAAAACAATCAGTTTACTTTGTCTTTGAATTTGAATGTTGTTGGAACTGATTATTTAAATGCTTATAACAATCTTTATTTGCTGGAAACAGTTGCACCCTATAATGAAACCTTACATGTGGAATCACGCACTACTAGACATAAATTAAATAAGAAAAATTCAGCATTCTTATGGCATAAGCGTTAGATCATATCTCAAAAGGTAGAGTTGAGCGCTTAATGCCTGATGACATTTTATAACCTCTTGACTTCACAAACTTTGATGTTTGTGTAGATTGTATCAAGGAAAAACAGACCAAACCTAAAAAATTAGGTGCCAACGGATCTTTAGACGTCTTAAATTCATAGATATATTTGTGGGTCATTCCCCACGGCGTCTTGGAATGGTCAATGATATTTCATATCATTCACAGATGATTACTCACGTTGTTGGCACCTATATCTCATTCATGAAAAGTTACAATCGTTGAATGTGTTCAAAGCTTATAATGTTGAAGTCAAGAATCAACTCAACAAAAGATAAAAATGTCGGATCTGATCGTGGTGGTGAGTACTACGGTCGATATGATGGCTCGGGTAAACAACGTGCAGGACTGTTCGCTAAATTCCTAGAGGAATGCGGTATTATCCCACAGTACACCTGTAACGACCCGTATTTTTACGGATCGAAAGATTGTAAAACCGTCGACATTAAGTCGTTGATGTTGATAAGTCGTTTAGAGTTTAAGTCGACCAAAGCTTAAGTCGTGAAAAAAAAATAACTCGTGTGGTGCTTAAGTCGTGGTAGCTTGGGTCGTATGAACGAGTTAGTGATATGGAGCGACCTATAGAAGTTAGGCCGTGTAATAGTTAGGTCGTGAGGAAGATAGGTCGGGTGGAGCGACTCATAGAAGCAACGACCTAAGGGTATTAGGCGACTTATATAATTAGCAACCTATAGGATGTTAACGACCTAAGAGTTGCAGCGACTTAAGGTGTTTAGCGACTTAAAATAGAAGCGACCTATAGTATAGAACGGCTTATAGGTTTGGACGACCTAAGGGTTAACGGCTTAAGAAAGTTAGGTTGCTCGAGCGACTTAAGGAGATAAGATAGGCCACCGTAGGTATTTAGGTCGTTGGGCTTTGGCTTGTTAGGTCGCTAAGCCGCGTGAGTTCTTAGCACTGTTAAGTCGTAAGCTGTTAGGTCGGCTGCTGGTTAGGTCGTGTGACCCTGTGTAGCGTTAAGTCGCATACTAGGTAGGTCGTATTGAGGCTTATGTGTTAGGTCGGCAGTACTTTAGGTCGGCAGTGTTTTAGGTCGTAGGTCATGTGGTTAGGTAGTAGGTCGTTAGGTTGGCAAGAGTTAGGTCGTGGATGACCTAAGGGGGGGCGAACGACTCATAGAATTCAGCCTATAAATAGAGGGCTTTGGTTCACTTTTTTGCACCGGATTTCGAAGCAACGAAGTGCTGCCATTTTGAAAGCTCGACTACAACACTTCTTCACTTCTTTTCTCCACTTTAATCTTGTGCTTCCATCCATCTAGATTGAAGATCAAATCGAAGATCCAAGAGCCAAAGTTAGAGATCTCCATCCATCGAAGAGAGATTTCATCATTTGAAGAGGAGCTTTGGGGGTTCAAGCTAGATCCTTTGCTGTCCAGATCTGGAGTTAGTTGATTTTGAGGTGTTTAGGTGATTCGGTGAGTGGTGGTTATCTCTCACACGGACCCAAAGAAGTATATTGGATCGGTGGTTTGTTTATGTGTTAAAGAGAGTGATTTTGTGCATTTTTCTCTAGTCTGCATGTAGATCTATTGCTCATGATGATTTGACATCTATTTTACTACATGTTCACTTATGCAAGTTCATTCATCAAGTTGTAAAGATATTGTTCATAATTCATGCTTGTTAGAATGCATGTTAGATTTGGACTCTTTATTTACGGAATTGTCATTATTGTTGTAATTGTTTATTTAGATCTTGTTTGAATGATTGATTACTTGGATTAATGTTTGATTTGATGGATTAGTTGATTGATAACTTGATTTGGACAAGTTGGTCGAAGATGATTCAAAAGCTAAGTGGAAAGGCTCTTGAATAAGGAAAGCTGCTTGTGGCATATGAAGCGGATGTTGAAGCTCATATGGATAGACTTGATGATGATGTTGAGATGAGACTTTGCCATGATGCGATGAAGCAAAGCATGATGTGAGAAAGCCTTGGTTTAATCCAGACGGGATCATCCCAAGCATGTTGATAACTCGGTGATGTGGTCCGGGTTTGTGGATAATGGTTAGCTTGAGAGGCGCTTGATCTAGTATGGGAATAGTCGTCGAGGAGGATGACTAGAAGGCTGAGATTTCATCGTTGTTGAAGGTTCTAGCATGCTCAAAGCAAGAGTACGTTGGGACGGGTCACGATGACGTTTCAAGCACGGGTCACGATGACGTGCTAGTACTCTGGACAGATGCGATAGTCCTAGGCACGGGTCACGACAACGTGCAGAGCTATGTCTAGAACCGGGGTTACCATTAGACCTTGGCAGGCGGTCATTCAACTAACGGGGAAATCAAGGCAATGATAACAGTGATAGCCAGAGTCATGAATGTTTGGATGTTTGGTTGTATCGTCACTTGGGTCAAGAGCGATGTTTTCAGGGTGCTTATCTGATCTTGGTTTAGGCTTTGGGGGTTTGTGCTTGGAAAACGCCGACCTTGACTCGAGTGATAATTACTTTGCTTTAAATGTCTGAATTGCTATGTTTGCTTCTGCTTAGTGTGTCTGGGGGCTATCACTGTAGAAAGAGGTGGAGTGGGATGGTTGGGTTCCTATTCCTTTTACCCTTTATGCTCTTTTGGTATGTTTGATAGTTGATTTACTGCTCACTAAGACTTTTGTCTAACTCAATGTTTTATGTTTAACTCTTATTACCTTGGGCTGTTCATCCATGTTGGGATGGGCAGACTAGGTAGCAGGTGACAGGTGCTGTTCTTAGTGGTCAACGCTGTTGATGACAAAGACGAGCTGGAGGCTTTTGCATATTGTTTTCTTACTATATGTACTGGAAGTTCCGCTGTTTGTATTCTCTGAGTGATATGTAGTGATGCTTGATGTATTGACTATTCAGATATTTGTATCAAACTATTACAAAGTGTATTGATGAATTTCTGATTTGAGGAGCTTCACTATATATATATATATATATATATATTTCTCTATTGTATTTTATCCATGCGCTGTGAGTTATACGATAGAGCTTATTGTTTTATCTTACCCTGACTATCGTCCATGGCTGCCTGGCACACTTTTCAGTGCACCATTTCCCTGTTTTAGTGCGGGAGTCATGGGCGGTCGTCACAACACCATGCCAGGATCACCTAACATGAATGCTACTGTTGAAAGACGAAATAGGACTCTTAAGGATATGGTAAGGGGTATGATTGTTCATTCCACCTTATCGGAGTCTCTGTGAGGAGAAGCATTAAAGACAGCAGCTTACATTCTCAATAGAGTACCAACTAAAAGAGCTGCAAAAACATCTTATGAACTTTGGACAGGTCGAAAGCCTAGTCTAAAGCACTTTGGCGATGTCCAACTGAGGCAAGGTCATATAAGCCACATGAAAAGAAATTGAACTCCAAAGCAGTGAGCAGTTACTTCATTGGTTATTCTGAGCGTTCTATGGGCTATAAGTTTTATGATCCTATAGTTATGAATATTTTTGAGACGGGAAATGCAATATTTTTTGAGGATGTTGAGTTTAGAGGGAGAAATAAAGTTAAAGACATTACTTTTGAGGAGAAATTAGATTCAAACCCAGTTTCTACTATCACTTTTGACAATGTTCGGTTTCCTACACCTATTATTGATCAAGTGAATCCAGAACCTCAAAAAGACAATTTCATACAACCCCTTATAAATGAAACAATTGTTCCAGATGAACAAACTCAACAATCCCAAGAACCCGTGTCATTAAGGAGGTCCATGAAAGAAAGAAGAAATACTATTTTAGATGATTATAATGAATTTCTCCAAGAACATGAGAATGACAATGGAGTGATGGAAGATGGCCTAATCAACTTTCATCATGCCATGAAAAGTTCTAACTCTCAAGAGTGGAGGGGTGCCATGAATGACGAGTATAAGTCCATGCAAGGCAATAAAGTTTGGAAACTTGCCTCATTACCGGAAGTTGCAAAAACAATTGGTTGTGAATGGATATTTAAAACCAAAAGGGATGCAAATGGTAATGTGAAGAGGTATAAGGCACGCCTTGTAGCAAAAGACTATACTCAAAAAGAAGACATCGATTTTATAGAGATTGTCTCTCCAGTTTCATCAAAAAGACTCTTTTAGGACAATTATGGCATTTGTTGCTCATCTTGATCTTGAGTTACATCAGATGGATGTTAAGACAATGTTTCTCGATGGCGGCATTGATGAAACAATATATATGGTACAACCAGAAAACTTTGTGTCGGGAGATCCAAAGAATAATGGTTTGCAAATTAACAAAATCCATCTATGGACTTAAGCAAGCTTCTCGTCAATGGTACCACAAGTTTCATCAAGTAATAATATCATTTGGTTTTGAGATGAATGTTGTCGATGATTGTGTGTATCACAAGTTCGGTGGGAGTAAACATATATTCCTGGTTCAGTATGTCGATGACATACTACTTGCCACTAACGATATAGGCATATTGCGCGAAACCAAGAGATTTCTATTTAAACATTTTGAAATGAAAGATCTTGGAAACGCCTCTTTTGTATTAGGTATTCATATACTTCGAAGTCGTTCTCGAGGTATTCTTGGATTATCACAAAAGAGCTATATTGATAAAGTACTCAAAAGGTTTGGCATACAAGATTGTAGACCAAGAGATACTCCTGTTGCTAAAGGAGATAAATTCAGTCTTAGTCAATGCCCCAAAAGCAACCTTGAAATTCAAGAAATGCAAAAGATTCCATATGCTTCAGCTATTGGGAGTTTAATGTATGCTCACGTACGTACGCGTCTGAATATTGCGTACATTGTTGGGATGTTAGGTAGATACTTAAGCAACCCTAGTATAGACCATTGGGAAGCAGTCAAGAGGGTTATGAGGTATCTTTAGAGAACAAAAGATTACATGCTCACTTATAGAAGATCGGATCATTTGGCGGTCGTAGGGTATTCCAATTCTCATTTTGCTAGGTGCCAAGATAGCAGAAAGTCTACTTCAGGCTATATTTATCTGTTAGTTGGTGGAGCTATATCCTGGAAAAGTGTCAAACAAACACTTAGCTTCTTCCACTAGGAAGCAGAATTTGTAGCATGTTATAAGGCATCAAACCAAGAAATATGGCTACAAAACTTTGTATTTGGGCTGCGCATTTTGAAAAATGTAGAAAGACCATTGAAGTTATATTATGATAATAAGTCAACAGTGTTGTATTCTAACAACAATAGAAGCTCAACCAAGTCAAAGCATATTAACATAAAATTCCTGATTGTGAAAGAGAGAGTGCAGAGTGGACAAATATCCATAGAGCACATTGGAACAGATTTCATGATAGCAAATCCGCTTATAACAGGTTTACCACTCAAAGTCTTTCATGAGCACACTTCTCATATGGATGTTATATTATTTGAGGATATTATGATTTAGTAGGAGTTTTTAATTTATTTGTTTAATGTTTGTTTTAAGACTGTATTTGGTTGTTTTCTGATCAGAAGTGAAGTATTCAAATCATTCACTCTGTTTTATTATTTTGATTCTGACATCACTTAAGTCAAGAAGAACTGGCTGAAAATAGACATGTTTGGTTCACATTGCATGTAATTTTCATGTTGCGCATACATGATCGATCTATGTCATTTGACTGTGTGTGTATATATATATATATATATATATATGTGTGTGTGTGTGTGTGTGTGTGTGTGTGTGTGACCATCGATGAGTTTAGTCATGATTAATATGGCGAAGACCACTTTGATCATATATATATATATATATGGTTGATGGACAAGATTGTTAAAGAATACCTTTATTCAATAGCAAATTTTGAGCTCATAACGTTGTACATTTATAAGGAAACATATGTTGCCCAAGTGGAAGATTGTTGGATTAAAAATCCTATCATGGACACATGTATTATTGTATGATGCTATTATAATTAATATAGGGTATTAATGTTATGGAATAAATGTGCAGAAACTATAAGTTATATTTACAATTTGATGAGAGATCAAATTGCAAATATCTAATAATTGATTGCTATCAGTTAATATAAACGGTTGTGATCCCCAAGAAATAGTACATCTTTTTTTCTCTTCTTTCCATCAGAGAGAAATTAAAAATAAAAGAGAAACTGTTTTCTTGAAAGATCATAACCTTTGTTCAATCGATTCAATGAACTCCGGTACGCTTTCACTAATCTTTGGTTATTTATTGTTAGTTTTCTCATGAATTGATTAGGACTAAATTTAGATTTGTTTATCAACGGTAGGAATTGCAGTTTGCTTTGATCTTTGTGCAAAATACCATGCTAAAGGTAATTAATTGATTGTGTAGCTCATACAGTTTTGGTTCATCAAGATTTTATACATGCAGGGTTTAAGCAAATTATTATTTTCAATGTGTGCGTGTGTGAGGCGCTTACTTCATCACATGCTATTAATTACAGCGGTGTGTGTGTGCATACACACACACATACACACACACACATATATGTGTGTGTGTGTGTATCCTAGCAAGTTGGTTTAATGGCAAAGAAAATACATCCACTAACATACAATTAATGAATTATAGCAAACAAAATCTGAAAAACCAAATTCATTTTACTAGAATTACAGTTTGATAACTCTAAGTAATTACAAGTACAAAAAAGAGAGTTAAAAAGAAAATACCTTTCCGTTCATGGTTTGAATAGCATTTTGAGCTTCTTCTGCAGAAGAAAAGGTAACAAATCCAAAGCCTCTCGATCTTCCTGAATCATGCTGGTAGATAACCTTAGCACCAAGCAAACCGGGTTGATCAAAAAAAGCATCCTTCAAAGACTCAGAAGTGACCGTCCATCCAAGATTACCGCAATAAACTTTATACGGGCTATCCACATACCCACGTGATTTCGAGCTACCGCGTGGAGGACCCATCATCTCACGTTCTCCTCCACGTGGCACTTCTGGGAAATTTACTTTAACCGTTCTACCTCCTATTTGTGAACCATCATACATTCTAATTGCATTGTTTGCATCTTCGTTGCTTGCCATTGTCACAAATGCAAAACCTCTGCTTCGATCGGTAACCCGGTCACATACTATCTGTAATGTTTGATTTTGCCAAATGAGCATTGTAGGGATAAAAATGAATTTTTTATTTGGAGGCACAATATAGGATGTGCCATAATGCCAATTCAAAACATGTGTGCATTCATCTAGTAAACAAAGAGTTGTTTGCAATTAGAGCTAATGCGATAGATCAGAAAATATGCTTCTCCTCTAGCTTACAAGTGCAATGTAAATAATGACACCCACATGCACAAATACAAATATTGTCTGCAGCTTAAACATTTCGTTCAAAAAGGATCTTCACGATGTTTTAAAATGTTTATGTTTCATAAGGTTAACTTTTCGATTTGTTACTAGATTTGTTAGGTTGTGACACACTAACTTAAAAGAGAACAAGTTTAAGAATACTAAATTCAAATATTTAAAAACTTTTGACCCAAAATGCACCACTATAGCTAACATAAATGAATAAAAATCAAACATTTTCCACACAGAACGAGTTATTACCTCAGCACTTTCAACAGTGCCAGCTTGGCTAAAAATTTCAGCAAGCTGAGTAGAATTCATAGAATAAGGCAGATTACCAACATACAATCTCCCTGCTTCCGCATGTGATGTGCTTACCTCCTCCTTTAAGTTTACCTCTTCAATTTCGTCTTCCTCCTCTTCGTAATTGAATTCATCATCGATTTCATTGTACGCATCATTAAAAAGGGATGATGCCTGGACAGGATGAAAAGCGGAGTAGGGTTTTGCAATGGCTTGTGGAGAAAGATGAGTCCAAGAACTTGAAATGTTCAGGGTAGGAAATGAAAGAGGAGAAGAATTGATTTTACTTTTATGCGACTGAATTGATCGAGGAACGGGAAGAAGAAGTACACGAATAGAAGAAGATGAAGTTGCCATGGCGTTTACTTGTGGTGCTTCTTATCTGTTAGTGGAATTGCCTCGGGTGTTTAACGCTGCTAAGCAATGAACCCTCAAATTACTCTTTGAAGTTGTCTATGGAGTGCTCTGGCTAAAATGAAGTGATTCATGGAACAAGTAGAGCGTAGCAACTGTGTAGTTTTTCATTTAATTACCGACTACATTGTGGTCCATGCTACCTACACGGACCGTTGTATAATTCGAAAGCGTTGAAGGTAAGAATACTCTAAAATACAACGTGTTTATGTATTTTACAGTATATTGTGGTTCATATTTGATGGCGTACATAATTTATTTTTAACTTAAACATTGCATGATAGTTATTGTTTATGAATCAGGCACCGTATAAAACCTTGTAACTAAAACAATTAATTAACATCAAACCATGTAATTCAATAATTTGTTAACTCTATTAATGAAGTAAAAAATTCTTCAAAGTTTAAGGTACAATTAAAAACTTGAAACTTGGATCAATGTTGTTAAACTCAATAAATTGGTTTGTGTACCTTGAGCAAAAGATTTAAAATAAGCAACATATTCTTATGTGAGACTAAATGAATAATTTATGGAAGATTGAATGGACGAACTATACACCTACTTTAAAGATTGGGTGCTGACAACTATATTACCTAAGTAATGTTGAACATTTAACACTTTGTGTGGCCTGCTTATTCAATTTTGAAATTAGGACTTTGACCCTTTGCCAATATATGTAGGACTGTTATGATAGTGGTTACCATTACCATTTGACAAATACCGTTACCGTATCATTTTTACTGGTAATCTAAAATTGCTTACCGTTACCGTGACCGATCGGCTGGTATACCGAAGACCGGTATACCGATAATCTGGTAACTATTACACTATTAATGGTAAATTATCATTTGTTTGAAAAAAATTCATAACTTGACATGTTTTTACACTATAGCGCATCTTCGATATACCATTTATAGTATTACTTAACAAAAGGCATAAATGAGAAAGAAAATGTAACAACCCTAGATTTTGACTATATATTTAAATTTGACTTTATTTCATTTTGAAATTAATTTAAATTTGTTTATTTGTGTGATATCATTTCTAAACATTCTTAAAATGAAAATGTAATTTTTCCAAAATTTACTGTATTTATTTCCTATTTTTAAAGGCTGTTTTCTAATTTTCTGCCATTTTCTTCATTTTAAATTTCTTTATTTTATTTTAAATTTGTTTTATTTGTGAAATTTCATCTCTAAATATTTTAAAAATAATAATAGAATTTTTTCAAAATTTACTGTATTGATTTCCTATTTTTAAGGGCTGTTTTCCCTTTTTTGCTATTTTCTGCATTAAAAATTATATTTAAATTAAATTTTAAATATTTATTTTGTGAATAAAATTTTTTTTTATGTTATTATTTATGTTTAAAAATACTTTACAAGCTCATATTAATTTTCTACAAATTATTTCATTTAATTTCAAATTTTCTAGTCTAGTTCACTGTTTTAACTATTTTTCCTTAATTTTAATCTATATAATTGATAAATGGTATATATATTTTTATATTTTTTTAAAGTTTCGAAATTTTATCTGATAATATTGTTATTTCAGAATATATAAACTTTTATAAATAATTATAGGTAAATTGAAAGGGTTTGTGACCTTTTATTTCTAATGGCTTTTGATTTTCCTGCCTTTTCACATTTTTAACTTACTTTTGCCATCAATTAGCCATAATAACTCACATACTTCAGCTGCCTACCTCCATTATTCATTCACGTACATCATTTCTCATCTCATTAAAAAAAAATTCGGCCATCACTTGTGGAGAAGTTGGTAAAATTCTATTTTTCTTTTATCTCCTTTTGTTCACTTATGCTGATTTTTCGTTTGATTTGCACTTGATCTTCTTTATCATAGGATCGGCCATGCCCCTCTCCAGCCCCTGCCACCACCACCACCACCTGAGCACGCCACCAACACCTCCTCCTCACTGACCATCCCCATCCGTACCACCTTTGGTGGTAGTTCCTTCACCAAGTTCACCAAACTCCAACATCTTGACCTAGCCAAGCACAAGCCTTCACATCCACCACTTCCACCACCCATGGCCGCCACCTACATGACCACCACCACCTCCAGCACCCTCTTCCACGTCACCACAGTGGACCCCACTCCTCTGGCCGTGACCACAGCAGCCTTGGCCGAGCTTTGTTTGCTTGAAACTTGTGATGTTGTTAGTAGTTACGCCTTGTTGTGTTGTTGTTCCATCTCCATAACTTTTGCCATCAACAAACTCATGTTAGGCCAACCTTAGCAACCCAGACCTGACCCAAAACCATTGCCTTAGACCTGTACTCCACCCCTGGCCGAGCCTATGGGATGTCGGAAGCAAGTGCAAAGCATTTCAGCTTTGTTTTATGAAGTTATTTCTAGCATAGTTTATCGTATTTTTGGTCTGAAACCTTATAATTGTTATATTGTTTGTTTGATTGGTATTCAAGGGAATTAATCCTTGGCTCCTCCATTCGTATCTGTTTCGTGCTTTTGTGCTTGTGTAGATCCCGTTTGTGCAATTCGTCGTTGTGTCATCAGCTCAAAACAGTGAGTTATTCTCACCAGACAGTTTTATACTTATATGAATAGTAAATTGATCACTTGTGAATATGTAAACTGCATCACTATATTATTATTTGCTATGTCACTATTATATGATGTTCACCCATGCTTAAACACCTATTATGACATTTATTACTGTTATATTATGCTGTTCTGTTATTTTATTCGTTTATCACACTGCAAGTTCCCTTTAGATTAGAATCACTATGGGTTGAAATGATACATACCCGAACGGACTTTAGAATAAGGGAAAATCATTATGGGCTGAAATGATAGGCCTGAATGATTTTCAAATTTATTTCATTTACTTGGGACTGCGGGTTTGAAATGATAAAACCCGGATTTTTCTTTGTAAATTACGGGTTGAAATGATATATTACCCGTATCACTTTTCCTAGTGTAGAAAATTATATACAGACCCGTAGTTAATATATTTTTCTAAAAATTTTAAAATTATTTTAGAAATGTAAATATTAAAATATTTTGATTTAAACCTAATTAAAAATGATTTTTGGTAAAATATTATTGATTTTCTGAATAATTACAAGTGAAATAGATTAACGAAAAGGTTAGAAAATTTTGAATGTAAGCTATTTTGGGAAATTTGATTTAATTATAATTTGAAATTAAATAGAATATGAAAGCATGATAAATTTATGATAATTTGAATTTAGAGGAATTTAAAGTGATTTTATATCATATTAATGATTTTAATAAAGTTGAAATGTGAAATAAATGAATATTTAAGTTGAAATTTTAAATTGTAACTAAAATTGGAACTTTTGGAATTGACTTAAAAATGAATTTTAATTAGGTAAATAAAAATATAATCTAAGTTATATTTGAGAATTTTAACTTAAGTGTTAGGTTGAAATTTAAATGTAATGAATTTAAATTTGGACACTGCAATTTAATAAGTGAATTAGTGTTAAATATGAATTTTTAAATGGAAATTTAACTTTATGAAATCATGAAATTAAAGAAAATTAAATGATGGTTATAAAAGTAAAATTATGTGATTTTATAAGTTAAAAGTGAATTATAGAAAATATAATTGTTTGATTAAACTAAGTTTTCTTTCTTTGAAACTAATGTAACACTATTACAGCATTTTAAACGCTGTCTTTTGTTAAATTTAACTATTTTGAATATAACTTTCTGTAGCAATTTCCAAATGCTGCGAAAGTTGAATTTTCACTGTTTTGATAAAATTAAGTGAATGAATGAACTTTGAAAGTTGAAAATTTTGGAAGTTTAATAATTTAATTATTAAATGTAATAACTTCACTTTTAAAGGATTTAAATGAAGTAATTTGTTGGAATTGAACTATTTTGAAATGTGAATGGTATTTTTAAATTGAATAAAAATGAATATGTTTTTCAAATGAAATGATAAGTTGATATTTTGAAATGGATTTGAAATGATATTGGATTTTGAGAAATAAATACCATTTTTGAAATTATAACTACGGGTTATAATAATGATTGGTTGTTAAAGAGACCGGGATCGGATATGGACATACTCTCTGTCGATACCGAAAACCACTTTAACAATTGTGTGCGCGGTGGAGATTCCAGAATGAAGTAGGATGGTGACGACGTTCCTAAGGTACATTTCGTGAACCTAACTCCCGTGAGTTAGCATAAGGTGACTAAAACAGGAGCGATCTCGGGCCAAAGGAGGTAGCACCTCTGGCTGAACACACTTCTTCGATACCATTCTATTACTGTTGTGATCAATTGGGTGCACCCCTTGATTTTTGGAGTGTTGTTCGGGGTGGGCGTATGTGGCTGCTGCGTTACCACCAGTCCGTGTGCGTAATTGGTATATCTACCCTGGCATTGCATTGTGTGCCGTGTCACCTACCATACCGAGCCTTTACTACAAGTTTGTCTTTCTCCTGTAGCCCGTGTGGTATCCTATGACAGTCACCCAGAGTGGAGATGGCATGATATTGGATGGATTACTGGGACTATTATGTGTGAAGGGTGATATGGGTAGCCCGGAACGCTATTTAAAAGTATGTTTATTTTACTGTAGACATTAGTATAATAGCGAAATATTACTATATAGTAAATAGTTTAACGGATCCTTAGAGGATGGGCGGTCCCAGGCATCCTTTAAGTTACTTGTATCTTTATTACAGTTCACTTGAGTTGGTTTTCATTATATAAGTATATATTGTCCTTACTCGAGTGTTTTGTGTTTTGCTTTACGCTCGGGTCAGCCTGAGTATTCACAGCTTTGGATTCTCTTCCTGGAGCTGGTCTTTCACTGGAGGTTCTACTTATCTACATATTTATCTACTTCTGTTTCAGCTGTATTAGTTTATCTCATGTATTAGTGAACTTCTATGTATTTGGGATTTCTATTCTGTTGTTTTTTTTCAGACTATATTATGTATTTGGTTTGAGACTCTGTTATAGTAGCTTCATGAACTACTATGTTATTTTATATTCCGCTGCGAGTTATTCTGTTTGTTCTGTGTCTGTGATTCTGTATATTTGATTTCATTTGCTCCAAATTTATTTACAATCTGTTATTTCGCATCATTCAAGTCCGACATGTGTGGATTATTGTTGATTTGAATGGTACGAAATTGGGGGTTGTTACAGTTGGTATCAGAGCTTTGGTTTTGGCAACCATTGCCTCTGCGGAGCAAAAACTCATTAGAGATAGGGTATTTCCACCCTAGAATGAGTGAAATTAATCTCAGAATCATATCTTTGTGAGAGACGTATTTTCAAAGTATAAAATGATTTTTCAAAATGTTTTCAAAGGATTTTCAAATGTTTTCTAACTTTCCTTTCTTTCGTATCTATCTTGTTAGGATCTTTTCTTTCTTTAAGATATTCATCCAAGTGTATTATCTTGCCTTATCTTAATTTGTCTTCGGCTTGTCTTTATTCTTATCCTAAATTCATTCTTGATATTTTTCAGGATGAATCGGGGAAATGCCAGAGTTAGGGGTCGCGGTATTGCCCCAGCTCCTCAACCTGTTGCTCCAGTCAGGTTCACTGTTCTTTGTAAGGAATTCTCTCAACTTGGTGGAACCCCATTCACCGGTTCAGAGACTATCATTAAGGCTCAGCAGTGGTTGCGGAGTCTTGAGAGGATATTTACCGGTCTTGACATTACTGATGCTCAGAAGCGTCAGCTTGCAGCCTGGCAGTTGCATGATTCTGCTTTAGATTGGTGGGAGTCCGTTACGGCTAACATCGTCGAGGCTGATCTCACTTGGGAGCAGTTTAGGTATCTTTTGGGTTATCTTAATTTTGTTCCTATTTTTCCTTTCTTTGAATCTATCTTAAGCTTGTTTTCTGTATCTCTTTTCCAGGGAGGCTTTTGTGGCAAAATGGATGTCAGAAGCCGGGAAATCTCAGCTTTATCGTGAGTTTATGGATCTGAAGCAGGGTACCATGTCTTTTGCTGAGTATGAGAGGAAATTCAATGAACTTTCCAAGTTCGGTCCTGGCCTTATTGATACTCCTCTTAAGAAGAATGAGAAATTTATTGCTGGTGCTCGGCCAGAGTATTATAGTCGCCTTATTTCTCACGTTCATGGTTCTTTCACCCAGCTTATGGATATGGCTATTCGCTATGAGAATCCCACATCCAAAGGTCCTGCTATTTCTGGTGCTCAGTCTTCCTCTGCAGTTTCCAAGAAGCGTAAGCCAAATTTCCAGCAGCAGAAGAAGAATTGGCAGAAGCGTCCTGGTTTGGGATCTTCATCATCTGCCCCTGCTCAGAGGCAACCAGTTGATCTCTCCTCCATCACTTGCTTTAGGTGTGATCAGAGAGGGCACTATGCCAATAGCTGTCCCACATTATCTGGTGCTGCAGTTCCTCCACCTGCTCAGTCGGCTAGACGTGATCTCTGCCATATCTGTCTCCAGCCAGGTCATTTTAAGAAGGATTGCCCTACCCAGCAGAGGGGTACTCCTTCTGGTATATTTGCTGCCACTTCTGCCTCATCTCCAGTTCCTCCACCTGCCCCTGCTCCTAGTGATGACCAAGGTACACTCCAGGGTTCATTTACTTTATTTCATCATCCTGTTCGTGTGTTGTTTGATACTGGTGCTTCACACAGTTTTATTTCTGTTGATTTGTGTGATAAGTTTGAACATCTCCTTTCTCCTGAGTATACTTCTGTTCCATTATGTGTTTCAAATCTTATTGGGGGTCCTGCTAACCTTAATCGGATTTGTCGAGAGGTGAAACTTCTCCATTCTGATCATCGCTTTAGTGGTGATTTTTATATTCTGGGCTTCGATGCTTTTGATTTATTGCTTGGTCAGGATTGGTTAGTGAATCATAATGCTCATATCTCTTGTAAAGCCCGGTCTGTTCAGCTTGTTGATGATCAAGGGAATTCCTCGATTATTCAGTGCCGCATGCCTCAGGATTTTGCTGGCAACTTTATTTATTCTTTGGATTCTTCTTCCAGTGACCTTGATTCAACCCCTGTGGTTAGATTATATCCCGATGTATTTGGAGAAGTCATTTCTTTACCTCCGAAGCGGGAAATTGATTTTTGGATTGATCTTATTCCTGGTGCTCGACCTATTGTTCTTCCTCCTAGAAGAATGGCACCCCGCGAGAAGGTTGAGATGGGAAAGCAAATTGAAGACTTATCTTCCAAAGGTCTGATTAGGCCCAGTTTTTCTGAATGGGGAGCTGCGGTAGTTTTTGTCACCAAATCTGATGGTTCAATTCGGATGTGTGTTGATTATAGGGAGCTGAACAAGCTCACCATGAAAAACAGATATCCTATGCCTCGTATCAATGATATGTTTGATCAGCTTCATGGTGCCACTATTTTTCTCTCAGCTTGACCTTGCCACAGGTTTTCATCAGCTCAGGGTTGCTGAGGATAGCATTCCCAAGACTGCTTTCCGCACTGAGAATGAATTTTATGAATGGTTAGTCATGCCTTTTGGTTTGACTAATGCTCCTGCTTTCTTTGTTGATTTGATGAATCGTGTTTTTCGTGATGTGCTTAATAAATTTGTGCTAGTCTTTGTTGATGATATCCTTGTCTTCTCTAAGACTAAGGATGAGCATAAGTCGCATTTGAAATATGTTCTTGAGACTCTCAGAAATCATCAGTAAAGGCTATATTTTCTGAATGCCATTTCTGGAAGGATGAAGTCCGTTATCTCGGGCATATTGTTTCTAGTAATGGAGTCTCTGTTGATCCAGTTAAGATTGCTGCGATCAATGTAAGTCTTTCTTTTTTCTCTTTCTCTATCATTTTAATAATTCTATTTTTTTTTCCTATTGCTTTATTTTTCCCCGATTTTTCCAGGATTGGGAAACTCCAAAGACTCCATCTGATATTCGTAGTTTTCTGGGCCTTGCCTGTTACTACCGGAGATTCATTGAGAATTTTGCTCGGATTGCTGCACCTCTCACAGCTTTAACTCGGAAGAATGCCAGATTTGTCTGGAGTGATAAGTGTAAGGCTGCATTCAGTAAGTTGAAGAGCAAGCTAACTTCCGCACCAGTTCTTACTGTTCCGAATGGGAGTGAGGGATTTACAGTTTATACTGATGCTAGTCGTGAGGGTTTGGGTGCTGTTCTCATGCAGGATGGTAGGGTTATTGCCTATGCCAGCCGTCAGTTGAAGACCCACGAAGCAAATTATGCTGCTCATGATTTAGAGTTACTTGCTGTTGTCTTTGCTTTGAAACTTTGGAGGCATCATCTTCTTGGAACCAAGTTTGAGCTTTTCACAGATCATCAGTCTCTGAGATATATCTTCACCCAGAAGGATCTGAATCAGAGGCAAGTTCGTTGGCTTGAGTTTCTGGCTTCTTACGACCTCGACATTAACTATACTCCCGGTAAAGCTAATGTTGTGGTCGATGCTCTGAGTCGGAACAAGGCTTTGTTGTGTCAGCTTGTTGTTTCTTCTTCTCCTCTTCTGGATCAGATTATGGGTAAGCAGGATGAGGATGAGATGCTTAGATTGATGAAGGAGAGTGTTCGTAGCAGAGTTGGTGGTAGTAGAGGTAGTAGTGGAGCTCAGATTGATGACAAAGGGATTTTACGGATTAACGGCAGGATTTGTGTTCCGAAGGTTGATAGTTTGAGACAGGAGTTACTTCAGGAAAATCATAGATCCAGACTTTCTATTCATCCTGGTGTGTCGAAGATGTATCAGGATATGAAGAGGCTTTATTGGTGGAAGGGGATGAAGAGGGATATCTCTATCTTTGTTAGTCGGTGTGCGACTTGTCAGCAAGTCAAAGCCGATCACCAGAAGACCCTTGGTTTGTTGCAGCCCCTCGAGATTCCTAATTGGAAGTGGGAACAGGTTTCCATGGATTTCATTGATGGTTTACCGAGGACTCGGAAAGGCAATGAGAGTATCTGGGTTATTGTTGATAGACTGACCAAGTCCGCTCATTTTATTCCGGTCAAGTCTACTCGTTCTGCTTCTAGTTTATCTGAGATTTACATGAGAGAGATCGTTCGTCTCCATGGTGTTCCTCTCAGTATTGTTTGTGATCATGACCCTATCTTTACTAGTCAGTTCTAGAAGGCTTTTCAGGAATCTTTGGGTACTCGTTTGAATCTGAGCACTGCTTATCATTTTCAGACCGACGGTCAGACGGAAAGAGTAAATCAGATTCTCGAGGATCTTCTTCGTGCTTGTGTGCTTGATTATGGAGGATCTTGGGAAGATTATCTCCATCTTGCCGAATTTACCTACAATAATAGCTATCAGGTATTATCTTATCTTCTGTTTTCAGTCTATTCTTGATCTTTTTATCTATCTCATTCCATCTTTGCATTCATGCCAGTCTCAAAATGTCTCCGTTTGCTGCTTTATACGGGCGACCTTGTAGATCTCATTCTTGCTGGATTGAATCCGGTAATCGTTTGGTTCTTGGTCCTGAAGTGATTTTGGAAGCTTCTGAGAAAGTTGAGGAGATTAAGAAGAGGCTGAGAGTCGCTCAGGATAGACAGAAGAAATATGCTGATAGGCGTAGGCGAAATTTGGAATTTGTTGTTGGTGATCAGGTGTTCCTTAAAGTTTCTCCCTTGAGGAATGTCATTCGCTTTGGTCGTAGAGGGAAGCTTTCTCCCAGGTTCATTGGTCCTTTCCGCATGATGGAAAGAGTTGGTTCTTTGGCTTATCGTCTGGATTTGCCCGAGAAGCTTTCTGGAGTGCATGATGTATTCCATGTCTCACATCTTCGCCGTCATCTCCACGATCCATCTCTTATTGTCCAGCCTTCTTCTCTTGATGGTTTGGATATTGAGCCTAACCTGACTGTTGAGAGGAAGCCACTTTGTATCGTCGATAGAGATACGAAGCAGCTCAGAAGAAAATCTGTTAATCTGGTCAAAGTACAGTGGAGTACTGATGATCGAGATTGTACTTGGGAAGCGGAGGAGAGCATTCGTGCTTCGAATCCGGAACTATTCGTTTCAGGTACTATTTTGTTTCTCTATCTTGTTTCTCTTTATTTTTCCTTTCCGTTCTTTTCGAGGACGAAAAGATTTGAGTGGGGGAGAGTGTAACAACCCTAGATTTTGACTATATATTTAAATTTGACTTTATTTCATTTTGAAATTAATTTAAATTTGTTTATTTGTGTGATATCATTTCTAAACATTCTTAAAATGAAAATGTAATTTTTCCAAAATTTACTATATTTATTTCCTATTTTTAAAGGCTGTTTTCTAATTTTCTGCCATTTTCTTCATTTTAAATTTCTTTATTTTATTTAAATTTTTTTTATTTGTGAAATTTCATCTCTAAATATTTTAAAAATAATAATAGAATTTTTCCAAAATTTACTGTATTGATTTCCTATTTTTAAGGGCTGTTTTCCCCCTTTTTGCTATTTTCTACATTAAAATTTATATTTAAATTAAATTTTAAATATTTATTTTGTGAATAAAATTTTGTTTTATGTTATTATTTATTTTTAAAAATACTTTACAAGCTCATATTAATTTTCTACAAATTATTTCATTTAATTTCAAATTTTCTAGTCTAGTTCACTCTTTTAACTATTTTTCCTTAATTTTAATCTATATAATTGATAAATGGTATATATATTTTTATATTTTTTTAAAGTTTTGAAATTTTATCTGATAATATTGTTATTTCAGAATATATAAACTTTTATAAATAATTATAGGTAAATTGAAAGGGTTTGTGACCTTTTATTTCTAATGGCTTTTGATTTTCCTGCCTTTTCACATTTTTAACTTACTTTTGCCATCAATTAGCCATAATAACTCACATACTTCAGCTGCCTACCTCCATTATTCATTCACGTACATCATTTCTCATCTCATTAAAAAAATAATCGGCCATCACTTGTGGAGAAGTCGGTAAAATTCTATTTTTCTTTTATCTCCTTTTGTTCACTTATGCTGATTTTTTGTTTGACTTGCACTTGATCTTCTTTATCATAGGATCGGCCATGCCCCTCTCCAGCCCCTACCACCACCACCACCACCTGATCACGCCACCAGCACCTCCTCCTCACTGACCATCCCCATCCGTACCACCTTTGGTGGTAGTTCCTTCACCAAGTTCACCAAACTCCAACATCTTGACCTAGCCAAGCACAAGCCTTCACATCCACCACTTCCACCACCCATGGCCGCCACCTACATGACCACCACCACCTCCAGCACCCTCTGCCACGTCACCACAGTGGACCCCACTCCTCTGGCCGTGACCACAGCAGCCTTGGCCGAGCTTTGTTTGCTTGAAACTTGTGATGTTGTTAGTAGTTACGCCTTGTTGTGTTGTTGTTCCATCTCCATAACTTTTGCCATCAACAAACTCATGTTAGGCCAACCTTAGCAACCCAGACCTGACCCAAAACCATTGCCTCAGACCTGTACTCCACCTCTGGCCGAGCCTATGGGATGTCGGAAGCAAGTGCAAAGCATTTCAGCTTTGTTTTATGAAGTTATTTCTAGCATAGTTTATCGTATTTTTGGTCTGAAACCTTATAATTGTTATATTGTTTGTTTGATTGGTATTCAAGGGAATTAATCCTTGGCTCCTCCATTCGTATCTGTTTCGTGCTTTTGTGCTTGTGTAGATCCCGTTTGTGCAATTCGTCGTTGTGTCATCAGCTCAAAACAGTGAGTTATTCTCACCAGACAGTTTTATACTTGTATGAATAGTAAATTGATCACTTGTGAATATGTAAACTGCATCACTATATTATTATTTGCTATGTCACTATTATATGATGTTCACCCATGCTTAAACACCTATTATGACATTTATTACTGTTATATTATGCTGTTCTGTTATTTTATTCGTTTATCACACTGCAAGTTCCCTTTAGATTAGAATCACTATGGGTTGAAATGATACATACCCGAACGGACTTTAGAATAAGGGAAAATCATTATGGGCTGAAATGATAGGCCTGAATGATTTTCAAATTTATTTCATTTACTTGGGACTGCGGGTTTGAAATGATAAAACCGGGATCTTTCTTTGTAAATTACGGGTTGAAATGATATATTACCCGTATCACTTTTCCTAGTGTAGAAAATTATATACAGACCCGTAGTTAATATATTTTTCTAAAAATTTTAAAATTATTTTAGAAATGTAAATACTAAAATATTTTGATTTAAACCTAATTAAAAATGATTTTTGGTAAAATATTATTGATTTTCTGAATAATTACAAGTGAAATAAATTAACGAAAAGGTTAGAAAATTTTGAATGTAAGCTATTTTGGGAAATTTGATTTAATTATAATTTGAAATTAAATAGAATATGAAAGCATGATAAATTTATGATAATTTGAATTTAAAGGAATTTAAAGTGATTTTATATCATATTAATGATTTTAATAAAGTTGAAATGTGAAATAAATGAATATTTAAGTTGAAATTTTAAATTGTAACTAAAATTGGAACTTTTGGAATTGACTTAAAAGTGAATTTTAATTAAGTAAATAAAAATATAATCTAAGTTATATTTGAGAATTTTAACTTAAGTGTTAGGTTGAAATTTAAATGTAATGAATTTAAAATTGGACACTGCAATTTAATAAGTGAATTAGTGTTAAATATGAATTTTTAAATGGAAATTTAACTTTATGAAATCATGAAATTAAAGAAAATTAAATGATGGTTATAAAAGTAAAATTATGTGATTTTATAAGTTAAAAGTGAATTATAGAAAATATAATTGTTTGATTAAACTAAGTTTTCTTTCTTTGAAACTAATGTAACACTATTACAGCATTTTAAACGCTGTCTTTTGTTAAATTTAACTGTTTTGAATATAACTTTCTGTAGCAATTTCCAAATGCTGCGAAAGTTGAATTTTCACTGTTTTGATAAAATTAAGTGAATGAATGAACTTTGAAAGTTGAAAATTTTGGAAGTTTAATAACTTAATTATTAAATGTAATAACTTCACTTTTAAAGGATTTAAATGAAGTAATTTGTTGGAATTGAACTATTTTGAAATGTGAATGGTATTTTTAAATTGAATAAAAATGAATATGTTTTTCAAATGAAATGATAAGTTGATATTTTGAAATGGATTTGAAATGATATTGGATTTTGAGAAATAAATACCATTTTTGAAATTATAACTACGGGTTATAATAACGATTGGTTGTTAAAGAGACCGGGATCGGATATGGACATACTCTCTGTCGATACCGAAAACCACTTTAACAACTGTGTGCGCGGTGGAGATTCCAGAATGAAGTAGGATGGTGACGACGTTCCTAAGGTACATTTCGTGAACCTAACTCCCGTGAGTTAGCATAAGGTGGCTAAAACAGGAGCGATCTCGGGCCAAAGGAGGTAGCACCTCTGGCTGAACACACTTCTTCGATACCATTCTATTACTGTTGTGATCGATTGGGTGCACCCCTTGATTTTTGGAGTGTTGTTCAGGGTGGGCGTATGTGGCTGCTGCGTTACCACCAGCCCGTGTGCGTAATTGGTATATCTACCCTGGCATTGCCTTGTGTGCCGTGTCACCTACCATACCGAGCCTTTACTACGAGTTTGTCTTTCTCCCTTAGCCCGTGTGGTATCCTCTGACAGTCACCCAGAGTGGAGATGGCATGATATTGGATGGACTACTGGGACTATTATGTGTGAAGGGTGATATGGGTAGCCCGGAACGCTATTTAAAGTATGTTTATTTTACTGTAGACATTAGTATAATATCGAAATATTACTATATAGTAAATAGTTTAACGGATCCTTAGAGGATGGGCGGTCCCAGATATCCTTTAAGTTACTTGTATCTTTATTACAGTTCACTTGAGTTGGTTTACATTATATAAGTATATATTGTCCTGACTCGAGTGTTTTGTGTTTTGCTTTACGCTCGGGTCAGCCTGAGTATTCACAGCTTTGGATTCTCTTCCTGGAGCTGGTCTTTCACTGGAGTTTCTACTTATCTACATATTTATCTACTTCTGTTTCAGCTGTATTAGTTTATCTCATGTATTAGTGAACTTCTATGTATTTGGGATTTCTATTCTGTTGTTTTTTTTTCAGACTATATTATGTATTTGGTTTGAGACTATGTTATAGTAGCTTCATGAACTACTATGTTATTTTATATTCCGCTGCGAGTTATTCTGTTTGTTCTGTGTCTGTGATTCTGTATATTTGATTTCATTTGCTCCAAATTTATTTACAATATATTATCTCGCATCATTCAAGTCCGACATGTGTGGATTATTGTTGATTTGAATGTACGAAATTGGGGGTTGTTACAGTAAAGTTTTATATTTGGCATTATTTGACATGTTTACTGAACTAAATTTAGTCATTTGTTTGCTAAATATCAATATCAAAGCATATCACATCTATATACATGTGTTTTAAATCGACTGGTAAATTTACCATTACCACTGGTTTTGAAAAAATGTTACTGACAATTTACCGTAGAAAATGGTAAATTTACCATTACCATACGGATTAAACTTGTATACTTATATCATTCAATAATAGTAACTGATTGACTGGTGATGGTATGGTAATTGTAAATTTACCGTTACCATAACAGCCCTAAATATAGAATTGGACATCATATGAGATAAAGTATTGAAAAGTAGTAAATACAATTTGCATCTCATACAAATTCGATGTCATTTATTAAAGTAAGTCTAATCTATTGACGCTAAGGATGCATTGACATGAATTTTGTACTGACATATTTGACACATCAAATGATGACATATTTGACACATCAAATGATGTGGGCTTAGGTAATGAGTCAATATTCCCTTTTTTCGTTAATAACTTTTTTAACTCAGAGTAACATCTTTTAAGTAATTTCCCAATTTATTATCATTATATCTATTAAAAAATAAGAAAAAATAATTATTTTGAAAAAATATAAGATAAATTAACAGAATTACTTTTGTAAAAAATAATCTTTATTAATAGTTGGTTTGAAAGTGCAAACTTTTGGTCCGATCGGCTTGAAATACCAAAAATTTATCTCTACATATATTATCAAGATTTAATATAACTCAAAAATAGGATCTAACATCAAGCTTTATTTACCGATTCAAATTTTCCTCTATAGATATTACCAATCCTTCATATTAATTAAAAATAAGATCTAACAAATAAACTACTTTACAAATTTGTTTTTTATAAATTATTAATAGATACTGCAATTTAGAAATAAAAAGTCAAATTAACTTTGTATTAAACAAAGAGGGAATTAGGAAAAAGAACAAACTTTGAAAAAAAAATTAGACTAAAGGACACTAAGTTTCATTTTTAGGCTGAAGAACAAATGCAAGTTATAATTAGCATTATATTCAACTTTTACACTATACAAAATGCTAGTTATATCTCGCATTATATTCAGTTTTACATTGTAAAAAGTGCTAGTTATAATTAGCATTGTCTTTTAGTATAAAAAACCAACTTTTTGTCCTTTAGCTTAAATTTTTTTGTAAGTTTGTCCTTGTGTCTATTTTCTTATTAAACAAATATAGTTTGTACAAAAACAATTCAGGTGCCTCTACATGCTTGCACATGTCGTAATGCTCGTAACAATAATTTATTAACACCCATAGGTTGCAACCCCGTGAACCTTCCTTCACCATCGCAAACATTTTCAAAACGTGTGATTTATCAACAATTTTTTTTAGTAAAATATAAAAATCATTTCACACAAATAACGAAAAACAATATTCATAATAGAGGATTTTCACTTCAAGGGCTTATTTGTGCAGTGCAATACGTTTTAAGGACACTACTGAAAAATTTATCATTTTTAGTTATACAGAAATAATGATAAAAGAATTTATCATTTTTCTGTATAACTTAAATAGATAAATGAATTTTTAATTATGCTGTAAATTGTCCTTAAAACTAATTATTGAGAAGTTTTGTCCTTAAAACTTATTACCCTGCAAATAGAAGGCCTTTAACCTAATTTCCACATTCATGGTATTACGCTAATCAACAACTAACATTAATTTTCAAACACTGATTTTAACAAAACCAATAACATTAACGATAATCGATAATAAAAATTAAACTGCATAATTACATTATTACAATTACAAAACAAACATAATACAAACAATCTCAGCACATTCCCCCAGTTCCATCCATTTTGCTGCAGATGATGCTTTCAGTCGGGCCATGCTTGCTTCATTCTACCAACCTCGGCTAGCCAATGCAACTCTGACCAAGATCTGCTCACAAAGGTGTAGTTCATCCCATTTTGTAGTAGTGAACACTTCATATTTTCTCATTTCTGCCCATTATATGCAGAAGGAATCGGAAGAATGCACATAGTCATAGTTCAGACCTTAATAGTAGTTCTCTCCTTAACCGCAGTAGTGTAATTTAGTCCGGTTCATGTGTTTATCCTCTATTAGTTGAGACAGCTCAACTGCTTGGTCATCATGACATTTTACTGTTCATTATGTAACCTGTGATCTCTCCCATGGCGCACCTCCACTGTCTGCATCACACTGCCACGTCACGTAATTCACCATCTACAGTCGCATTATCTACAGTTGCAACGCTCTCTCGCTGATCGTTAATTATGGTTATTCGTGCAAGTCATAACAACTCTAATGGTGCACCATCATTACCTGTAGTTCAAAGGCACTGCATGTTGTCTGCCACTGTCTGCATCATCCTCTACTTGCCTGCCAAACATAGTAGCTACGCCTATTACCAGATTACATGCACCAAGTTCAGAGCAATTGCTTGCCAAACTTGAACTCCTGTCGCACATACTTTAATATTTTGTTTGCATTGATACATGCCTTCAAGGTAGCCTTGTATTGATGCTAATAAAGTCTGTTGTATTTAATTTTTCCTTGCATATGATCAACACATGCTTTAGATTATTACCAAAGATCATTTCATAATATGTTTAAACCACAAATTCGAACATTAAGAGCAGTCAATAAATATACTTAGATATTGACTTCAAGCTATATAATACATATCTTCTTTTTGTATTGTTCATTAATAACTTCCGTCCACTATTCTTTAACATTTTTCATTGATTTACATTGAACTTGATTCACACTCAAATTCATACACTCTAGTTAACAAAATAGCTACAAACCTTTAAAAGATTGAACTGACACTTAAATGAAGCTGGAAGAAGAATCAACTAAGTAATGCTAATTAATTTACATGCGTAAACATAAGACTAAATTAACAATTTGACATAAATATATAATAATTAACTAACAAACCATGATAACGCATTAAATTGAGATCATTAGCTCAACAGATCAGAAATAATCAAATATAGTTATGTTTTTGTGTCTTTTTCTTTTGTGTTTTATCAATTTTCTCCTATGATTATCACCCAGGTCTCTATTTATTATCTAGAAAAATGAAAAAAAATAACAACATAAATTATCAACAACATTTGAAAGTTAGTATTTTCAACTAAGTTCACACATGTTTCAGTTCCCTAAGAGTGAATACCCCCTCATAACTACCTACTGTAATCCAACTATATCTGTAATAGAGAATGAAATAAAAGATTGTATTTCTCGTGTATATGAAATCTGTAAACAAGTTGTGGTTATAAGCAAGAGAGTTTGGGCCAACCCGCAAGCCCACTTTAGCATTTTGTCTATATAAATACAATACAAGTATGTACAACAATTGTAGCTGAGAAATAATACAATACATCAACTTTCTTTTATATGGTACCAGAGTAGAAGTAAATTGCTTAACAGCAAATTGATCAAAATCCTCAAAAAAAGGGAAAAGAAGCTTGAATCTCATCAGAACAATCTCATCATCTGAGATTTCAATCACGCAGTTTAACAACTGTGTAACAATCTTGAAGTTTACCATCATTTGGAAGCAGTTACCTTGCCAAGAAGGGAGATATCAGAGACAAACTCATCATATATCATCCATTTGGCCCACCACTCCATCAGTTCATCAAAATTCTGATCAACTCACCTGAAGTGCCATGCCTAGAGCCACTTGTCAGATCTGAATCATCATTCAAAATGAATCTGGCTGCACTTCATCTCTGATCTGTTTGCATTACTGTTATTCAACCTTGCTGATCATCTTCTTGATAAGTTTTCATCATCATGTCAAAAGGTGGCAGTGATAACACCTACACACCCCTTCAACAATCAAGAACCACTCAGCAACAACCCAATACTACCCAAAAACTCATCAAATCTATAATCAAGCCACAAAGTCAGATCATCACCATTCAACTTGATGAATCCAATTATTTGCTCTGGAAATTCCAGATTGAGACAGCTATCAGAGGATATGAGCTGCAAGAATATATTCTTGGCACTCTAATCACTCCTCCAAGATTCAGTACAAATCATGAAGGAAAACTAGTAAGTAATCCTGAATACACAATTCATAAAAGACAAAATAGTCTAATCAGTTCTTGGTTGTTATCATCTATTAGTGCCAGTTTACTACCACAGTTAGTCGGGTGCAAAACCACACATGAAATATGGCACATCATTCAACAAATATTCAGTTCTCAATCTGCAGCCAGAATAATGCAATACAAAAGGCAATTGCAAAACTTGAGAAAAGACAATGCCAACATGAGAGAATATCTTTCTAAGGCCAAGACAATATGTGATCAGTCAGCCTCTGCTGGACATAAGATAACTGACACAGAACAAATATTGTGCATCCTAAGTGGATTGGATGAAGACTATAAAGCAGTAGTCGTTATAATATCATCTAATGAAAATCTACCATCACTGCAAAGTGTTCAATCCATTCTCATTGCACATGAGGGAAGACTAGAGCAAAAGAAACCAGCAAATTGGGAATACAATGCTAACTATGTATCAGTAAGCAAAAGTAAGAATCAAGAAAAAAAATCAAGGCAACAGAAAGCAACCAAATAACTCTCGAGGTGGTCAATCAGGCAAATTCAGGGGAAAAGGTGGCAGATGGAATTTCAATAACAAACCAATATGCCAAATATGTGAGAAATATGGTCACACTGCCAATAAGTGCTATTTCAGATTTGATGTCAACTTTACACCAGCACAGCAAGGCAACAGTAACTCAAGACCTCAAAATCCCAATGTTAACATGGTCAGTGTACAATAGGAGTCAACATCAGACAATACAAACACAAACATAGCAACACCTGAAGACATACATAATGACAGCTGGTATCCAGACTCTGGGGCAACTAATCATGTGACAAATAATATGGGCAACTTAAATCTTGGCAACAAAGAATACAAAGGTACACAGTCATTACATATGGGAAATGGTAAATCTGTAAAGATCTCTCATATTAGAAATACAAGCATTAATGGAATCAGACAGTTATACCTTAATAATCTGCTGATGGTTCCATTAATCAGAAAAATCTAATGAGTGTGTCACAATTTGTCAAAGACAATAATGTATACTTTGAGTTTCACTCTGCATATTGCCTAGTTAAAGATAATCTAACTAATGAAGTTCTTTTGCAGGGTAAAGAACATAAAGGGCTATATAAATTTGATGTACCAAATTCAAGAAATGTTGAAAATAATGAAAAATGGTGTCATATTTCTGAAATTAAAAATGCTGAAAACTTTGATGTATGGCATTGTAAGTTGGGACATCCCAGTTTGAATGTAATAAACATGTCTTGAGCAGTTGTAACAATACTCATATTAGTAAAATTCCTGATTCTTATACTCGCACATTTTGTCAAATGGGCAAAAGTCACAAGCTTGTATTTCCATATTCAAAGACTGTCTACAACAAACCTCTTGAACTTGTTGCTATAGACTCATGGGAGCCAGCCCCTATACATACTGATTATGGCTATAAGTATTATATCTCATTTATTGATGCCTATTCTAGATATGTATGGATTTACTTTCTAAAATCCAAATCTGAAACTAAAGATGTTGTATTACATTTTATTTCTAATGCAGAAAGGCAGACAAACTGTCAATTAAAAGTCATACAAACAGATGGTGGTAAAGAATTTTTACCCCTGAAAGGTTACTTTCAAATGAAGGGAATTACATAGAGATTTACATGTCCATACACTTCGGAGCAAAATGGTCTTATTGAGAGAAAACATAAGCATATAGTAGAAACTGGTCTAACACTGCTAGTACATGCATCTTTACCATTGCAATTTTGGCCAGATGCCTTCTCTACTGCAGTCTATTTAATTAATAGACTGCCTACAAAAGTTATAAAGTTTAAAAGCCCAATAGAAGTTCTATTCAGTGTCAAACCAGACTACCAAAGTCTGAAGACTTTTGGATGCCTATGCTTTCTTACCTAAGACCATACAACATACACAAGCTTGATTACAGATCCAAACCATGTATCTTCTTAGGATATGCTACTAGTCAGAAAGGATATAAACGCCTTGATGTCAATGGCAAAATATACATATCCAGACATGTTATATTTAATGAGCATGAATTTCCTTTTAGTAATGCAGCAATCAAAACAACTCAAAAAATTTGCAATTCAAAGCTTTCAATACCTCAAGTGCTACCTTAACCAGAAGTTGTCATACCAATTAATAGCATTGATCATCATGAAAGAGGTGACATCAGCCCTCAACACACAGTGCCCACAAATGAACCAGGTCAAGAATATGCTGATGCACTAGTAAGATCTGACAGTGTGACACAAGATACAAGTCATCACCCAGACCCCTATCAAGTACCGTATGACACCCAGTCATATAATACTCAACCAGAGGTTGCTGATGAAGATAGACATTCACCTACACCTGCAAACACTGGACACCATATGATGACAAAAGAAAAATGTAGGATATTCAAACCAAAGACATACAGTATTGAGTCTGAAATCACTGACCAAGCACATATCAGCCAGCAATCTTGGATGATAATTGGAAAAATGCTATGGAAGAGGAATATAATGAATTGATAAAAAACAAGACATGGGATCTTGTACCTCTACCAGTGCATAAAAATATAGTTGGATGCAGATGGACATTTAGATTAAAGAAAAATCCAGATGGATCAATTCTTAAATACAAGGCAAGATTGGCGGCAAAGGGGTATTCACAACAAAATGGATTTGGCTTTAATGAAACTTTTTCTCCTTTTGTGAAACCCACTACCATCAGAGTTATATTAGTAATTGCCTTGCATAAGAATTGGCGCATCAAACAATTAGATATTAATAATGCTTTTCTTAATTGTGAACTGCAGGAGGAAGTATATATGGAGCAGCCACATGGTTCACAAAAGGAAACAAAAATCAGCTAGTATGCAAACTCAACAAAGCACTCTATGGGCTCAAGCAAGCACCAAGAGTTTGGTTTGACAAAATGAAGACAACTTTAGCAAAACATGGCTACAACCCTACTAAGTCTGACAACTCTCTATTCATTAAATTCTTTAATAACAATAATCTATATACTGATTTATGTTGATGACTTTGTTATTACAGGAAATAACAAATCAGGAATCATGAATATCACACAATGCCTGAAAGAAGAATTCTCAATCAAAGACCTGGGGGAGCTAAACTACTTTCTTGGCATGGAGGTCAAAAGAACTTCAACATCAGAAATCCACTTAAACCAAAGAAAGTACATCAATGAAATACTGGTTAAAGCCAAAATGGACAAAGCAAATCCCTTGCCCACTCCAATGATAAGCAACAGTCATCTCTCAAAAAATAGAGGTGAACCAATTCTAAATGATAAGCAATATAGAAGCATCGTAGGAGCACTACAGTATGTTACTATCACCAGACCAGACATTTCATTCAATGTAAACAAAGTGAGCCAGTTTATGCAAAAGCCTCTTGATGAACATTGGAAAACAGTGAAAAGCATTTTAAGATATTTGAAGGGCACAATCAATCAAGGATTAATTCTGCAAGCAAGTACTACTTTATGTATTAGTGGCTTTACTGACTCAGATTAGGCTACTGATCAGGATGATAGAAGATCCACTACAGGATATTGTGTCTATCTAGGCAAAAACCCTGTATCATGGTGTGCAAAAAAGCAATCTACTGTATCTAGATCCAGCATAGAGGCTGAGTATAGAAGTATTGCTAGTGCTACTGCAGAAATCATGTGGTTAACATCACTACTAAGTAAACTACAAATTAAATTATGCAGCAAACCAACTATCTGGTGCGATAATCAAAGTTCAATCTCAATCTTAGCGAATCCAGTACTTCACTCTCGCACAAAACACATTGAACTCGATTTATACTTTGTGAGAGAGAGCAAGCAATAAACAAGAACATAGAAATCAGATACATACCTTCAACTTACCAGAAGGCCGACATCCTGACCAAGCCACTCTCCCGACTAAACTTTAGTAGATTTAGGCGAGAGCTTAATGTGGACGAAGCCGATAGTAATCTCAAATTTAAAACTCCATTCTATATTCTTGAAGCCTTTGAAGATGAAAACAAGAATCATTGAAGCCTCATCTTACAGCTCAACCAAAAGTGAAGTAGTTTCACAAATTACAAATCGTTCTTTATACTGATCAAGTTCCTTGACTCAATCAAAGTTTGATAAAGAAAGGAAATTACATCGTAGAAGCTAAAGGATCCAATTTTTCGCTGACGGCTCCAGATCTTGAGTGTTTCATTCGCAAACCCTAACCCTAGTATTGGGTTTGAGATGACGTAATAGAGAATTAAACAAACGATTGTATTTCTTGTGTATATGAAATCTGTAAACAAGTTGCAGTTATAAGCAAGAGAGTTTGGGCTAATCCGCAAGCCCACTTTAGCATTTTGTCTGTATAAATACAATACAAGTTTGTACAACAATTGTAGCTGAGAAATAATACAATACATCAACTTTATTTTATAATCTGGAAAGGCATGTAATTATTTTTAGAATCCATTAGTCAAAACATGTGTGAGCCTGTACTTGGTATATAAGAATATAATATTTACCAAATGCTATATAGGAATATAATATTTACCAGGTGTGAGCTTATATATTTTATTTAAAGCTATATAAAATTTAAACCATGTGTGTATTATCAAAAAATATCTAATCTAAGTGTGTACTAGTATTTAAAACATGAGTTATCAACAACATTTCAAACAGTTCTATACGGGAATATAATATTTACCACGTTCAAAATACAATATCTAGTAAATGGTAGACTACAATTACAATATTTCATAGAAATAAATAGCAAACACATTTTAAAAGATCACTTCTATACCACTTATATGGTTAACGAATCACCCAAATAACAGTTTTCATAGATTGAGTTATCAATAGTGGAACCAAATGAGTTGCAAAAGAATAGTACGATGGTTCAAAATGTCAGCTTTTATTAACATTCATAAGTGGAGCAAATATTGTAAAACATTAGTGATCATTCATGTACAACCTATGGATACTAAGAGAAGATAGGAAGAATAAGGTATAAAAAACACAAAAATGAGAAGGAAAAAGATGTGGATCTGATTAAGCAGCAAACTATGCATATTGAGTCCTATGGGCAGATCGGTAAGGATGATGTATAAAAGCAGGCATGTCCATTCCAAGAGAAAACATAAGCGTTGAATCACTTGAATGTCCTTATGATAATCATTTCTAAGTAATTGAAAATGCATGGAGGCGCTCTGTTTACAAAATTAAAAACTGAAAGTACAAAAGGAATTATTCTATAAAATTCAACAGGCAAGATCACAAATTCACTTCCTACCTATATGTTGAAGTTGGACATGGGAAATAATAGGTCCATTGAGTTCATGGAGAAGATAATATTACCCTATTAGTTTGCAGAAGAAGAAAATGTTTTGAGGATAGCGATTGGTATGACCATAATGTATTTAGTATTAAAAAATTCAGACGTTGTCTTTCACATTTTATCTTAGTCGAACGTTATTTGAAAGATATTTTTCAAGTTCTTGATTTTGTTCATAGACACTTATTTTTATATAAAGATAGGTTAACTATACTCTAGTATGGATATGTTCCAATTAGTATATGTGTGATATATAAGGATAATATCAGAGTTCATATATATTATTTTATTTTAATTGACAAACTATACATAAATTTATTTTCCAATAGCAATAATATACAACATTAATGACTGAAAAGATACCTGAAAGATAAATACTTATAATCTAAACATAGTAGAATAACTGAATGACCAATGTTTTTTTCCATTATAGATAGGCTTCTACTAATAACCCTAGTAAATATTGGATTGTCATCATTATGATATAGATCAAAACGAAACATTATTTGTTTTAATATATATAATACCACGTATGCAGGAAAAAAACTGCAATGCTTCTAGGATCTTATCTTCTTCACTCTTATTATTTCATCTAGATTATTGGACAATGATATTAGCCAATATGGCTATTAATAAAACAGAAAATTTTGTTATCTCTCCTTGGTTAAAAACCAAGTTGGATTTTACAACAAACTGGAATCATTATTTTAACAATAAATTCAAATTTGAAAACAAATCTCCTCTAATTGGGACCTAAAATTTACTATTGAACATGTTAAATATATGCATTGTTTGTAGTACTAATGAACCAAATGTAAGTAAAACACTAAAATTCTTCAATCCTCGTCTGAAATGTGGAAAAAGTGCAAAGCCCGTTAATTTCTTTCTTATCGCAATCTGCTACATACATACCTAAAATAAGTTAGTTCGTCTACCATTAGTATATCTTTTAAGGCATAAATATGTACAGAAAAGGAGAAATAAATGAAAACTCTATCCAGTTGTAAGAAAGTAATCAATTAAGAGGTCCTTCCTGCTAAATACTTCATGAACCTGAACTCCAACACTCAGCTATTCATATAGTGAAACTGTGATAATTATCAAAAAAATCAAGATCTAACCAATTTCGTATACAAAGCAATTGAAAAAGCAACTAATATGCACGTAAAATAATATTGTGGATTACATAATTGTATAATAAATGAGATATAAAATTGTTCAGAGTTCCCACCTATCTGTATAGGAGTAAATTTATAGGACATCATATCAACATAACCATTGAATTCCAACAATAAATCATCTAATTAGTAGATTTATGCTATTGGATTATATGGTTTAACATACAGTCGATGTTGTCATACTACAATCACCCAAATTACTATATAACAAGATTATAAATAGGTGAAATGAATACAAAGATGAAAACTACATTAGAATGTGTACAAATTCTAATCGAAATAAGAGACTGGTGATATCGCTTGTAAGAGAAGGGCTTTCCATAAGAGCATAAGGAACTAGCTACAAAACGACGTGATTATTGAAATACCCAGGACCAAAGGAATTAAATCGATCCTGAACGGGAACTCTAGATTTTGTAGAATTATGAAAGCAACTTTCTCTTTGATCTCAAAAATAGTGCTAATAAGAAAAACCACAACATTGGCTTAGAAATGCAAGGAATAATCAAGGGAATCGAGCATTCAAAATTCATGCTAATGATTTAGGGAAGATGAGGCTGTAACAGTTGTAGAAATTTTAAGAGGTGATAATGCGGTGAGAAAATAAACCCATAATTTGCCGTAACAACATCACAGTATAATACTTTTCCACATGGCAACATATTAGATATTTGGTTTTTCTTTTTCTATTTAAATAATGGATTAACATTATTCCAATTTTGTTGAGACTGAAATATATATATAATATGCACAGTCGAATAAAATAATTTGCTCAAATATCATTATAAGCAAATTCCAAAGTAGAACAGACTGAATGAATTTATTATGCATTGCCTAAAGCTACTTCCTATGTTATTCAAAATTGAACTGAACAGTAGTAATCAGAGAGGTAGTTTAACTATAGAAAGGCAAATCTACTGCAACGGATTAGAAATCCAAATTCGACTTGGTCGTAGGCCTAATCATCACTTTCTTAGCATTAGCAAGGGTGGACAATCTTACATTTTTTAAATAAAACTTTCACTTGCTGAATAATCGTAGATGCAGTGTATAGAAATAAGTTGTGAACACATTGATATGAATTTAATTAATATTTCATGCAGTTGAAAATATGTATGTGGTGATTTGAAGATGTTATTTATTAGGATATAGGCTAATTATGGCCTCACATGCATAATTGAACTAATATGCAAATGATCAATCACAAAGGATTATTTCACTTTCACTGTATAATATTCCCTAAACAATATCAATAGCTTGTTGGGAAGTAATCCCATTTGACAATTGTATTAGAGGATAATACAAAATTGATATTACATCATTTTTACCACATAAAAATTCATGTTTGAATACTACACAATTGATACAGTGATATAAAATGGAAAAAAATAAAAGAAGTTAACTTTTTTATTTCAAGTCTGTAATCTGATGCTATCAATCTACACTGATACAGAACTTAACTACTTATAGAAAGTTATATTGTCTACAAACAGTAAATTGGAGACATCAAGTCTCTCAAATCAAAAGTTGCACATGTATTTTACACAAATTCGTATTAGAGATTTGGATTAAGAACTCAAAAATATCAAATACTTTCAACGAAGTTATATAACCATATTTTTATTACCCTTAATTAGGATGTCATAATATTTCAAAGAACGTTAAAATTTTCTATCATTAGACACATCTAAAAATTACAAAAACAGAACAGAGATTATAGTAGTGGATTTATCAATAGTTCTCAAGTAAATCTAAACAAAGATCTAATTTTGTTCATTAACTTCAGAACATACAAACAATTATACATAACTCATTTTCAAAAATTAGATAAATCAAAGGGAAAATTATCGCAAACTATGACTAATTAGACGTTCTACTAGTTGAGGATGTAGCAATCGTACCTATTAGGGATTATTGTTTGTCTCATCCCGTACCTCTTTTGATATCTGAACTAGTTCGGTATGCGTTGGTTGGAAAGTCGTTCATTGTTTTCTTATTTTACCTCTTTTGTCTCATAGAACATACAAACAATTATAACGTTGAAAACATAAATCCAATAAATTTAGTATCATGATTTTTTTTGGTTTTCTGAACATTTTTATTGCTTTCAAAAAAGTGGGGGAAAATGTTAGCATAGTAAAAAAGAAAGATTATTCTTCTTATGAGGAAGTTGATTCTCATTCTTAAATACTGGTATGGGCCCGTGCTTCGCACACGGCTGTTTGTGTTATTGTATATTTTGTTTGAGCGCAAATATGTAAACAGAAAGTAAGGGTATTTTTGAAATTTCAAAAAGACACCGAGTAAATTAGTTCAACGAGTTTTCTTTATTAGTAGTAGAGATACTAGGTTTCCGTTTGCACACGAGAAGTTGGGAATATGATTCGTTGAGAAAGTAAGTTTAGTTAAATGTTGTGTCATGCCATAAATCTTGTACAGTTTGCTGATAAATGACACCTTGAGTTTACTTAAAATGACATTTGTAGAGGCATGTACGTTTGGATGCACTTATATATCAAATTATGATCCACTTATTTTCAAGTACAAAATACCTAGTGCATAAAAAGTGGAGCCGGCTATTTGAACACAAAATAGTGACACAAAAGATTTAGACCATTGAATTTTTTTGTCTTTATAGAGAAGGTGGAATTCGTAGGCAATTCAATAATGAAAATTCTTTTCGTTACTAATTGTGTTTATATTTTATGTCTAAATAGACTTTTCCATAAAAAAATTCACTACAAGAGGATTAACGATTTTCGACGGCTGACAACCGTCGGCGGCCGTCGGAAAAAGCCGTCGGAATATAGTGCGTCGGGGAGCAGTATTTCCGACGGCTTCCGACGACGCGTGCCATATCAATGTCCGACGAATTCTGACGGATTCCGACGGATCCTAACACTTGTCGGGATCCATCGGAAGCCGTCGGAAATCGCATGCTACAGGCCATCAGTAGCGGTCGGAAGCCGTCGGAAATTTTGACCTGTAAGCTGTCGGCATCCGTCGGAAGCCGTCGGAAATTTGTTGTTTTTTTTAAATTATGATGCAAATATAGCCTTCCATCCATATTTCTCTTTCAAACACTATTACATCAATACTGCACAATCCAGTATACAATATTCCAACCAAATATCAAAACCCAAACTACATAATATTCAATATACACACAAATAAATAAAATTACATCAAAATAAAATACATAATATACATATGCATACCAACGTTGACAATAACCCTAACAATAAGTGTTCTACCATGTTATAAATACACAAAATCATCAACATCCTTATCCACATCCTCATACAACCACAAAACCAAATGTATCAAACATAATTATACAAAAATCAACAATTACCTCCACCGTCTACCAAATCCTTCAAAACTAAAAAAACATACCTGAAAGAACAAGCAAGCAATGAATCAATCTCCTCCAGATCCAGAGCCAGCCGAGGAAGGGAAGTGGCCACCAAACTGCTGCATGTACTCTAGCAACTGTGCGGTCTGCATGGCCTGTTGGCGGTTCTGCTCCTCCAGCTGGGACACTCTAGTCCGCAATTCTTCTATATCTACTAGATCGCTCTGAGCTCTACTCTGCCGTCCCCTACTCTGACTACTGGCCTGCAATAATGGAAAAATGATAAAATCCAAGTTTATTATTTTGAAAAGGTCAAAATATCATATTTGAAGTATTTTAAGATAAAATAAATTATTTACCACTTGATTTCTAAATCCGTATCGTCGACCATGCTCTGCTGGATCCATAACGGACTCAAAAATAGCGTCCTCCTCATCAGTCGTCAGCTGATCTCGACCCGTATCAGCAAGGAGTTTCTGCCGCTGCTCCATAAACTTCTCCTGCATTAACAAATGAATAATATAATAACTTATTTCATTATAGTTTAACAAGCAAAACCATTACTAATACTGAATAAAATGAAATATGCTTACATGGCTTTTGCTGGATTTATCGTCCTCCCATGTATACGAAACAGTCCCGTCTGGATTAACATGCTCGACAGCATGCGTACGGGCGAACACGTCCATATAACCGACAGGACCATGTGCCTTGGCTTCCTGAAGTTGATTGTTGCATACAATTATTATACATTTAAAATCATATAGCATAAACTATTTACATTTATTATTCAGTAAATTTACCAACTCCCGCCGATACTGCTGAAACGACTTCGATCCTCCGCGATGAGTGACGGGATTCTTATTTCTATTTGCAGAGTTTCTATTCGGCTCTGTCTGTACATTCAAAATTTGATACATTATTTTTCGATCACGTCAAATTAATAATTTAAAAAAATTTAGTATACTTGCCTTCGCCTCGTCCGTCTCCTAGTATCTCAACCAAGCTTGCCACACGCTCTCTCCCATCCACCGTGGTCTCTTACCAGATTTCGTAATCTCAGATATCATGTCCCTGTAGTTCTTGCACATCTTCTTCATCCAGTATCCTCATGCCAGCATCATATCGTCTGTCTGGATGTCTATCTCAGCCTGTGTTTCACGATAAAAAGTAAAAAAAAAGATTATACTTTAAACGATAAACAGTAGAAAAATGACAAAAACGAATTAAAAATGGAAAACAGAAAAATATACATACTAGGACATCCTGCCATATACACTCTATGATGTGAGGAGGGATGTTATCCCACTTCGGCCAGCAAGCACTCATCCTACTGCAATAAGAAGCTCTAGAGACATCCAGCACAACCTTCAAGGGAAGTAGGTCGAACCCCCTGTTTTTAAGTACGATATAGATAAGTACATACGTATATCATAAAAAAAATAAGATGCTGAATAAAATTTAATTCTTACTCATCTGCTCTAGGGACTAACGAAACTACTGGACGATGTGGCTCTTGCGATGGGCCACTGCCATCGCCTCCTGATGATTGGAAAGAGCTCCTACCTCTATATGACATTATGATAAACCTGTGACATATATACACATCATTATATAAGAGAATAATAACATGATAATGAGATATATTTCATATGAAAATGACATCAACGGTATAAATTGCTTAATTAATGACTGATATGGAAATAGAAATGGAAGTGTGTTATACCTGATTCATAATGGGTGTACTCTTCCGACGATAAGCAGATTTCATTGCATTTTTAATAAAAATTGCTAAATAAATGACAAATGGAAACGACATAAAACATGTAAACAATGGTAAACAGATTTGGTTTCATAGTTACATCAGTTTCATAATACATCAAGAATTCAACATAGTTGCAAAAAAACAGATTCAAATTTATATCAGTCATCATCGTCTTCTGATTCAGATTCGGTCTCGTTTTCTACGATATTTTCCTCTGCACTGCCAAACGCTTATATCAAAACATTTGATTCATCAATCAAAGGACCAAAATCTGTATGATCGTCTGTAATTATTATTTCGTTATTTTGCTCAAGATCTGCCTGATAAGCTTCTTCGTCCAGAATATTCTTCCCATCGAATGTGAATCTGACCTTTGTTTTAAAAACTGCAGACCAATCTGCTTTATCTCTTTTTAGAGACGGAAAAGGAGCGTAATAAACTTGCAATGCTTGTTTGGCTAGTACAAAAGGATCATACTTGTGATAGTACGATGTATGCTTTATTTCGATAAGATTATAATCCTTGTGCACATTAATTCCAGAACCTGGAACATTGCTAAACCAATTGCATCTAAATAGAAACACCTCCTCCGTGGGTCATGAGAAATATGTCAGTTGCAAAATTTGTGTTTGAATGCCATAAAAACCATTTAAGCGATTTTCCGGATCGTCACTACCTTTAACAAATACACCAGTATTATTTGTTAATTTTTCTGCACCGTATTCTTTGGTGTTAAATTTATATCCATTGACGAAATATATTGGATATGTCTTGACCACTCTTTTTGGTCCCATCGCAAGATGTTTCAACCCTTCGTCAACAACACAATTTCTCGGCTCATAAACGTAATTTGAAAACCAACCGGAAAATTCTTTACTGAGATCTCCGTTCGGATGTTCACGTTCATAAACACTGTTTATACAAACAAATTATTACATTAGGTTATACACGCGCATGCATTATAGAAAAGAATAAAACACAAATTATTATTTCAGATTACCTAACAAACGGTGCAACCTCGGCACAATTTAGTAGAATATAAGTGTGTGCTACATGAAGATCTCTATCGTCTAGCCATATTTCTACACATTTTTCAGAAGGCCGACCATGTTGTCTAAAAATAGACAACATTGCTTGAGAGGACTCTTATTCATCGCCTTCGTCATTACGAGGAACACTTTCAAATGAAATATTCACATGGTCACTGAAATAGTGAGAGAATAAGAACGAAGCTTCTTCTTCGATTTAAGATTTACATATCGAACCTTCAACTCGTGTTTTTTGCCTCACTTTTTCTTCAGATGATTCAAATATCTATGCAAAATTAATTTATAGTAATTTAATCTTTCAAATGCAATTAAACTACGTGATAACATATTACATACCTCTCAAATGGATACATCCATCCATATTGGACAGGACCTCGAAGTCGTGCTTTAGATGGGAGATGAATAGGTAAATGTTCCATTACATTAAAAAACCTGGCAGAAATATTTTCTCTAATTTGCAAAGCAATATAGGAATGTCCACTTCAAGTTTACGTTAACGTTGCACTTTTAAAGTAGTCGAACAAAGCTCTTTGTAAAACATACTAAGCTCCGTTACTACCTTCCAAAATTTTAACGGCAGTAGTTCTTTGAACATAACGGGAAATAAATTTTCCATCATTATGTGACAGTCGTGACTTTTCATTCCGCTCAATCTACCATTTTTAAAGTCAACACATCTACGAAGATTTGATGATATCCCATCAGGAAATCTTAACCCTTCCACCCATTTTAACACAGCTTTAACTTGATTATTATCTAACTCGTAACATGCTTTGGGTTTTTTTACTGTCATTTGGTTTCATATGAAGCTCAAGACGTTTGCATAATTCTTCTATATCACGTCTTGATTTCAAATCATCCTTCGTCTTTCCTTTCACATTCAAAATTGTGTTAAAAACATTATCAAATACACTTTTCTCATTGTCCATCACATCTATGTTATGCCGAAGCAGAAGATGTTTCCAATACGGCAACTCCCAAAAAATAGTTTGTTTGCACCAGTTATGAACAACTGATTTGCCTTCAATTTCTGTTTGCTCGCCAGTTTCATATATCTTTGGATAGTCCCTAACAAGTTCATATATGTCTTCGCTTGACCATATCGTTGGTGGTTGTCTGGTTTCTACTCTATTAGCTAAAAAGTTTTTCTTGTTTCCTCTGAAGGGATGATTTACATGGAGAAAATATCGATGACAGTCAAACCATGAAATTTTCTTACCATGAGGTAAAGAAAACGCTCGTGTTTCATCCATGCAATATGGACATGCTAGACGACCGGCAGTACTCCATCCCGAAAGCATTGCATAGGCAGGAAAATCACTTATAGTCCATAACAAAGAAGCAAACATACAAAAAAAAATCTTCTTCGACACATCGTATGTTTCTACTCCTTCGTTCCACAGTATTTTTAACTCCTCAATCAACGGTTGTAAATATACATCGATTCCTTGTGTCGGATCGTCGGGGCCAGGAGCGACAACAGTAAGAAACATATATTGCGTTTTCATACACATCCATGGAGGTACATTATACGGTGTGACGATAATGGGACAGGATGAATATTTAGAACCAATTTGAGAAAATGGAGAAAAACCGTCCGTACATAATCCTAATCTAACATTTCGACTCTCCGCTGCAAAATTTGGATACGTTTTATCGAATTGCTTCTATGCTTCTCCATCGGTCGGATGTGTCAACATACCCTCTTCCTCTGTTCTCACGCTACCCATCTCATATTAGATGCAGTTACGGAGGATGCACATAATATTTGAAGTCTTGGAGTTATGGGTAAGTAATGCATACGCTTGTACGGAACTTCCTTCCCCTTCTTTTTTCTTTGTTTGTACCTCTCCTGGTTGCAAACTCTACAATTTCTAAGGTTTGCGTCTTCTTTCCAAAACAACATGCAGCCTTTTAAACATGTATCTATTTTCTGATAAGGTAAACCAAAAGCCGACATAAGTTTTTTAACTTCATAGTGATTTTCACACATTAGATTATCGGGCGGCATACGTCTTTTTGCAGCTTGTACAACAGCCGTAAACCCAGCTTCAGTGATGTTGTATTTTGACTTCATCGCAATGCATTCTGCGATTACTGACAGCTGAGTGCCGCTTTTACAACCATCCCAAATAGGTTTCTTAGCAGCATCTAGTAATTAAATCATAAAAAAATTTGGCTTCAATATTTGGTTCTTCAACATTTCCATCATCGTCGTCAACTTCAACCATATGAAACATTGATCGTGCTACATCTTCGACCATATTTTCTATACGAGTCGTCGAAAGTATTTCATTAATGACACTTTCAGACTCTACAGAAGTATTTGCTACAATTCTCCATGCCGATCCCAAACAGAATACTCGGGTACAAAACTGTTTTGGCACAAATGAACTTTCACAATATCTGGTAACAAATACTTCAAATGTCTACACCTACTACACGGACAACGAATTTCTGGATCGTTTCCGTTATTACTTAAAGCGAATTCAACAAACACGTTTATACCATTATATAATCTTCTTTTATTGAGCCCCTCAGTCCTTTTCTTTGGTACATCCATCTCCTACGATCAACAAAATAATCAATCAGTTTTCCTATTTGATAAAATGAGAAGTTCAAAATTTAATATTTATTTTCAAGAATACAAATTCGAAAAAGATTATTTTCATGGTCGTATAATATTTTAATTTAAAGAACAACTTCACAAATTTAAAAATATTTTCAAATAGGGCACATTTTAATTTTTAACGTATCGATATATAAAATTGTATAATTTTTTTCATTGGTCAGGCATCCTACTTCTCATTACAAACATAGTAAGCATTTACATTTCGTATATTACTTCATCTCAAACGATTCAACAAAATTTCGGCAGCATTTCCCATTTGTTCCTTGCATCGTACACAAATGCGTGTACGCAGGAAACAAAAAAGAAAAGTTAGGCCGAAATTTTATGAACCGTTTGAGACGAAGTAGTATACAAAAATGTAAATGCTTATTGTGTTCATAACTTGTCCAATACAGGGACAAATCCAATAAACATTGTACCAGATGAATATAAATGGTCGTTTTTCGAAAAAAACGACTATTTATACAACGATCATGTGCAACACTCGTCAGACGGGGTCAAAAACTCTCTAAGGGACATTTGTCAAAATTATATGCGCGGGTTTTACGAAAAAATACAGTTTTACTCACTGTTCACATTTACCAAAATATATATTAATTTAACACTTTTATTCGGCGTATTACATCAACTTAAGGCTGGTTTAATATTTTTGTCATTTTTCAATACACACGATTATAATTTAGACTCATGCATTTTTTTGTTTCATAAGTCAATACGTGCACAATATAATACTCCTAGCTCGTTCATTCATTTTATCTTATTTCAACTAACACCATATAATGATAGCAGCGCTACACACATATACAATCGTAGAATCAAGGCATACACAACGATTTACATATACATGAACAACCACAAATTAAACATGTTTTTCACAATTTCATGATAAAAGATGAAATAGGTATACTATGTGATGCTATAAACCGTTATTACGCTATTGGAAACAATTGCAATCACTAATTCGTCCTAATTTATCAATTTATGCAAATCTAGAATTAGGGTAAAAACTGAATTTTTCACAAAAATAAGAGATTATACATGAGATTAAGAGCAAGAGGTGTTGAATTCACAGCGAGGAAGGAGAAAAAATCACGAAATCAGCGATTGGAGGTGGAAAATGTTGATTTGGGGTTTTTTTTTGTTAATTTGAGTTGGCTGGAAAATGAGGAAGAAAGGCTCGGCCGAGCTGTAGGTATTCGCGATTTTCCGACAGCATCCAACGGCCGCCGATGGCCCGAATCGGAAGCCGTCAGAAAATAGCCGTCGGAGGCCATCGCCCCTCCCCATCGCTATTTGACCATTTTCTAGTGGTGTTTGTATAAAAATTACAATACAGTACTTGTGAAAATATTACAAGGTTTCAAGTGCTGTGCTACATACATTGAACTGTGTGGTAAAAAGTTTCGAATACTTTATATTGCATAGATTGAACAATGAACAAAGCAACTATGTGATAAAATATTATTTTCAACGGTTGTACAAGGAAAAGATTTGCCTTTGGTGCTAAAAAATATATGGCATTCAGCTTCAGACTGTAAAGTGAAAACAACAAATTGTTTGCAAGAGCTTAAAGAGTACAAGTTTAAATAATTATCCTTGTCATATGTATAAGTCTCAGGCAGTATACAACTTGAGTATTAATAATAAGCAAATGCTAGCCTTTGCATTGTCAGATTTATATAACTCAAGCAAGGTTCGAAATTCTGTTTTCCATTTCCATTCCGTTCATTGGTAATTTTATAATTTTTGATTCCGTTTCGGAAATTTCGAAAGTTCCGTTTTAATTCCGATTTTCTAATTCTGGTACCTTTTTTTACTTTAATTTTCTATTTACATTAATAAATATCCAATATTGTCATAAATTTATAGTACATTTTTACATTACATATGAAATACACTTTGATTAAAAAATTGTTTAAGATTCTGTATTGTTCATTTGAAATTTTAAAATTTTATTATGATTCGATGTAAATTAACAAAAGTATAACATTTTTTATCCATACACATGATTTTTTGTCCATTTATTTATTGTCCTGTTTAATTTGTTTTTCTTTTTTTAATTACTATATGTTTGTTATATATTTTTTATTTTTTTATAACTTTTTCAGTATTTGAAAAGCAAATCCGAAATTTAGACCGGAACCGAAATTTTGACTGAATTCTATTCCTGTTATGAGCGGAACCGAAATGGAATCACTGGAATAACTGTAATTTTGAACCATGAACTCAATTATTTGCAGAACTTGGGTAGTATACAACTTAGGCATTAATAATTTGCTGAACCAGGTTTTTGCAGTGCCGAACTCCTACCGCAACTCATATTTACAATTTGCCGAACTCAGGCGATATAAAAGTCAGGTATTGATAATTTGTAGAATTTAGGCATTGATAGTTTGCATAACTTAAGTGGCAACTTAGGTAATATTGAAAAGCACCATTGTTGCAGTGGATAAGTTATTTGGCTTTGGTGCGAGAGATCACAAATTCGAAACTTGCGTAGCGTGATCTGAACGTTTATTGACATGTGATATGTTGCCACAGTGATTTGTTGTATATAAAGTAATATTTCAAAAAAAACAAAAAAAAACTTATGTAGTATTGAACTTGGGTAGTATGCAAGCTTCATTTGAAGATATTAAGCATTGTCGAACCCCGTCTTGTAAACCAAACTTATTTCCTTGATCTGATTGTTGCTGATCATTTCACAATAGAGTAAGTGTTGAACTCAATATAGAGCTAGTATTACAACACACAAATATTAATGTGATGCAATTCAAATAATAACGAATTTATGATTCTAAACTAATCAATGGGAGATGCATCATAACCAATGATTAGGATGAGCATTAAAGACATACCCAGGAATGTGAATGAGCCTTAAAGTCCTACCTAGGAATGTTATATAACAATTTGTATACATTTTTAATAATGCAAGAATGTTGGTTGAATATCAATTTTGATCCAAACTTTGATTTTACGTACTGTCACTATAATGATACATCACAACATACAATCAACATTCATGGAAGTAGAAATTATACTGATAAAAAACCAAATGTCTACCAGATAAGCTGATTTGCACCGTGAAAGTTTTTAAAGTAGCACGTGGTTTTTGGGATGGTAAAACTAATGTTAACAACGTAAACAAATACCAACCAAACCGTTGAATTTTTATATGATTAAATATTTTAATGATAATTGACATATATGTCAGGACAAAAATAGGGTGTGAATTATATGATTTATTTTTTCTAGGAGGAAACCCCGATGATGATGCAACATAAATAGCTTATCTTTCTATATAGCTAAGCTGAAGCATAAAACTCTAAACGAATGGGGAATAACAAACTAGTTTTTATATATAGTAAGAGTGTACTTAATCCAAGCAGAGCACATTGATATCTTAAGGGTTGGAACGAATGACTTCTATAACATGTGTTTAGAGCATCATTTGACAAACCAATTGAGCTAATGGTCATTGATAATAACAACGTATTTTTAACATTAGTAAACAACATAAACAATTTAAAATTAAATACACATTGTACTATACGACTTCTATGTATAAGTTGTATGTTTTCTCCTAAGATTGTTGAGAAGATGAAAACAACATATATGAAATAAAAAACATGAAGTATGTTGATCAGTACATATACCTATTTTTACAGACCTTCCATGCCCGAACTATCACATAGTCTATAACTGTAGTCCTGTGAAGTTAAAACACTTAATGGTTTTATAGCGATGGAGATACAAAAAGATACATCGATGAGAAATCTGTGATATATTGAAGAAAAAAGCGGAGGCGTAAAAATATTTGGAGATAAAATCAAATCTTGAAATTTTTTCTCGGTCCTCCAACGGTTGTGTGGAAAAAAACATTATACTCACTCATATATAACAAAATCGAATAGTATTATAATATGTGCGGTTCATTTTTGATGAATAAAGTAGAGTTCTTATTTATGTTGAGCACTTAGAACTGGAACTTGCACCAACACCCTAAATTTATTGACTTAGTTTATAAGGAAAGTTGTCAAATTTCTATTTTTATATTAAATTTGCTAAAGCGGATGTTAAAATTTCTTGATTTAGCAGACGTAGCGGAAAGTAACGGGATTTAACCAGATCTACTATATAATAGCGCGCAAGTGAAAAAGCATAGAGGTCAAAGTGTGCTAAATGCTTTAGCCGAGCGTTGGTGAGACTTTAGTGGAGTTTTAATTGTATAATTGTAGCTAGGTATGTCAGTAGTAAGGATTGTGCCTGAACCCAGCCCGATCCCATTCTTATTAATACGGGTATAGGTTTAGTTTTAAGTACTCGGTTCCAACCAAAGTCCGACCCAATTATGCCAGGTACTATTTGATTACAACTGTTGGATCCGATCCGATTATTAGTTTTCTGTAGTACCAAAAACAAATGTTTATATTATTTGTTTACCATTTTTTTATTTGCGTGTAGATATTTTTACATACTTTTATTGTGAACTTGGATTCATCACCATTCAATTTGTATATTAACATTGTTTTTGCACATTTTAAAAAAATTGGAAGTTTAAATTATGACTTTAGCTTAAACACTATAAGTTAGGTAAATGAATATTATCCAATGGGCTTGAAAAGCCTTGCGGAATGGGATTGAGCATTCGGTTTGAAATACCCATCAGGTTTGCGATGGGCTTGAGTTTTGATTATTGTAACTGGAATCGAGTTTCGATTTTAAGATCCTCGACGGAACCTAACACGTTGGCAGCCTGCAACCAAACTTCATCTATACAAAAAAACTAAGTAAACATGATCAGATCATGCAAAACTATTATGCTGATATAGTTAGTTACTACTATTGTTGTGAGCTATATAAGTCTAGTATTTCCTCCATAACTCAAGTTATAATCCACATTTTTGCAATTTGAAAAATATTTTGGAAAGCTAACGCAATATATAAAAATTTACTTTTAGAAAACATAACTTGATTTAGTGGTTTTCCAGTTTAAATACTAGTCAGGAAATGGTTAAAATATGAAGTTGCATATTCAAGTGCATACTTATTATACTTCTATATATGATGCTAATATTCGAATTTGAGTTAAGATAGGTATTGAATATGCTTCTCGGGATTATCAATGATGATGTTACTTGCTTAATAATAATTTTTTTGCTTAAAATGCTAATTAAAAGGTACTTTTTTACGGTATATCGATATATATTATGATATTATCTTATTTCCCTGTATTTTGGAATGCTCCATGTTAGGATGTATGTTAGGAGATTTATATCATGTAATTATATTATGTTTTGATTTTTTGGAGTGCTCTCCATACAAAAAGACTTTGTCGAAATTTTCTTAAAAATCCAACATTTAGAATTTTTTACCATTTTTTTATCATATGCGAAAATAAAAACTTATTTAATTGAATCGATTTGTAAAGTAGCATACGATAAATGAGTCGGATGTAAGAGCCACGTAGAGGATTGTGTAAGTTGTTTGAAGTTCGTTGGAATATGAAGAAAGTCAAAGTATACGTTGTGTATGATGTTTTCGCCATAAGACGCATATTTTGTAAGAGGGGAGTCTATAACAATTATTCTTTCTACATGTTTAAACAAATAAATTTTTAATTATTAAATGCTATTTAATAAACGATTTTGATCTAATAACTTTTTCAATAATTTGTTGAAGTTGAATAAATTGATTAAGTGAATCTAAATTTTTTTGAAGTGTAAATTAATTTGAATTGGATTGAAGTATATTTATAAACAAATATCAAGAATTTGAGTTTTTAATTTGAATTGTTATAAGTAAAGAGCGAATAAATGGCAAGTGAATTAATTAATCTAGCCCGATTAAACTAGGCCCGAACCTATACTCTAGAATTTTCCCTTTCCTTTGTATTTAAGCCCAAGCCTTCCAATTTTCCCTTTCGTTTAAAACCCCATGCCCTAATTTTTAATATCATGCAGACATAAAAAAACACATGAGATGAGACATCGAATGCGCTCGTCATCGACAATACATATGGTTCGAGATCGACCTGGGTCACACATAATGATAAAGAAGGGAGGCAAGCAACTTGCGGTCATGATTTGGTTGAAGGCGAATTCAGGTGAGGCAGAGGAGGATGTGGATAACGGCTGAGGTTGGTTGATGAGTGGTGATTAGCATATGCATTCAATTGGAGGCTGTAACAGGCATTATGACCAAAAGGCATGGTGCGCATGCGAACTTAAGGTTGGCAGTGGAGAAGACTAGAACGTATTGGAGTTATGCGTTCATGCGACTGCGATTGGAGCAACGTGGAGGTGGATGTTGTATGCTAGTTGAGGTGTTTAAGCAAAGGACAACGAAGTCGATAAGATTTTACTTGGAATTTGATGAGTTCTCTCAATTCGTTACTATATCTATAATTTGATGCTTGCTAATACACCTATATATTATCTCGTTTATCATTTAAATCGTTTGGTCAGATTGCTTTGGTTGATTCATTATGTGCGATTGTTATTGTTTAGATTGTTAGAACATTGTTTGTGTTTTTTGGATGTCTAAAATGCAAAGGAGATGTTGTCTGCTTGCATTTTAATTTGGATAATTTATTTATATTGTGTGTATATTGAGCGAATGGCCGAAATTCGATAGAATTCAACTCGGCCACTCAATAAAATTTATACGGATGATTGTTGATGATTTTAGAGGACTTTACTCTGTAATTCATATTTTTGGACGTTCTATTGATTTTATGATTTTAAAAATATTTTTGAAAGTTTCGATAAATTATTTTGGTACTTTAAAATTGAATTGAAGTATATTTATAAATAAATAAAGCTGGTTGGAAAATAAAATTATTTGTTAGAAAATTATTTTGAATATCAAAGTTAGTTTTTAAAAGAGAAAATATTTTATTTGTAATAGTTAGAATATAAGGTAAAGATTTTGAATTATATTCTATGATTCAAAATAAATATAATTTATTCTATAACTTATAATTTTTTTTGGAATAATATTCAATTATAGAAGATTATTAAATAAATTTAAAGTGCTATTAGACGTTTTTCTACATGAGCTATTTGAGATTTTGAATATAAAGAAAGGGTTTGAAGTATAAATTAAAGTTTGAAATGAAAAGAATTATTCTTGGTGGTTTTATAAATTTATTTTTTAGTGTTATTTAGTTACTGAATAGTTTGTATTTGTTTCTATAATTATTTTTGACGTGTAAAGTGATTTTGAAAGCTTTGGGAAATGCATATATGAATTTGGAAATGAAATTTAGTAATTAAGTCTTATCTTGGAGTTAAATAAAGAAAGTGAATTTATTATTTAATACATACATACATACATATATATGACATCTATTTCTACGTGTTTATTTTTGTAATAAATGTTTCACTATTAAATAATAAGTTGTTGGTTGTTATATTTATTGCTAACAAGATTTCTTGTCAATGCCCCAAAGATATGCTATGAAGGATGCGTAGACATGTTTGAATAAAGGGCGTGATACCCTTTAAAATTGCCTTGAAACTTCGTTTTGTTACGAATAATTCTTGAATTAGACCTTTCGACATCGTCGAAAGGTTTAGTCTTTGAATTGAATAACCTTCCGACCTTACCGAGCTTGTTTGAGGTTACTTATAAGGGTTTACCCTTTGATTAGGTTAAGATTCTCTGAGTTAAGTTCTCTACGTTTAAGTTTCATTCTTGTCGAAGGCAAGGGTGATAGCTTTCCTTAGGTAGAATTAAGAATTCAAACACTTTAGTGGATATTTAGTAGACTTCGACTTTATTGAAATGTTAGATCATTTATACGAAGTAGGTTTCAACTTTGTCGAAAGGTATGGGAATGACCTTCTTTGGATTAAACCTTTCGAACCCAGATATTTGTATTTAGAGAATAGATTTCGACCTTGTCGAAAGGTTAGACCACTTGGTTTATAGCTTCGAAAGGTTACATATATTGTTGGAGCATAAAGAACTATCGACCTTATCAACAGGTTTAGACCACAGAGCTAATGGCTCTAGAAGGTTGCAGTAGATGTTAGAGTCAGAAGTGTTGCTGACCTTGTCGACAAGAACCTTTTGATAAAGTTAAACCTAGAAAAATGAGGTTGATCCAACAAATATTTTAGTAAACAACAAAGTAATTAACAAAACTCAAGACTTCCCTCCCTATCCAAGAAAAGTCTATTTTTATTAAATTCCCAAATCACCCAATTAGGGTTACAATGCTTTGATTAAGAAGATGCAAGATTAGAATAAGAGAATCTGATCCCCAAAACATGACCCCTTGGGTCTTATTTAAAGATGCAGGCGGTCCCCCTTTTGACTCCATGCTCTCAACTTGGACGGAAGGTCTCCCTTTTATATGCTGCTGTGAACCTTTCAACTTTGTCGAAAGGTTTGCTCCTCATATGAGATTATGGACCTTTTGACATTGTTGAAAGGTATGCTTTTCTTTATGCCTTCATGAACCTTTCGACTTTGTCAAATGATTTTCCTTCCATATTTTGTTGTGAACCCTTCGACCTTGTCGGAAAGTTGCTCTTCACTTGATTGTTGTGAACCCTTCGACCTTGTCGGAAGGTTGCTCTTCACTTGAATGTTGTCGGAGCCATGCTTCCCTCCAATGTTGTCGAAATGTTGTCTTTCAATCTTTGCTGACTTCTAAGTGTTGCCTTCTTCATAGAACCTTTCGACTTTATCGAAAGGTATCCCAATGAGTCTTAACCGGTTCGAAAGGCTTGCCACGCTTTCAAAAAGGTCAATGGGGTTGCTAATGCTTGCTTTAACTTCCTCGTCTTCTTCAAAAGGTAGGAACTTCATGGATGTTGTGAGATGGAACCTTTCGACCCCTTCGAAATGTTTGAGGCTGTTAAACTCTGATGACTACATCCCTTCGACTCCTTCGAAAGGTTTGGTCTGAGCTTCTCTTCCTTAACCTTTATTGAAGGGCCTTTTGACTTAGTCGAAAGGTGGATTTTTGGAGTAACATTTTCCCTTCCACAATTTGAAGGGATGCTTTTGACCTTCCAAGTCATCCTTGTCAAGAGCTAAGAAATCTCTCACCTCTTGGCCTTCCTACGCTGATCTGGGACGTTCATTTAAATCTTATCCAATAGTTGAGAATTTAGGAGACTTTTCTTATAAAGTACGCTTCTTTTTTTTTCCTCTTTTACCTGAAATCAGAATTATCGTGCATAAGTAAAAGAATTTTCCGAAACTTCCTAGATTTTTCTTTAAAACAACAAGGTAATTTCTCAAATTCGACTCATAATTTTTAGACTAATCTCTGCTCTTATTAGTTTTCAATCAAATTTCCAACTTTCCGAACCCCAAAATTGAAATTCAATTTTAGTTTGGTTTTTTGAAAACTTTTCCTCTTAAATCGGTTTCCCTAATTAATAAAATTCATCTTTGTCTTTGGATTTTGAAGTCGATGGTGATTAATAAAGGAAATCCCCTTATCGTGTCTAGCTTTAAATCCAAAGTCTTTGATTTAAATCTTTTGTTTTTAATCTGGGTTTTCAATTTACTATTAATCTTTATACCCCTTTTGAAATCGAGTTGAAGCGATTTCAATTTAAATTCATGTTGTTAATAAGTTAGAATTACTTATTCTTCAAGAAAATTTTGAAAACTGGATTTACAGTCTGATTTGGGGTTGGTTAAACCTATGATTACCTGGAACCCTCTCGTGTACAATTTGGCGGCATAAAATGACATTTCTACCCCTTCGAAAGAGATTGGGATGGTAATAATGGATTTGCCTTCTTAGCATCTTTTGATGGGGTCAAAAGGTATTGTGATGCCAACGTTATAAACTTTTGTCAAAAGGTTAGATAGTTAGATGGAGTGAATCTAATCCTTCGACAATGAGCTCTCGGCAAGGTTGAAGAGTTTCAAACCTTTTGGCTAATAGATTTTGACAAGGTTGAAGAGTTTCAAACGTTTCGACTATTAGCTTTTGATGAGGTTGAAATTCTTTGACCTTAGAGTTGTCTCTGATCATCTACTTCGAAACATTTAAAACGCATATGAGTTGAACCTAAAATTTTTCAACTTTAATTGGTAGAATTCATTTCGACAACATTGACCAGACCTCTCGATAATGCCAACAACACTAATGTTTTTAACTCAGGAATTTTAAGTTATTGGTTTCGACCATGTTGAAAGGTCTAGCCACTTGGCTTCATGTTATACTTGAAGCGTATCCAGGCTTCCATAGAGCTTTCGATATTGTCGAAAGGTATTGAATGGGCTAATTTTTCCTCTCTATCTTTCGACTTTGTTGATAGCTCAAGGAATTCATATTGTTATTTATTTACTTTTTAGGCTTTCAATAATGTTGAAGTATGATGGTTTTGGTTGATGCTGTCCTTTTGACATTGTCGAAAGCTTGAGTTGCTGACCTTTTGACATTGTCGAAAGCTCAAACTACATAGTTTTTAACTTAAACTTTTTACACCATTTTAAAACTTTATGTCTGTTTTCATACTTAAGTTGCTTCGGTAATTTTTTTTTAATTCTTGAATGCCTTCTAAATTCATAAACAATCAAGAGTTTTAACTAAAACGTTTTCACCTGGCAGAATCGTGAGCTCTCGTAAAGTTAAAGCCATTGCTAAGCATTCTTCCATCATATCTTAGAATGAAGTCAATGCTATTCTTAAAGATTTTGGTATTACTGGATCAAAGCTATCCCTCCTCAACCAACTGATACCATTGACAGCCCTCTTGAAGGGTACTTTGCTTACACTTCCATCCACATATGGCACAACAAATTTCTTCCTTTTCTAGAGTTCTTGGGTTCATACTTATCTCATGTTGAAGTTGCTCTGATTCAACTATCTCTAAAGGTCTATACTCGTTTACTATCTCTGGAGATATTAGCATCGGAATTTGGACTTCCTTCACTTAACGCTGAAGTTTTAAACTCCTTGACTAAGTTGGCAAGGTTGAGTAATCTCAATAAGCAGATATATGGGGTCAACGTATACAGGAAGTTAATATCATATAGTATTAACAAGTTTAAGGACTGGGAAAACCAATTTTTCTTCGTCAAGTGCTTTGCTGATGTTCGCTGGACTTTTTCTTCCCTCGTAAGTCTGTTCTAATGTCACATTTTATCTTTCTTTATGTTCTCCATTAACTATTCTCTTGCTTTTTCAGGTGAATCTTCTAAGGCACTTAATGATGTCGATAAGAAAACCGTCGATTCTCTAATCGCAGGTTCAAAACAAATTGGAAGCAGGTTGACGCTCTTAACCCCTGCAAACTTAAGAAAACATTCTTTACAACTATCTGGTCAAAGGATCCTAGGAACTCCTCCCATTGTTATGCATACTTCTCGTGGCAAGCGCTTCCTCTCCTTAGGCGATGCCGAACATTTCACTTCAATGTCTCCTATTTGCGCTGATCCTTTAGGTATATTAACGTTTACAATTTTCCTTTCTTTATCCCTGTCATTCTTTGAATTACTTTGACTGATTTTATATCCGCTTAAATTTGTTCCAGCTTTTTCCAAAGCCATCATATCTTCTTGCGGTGCTGCCTCTCCTCCGTCATCTTCTGAAGTAACATCAATTTTTGTGGCTTTTGCTACATCTAAAAGGACTTTCAAAAGAAAATTATTGAGGACTTCTGAAGATGCACCTCCGACGAAAGTGGCTAAAGTCATCGATGTGGAGAAAGAGGAGGAGCGTATATCTTGTAAACAAGCTTCGAAGAGCCCTATCGTTGAAGCTTCTGAAGATAAAACAGAGCAAATTTCAGCTACTCCCGAACCTTTTCCTCATATCACTATCTCTGACATCCCAGCCGCCCTTGCGCAAATGCAGCTTGCTTTATTGATGTCTCCTTATAAGATGCAAATTCCTCCAGAGTCGTCATCTTCTGCTCCTCCATCGACAAATTTTGATGAACTCGTCGAGCTCATCCTTCATTCGAAATCTTTTATTTCTTCTTTTTTACCATCATTCAGTCCAAACATGGGTAGAAAATTATCGCTCTTTGACGGAGCAACAACTTTTGGTAAGCTCTCATGCGATTGATCTTATCATCACTGGATATCTCTAATTGCTAACTTGTGTTTCACCTCTTGTTACATATTTTCGAGAACTGGATAGCTCTAAATGATCATGTTTCGATGTTTTTGACTGAATCCTTTAGGCTACAGTAGGAGAAATTCGAGCTAAAAAATCAAGTATCTTCTTTAACTACTATAAAAAATGAAGCTTTTACAGAGTTGAAGCGAGTGAAAGCTTTCCATGCCTGAGTTGAGAGTGATTTAGAAGTAAAGAGGCAAGCTTACCAGCTTACTACTGATGGAAAATTTGCTATGGATCTACCTTTGAAAGACACAGAGGATTAAAAAGCTCGCTTAGTTGCCAAGAATACTTCATTGAAAGACAAATTCAAAAGGACCAGAGCTTCACTCAAACTGGTTGTTCTCACTCTCTCCAATGTCAAGAAGCAAGTCTCTCAGTTTGCTGAATTCACCTTAGGGCCCATTATGCTAAAAAATTACAAAGATTCCCTCATGCTCGCATACACGGACAACTACGTGAAATGTCCTGATTTCGACTTCCCTTCTCTTGACCAAGCCTTAGCCGAAAGAGTAATGGACAAAATCAACCATATAAGGCAAGGTACCGGACCTGAGGGAGAGGAGGAGGTAGTTAATGCTGTTGAAGCTCTCTCTATTGATATCCCTTCCTTCATCATCGAATCTAATTCTGAGGAGGATGGTGATACTTATGATGTTGAAGTGGAAAAAGATGACGACGATCATGAGAGCAGTGATAATGATGATGATGGTGATGATGATGGTGGTGGTCCTGCTGAAGGCCATGGCCCTAGGGGAGATAACGGGGGTCCCTCTGGTCCCACAAAAGAAGATAGTGGTGATCAGGATAAATTCTATAAAAAGGAGCCATCCCCTCATAAAGATATGCCTCCTTCATCCCCAAGGCCATCTACTCTTCCGGAGGAGGAAACTGTCCCACCCATTCTGAGAATCTAAAAGAGAAAGAGCAGGCATCCCTAGCTCCCATTCTAGTTTCAACAGGTATGGAATTCCCTGTTTAAATGTCTTACACTTCGAAGATAATAATTAGTGCTAAATCATTTGTCTTAGATAAAGAAGAAGTTTACTTTCCCCTATAGAACAAAACTTGACAGAAAACATGCGGAAATTAAAAGGTTATATAGGGAGTTAGATAAATTGATAAAGGAGCACAATGTTCTATTTGATAAATATCATAACCTTGACAAGAGCACCTCCATATTAGCATCTTTTAAATACTAGAAGGTTGCCCCTTTATTAAAAAGTGTGCGTCTTCGATATGACACTCTCTTGAAGGAAAATCACGAGCTACTAACTCTATTCTAGATGACAATTGAAGAGAGATATTTTAGCTAACTTTTTGTATAAAGCTTATCGTAGACATTCTATTATTGATTTTTCGTACTTAGGTGAATTCAGTAGGGGTCTGCTCAGACGTTTTTATAAAAGATACTTAGATGAATTTAGATTTGACCCGCATCCTGGAGCTTGCTGGAACTTACCATGCATCAGATCGATTCCTCAAGATCTCCCACTCGAAAAAATTAAGTACTACAAGGATAAATTTATTTTTGAGTTTTTCTCCAAATCTGTTTTGTATAAACTAGATGAATGATTTCAAATATGTAACAACCGATTAATTTATGAGTACATGTTATGGTTCTGCTTTGTATGCTTAGTTTCTGCTTAGTTTCTTTTTACCGTACTATTTCAGAATATTGGTTCTTTAGATCAAGTCATCCCTAGAGACCACTTAAGCCAATTCGTTAAATTGAGAAGGTTTTACTCTGAAAATGCATCAATTTTAAAGACTTCAAAGTTTGCGAGATATTGTTTCCTTCGAGATTTATAGAAATTGTACTTGGAATACCCTCGCCTCCATTTTGACTTCCTGGAAATGAGAAGGAAACTTTCCTCAAAGAAATCAGAACATTTCACTCTAAACTAATTTATGGTCGCAATAATCCCCCAGCTGGGAAATGGGACTATAGCAAATACCCGTCGGCCATTACTCCGGAAGGAGTTACTATGCTTTTTGATTCAACAGTTATGCTTTTAGCTAATTCTTTGGATAAGTTAGAAAAGTAGTCTCTCAACTATAAGTGCAATCAACCCTGTTTTATTGTTCCTTTTTAATTTCGTTGTTGTTTGAGTTGTAATCCATTACTATAATAATAAGGATACCTTTTATCTCTATCTTGATTTTTATTTCACTTTTTTATTTAAATAGGAGCTACGATTGTCTGCAAATTATCTTCCTTATAGTTTATCAATATGTGTTGATGCTGTTAGAGAGAAGTTGTTGCAACGGAGTGGAGGGATCGTGCCCAGTGATGACATTTTACAAGAACGTTTTGGCGGTAATATTGAGTTCGTGAAATGGCACAAAAGATATGTTATTCAAAAAACCATTGTCAGATGCAACAAAGACCATATTGCCTATCTTGAGGCTCATATTAAGAAGAAAGATGAGATGATCACCACGCTTAAACGACAAGTGAAGACAAATCCCATGATCGACTTCGATCAAAAGATGTCTTAACTTATTCGGCAAATAAGTGATTTAGAGTTGAAACTAAAAGATAATTAGGCTCAGTGTGCCTCCTTGGAGTTCATTATGGGGAATAAGATCTCGAGTATTGACTTGCCGATCCCTCACTCTACTCCTACGATTACTAAACCCATCAGGTCGAAACTTCTTGCGGCCGAAAAATTCTCTACTATGGTCATCCCTCCCTAGGGCTTAGCCGAGAATGTCGTGGGTAACTGGTGCATGAGAGTAAAATTCGAAATAGCTAAATATTTTGATGAGCAGCAGAAAGTGAAGTACTCCCGGACTATCAATGAGTACGCTACCAAGAACCAAAAGCTAAAGCGCAACAACTACTTGCTTGTCAAGCTTGTCGCATGGTTAGAAAGAGAGAATAAAACAGTCAGGGCTACGAACAGAGCTTTTAATCGTGCCGTGAAGACCAACATTGACGCAATTGACAATAAGAACAACATAAGAAAAAAGGAAAAGAAATTTGAGGAAGTTCTCTGTGCCACAATTCGTCACGTTGTAGATCCTTCAGTTGCGGAATCTCTTGATAAAGCCGCTCAAGATTTGTAATTTATTTTGTAAATAATTTTGTAGCCTTATGAACAATTTCATGACTTATGTAAACACATAAGTTTTGTAAATATCACTTGATTTGTAATCCTTTTCTACAATGTTACATCTGTAACGTCTTTGAATCGCTCACTCATTGATTTCTGGACTTGATGAATCTTTAGCTACTCCTTGTTGTTTTGATTTCCCTAAAAAGCATGTAGTAAGTAATATTTCTAATTGTTAGCTTGAAATCAACATATTTTTCTATGTATGTCATTTGCTTAGATTAACAAATCATTTTGTAATTGTACGATAAATAGCTTATACTAAATGTTAAAAGTTTGATCTTTAACCAAGTTGAGAGATGATCAAGAATGTAAATCCTTCCACTTGGATGGAAAGTTTGAAATTTGCTAACAGAAAATTCTGCCTTGTCATAGAAATATAAATATTAGAATATAACCTTTATTTAATAAAGAACCTGATTATGAGATCGGTGTTGGAGATTCGGATGCAGTAACTCTCCAACCCATTCTTTGGCATTAATGGGATTTAAAAATTTAGAAACTCAAAGCCCCCCATTTGGAGACTTTTAATTGTGATCTTTAACATTCCTTGACCCAGATTTGGGAATTTGTGATGAATAGAAATCTGAAAATTTTGCTCCCAGATTAGGGTTCACATAAGTAGTAATCTTGATATCCCGATTCGAATATAATAAGGTAATGTTTGATGAATACCCAAAACCAAGATTCTAGTGATAGATGATGAAATTCTTATATGGAAGACCCAAAACCCTAATTCAGTATTAACAGGTGATTTTTAAAAATGAGAACCCCAATACCCAGATTCGGGTACATTTAGATAGCCAGAAGTTAATGGAGACCAAAAACCGAAATTTGGGTATTATATCATGAAGTTCTTAAATTAATATCCCGAAACCCAGATTCAGGTATTAATTGATGTAATTCTGATGTAAGAGACTCGAAACCCAAATTCACGTCATAATAAGCGAAGTTCCATTCCGCTCCTTTGCTTCCGTCTTCTTTGACATGTATGAACCCTTCAGGTTTTGAATACAAGAAATAATCTGATTAGCTACCTCTTGAGCTAAGATGTCTTAGTACATAATCAAATATGCTTTTTCTTGAGCTTGAACATCTTAGTTCATGATTTGATGAGCCTCTTCTCGGGCTTGGACATCTTAGTCCTTTGTTGAATGTGCCTCTTCTCGGGCCTAGATGTCTTAGTATTTATTAATTGAGCCTCCCTTTGGGCTCGGACATGTTAGTCCATTATTATTCGGTGCTCTTGGTTAGCTCATCTTAGAGGCTGGAACCAAGGACTTACCCGACCTCCCTCCAGGAGGCATCTTGCCCTGGCCCATTTTTGGCATGAACATGGGTTTGTTCGTTACTATATCCTGGCCATCTTATGGTACAGATAAAGGCTTACTCTGTCCTCCCTCTAGGAGATGCCTTAACATGTCCATAGCATGGCACAGATAAAGGCATGTTCGATGCTCTACCCTGGCCATCTTATCGCGTGGATAGAGGCTTACTCCGTCCTCCCTCCAGGAGATGCCTTGACCTGACCAGAGGCGCGACCTAGGGATTGTCTGGTGCTTTACCCTGGTAATCTCATGACGCGGTTAAAGGCTTACCCGCCCTCCCTCCAGGAGGTTCACTGCCTTGGCCATCTTGACACGGACATAGGCTTTTCTACCATCTTAGGCAATATCCAAATATGCGGAGCATATCACTCCCAACTATGTAGATTTTCTCTTTTCAGAAAGTTGATCTTTATTAATCCTTTCTCAACTCCCTTTTACAAATTCACTAGTCATTCCTTGTCTAAAGAAATTGATGATCATCCCCTCCAGTGCTCTGCAGTGTTTGGTTTCATGACCATTCATCATATGATAATGAAAGAAGGACCCTCCTCGGTTCCTTTCATGTTTTGGATTTTTCTTTTGTGATGGCCAATAGCTAAATTCATCCTTTGTAAGCAAGTAGACATTTTCAATTGACGTTGTTAAGTTGCATCCTTTTGGAAGTCTAAACTTGAAACTTGACTCTTGAGGATGACACTTTGACTTTTTATTTTTCGGCCTTATCATTTCATGCTCTTCAATTATTTTTTGTTTTGCTACCCTTTGAATCTCTTGGGTAGGAAGTGCTCTCATTGCAGTTGGTTGCCATTTGTGTGCAAAGGCGTTGTAATCATTCGTCATCTCTCTCTCAAAGATTGTGCCTTTGGAATAATGTTGGATTGTTCTTCTCATTTGATTAAAGATATTTCACTTCCATTTATTCTTTTTCCAAGTGAAAAGATAGAGGTAGGACCTACGTGAAAAGGATTTAGACTCCATTTCTCAAGATCATAAGATTCTTCTTTCTTTTTGTTTATAATCCTTAGGGCTTCAAGCCTTAGCCTTTGCTCTTCATCTTGATTAGAGCTTTTGATGTTTACTTGGCAGAATCTTGTCAAATGTGGTTCAGAAGACCCTTGTTTAGACCTTTTAAATCTTCTGTCCATGATCAAACCAAAATGGAAACGCTTAATGTAAGATTAATCCAAGGGGGGTTAGAGAATAGTAGTGTTAGGGGGTCAACCAAGTCGGAGGTTCGAGTCCTCCTTCAAGCACCAAAAATGTTAACAGGATTTCTTGTCAACACCCCAAAGTTATGCTAAGAAAGATGAATAGACTTGTTTGAACAAAGGGAATGATACCCTTTAGAATTGCCTTGAAACTTGGTTTTGTTTACCAATAATTCTTGAACCAGACCTTTCGACATCGTTGAAATGTTTAGTCTTTGAGTTGAATAACCTTCCGACCTTACTGATCTTGTTTAAAGTTACTTACAAGGGTTTACCTTTCGATTAGGTTAAAATTCTATGACTTAGGTCATCTACAGATAAGTTACAATCTTGTCGAAGGCTAGGGTGATAGCTTTCCCTAGGTAAAATTAAGAAGTCAAACACTTTAATGGATATTTGGTAGACCTTGACCTTGTCGAAAGGTTAGATCATTTATATAAAGTAGGTTTCAACTTTGTCGAAAGGTATGAGAATGACCTCCTTTGGATTAAACCTTTCGAGCCCAGGTATTTGTATCTAGAGAATAGATTTCGACCTTGTCGAAAGGTTAGATCACTTGGTTTATAGCTTCGAAAGGTTATAGGTATTGTTGGAGCATAAAGAATTATCAACCTTTTCAAAAGGTTTAGACCACAGAGCTAATGGCTTTGGAAGGTTTCAGTAGATGTTAGAGTTAGAAGTGTTGTTGAACTTGTCGACGAGAACTATTTGATGAAGTTAAACCTAGAAAAATGAGGTTAATCCAACAAAGATTTTATTAAACAACAAAGTAATTAACAAAACTCAAGACTTCCCTCTTTATCCAAGAAAAAATTTATTTTTATTAAATTCCCAAATCACCCAACTAGGTTTACAATGCTTTAATTAAGAAGATGCAAGATTAGAATGAGAGTAATCCAATCCCCAAAACATGATCCCTTGGGTCTTATTTCTCGATGCAGGCAGTCCCCCTTTGACTCCATGCTCCCGACCAGGACGGAAGGTCTCCCTTTTATATGCAGCTGTGAACCTTTCGACTTTGTCGAAAGGTTTGCTTTTCTTTATGTCTTCGTGAAACTTTCAAATTTGTTGAGAGGTTTGCCTTCCATGATTTGTTGTGAACCCTTCGACCTTGTCGGAAGGTTGCCTATCACTTGATTATTGTGAACTCTTCGACCTTGTCAGATGGTTGTTCTTCACTTGATTGTTGTGAACCCTTCGATCTTGTTCGAAGGTTGCTCTTCACTTGAATGTTGTCAGGAGCTGTGCTTCCCTCCACTGTTGTCAAAAGTTTATCTTTCATTCTTTGCTACCTCTTAAGTGTTGCCTCCTTCATAGAACCTTTCTACTTTGTCGAAAGGTATCCTGATGAGTCTTAACCAGTTCGAAAGGCTTGCCAAGCTTTCAAAAAGGTCACCATGGGGTTGCTAACACTTGCTTTGACTTCCTCATCTTCTTTGAAACGTAGAAACTTCATGGATGTTGTGAGATGGAACCTTCCGACCCCTTCGAAAGGTTTGAGGCTGTTAAACTCTGATGACCGCATCCCTTTACTCCTTAGAAATGTTTGGTCTGAGCTTCTCTTCCTTAACCTTTGTTGAAGGACCTTTCGACTTAGTCGAAAGGTGGATTTTTGGAGTAACATTTGTTTATTCGAACAATTTAATTTATATTACTTTTCTAATCATTCTTGTCTTGTATGTTGAATTGGATTATATGAGTGATTCACCATTGATGTGGATTTTATTAGTGATTTGGTATGATACAGTGGTGACATCCTTTTACGTGATTTTGTGATGATTTCCATTCTATGCAGCGAGAAATCTGAATAAACGTAGTTGTAATACCATTTGATATGCGATATTCATTAATATTTCTCTGGTTAATCTTCGTACTCGTTATATAGAATATTGAAGGAGCGAGTGTGATGTGTGAGCACTGAATAAACAGACTAGGAATATGCAGTGGTATGGGATGTCGTTGTGTTATTCATTCAGTTATTCTTTGCTCTTGCACGACACTCATATGGGGGTATATTGTGTGGCTCACTATGCTGAGAAATTTTGGAGCTAGACATCGCTTTAGATTATATATATATATATATATACTGTGTATGTCTACCTTTTGTCTAGCTCCCTTTATGCTTCGGCAGTGAACCAGATTAGCATTATCCACCCTAGTAGCCTGATCGAGGAAGTCGCACCCCTGATTGTGACACCATTTTTGTATACTATATTCGATTCACATCACAGGATTTGGTTGTCCTTTGTGTCACACAGACCAACAGTCAGTTACCATAAAGGCATATGTCTGTAGTTGTGGCCAAAGAAGTTATGCGTTGTTGAGCCTATGGTGGATTATTGTCATTATACCGAGAGGGGAGAGATTATGGTAACCGATGAATATAGAAGTCATGTCTTGTGGAACACGCGTGGCTCCTAGAGCAAGAAGACATGCTGTCAGTCTCCAGTCTGGTTTCGATGTAGGTGTATGTATATGTGTGGTGAGTAGACATATACTATGCATAGATGAGATTACACCTGAGACTATGTCCCGAGTTTGGTCAACCTCGTATCCTTCTTAGGCAGACGACATATTCTTTACAGGCAAACAACCTACTTGTTATTGGTTATATTTGGATGTTGTTCCAAGCTGGCTCAAACCTTTCTTATTGATTTTATTGATTTGATAATGATACTTTATTATATGAGATTGAGAGAGACTGTGTTCATTATTTCATTACAGCCTGATTTCAACTGAGGTTATCTTCTTATTGACAATTTCTAGACTTTGATGATGATTTCAGATATGGACAATTCACTATTCAATGTTGCTTTATGTAAATCCTGATTTGATGTGTTATATATGGGAGATGTCATCTTTATTTTGGATTTTTTTGGTGTTGCTTCTTTGTTACATTACTATTAGTATGTAATCACCATTATACTATGTATATTCTATATCTATGTATGTGTTGACCTCTATATTTAGATATAGTTTGACTCATGTTTTATTTATATAATACTTGGGTCAGTTTAAGACATTTCAGGTACATGGTTGACATGACTAGCATTCTTTTAGTGGGATTAGAGGAGACATATATATTAGGATGTTGTATGATATTTATACGAATTTGATTCATTATATATATTTGTTACTGAGTTGTATATTGATAGCTCATCATTTTATACCGATATAGTTGACATTTGTGATATTTGTATCTAAACTGTATCGTACATTATATATTATATTATATGTAATCACTATGTTGATTTTGAGCCCTTTGTCATTTACTGCATATTATGTATTATTCTATCCTAGAGGCATACGTGTTTGTTACTTTGTGCTAATTTTGTATGTGTCTAGATGAGTTATTTATTCTATGTTCAAATACGTACCCATATTAGTCCAAGAGAATATTCACCTATGTTACCCATATCGCCTTATGCTTTGTATTATCCAATAATATTACTTTGTAATACTCATGAATAATATGGGTACAGAGGTATGGTGCTATAGTACGCAACCCATAGGTGCCCCCCAACAGTCTTAAGGAATATTCCTCTACACTTTTAGTGAGCTCTATGTTCTGTTCCGAACTATATCGTGTATTGTTATCATAGAATAATGTTATGAGATTCTCACATTTGGAATCATCATCGGTTCAGTTAGAAATTTATGCACTTATTATATATCACATAATTTTTGCGGCGTTATTCAAGACAATGTACTTAGCTTTTTACATTGAATCACCCACATTCTCTTCTAATTGGAACATTTCCAACTTAAACATTATTATATTGACTTATTATGCTCAATATCACTTATGAAATCTGAGTCTGAGTACTCCTTCATAAGGAATTCGTTGTTTATGTAAACAGTTCTCTAGAATTTAATAACTACAAGAGAACACTTTAAACAACCCTTTGTGATGTCTATTTGGATTTGACATTTACTTTGTATTAAATACATAAACAAATCACGATATAATAGATAACGTAACATGTATGATATTTCATTTTGCCAATGCATAAGAATTCATCTTACATGTTCTGTATTAATTTTTTAATAAGGTTCCCTTGCATATCATTTGGGACATTCCCAACATCTTTCATGCTTATTATAAAAGACATCATTTACAAATCCAACGTCGAGCCTTAAAACAACTAAGGCTGACTTTAAGAACAGTACATCGTTAAAAATCAATAATGTGTTGTTTACTTATGGTTTAGAAATATTTATGTACATTTTCAAGTTTCTTTCTTATGAGCACATGGTTCTTCTGCATTTGATTGACAATCAAACTATTTGATATTCTTATCAAACATTTGTTCAATTTTGATGCTCGTCGAATGACACTTTCGTATCTGTTCTTGGATCATATCCAAAAACTCACAAAATCAATATCGCTCCTACTGACTACGGGACACTTTGATTATAATATGTAAACAGTTTACTTCAAATCATTATTTAGAATTTTTTTTCAACACATAATTACCCAAAATATAAAGTCATACTATGCGATAATTTTGTGAGAAAAATTAGAACCTACTTGAGCAGATTGAACGGTGAATCTTTTACAATAATTTGAACAATTGAAATTTATGGTATTATTCTTATCAATGTGGCCTACTATATTCCAACTACATTTTTCTTTCTCTTAAAGAAATATTTGCGGTCAATATATCATATTCCTTGGGTACAACTTTCAAAATCATATTTTGATAATGTACTAGGAATCTATTTTGGATTTGTGCAACATACCATATCGTAGTGTTGATACTCTTAATGTTTTAATTAAACTATTGTGGATGAGGATTATTTATCCTTGATATTACAATTTTTCTTTAATGTATAGCAAAACTCATTTAGGTTGAACCAATTTCATTTCATCCCTTGTAATCTGTTTTATCATTCGATCGTATCCAAATCCATTATTATACCAATAATTTCTTAAAGAAGTTCCTTCGCTACAAAGTTGATATTTCCTAAAACAATAGTTGTTTCTCAGTGCAATGAAATAGGCATTCGTAAACATTTTATGAGTCACCATATATAAAACTGATTTTCCATTAGTTCGCAATATAAATTAATCATCCAACGACTATCGTTCCCAAAATTCTCTTGGGACGAATTCATACAAGATCTCCTACGTACAATTATTATGTGCAATCTTTCACTCGCACAACCTGCCGATTCTTTGCCAAGGATATATAGGGTTTTTCTTACAAACTCTTTATATCGTATGCCTTGTAAACTATTCTTTACGTGATATTAATTTTTACCTTATGTACTACTCTTAAGTATACATCTTATAGAAAGAATTCAATTTAATTTCACTCATCATTAATAGTGCTTTGTCCAACAAAGTTCGATCACTCTTTATTAATACATCATTATGTATTATAAGAAGGAGTGACCTTTTAAATCATAATCTTTATTCATGTTGGGCTATATGGAACTCCTTCCAATATACTCACCCACTCAATCAAATCAAATCATTTCTATCACATGTTACATTTTTTCACTACACCAAAACAGAGGATTCCCAACGAGTATAGGCATTGCCAAGAATTTCAGTAACACTTATATGTGTCGTTATAGGGGCGTGGACATTTATTTGTAACACTTATAAGCGTTGGGAGATATTTTACCCAACGCTTATAAGTGTTGGGAAAAACATCTCCCAAACCTTATAAGCGTTGGGGGAAATATCTTCCAAAGCTTATAAGCGTTACAAACAAATAAAAACTTATCAGTAATGTGAATGTTGAAAGATATAATCTAGATTATATTTAATATGAAATATTGTCTTAATTTAGCAAAGTATATCCCAACCAATATCAATGAAAATATATTCATAATCATGGTAATAAAATAGAGTATCAATTAACAAAGAGAGGTTTAATACATAATCAAATTACCGATACATAGTTTGCCAATTCCATACCAATATCAAATTGTAATAACAAAATATAAGACATAGCTCGTAGTTAAAGTCTACAAATACCGAATATGAAACTCTGGCCATATAACGAAGCCTCCATCTGAAAATTTACATAGCTTGTACATTCCATTTTTAGGACTATCTAAACTAGTGCATCTGGTTCAAGTACTTCAACCACCCAAATAACTTTCTCTACATTTGGTATCACCTTCCTAAGATGACAAGTTGTTTGTGTTCTAACATAACCTTTGGCTACATTCATCTCTAAATCTTGTGACAAAAACATTACATATTTTTTCTGCTTTGTAGATGAATGAATATCATTATGCAAGACGGTTAGAGTGGCAACTAGATTATTTTTCATACGAGAATCTCCTAAATTAGAAGCACCTTTCGTATGGAGTCACCAGAGGACTTGCAACGTGCTTTTCTGGCAAATTATGTGTAAATTTCATAAAAGTTGGAGTAACTGATTTGATGGCATCATTAACTTGATTAGCTACTTGCCTTTCTATCTCCAATTTCCAAACAGACAAATCCATGGCTTGCTTTTTTCAGCTATAGCTTTTACCACTTGAGTCATCTTTACTTGTTTTACAGAAGAAGTGGAACAAATTGTTCAAAAATAATTTTTCTTTCTATCGAAACCAAATACTTCCGTAATTGGATCATTTTGAAGACCTTCTACTTCACTATTACCATTAGAACACCCATCCAATTACCTTTTTTATTCTACTTCTTCTATAAATGCCAACATGCATTCAATATCATAATAAATTGAAATTTATACTAAAAATAATGACAAATAGTAATCAAGGTGATAACACATGATTTAACAATAAAGCACACTAAATTAAACAAGAAAATATGCAAGGACGCTAATTTGAAATTAAGCACTTCATATATGCATACTGGCCTTAGTTTAAAGCTGAGGCAACCGAGCCTCGGTTTTAAACCGAGGCTCAACAACTAAGCCTCGATTTAAAACTGAAGCGAACCAGGCCTCATTTTGAAACCGAGGTGGGCATGCCTCGGTTTGAAATTGAGATGGCATTGCAGCCTGGCCTCATTTTAGAACCGAGGCAAACCAGAACATAGTTTGAAACTGAGGTAGGCAAGACCCCAGTTTCAAACTGAGGCGTTGCAGGCCTCAGTTTGAAACAGAGGCGCGCATGGCCTAAGATTCAAATTGAGGTGCTCTAGGCCTCAGTTTGAAACCGAGGCGCGTCAGGCCTCAGTTTGAAACTAATACCCACATGGCTATAGGAATACCACACCGAAATTTAGAAAACATATATCTAAGAATACTGCTGTTTGTTTGGTACTTTAAAAAAGTTTATTCTGTTGTTCATAAACTTACCTTCAATTACTTAATGGTCAAAATTTGCATTGTCAAAATATTTCATAATAGTTGGTACTCTCACTGAATGATTTAAATTTCCCATTTTCCAATATACTTTAACGTCCTTGCTACTATGTACAAGTCTATAAAATTGCATATCAACATCTCAAACAAGGTACTTTAAGTGTTCGAATACCACAAAGGATTTACAAAAGCATGCATGAACGAAGCTTAACTGGATACTGAGCAACAATACACAACCCATAGCCTCGGAAATATATATTCATGCTTATATCATATATTTATTTAAATTAATTCAACTAAGAAAAATTGATTGCTATGCATTAAACATTAAAGTATATGTCTACGTGAATATTTGAAAAAATAAATATTATAATGAAACCTATTCAAATGGTTATCGTATGCAACAAACAAAAGAAACAAAAACGAGAAGATAACTTAACATATCCAATATTTTCCATGTTAAACGAAAACAAGAAGCAATAAACTGTTCAAAGAAATAAGTGACATATACACAATTTTGGAGGCATTAATTTTGGAAACATCTCAACAATAACATAATTGATCATCACTGGATATTTACATGCATTGGAAGTTTAGAAAGAAACAATCTAAGCTACATAATCTTCATCTGTTTTTAGTATTCTGCTTAAAATCATCTTTTTTTGTTAAAAGGAAGCAACTAATTCACTAGTTGCACATATTTGATACTATTACTAATGAGACTACCCAATCATACTACAAGACAACTAAACCATAATTACTTTCTTTATATTTAAAGTAACAGAAATACTTACATATGTTTCCGCGACACATGGTAGTACTTCTCCAGATTTTCTTTTATGTCCAACTTTCCAAACCATCGCTCTTGAATTTTTTTTGGGTTTATTAAGACCACAAGAAAGATCAAAGTTAACACATAATTAGCATAATGTTTTATAATCAACAACTATTTAGAAAATATATTTCCAATACCATTTCATCGTGTACTCTACGGTAAGATTTTCTTTCTAGAGTATGAGTGATCAGACATTTTGCTTTGTTTTTGGCCTTTTTTTTGCGTTGCTCTATCTTTTCATTGGTATACTCAATATCAAGAAACTTTTCCCACCACACTTTAACTATATCCTTTGGGCATCTAACAATAGCAACATGTTTAGGAATCATAGTTCCATCAACCCTAAGAAGACTTTTTCCTAATGATGACTTCATTGTCCTGTAAAATGGTGGGAAGTGTTTCTCCAATAACAGTCGAGCTATGGTAAGATCTACGTCCATGTCAAATTCTTCGTATTACAAGAAGGGAGAAAAAAACTCATGCAACGGCCATATACACCATAATTTAAACTTGATGATGACGTTGATGATAATGAAAATATAATTAAGTAGTTAATTGGTGAATAAGTAGCATGACCATTTTCTAAAACTGAAAAAAATCAATTAAATATGTAAATAAGAATGTGTGAAATACCAAAAGTCCTTCCCATGGTTTGTTCTTATAGAAGATATCTACATTCCTCTAATCTTTGTATCCAATAGGTATTTGACAACAAATAAAATCACCACAATGTGAACTCCATTTAACTGCATCATCTCCCTTTGCATCCTCAACACCAACCATTATAATGTGCTTTTTACCTTTCGGTGGGTGTGGTTTAATAGTCTTTGTCGTACATAAATGTGCACTGGTGCTAGAACTGTTTGTCATTTTAGTGAAAATCTGCATTAAAAGAGGCAAACATAATATAATGTAATATAAAACTTGGAAGACATCGAATAAAAGGATATCATCCATCTTGTTTTATCATAAGTTGAATAATACCCAACTTATCTAAATATTTAATGCACGGATCAAAACAAGCATGGATCAAAACAAGCGAAATATCTCATAACACAACACGATCGTACATTACATTAATAAGAGTTAATGCACAGATCAATATAAGCAAAATACATGCAAAATAGTTCCAATCAACAAGTTGATTTTGATTCAATACATTTCAATAATGGTTCTAAGTTTGGTTGTTCTTTCAAAATAGATTGAAAGGTTGTTAGTATTTCATAATCGTCTATGTTATCCATCATGCATTTAGGAGAGCGTCGAATAATGGACCAATCAGGATTTTGCATGTTCTTTATGTAAAATACTTGACTTGGTTCATACGCAAGAATAGTAGGTTAATCATATTATCCATTGGTATCCTTGAGCTTCTTCAACTTCACCATCAACACATTAGTGTCTGAGTAAACCTTGGAAGCATTTACCTTATCTCCAACATTCACCCAGTCGTAATAGAATACTACATGTTGATAATTATAGTAATCAAATTCCATGATTTCTTTAATAACTCTGTACCAAGTAGTGTCATCATCCATAGGATTTAGATCTTTTGAACTTGCAATAAATGTAGTGTACGCATCCATGCAGATGCCGCTATCTTGTGTTGAAATGGTGTCGTCGTAATGTCGAGGAGAGAATGTGTAACAACCCTAGTTTTAGTGATTACTTGTAAGTATTAAATTATAACGATAGTTATAATTTAATATTGAAAATTTATAATAACTTTAAGAATTTAAATTGTTTATTTGAACCAAAAAAAAATGAATTTTGGGATTTAATTATGAAAATAAAGTTATAATTTTATTTTATTTAGTTTGGGTTGTTAATAAACGGGAAATGATTTTATTTAAGTGAAAATGCAATAATTATATCAATTATTGCCAGTTTACTTCTTTTAATAATTTTTAAAAGAAGTAATTGATTTTAAAAGTGGTTTATTTAAATAACAAAGTGGAAATTGGTTTTAAAATATGTTTTGGTTATAAATAAAGTTTGGATATGGTTTGAAATATATTTTTAACTGATAAAGGTATTTTTGTTGAATTTTAGAAGTTAAAAATGTGAATTTTTGCATCATTATTTGTGTAAATAATGTATTTTTGTAAATTAAGGTTTTAATAATAAAAGTGTTTGAAAATATAAATTAATCTTTTTATTTGATGGAAAATATTTTTTTAGAATGTATATAAATTAACACAATTTATTTTAGTGAAAAACTTGAAAATGTTTGTTGTTTGAATACTTTTCATAAGTGCACGTTATGCATTTGTGTATTTAGTGTTAAGAGAAATAAACATAGGCTAATTATTCAATTTGGGTCTTAAGCCCAATTAAAACATTTACCCTGTAAGAGTGAGAGGAGTTACTCTCCTTCCTTCTACGTTCATTATTTTTCACTTACTGTAAGTTTTAGAAACTTCAGTAACTTCACAAAAAAAATAGAAACTCATTCCCTCTTCAAACCCTAAGCTATTTTCTAAAATTAAAACTCAAATCTTTGTATTTTTAAATCAACTTGGAGCTCAATCAATAGGTAATCAAAATCTAAAACCATTTGTTATTCAAAAATCAAGTTTTGAAAATGTTTCTCTGTTAATAGTTCTTTTTCTCTATTGCATGTCTCTGTTTCAAGTTTATTCAGGTTAGTGAGACCTAAATTCGATCAAAGCTTCTTCTTTTCAACAGATAATCCAGGTTTTTTCTTTCTTATAACAGGGTGAGTTAATAACTCACATTTTCTAGCTACTGCAATGCTCAAAGAGAAGTTTCTGTGCAAAATACATACTTACAAATAATTTTTGTTTCAGTTTTTCTCTCTTATGAAATATGATCTAAGTCTCTACTTTGCATGCTTGTAACTTCCGATTCCAGCAATGAAATGCTGTTGGATTCCTTCCAGTTTGTAGTTTATATGTTTTTCTATATTCCTGCAAAATTTGGTGAAAAATACTTTCATTTGCTATGTCAAAAGCTACGTGAAAATCAGTTCGTCGCTTGAAAAACACCTGGGTAGAAAATCGCGTGACAAGCTAGCCTAGGTCGACCAGGCCTATCTTTAGGTCGACTATACGATCGACTTAGGAACAAAGGAGGTCGACTTGGTGGTCGACCTAGGGAGCCTTGTCTCCTATTGTACTTGCTTGTGTGAGTCCGCTTGTTTTCGTATTGATTTCTTAGCTTCTATTCTTCGTTTCCGTAATATATTTGTGCTGTTTTAATAGCTATGATGTCTATCAATAGGCTAGCTAAATTTTGAGTATTTGAAATTCAATTTGAATTGAATTTGAAGTGAGTTTTGAGTTGAATTTGAATTTAATTCGAATTGAATTGGAGTTATCGGTTTTGAGTATTTTATTGGTTTTTCGTTGTTTTCGAGCACGGTTTTCTCCAAACGATTTTGATATAATTTTTAAATAAAAAAGGTAATTCAAATAATTATTATATAGCATTTTGAAAGTATTTCCAAATATAAAAATCTATTTATTCTCTATGATAAGGGAATTTCTAAATACGGTTCTTGAAACTGATTTCGTAAATTGGTTTTAAAAGCTTATTTTCTAAAGTAAATTATTTAAAATATAAAATATACATTTTTGCACTATTTGAGCATATGAGAAAGATAATTAAATGATTTAGTAAAACATGTGGTACGGGACACATGCGTTTACTGTTTTAATTAATTCCGGACTTGTACGGTGGAAACTATTTGAGTTTTTGCCATTTAATGGCGTATTTTGAGTTTTATAATTCCTATTTATAGGAATTATCTGGGATGGCCAATATTTGATGAGTTATTATGGTTTGAGACCTCCTATGTTAGGAGTTATGGTCGATGAGAACTATTATGATGTTTACTTGTTGATGAGATGAGACAAGTTATAATGTTTGGTTACTTGCCAATGAGACGAGGCAAGTCATGAGTTTTTATCAGTTGATGATGTTTTCTAGTGGGGCATCGGCTAGCGGTTAGTAAACCGTTTAATGAGAACGTGTGGTATGGGATGCATGTTACCACTTTTTGGGTTCCTATTTGAGAGTTTATGACACATTCTGAGTTATGCCAATGCTAGAGCTGTTGGGCTCATATTGGCTTGTTGGTCCAATCTTTATCGAGCTGTTGGGCTCATCGCAAGTTTATGTAGTTTCGGCCGCCTGATTTTTACAACTTCGATCGTCTGGGATAGGTACCTATAATTTATATAGTACCAGACAAGAGTTTTGCACGTGAATGTTTTAAGATTTAAGCTGTTGGGTTCTTATTAGGCTGTTAGGTCCATCCTTTTTATTGGGCTATTGGGTCCATATTTTGAGATTTGAGTTTGAGATTTTTATTGGGCTGTTGGGTCCATACTTGATATTTGAGTTTGCCGCCTTCGGCGTTTTTATATGAGATTTACAATCTTCTTCTTGGATATATATATATATATATATATATATATATATTGATGAGTTTGCCATATGGCGTAGTTTTGAGTTCTTAAATCACTCTTTTATGAGTTCACATTTGTGTTCTTCATTTACAGTGTTTCTAGAATTTTGAGTTTAAGACTTCTCCTTTTTAGGGAATGTGGTTCATTGAAACCATTATAGATGTTTTGGGATATCGCCGATGATATGAGGCATTTATTTCTATATTTGATTTTTATTATTTGAGCTACCTGTTTTGAGGTCTTTTTATACTTAAGCGACATTGGTCCACTTAAGTCATGGGTGGGTGTTCTTTCTATTGCTTCTTCTCATTCAAGAAGAATTATCACCATGTATCTTACTTCATATTATCTTCTATCCTTATAAATGATTGTTTTAGCTAGACTGACCCGTGTAATTTTATACTTGGGCAGACCGAATTGTTTCAGGTTAGCTATCAGTTATAGGACTTAGCTTTCATGCATCTGCTTGGATATCAGCCTAGCACTTTTGTGTAGTTTATATTTCTTTCCGCTTGACTCTGATGTGTATTTTGATTAGATATATATAGTGTGGTCTTTGAACCACTTTTGTATATCATTTTGTATTATATGGGTTGTATCAGTGTGTGTGTATATATATGTATATATGATATTTACTATTCTGTGATGTGATATGCATTTTGTTATTGTATTTTGTTATGATATATCCATTAGCCACCTATAGTTTTGTATTAAGCATTTATTGGATATGTCGATCCACAAGAGATAGAAAAAATATATAGAGCATTTATCAACGTATTCAATAGATGTTTAAGACACGATTATAGATGGTCGCTACTAACAAGCCTATTCTCCGTAGCAGACATAATTATCCAGTAATTCTCTTTGTTAACGTGCGTCTCGGGGTTGAGCGTCACAGCTTGGTATCAGAGCTGAGTTCAGAACAAAATAGGATAAACATAGAACAGAACATATATTACGATACATCAAAGTACAATGTGAGTGAAATCATCATTCTTTATCAAACTTGTTTCGAATCGTTCCTTGACCTTTTCGAGTCCTTAGGGGTAGATGAATGGGAATACGTATAGGAATGTGATTTTTTAATTCCATAGTATTCCTTAATTGATTAACCTTGTTAGTAATTACTATCCCTATGGGTAATTCTTTCCATATTAACTTGTAGCTCATGGTTGGTAGAGAAAGAAGTCGTACCTCAGAGGCTCGGCAGCCTAGTGGCTCACGTCCCGAGGGTGTGTACATGTCAACAGATTAGATCTAAGAGCTTGTTCAGAGCATCCAGCCTCCTACTCTATCCAATCCTTCTCCTCTAAGCAAATCCGTATTTGCACGTATATGCATTGATTATTCTCATTTAGGAGGCAAGACTTTTAAAGGCTCCAAGACCGTTCTTGAGGTTCAGCTTGGCTTCGGACATGCAAGCACATCTTCTCTCGCATGGATTTATCTGACCATCAACGCGTTCTTGTAGCATCGAGTATGATGCAAGAACGTGCTCTCGATTTGTATGATCTTCTCATTGCCAAGATGATGAGTCTAACCTTACTTGGCAATAGTTTAGAAAGCGGTTCGATCTTAAGTTTGTGACCGAGTCTGAGAAAGCTTCCCTTGCCCGTCGCTCCCTTGAGTTAAAGCAAGGGAAATCATCAGTTTCAGAGTATGTTTCTTCTTTCAAGTCCCTATCCAAGTATGGGCTCGAATTTATCAGCACTCCATACAGGAAGAACCTTAGATTTGTTTCTGGATTGAAGAAATACATAAAGAAATCTCTTATGCTCTAGTTTAAGTTATCCTTCGAAGAGCTTGTTGATTCGGTGCTTTACCTTAAAGCCATCGAGATGGAAAGTGATAGTAGTGACGAGGCTGAGGTTCGCAAGAACCCAAACAGGAGAAAACTTTCCTGCATCCCAATCTTTTCCTCGTGAGAAAATGAGGCATCTTGCCTCCAGTTCTCATTCTGGTGCAAGCCACTATTCTCACAAGTCTTGTTTCAACTGTGGTTCTCATGATTACTTTATTCGAGAGTGTTCTAAGCATTTGCCGCACTTGCAAATAAAGGGGACATTGGTCTTCCTAGTGCCCCATTTCATCTAAGGGTCCTCAACTGGGAAAGCTCATAGTGATGGATGCTTCTAGTGGTCCTTCCCAACCTAGAGGTACTCCTTTTTCCTTTTCTTTAGAATTCTTTTCTATGTTATTTTATGACCATTTATTTGTGTTCTCTTCAATTCGAGTGCTTCACTCATATCGAAGAATCTTGGTGGTGTTTTGCTTTTGATCGTTTCATGTTTTGCCACTTCTTAAGGATTGCAAATCCTATCGAGGGACCCGCAACCTTAGTATTTTGAGTAGAGTGTATTGAGATTATTCTGTGTATTATCCTTTTCGTGAGTATTTGCATGACAATTTTTATCTTGAGATTTATATGTTTTGGGATGGCTTGGCTTGCTTGTCATCGATTCCAATCCTATGTTCTTGGAGGACATATATATATATATATATTAGGTATCTTGATTTTGCTGATTGTTGTTTCTTGTTCTTCGGAATGTTAATAATAATTATGAAGTATCTTTAAATGTTATAGACTTTCGAGATGATGATGTATCTCGAATTCTATTTACTATGACTATATTAATTTCCGTGTGTCCATTTTGGGATTGTTACCCAATCGAACAATCGAGTATTGTGTTGATCTCATTTGTAGCCCTTAGCCTTTCGGTTATCCTTCTATGAGGACATTCACTAAGGAATGAGGCGATTGATTGAGTTTTATGGATATTATCATTTTTGCTTCTTTCAAGATATCCTTTTAGGATGCTCATTTACCATTATACTTTGAGCTATTACTTCGCTTGACGTAATGATATGTTGATAGTGTTGCTTTTTCTCATTTGAGAAGAACATCTTACCCTTATCTATATATCTCATCGATCTCTTATTTGATCTATTATGTAGTGCTCGAGTCTTTCCTTAGCTTGACCTTGCACCAATTTCCTTCAGCTATGAGTCATGGGAGATAGCATTCCTTTCACCGCATGCCGCATTCGTATGATTCTTGTGAGTGGCTCGTTATATTATTTGGATTGACGAACACTCCATTTATCTTGTGAATCGAGTATTATGGGAATATCTCGATGAATTCTCCATGTTCTTTGATTTTGAGTTTATATAACAATTTAATATGCGTTTTTAAGAGTTGGAAATTGGTTATTATGAGATCAAGGAATATTTTGTGTATTAAATGAGAGGCATTTCTTTTTACAAAAATAAATTGTGTGTTGGGTTGTCCATCGAGTGCGTTAAGAATTCTGATCGATGTGTCTAATCAACGTTATCGATAGGAATTTCCTTAACGCTGTGATGAGGCAATCAGACATGATAATTAAGTTTTTATGAGATTGAGTTTATAAATAAATTATTTTGGTAATTGAGTATTAAAAATTTATTTTGGGTGGTATGTGCAGCCTTTTAGCCATAGTGATGGTTAATCAAGTGGCGAGGCAGTTTTGATCACTTGGTCAACTCTATAGCCAATAGATAGAGTCGTTCACTATAAATCGATGACGAGGCAATGCCAGTATATATTTTTGAATTTATATAATTAAATATAAATATACGTATTATTAAAAACGTTGTTTACTAGATAGAATATGTTTTGGGTTTTAAAATTTTGATGTCTGTTGGATATTTTAATATAAAAGTTATATGTAATAAATTTGAAGCTTGTTTTCAAAAAAATTGGTGGTTTGGAAAACAAAGAGTGATGAGATTTTAAATTTTTCTTTGAAAATATATTGGTATAAAATCATAAAAATTTCTTTTGGGAATTTAATCTTGTAACAAGAGGAATTTGAATTTAAATTTTAGTCTTTGTAATGCTTATTAAGTATTATAATAAAGAAGTTTTGAAAAAATTTCAAGTATTGAAAATTGTGGTTATAAAATACTAAAAATATTGAATTTTGGAATTCTAAGGATTTTGGTTATGAGTTAATCCATATATTTTTAGTTCCTTATGTTTATTTAACTCTTGTGCTATTTTCTAACAACGTGCATTTATGCGGTCGTTTGAGTTTGAAACCACCTTTTGTTGATCTATCTTGCTTCTATTGTGTCTATCTTATATCGGTATGGTTCCCTTCATAGTGACATATGGAAAATCATATCGATAATCGTCTTGTTGATTAGAATTCGGGTTGGAGTTGTGTTACATTCCAACCCTACTCGAAGAGCTTTTGAGAAACCAGTCTTATCCGAATTATTCTTTGTGTAGCATCTTGTTGTGATCTCATTCGAAGGAGAAACGCCTTCGAAGTCTTGTGCGTTGTTCGAAAATTTCATAGTCCGCTAATCCTAATTTTAGTACTTTAGAAACCATGGACTAATCGAGCGAGTCTTGTCTTGGTTTCACTATCCTAGTTTGAGAGTATGTGAATTTTTAAAACTGGAGCTTGTTTATCTATCCTTTGCTTGATGAATACGCGTGTTTTTACAACTCTTTTCTAGAAAATTGCGGGGATGCAATTTTTATAGGCCGGGAGTCTGTAACAACTTTAATTTTAGTGATTACCTGTAAGTATTAAATTATAACGATAGTTATAATCTAATATTGAGAATTTATAATAACTCTGAGAATTTAAATTGTTTATTTGAAATAAACAATGAATTTTGGGATTTAATTGTGAAATTAAAGTTAGAACTTTATTTTATTTAGTTTAGGTTGTTAATAAATGGGAAGTGATTTTATTCAAGTGAAAATGCAATAATTATATCAATTATTGCCCATATACTTCTTTTAATAATTTTTAAAAGAAGTAATTGATTTTAAAAGTGGTTTAATTAAATAAAAAGGTGGAAATTGGTTTTAAGATATGTGTTGGTTATAAATAAAGTTTGGATATTGCTTGAAATATTTATTTAAGTGAGAAAAGTATTTTTGTTGAATTTTAGAAGTTAAAAATGTGAATTTTTGCATTATAATTTGTGTAAATAGTGTATTTTTGTAAACTAAGGTTTTAATAATATAGATGTCTAAAAATAAAAATCAATTTTTTATTTGATGGAAAATAGTTTTTTTAGCATGAATAAAATAACACAATTTATTTAAGTGAGAAACTTGAAAATATTTGTTGTTTGAATTCTTTTCATAAGTGTACATTCTGCATTTGTGCATTTAGTGTTAAGAGAAATACATATAGGCTAATTATTCAATTTGGGTCTTAAGCTCAATTAAAACATTCAGCTTATAAGAGTGAGAAGGAGATGTTTGAGACAAGATTATAAATGGTCGCTCCTAACCAGCCATATTCTCCGCATTAGCAGACAGAATTACCCGGTAATTCTTTGTTAATGTGAGTCTCAGGGTGGGGCTCCACAGAATGTGTAGCGTTCACTCTATACTTAAGACACGTTTTAGCTCCCATTTTAGAATGCAACTAGTTATAGCCCAGAGTTCTTTGATCAAATATCTTGAACTGAAAGTAATAAATATCATAGAAAACCATTTTCTATATGAAAATACATTTCCAAATAGAAATCTTATTTCTCATTCCAATGTTAAGTATCAATTATTATTATTACAACTCTCGTTTTCGATGCTTCTTTATGAAGCAGAAATGACTATTCACTCTCTTTATTCCAACTGTACCTTAAAACCCATCCACTCTTGTACAAAAGTGCATTCAGTCATCCTTAATATTTGGTGACATCAAATACGTTACATTTTGCGTAAATTGATTAAACCGACATTTCAGTGATTGAGTTCTTAGATCTATATTGTAGTTTTGGTCTTGTCTTATATTTAACACAATACGATCTTTTAATGTAATCAATCAAATTGAATACTCGATCTCGTACTATGTTTTATTTGCTTATTTCAAATGAACTAATTTGATCAATATATTGTACATTACAAACTGTCATTGTTTACCATTTAACACTCATATGCGATAGTAAATGGACCAAATATTCAGTCTTGTATAGCTTTTAGAGTTTGAAACTCATAGAATGAAATACATGGTCTTAACCAAATAAACGCATAAGCGACCAAATTACGAATGTATTAAGCATTTGTAAACCCAGGTCCATCTTCAATTCAAGACATGTGTTAATGCGTTAACATGCAAGAAGCGTTTATTAGTAAGTATATGTTATATTTCTATTTGTTCATCTTCAATTGGGTTCATTTATATATTTTAATTGATAAATGTTTTACCAGTCATATTAAATACACAAATTTATCAAACTAGATTATTATAACTTTATAGCATATGTTCTTACAATATTATAAATGCTAGATGTTATCATTACATTTTTCTAGTAAGGCTCCTACTAATCTTTTATGTTCGCCAAACCCTAAGTCAAAACATAGAAGTCCTTTGACTTCACTAGTAGGCTTTATGGCTTACTCGTCTTGGAATTTTCACTTTGAGTTTGCTCAACTAGTCATAACTCCACGGATGATGGATAACTCCTTATTAGTTGTATCATATACAACTCCTAACCCTTGATACCTTATCCTAATTTCACTTCGACATTGAGTTTGCTCAATAAATCGAAACAAAATTATTCACTTGTACCTACCATATTGTGACGACCTAAATTTAGTATATGTACCTTGAGTTTGCTCGAAAAATATATATAGTCATCTTACCTTATCTATTCAATATATTATTAATACTATAAATAACATCCCTAGCTTGAATATGCTCAAAAACTAAGGAGTATGCAAGTAATTATTAATATATATATATATATATAGCAAACGGCAACATTATACTAAAGGTTCATAATCTTCAACATATTATATTTCTTGATATCGACTTAAGTAATAATGTATTTCTTATGAAATACCCTCATGATTCAAGTGTCGGACACATCGGAAAACACGGTATACGTAAATTGACAAATGTATTTATTCCTAAAGTCAATTTAGGGTTTCTTAATGTTCCACAATTAGTTTATACATTCATATTATAGTTTTATTATTATATAACTTTTATACTACATATACTTATATAATAGCCCTATGTATAATATTATATTAATTAAGTCTTATTTAATTAGTTGTAACACCACACATCCATAACCATGTTATCCAAGAGCATTACAGAGTAATACTATCAAATAATATAGAGAATGAGGCTTTATGGGGTACACACATGAATATTCCTTTGGACTTATACTAATACACAATATATAGGTGTAAAGCAATAACACATGTGCTATCAAGATAGAATAATACACAATATATAGTAATCCAATTGGCATGAAACTTGGACACTAAGCATATTTCAACAAGTTAAAGCTACCGTAGGGATCATACCCCTAAATTCCTCTAAAAGAGAGATCGGTACCAATCCCTATTCTTTGGGATTTAGGCCATGTGGTCTTTCTTACGGGTCCATATAGTTTTGGAGATCCTTCAGTTGAATTTTCAGCGAGATATTTCGCCATCTTCATCTATAAATACAGGCTTGGCTGTGCATTTTAGAGACTTTTACACAGCTAGTTGGTTTGTACTCTATTGTAACTAAGGATTTTCATCCAGTCTCTATTGTACTTAGTTTATAAAGTGATTAATAAAGCAATCTATTCAAAGTGGACGTAGGAAAACAATGATGAACCATTATAAATTATTGTTTTCTTGTTATTACTTTAATTTTCTACTATTCCATTACCATTTTCCTCTGTTGATATTTTAGATACTTCATCTATTTCTCTACAAAACTCTCTATTGGGCATTTGTACTAACTTTTGGTGTAAATAATTTGGTGCTTTCATTGAGAATCTGATTCTCAGCCCTGTTTGGATCCCTTTGTTGCCAGTGGATTGCATAAATCCCCTACAGAGATCCAAAATTACCTTTAAGAAGCTTGTTGTTCTACTCAGATTTGCTAAAGTCTAAGTAAAACTATCAACAATGATTAGGAACACTAGATCTACTTCTCAGAATGCAGAAGGAAATGGTAATGCTAGCGTCCAGCAAGGAGGCCCTAGCAATCAACCTATGGATGTGACTGCTACCAATCTAGCTGATGTCCAGAACCTAGCCGATTCCATTACAAGAGTTGAGTTGCAAAAGTTGATGAGAGAGACAGTGGATAGCCTCTTATAGTTGAATTAGCAAATTCAAGCCAATATCGACTAATGAGCCAACTAAGTCAGCAACTGCGTGGGAAAGCTAGGAGGGACCCTACCCATTATTCTGCCTTGGAGAGTTTTAGTTTATCAGACGATTATTAGAGACGCAGGCATCGCATAATTGACAAACATCGCGTAGAAGCTTCGAGATGTTAACAGGCAAACCTACCTATTCTGCCAAAACTAATCAGTGCCGATCCCTCCATAGGGATTGGTACCAATCCTCCCCCGGAGGAGGGAGCCTACCTTTCCATGACGGAGTCGAAGCTAGAGTTGTTGCGACTGATTTGGATGCTGGAGTTCAGGTGGATGCAAACCAGTTACTTCCTCGGAATGACGATGAAGTGAATGTACGTTATATATATCGAGAGGTCACTGAGCCAAGAAGGCATGGAACGACCCATAGACATCAATCGACCCATTCACGTGAGGTGGAGCACGACTACCTCTTAGCTCCAAATGTCCATATGGCGGACTTATCAGCTATGGTTAGACAGCTAGTGAGAGAGAGCCAAGCTTTGACCAATGATGATTGGAGGATCTCGATAAGCCATACCCCTTCATTAATAACTTCTTACATGCCGAGTATCAAAGGAGGTTCAGCATGCCGTCAATGCCTACCTACGAGGGAAAAACTAACCCCAAGCAGCACATCATGAGATAAGAATTGCTGATGGATTCTACACGAATTGATGATGCAACCAAGTGTATATGTTTTCCAATCATTCTCTGGAATAGCAACAATGTGGCTACAAGATTACCCCCACGGTCAATCTCTAGATTTGATGATTTAGCAACAAAGTTTGTGGAGCAGTTCCGTATGCACGCAACTTGCCCCAAAGATGTAATGTCCTTATCTAGTGTGATCCATGCTTCGGAAGAACAGCTAAATGGTTATTTAAAGAGATTTCATACAGTTGTCACATATGTCGGTAATCTGAATGACCATTCAATATTGATGGCGGTAACAAGAGGGATTGATTCACAACACCAGAAAGGCAATTTGCTCACGGTTATAAGCGTGACAAAACTAATTTGTTACGATTATAACCGTTAAAATATGTACCGTGGGCAAATTCAGTCACACTTTTGCTCACGGTTATAACCGTGATAAAAATAGTAATTTCTCACGCTTATAACCGTTATAAATGTAGATATTATCACACTTATAACCGTGACAGAGCAGTATTTACTCACGGCTATAATCGTGATAAAATGGTTATTACTAACGCTTGTAACCGTGGGAAATTTAGATAGTATCACACTTATAACCATGACAGAACAATAGTTTCTAACATTTATAACCATTGCCAAAAAGGAAACTCTAACACTTATAACCATGACAAATGCAAATTATATCACAGTTATAACCATTACGAAAGGTTATTTTCTAACACTTATAACCGTGATAACTAAAGCAATATCAAACAAATTATATAGCACCAATTTTTATTACAGCTACAAATAATCTATACAAAAATATATAGTATTAACATTAAGAAAACATACGATCAATAATTAGAACAACACCAAACATTTATGTTTTATACAAACACCACAAAGGATACTTCATACCAATACCACAAATTATATATAGTGTTCAGTAACTTACTAATAACGCAAACGATACTCGGGCCAAATCACAAAATCCCCTTCAACTAATTCGGATAGTGGGTAATGGCCATTTTGTGGTGCTTCATAAATTAAAGCTTATGGATCATAAACATTCTCCACCCAAACAACTTGCTCTCCTACAACCACCTTCCAGCATGTCGCAGCAAAAGCTAGTGCAGCAAATCCTAAAATTACAAGCGGCTAGTGGAACCTTTTATTCAATGTACTTATGAGATTCCGGAACCATCTTTTAGTATTTCGCCAGTTGAAACAACACAAACTTACAGCTTTGATCAATTGAATAGTACATTTAAACAAAATATAATTGGCATATTGAATACCTATCAGTTACATATAAGTTTCAATCCACGGTGTGAAAGGTGAACTGAATGAAGTCAAAAACTCAAGTAGCCATGCAACAAAAAGGCCAACCGTCCCAATGATCAACAAGAACAATATTTGCTGACCTGAAATTAATTACAAAACAGAAGTTATTTGGTAGAGTACTAACTTCTATGTAAAATAATGAGTTGCATACCTCGTTGCACCAGTTACAGCTAACAGAGCTGTGACGATTGCATCAACTGTGTGAATCACTCTTTTTGAAGTCTCACTTATGATAGCCATGTATATAAATGTGCTTATCACGGCCATGAAAGAAAGCCAGAAGTCCATAAACTGCAAAAATGTACCATGATTGTATTTAATGAACATTGATAACATAACAAAAAAGTGACTGAGTACTCAGAAAACAACAGAAATTGTTATTCTAGGTTTCTAACATCTCCTTTAAGTTGTAATATACTTTTAAAGTCTTTATTTTTCTTTCATCGGTAATCAATCAAAAAAATGTACAATATAAATACCTGTAAAACCCGGAATGATAAATCACACCAAGTACCAACATCACATGCATGATATAGCCCGCTTGATATCCCACTTGAATTTGACTTGGGAAAAAAATCTGTTGTAAGTACATACTGGATTTGTTAATATCATTATTATGGTTTTGATAATACTAAGAATCTACTCCATATTTCTACGAAAAATCTAGTGGATCTCATAGTCACTTGGTAAAATTGAAAAATGAAGATGACAGATATTTCTGCGAAATGAAAGGTCATGTTGTAATGGTTGTTAACATATATGATATAATTTTATTTCTGAGTTTAAAATGGTATATAATTAATTTATAAGGTTGTGAAAAAAAATATGCTATACCATTACGTAGGAGGTATGAACTATTACCCAGATCTTCTGGAATCAAAAGCATCTACGATGCCAAAATTGAACTGGAGACCTTTTTGATTATCGTTCTTCTTTGGGCTACTGACATTTGGTTGCAAAATTCTCAAATTCAGATCAAGCTCATGGCGAATAGCTATCAAAACATTTGATAAAAATTATTAACAAGAAAATATACCATAGACCGATATAGTGAAAAATATCAACAGTTAATACCTTCACTAGTGCCCTCCCCTTCATATGAGCTTGGCTCAAAATTAGTGACAGCTTCTTTTCCATTAAATTTGATAGTCGCTTTTTCATAAGCTTTGGTAACAAAATGGAGACTAATTTATGGCAATTGATTTGCATTTGAATCTGTGAACTATTTATTAAAAAATCTACTTAGAGTCTTAATATTTTTATAGGACCTTGCAGCTTCTATTTCGTTGTCGAATAACCCAAGGTAAATTTACCTGCATTGAGGCATCAGCTTCACGTCGGTAAAAGTTTGGATTCTAAAACATTTTTTTTACTCTCACTTTTCATAAGCACGACTTATTCATGCATTTTGGGTGATTTCATCAAATAACAAAAGGAAAAAAAATACTACAATACAATGTTAAGTTACTAGCAACTTACTTCTTGCCAAGAAATTTTCCCATGCGTGCCCCCCCATCGACCGCACTTATGAAGGGTTACTCCTCGGTATTTTGAGCTTCCTTTTGAAAATCCAGTACTTTGTCTTCGGTGTATGTGAACAGATTCCTCTTTGCATAAGTCCCTCATCTGATATCACAAAAAGGAGAAGTAAGAAATCAATTATTTTTCAAAAAGCAACAAAACCCATCCTCGTAATTTTAAGAGCCAGTAGATTCCTATAATACAAAGATTGTACATGAGACTATAGATTGAGTGTAATGATTTAAACCCGTAAAATTTTATACTATAGTTTCCATTCATCTGTTATAACAAAATTAAACTCTAATAAGATATAAAATGAATGGAAAAGAAAAAGGAAAAACTTGCTTCAGATCCTCATCGTAATCGCTTATTGTAAAGTTAATGTCAGCATCAACTCCCCTGAATTTAATCGCAGCACGATCACATGCCCTATAAATACAAAAAATAAATAAGAAAAGAATAAGAAAACTATTAATTCATAAACCACAACATAAATATCGAACATCAAAATCTAACCTTGCAGTTGCATGAGCTGTATCAAACCCTCCCAAATAAACCTGCTTACCACAATCCCTATGTAAATCAACACAAAATATTCATTTAGCATAAGATCTAAGAAAATTACATAAAAAATCACATGGAAATCATTCCAACGAAATGTAGTAACAGTTATCAGACTATACAACAGTCTTAATATAGTTCACCATTCTTATTTATATGTGTTCATACCAAAATTTCACAACCTTATAAATTGGGTTAAAAACTTATCATAAGCTTGGTTAAAAACTGAGTATAGGCTAGTTTAAAAGTTGAGCATAAGCTTAGTTAAAAACTGAGATAAGCTAGGTTAAAAACCGAGCCTTACTCAGTTAAAACTGAAACATTGCTCATTTAAACTAAGCGAGTTTGCTCAATTGAAAACTAATTGTTTAATTGAGCGTTTTCTCAGCTAAAACCTGAACTATGCTTAGTTGAAAACTAAGCGAGTTTAATCAGTTAAAAACTGAGCATATGCTCAGTTAAAAACTGAGGCATGCTTAGTTAAAACTGAGCATATGATCAATTAAAAATTGATCGAGTTTGCTCAGTTAAAAACTGAGCATTATTTCATATTTGCAATATTTTTCTTCATCGGTAAAATGACCAAACTCCAATATGCTTAGTTAAAGGAAATTTTTGCTTTGCTACTAGTACCTATCCCACTCCCTGAAATAAGCAGACAGTCATTCAAATATTTGTCATAAAAAAGATGTTTTTTTTTTTAGATTTCATCCTTTTAAAGTCAAGAATTGGAGCAAAGAATTAATCACCTGCAAAATTACCATTAACAAATGCATATAACATGTGACCAAGAGATTCTACATGAAGATTAGTCTATGTCCCATTCATCAGAATTGGCTCATCACCATTAATATCAATGCTGTGAAATTTGATTAAAAAATATCAGTACACATTAAAAAGAAGAATAATCCTTTATGTGATTGTAAAAGAAGATAAGTTAATAAGACAAACCTAGTCGAATACCACAGATAGTCACTAGCATTAGTAGTAGTGCTTATCTGCTCCAGTAATCCAACCTGAGTGAAAGCTGAGCTTTTTGATATGCCTACAGGTTCATTCACAAAACTCCAACTTGACTTCAATTCTTCTGAAGACGAATGCACAGATTTGCCTACTCCTACGTATCTCTCGTTCAAGTGAGTAGCTTGAGAATTAATGTGTTGGGCAAGTGAATGTCAATACATGGGTGCAAAAAGATACAGTCAAGATTAAATCGATATGTTAATTCAGACGAACAAATAAGTAATTGAGCTGTATTGAATGCCACATTTTGATAGTCAGGAAGTATACTGACCGACCATCTTGGTATTTTATAAGATTTTCCATTAAGTGTCACTGTTACATCAGAAGTTCCAATATTCGCTAGAAATGCTACGCATCCGCTTTCAGTTTTATATACATGGGACTGCTTAAGGTTAAAAAGAAAAGTGTCAAAAATATTTGATACCTTACATAGATGATTAATAATACGCAAAGATTGAAATAATACCTCCAGATTGCAATATTTTTCTTCAAGATGGAGTATAACTAGACCTAATTCATCCTCTTTATCCGGCAAGCAAATAGTCACCATACTCCAATGCATATTGATCACAACAACAGTGAACTATGAACAATTTTTATTTTTTTATTCATATACATGAACTTAACCAATATTGCTTGTGTTAAACTTAACAATAAGAATTGTAAACATACTCACTCTCCATGAATTGGTAAAAAAATATACGCCATACAGGGAGTTTAAACTTGGGAGTCGAAAATCAACTTACTGCAACAATTATTCACACAAGCGAGTTGGAGCATGGACATTGCAAGCATAGCATTCACTACATGTGTGGGGTGCATCTAGAAAGAACAGAATTCAAGAATTTTCACAACAAACAAAATCAAGACCGAACATGAAGTGTGTGAGCACTCAACATGTATGGTGAAAATAAAAATCTTACAGAACATAGATAGCATAACGCAGGCGTATGAGACCATGATGAAAACATTTTCATGCAATGGGATTAGAATTTCTTAAAACCCCCTCCCCCCTGTCGTTCTGGGTCTGAGTTTTAAGTGTTTGCATTTAGGTAGGCAAGGGAATATTGACGGTAATGGCCAACTGCCCAAAGCAGGATCAAAGATAATCACCGTATCATTTTTATTTCTGTATATTTCATCCTTTTCTCTCAGGTTTAAACCAACAAAAACAACGAAGGAAGTTATAGATCAATCATGCATGCAATAAGGACAAGTCAACATCAGGTGATAAAGCCTACTTCAAAAGTGTCGGAGGTCTCAATTCATCGAAGCTGCATGCAAAGATCGAACAGTGGTGTGGACGGTGGAGTTTGGCAGCAATTAAATTACGTCATATACAGTACGTATGAAAAAGTACAGACAAGAATCAAAACTTCCAAAATCCACAAGATGCTTCATTTAAGCTACCGCTCGCTAGATCCAAGTGCATATAAAGTAAAAAGTCTATACCATTATTGTAAATAAAGTACAAAAAGGAAGCACGGTAATATAATGAACCACTAGACCAAGTTTTACGGTGGAATCACCTAAATTTCATGTAAGTTTGCAAAATTAATTCGTCACTCCCTCTCTAGTAATAAAAGCTCACTACTACAAAACATGCCATTTGCATCGGTTGTTTACCCCCCTTTTGCATCAGTTCAACAGCCGATGCATATGCAACCGATGCAACTGGCTTAACACTTTTGCATCAGTTCTGAAACCGATGCAAAAAGGTCCATTTTGCATCGGTTGTTACTAACAACTGATGCAAAATATCATGATTGGTTGTTTGAACACAGCCCCCATGTTGTATCGGTTGTTACTAACAACTAATGCAAAATATCATGGTTGGTTGTTTGATTTTTGTTTGTGTGAGTGTAGTTGTTCTAGCTGTTTTCTATTTTCATACTACATTTGCATATTAAAAAAAAAATTATACATAAGTTCATTTCAGAAAAAAAAACAAAAATATTTCATTTTATTGCAAATTGCATTTCATTCTCTGTTTTTACATTTCAGTTTTCTTTTTCTTCTATTTTTTCTTTTTACAATCTACATTGCAAATTCCTCTCCATCTCTTTGCCTTACAAACTATTCACTACAAACTTCTCCCCTTATCACCACCCTAATCTCTCCATTCACTGACCTCCGTCTTCTCCACAGTGCATCACTGCACAAACAGTTCACACTTTATTTCTTCACTGTTGCCACAACAACCACATATTCCACCACCAAAATACAGTTCAACTCCATACAATCTCCCCTGCCTTCTCATCCTTACTAACTGCTGCAATCACTTGCTTCATCAGACTAAACCTCCTCTGCATTGACTTCTACATAGTTCCACCCCGTAGTTCACCACCAAGCAACTTCAAACAAAGACAAAAAACCCCCAATACACTTACTTCCTATGCAATTTACATACCCCTGACCAACCACTACAACTACCACCAATCTTCATATCCAGTAACACTCCTCCACCGACCACATACGAACCACTTCCTCCCTCCAGTCGAAACACAATCACCGCAACAACCTGAACCTGCAGCACTATCCCATCTTCGTTTCCACTGACCTGAACAAGCTCGATCCTGAAATCTTGCCTCACTGCTCTTTAACATCTCCAAACTGCAATCTTCTGCTGTTCTTGCTTGCATTCTACATTCTATTCACTCCACAAACATTCCTCTCAAAACGTCTCACAACTGCTGCCATATGCCACTTGCAATCATCTCCCACCAATTCTTGCTCATCTACGTGACCAACGACAGCACATACCCTACAATTTTAAACTTCATTTACAACCTGTCTTCTTTCCACTTCTGCCAACTTCTAAAATAATTACAAGTGCAAACCGAAGCCATGCATTGCATACAGCCTTGCCTGAAACTTGCCTAACCATAACTCTACCACTTCAAATCCACCATCTCAAACAGCACCTTCATCTCCCATACCAAAATACATCATCTCAACAGTCCCTCCGTGCCATTTCTTTCCACCATCCACAAATACATCAATAGTTCAACCTCAACATTCACAACCATATACATACAAACTTCAACAACCCCAAGCAACAGTTGCGACCAACCACTAGCGTCTACAACCAACACATTCTACCACTCAACATTGCTTCTCCTACCACCACTCTGCACTAGTTCAGAGCCAGTCACCACCAGCCACTACTTGCCATCAGCGCTACCTCCTCAGCCCCACAATCGACACTCGATAAAACTCGCCTCGAACACCCCACACTCTGCCCCTCCAACACACACAGCGTCACTCCGCCCTTCACCGAAATCAATCGAAGAAGCATTTATTCTGCTTGGCATATCAGCAAAGCAATTTGAAATGACATTCAGCTTGGTTGCTATTTAACTGGTTGAACGATCTCATAAAAATAAAAAGTGAAATCGTGCTACATATTTATTCAATTGTGCTCTAAATGAACACAAAATGGGATTATAATCTTCACAGCCTGTTCATGCTCAAGTTGAAGCACTTAGAATGGAATTACATATAGCCAAAATAAGATACTGGTCTAAACACAGGTTATGAAAAAAGGAGTAAGACGCCAAGGTAAAAATCATGAACAAATGATAATTTTGTCATTTTGTTGACATTTGAAATTGGAAAATTCCAGTTAGCATCAATGGTCAAGATAGTCAGCTAAATTTATGTGGTAAATGGAGAATTAGACATCATGGAAATTTGCCATGAAAAATAGGTTGCACATATGATATTTTAATATAAGGACTTTTGAAAAATATACTTTACATTTTTCAGGCTACAAATCTACTGTAAAAGGTGGAAAACAGATTAAAGTAACTTGATCGTTATTTGCTATGTTTATATCTGAACCTGTAGGGAATCTTTAATGTAAGAATCTGAAGGAGTGATGAATCTTACAAGAGTCAAGAGCATAGCACTTGAGCTTGCAAGTTGACTTAGGCTTTGAAGCAAAGCTCTTGTACTGTTTGAGATACATATAATAATTTTTCCCTACGTGCAAGAGTGGAACTTATTACTACTGTGGATTCAATGATACAAACAATATAATTATATGGCGACGACATACATCATGACAATTGAACAAGATATTTCACAACTGTATTGCATGTATCATATTGGACACTATGTCACCTCCAAGATAAGATATTTCCTTTGCAAACGAACCATATATCACATGACTGTGGAGCAAACAGACTCACAGGCTGCAAGCGGTTTGTGATTTTGGTACACTGATTCCCTGTAAATCAGATTCTCAACACTGGTATTAAGGGGATATCATTATGCAAATAGATATCATTCTAAGATTAATAGTTTATAACAATTTTTTACCTTTATCATTTTGATGAATGACGGTATGAAAATAATCACTCATTGAGTAATAAGCACCACCTATTCTGCAAATGTCCATACTTTGTATACAGAATACATGACATCTATTATGACGGATGACACAATATGACATTTAATAGACATTGAGCTTTTATACTAGTTAATATCAATCATGTATTTCTAAGGTTATAACTTCAAAATTTTTGATAAAAGTGCGCAGAAGCTGAAATCTTTACATAAAGACCAAAGTCTAGCTCTGCATATGGTTAATCTAAACAGAAAATGACTGGTATCGTGTGGTTGACAAACCATTTATAGTGCTTGTCCGATGCTACTCCCATTACAAGTTTGGTAACCTTGTGTATTTCTGTAAGCTCCAAAACCTTTTACTACATTTCCTGCTAAATGCACTAATATTTCAGAATCTACCTACATTTGCATACAAGAGTTTAAGGCTTTTAGCATCATTATCTAACTTCTTATTCCCAACCTACTTTTAGTTAAGGGCATAGTTCCCTATCATGTTATTATCAAAAGAATGCTATGTAAAAGCAAAAGGCAACAAATAAAAAACGATAAAAGATGAACCTTTTGTTTTGAGAACAATTTCACATACAAACGTCCATTTGAAAATAGCTAAACACATCACTCCTTTTAGTGCTTCAATTATTACATCATTTCAACAAGCCTTTTTATAACAAAATTTTCAAGTAAACGAAAATGAACTACAATTAATTGCAAACTTATGCGGAATGAAGATATATTTAAGCAAGCTTTGCTTCCTGCTACAATCGAATCATCAGAAATCGATAGCTGAACATAATTTAACATGATAAATCACTATAACCAATCAACAATAAAGCATACGATCACATAAAAAGGAATAAAAATAACTTATCTATTGTATACAATCACATATTCTAATATTACAGGTTCGAATTGACTTCAAAAGGAAAATCCCTAGATTAGAAGGAGGCGAAAAATACATGATTTAAATTCTAAAATCAAAAATCGATCTACATAGAATATATCTGAATTTGAACTTCACGGAAAAGATGTGAAATCGAGATAAATTGTTACCGGAGAAATGCGATATATTAAATAATAGCATAGAAGATATTGGAAACGAATGGATTTGGTTAAGGTCTAGGGTTTCTTTTGGAAGCGGGCGAAATATTGGAAACAAAGGGGAAAACAAGAGGCGACAGAAAAAATTGGGATGGCGGGAATTAACTAAAGTGCGTAACGAAAGGGATGCAAATTAATTTAGTTGCATCGGTTAACTTTAAAACCGATGCAACTACAACTATTTGCATCGACGTTTTTGCATCGGTTGTTGCTGACAACTGATGCAAATTTGATTTTTTTATTATCTATTGCTTTTTATGTACCAATTGCATCGGTTATTAAGACAGAACTGATGCAAATAGTTCTATTTGCATCAGTTTTTACTTCAACAGATTCAAATGGGGCGATGCAAATGGCCTGTTTTGTAGTAGTGGCTGTACAGTCGTGGTTAATGTGGATAAGATTTCTGGCTCCACTACTATGTTAAGCTGAATCTAGAATTTGCTAAACCTAAAATTGTTGAGAAACCCTAGATTGATATGAAATGTATGTAGATATTTATATGAATTTAAAAAAAAATGCTCATACCTGAGTAGACGGAGATGAAAAGCGAAACCCTAGATATGTAGTTCGCAATCCAGGTCTTCATTCGTCTTCGTTGAGTTGATAGGACAAAGGGTGGAGGCGGTGGCAGAAGATGGCGGCAGCGGCAGACGGTGGAGGCGGCGGCAGCCAGTGGAGGCTGTACGAATGGAAGAGAAGTTGAGAGAGTGAGAAATGAACAATTATCGTTAAAAATGAGATAACAAATGAAAGAAAATGAATTGACACTCCTATCCATGCTGCTTTTAATTATTCACCAAATTACCATATTTACTAAAGGTAATAACCGTTGTAAAGGGTTGTAACGGATATAATCGTTATAAATTTGTAACGGTTATTAGTGTTGTAAATCGGAAGCGGAAAAGTATTATAAAATGGGCTGTTTGGTGTAGTGATTCGAAATTGGACTTTGGAGATTTGTTAGTTGGCAAACCACCCTCAATGTTGAGCGTTTTTATGCAAAAGCAGCTCAATATTTAAGGAAAGAGGAAGCCAAATGCTTAAGGAAGAAGAATGTTTGGGACTAAGTGGAGAGGGAGTGTAGAGTAACATTGCAGTGAAGTAGTCTGATGATAGCTCTGGAAAAGTTCAAGTAAATGTCCAAAATAAAACGAATCAGCAAAAGAAAGGCAGAAATATAAACCATGAACAAAAAAGGGATTCTGGAAGAGGAAAGCCTAGGATTCCAATGTATGGTACGTACACACCACTGAATACACCTATAGAGAATGTCTACTTGTTCAATACTATGCGGTACAGGAAGCCATCTCCGAAAGAATCGATACAGAAGCAAAAGCAAACTGGAAAATATTATCGGTTCCATGAATGTTATGAACATAGCATGAATGAGTGTAGGAATCTCCAGAATATTATCGAGAAATTAATTAGGGAAGAAAGTTACAGTAGTTTGTTAAAACCCCATAGGATGGTGGGCAGGGGACATTCGATCCAAACCAAGGACATGTTTCACACAGGGCCGAGGAGCCTACGTGAACTGGTGGAAGATTAGTGATCAATGCAATAGTTGGGGAATCGCATCCAGTTGATAAGATTTGGCATGAGATGGAGCACTATGCTAGCGCAATGAAGCATGTTAATTTTGAATGTTGTCCGAGTACAAAAGATGGAGTTTCGACAAAACAACAGTGTATAATGGCTGATGACATTGTATTCAGAAATAGAGATGCAGATAAGGTGTAAAAGTCTTGTGGATAGTATATTATCTAACTTGTGTATAATATGAAAGTTTATAAGTTAATGCAATGGTAGAAAATAAATAGTAAAGCATAAAAAGCATGCATGGGAAAGCTCCCCTTTGGTATTTCGTTTAAACAAATTACCCTCACTTCACCTGGAGGAATAGGCTAATACAAAAGTATCTCTGATAATCTTGTGTTCCAAATAACATAATTTTTGACTTATAGTACAAATCTTCCTATGATCTCCTTTGAGTATATGAATATGAATGCTTTGAGTTATAGGAAGTGATTTAACCAAAATTATCTTTTGGTTATAATAGATTGAGAGTACGTAAACAATGTATATGCAAGAGAGTGTTTAGAAATCAAGAGTTAATTCAAGTTAGATGATTTCTATTTCTCAATCAAAGTAGTATTTGCAGATTCAAAAAGGTGCAGATGAAAAGTTTTTACATTTTGAGAAAGTCTATTCAATTTAGTGACTACAATCGTTCATTGAAAGGTGATTTCCTTTTGAATGAAACAGAAGTGTCTTTTCAAAATTGATAATTTTTACACATGACAGACGTCTGTGGTAAAACCTCAGACGTCTGTGACTTTAGAGAATTTTTAACCCGATAATTGTCACAGACGTCCGTAGCTTTATCTCAGACGTCTATGAGGTGTAAAAATAGTTTTCACCTTAATTTTGATGCATAAGAAATTGTGTGTGATCGTGTATGCATATATACTCAAGGAGACCTTAACAATATTTTATCTAGGACTCTTTTACAGCAGAATAACCTACTAACAGAAGTATGATCAATAAATCTTCATTTTTCTTTCAGTCTCAATATCTTCGAGCATGGTGTCTTCTTGTAGAATGTAGCTGCAATCTTTGATAAGGTCTATATAGATATGAATGCAAATTTATTATCATTGAAACATAAACTGGAGGTTATAACAAGGTGGAGGCACCGACGATCGACCCAATGGTCATTTTGACCGTGATCGGCCCTATCTTAGTGAGAAGGATTTTGGTTGACCGTGGAAGTTCAGTAAATATAATTTTCAAAAGGGATTACGATCAGATGAGGATGGAAGCCAAGGACTTGAAATCGTATAAAACCCGCATTCATGGTTTTAATGGTGTTGCGATCGAAGCTATCAGATATGTTGGATTACCAGTAGAGTTGGAAGAAGGTGACTATAGAAGGGTGCGAATGTTGCCATTTGTTATCTTGGATGTTGACTCTCTGTACAATGCTTTTCTAGGCCGACCAGCCCTAACTGAGTTCTGGGAAGCTATTGCATGGTGTTTGACTTCGAAATTCCCAACTGATAACGGTATTGGATTGGTACATGGTGATTAGGCGATCGGATGTGCCTGTTATGTAGCTGAGTTGAGAGATGCTTAATGAAAGGTGAAAGTTAAGGGTGTGGACAAGTCTCTCCGCATCTAAACCTTCGAAGATTAACAACTAGTGCCTTGGCCATGGCTCGGGTACTACAATCGGTTCTGTAAAGATATATATATCCGAGGGATGATGAGGAAGAGCCCCAAGAGACCAAGGCTACACCGGCTGAGCTGACGATTAACATCACGGTCAGCCACGACGACCCATCATGGGTCTTAAAGAACGGCTCACAGCTCAATCCCTCGATGATGAAAGAACTTGTTGGTTTTCTTCGAGCGAATCTTGACGTGTTCGGTTGGTCTCACTCTAACATGTGTGGGATCTTTCTTGCTATTGTAAGCCACACATTGAATATCAACCCGAGGAATGTCCGTGTGAAACCGAAAAAGCATGGCATGGATCTGGAGAGATCTACTGCCCTTAAAGAGGAGGTAGATAGGCTCAAGAGCAATGGGTTTATTTGCGACGCCCTCTACTCTAAATGGGTATCTAATCTTGTACTTGTATAGAAGGCGGATGGAAAGTTGTGGACATGCATTGATTATTCGGACTTAAGCAAGGCGTGCCCAAAAGATAATTTTTCCCTTCCAAGGATCGACCAGCTGGTAGACTCAACTATAGGATACGAATTGTTATCTTTCATGGATGCGTACTCTAGATATAACCAAATCTCGATGCACATTCCAAATCGGGAGCACACCAGCTTTGTTACTGATGTTGGATTGTATTGCTATATGGTGATGCTATTTGGATTGAAGAATGCTGGAGCAACCTACCAACGCCTAGTCAACAAAATGTTTGAAGATCAGATTGGAAAGATGATGGAGGTATATGTGGATGATATGCTCATGAAGTCACGATGATCAAGCGACCACATTAAAGACTTCGTAGAGATGTTTGGTATCCTTCGACGTTACTAAATAAAGATCAATCCTCTGAAATGTTCTTTTGGTGTAGCTTCGGAAAAGTTCTTGGGTTTCATCATCAATGCCCATAGAATAGAAGCTAATCCCAAGAAGATTCGAGCAATTCGTGACATCCAAGTGTCGAATACAATCAAGCAAGTGTAGAGTCTAAATGGGAACGTTACTGCCCAAAATCGACTTATTTCAAGAGCCACCAATAAATGCATTCCTTTCTTCGACTTGATTAAAAGAGGTAAAATGAATTTGAATGGATGTAGGATTGTGTAGACGAATGCCAAACTTTGGTGAACCACTTAGAGAAGCCTCCATCTTGTCAAAGACGGTAGATCACGAAGACCTGTATATCTACTTGGCCGTATCGTTACATGCTATAAGTACCGCACTGCTTTGCAAGGAGAATCATATCCAGAGACCGGTCTATTATGTTAGAAAATGATTAATAGGAGCTGAAAGGAACTATCCAAAGATAGAGAAATTAGTGTACTACTTGTTAATTTCTTTGCGAAAGCTTTGCCTCTATTTTTAGGCTCATCCCATAAATGTTTACACTGATTAGCCATTATGATAGGTTCTACAGCGACCTGAGATGTCTAGAATGTTACTTAAGTGGAAATCAAACTAAATAAATCAACATTACTTTTCTCCATTGGAGAGCCATCCAGGAGCAGGCAGTGGCGGACTTTATAGTAGAATTCACTACATAGGATGATCTCCTAGAAAGCGATGGAGCCCCTACCATTCGGTGGAAAATTTATGTTGATGGAGCATCCGATGATCATTGTTCTAGAGCCAGAATTGTGTTATAAATTCAGAAGATCGATTAATTTTCTATGATATGAAGCTCGACTTCCTTGCAATAAATAATGAAGCTGAGTATGAAGCTTTAATCGCTAGATGCAAACTTGCCAGAGAACTGGGGATAAAATCTCTTGAAATCTTTTGTGATTCTCAGTTTATAGTATACCAAGTCAGGGGAGATTTCTAAGCCAAAGGGCAACAATTTACTCCATACCTTATCCAAGTCTAAGAGCTATTGATTGGCTTTGAGTATTATGACATCACGTAATTCCTCGAGATCAAAACAAAGAGGCCGACTCATTGGCAAAGTTTGGTAGCATCGAGGATGCACAACAAATAGGCTTGGTTCCAGTTGAAGTACTAGGTGCTCCAAGCATAAACCTAATGGAAACCGATTGGGTACTAGATACAGAGCCCGAGAAGGGGACATGGATGACTCTGATTAAAGAATATTATCTATATGGAGTCCTTCTCGAACGGAGGAATTAATGGGGATTCTTCCTTCGCAAAGCTTCGTAGTATATCATTCAGGAAGGAATCATGGATAAAAAGGGTTTTTCCGTTCCTCTGCTCCAGTGTATCGCTCGTGATGAAATAAAATGAGTCCAAAGGGAAGTTCATGAAGGAGAATGTGGCGATCACATTGGTATTATTGGCTGACTATCAACCGAGATGCTGCTGATTACACTAGGCGATGTGACAAGTGCTAGATATATGTAAAAGTTCAGAGTGCACCACCGACAGAACTCACACAAATTGTCAGTCCATTGTCGTTTTCCATGTGGGACATAAATATCATCGTTTTCTTACCAACTCAAAAGGTGGAGTGAAGTATGCCACCAAATGGGCCGAAGCGGAACCTTTAGCCATAATCACGACAAAGAAAGTAATTAACTTCATTGTTCGAAACATCGTCTGTTGTTTTGGTATTCCATGAACCGTTGTAGCTGATAATGGGACTCAATGCGACAATGCTGAATTAAAGACTTATGTTGTTAGCATTATATTGAGAAGAGATTTGCGACAGTTGCTCACCCTAAAGCAATTGGACAAGTTGAGGCTGTGAAAAAAATCACAAAGTCCATTATGAAGAAGCGCTTGGAAAAGGCTAGAGGCAAGTGGGTGGATGAACTCCCAACAACATTATGGGCTTACAAAACCACCCACAAGTCTTCAACTGGCCATTCTCTATTCGTCCCTGCATACGGCTCTGTAGCCGTTATTCCTGTTGAACTCGAAGTCCCTTCTCATCGAGTGGCCTATTACGACCCTAGAACGAATAGAGATATCCATTTAGAATCTCTAGACTTTGTAGATGAGAAGTGCAAAGAAGTTGATTTGAGTGCAGCTGCATATCGACACCGAGTCGCCCGATACTACACCACTAAAGTCCGACCAAGAACCTTGGAAATCGGTGATCTCGTCTTGAAATGGGTTTTTCCTGCTCCATCGCACGTGAGTCATACTTGGGAAGGACCACATACCATTAAACAGAGGCTTCGAGAGGGAACTTTATAGCTAGCGACTATTGATGGTATCATACTCCCTAGAGCGTGGTATAGCGAGCATTTACGATTCTATTTCACTTAGTTTATTCTTTTTCATTTATTTGTATTCAATTTCCAAATTTGCGTTAGCATTTGATATTCCATATATGTAATAAGATAAGTTACGTCATTTCTTTTCGTTTGGCAAATAAAGTTTGAAATTTCCTTCAAATACGTGATTGCTATAACATTACATATTAGTTGTGATACCCGACTAATTAATATTGATATGTCCCAGCAGATATCCAGAGTTTGGAGCTAGCTGATTGCATAAGTTCACGATTAAACTAAACAAAATGAACGTTTTCGGCCGTTCATCTGATGATTCTCTCACAAAACCCAGTGGACGGAATACCTAACGAGGAATAGATGTGATGCAACCATCGGATAACCAAATTAGTCCTATCGAGGGATGAGGCAAATATGAATCAAAAGTGATCGTGATACGATCGATCGCTTACTAAGTTAAACTCCAAACTTGGGGGCAAACCAAACAATTAATGAAAGTACAATCTGACTATTTTTCGAAATAACTCTAAGTCCGTGGAGTGTGGACTATAGTACAAATGTAAGACGACTGGTTTTCGACCACCCACCAACTAACTCCCAGAGTGTGGATATGAGTATAGATAAATAGATGAGTGTGGTTCGACCACTCATTATTCCATAAACTCCGACCTGAAACCGACAGAAGGAGTATAAACTCGCTAAGAATGGAGTTCAATCATCCACTATTTAACTTCGTGAACCCGAGACTGAGGGCATGAGTATAATCGCTTGGACTACGGAATCCGACAGTGTAACACTAAAGCTCATGCCTAGTGTCTGATACAACTTGATGCTACGACCATATGGAGGCCTTGACTGAAAATAACGGACAATTCTCCGAATTAACGAGCAACGAATTACAAGTACATTGGATGGAAAAGTCATATCCCAATTACTTAGACAAAATTCACATAACAGTTCGAAAAAAAAAGAACTTTTATTTGCATGCTAAACTTCAAAATTGTGATACGAGTTTATTCAAAATCGAGGGTCGTACCTGCACAATCACGACCAACAAAAGAAAAACGACTATATAAGCTATATACAAACTAAGCTGAGGCAATGACTATTTCTTTTACCCTTTCTCCCTTCTTGACTTCTTAGAAGTATGCCACCATCCAAACTTCCGCCTGTCCTTTTCCTTGATCCTTTACTGCCCTTGGAAGGTAGCTCTCAGAAGTTGAAGAGAGTTCTTTGGGAACCGACCCGTTGGTGGAATGACTTGAAGTGGGACGAGATTTGGATCACTGATGTCCATGTCAGCAGGTTTAGCATTAGATTTTTTCTTCAACAACTCCACTCTCTCTCAATGCGCTCTTTTAAGCTAAGCTCATTGTTACGTTTGGTGGTGCTAGTGATCACAACATCATCTGATTCATTTGGCAGTGGCGGGTCATCGGCTTTTTCATCATCAAGTGTTGATAATTTAAGCGTCAGGCCTTGGAATGTTGGTGGCCACTGGAATTCCAATAGATGTCGATTATTGCTCCATGGTGCCACCGCTTCCTGCAGTCTAACTGGGAATAGTAGACCTACAGATTCGCGAAAACAAAAATATAAGCCAATGACTATTGGGCATGAGGAACATAGTCTCTCCAATAACGGAGGACAAAGCGGGATACCTGTATCTGGCCGACTTCTAGTTGTCATTGGAGTGCTCCCTTCTAGAATAGGAGTCAACACCTTTGATTGATAGTCAGGTATGTCAGATCGTAGCTCAGATCCTGTCCCGAGCCAAGAGAAACTGATACTCCAACCGTTTGATGTGCAAAAGGACCTTTTGGATCGACTCTTAAGACCCGATTTTGTTTTTCCCCTACTAGAAGGTGCTAAAATGTTAAAGTGTCGGAGTCTTGAAGCAGTAAGGTCTAGAGGTTCATCTCCGCGAAGAATCTACCGCACCAGCTTTTCATCATCTAAATTAGCTTCATAGAAGGCTTTCTTCTTCGTTATGTATTCCCAGTCCTCGGCGAGTGATTCAAGATAGCCCTCTCTAAGGAAAGTTGGATCATGATGAATTAAGACTTTAGAATTATATTCCATAATCAGAGAATCGAACATGTCCTTAATTTCATTTCGATCGGTTTCTTTGGCATCTTCTAACCAGGCCTCGATCTGCTCTCTAATCTCATTGTGGCATGCTTCTCTTGCCTCTTCTTTGAGGATTTCAATTTGAGCGAATTGCTCATCAAGCTTAATTTTTAGTCCCCGGGCTTCGATGGACTCTTCGCAATATCTCTACGACTCCTCCTATGGCTCGAGCTTCTCTTCCTTCTTTTTTTAAAGAACTTCCACGTGGTCCTCAATGCAGCAGGGCCAGAATATTTTTCTTCTTTTCCAGTGTATCTTTTTCTAAGGCAAGCACACCACTGCAATTGAGGGAAGCATCCAGCTCTTTTTTATGAGCCGCTACTAGATAATTAACCGCCTCGAATGTTTCTTTGGCACTTTTTTCTACCTCGGTTAGTTTCATCATCAACTCCGAAATCTTATTATCTTGATGTCTTTGTTATGGATTTCCTCTAGCTTGAGGCGATCGATTTCATGTTGTCTCTCGAAAGACACCTCAGAGATTTTTTTTAACCTAGATGCTGAATTGCTTCGTGTTGCACAAAAACGGCATTGACGCATGCAAGGGAACTGGCTTTAGCATTCCTAGGAATTGTTTGAATGGAAGGAAGGATCTTAAGTCCATCGAAGCAAATTTTTGGAAAATTGACCTTAACTTTGACCAATTTCTCTGCTATGGAAGCTTCAGGAGCATTAGGCAAAGCGGGATCAGAAGTAATAAGTGGGCGTTTGCTTAACATACGATCGCGGGAATGTTTGGAACCAGATGAACCAGAGTACTTTTCAGGCGGTAAAGCAACTTGAGGGCCATTGAAAGAAGCCTAATCGCCGCTGTGTAGACGAATATTGGGCTGAACTCCTGATGAGACGATTGATAGTGGGGCTTATGTTTGGAAGATGAAGACTCCCTTGAACGAAGACTTCTTTCCCGGCAATCATCTCTCTCTCTGCACCAACCTGATCTGAACTGCGATTGGATCCATACTGAGTTGAAGATCCCTTCAAGCGATTGAAGGCATGAGGATAAGAAATAACATCTGCAAATTAAACAAGAATATATAATTGACCATCGAATAAAAGATAGACTAAAATCTTACGGTGAAGTGCACGTGATTGTGAGTGTCCTAGTGTCTTCCCCGACACATTAGCTGTTGTAACCTTGCTCATAAGAGTTTTATGCCCTTTGCTAATAGGAGGAATATCATCACCACTCTTGGTAGGATAATTGGGCTCTTCAATATTGATGTTGGGGAAGTCATAAGTCATGATATCATTAGGAATCGGAAGATTCGAGAAACCTTCCATTGAACTTTCTAAATGTTAGGAAGAAGACTCTTCATCAACCGAAGTAATATTTAATTCGGACTCTTTAATGGTTTTTCTCATGTGGAATTCATGTGCAAGCTTTTTTCCTCGCCTTGCTAGCATGTGAGATTGTGTGCCCTATAATGGTTCGACCATGGGCGCATTTCCCGAACTTACATCAGCATCACTAGGCCTGTTGATTTTGGCACCTTTGATTTTGCCCTCTTCAGCATCATCCTAAGCCCTCTCGACTAGGGGCATAATAGGGTTATTAGCTCCGCCTTCTTGTTTCACTACATTTCTTGGTCGTGTAGCGCTTCCCGGAAGCCCGATTTTGCGGCCTTCTTCTAACAGCCCAAAGAGGAACAACCATTAATCTGTTACAAGGAATCTAATATCCCTATCTTCAACCGGGGTAGCACAAACTGTAGAAACCGCCCTTGAGAAACTATCACCTTCTAAACGTGGATGAACACTTGTAGATTCTTAAAGTATTAGTTAGTTCACGATACGACTTGGGCTAACAAATTTGGGATTAAAGTCAAGGCCACACTTATGTCCTTCCAACCATCGCCTAACAAAGCCAGGCGGACATTGAACGCAGAACCATTCGTGTTTAAAGTGGTTGAGTTTGTTCCAAGAGCCAGTTAAAATTTGACAGTTAGGCGAAGGCTCGAGCAAAGTGTAGGAAATTGTAACAGCCCAAATTTAGCAATATTCTATTCTTTATTTATAACTTTGGGGTTTTATTTTTCGAAAATTTGATTGTTTAAATTTAATTATAAATAATCACCCAAGATTTTTATTAGTATGAAAATTCTAAAATTCTTATTTTGGTTAAAACTTAACATTTTTTTTGAAGTTATAAATCTTTAAATTTTTAATTTTTAATCTTTTGGTTTAATTTAATATATTCGTAACAACGTTTATTTCACCTTTTGTTCTTTAAAAAAAAATGATTTTGTACTTTTAAAAATTTAATATTTTATATTTTACTTATATACATTTTTGAATATAAATTTCTTAGTAAATGTCTAAACAAATCATATTTTTATATAAGTAATAAATTTCCAAAACTTTGTGTATAAATAAACTGTTTAATTTCACGTTTAAAAGGCGCGTTATTTGATGGAATAAATAATGTATATACACATACAAGAAAACGTATAAAATTTAAATCCGTTATTTTCATTTTTTTGGACAAAAATCACTGCGTCTGTTGTACGCATTCTAATTTTATTCACTTTCCTTTTACTCTCCTGATTTGATAGGAACGTTATTTACAAATTTTATAACCGTTCATCTTTTTAATTTCTTGTCATTGTTCCCATCAACGCGAGCTTTAAATTTTAAACGCATTCAATATTGTTTAAAAATCTTATTCCAAAATCTAATCTTAGCCGACCGTTTCTTCTGCTTTAATTTCGAACCCCGTTTGCTTAAAATTTGTTAAAAATCTAGTAACCGTGTATAACAAGAAAAACCAGTGCTCAATCAAAATCGTGGCCTTTTTTTTTAAATCAATATCTTATTTCTTGCCTATAACTGCTCATTAAAAATCAACGCTAGTTTAATTTCCTTTCCATTTCAAAGCAAGTTGATTTATTTCCGTTCTTTCTTCTCCTTAAATCACGCTACCTCTCTGATCAAACCTATATAACTCACGCAAATATTCATTTCTCAACAAAATTTTATTTTTCTAACCTTTCCTTTCCTACGCTCCCTGTTTCCACTTCTTTCTTTATGACCATTCATTATATATATACACTACAGTTGGAAAGTTATAAACGTATAAACTTAGAAACGTTTTGTATTTATTAAAAATTTAAAGCTTACCTTTAATTGTGACTTTTCTCTTTCCTTCCGTTCAAATTTAAACGCGCATCAATCAATTGCTTTAATAAATATTGCAGAATCAATGCACAGACGTTATCAATTTCATTTTATGGTGGTACGATTTTTTTACGTTTCCTACCGTTTAAATTTTAAATAATTTGTTTTTATGGGTCAGCTGAATCAAGCAACGTGACCGTTGCTGTTTATTTCTTTTATTAATTGCTACAATTATTTTCACCAAATCAAGGGTTGACCGTTACAATCACTTTTATTTATTTATTCACTTAAAATTTGGTTGCCTATTCATTTTCTTCCGTTATATTTGCCTGAAAACATGCGGTTCATCCCTATTTATTTTCGCTTTCACTTCTCTGTTCTCTAGATCTGTTCGTTCCCCTCCCTACTTTTATTTGGAAAAAAAAGCAAAGTGAAGCATGCGGCTGTCACCATTGCCACTTCTCCTTTCTTCCAAACCTCCTCATCAAATGAAACCCATCACCTCGCCTTCCGATTGCTTCTGTTTGATCAGTGAGGTATAGGCGTGTAAGCACATATATGTTTTGATTTATATTCGTAATTACATGTTTTTTTTTTGTTTTTTTGTTTTTTTGTTTTTGTTTTGTTAGTTGTGATATACATACTATTTATATAAGTATTGAATACTATTTTTTCAAAAGTTTATTTTCATAACATGACAGTGTATATTTATATATAGTTTCTATTTGATCTTCCTCACATCTTATGAGTCATGTTAATATTTTAAATTATGTATGCGACATTTTGAAGGGAACATACTATAAAATAAGTATCTTTCATTTTTAATAAGAACATATATATGTTTTGTGTTTTATATTTTAATATAGGTCAGCTTCTATTTGTTGATATCGGGTTTCCTATAATATGGTTATTCGCTTATGTAAGTCATATATTTGTTTTGTTACAGACTATATAAAATACTTTAATATATGTATATTATGCGGTTTGTTACCATATGGGTTTCTATGTGGTACTGATTTATTTAGTTGATGATTGTATATATTTTGTTACAGTATTATATTTATACTATTTTGGATTTAAGATGATTCTTTAAATACTCTACTTTATAAATTATTTTAATACACATATAAAATTTGAAAATTTATATAGGTTGAATATAATATGTTATTGAATGTAAAAATATGGATGGATTTAAATTATATATATATAACATTTAATATATATAGAAATAGTTATATATATATATATAAAAGTTTTCTTTTAGGTATTCATATTTAAACATTTATTTTATCTGTTTGAGAATATATATATATATACTGGTTATATAAGTTTAGTATAAAGGTGTTAGTATATTTTTTTCTTTTAAGTGTATGTTGATTTAAAAAAAATGTAAGCTTGATTTATTTATTTATTTATATGTTTGAAAAACATGTAAATTAAATTTGTGATGTTTGAACTTAGAATATAAATTTCATATGTGTATATATAGTTATAGGTGGTTATAAAAGTTCGCTTATACCATTTATCTTCATCGTTCCAGTTTTGATCTGATCCGTTTCATCAATTCGAGCCAATCAGCTTTGATCGTTGAATTCGTGCCGATTTTGCTTTGCTTGGATTTGAAATTTAATTTCAGTTTCTGTATCAGTGTGCGTATCCGTGTCTCCTTCTATATTCTCTAGCCTCGAAATGTGAGCAATCACTCACGATTAACATTTTTTATTCATTAAATTTGATTTCAATTGAAACGACAATTGAAATATGCTGCTGTAGTTATTTAAATTTGTTATATATGCTATTATCTGTAACTGTTCACCTGCGGGATATGACACCATATCCTGTTGTTTATATTATATTGCTATTGATGATATATGCCTGTTATTTTATTGTATTTTCTATTATCACTCTGCAAGTTCCCTGTAGTTTAGAAATCACTATGGATTGAAATGATACATACCCGAACATACTTTAGAATAGGAGAAAATCGTTATGGGTTGAAATGATACACCCAAGCGATTTTCATTTAATTGAATTTGGGATTACGGGTTGAAATGATATCCACCCGTATATATTTAGTATATGGATTGAAATGATAAATATCGGTAGCACTTGACTATATGATAGGAAATATATACAGACACCGTTGGTCCATATAAATATTTTGAAAATAATTTCTATAATTTTGGAAAGAAATATATGGTTTAATAAATTTGATTCTTAAGATATTATACAAATGAAAATTGTATATATAGATTTAGTAGTAATATTTGATTTAAATTAGATTGATTTAATACATATAATATGGTTAAGTATTTATGTAAATCTATATTTCAAATAGATTCTCTTGTAATAAATTGAATAATTAAGATTGGGAGATAAATTTGGGTTTATAAAAATGGTATTTAAATAAGGATTTATTTAGTTAAATCGATTTGAAATTTTTGAATGGGAAATTTAAATCGTATGATTTTATAACTGGATTTTTGATTTAAGTGATTTAATGAATATTTCACGTTTAAATAAATTAAAGAAAATATTGAGTAAAATGTAATTTAAGGCTACTTAAATGATATTGAATCTAATAAGGGAGTATTTCAAGACTAAATTATAATGAGGTTAAATCGAGATCTATATGAAACTGTTATATAGAACATTTAAATATTAAAGCCTTGAACTATATTGGAATTTAAATGGTTTATGTTGAGATTCGGATCTGTATTTGAAATCAACGTAGTTGAATTTGTTATTTAGCAACTAAACTGAATTAAAATGAAAATTTAGGTTGAACTAAATTTGAATTTATTATTTAGAAAACTAAATTGAATGAAAATTTAGATGAAAACTTAAAATTTTGAAATATATGGAAATATAAAGGGGTATTTGTGATTATAAATCCGAATTTGAGATCGATAAAATTTAAGTGGTTATTTTAGAAATTGAGTTGAATTTAAATTGATAAATTGAGATTGAATTTAATTTGAATGGGAAGGTCGGGTTGATGTTGGAACGATTTGTTAAGTTGAGGAAATTGAAAATACTTTACCGTATAAATTATTTAATATATATAAATACTATTTTGGGAAATATAGAGATATTTGAAGTGAAAATGAGATTTGGTTTTGAAGTATAAATTAAGCTGAAATGACCACGGTGTTATAGTGTATATTTCTACCTTGTAGAAAGTTCCATGGACCCTTAGAGGATGGTTATCCCAAACATCCTTTAAGTTATTTGTATTTCAGTTGATATTTCACTTGAGTTGGATTTATTGATATAAGAATGTTAATCCTGACTCGAGTGTTTTGTGTTTTGCTTTACGATTGGGTCAGACTAAGTGATACAGCATTTGAGACTCACCTTTGGAGTTCGGAGCTTCATTTGGAAATCCAACTATCGATTCAGATTCCAGCCTTTCCAGTTGATTGGTTCAGAGAAGTCATCTGTTGCATTGGAGACTTCACTGCATTTGAACTATTCGGTTGTATTTTTCTAACTCTGATGTATATAGTAGCTTCATGAACTACTATTTTTTATCTATTCCACTGCATTATATTACTCTGTGATCTGTGATTGATTTATTTCCTGTATATTAAGTTTTGCCAAATTTCAATTAACAATTCGGTATTTTGAATTATTCAAGTCGGATATGTATGGTTTTATTGTCGATTTGAATGGTCGAAAAATAGCGGGTCGTTACAGTTGGTATCAGAGCTTTGGCTCTAGGCAAAACTTAGCATATATGGTAAATTTATTTACAGAATTACCTTCGCTCGAGTTGAATCTCTTCCTTTTGACTCGACTTCCTTTGAATTTTGGAATGTCCCTCGGTTCCGAAATTCATTCCGTCCCTCCCTATTTATATTCATTTGATTCTGGAGTATCCCATAACTCCACTGAATGATTTGTAAAGGGGCTGAGAACTCCTTTTCAATTGGCATTGACTCACCGAAGATTTCTGTATCCTCGGTTTACGATGCTGCTATATCTTATTAGGCCGAATTCTATATCTGTAACGATCCTAAATTTTGAACAATTTAATTTGGAAATATTTAATTAATTTTAAATATTATTTGAATGATGGTTTGATTTAAATTTCAACTTATCAGAATGAATTCAGCGATTAAATTATAGAATTTGATCTATTGGAAGTTGAATAAAAATTTGAATCCTCAATTTTAAGCCGATTAAAAATATTTCAAAGGCTTGTAGAATCCATATTGATAATACTGAAGATAATAGAAGCTTCAGAATTTAATTTGAAAGTGAATTGTTCAGTTTTGAAATTATATCGTTTGAATCGATATTTAAAAATAGCCGTCCGAGGCACAGTCTCGGAATTCGACGAAACCAGTTCCATTGGGTCTGTAATATTGAATTATTCTCGGATTTCAAATTTCGTATTTTTCGAAGTTGATATGTGAGCACACGGTGAGTAAACGCATTGGAATTTAAGTCGAATTCAATTTAAATTTAAATTCAAATTGAGTCAAACATCAGCACGTTCTTCCTTCAATCACGCCTAAATTTTCGCCTAAAATCACGACAATGATCGTGTAAAGCATGCCTCAGTTCGTTTTTAAATACCTTCCCCCTTTTCAATTCTGTTTCGTTCAAATCAACAGCAAGTAAAACAATAATGGCCGCTATTTTTTTTCTCTTCAAACTCCCTTCCTCCTTCATTTTAAAAAAAAAAATCAAAATCGATCAAAGAAAAACATTAATGGCCGAAGCCCTTCCCCCTCTCGTTCAAAATTTAATCAAAGCCGAGGCCGCGAGTTCGATCGAAGTGGGCTTGCGCATGGGGCGATGACGGCGGAGAAGCTCGTAATTAGCTGGAGGCGTTCGCGATGGTAGGGTGGTTCGAATCGCGATGTCTGGAGGATGAAGTCGAGGCTTCCACGTGCGATTCAAGGTGGCGGCGACGTCTCGATCTAGGTGGCGATGGCGCGCTCGAGGCAGCGGCGGCGATTTGGGATAGCGGCGGCTGCGTCTTGGAAGCGACGACAAGGCAGAGGTCGCGGCAAGTTTTGGTGATGCTGGAGGTGGGTCGCGATCACTGCTCGATCAACGGCAAGACGCTGGCGATTCGTGTGGGCTGCTGTGTTGTGTTCTTCGGCTCATGTAAGGTAATTAACATATTTATAATTAATTGGTTAAATAAAGTAATTTGTGTAGATAAAAGAAATTAGGTTGTCAGTAAGATATTTTGAATCTGTTTATACAGGAAGGAAAAATAATATAGAAAAAAAAGGAGAAAAGTTTTAAAAGGTTTTTAACAAGTTTTAGATATTTTTAAAAAAAAACTGTCTATTTAGTTGTTTGAAAGGAAAAGGAAAAATTATAAACGGAAAATAAATATATGTGTAAATGAGATTTTAATTTACAGTAAAAGGAAAGTTAGTTTGAAAGTAAAATGTTTAGTTAAATAAATTTATTTAACAGAAATTTGGTAAAAAGGAAAATAATGATAAAGAAGAAAAATTGTTTAATTTAATTGTTTTAGAAATGGTTAGAGAATATTAGTGTAAAAAAATTAAGTCACAAGTTAATTTAAATCTAAATTTATTTTTGTGTTACTAAGAATAATTTATTAAAAGAAGAAAATTAGTTTAAAAGAAAATCATTGGTTAATTTAAATTATCAAATAGAAGCTTGTTTAAAAAAAATTAAAATGTTATTTCAAAATAAAATAACGGGTTAATTTAAAGTATTCAAATATTAATTAATTTGTATAATATTTATACAAGGTATAAATCAAGAAAATCAAGATAGAAAATGGATTGCTAATGAAAGAAAAGGTGAGAACTTCTCACTCAAAAATTTAAAGTTGGATTTGCAGTTATTTATTAATTGTTGTTGGTTGTGATATTAGATATAGTAGGATATATCTATATATATAACAATATATATATATTGGCATATGTATATATTGGAGTTGATTGATTTCCCGCATTGTATAGCGGATGAGACCCTATTGCGCCGCCTATTAAGCGGATAATATTTTATAAATTACATATACCGCGATATTCCAACTCGAAGTGGAATGGGTATTGTGCTAATTAATGTCTATGGATGCAGGGAAACAGGTTGGAGGGATCCAACTGGATTCCTCACAAATATTTATTTGATTCAGATATTGTGATATTTGATTGTTTATCATATCGATATATGATATTGGAAAGTCGTGATTGACTATTTGATGTGTTGCGTCATCGGATCCAATTTTGAAGTTTAAAAATAACGATTTTTGATTTTTAAGGGATTTCTAAAGTGATTTTTGAAAGTATACGTTTATAAAAATATTTTTGAATTGATTCATCTTAAATAAATAGACGTTATAGTTTTAACATTATAAAAATTATGATTTTTGAGAAATACAGTTAAAAGTTGATTTTCGAAAATATGGGATTAATGATTTTATAAAATAGTTAAAATTAGGATTTTTGAATTTATTATAAAAAGTTTAAATATAGGATTTATGAAATTTGACAATTTTGTAAATCTAAGAGAATGATGAAATTATAAAGGAGTTTAAAGACGTTTTAAAAGAATAATATAAATTGATCCATATAAAAGATTTATAAATTGATATTTATAAATTAAAAATATTGGAATTGTAAAACGAGCTTTTATAAGTGTTAGAATGAATTGTGAATGAATTTCGTAAATGAATGAAATTTATAGAATTATAAACGGTGAAGTTATAAATGGAATTTTATAGGCAGTAGGTTTATAAATTTTGTAAGGTTATTAAAAGAATAGATTTTGGATAAACGAATCTTATAAGTTATAAGATTTATAAATTTGGGAAGTTTAAAAGAACGTTTTGCAAACAAATAAATTAAGTATTTAATTTATAATATGAACTTTTAGTATATCATTGAGATATGAAATTGAATAGAGGAAATTATAAAATGGAGTTGTTATAAAATAAATAGAAATGGAATTTATGAACGTTGTTTTATAAATCCGCAAAACGACTTATTTTGATAAGTAAATTGTTGTAACTTATTAATGGAGTTATATTCACGTTTTAGACAGTGAATAATCCTTTAAAACAAAATGTATAGAAATGATGAAATTGGTTAACAAGTATATTCACGTTTTTGAATAGTGAATAATATATTAAAGAAAATGTTTTGGATGTGATGTTTTAAATAGAATTAAAATGATCTAACGATATTTTTAAAATGTATTAACTATCGAAACCATAAATTTCAACATTCATTGTTGAAATAGACGTTTTCGAGAAATAGAAGGAAATGGTGGACTATAACACTGTTGTTATAGTAAATGATTTTCGAAAGGAAATGTTTTGTATAGTATTGGGATTTATATATATCTATTTTAATTTCGAATCTCTATACTAGTGATTTTGGGTTGTCGTAACGATGTTTTACGTAACATTCGTTTTGGCCCAAATAAATATGTTTAAGAGAATGATTTCCTTAAAGAATGAAATATATACTTAATTTCGATTAGAGTATATTGAATATTTTCCAAGTATAGAAAATAAAAAAATATTGTGAATTACTTATAAATAAATAAGTATGGAAATGGTTTCCAATATGAAATGAACGTTTTGAGAATTTTCTTTTTGAAGATAAATTGAAAATGAATATTAGAAATCGAATGGAAATCGTATATTCATAAATATTTTGGAATGTAAATTCAATATGGAATTTATAAATGAAATTGGGAAATTGGGTTTAAAAATAAATATTGATTTATTTTTGAAGTATTGAAAATATATATCTTGTAAAGATATTTTTGGAAAATAAATAATTTGGAAAATTATTTGGAATCTGGTGGTGATGTGCATATCTATTGATAGTTCAATAACCGACTATCAATATTTACCTTTAAATAGGTATTTGTTGTGATTTGCTTGAATTTGAATGCCACACTTATTTTTTTTTAAAATAAGCGCTCACTATTCGGGTTAACCGGGAAAGGACCTTGGGGTCGTATAACCCATTCCGAATATGTGATACGTCGTTATGAATTGCATTTGAAGACCGGTGTTGAAGACCGGATATTTTCGAAAACGAAAGGGTTTCTTGTTGATTGTCTCTGCACTGGCTAATCCCCGGTATAGAGATCTCCATATGTGATGGGAAATCCGGACGTGATTAGAGATTATCCGGATTGCAAGGACTTCGTTGTAAGTGCCTTCGGTTCTGTTCGATCCCGGAACAGACTTGTATGGATAGTATGCCTGACATTACAAATTGAGATATAAAGCTGATTTCTTTCAAATATATTTCTGTTGGTGGCAGAGAATTTATTCTCTTAGCTTAACACCCTTCTCAGAGACGTACGAGCTCAGAGGTTATATAGTTGAAGGTTATTAGCAATATATTCCCAATTTGGTAATGTGACATGTTGAGTGATGCTGTGAAATGATCATTGTTTGATCATTTGTGATATGATCATTTGTTTGATCGTTTATCTTTGTGATCATTTCTATGATCATTTGTTGACCCAAAGCACAGCTTTTGTATAAAGCGTGGCTTTGTGGACGAGACTTCGTTCGAGCCTCACACCCCGGAATGGTCAAAACAGGAAAGATGCGACAAGGTTATGAGGGGTAGCTCCCTTTAGGGTATGTGCATTTCCTTCTGGAAAAGGGTGGTATCATGGTATGGAGCCCAGATACTTACTCATGTTGAACACTTTATTTATTATGGTGTGATGTTGATTGGAGAGCTCTCGGATAAAGGTCCCAAAGGACCGGGGGATGGCATATTCGTGTCAGTAGTTACCTAGTTAGGGGTAACCCGGCCTTGTGTTGGCAGAGATCCGGTTTGGTTCTCGGGACGTCCTTCCAGAGGCGTTTCCATGTGGCAATGGGAAGTTCCTTGGCCTGACCATTTGTTGGAAATCCAATGAAACAATACGAGACTTGTACGGTTTTAGTTGTAGAACCTGCCATCTAATATGGTAGCTATAGTAGGCATAATATAATGGTACCTATGCTGGCTAAGATTTATATTCTACTTTCGAAATATTTCTACACTATGCACTAATAATAATATCAAAATTGATTTGATTTTGCGTATCAAGCATCTTTGACTAACATAAGAAGAAATCTCCTCCAAGTCTGCGTTTGCATTGTGTGTGTGGTGGGAGGTCTTATGGTAGTCTCATTCTTAAAAGCATTTCGAATTGATTTTAAAAATATTCCTCTATTTTGATTTTAAAGAAAAATAAACTGTTTTGAGTTCTCACACCAGTCACATGACTGACTTGGAGTTTATTGTTTTCCTTCTTAAACTCTGGGTGCCCACCAATTTCCACATGGGCAGTCAAGAGTTAAGGTTTATCAGGATATTCTGGAATTCAGGAGTTGCTGGAGGCAAGATGGATGGCATGGCGTATTTACTAGTATATAGTACTTCTTTTTCGCTGCATTGTTTGTTGTTGTACACTTTTATGTAATGAAATGTAATGTAATAACTGATATAGTTCTTTATTTAAAGATTATTCATTTATCTATTATATGTTTGTTCCGCTGCGATTGTGAGATTCTGATATTGTTCAGTTGTTTTTCTTTCTCTCTTCTACCTCTTTCTTCTTCTTAAAACCCTCATGGTTCGGTTTTTCGGCATCCGACCGATCGGCATTCGATACAGTGGACGTATTTATGTCGATATTCGGGAGTCGAAGAATCGGGTCCTGACAATGTGGTATCAGAGCATATGGTTAAGCGACAACCATGGCTCTGTTGGGTGTTACTCATTAGAGATAGAGTCAGCAGTACTCTAGAATGAGTTTGAGTGTAATAATAGATATGAGCGTGTATTTGTTAGTGAATATAAAATTGTTTTTGAATCGGGTAAATAAGATAATTTTGCCCAAAACTATTTTTGTATAGAAAAGAAATGATTTTCTATGAATTATTATAGTATATGGTTGCATGGTTGTTAGGAAGTAATAATTTTAAATTATTATCATTATTATATGGAATTAAATAAGAAATAAAATGTATAACCAAAGATTAGAGATAAATTCATTTAACAAATGAAATTTATAAATATGAATTATAAAATATAAGGAAATAAATTCATATACAATTGGGATTTGTAAAATAAATTGTAAATAAATGAATTGGAAATGAATGATGAAATGAGATTTGATTTGATCAAATTGAATAAAAAATCAAAACTTGGTGAAAATAAAATGGATTGAATTCAAGTAAACTAACTTGATAAATTATTAGTTCATGGACTAATGAATTGGAATTTGAATTGGTTAAATTAAAGTTTAGTCGTGAGCTAAATTTGAAGATAAATTTGAATTTATATATAAATTCAAGTAAGTAAAAGAAATAAATTGAAATTCCCTTTGTTGGTAATTAAGTAAATTCGAGATGAATTGAATATGGAATTGAAATTTAAAATGAATAAGTGAATGTACTAATTGAAATGAATCAGTGAATGAAACTAATTTAAAGTAGTAATATGAATTAGTAAATGAAAGTTAATCGATAGAATTCAATATTTAGAATTGAGAATTGAATTCAAATGAAATTGAATGGAATTGAATTGAAATTGAAATGAATGAAAATAAATATGTAACTTCAATAGTGAAGTAAAAATGTATAAGAAGCATATATTGGAAATTTTGGAATGGAATTGGCAAAATAGTTTGAATGTTGGAATTGGATATTATGACTAGCAGGATATACAGGTGTATTAAAAGAAATGGAATTGAGATTTTGATTTCGAAGGTAAAATTTAATTGCTCGACAAAAAGGTACGTATTTCAATTTCAGTATGAAATTTGGTGATTTTCTTCTCCAGCCACTTGGCTTTCTCTTTTCTTTTTGATTCTGAGGGGCCGTGGTGCCATTTTGTAGTCAAACCGAGCTAGCCGCGCAAAGGAGACGCTGGCGAAATTTTTCGAACATTTAGAGTGTTAGAAAATTTTTGAAAAAAATTGAAAGTTTGAAATTTGAATTTGAATTCAAATTTGAATTGTTAGGAGAACAATGTTGTTTGAAACTTATAATTGAAGTTGGAAGGCTAGTTGAAATGATAATGAATCTTTAATAAAAGATTTAGGTTAGTAAGTTGATAAAACTGTTTAGTTTGGAAAGATAGCGAACACGATAAGGGCATTCTTCTTAACTTGTAATTTCGGGACGAAATTCTTTTAAGGGGGGAAGATTGTAACGACCCTAAATTTTGAATAATTTAATTTGGAAATATTTAATTAATTTTAAATATTTGAATGATGGTTTAATTTAAATTTCAACTTATCAGAACGAATTCGGCGATTAAATTATAGAATTTGATCTATTGGAAGTTGAATAAAAATTTGAATCCTCAATTTTAAGCCGATTAAAAATATTTCAAAGGCTTGTAGAATCCATATTGATAATACTGAAGATAATAGAAGCTTCAGAATTTAATTTGAAAGTGAATTGTTCAGTTTTGAAATTATTTCGTTTAAATCGATATTTAAAAATAGCCGTCCGAGGCACAGTCTCGGAATTCGACGAAACCAGTTCCATTGGGTCCGTAATATTGAATTATTCTCGGTTTTCAAATTTCGTATTTTTCGAAGTTGATATGTGAGCACACGGTGAGTAAACGCATTGGAATTTAAGTCGAATTCAATTTAAATTTAAATTTAAATTGAGTCAAACATCAGCACGTTCTTCCTTCAATCACGCCTAAATTTTCGCCTAAAATCACGACAATGATCGTGTAAAGCATGCCTCAGTTCGTTTTTAAATACCTTCCCCCTTTTCAATTCTGTTTCGTTCAAATCAACGACAAGTAAAACAATAATGGCCGCTATTTTTTTTTCTCTTCAAACTCCCTTCCTCCTTCATTTTTAAAAAAAAATCAAAATCAATCAAAGAAAAACATTAATGGCCGAAGCTCTTCCCCCTCTAGTTCAAAATTTAATCAAAGCCGAGGCCGCGAGTTCGATCGAAGTGGGCTCGCGCATGGGGCGATGACGGCGGAGAAGCTCGTAATTAGCTGGAGGCGTTCGCGATGGTAGGGTGGTTCGAATCGCGATGTCTGGAGGATGAAGTCGAGGCTTGCGCGTGCGATTCAAGGTGGCGGCGACATCTCGATCTAGGTGGCGATGGCGCGCTCGAGGCAGCGACGGCGATTTGGGATAGCGGCGGCTGCGTCTTGGAAGCGACGACAAGGCAGAGGTCGCGGCGCGAGTTTTGGTGATGATGGAGGTGGATCGCGATCACTGCTCGATCAACGGCAAGACGCTGGCGATTCGTGTGGGCTGCCGTGTTGTGTTCTTCGGCTCGTGTAAGGTAATTAACATATTTATAATTAATTGGTTAAATAAAGTAATTTGTATAGATAAAAGAAATTAGGTTGTCAGTAAGATATTTTGAATCTGTTTATACAGGAAGGAAAAATAATATAGAAAAAAAAGGAGAAAAGTTTTAAAAGGGTTTTAACAAGTTTTAGATATTTTTAAAAAAAAATGTCTGTTTAGTTGTTTGAAAGGAAAAGGAAAAATTATAAACAGAAAATAAATATATGTGTAAATGAGATTTTAATTTACAGTAAAAGGAAAGTTAGTTTGGAAGTAAAATGTTTAGTTAAATAAATTTATTTAACAGAAATTTGGTAAAAAGGAAAATAATGATAAAGAAGAAAAATTGTTTAATTTAATTGTTTTAGAAATGGTTAGAGAATATTAGTGTAAAAAAATTAAGTCACAAGTTAATTTAAATCTAAATTTATTTTTGAGTTACTAAGAATAATTTATTAAAAGAAGAAAATCAGTTTAAAAGAAAATCATTGGTAAATTTAAATTATCAAATAGAAGCTTGTTTAAAAAAATTAAAAATGTTATTTTAAAATAAAATAACGGGTTAATTTAAAGTATTCAAATATTAATTAATTTGTATAATATTTATACAAGGTATAAATCAAGAAAATCAAGATGGAAAATGGATTGCTAATGAAAGCAAAGGTGAGAACTTCTCACTCAAAAATTTAAAGTTGGATTTGCAGTTATTTATTGATTGTTGTTGGTTGTGATATTAGATATAGTAGGATATATCTATATATATAACAATATATATATATTGGCATATGTATATATTGGAGTTGATTGATTTCCCGCATTGTATAGCGGGAGACCCTATTGCGCCGCCTATTAAGCGGATAATATTTTATAAATCCCATATACCGCGATATTCCACCTCGAAGTGGAATGGGTATTGTGCTAATGTCTGTGGATGCAGGAAAACAGGTTGGAGGGATCCAACTGGATTCCTCACAAATATTTATTTGATTCAGATATTGTGATATTTGATTGTTTATCATATCGATATATGATATTGGAAAGTCGTGATTGACTATTTGATGTGTTGCGTCATCGGATCCAATTTTGAAGTTTAAAAATAACGATTTTTGATTTTTAAGGGATTTCTAAAGTGATTTTTGAAAGTATACGTTTATAAAAATATTTTTGAATTGATTCATCTTAAATAAATAAACGTTATAATTTTAATATTATAAAAATTATAATTTTTGAGAAATACAGTTAAAAGTTGATTTTTGAAAATATGGGATTAATGATTTTATAAATTTGTTAAAATTAGGATTTTTGAATTTGTTATAAAAAGTTTAAATATAGGATTTATGAAATTTGACAATTTTGTAAATCTAAGAGAATGATGAAATTATAAAGGAGTTTAAAGACGTTTTAAAAGAATAATATAAATTGATACATATAAAAGATTTATAAATTAAAAATATTGGAATTGTAAAACGAGCTTTTATAAGTGTTAGAATGAATTTTGAATGAATTTCGTAAATGAATGAAATTTATAGAATTATAAACGGTGAAGTTATAAATGGAATTTTATAGGCAGTGGGTTTATAAAATTTGTAAGGTTATTAAAAGAATAGATTTTGGATAAATAAATCTTATAAGTTGTAAGATTTATAAATTTGGGAAGTTTAAAAGAACGTTTTGCAAACAAATAAATTAAGTATTTAATTTATAATATGAACTTTTAGTATATCATTGAGATATGAAATTGAATAGAGGAAATTATAAAAGGGAGTTGTTATAAAATAAATAGAAATGGAATTTATGAACGTTGTTTTATAAATCCGCAAAACGACTTATTTTGATAAGTAAATTGTTGTAACTTATTAATGGAGTTATATTCACGTTTTAGACAGTGAATAATCCTTTAAAACAAAATGTATAGAAATGATGAAATTGGTTAACAAGTATATTCACGTTTTTGAATAGTGAATAATATATTAAAGAAAATGTTTTGGATGTGATGTTTTAAATAGAATTAAAATGATCTAACGATATTTTTAAAATGTATTAACTATCGAAACCATAGATTTCAACATTCATTGTTGAAATAGACGTTTTCGAGAAATAGAAGGAAATGGTGGACTATAACACTGTTGTTATAGTAAATGATTTCCAAAAGGAAATGTTTTGTATAGTATTGGGATTTATATATCTATTTTAATTTCGAATCCCTATACTAGTGATTTTGGGTTGTCGTAACGATGTTTTACGTAACATTCGTTTTGGCCCAAATAAATATGTTTAAGAGAATGATTTCCTTAAAGAATGAAATATATACTTAATTTCGATTAGAGTATATTGAATATTTTCCAAGTATAGAAAATAAAAAGATATTGTGAATTACTTATAAATAAATAAGTATGGAAATGGTTTCCAATAAGAAATGAACGTTTTGAGAATTTTCTTTTTGAAGATAAATTGAAAATGAATATTAGAAATCGAATGGAAATCGTATATTCATAAATATTTTGGAATGTAAATTCAGTATGGAATTTATAAATGAAATTGGGAAATTGGGTTTAAAAATAAATATTGATTTATTTTTGAAGTATTGAAAATATATATCTTGTAAAGATATTTTTGGGAAATAAATAATTTGGAAAATTATTTGGAATCTGGTGATGTTGTGCATATCTATTGATAGTTCAATAACCGACTATCAATATTTACCTTTAAATAGGTATTTGTTGTGATTTGCTTGAATTTGAATGCCACACTTATTTTTTATAAATAAGCGCTCACTATTCGGGTTAACCGGGAAAGGACCTTGGGGTCGTATAACCCATTCTGAATATGTGATACGTCGTTATGAATTGCATTTGAAGACCGGTGTTGAAGACCGGATATTTTCGAAAACGAAAGGGTTTCTTGTTGATTGTCTCTGCACTGGCTGATCCCCGGTATAGAGATCTCCATATGTGATGGAAAATCCGGACGTGATTAGAGATTATCCGGATTGCAAGGACTTCGTTGTAAGTGCCTTCGGTTCTGTTCGATCCCGGAACAGACTTGTATGGATAGTATGCCTGACATTACAAATTGAGATATAAAGCTGATTTCTTTCAAATATATTTCTGTTGGTGGCGGAGAATTTATTCTCTTAGCTTAACACCCTTCTCTGAGACGTACGAGCTCAGAGGTTATATAGTTGAAGGTTATCAGCAATATATTCCCAATTTGGTAATGTGACATGCTGAGTGATGCTGTGAAATGATCATTGTTTGATCATTTGTGATATGATCATTTGTTTGATCGTTTATCTTTGTGATCATTTCTATGATCATTTGTTGACCCAAAGCACAGCTTTTGTATAAAGCGTGGCTTTGTGGACGAGACTTCGTCGAGCCTCACACCCCGGAATGGTCAAAACAGGAAAGATGCGGCAAGGTTATGAGGGGTAGCTCCCTTTAGGGTATGTGCATTTCCTTCTGGAAAAGGGTGGTATCATGGTATGGAGCCCAGATACTTACTCATGTTGAACACTTTATTTATTATGGTGTGATGTTAATTGGAGAGCTCTCGGATAAAGGTCCCAAAGGACCGGGGGATGACATACTCGTGTCAGTAGTTACCCAGTTAGGGGTAACCCGGCCTTGTGTTGGCAGAGATCCGGTTTGGTTCTCGGGACGTCCTTCCAGAGGCGTTTCCATGTGGCAATGGGAAGTTCCTTGGCCTGACCATTTGTTGGAAATCCAATGAAACAATACGAGACTTGTACGGTTTTAGTTGTAGAACCTGCCATCTAATATGGTAGCTATAGTAGGCATAATATAATGGTACCTATGCTGGCTAAGATTTATATTCTACTTTCAAAATATTTCTACACTATGCACTAATAATAATATCAAAATTGATTTGATTTTGCGTATCAAGCATCTTTGACTAACATAAGAAGAAATCTCCTCCAAGTCTGCGTTTGCATTGTGTGTATGGTGGGAGGTCTTATGGTAGTCTCATTCTTAAAAGCATTTCGAATTGATTTTAAAAATATTCCTCTATTTTTATTTTAAAGAAAAATAAACTGTTTTGAGTTCTCACACAGTCACATGACTGACTCGGAGTTTATTGTTTTCCTTCCTAAACTCTGGGTGCCCACCAATTTCCACACGGGCAGTCAAGAGTTAAGGTTTATCAGGATATTCTGGAATTCAGGAGTTTCTGGATGCAAGATGGATGGCATGGCGTATTTACTAGTATATAGTACTTCTTTTTCCGCTGCATTGTTTGTTGTTGTACACTCTGATGTAATGAAATGTAATGTAATAACTGATATAGTTCTTTGTTTAAAGATTATTCATTTATCTATTATATGTTTGTTCCGCTGCGATTGTGAGATTCTGATATTGTTCTGTTGTTTTTTCTTTCTCTCTTCTACCTCTTTCTTCTTCTTAAAACCCTCATGGTTCGATTTTTCGGCATCCGACTGATCGACATTCGATACAGTGGACGTATTGATGTCGATATTCGGGAGTCGAAGAATCGGGTCCTGACAATATCTCTGGCGATCAAATGTCGAATTGCCTCAGAATTCTACACCGATGTAACTTTGGAATCACAGTTGCCGGTAAAGGTCGCCCGTGATTTATAGAGGTATATCCATCTTCTATTTTGTAATTTAATTGTCTCATCTTCGATCGAGTCTATCTAAGAACCAGGATTCTATTGATTGGAGTTCCTCTAAATTAAATCGCTATCTTTGTTTTGAAATTCATTCTTGAATCATCCTTTGAAAATCAGGTTTTGTTTGTATTTTTGAAATTTTTTATACCGAAATTTTATTTTGATAACTTTGATTTTTTTTTATATATAAAAGTGAAAATGTTTTCGTTAAGGATTATATACCTATATATATAAAGCAAATAAGAAATGTTATTCTATATAAAAAGATTTTGAAAGGGTTTGAAATTTTGAAAAATTATAAGAAATTGATTTATATAAAAATGATTTATAACTGTAGAGTCAAATTTGAAATTCTAGAATTGAATTCTGGTATTTTGAAATTGGTTTTAAGATTTTGGAAAATATATAAAAATAATACGATTTAAAAGTATTTTTCCGAATAAGAAATGTTTCAAACGAGTTCAAATGAATTCCAATAATTTTGAAGAAATTTCAAAGTAGTTTTCAAGAAAATAGAAGTCCAAAACCCACTTATGTCGCTGGAAAATAATTTCGGTGATGAGTGCACGCATCATCGACATTGATTTTCGAGTTTCAGAGTGGGGGAGAGGCCACTTTAATAGCTTCGCTATGCAAGCGATTTTGTAAAACCGTTTTTGATTTCAAATTTCGAAGTATAATTTGATATTTTAGAAAGATATAAGTATATATTTGAAACAATTTAAAATGAGACCGGTGTTCAGTCCTCGAGTTTCTGATTTAATAATTGATTTATTGATTTATTGTTGATTTTCAACTCTTGAATTGAAAATTTGATTTCCCTAACTATTTTGAATGTTCGAACACTTCCAAATCAAGATTAAGTTTTCAAAGCTAAGAAATTTCGAAGAGTATAAAATGTTTGATAAAGAATATAAATTTAGTTTTGAAATGTTTTGAAAAAAAATAGTTGAATAATGGTTTTCAGAAAGGTAAATTGGATGTTTCACATAGAAATAGATAGTTTAAAAGTTTTAAAAAAAGGGATAATTATAAATTTGGAAACCATTTTGAGTATAATTGATTTTGGGAAAATATTTGGTTTTGAAATTAAATTGGAATTAAAAACCAGTACTTATATGTTGATTTTTGGAAATGAATTTGTTTGACTTGAATTATTTTAATTTGGAAAATGGGATAATTTTCTAAACCTATTGTTTTGGGAACTTTGAAATTTAGATATTTAATTTGGAAGAAAATTTGGTGAAATCATATATGATTTTGAAACTGAATTGATATTGAAATGATTTGAAATTTGAGAACCTTATATTATTAAGCACTTGATTTGGGAGTGGTCGAACTTATATAAAATGGATTGTATAAGTATGAAGTTGATTTGAAATCTATTGACTTGAAAGGTACTCAATTTGGAAAGAGATTTTATATAATCGAAGTTTATATAAGTACGATTTGATCTACTATTGATTTTGGAAAGTATTCGATTTGGGAAAAATGGAATCCTATATATATGGACTTTATATAAGTACGATATTTGAAAGTGATTTGAAAAGGTACTATATGATATATATTTTCGAAGTAAAGATATGGAAAGTGCCTTCTGGTTGATATCCGCTTTGTGGCCACATCGTGGATTCATTCTATCGATATTATTCTCTCTGATTTTTGGTTTCCCGGATGTAATACTCGAATGTTCCCACCTGGCGTAACCCATGGTATTTTTTTCTCTCGCGACTGCATAGCGCAATTGCCTGGCTGAGTCTGGCCTAAGGGTACGGATTGTTTCCTGGGGGATCCTGGTGTAACCATTGTGTATCCTACAATCTGTGTAGGTCGCGAATAGTAGCGAAACTGCCTGGCTGAGACAGCCTAGGATACGGATTGTTTCCTGGGGGACCCAGGCGTAACCGTTGTGTATCCTGCACTCTACTAGTCATCATAGCGTAACTTGCAGGGCCGAGAAAGCTTACGGATACGGATTGTTTCCTGGGGGATCCAGGCGTAACCATTGTGTTTCTACGAACCATGGTCGGACAAAGGTTTTGGTTTGGTTGTTTTGTTTGGATTGTACTTTCCATATATGTTTTAAAGGTTTTTCAAGTATTTTCACTAGGTGTTGAAACAAGTCTACTAAGTACTTGAAGAATTCTTGCTTTGCGCCTGATCAACGCATGGCCAGAGTCTGCAAGAACGAGGATAAACTTGTTGAAACATCGAGTTATAAAAGTATTTTCGAAAGGAAAATCTATTTCGATATAATAGTATTTTATTATAAAAGTATTATTATAAAGGTATTTATTATAAAAGTATTTTTCCCAACAAAGAAATTTTGAATTAATATTTGAAATTTAAATTCTTATGGTTCTAGATTAATTATTTGGGCCCGATACTATTCCTTGCATCTACCTTATCTGCTCAGTTTAGTTATTCACCTTGATTCTGTTTTCCAAATCTACCTTCCTTCCTTGTTGGATATATCCTTTTTAAATATTGCTTATTTGTATACTACATTGTTTAATAGAAAATTTTAATGTTATAAATATTTTGAACTTATTAATTTAATAAAACATGTTTAAACAAAATGATTATTGATGTATCTATAATGTTGAAAGTATCTTAAGATTTCCAAGTGAAGTTTTCAAATGAATATTTCGAGTAAAATTTATATAATTTTAAAATTTATTGTTTATCTTGTCTTTCAATCTATTTTCTTTCTGGTTGTTTTAATTCTCCTACCTTCTTCCTTTTCGGAGACGAAAAGTTTTGAGTGGGGGAGAGTGTAACAGCCCAAATTTTAGCAATATTTTATTCTTTATTTATAACTCTGGGGTTTTATTTTTCGAAAATTTGATTGTCTAAATTTAATTATAATTAATCACCCAAGATTTTTATTAGTGTGAAAATTCTAAAATTCTTATTTTGGTTAAAACTTAACATTTTTTTTGAAGTTATAAATCTTTAAATTTTTAATTTTTAATCTTTTGGTTTAATTTAATATATTCGTAACAACGTTTATTTCACCTTTTGTTCTTTAAAAAAAATTGCTTTTATACTTTTAAAAATATAATATTTTATATTTTACCTATATACATTTTTGAATATAAATTTCTTAGTAAATGTGTAAACAAATCATATTTTTATATAAGTAATAAATTTCCAAAACTTTGTGTATAAATAAACTGTTTAATTTCACATTTAAAAGGCTCGTTAATTGATGGAATAAATAATGTATATACATATACAAGAAAATGTATAAACTTTAAATCCGTTATTTTTATTTTTTTGGATAAAAATCACTGCGTCTGTTGTATGCATTCTAATTTTATTCACTTTCCTTTTACTCTCCTGATTTAATAGGAACGTTATTTACAAATTTTATAACCGTTCGCCTTTTTAATTTCTTGCCATTGTTCCCATCAACGCGAGCTTTAAATTTTAAACGCATTCAATATTGTTTAAAAATCTTATTTCAAAATCTAATCTTAGCTGACCGTTTCTTCTGCTTTAATTTCGAAACCCATTTGCTTAAAATTTGTTAAAAATCTAGTAACCGTGTATAACAAGAAAAATCAGTGCTCAATCAAAATCGTGGCCTTTTTTTTAAATCAATATCTTATTTCTTGCCTATAACTGCTCATTAAAAATCAACGCTAGTTTAATTTTCTTTCCATTTCAAAGCAAGTTGATTTATTGTCGTTCTTTCTTCTCCTTAAATTACGCTACCTCTCTGATCAAACCTATATAACTCAGGCAAATATTCATTTCTCAACAAAATTTTATTTTTCTAACCTTTCCTTTCCTACGCTCCCTGTTTCCACTTCTTTCTTTATGACCATTCATTATATATATACACTACAGTTGGAAAGTTATAAACGTATAAACTTAGAAACGTTTTGTATTATTAAAAATTTAAAGCTTATCTTTAATTGTGACTTTTCTCTTTCCTTCCGTTCAAATTTAAACGCGCATCAATCAATTGCTTTAATAAATATTGCAGAATCAATGCACAGACGTTATCAATTTCATTTTATGGTGGTACGTTTTTTTTACGTTTCCTACCGTTTAAATTTTAAATAATTTGCTTTTATGGGTCAGCTGAATCAAGCAACGTAACTGTTGCTATTTATTTCTTTTATTAATTGCTACAATTATTTTCACCAAATCAAGGGTTGACCGTTACAATCACTTTTATTTATTTATTCACTTAAAATTTGGTTTCCTATTCATTTTCTTCCGTTATATTTGCCTGAAAACATGCGGTTCATCCCTATTTATTTTCGCTTTCACTTCTCTTTTCTCAAGATCGGTTCATTCCCCTCCCTACTTTTCTTTGAAAAAAAAAAGCAAACTGAAGCATGCGGCTGTCACCATTATTTGCATCCGCCACTTCACCTTTCTTCCAAACCTCCTCATCAAATGAAACCCATCACCTCGCCTTCCAGTTGCTTCTGTTTGATCAGTGAGGTATAGGCGTGTAAGCACATATATGTTTTGATTCATATTCGTAATTACATGTTTTTTTTTGTTAGTTGTGATATACATACTATTTATATAAGTATTGAATACTATTTTTTCAAAAGTTTATTTTCATAACATGACAGTGTATATTTATATATAGTTTCTATTTGATCTTCCTCACAGCTTATAAGTCATGTTAATATTTTGAATTATGTATGCGACATTTTGAAGGGAACATACTATAAAATAAGTATCTTTCATTTTTAATAAGAATATATATATATATATATATATACATATATATATACATATATATATTGTGTTTTATATTTTAATATGGGTCAGCTTCTATTTGTTGATATCAGGTTTCCTATAATATGGTTATTCGCTTATGTAAGTCATATATTTGTTTTGTTACAGACTATATAAAATACTTTAATATATGTATATTATGCGGTTTGTTACCATATGGGTTTTTATGTAGTACTGACTTATTTAGTTGGTGATGGTATATTTTTTTTTACAGTATTATATTTATACTATTTTGGATTTAAGATGATTCTATAAATACTCTACTTTATAATTATTTTAATACACACATATAATTTGGAAATTTATATAGGTTGAATATAATATGTTATTGAATGTATAAATATGGATGGATTTAAATTATATATACATATATAACATTTAATATATATAGAAATAGTTATATATATAAAAAAGTTTTCTTTTAGGTATTTATATTTAAACATTTATTTTATCTGTTTGAGAATATATATATACTAGTTATATAAGTTTAGTATAAAGGTGTTAGTATATATATATATATATATATATATATATATTTTAAGTGTATGTTGATTTTTTAAAAAAAATGTAAGCTTGATTTATTTATATGTTTGAAAAACATGTAAATTAACTTTGTGATGTTTGAACTTAGAATATAAATTTCATATGTATATATATAGTTATAGGTGGTTATAAAAGTTCGCTTATACCATTTATCTTCATCGTTCCAATTCTGATCTGATCTGTTTCATCCATTCGAGCCAATCAGCTTTGATCGTTGAATTCGTGCCGATTTTGCTTTGCCTGGATTTGAAATTTAATTTCAATGTATGTATCAGTGTGCGTATCCGTGTCTCCTTCTATATTCTCTAGCCTCGAAAGGTGAGCAATCACTCACGATTAACATTTTTTTTATTCACTAAATTTGACTTCAATTGAAACGACAATTGAAATATGTTGCTGTAGTTATTTAAATTTGTTATATATGCTATTATCTGTAACTGTTCACCTGCGGGATATGACACCATATCCTGTTGTTTATATTATATTGTTATTGATGATATATGCCTGTTATTTTATTGTATTTTCTGTTATCACTCTGCAAGTTCCCTGTAGTTTAGAAATCACTATGGGTTGAAATGATACATACCCGAACAGACTTTAGAATAGAAGAAAATCGTTATGGGTTGAAATGATACACCCAAGCGATTTTCATTTAATTGAATTGGGGATTACGAGTTGAAATGATATCCACCCGTATATATTTAGTATACAGATTGAAATGATAAATATCCGTAGCACTTGACTATATGATAGGAAATATATATAGACACCGTTGGTCCATATAAATATTTTGAAAATAATTTCTATAATTTTGGAAAGAAATATATGGTTTAATAAATTTGATTCTTAAGGTATTATATAAATGAAAATTGTATATATAGATTTAGTAGTAATATTTGATTTAAATTAGATTGATTTAATACATATAATATGGTTAAGTATTTATGTAAATCTATATTTCAAATAGATTCTCTTGTAATAAATTGAATAATTAAGATTGGAAGATAAATTTGGGTTTATAAAAATGGTTTTTAAATAAGGATTTATTTAATTAAATCAATTTGAAATTTTTGAATGGGAAATTTAAAGGGTATGATTTTATAACTGGGTTTTTGATTTAAGTGATTTAATGAATATTTCACGTTTAAATAAATTAAAGAAAATATTGAGTAAAATGTAATTTAAGGTTACTTAAATGATATTGAATCTAACAAGGGAGTATTTCAAGACTAAATAATAATGAGGTTAAATCGAGATCTATATGAAACTGTTATATAGAACATTTAAATATTAAAGCCTTGAACTATATTGGAATTTAAATGGTTTATGTTGAGATTCGGATCTGTATTTGAAATCAACGTAGTTAAATTTTTTATTTAGCAACTAAACTGAATTAAAATGAAAATTTAGGTTGAACTAAATTTGAATATATTATTTAGAAAACTAAATTGAATGAAAATTTAGATGAAACGTTGAATACTTAAATTTTTGAAATATATGGAAATATAAAGGGGTATTTGTGATTATAAATCTGAATTTGAGATCGATAAAATTTAAGTGGTTATTTTAGAAATTGAGTTGAATTTAAATTGATAAATTGAGATTGAATTTAATTTGAATGGGAAGGTCGGGCTGATGTTGGAACGATTTGTTAAGTTGAGGAAATTGAAAATACTTTACTGTATAAATTATTTAATATATATAAATACTATTTTGGGAAATATAGAGATATTTGAAGTGAAAATGAGATTTGGTTTTGAAGTATAAATTAAGCTGAAATGACCACGGTGTTATAGTGTATATTTCTACCTTGTAGAAAGTTCCATGGACCCTTAGAGGATGGTTATCCCAAACATCCTTTAAGTTATTTGTATTTCAGTTGATATTTCACTTGAGTTGGATTTATTGATATAAGAATGTTAATCCTGACTCGAGTGTTTTGTGTTTTGCTTTACGCTTGGGTCAGACTAAGTGATACAGCATTTGAGACTCACCTTTGGAGTTCGGAGCTTCATTTGGAAATCCAACTATCGATTCAGATTCCAGCCTTTCCAGTTGATTGGTTCAGAGAAGTCATCTGTTGCATTGGAGACTTCACTGCATTTGAACTATTCGGTTGTATTTTTCTAACTCTGATGTATGTAGTAGCTTCATGAACTACTATTCTTTATCTATTCCGCTGCATTATATTACTTTGTGATCTGTGATTGATTTATTTACTGTATATTTTAAGTTTTGCCAAATTTTAATTAACAATTCGGTATTTTGAATTATTTAAGTCGGATATGTATGGTTTTATTATCGATTTGAATGGTCCAAAAATAACGTGTCGTTACAGAAATGCTCTTTCCATCATTTGAAATTGTAAATAAACCTGATGTCCTTAGGAGATGGAAGACATAACAGAAAATCCATGGATAGCAAGAAGGTGCCATGAAGGAAGGCATATCTATTCAGATGTAGTTGAGCGGGAGTTATTATAAGGTAATTTAGCATCTCCTGGACAAAAGAATTGAAGGGTGGTATGCATCCGGCCCATCACATGAATTTATTGCATGTTGTATACTCCTCCAGGGGCAAATGAGCCCTTTCATTCACCAAAGGGACCAAAACATCTCCAAACAGAATACCATGTTTAGAGCATAGTCTGCGAAGAACAGCCTTGCCAATTCTAGAGGCTTGGGAATCTATTAGGTTATTTAAAAATATAGCGCCTTCTACAGTGTCAGGGGCATGCCTTATATCTTCAAACGAAAGGATGGTACATCAAAGAAAAGTTCAGTCGATTGGCCAGAAACCTCCGTTTGCTCAATTTAATGATCAGGGGAGATTCTGTCGGAAACAGTTGCAGAACTTGACTTTGCTCTGGGATTGCTGTGTTTTGAGGATTTTCCAGAAGGAATTGTAGCTAAATGCTCTGAAAATCTGGAGCTCATATACACTAAAGTCAGAAGATAATCAAGATTAGAAAATTTTACCTGTCCCCCCATGCTAAGTGTAAACTAGTGTGGTGCAGTGTTGTGTAGTGCAAAGGAAAACAATTCAAAATTAAAAGCAAAAAGTGAACGAAGAGATGTTGAATTCCAACCAGAGTGGCCATCATCGCTGTCTATCTCAACTTGCATTTAGAGTGATTGGTTATGTAAATTTTTGGTTCGACAATCAGTATGTCAAAATGCGAAGTCCATTATTAGAGTTTATATGTTAAATTTTAGTTCATGTCCTAAGTCCCAGGAGTTTGGCGTTCAATTACGAGTTCGATTTTGGATATGCAAGTCATGTTGTTCATTATCGTCATATATTCAAGTTCATTAGGATGGGATTGGTTCTGATTGTTCAAACAAGTGAATATGAATTAGTTTTCAAATTCAATTCAAAGCTTAGAATCTACCAAGTGCAAATAGTCGACTCCTATGTATGTTGATCCCTATGTATGCCAACCCATATTTATGCCGATCCCTATCCCTTATAACAACCGATCCCTCTTCACTTCACAAAACAACCGATCCCTCATCCAGGTGATAATCCAACTGAACCTTACTTTGTGTTAGTAACCAACCGACCCCTATGCCTAACCCAACATAACCGATCCCTCTTCAAACTTCAACTACCAACCCCTCTACTTTAAACTTTTCACACTCCCATCAAGCATCCACTCCGAGCCCTTTCCTTCACCAATGCACGAACGATCCCTTAACTCCTTCATGCTTCATTCTTTTCTTTTCCCTCCTCCACTACCTCATCGAACCTTGCATCATCATCATCCATCTCGTTCCTTCCTTAAACCACGATTAATGCAATCGAACCCAAGTCTCATCGCAAATTAAAGGTTAAAAACAAGAGAGCCTACTTATATATATATATATATATATATATATATATATATGTTAGTGGTGATGGTGAGTGGTTTGGAGATGATCAAGATTGAAGGAAAGAAGAATTGGATTCATAGAGGTGTGTTGGATTAAAATAGATTTTGTTTGGACGCTAAGGGAAGAAGAGAGGGGTAAAGGTTCGGTTTTACTGGTGAAATAAGGAGGGTTCCGTATTGAAAGGGATGAGAGAAAATGCAAGGGAAATAAGATAAGTGAAGGTTGGAAAGAAAAGTGTGGATTATATATGAGAGATGAAGATTTGGCCCGCCTCAGTGTCTTTACAAAGTCAAGAGAAAGGTGGGAGGGATCAGTTAGAGAGTGCCGATCCCTATAAACATATAAATAAAAGGAAGGGGGATCGGCTAAAAGAATATCGATCCATACATTCATTAAAAAACGGGATCGTGTCATGACCCAATTTTTCAACTCCCGAAAATCGACATCAATACTTCCACTGTATTAAATGCCGAATAATCGAATGTCATGAAACTAGACCGTAAGGGAAAGAAGAAGGAGGCAGAAGAAGAAATAGAAAACAATATCAGAATCTCACAATCGCAGCGGAACAATATATAATAGATAAATGACCGAATCTCTATAGAAAAGAACTGTATCTGTTATATACATTACATCATCAGAGTACAACATCAAAAAAAGCACAACACCGGACAATTATGATAACCTGCCCACACAAAGCTGAATATATAGCATTCTAAGCACAGCAGAAATAAGACAGATACGTGTGATACGTCTCGTCATCCAGCATATCCCCTGAGCTCCATAGCAGTCCATCCAGAATTTGTACTTTATAATACTCGGTCCGACTTGAGCATTATAGTAAAATAACACCCGAGTCAGTCTGAAAAACCAGCGTGAGAAATCACACTCAATTTGATTATTAAAGTTTTCAAAATCCTTTTGAAATCAAAGGTATCTCGTAAGATCACGCCACAAATAAACATGCCGAGTTTTTACCTTACGATAACCAAAACATTTTTATCAAATCCGTCTGATATTATAATAGTGTCTATTGAAAGTGGAATAGAATCTAGCTGAAATGCTTGCATCTCATGTTCCAGCAATAGTTGGGCACAATCAAAACCGTACAGGCTCTTATAGGAGATTGGATTCCATACAATGGCAGGGCTACTGGGGTACCGTCCGTCACAGTACCTGGTCTAGATCAGAGTACCGAGGATCCCCCTGATCCCTTGCAACACAAGATCGGAGCAACCCCTTACTGGATAGTACGAATAAGATCATCCGCGGTTGGGATCAGCAACCGCCCGTACAGCCGAAATCAAAAGGGACATCTAGACAGGGATGACCTTACCCTAATTGGTTGCTAGCCACTCAGCCTTGCTCCACCTCCCCTGTTTTAGCCATTCGCGGTTGATGAGGCTTGAGGCTATGCGTCACCTTTTTAGCACACATTCACTTAGAATGCTCATCGTCCTCTTGACGATGTTCCGATAGCATTCGCCCATACAAGTCCGTTCCCGGTCCAAACGAAACCGAAGGCACTACTCCCACTACATCCATTTTGGAATCACCTTCAGGATTAGTAGCGATTAGCCCTTGCACTTCACTGCTCCATCTTCGACTCCAAGCTCTTGTCTTCCTCACGAAAACATTCAAACCGGATCAAAGTGTTTTTCGGAAATTAATCTCGATCCCCGTCTCTTCAAAATGATCAATGCATTGGCCAATATTGATAGTCGGTTATTTAGCTATCAAATTACACAATCATCAAAACAATTTTTTTTAATTTCTATTGAAAAGCACCAAGTCCTAATAACTTAGATTTTAAGTAATTTAAATCACTTTATCCAAAGATATATATACTTTTAAACATTTAAATTAAAAACTACTTAAAAGACTTTATTCAAAATAATACTTATGAAATTCCATAATAATTTTCAAGTAAAATTTAGCCAAAACTACATTTGAAATAAAAATTATTTATATAAAGTATAAATATTTAGTAACTATCTTTTAAATCATAATACTAGTTTAACCTTTAAAATAATTACTACTATAACTAATTTAATTAATATTTACTTTAAAATCTTAAAACAATTTAAATAACAAATTCCTCTAAAACATTCTTTTAAACAGCTTTAAAACTTTCAACTTATACTTAAAGATCTGCTTTGAAAACATACCTGGCTTTTCCCGAAATTTCACTTTCTATTCCAATATAACCCTCTAATCATTTATAAATCCTTCTTGATTTATCCTAATTTAATTTACGTATCAACCCGTAAATTTCTTTCCCACACCTTTAAAAATAAAACCACTATTTATTTTTAAAAGAAATTTCCCATTCCTTTAAAAATTCCCACCGCGAATTTATGCTTCCAAATATCCACTGATATCTTATTCACTTTATAAAACCAGTTTATAAATTCCGTAGTCTTATCCTCCTTTTAAAACACAATTTCAAACACAAAATCAATTTCCAAATTGATTCTAAAATTTACTCCATTTAAAAATAAATTTCTTTACTTACTCAATTTTATTTCAAAACCCAATAATTTCAGATTTTACTTCTTTATTTTGATTTGAAATCGTATTTAAACTGAAAATATCAATTTCATATTTTTTACCAAAATTATTCTTTATCTCTCCCAACTATTTTAACCCTTGAATTTAAAAATAAATCTTTTATTTCTTTAAATAATATCACTTAAGTTTGAAAATTCATTTATCACTTAAGTTTAAAAATTCATTTATTCCCATTTATTCTAAAATCTCCTTTCCCATACTTGGAATTTATTTATTAGAATTTAAAAATCAACTTTTTATCCTTTCCCAAATTCATTCTTTTAATTTACCCAAATTTCACTATAATTATTTTACTTAAAAATCCTCTCTTTTAATTTCCTTCAAAAATCTAATCCTTATATTTGTGATACCTCAATATACTCAAAATATATTTAGTCAAACCATAGCATTCAATATTTTGAATTCCCAATATAATCAATATATTCTATCACAGATATCAATAAATCATATCACAGATTATGAAATCTAATTTCAATAATTTGAGGAATCCAATTGGATCCCTCCAACATGTTTTCCTGCATCCATAGATGTTAGTCAATAATTAAAATACCAATCCCACTTCGAGGGGGATATCGTGGTATAAAGGGTCATCCGCTACTATGCGGGGCGCATAGGGTCCCATCCGCTATATACTACATGAATATCAATCACTCCAATATATATATATATATATTATATAATATCACATCCAAACTGATAATAGATCATCAATTCAAGCAATCAATTCAATAATTTAAATTTAAACTATTCAAATTTAAACGGTGTTCCAAATAAGTGAGATTAACTCACCTTTGATTTTCTTTTGCAATCCGATCCATCTCGAGTTGTTTTTCATGAATTTTGACCTTATATAAACAATCATATAATTTATTAATATTTGAAATAACCTAAAATAATTTACCACTAAATAAATTCAATTAACTAATTTGTTCGATTTAAAATTAACTTTAAAATTTTAAAGTGTTTTAACCAATTAAAATTTTCTTTTGAAACCTCCTACCTTTACAAGAATCATTTATATATATTTCCCAAACCGAGATATTTTTCTTAATTTCCTGTTAAAATCTATCTATTTATTTTTCTAATATAATTAACTAAATCAATTCAATAAATTATGTTAAATAAATCACAGTATCAAGTTCTCGGTAATATATATATATATATATATATATATATATATATATATTAAAAAAAACTAACTGCATACTTTTACTCAATTAATTTGTTAAATTGAAATTTAACATAACCACAAAAGTATAAGCTATCTCACCTAAACCCTCACTGGCCGTAGAAACTATCTCTGCTGTTCGAACTTCGAAGAACTCCCCCTGGCCACTGCCGCTTCCACCACCATCGGTCATCTCTAAACTCCACCAACCGCCTTCCACGACCACCATGTCTTTGATGACTTGACCCAACTAAAACTCACAATCTTACCGACCCTTCGAAAAACTCGACTTCGCCCTAGCCCTCACGTCACTTGCTGAATCGATTTCCCAAAGCCACCCAAAATCGAACTCCACCCTGACCAAAACGCTACTGCGAGCTCAACTCCTATCGTGCCTCAATCCAATCGTGATGCACTCGATACGGCTTCATGGAGTTGCGGTGTCAAACGAGGCTCTTCCCTCACTATTATATTTTTTCTAAATGCAGTCGATTTGATTTCGATTTTGAAAGAAAGGGAGAGTTCGGTTTTGATTTGGATTAAAAGAGAAGAGCGGCCATTATTTTATTTCAAAGCTACTGTGTATATTTTCATTCTCGGCTGTTTGTTTTGGTTTTATATTTTGAGAATGAAGATGCATTTCTAATTTTTTTTAAACGCGTGTTAAACTAGAGAGAACGATATTGGATGATCTATAATGAATTGAAGGGAGACATAAAGTTCTAATGTGCGGAAATTTGACCAGTCAACCCACACATTTATCATATTTAAATTTAAGTTTAAATCGATTTCAGTTCGAAGCTTAAAATTTTTGCATCCTATTGAGGCGTGCCGCAAGGCGTTTATAATGTTATACCCTTATTTCGAACGCAATGTAAAAGGTTTCGAGTCCTAATTCGATCATATGGAGAAGATAGCTTTTTGAGTCAATTATTATATTTAATTTCGATATAGAGTTCAGCGCGTTTATATATCATGCGGTCACATGATAACATCGAACGCTACGAAATTTGAAATCCGATAATAATACACTATTACGGATCTAATGGAACTAGTGTCTTCGAATTCCGAGACTGTACCTCGGAAGGCTATGTTTTTTAAAATGTCAATTTAAACAATATATTTTCAAAACTGAACAGATCACCTTTAAATTAAATTTTATCACTTTATTTTCTTCAATATTATCAATATAAATTTTATAAGCCTTTGAAATATTTTTAACTAGCTTAGAATTCTAGATTCAACATTTTACCCAGTTTCCAATCATTAAATTAAATAATTAAATTATCCAATAATTGGTTATATTTGAAATTCGAGTTAAAAATTAACTTTTAAAAATTTTAAATCAATTAAATATTCTAATACCAAATGTTCAAAAATTTCGAGTCGTCACATTCCTCCCTCCTTAAAAGAATTTCGTCCCTGAAATTACTAGTTAAAAGAAATGTTTCATAACCCGTTAACTTTTCCCAAAAGTCAAACAGTTTCAAACAAATTTCCAAAACAATCTTTTTATTAAAGACAAACTATCATCCTTACTAACTTTCCCAAACTCGACCATAGATTACAATCAATATTATTGACTCAATCATTTCAAATTATAACTAAAACCAAATTTAAACTATCAAAATTTCTCAAACTTTTTTTAACTCTCTAAATTTTCGAAAAATTTCGCCAGTGTCTCCTATGCGCGGCTAGATCGGTACAACTATAAAATTGCCTCTACGGGCCCCCAAACTTCAAAAGAAAACAAAATGCCAAGTGGCTAGATCAGAAAATCATTAAATTTCATATGACAATTTAAATACGTACCATTTGTCGCGCAATTCAATTTATCTTCTAAAATCAAAAACATCAATTTCCTTTTTCCTTTTAAATACCTGTTTACTACTTAGCAATAATTTCAAAACACAGCATTCAAATCATTTTATACATTTCTTTACAAAAGTTTCAATATCTATTTCATTAAAACCCGTATGATGTACACATATCATCCGGACGCAATATCAAACCCGATCGCTCACTCGACCACACAACTTCACTTCCGAATTAGTATTGTCCAACCGACTTCCTAGTGCGGACTCAGATCTGGTTTCTTAATCAGAAACTGTCATCCTCCTTGCATAGTCATAACTATGATAGAGAATTTCCAAAACCAATCAAAAATCCATATCCAGGGTTCGCCGTCGAAAATCGAGCGAAAAATCACAACTCGGATCGATATAACTACCTCAAAATTCTATGCTTGAATCTGGATCAAATCGTTATGCGAACAAAATAATATACGTACATCCTACGTATTTATCTTCATTGACTATTAGCCATATTAATTTTTGTTATTCACATTCATTTTGATTTCTACCCACTTATTCACAATTTTCCCATTTCACAACTTCCAGTTTAATCTTCATTCAGTTATTAACTTAGTATATTTCTAATGCCAATTTTCTTAAGACTTTTCCATTTACTTTTCTTAAGTCTATTACAACACTTTATGCAATGTTCTTAAATTGATTTCCATTTCCTCACTGAAGTTTATATCCATTCTCATTCAATCTACATTTCCAATTCCATTTTCGATTTGCTTTTCAATTTAAATGAGTCTCATTTCTTATCGAATCTTTATTTCCAAACTTTGGTTTTTACTTAGCCTTACTCCAACTAATTTTCCGATTTCACTTCACTTAACACAATTCAAATTAAATATCATCCCAATATTCAATTTCAATTCATTTGCTTACTATTTAAATCCATTAGTTTACTTACAAATTTTGGTTTCAATTTCATTTACTTGGTTTACTTTCCTATCTTATTTCGTTTTCACACCTACTTTAATTCAACTCATCTTTCAGTTAAATTTTTCTATCCTAACAAATTTCAAATTTGATAAGTTATCAAACCCATTTATAATTCCATAAACATTTTTAATTAAACTCCCAAAGTTTAAACAAATACCCAATATTTCAAAATCATTTTTGAAATCAATTATATACATAATTCATTTGCATATCAAATTATCTTTTGAATTTTAAAACCAAGCCCAGTTTTGCAAACAACTCCAATTTAAAATATTTTGGTAGCAATTCCTTTTTTGGAAACTCAAAAATGAACATCGATGATGCTGCAGTCATCACCGAGTTTATTTTCAACGACCGAAGTGAGTTCAGTTCTTTTATCACCATAAAACATTTTCAAATATTTTTAATTGCAAAGCTTCCCAGATTCCATATCCACTTCAAAAATATTTTCGAATAATATTACTATTATTCCTCCAAAACCTTTGAAAATCATTTTCAAACTCAAAGGAAATTAAATTTCCTAAATTTTTGAATTTCAAATCCCTTTCAATCCATATTCAAATATTACTCTAGAATTGTTATTTCATTTTCAATTATAAATTACATTTATAATTCACATTGCAAATCTCATTTTGTTGTATGAATTTATTTCCTTAACTTTGGTTATGACATTATTTCTTATTTCAATTTGCAAACAACAATGGTAATAATTTAATATTATCACTTCCTAATATCCAAGCAATCCATATTCAAATTATTCCTTCTATATATAAAAATAATTTGGGAAAAATTATTTCATTTACCCTATTTCAAAACAATAATGTTTCGCTTTACCTAGTTAAAGAGAGAAATCCCTATCGATATAGTTGTCCAGACTGTACCGACCAGAATTTATAAACACTCAACCGATAAGTCAACATTATATAAAATAATTTATATTCACTAATAAATATGAGCTCATATATATTATTATACTCAAACTCATTCTAGAGTACCACTGACTCTGTTTCTAATGAGAAATCCCCAACAAAGCTAAGGTTCTCGCTTAACCTTCAGCTCTGATACCACAATGTCATGACCCGATTTTTCGACGCCAAAAAATCAACATCAATACATCTACTATATTAAATATTGAACAATCGAATGCCGTAAATGTGATGTCCTGAAAATTTGGGCAATATTTATTTAATAATTTCATTAATAATTATTTTAAAATGTGAAATATTGATTTAATAATCTAATTCAAACAGAAATTATCTTTTGAAGATTAATAATTATTTAATTTTTCAAATGTTATTCTTTTCAAAATTTATGATAATGATAACTTTATATTTGAGAATTTTATTCTTTTCAAAAGTTAAAAATATTTAAAAGATAAAATGTTCTTTTTGAGCTTATGTAGAGGATATTTTATTTATAATGTATATATGTGTGTACACTGTAAATAGAGATTTGATTTTAATTTAAATTTAAATTTAATAAAGAATATTTTCCAATTTATTATATATATAGATGTATAAATTATGAATTGATTAAATTGATTGAAATTAGTATAGAAACTTTTCAAAGGTTAATTTAAAAATCTATCTTATATCTTCAAATTAATTAAAGTAAAATATTTATTTTGTTTATAAAAATATAATAGTTTAAATTATGAATTATAATAAAAGTTTATTTTGTTTTATTTAAAAATTGTATTTTATAATAAAAGTTTATTTACATTAGATTATAGTATTTTAATTTGAAACTTTGGAATAAAATATAGTTCAACATTCTTTTTCTTTTTAAAATTTTCTCTTTTGAAATTAGCTTTAAAAATATTATTTTAAAAATATTCAAACAAACATTTAAAATGTGTAATGTTATAAAAGAAATTTATTTGTAAACATGTAAGGCTAAATATTGATAAAACATTTAGAACATGTTAAATTAAATTAGAAACTGGTTTAGAAAGATTTAAATACATTCATAAATTAAGAAATCTATTTTTATATTAAAATTGTATATGTGTTAAGCTTTTAATACATAGAGAGACACTTGTAAACATTTGTCATTATTAAGATAACAAGTGGCAATAATTAATATAGATAAGAAAATTTTAACAATGCATTATGGATTCAAAACATTTTTCTTCAAATGAAATCTGAAAATCAGATTAAAGAAATCTGCAAAACCAATTCAGAAAACCCAAATCTGATTTAAATCTGCAAATACAAAATCTACAAACAAATACAATCACAATCTGCTTGCTCTTCAAATTTGATTCAAATCTGCAAAACCCAATTCCAGTTAAAATCTTCAAATCTGAAAGCATTTCCCAACATCAAATTGAAGATCAACCTCAATTCAACTCTAAGCAAAACAAGATGGGGTCAAAATACAGTTTAAAGATCAACTTCAACAGCAGATTCAACTAGCAAATGCATTTTTAATTCAACATCAACAAGCAATTTCAAAACCAGATTCAACTGCTGCAGTTTTAAGACCAAAATCAGTTCCTGGAAATGTGAATTTGCATCTCAGTTGTCATCTCTGCTTCTTCAACTAATAAGTGAGTAAATTTCTATTTTAAAAACAGTTTTTCTTTTTAAAATTTATTCTTAAGCGAGGATTAGAACTCAGGATTTTAATGCAAACTGTTCTTAAAGAAAAGAAAGAAAAAAAAACTGTTAAAAAGAAAAACTGCAGTGCCTTCATTTTTTATGAATAACTTCACAATTTTAAAGGTTGCTTTAAATTATCCGTGCATGTGTTCTGATAGAAGTAAGCATGTTTGTTTGATCTGTATTGTGATGATGTTTTGTGTATACATATATAAATATGTATATGTGTGTGGCTGATGCCAAGAATCTATCTGCATACCTGTCTCTTTTTAAAAACTAAGATTTTTAATGGAAATTCATTTCCACTTGGTTTGATTCTCTGTTAGGATTGACAAGTAAACAAAAATTGTTTGTTTGGTATGAAATTATGGTTATAAATCAAAATTTAAGTTTTACTAAGAACTGTTGCCACTGAAAACAATAATATCAGTTATTATTGAAATTAAGCCAAGTACCAAACATCTTAAATCATTTAAAAAGTTTTGTAACCTAAATGCATGTTTGAATTCATGAATTTTGAAACAAATATTACATTTTTAAATTAACTGGGAAGTGGGCTTTTATGAGTTGAACAGACATTTGAATTTTGGGTATATCTTTTTGCCTAGTGCTTTTGGGTTGGTGTGGTTCTGCCTAGGGGTGGAGGATTGATGTGAGAGTGGAGGAAAGCTGGGAGATAGATGGACAGAGGTGGTTGGCGGCCGTGGATAGCCATTACAGGTTTCAAGCCCTAGTTTGAAGTGGTCGAAGTTTTGGTAGCTTCTTGTTTTCTGTGATGCATCGAGTGAGGTAGGGTTTTGGGAAGTTGCAGAGGGAATGTAGATGGAGCTATGGCCAAAGTCGCATTGATGTTGATGGTCGGAGGTGGGTTTTCTCGGTGTTGACAGGTTTTGGGAAACGGTGCAGTTGTGTTACCAGGTTCCAAATGGCTATCTCGTATTTTGATTTCGAACTGCAGTGAGGGTTCGGTGATCGTGATCAGTGAGAGGTTGATCGGCGACGTGCTGAAGGGGTATACGGTGATTGGAGTTCGCCAGAGTGCCGGTGCATATGCACCGCGCACATAATAGTTCCTGATGAACTATTTGGGTTTGTGCAGAATTTTGACTCGAGTTATATACGGGTAGAACGAGTAGTTTACTCGAAGCTGATAGTGAGGAACTCGAAGCACTTTTGTTGTGATCTCGGGTAGTATTCTGTTTCAGGTTTATTAAACCTGACTGTGTTGTTTTTTTTAAAAATTTGAATGAAATTCAAATTTAAGGCAGGGATTTAAACTAGGGTTTTAAAATACAAAGTTTAAGTTTGAATTCAATGAACTTTTAAATCATAAGTTTTAAAAATGAAGATTTTTTTTTAATTTAAGCAAGATTTAAGTCAAGTATTAAATCAAGACAAAATATGGTTTTAAGCCTACATTAAATCCAGATTGAATTCAAAACAGTTTTGTAAATTTTAAAATATTGAACAAGTTTAAATGTTTAAAATAGACTTTAAAAATGAGTTGTTTTCAAATAGTTTTAAACTTGATAAATTCTTTTCTTTAGTATTTGAATAAAAGTTATGAAATGTTTAACTTTAAATTTGAAAGTTAGAAAAAAGAAAAATCAATTTATTTTAAAAGCTTGATTTCTTTAAATAAATTAAGCAATTTGGTTTTAAACTTTCCTATATAAGTAATGAATGTTTTCACTTTTATTTTAAGGATTTTAAATTTATTTAAATTTGGATTAATGTTTAAGTAGTTTTACATTTTAAATATTAAATCTTAAAATGGAATTTGAATTAAATTTAGAAATGTAGTGTTTTAAATACATTTGAATGTTAATAAAGTTATTAATAAGGTGAATGAATTATCTTAGAAATATTTAAGATAATAAAAGAATTTAATTAAGGAATGTCTTAATTAATTGATTTTAATTAATGTTTTAGATTAATTTGATTAGAGATGATTAATGATAATTAAGCTAAGATAATTTTCTTAAGTAAGTAATTAAATAAAATGTTGATAATTAATAATGATAATTATCTAAGGATAATTTAGTAATTAATTAATGTGTTTATTTTTGATAATTAGTTAGATTAATTAATTGAAGATAATCAATTATAATTGTTAAGCATAATTACTTGATAAAAGTAATTAAGGGATTAATTACTTATTGTAATTAATTTGATAATATGATTTGTTTAAGTGAATTAATTTAGTTTAATTAATTTAAGAAAATCATTTGATGATTTAGTAAGAGTAATTACTTAATGTAATCAACGGAGCATAATTACTTTGGTTAATGGGATGTAATTAGTGAGAGATGATTTTTAATGAAGTAATTTGAATAATTAATTTTGCAATTAATCAAGGGATTAATTAATGAAGATAATTAATTATGGAATAATTAATTTATTAAGGGTAGTTAACTACTAGATTAATATTAATCAAGGTGATTAATAATTGTATTTTAAATCTTAGACTAATTACTAAATGTAATTAATTTTAAATAAAGTAATTAATTTAAGTACAAATTAGAGATCATTAATTAATATAATTAATGATGTAATTAAGGATTGTTTAATTAAGTAATAATTAATAATTAAGTGATTAATTAATGTAATTAATTAAGGATAAATGTAATTAATTTTAGTAAATTAATAAATGAAGTAATTAAATGTTAATTACTTATGATTAAAGTTAATTAATTTTGTGAAATTAATTAAAGACTAATTACTTATTGTAATTAGAGAATGATTAATCAAAGGTGTTTAATCAAGATGAATACTTAGAGAATTATTAATTAACTAGGTTAATTAATTAATGGATATATAAGCAGGATTTATAGATGTGATAATTAATTTAATTTATTTTAAATTAATTAGAGATAGAAGTAATTAATTTAATTCATTTTAAATTAATTAAAGATGATGGTTAATAAATCTTTGCTTATGGATGATATTGATTGGATGGTTGTGATCTCAGAAATGAGATGAGTAATATCTATATGATATGGATGCTTAGTTAAAGAATGATAATATGGATTATCTGGTTGTGATGATTATCTGTTTGTGATGATGATACAGATTATTTGTTTATGAAGAGAATGTGATTATCTATTGTGATATGTAATTTATCTATCTGTGTGTAAATAGATAATAATGAATTGAATTAATTATTCAAACTAAATTCACTTGGACATTAAGATGGCGTTTGGATTTCGATGAGACCGGGATCGAGTTTCCAAATTTGGAATTCCAAAAACCACATCGATCCAAATTAAACGTTAGGTCGTGAATCTCAAGTGAAGAGTGAAGACTCGAGGTGTAAGAACTATTCGTCAGTATAACTCTGAGGGTTATTCCGTGATGAGTTTGACGGAATAGTACTTACGGTTCGAGATGGTGATTTAGAGTGCAAGGGTTATCGTCGTTAACTCTGAGGGTGATTCCAAAATGAGTGTAACGAGATAATGCCTTCGGTTTCGTTCGAACCCGGAACGAACTTGTATGGATTGAATGCTTTCAGAATATCGTCAGGTGGACGATGAGCATTCTAAGATTGATATGTCCTATAACGGTAATCATAGCCTCAAGCCTCATCAATCGGGAATGGCTAAAACAGGGGAGGTGCAGCAAGGCTAAGTGGGTCAAGCCCAAGTAGGACAACATTTACCCCTGTCTAGAGGTCTCTTTATATTTCGGTTGTGTGAAAGTTGGCGACGGCCAATCTACAGGGTGGTCTTGTTCGGGACTGTCCAGTAAGGGATGGTACCGGCTTTGTGTTGCAGGGGAGTTAGGGTGGCTCCTCAGTACGGTGATCTAGGCCACATACTGTGATGGGCGGTACCCCGGTAGCCCTGCCATTGATGGAAACCCATTCTTCCTACGAGACCCTACGGTTTTGTTTGTATTACCCACTTTTGTGGCTAGTAGCTGGAATTTAATGAGTGTAACAGTTTCGGCTATTTCTTATTTACTTGAAAACCCTAGACACTATTATAATATCACTGGATTTCCTATCAAATGTTTTGGTTAGCGTAAGGTAAAAACTTTTCCATATTTATGTGTGGGAAGCCTTACGTGATACCTTTTGTTTTCAAAGGATTTTCTAAAGTTAAACAATTTTAAACCCGTTTACTCACACCAGACCCATGTCTGACCCGAGTGTTTATTTTTTGTTTTATTAAACTCTTAGGTACTCATATTATGTATGAGTAGTCAAGTGTATCAGGATTGCTTTGACGAGTTCTGGAGGAGATAATGGAGCAGGAGGCTTCAGCGTGTAGATATATATAGAGGATCCGCTGTGTTTGAGTTGTTTCTGTTTTACTCTGATGTACTTGAATTGAAATTGCTAGACAGCTGTTTATAACTGTCTATATTGTGTTGTATTAGCTGTATAACTCTGATGTATATGATACTATGTAACGTTTTATGTGATATAATATAATTTATTCGTTCCACTGTGAGATTCTGATGTTGGTTGTTTCTTTCTTTTCTTTCTCTTCTCTTTTCTATCCCTTTCTTTCTTCTTAATGATGCGTCTTTCTATGGAATGAAAGGCGGGTCGTTACAGTAAAACTAGACCATAAGGGAAAGAAGAAGGAGGTTGAAGAAGAAATAGAAAACAATATTAGAATCTCATAATCGCAGCGGAACAATATATAACAGATAAATGACTGAATCTCTATACAAAAGAGCTGTATCTGTTATATACATTACATCATCAGAGTACAACATCAACAAAAGCACAACATTGGACAATTATGATAACTTGCCCGCAAAAAGCTGAATATATAGCATTCCAAACATAGCAGAAATAAGACAGATACGTGTGATCGTCTCGTCGTCCAGCACATCCCCTGAGCTCCATAGCAGTCCATCCAAAATCTGTACTCTATAATACTCGGTCTGACTCGAGTATTATAGTAAAATAACATCTGACTCAGTCTGGAAAACCAATGTGAGATATCACACTCAATTTGATTATTAAAGTTTTCAAAATTTCTTTTGAAATCAAAGATATCTCGTAAGACCACGCCACAAATAAACATTCCGTGTTTATACCTTACGATAACCAAAATATTTTTATCAAATCCATCTGATATTATAATAGTGTCTGTTAAAAGTAAATAGAATCAAGATGAAATGCTTGGACCTCATGTTCCAGCAATAGTTGGGCACAATCAAAACCATACAGACGCTTATTGGAGATTAGATTCCATACAATTGCAGGGCTACTGGGGTACCGCCCGTCACAGTACCTGGTCTAGGTCAGAGTACCAAGGATCCCCCCTGATCTCCTACAACACAAAACCGGAGCTACCCCTTACTGGATAGCCAGAATAAGATCACCCCGCGGTTGGGATCAGCAACTGCCCACACAACCGAAATCAAAAGGGACATCTAGACAGCGATGACCTTACCCTAATTAGTTGCTAACCACTTAGCCTTTCTACACCTCCCCTATTTTAGCCATTCCCGGTTGATGAGGCTTGAGGCTGTGCGTTACCTTTTTAGCACACATTCACATAGAATGCTCATTGTCCTCCTGATGATGTTCTGATAGCATTCGTCCGTACAAGTCCATTCACGGTTCGAATGGAACCGAAGGCACTACTCCTACTACATCCATTTTGGAACCACCCTCAGGATTAGTAGCGATTAGCCCTTGCACTTCACTGTTCCTTCTTCGACTCCAAGCTCTTGTCTTCCTCATGAAAACGTTCAAACCAGATCAAAGTGGTTTTCAAAAAATTAATCCCGATCCCGGTCTCTTCGAAATGATCAGTGCGTTGGCCAATATTCATAGTCGGTTATTTAACTATCAAATCACACAATCATCCAAACAATTGTTTTATTTCTACTAAAAAGCACCAAGTCCTAATAACTTAGATTTTAAATAATTATATCACTTTATCCAAATATATATATACTTTAAAACATTTAAATTAAAAACTACATAAAAGACTTTATTCAAAATAATAGTTATGAAATTCCATAATAATTTTCAAGTAAAACTTAGCCAAAACTAACTTTAAAATAAAAGTTATTTATATAAAGTATAAATATTTAGTAAATATCTTTTAAATCATAATACTAGTTTAACCTTTAAAATAATTACTTATATAACTAAATTAATATATTTACTTTAAAATCTTAAAAAAAATTAAATAATAAATTCCTCTAAAACATTCTTTTAAACAACTTTAAAACTTTCAACTTATATTTAAAAATCTGCTTTGAAAACATACCTGGCTTTTCATGAAATTTCACTTTCCATTCCAACATAACCGTCTAATCATTTATAAATCCTTCTTAATTTATCGCAATTTAATTTACATCTCAACCCATTAATTTCTTTTGCACACTTTTAAAAATAAAACCACTATTTATTTTTAAAACAATTTTTCCATTCCTTTATAAATTCCCACCGTGAATTTAAAGTTCCTAATATCCACTGATATCTTATTTCACTTTATAAACACAGTTTATAAATTCCATAGTCTCATCCTCCTTTTAGAACACAGTTTCAAACACTAAATTAATTTCCAAATTGATTTCCAAAATTTACTCCATTTAAAAATAAATTCCTTTACTTACTTAATTTTATTTCAAAACTCATTAATTTTAGATTTTACTTCTTTATTATGATTTATTTTAAACTGAAAATACCAATTTCATACTTTTTCCCAAAATTCTTCTTTATCTCTCCCAACTATTTTAACCCTTGAATTTAAAAATAAATCCTTTATTTCTTTAAATAATATCACTTAATTTTAAAAATTCATTGATCACTTAATTTTAAAAATTCATTTATTCCCATTTATTCAAAAATCTCCTTTCCCATACTCGAAATTTATCTATTAGAATTTAGAAATCAACTTTCTATCCTTTCCCAAATTCATTCTTTTAATTTATCCAAATTTCACTATAATTATTTTACTTAAAAATACTCTCTTTTAATTTCCTTCAAAAATCCAACCTTATATTTTTGATACCACAATATACTCAAAATATATTTAGTCAAACCGTAGCATTCAATATTTTTAATTCTCAATATAATCAATATAATTTATCATAGATACGTCAATAAATCATATCACAGATTATGAAATAAAATTTCAATATTTTGAGGAATCCAATTGGATCCCTCCAACATGTTTCCCTGCATCCACTGATGTTAGTCAACAATTAAAATACCAATCCCACATCGAGGGTGATATCGCGGTATAAAAGGTCATCCGCTATTATGCGGGGCGCTAGAGTCTCATCCGCTATATAATGCAGGAATATCAATCTCTCCAATATATATTTATATACACACACACACACACACTACTATATATAACATCACATCCAAACTGATAATAGATCATCAATTCGAGCAATCAATTCGATAATTTAAATTTTAGCTATTCAAATTTAAATGGTAATCCAAACGAGTGAGATTAACTCACCTTTGATTTTCGTTTGCAATCCGATCCATCTCGACTTGTTTTTCATGACTTTTGACCTTGTATAAACAATTATATGATTTATTAATATTTTGAATAACCTAAAATAATTTACCACTAAATAAATTCAAATTAACTAATTTGTTCGATTTAAAATTAAATTTAATATTTTAAAGTGTTTTAACCAATTAAAATTTTCTTTTGAAACCTCCAACCTTTACAAGAATCATTTATATATATTTCCCAAACCGAGATTTTTTTTTTCTGTTAAAATCTATTTATTTATTTTTCTAATATAATTAACTAAATCAATTCCATAAATTATGTTAAATAAATCACAGTATCAAGTTCTCAGTATTATATATTTAAAAAATAACTAACCGCATACTTTTACTCAATTAACTTGTTAAATTGAAATTTAACATAACCATAAAAGTATAAAATATCTCACCTAAACCCTTCACTGGCTGCAGAAACCACCTCTGCTGCTCGAACTTCGAAGAACTCCCCCTGCCACTGCCGCTTCCACCACCGCCGGTCATCTCTAAACTCCACCAACCGCCTTCCTCGACCACCACGTCTCTGATGACTCAACCCCACTACAACTCACAATCCAACCGACCCTTCGAACAACTCGACTTCGCCCTAACTGTCACGTCACTTGCCAAATCGATTTCCCAAAGCCACCCAAATTCGAACTTCACCCTGACCAAAACACTACTACGAGCTCAACTCCCCATCGTGCCTCAATCCAATCGCGATGCACTCGATACGGCTTCATGAAGTTGGGGTGTCGAACGAGGCTCTGCCCTAGTTATTATATTCTTTTTTGAATGCAGTCGATTTGATTTCGATTTCGAAAGAGAGGGAGAATTCGGTTTTGATTTGGATTGAAAGAGAAGAGCGGCTATTATTTTCTTTCAAAGCTACTATGTATATTTTCATTCTCGGCTGTTTGTTTTGGTTTTATATTTTGAGAATGAAGACGCGTTTCTCTTTTTTTTCGAAAAATGCATGTTAAACCTGAGAGAACACATGTTGGATGATCTATAGTGAATTGAAGGGAGACAAAAAGTTCTGATGTGTGGAAATTTGACCAGTCAACCCACACATATATATCATATTTAAATTTAAATTTAAGTTTAAATCGACTTCAATACGAAGCTTAAATTTTTTACATCCTATTGTGGCGTGCCGCCAGGCGTTTATTATATTATACCTCTATTGCAAACGTAATGAAAAAGGTTTCGAGTCCTAATTCGATCGTATGAAGAAGATATCTTTTTGGACTCAATTATTATATTGAATTTCGATATAGATTTCAGCACGTTTATATATCGTACGGCCACACGATAACTTCGAACGCTACAAATTTGAAATCCGATAATAATACACTATTACGGATCCGATGGAACTGGTTTCGTCGAATTCCAAGACTGTGCCTCAGAAGACTATTTTTTTTAAAATGTCAATTTAAACAATATATTTTCAAAACTAAACAGATCACCTTTAAATTCAATTTATCACTTTATTATCTTCAATATTATCAATATAAATTTTATAAGCCTTTGTAATATTTTTAACAAGCTTAGAATTCTAGATTCAACATTTTACCCAATTTTCAATCATTAAATTAAATAATTAAATTATCCAATAATTGGTTATATTTGAAACTCGAGTTAAAAATTAAGTTTTAAATATTTAAAATTAATTAAATATTCTAATTCAAAATGCCCAAAAATTCCAGGTCGTCACAGATTGGCCATGAGCATTTAAGCATACAAACATAGACATGAAGATTATGTAAAGTGCATATATACAAAATGCAATGAACTTGCATCTAACTCAACGAAGGGACAACCCATGAGCGTAAAAACACATCCGAGAGCCACGACAAGAACGTGTGCCTGAACGTGCATGTGTATAGTATAAAAGTTCAATCTTTGAAAAATCGATTGAAATTGAATTCAAACCTGAAGCTTTCAAGGTCGAGACCGGGTCAGACAGCAAAAGCTTGCTAGTCTTGTGGAATCGAACATATATCAACAGACGTAATATAATCCTGAATTTATACTATTGAAAAACGACCAAGCATCATGACGATCGAAGAGAGATACAACACTTTGGTAAAATAACTCGACGAAAGGATAACGACTATCCAGAAAACTGGATGGATTTCTTTACGATGACTCTAACCAGCTTCAATTCAAAGCACGTCATCTTCAGCACAAGTGAGAGGCAAGTGTTATCCATCATTTTGTCCCGGCCATATTGACTTGATTGGACAAGTTAGATTTGACTGTCATCAAGGCCGGTAAGCCTATAGTGATGATTGGGGGTCCAGAAGTCAAGCATAGATGATAATATGAAGCCGTAATCGAATGGAACTGAGAGATATGCAATGCAAAATGTCTAAAGTATAGAGCATTGTTTAACATAGAGGAGGGATCGACAATAACCATTCTCCAACATAGGGATTGGCATGTTTTAGGAAGCAAATGCAATTCTATGGAAAACAAACAATATCTCAAGATCCATAAGTCCAATGCATATGAAACTTTGTGGACAAGATGTAAGCCCCTAAGGATCCTACCTTAGGGATCACACGTTAAAAGGATGAAAGAAGAAGGATCGGCCCTCTTCCCTCAATAGGGATCGGCTAAAATCAGGAGGCAATTCACATTGAAACAAAGATCGAGCAATAACCCAAGTTCTACTAATCCAATTGGCATGAAACTTGGAGGTCATGCATATTTCAAGATGGGGAAGCTATCATAGGGATTGCATCCCCCAAATTCCTCCAAAAGAGGGATCGGTGCCGATCCCTATTCTTTGAGAGTTGGGCCATGCGATCCCTATTATGGGTCCATATGGTTTTGGAGATTCTTCTGCCAAATTTTTAGGGAGATATTTTGCCATCTTCATCGATAAATACAGGCTTTGCCGTTTATTTTAGGGACATTTATGCTGCTAGTTGCTCTGTACTCTATTGTAACTACGGATTTTCATCTGATCCCTATTGTATTTAGTTTACAAAGTGATTAATAAAGCGAACTATTCAAAATGGACATAGGCAAACAACGCCGAACCACTATAAATCGCTATGTTCTTGTCATTACTTTAATTTACTACTATTTCATTACCATTTTCCTCTGTTTACGTTTTAGATTCTTCATTTATTTCTCTACAAACTCACTATTGGGTGTTTGTGCCCTACTTTTGGTGCAAACAGAAATGTAGGCCTAGAATATATATATATATATATATATATAATCATTAAGGCATCATATCTCATAAGTAATTCAAAACCATATGAAACCACCAACTTTGATATCAAAAGTTGTCGTCACCCATATAAAAACACATCAAATAAGTAATCATAAAATCAATATAAATTGGTGAATCATACATAACTAGAAATTATCATTTAATCCTAGAATAACAATATATGAGATTTCATCAAGTATAATCAATCTAGCATAAAGCATTATCTAAATATATCTCTCAATCTCGATAAATAGAAATCAACATCAATATTAAAAAAAAGGATAGGCTGTCTATCAATATACTAAGAATCCACTATACTCCAGATATATATTTCGTGTATAATCTCATCTTCTTATATAATAACTGTTTGAAAATATCATGATGGGAAATGACTGTATGGCAGACATGAAGTTGCAAGTAGAGTCATAAATATAACAATAATAATAATATGCGGCACCCGTCCCACATCAATGCTATGGTGAGGTTATCAATCATATATGCCAATCCACCACTCCGTCGATACCATAAGGGAAATTGATAGCACTATGCAAGCTCCAGAGATACTAAATCTCTATAGCCTTTTGGTACCCCCACAGTCATCATGACACGTATCCACCGGTATGCTCGTCAACATGATGAATATAAGTCACGACACTACAAATGTCCTTATAGGCAACAGACTATTGGCCTAGTGACACAAGGGCTAATGCGCGTATAAGGGTAGCACTAAGCTGAAACACTAGTTATATATATACATACACACACACACACATACAGACATACGTATACATACATATACATACATACATACATACGTATACATACGCATATATATATATATATATATATATATGGTGTCACAGATCTGGGATGCAACCCCACGATCAAGCCGTTAGGGTGGATACTGGCCATCTGATCCTCTCCAACAAACATAATATGAGTACATCGTAATAGTGTCATATAGAACCAATACATATAGACACGAAGTCTCACTGACTATAGGCGTGGAGCAATATATCATTACGTATCACCTTATACATCTACTCCATTCACGTCATGTGAGTGCCATCTATTGACAATGGATAACCGAATAAATATCACTACAGTGTCCCATACCACTACGTGATATGATATTCAAATGTTTATTCGTTGGTTATAAATCCCACTCGAACTAATTAATATTCTATAAAACGAGTTCAAAGAATAACCGAAGAAATATTATCGAATGCCTTACTCCAAACGGATATTATAACTATGTTTATTTCTCCTTACAAAGAATAGAAATCATCGCAAAATCACATAAGGATGTCCTCACCGTATCATCTAAAATCATCAATCAAATCCATATCAATGGTGAATCACTCCTATCATCTAAATCAGTAGAAGATGAAAACTTAGAAGTATGGTGTAAAGTCATATCAATCACGTGTGTGTGTATAAAAAACATATATTCACAAAGAATATTTTATTTAACTTTATTATATATGAATAATGTTTTAAAATACTTGAAACCTTTATTAATAATAATTACTTGTTTTAGATTATATACATATATACTTAAAAAAAATTATTTAATTTTGACCATAAAATATATAATTCAAAATCTTTACTTAATATTCAACTAATTAAAATAAAACATTTTTCTTTAAATTATACCATATTTTATAAATTTCCATATTTATTTTGGATATATATATATACACATTACATTAAAATATTTAAGATTTTAATTAGAAATTACTTTATATTCCCATAAATTATATATATTATAACATCTACATAATCCCTTAAATCTTAATAAAACATAATCCCAAGCTTAGAAGAAAATACTATTACATAAATATACATATTTTAATCTGATTATCAGACGATAAACCATTTATGATAATCCAAACTAACAAGATTAAAAGCAACATGAGCACTAAATGTCTGGTGTACAATCAAATTGTTTACTGGAAATAATTTTAAGTTACTAAATACACATCTTCTTTAATTTACATCTAACAACTCTTATTTAAACTTATAGATCATAAGATTCTGTTGAAAATACTTAGTATATTATTTTTTATATTTCTCATTTTTATTCTAGAATAAGCTTAACTTTTATTGACTTTTAGAATCGAATATCCAATTTATTCTTTAATTAATTAAATAAATATTACTTGTAAATTCTCATATATACTTCTTAAAACATATATTTATTCAACTACTTTAATTATATCTTAAATATTATATTTATCTCATTCTATTTAATTTTAATTTAATTTAGTACATGTGTATATTATTTTATTATTATTATTGTTATTATTTTTGTTCTTAGTTCATGAAAACTGATGGAGGCTAACTAGTTACCCTACTGGTCGAGAAACTTTGGAGCAACTTCTGAATAATTGCTCCATCTCCGATCAATTTCAAGCATCTAATCACACATAATTTACCAGTTCAATTCATACACTTGAAAACCCTTTTAATCAACAATTCAAACACAAATTATGCCCAAAATTAAATGAATTCAAACATAGAATTGTGAGTAGGAGTACTAACCCGTGCACATATCATCTTTCTCTCTGATTATGGATACACGCACATGGCTTCTCACGCCAACAGTGTAGACATGCACCCAGGTCAAATTCCAATCGTGCCTCATATTGCCTATGGCTAATCACTACCATCGCCTCCATTACTCGCTATCATTGCTTCCACAAATCCCGTGCATGCAAGCTGCTAGGTCACGATTACAAGACTTTCCCCAAAATTGATCGTGCTCGACATCACCATCGACCACTCAAGTTAAGGCCATCGCCTCCCTCCAACTCGCTTACGTCAGTGCCTTGGACAACGCTCTCGATGCCTGAATTCAAACATGTGCATATGCAATCACACGTTTGTCTCTCCCGTTGAATCGATTTTCAGGGCTTAGGTTAAAAATGAATACGGGTTTCGGGTTAGAATAAGTGGAGGTTTGGATTTCTTCTTGAATTTGAAAAGGAGGGGTAGATGATTATTTTGAAATGGGCTTGTTTAGATTATGCCTTGTTTTAAATTTATCCCATATATTTATTATTTGTTTTATTTTCGTTTATAGAACATTTTAACTTATAATTAAATTTTAATCTGGTTTAAATTAATTCACACTTTATTCCATAAATTTTTATTTCAAAAATTAGACAATTTTGTTCAATTCATTGTCTGCTCATTTTTCTCCCACTATTTTAATCACATAACAACCATTTACAACATAAAATGTTTACATTCGATTTAAATAATATATTTGATTCCAATAAATTATCTGAAAAGAATTTATTAATCTATTTCAGTTTTATGAAATCAAAATCTTATATTAAGTAGATTTTACTAACAAAAGTTATATTTTTTCTAAATATAAATTATCAAACATCGAATTTAAATAATTTTGTTTAATTAAATTAATTAATTAATACGACATAGAAAACATGGTTGTTACAAACTCCCCACCTTAAATGAATTGTGTCCTTGCAATTCCTATATAAGGAGAATCTTTAACAACTCCTATGACAGGATGAATTATCTCTTCGTTAGCTAACGTTATATGCGAATAACATTTTCATATAAAGATTTATAAAACATATAAAAATAATTATTATACTACATGCATCCATAGCAATAAACTAAGTTCTCATTACTAAATATAATCTATATTACATTTATGTTATTTATTTAATCATTTTTTTAAAGATTTGTAGTTTAACTCATATATGATTAAGGTCTTAAATATCTTCTAAGTACTGAAATTACGAAAAAATTCGACAGAGTCCCCTTGAACGGCTCGCATTTAAAAAATAAACAGTTCATATAAGCCTCAAATGAGGTCCTCCATGTCTTGGGACTTCTGGTACGGGGTATAACAATCAATATACACACACTTATATGCTTTATACTATCGTGTGCATAAATATATACCTTTCCTTTCGCATTTTTCTTATTTTAGCAAGCAAAATTTTCTCTCTTAGCAGCGTATTCCAAGCTAGCAATCATTATGCAATCTATTAGTAGTTTTTTGGTACTTATAAGAAGCTCAAACATTAAATACGAATCAAATTATAATATTTCTGTTGATGATTTCTATGTTGTGTTGTGTTCATACTAACTTTTAAAGGTCAAAACATCAAAATTTAAGGTACCAATCAAAAGTAAAGTCATAGTGTATTGAATATAGTTTTCTAAACATCTTACGGATTCCAAAAATATCCAGTATAACTCAAGTAACGGGGGTTTTTCTACAAGTATATACAGCAGACTTTTACCATGCGCAGGCCCATTACGGTAAATCACTGTTTTATCCATGAAAACGACAAAATTTTATGAAACACTTAAAATCAAAGTTTTAGCTTAGGCAGCTTTCTAGAATGTGCAAAATTGTCGAAATTAGATAAACCTTTTAAAAGGTAAGGTCAATTGAATTCCACGCTATTTTGTAAAGTTCACAGTTCTTTTTAACAACGACATACATCATTTGGACTTCATCTTTTAAACATTGTTATTTTCAAATTTTCGCATTGCGTCCCAAATAAAATTTGTTCCTTAATTGCATAAATTTCTAACAAAATTAAATTCATCAAAAAGGGCCTATTCTCAAAACAAATCCTAGTTTGAGGTCTAATAACTAACTTCTGAAATAAAATTATATTTTGCATTTATCACAACACAAGTTTTTTTTTCTTTTCTTTTATTTTTTTCTATTTGCCGCTGCATATTTGCAGCAGCTTTTTAGGCCTTTTTTTTTTCTTTTTCTTTTTTTACTGCAAAGGATTAAGACTTTATAAAGGTAACCACTGAAACTGCTGCTAGTTTAAGTTGAGAAACAGAGATCAGAATGAAGATTTCCCAGCCCATAATCAAAAGGAGCCAGTGCACACACGTAATTTCAGATTTGCATACTCATTTATGGTTTCATGCAATATGTTTTTTCAATCAACCATAAGCGATTATACTCTACAGGTAAGAACCACATGCTATTTTAAACTAGTCTGCAATACCAGACAAAGAAACATTTACCGTGAGGAATTTTTAGGTAGCTAATGGAAAAGTATTTTCTAAACTTTAATCGATAATTTGATTTGTAAATATCATTCTACTACTGCACGTCCATTGGTGTTGTAAAGAATGCAGTGTAACTCCAAGTGCTTTCACTATTTTCTTTAGAATACCAGGTAGTTCCAATATATATATACTTGAACAAGTTAAGGTATAGTTTGATGCATGTGAGTACTTCAGAAGATTTTCGCTCATAAAGTTAGACTTTTGAAGTAGTACTGTAGTTGCATAAGATGGCAGTAAAAATTCTGAGATGACTAGTTGGTACAGTAGGTTCACATTTCAAATTAAGATGGACTATATGTATACTTTCTTTCCAGTTGATAGTTTACTTATTTAAGATATGGTCTCAGCATTTTTTACGCCTTCTGTTATAATATGTTGTCTTGTTATTTAGTTTTGGACCCTGCTTCATGTTGTTTCTTTTGGACATATATGGAAAAGTCGAAGAACTCCAACATATAGAAACTTTATTCTTGTACTCATTCAAACGTTTTCTTTTCAAAACATTGTTTATAATATTTCCCAAAATATTATTTCATTTACTAAAACATTATTCTCTCCTCAAAACATTGTATATTATTATTATTATTATTATTATTATTATTATTATTTTCTTTTAAACATAGTATTGCTCCATAACATTGAATTCTCTTTCAAAATATTATTCTCTTTTCTCAAATTATTATGTCGAAATGTCTCACCCTAGTATTTAGAAATTCATATTGATAACATTGGCCAAATGTATCAAACAGAATTCTTAAAACACTTGATGGAAAAATTAACACAAAACAAATTAGTATAATACTTTCAATCACCTTGTAAAAACCAATTTCATATTTTATTAAATAAAATACTTATTTGAATAAAAAAAAAATTATTTTCAAAATTCCTATATTCATCCAATTCAACACAAAGACATAAGATTCATCCAATTCAACATAAAGACACAAGAGACTACAATCAATTTACCACTTAGCAGAATCTAATTATAAATTTTCCGAAACATAACAGTACAATATTATACCACCCAAGATATAGTATTCAATATAAATATAAATAATACTGGGTGGGCTAACTCCTTTCGTCCTTACTACTCCAACCATTTTATACTTCGTACTTGAAAGGAAAAAAAATAATTATAGATTTAAATAATTATATTTGTAAAATCACAAATATGTCCTATAATGGTTACCTCAGTAATTATACTATATATACTCATATACAGAATATTATCGAACACTCCCAAGTGGACATGGACTCTAAGTCTCATCTAGAGTCAAGACTCGTGTCTCTTATGTATAATGTATTGTTCTAAACCTGTTTTGATACCATTTGTAACACCCCACCTCTACATCTATACTATCCAAGAGTTTTACAGAGAATGAGGCTATATGAGGTACACACGTGAGTATTCCCTTGGATTAACACTGGTATGCATCAAAACATCAAATAAATATCTCACCTTTACGTATACAGTATCGGTGCAAGGCAATAAATACATGTGCCTCTAGGACAGAATAATACACGTAGTAAATATAGAGAACACAAAGTCAATCGCGGCGATAATATATAATATATAATACATAATACAATAATACATTAAGAATACATCATATCTCAAATGTCAACTATCTCAATATAATGTGATGTATAATCTATATACAGCTCGGTGTCTTATATATATACACAATTACACACACACACACAATTAATCGATGTCATATAATGTCATACATGATCCTGACATAACTTTTCTAACCCCAGTAAAATAAATGTTGGTCATATCATCCATGTACCTGAAATGTCTCGAACTGACTCGAGTATTATGTAATAACAGACGGGTCAGACTATGTTTAATCAAAAATCATAAGAGGGGTAACACAGTGTAAACAAGAAACAATAGCATGGTAACACATCCAGAGATATACAAATCATCAGGCAATATGTCAATATATGTATATAGATATAGAAATGTATGCCTAGAATATATATATATATATATATATATATATATATATATATAAAATTTCATAAATAATCAACAAGGCATTACATCTCACAAGTAATTCAAAACCATATGAAACCACCAACTCTGATATCAGAAGATGTCATTATCCATATAGAAACACATCAAATCAGAAATTAGAAAATCAATATAAATGAGTGAATCATACATATCCAGAAATTATCATCTAATCCAGAAATAAAAGTATATGAGATATCACCAAGTATAATCAGGCTAGCACAAAGCAATGCCCAAATATATCTCTCAATCTCAATAAATAGAAAATCAACATCAATATATATAAAATTGGATAGGATGCCTATCAATATACCAAGAATCCACTATACTCTGGACATATATCTCTAGTACAATCTCATCTCCGCATATAATGACCATTTGAAAGTATTATGATGAGAAATGACTGTACGACAAAAACGAAGTCCCAAGTAGAGTCACACACATACACACACGCGCGCGCGCACACACACACACGTATATATATTTGATAATTATTATATGCGGCACCTAGCACACATCAATGCTACAGTGAGGTGTACCAACTGTATATGCCTATTTACCACTCCATTGGTACCAGAAGGGAGGCTGATAGCACTAAGCAAGCTCAAGAGACACTAAGTCTCTATAGTCTTTTGTTACCTCACAGTCATCGTGACACGTATCCACCGGTATGCTCGTCTACGCAGTGACACGTATCCACCGGTGTGCGCGCATAAGGGTTGCATAAACTGAAGCACTAAGATATATATATATATATATATATATGTATGTATGTATGTATATATATATATATATATATATATATATATATAGTGTCACAAATCTTTGGCGTGACTCCACGACCAAGCCACCAGAGTGAATACTGGCCATATGGTCCTCCCCAACAAATATAATAGGAATACATCATCATAGTGGCATTTAGAACCAATACATATAGACATAAAGCCTCACTAACTATAGGCACAGATTCATATATCTCTACATATCATCTCGCACATTCACTCCATTCTCATCACGTGAGTGTCATCTACTTACAATGAATAACCGAACAAATATCACTACAGCGTCCCATATCACTACGTGATACTCAAACGTTTATTCACTGCTTATAAGCTCCACTCAAACTATTCAATATTCAATATAGCGAGTCCAAAGAATAACCTAAAAAATATTACCGAATGCCCCATCTCAAACGATATTATAACTCCATTTAATCTTTCTTGTTGTAGAGAATAAAAATCATTACAAAATCACATAAGGATGTCCTCGCCGTATCATCTAAAATCATTAATCAAATCCATGTCAATGGTGAATCACTCATATCATCTAAATCAGTAGAAGATGAAAAATCAGAAGTAATGGGTGAAATTATATCAATCACACACATACACATATATATAAACATATATTCACAAGGAATATTTTATCTAAGTTTATTATATATGAATAATGTTTTAAAATACTTGAAAGCTTCATTAATAATAATTACTTGCTTTAAATTAATATACACACACTTCAAAATAGCCTATATCAATTTCTAACTATAAAATATATAATTCAAAATCTTTACTTAATATTTCACTTATTAAAATAAAACATTTTCCTTTAAATAAGATATATTTTATAAATTTCCATATTTAGTATGGATATATATATATATAACATCAAAATATTAAAGACCTTAATTAGAAATTACTTTGTATTCTCACAAATTATATATATATATATATATATATATATATATATATATATATATATATTATAACATCTAAATAATCCCTTAAATCAAAATAAATTCATCCCAATAAATTTATTATTTAATATAACATAATACCAGGCTTAGAAGAAAATACTATTACATAAATTTGCATATTAATTATCAGATGATAAACCATCTATGATAACCAAACTCACAAGGTTAAAAGCAAAAAAAACATAAAATGTCCGATGTAGAATCAAATTGATTATTGGAAATAATTTTATGTTAGTAAATGCACATCTTCTTTAATTTATCATTCATATAACAACTCTTATTTAAGCTTATCAATCATAAGATTCTCTTGAAAATACTTATTACATTTATTATTTTATATTTCTCATTTTTTCTAGAATATGCTTAACTTTTATTTAATTTTTAGAATCGAATACCCAATTAATTAATTAATTAAATATTACATTTATTCACGTATTAACTTCTTAAAACATATTTTTTTGAGAAAAATGTACGATCATCTAAAATAGAGGAGAGCACATATGTAAATATGTATATATCACATAATACAAGGTGCTGCCAACGTGCCTCACAGGTAGCTAATCAAAGTACAAATAACATAGAAAATGACTCAAGTACCCCTAGAATGAGTTCCGGCAAGGCCACCGCTCATTACACCCCAATATCGAACCCCGACAAGGCCACCGTCTGATATTGATGTGTTATAAGTATCTAAAAAACTATGGAACGTCTCAGAGTCAATGATATTAGAAGCTAGCTCCAACTAAGAAGGAAACGCCATGCTGCAGACTCGGAAGAAAAGGAAATGCGAATGATCTGGAATGGAAATCCCCAGACTCGGTATAGCTAGAGGGAGAACCTCACTGAAAAGTGAATCATACAGAAAGAAGAACGCCACAATGAAGATGGTGAAGAGTTGAGAAGAACTCCTCACTGCAAACAGCAATCCTACCATCAGCAATCCAATGAACTTGCAAAAAGAATCTAACACCATTACTGGCCCAAACCTATATCTAAAAAGGAACCAAAGAAAATAATAAAAATAATACACATATATGTATATAAATGTAATTTATATACATATATCTGTATTAATGAAATAATAGTAAAGATACAATAGCTAAGCTAATAGGACATAATCAAATAAAATAAAAAACTAAAAAGAATCCAAGTTCAATAGAAATTAAAGATCTATAAACTAAATGAAAAACAAACTAAAACTTAAACAACAACTAAAATAAATTAAAATTTATCCTTATGGTTATTTGATCAAAAGAATATTATTATAAATAGTGAAATCATCATTTAAGTCAGAAAAATATTAATACTATAATTATTAATGTCAAAAATATTATTTTTATGTTTAAATAACTTAATGTTATTACTTACAGTATTAAGATATTCTTTAAAATGATTATTTTTAGCTAGTTGCATTTAGGATTTGAGATCCAATAATAACAAAATGAAGAAATTATAAAAATCAATTTATTAAAATGACTATTAATATTGTTAAAAATTCTCCGATTTCTCTCAAACCAAATATATCAACAAATTATAATGAATAAAATGTCAAATAAAAATCTATTTTCCATTTTAAACTTAAATCTAAAATTATTCCAATAGTATTCACAATTAGAAACTTTAGTTGTAAGACTAAAGTTAAACATTTTGAGAGTATAATCAGAATGTAATAAGTATCCATGCAATCAAAGTATACATGTTTAATATCTTCAAAATGAAGATTACAAAAATAACATTTATTATCAATCTTTATATTTTTTTTCTTTTCAAAAATTCTATAGTATTTAGTTTTCCATGCATAATTAACCACATATGAATTTTGGATTTAGGAGGAGTATTTGTTTTCTAAATAAATTTAAAAGAGTTATTATAAGTTGCACCCGTGAAATTAAGAAATCTATAAAAAGAATTAGAAGTATATTTCTTACTCTTATCCCATTCCCAACTAAAATTATCCTTTCATTATCAATATTATATAGATTTAATCTAGCATAATGCAAAGAAAGTTGCCTGAGAGTATTACTTAATAAATTCTATTAAAACTAAAATTCCAAGGGGGGTTATTTTCGGGAGAAAAAACATATATAATTAAAGCATTATTAAAGTTAAAATTTTCATAAAGATCATTAAATTATATCCTAAGAGAAATAACTGAAATCCAATGGTCATGCCAAAAAGAAGTGCTATTTCCTGAATGAACTATTGTATTAGTACTTAGATTGAAATTTTCATGACATTTTAAAATTGATTTCCAAAAATTAGATAGGTTAAAATTAACCATAGGATAAATTTGATGTAGATTATTACTACCATTATAGTAATATTTAGTAATGATTTCTTCCCAAATAGGATTTTCATTACTATCCTTAAATTTCCGTAACCATTTACCTAACAAAGAAAAATTCATGTTACGCAAATTAATGACTCCTAAAGCATCTTCCATTTTGGATTTACAAATCGTTTCCCAATTAACTAAACATTTAATACTATTATTAGAGTTTTTATAACTCCATAAGAAGTCCCTTATAATTTTATCAATTTTGTTCATCACCCAATCTGGAAAAAGATTCATAGACATCAAACAGATAGGGAGAGCTGATAAAACAACGTTTATAAGAACTAATCTACCAGCTCTCGATAGAAATCTCCCATTCCAATTAGAAATCCTAATTTTAATTTTATCAATGATAATAAACCAATCATCATGCTTAAGCTTAGTTGGTCTAATAAAAAACATGATGATCAAGAGGAAAATTCATAGTTTTGCAATTAAGCGTATTAGCAACTAAATTTTCAACCTTATCAAAATCATTTAAAACTAATATCGAACTTCTGTCAAAATTTATTTTTGAACCTAATAGAAGTACGAAACTATGTAAAATAAATTTAAGGGTAATAATATGATTAGTCAAATGAGAGGTAAATAGCAAGGTATCAACTACAAATTGAAGGACTGATAGACCATTTCATGAGATTTCGCTACCAACACTCCCCAACGATGCATTATCAACAGCTTTTTTAATTATCTTAGAGAAAACATCTGTGACCAAGTTAAAAAAAGGAGACGATAAAGGATCTCCTAGCCTTAAACTTCGTTTAGATTGAATTTTATTATCTAAAATACCATTAACCATAATATTAGAATTACCAGTTTTAAGTAAAGTCATGACCCAATTAATCCATCTGTGATTGAAACTTCTAGCATGTAACATATCAACTAGAAAATCCCGATCCACCGAATCAAAATCTTTCGCAAAGTCCAGCTTTAAAATCGCACAAGTAATATTATTCTTACAACAGTGATTAATGTACTTCTGAACAACAGCCACACCGTCGGTGATATTTCCCCCTTTAATGAAAGCAGTTTTTGAACAGTCAATTAGATCATTCATTATTTTACTAAGTTTATTAGCTAAAACTTTTGAAATAATTTTAACGAAACAATTAATTAAGGAAATAGGTCTAAAATCTTTTAAATTATTCGCACCAATTTTTTTGGCAATAAAATAATATTTGCAAAATTAAATCTGCCTAACTGCGATTTTCCATTATAGAATTCATTAAACATACTAATTAAATCGAATTTTAAAACATCCCAAATTTTTTTGTAAAAGCAATTAGGGAACCCATCCGGACCCAGGGATTTATCACCAGACATGTCATTTATAGTTTTCCAAATTTCCTCTTTAGTAAAAGGATTATCAAATTCAGATAGGGCAATGTTAGAATCAGAAGGATAAAGATCATTCCATCTAGCATTAATTATATGCGTATTTTTATAACCGAAAATATCTCTATAATAGTCAGTAAAAGCCTTATTAAGATCTCTTTGATCGACCAATTCCTCACTATTCACAAAAATAGAATTAATTGTATTACTATGTTTTCTACCATTAGCCATATTATGAAAAAAATTAGTATTGTTATCACCTTCATTAATCCATTGAATTCTATATCTCCGCTTCCACATAATCTCCTCTTTCTCTAAAATAGAATTAAGCTCTTCTTTTAGATTCACAAGAACATTACGCTCACCTAGATTTAGTTGTCTCGTTTCTTCTATCTTGTTTAATTTAAGAATTTCGAAAAGAATGTTTTCTTTTTTATTTTTAATACTACCAAAAACATTCTTACTCCAATTTTTAAGAAAGTTCCGAAGACCCTTAAGTTTTAAAACAAATTTTTTTGCAGAATTATCTATATTCATAATATTATAAAAGTTCATAGAAATCCATTTATTTTTAATTAAATTTGAAAAATTGGATTCTAATAACCATATTTTTTCGAATTTAAAAGATCTAACTTTAAGATGATCACACGTAAGAATAATAGGACAATGGTCAGAATATGTGTAGGGCAAACTAGAAACTCTAAAAATAGGAAATTTATCCTTTATTTCATCACTAACGAATAACATATCAAGAAGACCCATAGAAGGGGACTCTCTTGTATTATTCCAAGTAAATTCTCTATTAGAGAGAGGAATTTCAATCAAATTAAGATTAATAATAAATTGGTCAAATTCCTCCATAACACAGAAATCACCTTCCCTTGGAGTACGCTCTCCTATAAAACGCGTAATATTGAAATCACCCCCCTAAAATCCAAGAACCATGAGCTAAAGGCCTAAATTCTAGACATTCATTCCATAGAGTCTAACGATCAATTTTTGAGTTTGGCCCATAAACATTAGAAATACTTAAAATATAATTATCACTAAGGTTAATGAGAATAATATGTAGAGAGTGTTGCTTAAAGATACATTGGAACAATTTAAATGAATTATCCCACCACCTAATAAGTAAACCTCCAGAAGCACCCACAAAAGGTAAATAATCCCATCTCCTAGAATGGTATCCACCTAATCTTCTATAAAAATGAATATCGAGACATTCAATTTTAATTTCTTGTAAAAATGCAATGTCAATAGAATAGTCTTTAAAGAAACTCTTATTTTATCACACTTATTTAAATCGTGCAAACCTCTGATATTCCAACTAACAATCCTCATAAACCAACAAGATCTAGCCTTATCAAATTCTCTACTTCTAATATACTCTAAATCTATCTCAACATACGAAAAAACAAAAGTGGTATCTCTAGCTAATTGACAAAACTTAGAAGAAGACAAACTACCTAAAGCATAAGATGAGTATGTACCACCCAAAGCTGAAATCATACCTGAGCCTGAATTCGCAGCACCACTCGTGGCGCTCAAATAAGGTAACTCACCTATAGTCTGAGACTGACTATATCTGATTTTGGCACTACATCAAACAGAACCACCAACAGCCACATACCTCCTACGCCTACCTCTCCTTGATGATGAAGCACAATATGCAGATTTCCCGTAAATATCACTACATTGCTGTTATGAGGCAAGAATGCCTCTAATCCGTTCACATTTTTATTCAACTACTTTTATATAACTTTTATATCTTAAATATTACATTTATCTCATTTTAATATATTTTAACATTTATAAATATCGGTCTCCTAGATACCTACATATGTGGCATCCCTAGAGCAACAAACAACAAGTATAACAACCATGGAAAACATAGCATCCATCAAACAATTCTCACTGTCACTCGATATACTTTAAATATATAATAATTCGTTTGACCATTTCATTACCATGGATTTATGGAATAATCCTCGTTTCCTATGTACCCGAACACCAACCCATAGCTGACAGTAGATCCCTTCCTTGATCCAAGGTATACAAATCCATTTAACAATCTGGGGTAACTATCTAAGTACCCAATGAGCATCCACACAATACTCTGAATTACGAATACATCAGAAAACACTTCAAGTATCAACAATCCCTTTGCACGCGTATCCGAGCCCTTCATCGCTAATCAATTTCCATGATATAACCCTTTAACATTCTATCGATGAGTTCCCTTACTTGAACCCACCCTGGTGGATCATCATCAGGATTCCATCAACATCAGCCATCATCATCGAAACACATCTCCAATGTCATCAAGTCACCATCATCGAAGTCCCAAAGTCATCGCAATGAAGTGTCACATCATTTCTTCACCATTGAAATCGCCTGTCATAGTGCAATAACATTAAAATCAAGAGTAGGCCACACGAACAAACCACCACGCCATGCTCCTAGATGCCTCCACATTGTCTATGTCAATGATTGGACAAATTGACCATCATCAAAAGTGATGGGCATCGACCACTCAATAATGGTCTACATCGATCAATTTGGTCGTGTACTTAGCCGAAAAAGGCCAAGTGCAAACTAAGTGAAAATGCCCGGTGTCTATCCTGAAGTTCAAAGCGCATGCCTATGTCCATCATCTTCTACCTCTAGATCCATCAGTCTGAATCTCAATACTCTTCCATAACTGATCCCATCCATTCGAGTTTCCTTCATTGGCATATTCACTTGAATATGCACGAAACTTTATCCCATCCATATGAGTTCCCATCCTGGTGCATTCTATCGGTATACACAAAACTCTATTGCAAGGGATATTTTCTAATACTATATTTCCTATTGATTGGCAATTTCAAGCATACATACAACCAACACAGCATACATATGACCAATGTAGTATACATAAAACATGTACAATACATCGAATCAACCATTTAGGATTCATATCAAAATAGCATAAAATCTAGCATTTTAAGAAAATAGTACGTCTATAATAATATATGTGATATCTGATTTGAAAAACCATTTTAAAAAACTTTAAAATTATTTTATAAAATCAGATGTGGTTATATATATATATCAAAAATCGTGTTTTAAAGTTAGAAATCATTTCAAAACATCGATTTACACTATACTAATAATCAAGGTATGTTGAGAGACGATATCACTCACCTCAACAAAAGATGTCCAATCCTATGCTATGTCATAGAGAGCTCTACTATAAGTGCAATATGAGAAACTCCGTTTAAATCGACCTCGAATGCAAAAGATACGGGCAATATTAGATTTTTGTTTGTATTAATAAAATAATAACTTAATTAATTAACCAAGTCAATTGTCAATTACCTTGATAAATTATTTTCATAATTACTCACTCATCATTATTGTACATGCTAGTCCTGTTGCTCTTCATGCATCCAGTTCGCAAGTAGTGCACACACTCCTCCACTTCAACGCCATCGCACACTATCACTCGGACCACCATCGCATTTTGCAATCGCCAATCCCACATTACCTACAACTGTGCCACATCCTTCGGCCATCCCAACCAACCCGTGAGCTGTTGCTTATTTATTTCCTTTTCTTTTCTCATTTCTTATATGCATGCGTTACTACGACGCCAACTCCAGGCACCATGTGATGTCGTTGATCCTGGGGATCCATTAATGCACAAAAGGAACCCAAAATGCATTTTTCTTCCCCATATTGCACCAAGACAATTCACGTTTAGCTCAAGCCACCTACATTCCCCAACTCCCTTTACTGAGATGAACAAATCCATATAAACGGTTTTCCATTCAGGTCTCCCTAAATTACCCCCTTCATCGTATTCACGATTTCTAACCACTACATTTGAAGTTGAGTCAAACCAAGGTCATGATTGCATAGCTCTCGAAAAAATAGAGGGGTTCAACTTTTATTTCGCCAAAAAGGGTGTTTATTTGCTTATGAAAGAAGACGAGAAAGAAGAGGGTGGGAGGTGGGTTTCATGGAAGAGAAGAAGAAAATGTGAGTGAATGAAAGAAATGTGGCTAGAGGAAAGAGAATAATATTCATATGGTACGGATAGGGTTAGGGTTTGAATTTACCCCCTTTTCTTTTATTTTCAAAATTTCTATGCACGCTTGTGGTCGTGCGGCTTATAGGAATGTCGGATTGTGATGATTCTTCAATGGCATAACTTGTCTTATTTTTCTTATTCCCATTAGACAAGTTTTGTTAAAATACTAGATTTTTCTCTTAAAGTCATATGGGCTGTAGCAATGTCCAACCTTGAAAATTCTTCGTCTAAATGGCTCGTACACTTTATTTCTTGATCCAGGGACATTTTTCGTTCGTCCAAATTCACTTGTGCATCGATGCATGTATATCCATGTAATACATATAATTACCGAAAATGCCCAAAAATAAATCTAGGGTCAAAATAATGTAATAAAACTACAAAGGGTCAAAAATATTACTACTCAACATCATCTAAAGTTAAATCCACCCAATACGAATCTAAAAAATATTTTACAATCATTCGATACATAAAATACAGGTCGTTACACTTTCCCCTATTTATGAATTTCGCCCCCGAAATCCCCAAATCGAACGAGTCAAAGTCGACCATAGTTATCCCGCATTCCTAATAACCATAATAAGAATGAGTAATCATATATCAAATATCAACCATCTAACACGCACATATAATATAAAACATCAAGAAGTAACATCCATGATTATCCTAGCATGCATGATACTAGACTATCTAATATAAAGCATCAAACGTGATATCAAATACGAAAGCTAACAAATAACCAGGTGAGGAGCTCCAGAAAAGTGTTCATCCCGCTCTTGTCAATCTTCCATGTGTAATAGTCTTCACTTCCACTCCATTGAACCTTTATAACTTCACTTCCTTCCTCCTAAGCAGTTTCTCTTCACTTCCGGTTCAATCACGACATCAACTGGTTGATCCAATGTCATATTTTCCAATGACTCTTGTAAGCTCTTCCAAAACCCACTTTTGAAAAGAGGGTTTCGGTTATCCATAATGCTTTATGACACACCATAGAGTTGCATGGTCCACTTCTAATACAAATCGGCCAATTTGGATGTCGTTTTACTAAAATTAATGGGAACAAATTTAGCACTCTTCGTCAAATCCATCTCGGTCAAGTCCATGTTGCCTCATCTTTTCAGGCTCTACTTGTTCTACTAACTTAACCATAATAAACATTAATCGAGTGCCACACCTATGACTATAACGATCCACTAATTAGAAGTAGGTTTGATAGTCAAACTAGACATTACCTCTGGTTCAAACTTACATCGAGTCTGAAGTCATAATCAGTAATAAACTTAAGCCGTGTCCACGATGGGGACATCACTTCCAAACTAATATGTCTTCTACTCAGAGCATCAGTGACTGTATGCCTTCTACTAAATGCATAGGAAATGTCAAAGTTGTAGGAAGCTAGGAATTCCAACCATCATCGAGATTCTTTTAGGCAAAGAGGTACGTCAATGATTTAAGGTCAGTGAAAACCCTAAATCTCCCATTTAGTAGATAGTGCCTCCGAATCTCAAAATAAATACTATCGTCCTAACTCAAAATCTTCAGTAGGATGCTTACTTTCATGTGTTCTCAGTTGTCGAATGGCATACACAACAAACTTATCCTCCTACATCAATTCCGCACCTAGCCTAGTACCACGGGCATCTGTGTGTACATTCAACTCCTCATTCGTACACGAAATGACTAATATTGGTGCACTCGTCAATCTCTCTTTCAGAGTCACAAATGCATACTCTCACCTCATGTCCCAAATGAAATTTTGATTCTTAATGGTGTAGCTACATTTGAGAAGTCCTTGATAAAGAATCTATAGAATCCTGCAAATCCAAAGGAACTCCTTACACCTAGAACACTCTCGGGTCGACGAATCCTGCATTGCTACAACCTTTGTAGGATCCACAGCAACATCCTGCTCTAAACTACATGACCCAACAATCTTAATTCCCTCCTCTGGAAGTGATGCTTTAAAAACTCTATCATCGATCAATGTTTCCTCAACCCCTCCATCATAATCCTCAAATTTGTCATCTGTTCCTTTTCCAATAGTGAGTGGATGTGAATATGATCAACGAACACAAACATGAACTTACTCAATTGATCTCTCGAATATGTCATTGCATTGGTTAGCCCGAATGACACAACCAATCACTCATAAAACCCAGACTGCATACAAAATGTTGTGATTGGCACAATCTTCCTTGCTACTCTCGGTTGTTGAAACTCCATCAGAAGGTCCAACTAAGACAACACCTTTGCATCATAGAGCTGATTGAACAAGTCATCTATATGCACGAGTTAATACTTGTTCTTCTTTATCGCCTTATTAATCTCACGGTAAGCAACAAACAATCTTAAAGAGCCATCCACATTAGTGGTGAACACTACAGGTGCAGCTACTCAAGTATGCTCCTATGACTGAACCCTCGCACCAATAGGTCATCTGCCCGCACCTTTGGTTCCTCTGCTCTTTGGGTATCATATGCCTTACATTCATAACTACTAGTCCAACATCTCTGGCCAGATCGATACATAACTCTATCTCCCTATATGGTGGTAATACAGCCACCTCGTCAAATATCTCGGATACTCTCAAGCTATAGGAACAGAGGACAACTTGTCCTGTAGGATCTCCAACGAATAGATAAAGTTGAACAATACTTGATCCTATGGTGGGCAGCCTAATTCTACCTTTCATCCATCCTCCATCTCAATCGCCACCAATGGTCTCTCATGGTCAACAATGCTCAGTACCTCTTCAGCCTGTCCATTCCTAAAATAAAATCAAACCTTATGAAACATAAAACAAATCAATCATAGGAAGTAGAACATCACTTGCTCGATAACACTAGGTCTTGATAAACCATGCACAGGTTGGTTGAGCCCTCACAGGATTCATCACAATGTAAAGGTCAGTCAACTATCTTGTCTGTCAATCCTAATCTACCTATCAAACTACCATATATAAATTGATGTGAAGTCCAAACATCAAATAAAACACATATGGAACATTAACATACCCTAGACAGTAATACCATTTCCCTTCTCTTTCATTGATAGTGCACTTGATGAAGTTGGAACGACATTCGTTGCATATGCCTTCAGTGTCTATCCTTGCTTAGTTAGTTTGGGAAAGTTATTCTACACTAGGTATAGGATTTCATGTCGTAAAGCATTCTCGATCAACTTCTCGAAGCTCTTTTTAGTGTGACCTATCAATCGCTTCCCAAGATAATCGTTCAAACCAATGTTAAACTTTTCGTTCTTTTTTGAGTGGAGTAATAATGAAAGAACAAACATACTCTAGCAGCATATCAAATTCGACCACATTCTCCAACACAAACATATCTCCTTGCTTTAGTTCGATGAACTTCCTATGCAACACCAACCTACCAGTGGTCAGGATAAATTTCTCTTTGTAGAAAACTATGGATTGATTCCAAGTAAAATGATCCTCAAAATTCATAGCCCTAAGGGCGTTTCGCTAGTCCGTTGTTTGTCCCTGGAGTTATCTAAATGCCAACCTCTACCCTATTGTGTCGTCTAACTCTAAGTCATCGAAGATGCTTTCGCAAGTATCCATTTAGGCTTAAATTTCCATGGTCAACTCCATTCCAAAAAAAAAAATTCCTTCCAAGCTAGAACAATCTCTGTTCAACTTAGCAAAGTCGACTCTTGGTGCTCACACTTGAGCACCATCATCTTTTGGAGCAACTTGAGCATTTTAAACCACGTTTTGCACCATCTCCATGAATATGTTCTTTAGATGGGTGTTAGTGGGCATCGATCCTGCCTCCTCCTCAACTCTAAATGTGGAGTTTCTAGCAACGTTCCTAGCAACTCCAAATATATACTACTATATAGTTTTGAAACCAAAATATATAACAAGCATACTCTTATGTATATTCTCGATCAAGTCTAAGGGATGACTTCTCCCTATATCTATTGGACCATGGTATTAACATTGGCCAAGTACGTATCTTAAACTCTAATACCAATTGTGATGACCACCCTACACCTACAGTATCCAGTATACTTGTATAGTGCGCTTCTACTTTCCTAGCCAATGCAGGATGATAGTCAGGGGTTGTAAGTAAACAAATAACGACAGAACGTTTCGTACATCTCACAACGCATCGAATAACATATAATAATCATCATAGATATAAAACAGGGAAGATAGTGATAATTAGATGAACCACACATTCAGAGTGCATAGGTTCATACAGTCAAAAAAGAAAATAGAGTTTTTAAAGCTAGAAATAAACTCAAAAGATAACTGTCTCTAAATAAAATATCTAACATTATCTAGGCTTCATAGTGTCGCACAGTGGAATAAGCAATGATAAGCCCACATATAAGTATGAGAAAGCACCATCTCCTGCTCTTTCTTCTATATAACTCTGCATATCACCCAAACCCTCTATCAACTCTACTCATTTAAGAGCAACCAAGATAATAAGAAGCAAAACATAAATCCTCAAGTTAGACAATAGTCTGGTGTAAGTGATAAACAGTTTCAAAATACTATGAAAGTCAATATAGTATATAGGACATAGGGTATAAAAAATCATTCCTTACCTACCCCTTCATCCAAAGAATTAGCACATAATAATATATGCTAATATATCATATTCTATCATCATAAACTATACAAACATCTAAGTACACCATCAGGTGTCTAAGTCTGGGTCTCTTGGATACCAACATGATGTGACATCCCTAGAGCGATAAACAACAAGTATAATAACTAGGTAAACATAGCATCCATTAAATAATCATCGTTGTCACTAAATGTGATTTAGACATATGATAACTCAGGAGACCATTTATATTGCAGGGATTAATGGAATAATTCAAGTTTTTTGTGTTCCCGAACACCAACCCAAAGTTGATACTATATCCCTTCCTTGATCCAGGGTATATGGACCCCTTCAATGATATGGGGTGTGTTAGGAAATCAAATCTATGGTTTCGATGACAAAAACTATACAATGAAAATCAAATATGCGTGTGTGTGTATATATATATATATATATATATATATATATATATATATATATAGGTACTTTCCAGAGCAACATCACTTGAAAGACAAGAACAATGCTCAAAGAACACTACAAGAGACTACAAGTCAATAGGATCAAAGAAGCACAAGAAAAAGAGCAAAAAAACTGATATGCACAACATCAAATGTCTGGATGCACAAGCCAGACATCTAAAATAGTTCTTTGGAATAAAGACAGACTGAACCAGACATCTGGCACTGCACTCAGACGTCTGATCTACTACTATATTCAAAAATATATATAGTATCAGACGTCTAAAACATATTCCAGATGTCTAATTTCAAACTCAGATTTTAAATATAAACTTCAACTGCCACATTCGAATTGACATCTCTGCTTCTCTTCGCTACAACTCTTCATCATCAATAGAAGCAACTGTAGAGCACTAGTTAATGGATGTGACTACTTAAGATACCTATCTACAACTATATATAGCATCAAGAATCAAGATAACAAATCACCTTACTTACATATGCTCTCTAATTACATACTTTATCATATATTCTTGATCTCTAGCAATCTATACTTGTATTTCACTCTTTCATATATTCAGTTCTTCATAGATAATACTCTCCAGATATTTATTGGAAGCATTTGTACTAATTAGTCAATATCTGTGTTATTGAACACATATTCGACAAGAAAAACTTATTGTAACCAAGGTTATTCCTCCGGGCGAAGCGAGAGTGTTTGGTAGTCAAATTCCGAAGGGAAGCTTCGGGACTGGACGTAGGACGGAAGGTCCTAAGGTCCGAACCAGTATAAAATTACGGTGTGCTTATTCTATATTTACTTAGATTAATATTGTTTTAGCTGCATCATATATTTTGTCACATATAATTACATATACACTACACGATCCACCCTGTAGACTTTCATTTGGTATCAGAGCAAGGTTTGATCAAATTACAGTAACATGTTTTTGAATCACTTTAATATGGCAAGTATTTTTCAAGAAGGTCAATCCACAGCGCGACCCCCCACTTTTTAATGGTTCTAACTATGCATAATGGTCAACACGTATGAGAATTTTTGTGGAAGCTAATGGATTAGAAATTTGGTGAGCCACTCAAAATAAATATGAAGCACCTAACACTGCTAAGAACATATGGAATGATGTATAAAAAAGCACGGCTCTAATAATGCCAAAGCTATATATGTTTTATTTTTTTCATTAGATAAGAATGCATTTTCACATGTCATGCTATGTAACACCGCATATGATATTTGGCGTACCTTACAAGTTACACATGAAGGTACAAACAAAGTTAAACAAACTAAAATTTCAATTTTACAAAATCAATTTTCATCATTCAAAATAAAACAAAATGAATCTACAGCAGACATGTACTTTAGATTCCAAACCATTTAACACGATTTAATGACACTTGGAGTGAAATTCATAAATTTTTACTTAATATCTAGAATACTTAATTCTTTAACTCCAGAATGAGAAATAAAAGTATTAGCTATCGAAGAAGCTAATGATCTCTTAACACTCTTAGTTGAAGAATTGATAGGAAATTTAATGTCCTATGAAGCTAACTTACAGGCAAGAAAAGAACAAAATTTGAAGACGAAAAACATAGCATTCCCAGCAAAAAATGAAGACTCTGACTTAGACGAAGAAGAAATCGTATTTATTGCCAAAAACTACAACAAATTCAAGAAATTTAGGAAAATGACCGGATTTCAAAAAGGAAGAAAATCAAACTCTACAAATCAAACATCAATCAAATCCTATGAATGTGACCAATTTGGATATATGAAGAAAGATTGTTCCAAGCTCAACAATGATAAAAAGAAGAACAAATTCAAAAAATCAAAAAGAAGAAAGCTTTCAAAGTAACATGGGATGACTCGGATTCTTCATCATCATCAGACAATGGCGGCGATAGTAATGAAGAACAAGCTAATGTATGTTTTATGGCACAAACTGATGACGTATGTCCCGAACTTAGCTATGATGAATTATTAGAACTTAGCATGGAATTAGATGATAAATTTAGACAAATTAAAAAATTGAATAAAGAATATATAGCCAAAATAAATAGATTAGAACTTGAAGTAGGAATGTTAAAAGATGAAAAAATTATTTTATAGGAGGAACTAGAATTATCTCAAGAAAAATTAAAAGTAGTTTGATTGAAAATGAGACTATAGCTATTGATTTTGAAAAAATCAGACTTGTTAAAAGAAAATATCAACTTGAAGAGTAATATAGAAACATTAAAAATTGAAAATTTAGAATTAAAAGAAAAATTAGATAAAGTTACAAATAAAGTTTCAAAATTTAACAAAGGAAAACAAGATTTGAAAAATCTTATCAAAACTTCAAAACCATCATGCATTAGAAATGGAATAGAATTTAAAAATATTCTTAAACAAAGAGGGAATTATATTATGAAATATAGTTGTATTTATCAAAAGACTAAAAGATTGCCTAAATCTAATACTAATACCAAAAATATAAAAATTTGGAATCCTAAAACAAATAATAAGTTGATTAGACAAAAGCATATTAACAATTTTTTAGGTAATATAGTCTATAATAAAAATTATGTTCATAAAGGTACCAAACCTTCTTGGGTATGACTACCTGCTCCTCCTAACATCTAGGACCCTAACAAATGTTTATGGGTACCAATTAAATCATCTTTTATTTTGCAGCACCCAAAATAAAAAATAAGGAGAAATGGATACTTGATAGTGGATGCACTAAGCATATGACCGAAAACTCAAAAATGTTATCAAATATAACATACATCGATGGCGGAACAGTAACTTTTGGAGATAACTCAAAAGGATACGTCGTTGGCATCAGAGAAGTCATCAACTCTGGTATTTCTAACTCTCCTATTATTACAAATGTTTTGTTAGTAGAAAATTTAAAACACAACCTACTTAGTATTAGTCAATTATGCGATAAAGGTTTTCAAATCAATTTTGAAAAAGATAGATGTAATATTTTCGACAATAACAGACAACTTACCTTTAAGGAATTTAGAAACAAAAATATTTGTCTTAAATATGAATATAAATCGAAATTCAAATTTATGTTTAACTGCCAAACATGACAACCCATGGTTGTGGCATAAACGATTTTATCATATTAATTTTAAATATATTAATAAATTAGCAAAATATGAGCTATTTAGAGGTTTACCTAAAATAAATTATGAAGTAGAGAATTTATGCGACGATTGCAATATGGAAAACTAAAGAAAAGCTCTTTTAAATCTAAAAATAATATTTCTACAAAACAACCATTAGAATTATTACATTTAGATTTATTTGTTGCAACCTCAAGTACAATCTATAAATCAAAACAAATATGTTTTTGTAATAGTTGATGATTTTTTAAGATACACATGGACTTTATTTTCAAAACATAAAAGTGACACCTTTGGTATGTTTAAAATTTTGCTAAAAGAATTAAAACTCAAATGGATTTGAAAATTAAGAATATTCGAAGTGATTACGTTGGAGAATTCGAAGATGATCTTTTTACTAATTTTTATAATAAAAAAGCATAAGTCATAATTTTTCTTTTCCCACACACCTCAACAAAATGGTGCAGTAGAAAGAAAAAATCGTACATTGCAAGAATGTACACGAACATTATTAAATATTAGTGGTCTACCAAAACATTTTTTGGTTGAAACTATTGCTACGGCTTGTTATATTTTGAATCGAGTAAGCATACGACCTATGACTAAACATACTTGTTTTGAAATATTTTTTGGAAGAAAACCTAAAGTATCATACTTTAAAACTTTCGGATCAAAATGTTTTATAACTAAATACAAAAGATAATTTGAGAAAATTCAACCCCAAAGGCCGATGAAGGAATTTTTGTTGGATATTTGGATCATAGCAAGGCGCACAGAATTTTTAATAAACGAACTAACAAAATTGAAGAAAGTTTACAAGTTTCGTTTGATGAAAGTTTTCTTAACCATCAAACTAATGACGATGAAGAAATAATTTCAATAACAAATACAAAAAGTTCTTATAATAATGAGACAAATGCACAAAATAATACTTTAGTGTCATCTCCTAGAATTCTAAAAGATCATCCAAAGGATAACATCAATAGAGATCTTAACTCCAGAGTAACTAGAAATCAACTTGACCAAATAAGTCATATAGAATTTGTGTCAAATTTTGAACCGAAAAATTATAAAGAGCTTCAAACGATAATTTTTGGATAATATCTATGTGACGCCCCACCTCTATACCCACGCTAGCCAAGGACACTACAAAGTAATGCCGTCAACTAACACAGAGAATAAGGCTGGTTGGGAGCGACCATCTATAGCCTTGCTCTAATTATCTATTGAATACATCGACAGTAAACATACCAAGCAGGTCGACATACCCAATGAATACTTAAAACAAAACCATAGGTGGTTCGATCTATCAGAACAGAATATAATAACTCAAATGTAATATACATCACAAAACAGTAAATCATCATATACACATATACTGATACATTGCAGAGTATACAAAATAATACATGTCAAGTGGTATAGCAAACCACAATATACAGACGAGTTCCAGATGAATATATATCAGAGTTACTACAAAATGGGACTACACAAAAAGCTATGACAAAAAGAAGCTAGCGGAGTAGTCCATGCGGAAGCAAAATAGGCTAAGTCCAAAAGCACCTAACCTGAAACAACTCGGTCTGACCCGAGTATAAATTACACGGATCAGTCTAGCTAAACAAATCAGTTAGATAAACTGAACAACAATAAACCTGCAAGGTTACAAAGCATAATAGATATCTCTAAAAGAGATAACACAATCATCTAACGAAAGATGAATCATATAGATCAAGCCTCATATCATCGGCAACATATAGAAACAAAGGATAAGAATATCCCAAAGCAGGCCATAAAGGAAAACAACAAATACCGATAAATACGAGTTCCACAAGGTAAACGCTATATTTCGTGTGGCTCCGAAGAACCAATACAGAAAAGCAATACCTAGGGAATATACATATAAATGAAACATCATGAGCGGTGGTGAATAAACCACTCCGTTATCTCTTGAGCGGTGGTGAAGAAACTACTCCAATATCTCTTGAGCGGTGGTGAAGAAACCACTCCAATATCTCTTGAGCGGTGGTGAAGAAACCACTCCGAAAGCAATACTAAAGGTAACCGACAACCCCAAATATCTTTCGAGTGAGGGCAAAGGACCAACTCCAAAAGCGATATTAAAGGAAACAAGCCAGAGGAGACAGCCCGAAGACACTATCCCAAAGGCAGCATGTGTCACAAACTCCTAGAGAGGAATCCGAAAAGTGGTAACGTGAGTCCCATAACCACCCGTTCGCACTAAACGGTTTACTATCCATTATTAATTTCACACTTGAAGCATTACAAAGTTCACCTCATCTCATCGGTAAACCAGACACAAGGGTCAAAACGATCAATCGAATAGGTCGGGGATTAATCGGAAAGATAAACGAATGGATTCATGGTCCGTGTTTTACCTAACCATTTAATCTTCCTTCCACTTCGCTCGAAGTGCGAAATCGTGTGTGTGCATTATAAATGGAATTTATGAATTGGAGGCGGAAGCTTTTAATACGATTTAGAGGGATTATTTATAAAACCCGTGAATGAAGTCAAAAATAAGTTATCAAAATCAAAGATGCAATAACAAACACTAAAAAAACCAACTTGAATCGATAAAATCCGAAAAATCAATCAAATATGCAAAATAGGCAAAACAGGCAGAACAGAGCAGGTCGGTCGACCGGACTATAGGGCTCGGTCGGCCGGCCAGATGCAGGAAACAAAATATGGCTCGGGGCAGCAGGTCGGTCGACCGAAGCCTGCGCTCGGTCGGCCGAAGGCTGTTTTCCAGCACTTCTTGCCCTTATCAAATGAATTCCAAATCTTTTTCAAATCAAAGCAATAGCACATGAATATTTATTAGGAAATCATACCCAACATCAATGATAGCAAGAGAGGTAGATGTGAGTTAAAAACTCACCTTTTTACACAAAACAAAGAAGATGAAGAAGCACAAATGCAAGGAATCAACCAACTACACTCCACTTCAACACTACAAGCTTCAATCTAGAATCAAAGCAAGTATTTCCTAAGTTAGGGTTAGGAAATTACTGAAATTGAAGAGGAGAAGAGATGGAGAAGATGGAGATGAACTTACCAATGGATTCTCTTTGATTTTGGAGCAAGAATCAAGTTTACAAGAAGAACTAGGGCTTGCTAATTTCTATTTCCACTTCCTTTCCCCCATTTCAGTTTTTAAGCTTAAGTTTTAAGAAATGAATAAGTGAATGAGAGGAGAGGGCTGAGTTAGGGTTAATTAGATAGTTAGTGGGCTGAACCCAAACCCAAAACCCAATAGAAAAAGGTTAAAATTTCACAAACTCCAAACATATCAAAGATTATACTCAAAAAGATCGCAAACGACATTTTGAACTCAATGGAAGTAGTTTCGAGCTCCAATTCGGCCGTTTGCAAAAAGTAACATTTCGAACCCAAATCCGACTAACGACGCTATATTTAAATTAAACATTTAAATATAAAATCGTTAAATATGCGGGTTGTTACAGATTTCCCCTCCTTATAAAATTGCGTCCCCGCAATTCCTAGAGACGATATTCGTAACAACTACATACAATCAACATCAAAAGAAAAAGGAAATAAGTTAGAAACGAAAAGATAATCTCACCATCGACAAGCAAAGATAGAAAAACCGGATAAAATCGCTCGATATACTCTCTGGTTTCCCAAGTACAGTCATTGGGATTAGCGGACCATTGAACTTTAACGAGCGGCACGTCCTTGTTCCGAAGGTGTCGCACCTCCGTGTCAAGCACGCGAATAGGTTGCTGTACAATAGATAGGTCCGGTGAGATCTCAAGCTCTTGCAAATCAAGAGAAGTAATAACAGAATCCGACTCCCGAAGACACTTCCGAAGTTGCGAGACGTGAAACACATCATGAATGCCAGATAAATGAGCTGGAAGTGAAACTCTATAAGTCACAGGGCCAATACGTTGAGTAATAGAAAATGGTCCTATAAAGCGAGGAGCCAATTTCCCAGTCGTATTGAAACGCATAACCCCCTTCAAAGGAGAAACACGAATAAAAACAAGATCGCCGATCGAGAACTCGAGAGGCTTCCTACGGTTGTCCGCGTAGGATTTCTGGCGACTCTGTGCCTCTTTCATTCTCAATCGAATAAGATCAATCTTTTTAGAAGAATGACGAACAAAGTCCGGGCCAAGAATAAGCTTCTCCCCAGATTCCAACCAACAAGAAGGTGATCGGCATGGCCTTCCGTATAAGGCTTCGAAAGGAGCCATACCAATACTAGATTGAAAACTATTGTTGTAGGAGAATTCTACAAGAGGTAGGTGATCCTCCCAACTACCACCGAAATCAAAAATACAAATACGAAGAAGATCTTCCAAGATACGATTCACCCGTTCAGTCTGTCCATCAGACTGCGGATGATAAGCTGTAGAAAAATTAAGCTTTGTTCCCAAAGCTTGCTGAAGACTCTTCCAAAAATGACTTGTGAATAAAGGATCACGATCACTCACAATAGAACTAGGAACACCGTGAAGTCTCACGATTTCCTTGACATACAACTTAGCCAAATGCGAAGCAGTCCTACTAGACTTAATAGGGACAAAATGAGCAGACTTAGTGAGGCGATCAACAATAACCCAAATGCTAGAATGGCCTGATCTCGAGCGAGGTAGGCCGTCAATGAAATCCATAGATATCTGATCCCATTTCCACAATGGAATTTCAAAGGGCTGAAGAAGACCTGTAGGATGCTGATGCTCGGCTTTAAAACGCTGACAGGTTATGCAATTGGTCACATAACTCGCCACATCGCGCTTCATGCCTTCCCAATAATAAAGACGACGCATATCGACATACATCTTGCTACTACCGGGATGAATGGTATACTTAGAACGGTGACAATCATCAAGAATGTTATGCCTAAGTGCAAGATCAGAAGGCACAAAAAGACGGTTCTTCTTGCGAAGACACCCATGAGAATCAATGCTGAAATCTTGCAACGCCTCATCATAAGATCCAGACTCACAAAGCTGAATAAGATGCAACAAATCAGGATCACGCCGCTGAGCATCGGCAATACGATCTAACAAAATAGGTCGAGCTCCCAAACTAAATAATAAGATAGGAGAATCAGAAGATGAACCTCGATCACGAATTTCACAAAAAGATAGAGTCTCAAGAACATTCCATTCGGCAAGCATCATAGAAATAATAACCGAATGTTTGCGACTAAGCGCATCTGCAACACGATTACCCTTACCAGGGGTATACTGGATATCAAAGTCATAAGAAGCAAGAAACTCGAGCCAACGCTGTTGCCTCATATTGAGTTCCTTCTGAGTGAACAAATACTTCAAGGATTTATGATCGGTATAGAGAATGAAGCGCTCGCCCAATAAATAATGTCGCCAAATCTTCAAGGCGAAGACAATGGCGGCTAACTCAAGATCATGAGTGGCATAGCGAACTTCATTCGGACGCAGTTGCCTAGAAGCATAAGCAACTAACCGATCCTTCTGCATAAGAACAGCACCGAGACCACTACCACAAGCATCAGTGTAGACAACAAGATCATGATTCCCTTCGGGAACCACAAGGATAGGAGCATTAGTGAGAAGTTCCTTCAATGTCAAAAAGGAAGCTTCACACTTGTCGGACCAATCAAAACGAATGCCTTTCCGAGTAAGGCAAGTGAGAGGAAGCACAACACAGGAAAAGCTCTTAATGAACCGACGGTAATAACCCGCCAATCCAAGGAAACTACGGATCTCATGTACATTCTCAGGCCTCTTCCAATTCTGGATGGCTTCGATCTTTGAGAGATCGACAGAAATGCCATCGGAAGATACAACATGGCCTAAGAACTTAACCTTATTCTCCCAAAAGCGGCACTTGGAGAATTTGGCTCTAAGCCGATGACGACGGAGAGTACTCAAGACAATTCTCAAGTGATTAGCATGCTCGGCTTCAGACTTAGAATAAATAAGGATATCGTCAATGAAGACAAGCACGAACTTATCGAGATATTCCCGGAATATTCGATTCATGAGATCAAAAAAGAAAGCAGGTGCGTTCGTCAAACCGAACGGCATAACGAGCCACTCAAAAGAACCATAACGAGTGCGGAAAGCAGTAAGAGGTATGCTATCCTCCGCGACTCGTAACTGATGAAAACCCGTGGCAAGGTCGAGCTGAGAAAAGACCTTAGCACCACTCAATAGATCGAACATGTCATCGATCCTAGGCAATGGATACCTATTTCTGATGGTTAACTCGTTAAGCTTGCGATAGTCAATGCAAAGCCTAAGAGTTCCATCAGACTTCTTCACGAAGACGACCGCGGATCCCCACGGAGAAAAACCGGACTGAATCAACTGCTTGGACTCGAGCTCTAAAAGTTGCTTCTTGAGTTCCTCATTTTCCTTTGTAGACATCCTCGTGGGAGGACGACTAACTGGCTGCGCGCCCGGAATGAGATCAATGCGGAACTCAATTGCCCGCTTGGGTGGCAAACCCGATACAGGCTCAAAAACATCCGAAAAGTCACAAGCAATAGGAATACGAGATATATCCTCATCATCTCGCGAACCAAGAGAATATAAAGCCATCTCGGAATTATCCACATCCCGAAGAACAAGAGATAACTGAGAAGGCGAATCCGGATGTCGAAGATATAAAATTCTCTCCGAACAAATAATCCTGACATCATATCTCACTAGCCAGTCCATACCCAAAATCATATCGAATCCCAGACAAGAAATAACGTGCAGATTCGCACGAAAAGAAAAGCCACATAAAACAATCTCTACATTATCACAAAGCAAACTAAGGGTCGCGGATCCCCCAATAGGATTTGCAATCCTTAAAGAAGTAACCATACAAGAAACATCCAAAGATAAATCATCAACGAGCTTTTTCGATACGAAAGAATGTGAAGCACCCATATCGAAAAGAACTCGTATACTATGGTCATAAAATAAAATAGAACCTTCCAAAATAGATGGAGATATACCTTTAGATTGAGAAGGATCTCCAGAAGCATTCGCTACATTTAACTTGCCAGATGAAGAATTATTCGGAGCAATGGGACAAGTGGAACTACGATGACCTTCCCTCTTGTAGTAACGGCAGAAGAGAGGCTTAGGACAAGCTCGAATAATATGATCCGGAGAACCACAATTAAAACACTTTCGAACGAAAGGCGTTTCGGAAGACTGTGGCTGAGAGCTAGGACTACCAGTCTTCTTCTTCTTAGAAGGAAAAGGCTTCTTCTGAATTGGAAACGGCTTCTTGTTAGGGTTCTTAGAAACCTCAACATCTACATCACTATCACACTCCTTCTCGACGGTCTCGAGATGAAGTGCCGAATCAACCAATTCCTCAAAAGAAAGTTTAAGCTGGAGCAACAAAGACTTCCTAAGATATTTCTTAAGGCCAGAAACAAACTTCAAATTCTTCTTGTAAGAAGTGCTGATGAATTCAAGACCATACTGAGGTAAAGCCTCGAACGATGTGACATACACAGAAACAGAAGATTTCCCTTGCTTCAACTCAAGGAAGCGACGGGTCAATAAAACTTTTTCAGATTCAGGAACGAACTTGAGTTCAAATCGTCCCCGAAACTGGGTCCAAGAAAGAGTAGACTCATCAATCTCGGCTACAAGAAGCTCATACCAATCGAGAGCACGCTCTTATAATAAACTAGAAGTCACAAGAACTCTATCATGGTCAGAAATATCCATGCGAGAGAAGATACGCTCGCGCGTGCGAAGCCAAGCTTGGACTTCAAGAACAGACTCGGAGCCCTTAAACGGCTTTCCTCCAAGATGAGAAAAATCACTGCACTGACGTGCGAAAGCAGACTTGCGAGGTGGAGACACTCGAGGAAGAACTGGAGGTTGAGTGCTCCTAAACAATTCCATAAACTGATCAGCAGACATATAAACGCCATCTGGATGTGAGCCACTGGATTGCCCAGCATCCGAACGTCGTCCCCTGCCTCTTAAGCTGAAAGTAAGATAAGAACAAGATTATTCACAAGGTAGATATTGCAATATGGAATGCTACGGAATAGAAATGCATTTCTAGACGTATTCCCAAACTCTATCTAACCTTGATGGAATAAAGAGACACGATGATTCAAAGATTTGTATCACTTGTACACTTTGATGTACCATAATATGTGCATCTATTCTGTGTTTATCATATTTTGTTCTGACTCAGCTCTGATACCACGCTGTGACGCCCCACCTCTATACCCAAGCTAGCCAAGGACACTACAAAGTAATGCCGTCGAACTAACACAGAGAATAAGGCTGGTTGGGAGCGACCATCTATAGCCTTGCTCTAATTATCTATTGAATACATCGACAATAAACATACCAAGCAGGTCGACATACCCAATGAATACTTAAAACAAAACCATAGGTGGTTGGATCTATCAGAACAGAATATAATAACTCAAATGTAATATACATCACAGAACAGTAAATCATCATATACACATATACCGATACATTGCAGAGTATACAAAATAATACATGTCAAGTGGTACAGCAAACCACAATATACAGACGAGTTCCAGATGAATATATATCAGAGTTACTACAAAATGGGACTACACAAAAAGCTATGACAAAAAGAAGCTAGCGGAGTAGTCCATGCGGAAGCAAAATAGGCTAAGTCCAAAAGCACCTAACCTGAAACAACTCGGTCTGACCCGAGTATAAATTACACGGATCAGTCTAGCTAAACAAATCAGTTAGATAAACTGAACAACAATAAACCTGCAAGGTTACAAAGCATAATAGATATCTCTAAAAGAGATAACACAATCATCTAACGAAAGATGAATCATATAGATCAAGCCTCATATCATCGGCAACATATAGAAACAAAGGATAAGAATATCCCAAAGCAGGCCATAAAGGCAAACAACAAATACCGATAAATACGAGTTCCACAAGGTAAACGCTATATTTCGTGTGGCTCTGAAGAACCAATACAGAAAAGAAATACCTAGGGAATATACATATAAATGAAACATCATGAGCGGTGGTGAATAAACCATTCCATTATCTCTTGAGCGGTGGTGAAGAAACTACTCCAATATCTCTTGAGCGGTGGTGAAGAAACCACTCCAATATCTCTTGAGCGGTGGTGAAGAAACCACTTCGAAAGCAATACTAAAGGTAACCGACAACCCCAAATATCTTTCGAGTCAGGGCAAAGGACCAACTCCAAAAGCGATATTAAAGAAAACAAGCCAGAGGAGACAGTCCGAAGACACTATCCTAAAGGTAGCATGTGTCACAAACTCCCAGAGAGGAATCCGAAAAGTGGTAACGTGAGTCCCATAACCACCCGTTCGCACTAAACGGTTTACTATCCATTAGTAAATTTCACACTCGAAGCATTACAAAGTTCACCTCATCTCATCGGTAAACCAGACACAAGGGTCAAAACGATCAATCGAATAGGTCGGGGTTTAATCGGAAAGATAAACGCATGGATTCATGGTCCGTGTTTTACCTAACCATTTAATCTTCCTTCCACTTCGCTCGAAGTGCGAAATCGTGTGTGTGCATTATAAATGGAATTTATGAATTGGAGACGGAAGCTTTTAATACGATTTAGAGGGATTATTTATAAAACCCGTGAATGAAGTCAAAAATAAGTTATCAAAATCAAAGATGCAATAACAAACACTAAAAAAACCAACTTGAATCGATAAAATCCGGAAAATCAATCAAATATGCAAAATAGGCAAAACAGGCAGAACAGAGCAGGTCGGTCGACCGGACTACAGAGCTCGGTCGGCCGGCCAGATGCAGGAAACAAAATATGGCTCGGGGCAGCAGGTCGGTCGACCGAAGCCTGCGCTCGGTCGGCCGAAGGCTGTTTTCCAGCACTTCTTGCCCTTATCAAATGAATTCCAAATCTTTTTCAAATCAAAGCAATAGCACATGAATATTTGTTAGGAAATCATACCCAACATCAATGATAGCAAGAGAGGTAGATGTGAGTTAAAAACTCACCTTTTTACACAAAACAAAGAAGATGAAGAAGCACAATGCAAGGAATCAACCAACTACACTCCACTTCAACACTACAAGCTTCAATCTAGAATCAAAGCAAGTATTTCCTAAGTTAGGGTTAGGAAATTACTGAAATTGAAGAGGTGAAGAGATGGAGAAGATGGAGATGAACTTACCAATGGATTCTCTTTGATTTTGGAGCAAGAATCAAGTTTACAAGAAGAACTAGGGCTTGCCAATTTCTATTTCCACTTCCTTTCCCCCATTTCAGTTTTTAAGCTTAAGTTTTAAGAAATGAATAAGTGAATGAGAGGAGAGGGCTGAGTTAGGGTTAATTAGATAGTTAGTGGGCTGAACCCAAACCCAAAACCCAATAGAAAAAGGTTAAAATTTCACAAACTCCAAACATATCAAAGATTATACTCAAAAAGATCGCAAACGACATTTTGAACTCAATGGAAGTAGTTTGAGCTCCAATTCGGCCGTTTGCAAAAAGTAACATTTCAGACCCAAATCCGACTAACGACGCTATATTTAAATTAAACATTTAAATATAAAATCGTTAAATATGCGGGTTGTTACAATCTATGCAAGAAGAATTAAATCAATTTGAATGTAATAATGTTTGGGAATTAGTAACGAGACCAGAAAATCAATCAGTTATTGGTACAAAATGGGTATTTAAAAAACAAAGCAGATGAAAACGGAAATTAGTTAGAAATTAAGCACGTTTAGTTGCTCAGGGTTATAATCAAGAAGAAGGTACCGACGATGACGAAACTTTTGCTCGTAGCAAGACTCGAGACCATATGTACATTATTTGCTTTTGCAAACCATCAAAATTTTAAATTATTTCAAACGAATGTCAAAAGTGCTTTTTTAAATGGTTTTATTAACGAAAATGTATTTGTTGAATAACCTCCATTGTTTGTTCACAAAAAATATCTCAATCATGTTTTTAAGTTATAAAAAGATTTATATGGTTTAAAGCAAGCCCCTCATGCTTGGTATGAACGTCTTAAAAATTATTACATCTGGTTTCCAAATAAGTAAAATCGACACGACTTTATTTACTAAACGAGAAGATAATGACATTTTAGTTGTACAATTTTATGTAGACGATGTTATTTTTGGTTCAACTAACAAGAATCTTTGTAATCAATTTTCAAATATAATGAAAAACGAATTTGAAATGTCTCATATGGGAGAATTAAATTTCTTTTTAGGTTTACAAATAAAATAACTTGAAAATGGTATTTTTATTCATCAAGAAAAATATTATAACGATCTATTACGTCGTTTTGAAATGGATAAAACTTCAAGCAAACAAACACCAATAAGTACTAGTGTTCACTTGGAAAAAGATGATAACGGAAAAGATTTTGATGAAAAATTATATCATAGTATGATTGGCTCCTTACTTTATTTAATGGCTAGTCGACCCGACATTATGATAAGTGTATGTCTTTGTACCCGATTTCAAGTAAAACCAAAAGAATCTCACAAAAAAGTTGTTAAACGTATCTTACGATATCTATCTAGTATTAGAGATTACAGTTTGATTTACCCTAAAGGATCATCGTTTGAACTCGTTTCATATAGTGACGCAGATTTTGGTGGATGTAAAATAGATCGTAAGAGTACTAGCGGAACGTGTCACTCTATCGGACAATCATTAGTTTCATGGTTTAGCAAAATGAAAAATGGTATCTCCTTATCTACTTATGAAGCCGAATACATTTCAGTAGCTCTAGCATGTGCACAAGTGATACACATGCAACAAAAACTTACGGATTTCGGCAAAGTTATTAATAAATCACCAATATATTGCAATAACACGAGTGCAGTAATTCTATCAAAAAATCCTATAAATCACTCGCGTAATAAACATATAGATATACGACATCATTTTTTACGTGGCAATGTAGAAAAGGAACTATTACATCAGAATGCGTAAATTCCAAGAATCAAATAGCAGATATTTCCACAAAACCACTAAATGAACAAACATTTGTTAAACTACGACACGATTTAGGAATATGTTCTCTTAGTCTAAACTAATACTACATTTTCATTTATTCTATTTTTGACTAAAATTTTTTATCCACAAATTAAAGTTGTAACTCCTTTACCTTAAATTTTTACGTGGTCGTTTTCTGATATTACCTATGAATAACCTTTAAAATCATATATAAATAGCTTTTTACAAAACAAAAGGTAAAGAATATAGAGATTTCATATTTTTTCAACAGAAAATAAAAGCATGTCTTCCGACAACTCTCATCTCTCCTTCTCGACACCAACAACGGATAGCTCAGCGGATACACCTCATCGCCTTCCTACTCCTACACCAGACCAGGAACTGACCTATAAGTGGTCATACTACCACACGGTATTCACTTCCGATAAAAAGAAGTCCAAACGATCTGTATTTGTCTCTCCTAACCCCAAGGAGAAAATCGATGAGATACATCACTATCAAAAGCAACAAATAGACTTACAACGAGAATTATGCTTTGAGCAAAAGGTAACTGCGCGACGATTAAGTTTTCTGAAGCAAGTAGCGATAAAATTTTGTAATTCACGAAAGAAGGATGTACATGAACCACTTCCGATTTCTTGCAATCCTTCGAATCCCTCTACCTCATATCGTACACTTTTGGATCCTTCACCTAGGTGATTCTCTGTTTCCCATAGAACCCACGAATATGGAAATATATGGTCTCCACTCAAGTCATGGACGGATGACAAGTCTAAAGATCACAATGGCTCCATCGTCATCTAAATAAATTTAATTATTCTCATTGTATTTTTATCTACGTATATTTGTATTCTGTTTCACAAATAATAATACTTTGTTTTATTAAAATCAAACCCTCAAAAAATAAGCAACACCCTCAAAATTAGGCTATTTTAAGACAAACTGGTCATTTCAGACGTCTGAACATTGCCATTGGATGTCTGACACTCTTGTATCATATAAATTTTTAACAATCGTGCATATATCAGACGTCTTATATAACCTTCCAGACGTCTGAAAATTATCTCTGCTTAATAAAAAATAGAAACTAGTCTATTTCAAACGTCTGAACTATTGACCAGACGTTTGAACAAAGTCTCTGCCTCCATAAGATAAAAAATCAGACCATTTTCAAACGTCCGATATTATATCCAAACGTCTGAGACAACTATCTGTCCTATAAAAATAACACTTCGACCTATTCCAGACGTCTTATTATGCAACCAGACGTCTGATAATTTTCTATGCCTTACAAAATTTACAAATCGATCAATTCCAGACGTTTGCAACCAAAAATTAGACGTCTGATTCTATTTACTGTCTTCAAAATAGGTTAAATCAAACGTCTGATTCACCTTCCAGGCGTCGGAAATTCAATCGACACTCTTAAATACCTTGTTAACGTCTATTTTTTTTACTTTTCTCACTTCTGTTTCATTTCATTTCTTTTGCAAAGTCGATTCCCTATTTCTCAAAATTACTTTCTCTTCCAAGCTCTCTCGAATTTCATGGCCCATAAAACAAAAAAAAACCTAAATTCTTTAAGCGAAAGCAAGATCAAGCCACTTCATCCAACCCTCAAGTTTGCTCTGATGATCAAATTGAGCGATGGATGAATCGTGTATTGCATTCACTCAAGAGATATGAGGATATTCAAAAGAAGAAACTCCATACAGATCCATTTTATAATTTGCTAAAGTTTCCAATGTATGATTTAGACGAAATGTGCAAAAGTGCTGGTTTAGAAACATTGATATTCTTTAATTCCAATAACATCCAAATCGATCGTCTAGTCATATTTCTTTTCTATGCTAATTTAGATAGCACAGCAGTTTGGAACACTGACAACGATGATAATTGGCTATGGTCAAGTGTTTACGGCAATACAATTAGACTTACTCCAAGGATCATAGGACGTACTCTCGGATATTTCAGCATCGGGAAGATTTATATAATATTCCAAATATGCGTCTTAAATCGAGAGATAATATCAGTATCAAATATGGGTAGATGAAATGCCTACATTTGCGTCTAAATACGTAAGACCTAAGGCGAGACTTCTCACTAGAATGATTCTCAACACTATCATTCCTTGCTTTGGTAGTCATGAGCAAATCACGGAGCTAGAGCACAAGGCTTTATATGCTATATTTAGTGGAATAAGGGTTAATTGGGCAAAATTTATATTTGACGAGCTCAAACATTTTTGGACTCGATCACACCCGTCCATCATCTATCCTATATAAATCACGAGACTTCAAAGAGCTCACAACATCCCCTTATATTAGTCCACTTTTGAAGAAATTTCTCCGAAATATACATCCACAAATTTTTTCTCTCTAATGCACTTATAGGAAAATCATCCGGATTTTATATCGTTTGAAGAGTGGACGCAACATTGTCAAGCCGGACAAGCTAGGCCTCCACCTCAAACACAACCTGAACCATTTCAAGAAGTGGAGCAATATCACGAGAATACTCATCCTCCACCTGCACCATTTGATTATACGTGCCAAGATGATATTTTGGAGACTCACACTGAGATGAATCAAATTGAGAGTATTCGCGACTTAACTCTCCAAAATCATCTTATTTTATTTCGGAATTAAAAATTATTGGCTAAATGCATTGATAGTTTTGTAACATCTTTTGCTTCTCGCCTATCCACAGTTGAAACATCACTTTCAACTACATTATCCGTTCTAAAGGAGGTTCTTCAACGGGTTCGTGGTCCTACACCACCTTTAGAAGATTGGCCAACTCCAATGCCTTCTCCTCCTCCTTCAAAACACTTCAAACTTTTTGACGAGGAGAAAGAACCTCCCGAACACACTCTGACATCTCTTAAAAAACAAGATAGATCTTCCAAAAATGAAGATGAAGGAGATAATCAAGATAAAGCTTCCCCAAAAGATCCTTAGATTTTTTACAATTCCATTTTTTGTATAAAAATGATAGAAATCTATGAATGTAATCGATTAATGTGATTAATGAAATTTCCTTTTTGGTGTGCTATTCTGTGTATATTTATGAAATCTTATAACGATTGGTAAATACTTAATGGAATGGACATAATGTCTTCAATTAGAAAGTTATAACTCCTTTATGATAATGCTAAAGGGAGAGAAATAATAAAGATCACAACAAAATGATGGAAGCACATATTCAGGGGGAGATTTATAAAATTATATATATGTACATTGTATAGTTGTTATCATCAGAGGGAGACTGTTAGGAAATCAAATTTACGGTTTCGATGACAACAACTATACAACGAAAATCGAATATACATATATATATATTTATATAAATACTTGCTAGAGCAACATCACTAGAAAGACAAGAATAAGGCTCAAAGAACACTACAAGAGACTACAAGTCAATAGGATCAAAGAAGCACAAGTAAAAGAGCACAAAAACTGGTATGCACAATATCAGACGTTTGGGCGCACAAGCCAGAAGTCTGAAACAGTTCTTTGGAACAACAGACAGACTGAACCAGACGTCTGGCAACTGCATTTAGACGTTTGATCTACTACTATATTCAAAAATATATATAGTATCAAACGTCTGAAACATATTCCATACGTCTGATTTTAAACTTGGATTTTAAATATAAACTTCAACTGCCACATTCGAATAGACATCTCCGCTTTTCTTCGCTGCAACTCTTCAACGTCAACAGAAGCAGCTGCAGAGCACTAGTTAATGGATGCAACTACTCAAGATACCTATTTACAACTATATATAGCATTAAGAATCAAGAGAACAAATCACCTTACTTACTTATGCTCTCTAACTACATACTCTATCATATATTCTTAATCTCTAGTAATCTATACTTGTATTTCACTCTTCCATATATTCAGTTCTTCACAGACAATGCTCTCTAGATATATATTGGAAGGATTTGTACTAATTTGTCAATATTCGTGTTATAGAACACACATTTGACAAGAACTTATTGTGACCAAGCCTATTCCTCCGGGCGAAGCGAGGGTGTTTGATAGTCGAATTTCGAAGAGGAGCTTTGGAACTAGACGTAAGACAGGAGGTCCGAACAAGTATAAAATCCTGGTGTGCTTATTCTATATTTACTTAGATTAATATTGTTTTAGTTGCATCATATATTTTGTCACATATACTTACATATACACTACACGATCCACTGTAACGACCCATAATTTTTAATGTTTAAAATTCGTTAATTTAATAAGATTTTGGTAATTAAATCAGGAATAAATAAAAATTTGTAATTTGTTAATGAATTGATAACGGGAATGAAATGTAAGAATGTTAATGCAAGTTAATAAATAAATAATTTAGTGCAGTCCCAATTTATTAAAACAATTGTAAGGTTATAATTGATTGTAAATAGTAATTAGGAAATAAATTCAAAGTTATATTAAGTGATGAAATAATACGCAATATACTGTATTTTGATAAAGTCAATGTTAGGTAAGTGATTATAATATTTGTTGCTGATAATAAAGTATGAATGGGATTAAATTAGGAAAATGGTGATAATCTTTACTTGCTTACCTATTTATTTAATTTATTGAATTATACTTAAATCCATTGCAATTAAATGTAATTAAAAAACTACGTTAATATGAGTTCAGTTGATGACTGTAAAAATATTAGGGTAATTGGATGTATACGAATGTTAAACTTATCCATAAGATGATGATTGATTGAATAAAGGGATTGAAAACAAATTTAATTTATTTATTTGAAATTAAAAATATAATTTATTTGAATTTACTTAAATTGACGGTAAGCGCTATAAATTTTTAAATGAATCCTTATTTGATTGGCATGGAAATTTTGGTTAATGAATTATAAGTTTATTTCTAATTAGAAATGGTAGAAATGATAGATAATTAAATCTGAATTGAAGAAGTGATTAATTAATTTAATACTAAATTATTTAATTAAATAGAAAATAGCTATTTTGGCCACTGACTCGGATTTTGATGAAACCAGTTTCATTGGATCCATAATCGTGAATTATTGTAGGATTTCAAGTTTCGTAGCGATCCGACTTGTCGTTTGATCGTTCGGACTCGAAACGCCTAAAAATCAATGAAACTGAAATTAATTGAAATCAATTTGAAATAAATTGATTTTAGCATAACTTCTTCATACAATGGAATTTGGACTTGAAACCTGTTCCATTGCGTTTAAAATATTTAAAAACATAATTTTTGATATATGGATTGACCCATTTTCGTCCGGAGTCAGAACGGGCTTTTCGAGCCATGCATCGTTCAACTTTCCAAACCCAATTTAACTCGTTCAATTCTATTTTGTTCAGCTTATATATATCCGCTTATAAACCCTAGCAGCCTCTCTATTTCTCATTTCTATATGTGTAGAAATTTCTGTTGCTCCTCTTTCTCAATGGCAAACAAACCCTGAACTTCACAATCAAATCTCCACAAACTATATCGATGGATTTGAAGCTCTCGACGAGTGCAAGTCAAATATATGATTCGTTTTTCAATTCGATACATCGTTTATCCAGAAATTCAAGTTCAACCTTAGCCGTCCATATGCTAGGGTTTTGATCCAACGGCGGATTCGCGATGATATGATGATCGGGAAGTGGGGTTTGGGAGAGGACGCCGAACAGGCCCTAAATCTGGCCTTGGTTTGTCGTCAGAGGCTTGGAGTTAGCCAGAAACGGCAACTTTTGGCGACGGCGGCGCGATCGGCCAGGGGAACCGGAGCTCGTCGACGCATCTCCCTGGGTGGAGTGGCTCGAGGCGTAGGTTCTGATGGTGGTCTTTGATCAGTGGATTGGCAAAAGGAATGGTGGCAGTCAGAGCTTGAATCGGCGGCATTAGGGTTCGATCGTGTGGGAGTTCGCATCTGTTGCAAGGGAAGGTCAGTGACGTGTTCGTTAATTATTTTATTTTATAATTCAAATCATTAAATGTTCTAATCAGTGTAACTTGTGCGTAGGTGGTCCAATTCACGCATGGTTTTCTCCTCTACGATTCTATCGAAATTTTGGACATTTTGACGCCGGTGGTTGGATACTGAGACTGTTCAAATTTTTGGTTTAACTTGAATTTGAATTCAAAGGTGAGTGTTTTAACCCACTCACAACCTCTAAAATTTCTTATGTTTGTTAAATTTATTTATGATGTGACTAAAAATTTATTTATGACTATTTGGCAAATTTTGAATCATCATCTCAGTTTATTTGAATTTATTTGGATAAAATAGTTATTTAATTTATTTTGAATATTAACTGCCAGTTAATACCCGTTACTTATTATCTGTTCTATATTGTTGTTATTGATTGAATTGGATGATGATTGATATTGGATGAATGGGTGTTGTATTTTATACTGTTATAAACTACAAGTTGTTATGGATTTTTATTTCATTCGAGATTGCGGTTTGAAATGATATATAATCGTATTTATATTTTAAATTATGGATCGAAATGATAGATATCTGTATCACTTAAATATATGATAGAAAATTATATACAGACACCGCGGTCTATATATATATATATATATATATATTTTGATATAATTTCTATGGTTTTGTAAAGAAATATATTGTTTTATAGAAATATTGATTTCAGGTATTATATAAATGTTACTTTATATATATGGTTAAATGCTTGATTTTTAGCTATGTATAAATTTGTTTGGTATAAAAGAAGTTTAAAAATAAAGATTGATTTTAATATGGTTAGGTATTTATATAAATTGTATTTTACATAGAGCTTATAATGATTTTTAATAAAATTAAGGCTGAGAAGGTAGATTTGAAATTGATTTGAAATTGTATGAAATGTAGAAATTTATTAAATGAAACCGATTTGGAACTTGTGGAATTTGAGATCTGTAAAGGATATGATTTATAACTTGATCTTGTTTAAGGTGAATTAAATAAATATTTCAAGTATAATTAAATTGAAGGAAACATTCAGTTATTTGTAATCTGGGTTTTATCTGAATGATAATGGATATATTAAGTAAATATTTCGAAACTAAATAATAGAAAATTGAACTTGATATATATATATATATATATATATATATATGAAATTATCAAACTTAGTTTTGAAATTGTTAAATACTTAAAGTTTGATATATATTGAATTTGAAATGGTTTATTTTGGGGATCAAATCCGATTTGAAATCGATATAAATTGGAATAGTTTATTTGGAAACTGGATCGTATTGAAATTTATGATTTGGGATTTGGTTAGATTTGAAATTTATAAATTCGAATTGTTTTTGTGAAATTGAAGAAACTAGTTTATTATATAAAGTATTTAAATATTTAAACCATTAACTGGTGGAAGTTATGTTTCAAAATTATGAGTTTCAAATATTATGATTTGAAAGTGTTATATTTCTAGTGTTTGTGATTTCGAAATGTTATAACTTTGAACATGTTATGATTTTGGAAAAGGATATGTTTGAAGTGAAAGTGATATCATATTGATTTGGTTTTGAAAAGGCAATGATATTTTGGTTTAAAGTATAAACTATTTTGAAAATGACCACGGTGTTATAATAATGGTTGGTTGTTGAAGAGACCGGGATCGGATATGGGCATACTCTCTGTCGATACTGAAAGCCACTTTAACAACCGTGTATGCGGTGGAGATTCCAGAATGAAGTAAGATGGCGGCGGCGTTCCTTTGAGGTATACACGTGGGCCCGACTCTCGTGAGTTGGCATAAGGTAGCTAAAACATGAGCGATCTCGGGCCAAGGAGGTAGCCCCTCTTATGGGACACACTCCTTCGATATTATATTCCGACTTTGAGGTTTATTTAGTGGCCACTTTTGATTTTTGATTTGGGGGTGTGGCTCGAGGTGGGCGGTAGTAGCTGCTGCGCATTACCACCAGCCCATGTGCGTAATTGGTATATCTATCGTGGCATTGCTTTGTGTGCCATGTCACCTACCCTGGCGTGCCTTGTACGAGTTTGGTTTTCTCCCGTAGCTCGTGTGGTATCCTTTGATGGCTTCTCGATCAAGAGGAAGCATGATACTGGATGGACTATTGGGACTATTACATGTTAAGGTGGAAAATGTAAAGCCTTAATGCTATTTAAAAGTAAGTTTATTTTACTATAGACATTATTATAATAGTGAAATATTACTACATAGTAAATAGTTCAACAGATCCTTAGCAAATTGAATCCTGGGCATCTCTTAAGTTACTGCACTCACGTTTGACACTGGATAGGAGATGTCAAATCCCGTAAATATCTCTGACGCTGTTCCACTCATATTGTTTACTATTGATTTAATTTACATAAGATCTTTTAGTTCTGACTCGAGTGTTTTGTTTTTTTCAATTCGCTCGGGTCAGCCTGAGAATTTCAGGATTTGAAGACTTTATTTTTGGAGGATGAAGACGAAGATTTTATCACTATTATTTATTATATTTTTCCACTATGTTCATACTATTCCGCTGCATTGTAATTATTATTCTCTGGTATGTTTAACTCTGATTTCATATTGTATTAGTATAATCGAATGTTTTGTAAACAACTTCATGAACTGTTATTTGATTATTATATTTTGTCATTCCTCTGCAAGATTCTATTTTGTTTTCTTTCTTTCTTCCTTTTTCTTATTCACCCCAATAACAATTTGTCCTTTTGTATGGTTTAAGTCGGCACGTGTGTCTGCCTAAGCATACAAAAAGGCGGGCTGTTACATCCACCCTATAGACTTTCAGGGTAACCATCTAAATGCCAATGAGCATCCTTACAATACCCATGCTTATGAGTACAATAGAAAATACTTCTAGTATTAATGTCCCTTCGCATGCGTATCCAAGCCCTTCATCACTCCATCAATATCCAAAGATAGAACCCTTTAACTTTCTATTAATGAGTTCCCTTCCTCGAACCTACCCTGGTGGATTATCATCATGACTCCATTCACATCAAGCCATCATCATCGGAACACAACTCCATCATCATCAAGTCACCATCCTCAAAGTCCCAAAGTCATCACATCTAAGCATTACGTCATCGCTTCACCATCGAATTCCCTCATCGTAGAGCAATAACTCCAAAATCAAGAGTGGGTTCCATAAAAAACCCCATGTTGTGCTACTAGAATTCTCTTATGCTCGATATCAAAGATTGACCAAATCGACCATCATCAATAATGATGGGCACCAACTACTCGACAATGATCGATACCAACCACTTTGGTCATGTACTTGGCCAACAATGGAACAATACAAACCAAGTGAAAATGTCTGAGGTCCATCGTGAACTCTAAAGAACATGCCCAAGTCCATCGCCTTTCGCCATCAGATCCATCGGTACGCATCCTATATTCTTCTACAACTTATTCTATCAAATCGAGTTTCCATCATTTGTGCATTCAATTGAATATGCATGAAACTTTGTCCTATCTATGTGATTTCCCATCCTAGTGCATTCAATTGATATACACGCAACTCTATCGTAAGGGATATTTCCTAAAGTTGTATCACCCACTGATCAGCGTTTTCAACCAAAACAAGAAAATAAGCATACATACAACCAATAAAGGAAACTTAAGACCAGCATAACATACATAAAACATGTACAATACATCTATATCAACCAATTTGGGATTCATATTAAAATAGCTTAAATCTAGCGATTTCCAGAAAATAGTATGTCTGTAATAACATAAATGACATCCAATTTGAAATATTTTTAAAAAACTTAAAAATTATTTTATAAAATAAAGTGTGGTTTTAAATATATTAAAAATCTTGTTTTAAAGTTGGAAATTATTTTAAAACATCAATTTTAGATTATCCTAACAATAGTGGTATGGTGAGAGATAATATCATTCGCCTCAACAAAATCCATCTAATCCTATACTAAATCATAATGGGCTCCAATATGAGCACAATTCAAGAAATTGCATTCAAATTGGACGTCCTTTGCAAAGATATAGACGATATAAGATTTTTATTTATATTAATAATTACCTAAAAATAATTATCAATTACCTTAATAAATTACTTTCTTCTCTCGTTCTTCATTCCTATACATGCAATTTCTTATAGCTCTTAATGCATATAGTTTCATGTAAGTACCCACCCTCCCCTACTTCAATGTCGTCGCACACTGCCACCCGCATCACCACCGTAGCTTGGCACTACCGACCTTGCACTACTTATCACCAGGCCACCTCCTCCTGCCACGAACTCTGGCTACCTCCCAACCAACCCGTGAGCTACCGCTCAATCTTTTATTTTCATTTTGTTGTTCGTTACTCGCCGCCTACACGCCACCACTCACTGAATGTCACCGCAACCAGAACTACCTACACCACCATGACACAAACCCTAGCCACAATGCCATGTCGCCAAATACACGGAACCCATGCATGCACAAAATGAACCTAGAAACGGGTTCTTCTTCCCTCTTTCGCGGCCATATTATTGACCTTTAGCTAAGGCCACCTACATTCCCAAACTCCCCTTGTCGAAAGAACAAACCAATATAAATGGTTTTCCAGAATCTCCCTCAAAATCACCCCACCATCGGATTCACGATTACCAACCACCACAATCGGAGTTAGGTTCGAAATGAGGCCATGATTGCATGGCTCTCAGAAAAATAGAGAGACTTTTTTTTATTTTTCCCAAAATGATCTTCGTTTGCTTGTGAAAGAAAAGGAGAAAGAGGAGTGTAGGAGGTGGGTTTCATGGAAGAGGAGAAGAAAACATGGGTAAACGAAAGAAATGTAGATGTAAGGAAGAGAATAATACTCATAGGGTAATGGTAGGATTAGGGTTTGAATGTACCCCTATCTCTTATAATTTCTAAATTCCATGTTTTGTGGTTGTACGGCTTTTAGGAAATTGGTTTGCGTCGGTTCTTCGATAGCGTGGCTCGTCTTACTTTTCCCTTTTCAACGACATGATTTTCATCAAAATCCAAGACTGTGCCCTTGGATGTTACTTTTGGGTGTTTTAAAGTTATATAGGCTGTACAAATGTTTGATCTTGAAAATTCTTCGACTACACGGTTCACGCACTTTGTTGGACCTAGGGACATTTTCTATTTGTCTAAATTCTCTAGTGCATCGGTGCACATATTCTGTGCAGTATATATAGCTGTTGAAAATTCTGGAAAATAGATTTAGGGTTAAATTCTTTCAATAAAATTACTAAAGGTAAAAAATGTCACTACTCAAAAACCAAAAATTATATCCAAATATGATCCAATATAGGTTCAAAAATAATATTTTACGATCCTCCGATATGTAAAATACGGATTGTTACACTCCTCTTTTAAGAAATTTCACCCTGAAATCCCCAAATCAAACTAGTTAAAATCAACCATAGCCATCCCGCATGCCTTACAACCATAATAAGAATGAGTAATCACATCAAACATCAACCATATAACATCAAACATGCACATGTAATATTGAACATCAAGAAGTATCATTTATGCTTATCCTAGCATCATGATACTGAACTATATAATATAATGCATCGAATGTGATATCAAATATAAAAGATAATGAATTACCAAGTGAAGAGCTTGGACAGGTGGCCCTCACGCTTTCCTCAGTCTTCCACATGCAATAGTCCTCGCTTCCACTCCATTAAACCTTTATTACTTCATCGTTTTCCTACTAAGTTGTTTTGCATCACATCCTACAATACAAGTAGGCCTACAAGGTCTCCAAATTTCTGGTTCAATCTCGATATCATTTGGTTGATTCAATGTTATATTCCACAGTGCCTCTTATGAGCTTTTCCAAAAACCACCAAGTTTCGATCACCCACAATGCTCTTCGGCACACCGTGGAATCACGCGATCAACTTCACATATAACTTGGACAATTTAGATGTCTTTCTACTAGACATAATAGGTATAAATCTAGAAATATTGGTCAATGTACTGACTATGACTTATATGTTATTGCACCCACTTCTAGTCCTTGACCATCCACCAATTAAGCCTATCGATATTTTCCCTCCTAGTATTTAGGAACAAACTACCCATCATCCTTACAGAGCCAACCATCTTGGTCGAGTCCAAGCTGCATCATCTCTTCAGACCCTACTCGTACCTCTAACTTTGCCATGATCTCCGCTAGTCTAACCTTATGCCTCTAACTAGTACCGATCCACTAAATCAAAGAAGGTTTGATAGTCAAACTAGCCATCACCTTTGGTGCAAGCTCACATCAAAGTTCGAGGTCACAACTAGCAAACTCAAGTTGTGTCCACTATAGAAATATGACTCCTAAACTAGTGTGTTTCCACTCAAAGCATCAACGAATGCATTTCCCTTACTAGGCGCATAGGAAATGTTGAAGTCATAAGAGGATTGGAATTCCAATCGTTGTTGTTGGTAAGGATCAAAATCCTTCCAGGAGAAGAGGTAAGTCAATGATTTAGGTCAATAAAATAGCCTAAATCTCTCTCCTAGTAGAAAGTACCTTCAAATCTCCAGAAAAAATAATATCGCGACCAACTCCAAATCATGAGTTGGATATTTACTCTCATGCGGTCTCAGTTATGGACTATCATACACGACAATATTATCTTTCTACATCAATACCATACCTAGTCTAGTAACACATGCATCTGTGTATATGTTAAACTTTTTATTCCCACTTGGATTGACTAATATCGATGCACTTATTAACCTCTCTTTCAGATTTACAAACACGTTCGTGTACCTCGAGTCCCAAATAAAAATATAATTTCTCTTCGTCAAATTGATTAATGTGCCGCTACCTTTGAGAAGTCCTTGTTAAAGCATCTATAGTACCTCGGCAATCCAAGGAAACTCCTCACATCTATAGTACTCTTAGGTGAACTTCAATTCTGCACTGCTGCTACCTTTGTAGGATTCACAATAATGTCCTTCTTTAAATAGCATGACTGGGAATCTAACTTCCCTCCTCTAGAAGTGATATTTCAAAAACATCTTTAATAAATGTTTCCTCAACACCTCTATTACAATCCTTAAATGCATCTTGTGTTCTTATTTGTGTGTGAGTAAACAGAATATCATCAATGAACATGAGCATGAACTTACTCAATCGATCTCTCTAAACAAATTTCATGAGATTAACAAAGTATACCGTCAAATTGGTTATCCCAAATGGCATAACCAACCACTCATAAAACCCAAATAGTGTGCAAAATGCTATGATTGACACACTCTCTAGCTAGTTTTAAGTTGAAACCCCGGGAAAACCTTCGTACCATGGAGTTGACCGAACAAGTCAATAGTATACAGGAGTTGATACTTGTTCTTCTTCATCGCCTTATTTAGCTCACGGTAATCAACAAACAACCTCAAAGAGCCATCTGCCTTAGTGAATAACACTACAGATGTGCCCTACTTAGGTATGCTCCTACAAATAAACCCTTGTCTTAGTGGGTCATCCACCCATACCTCTAGTTCCCTCTGCTCTTTGGGCACCATATGCCTCAAAGTCATAATTTTTTGTCTATCATCACTGACTGGATCAATATGGAACTCTATCTCTCTATGTGATGGCAATCTAGTCACCTCATCGAATATGTCAAGATACTCTCCAACTATAGGCACGGATGATAATTCATCCTATGAAATCTCTAGCAAATGTATAAAGTTGACTAGCACCTCATCCTATAGTGGTAGCCTAACTCTACCTTTCCCCCATCCTCAATCCCAATCATCATCAATTACCTCTTACTGTCCACCACTACTCCATACCTCTTCATCGAGTCCGTTCCTAGAATAATATTGAACCCAACAAAACATGAAACGAAGTAATCATAGAAAAAACAACACACATGACTCAGTAACACCATGTCACGACAAACCATGCACAGGCTAATTGAGCCCTTAATAGGGTTCTTCGTTTAAAGGTTGGTCAACTATAACAGGACTCGATTCCAATCTCTTTACCAAATCACTATATATGAAATAATGTGAATCCCCAACATCGAATAAGACACGTACAGAACACCATAAGTGGAAAGCATACCCAAGATAGTAAGGATCTTTCCCTTCTCTTTCATCAATAAAGTACTCGACGAAGTCGGAACAGCATTCAATGCATATGCCTATCATTATCCATCCTTTCTTAGCTGGTTTGGGCTATATCTCTACACTGGATACATGCTCTCATGTTGTAAAGCATTCTCGATTTATTTCGATGCTCTCATCACTATGACCAACCAACCGCTTCCCAAGATGATCATTCAACCCAATGATAAATTTTTCATTCTTTTTAAGTAGACTATCAATGAAAGATAAATCATACTCCGACAGCATATCGAATTCAGCCACATACTCCAACATAGATATACCCCCTTGCTTCAAATCAGCGAATTTCCTAAACAACACCGACTTTTGAGCAATTAGGATAAATTTCTCTTGAAAGCAACTATAAACTAATCCCAAGTAAAATCATCCTCAAGAGTCGTAACTCTAAGGGCAATTTACCAGTTCAGTGTCCATCCCTGGAATTATCTAGAGGCCAACCTCCATCTCGTAGTGTTGTCTAAGTCATCGAAGATCCTTCCAAAAATATCCATTCAGTCATAGACTTCCACGATTGACTTTGTTCAAAGAAACAGTTTTCCTTCTAAGCTAGAATAATCTCTATCAAACTAAGCAAAGTCGACCCACATTGGTTGCACTTGATCACCATCATCATTTGGAGCAACTTGGAAATTTAAAACCATATTTTACGCCATCTCCATGAACATGTTCTATAGGTTGGGGTCAGCAGCCCCAGATCCTGCACCCTCCTCAACTCCAGAGATAGGGTTCCTATTAACATTTCTTCTATGCCTAATTATTCTTAATTCATAATAATAATGACTAGTCTCTCATGAAGAAAACTATAGTAATGGTAGTCGTGTTTGCAATATGACTTATATATTGAATATATACTACTATAAAGTTCTAAAAACCAAAATATGCAACTTGTATGCTCTCTCATGTATACTCTCGATCCAGTCTAAGGAATAACTCCTCCTTATCTTTATCGGACCACGATATCAACTTACGTCAACTATGCATCCTAAGCTTTGATACCAAATGTGATGATAGCCATACAGATCCAACACCTACTATACTTATATAATGCACTAAAATGGTGCATAACAGATGCAGGACCATGGATAAGGGTTGTAAATTAAATAAATAATCATAGAACCCGTCGTTTATTCATAGTGTATTGAACAAAATATAATAAACACCATAGATATAAAATAAGCGAGATAGTACTAACTAAATGAACTACAAAATAAGATTGTACAGGTTCATACAGTTATACAACGGACATAGAGTTTACAAAACTAGAAATAAACTTTGAAGATAATAGTCTCTAAATAAATAGCTAACACTATCTAGGCTCCATGGGGACGCATAACGGAATAAGCAATAATAAGCCCACATGTAACTACAAGAAAGCACCATCTCCTGCTCTCCATCTGTACAGCTCTACGCACCAAACATGCTTTCTAGTCTATCCATATAAGAGTACTTGAGATAATAAGAAGCAAAATATAAAATTTTGAGTTAGACAACAGTTTTTTATCAGCGATAAACTATAACACCCCTAAAATGAAAAACAATTAAAAGAACTAATAAATAAATTTATAAGTCTCAATAATGGAATTTGAGAAAATGTCAATATTTGGCCATAAAACTTACATTGTTACGTTCATGGTAATTTTCTGAGCAACTTTCATATAAGAAGCTTCGTGATTGAAGTTCAAGCGGAGAAGTTATTGACGTTTGAAGATTTCAGATCGAAAATGATTTAAAATATAATAAGGAAATAAATATTAATATATATTAAAAACATTAAGAAGAAATAAATAACCCAGGCTAATTGGTCGACAGCCAAAAAGGGCAGGCCAGCCATTGGCGATCAACCCCTCGTATCGACCGGTCAATTGATTGTGTTAGGGCCAGCGTGATCTAGACCTTGTACTAAATAGCCTGAATTTAATAAAAACTAATTTAACTGATAGAAATTATTCAAGTGGCTACAAATACAAGCCTAAGTCCTCATTTTTCTTCTTATACTTTCTGAATAGAGCAAGGAAGCTCTTTCATTTTTCTGTCTCTGCTATTTCTAGAAATTATAAAGGTGGCGTGTGTGTATGAGAAGAACGGAAAATAAAATGAGAAGAAAAGGAACAGTGAATCAAGTTCTGCCTAAAAAGGTAAATTAAATAATCTAAAATTTAAACTCCCTTAACCCAAATCTTTTCTTGGATCTATAATTCTAATAATTGTATGTTTGCGTGTTTATTATTATACATATTTTGATTAGAAAGGAAAATAAGTCAAGTAAGAAAAAAAACATTAGATTTGGAGATTTGGAAGCTATGACATGAGTGGAAAATTATGTAATTTACATAATAATAGGTTTATTTCATTGAAAACTTCTAATTTTGTCATTATGCCTATGTGAAACTATTGGATTATTTGCATAAATAAACAAATCTAAATTGGCATCCTTGCCCACATATTCACGAGTCGTTTAACCTTGGTGAAATAATATGTATATACCCTAGGTCTAAAAGTTAGGGAGAATAATCCCTAAAATTTATGAAACCTAATATTAAAAAAATTGTCTAGCTAGCTCTAGATTTTTGTTATTTGGATTGTAAATGGTTAAATTTGATAATCATCAATTATAGATGCTCTAATTTGTTTTGGAAAATTAATTTCTGTATTTCAATTCAATGTAATTGTAAATCTACAAGGAAATTTCCATAAATTGCCTAACCCCACAGTTACATATGAAAATTGCATCGTTTGAAATAATAAGGAATATTCATATCGAAAGGAAAGAGATGTGCAGAGTAAGGATGTTTTTCCATGGTAATTTATTGTAATTGCAAACATAGCACAATCTCCTTGGTAATTCACAGAAAATTTTATTGGTAACATTTCCTTCTTAGAGGAGACACGATACATATGCATTAAAATGTGAAAATAATATTTATGGCAGTTACACAGAAGTGTATGTCCGAAAGTCCCTCAAAATACAAACTAAAAAGTTATAAATAGAAATATAAATAATCCCTTTTACCAATTATATATATAATAATAAAGTAAAAGCTTAAGAAATAAATAAACAAATGTCCATTATAACACAAACACATATAGTAATGTGCGATTAATTGTACGTTAACATATTAATTATAAATAATACATTAAATATAAATAAGGTAATAAAAGAAAGAGTAAAAGAGAAGTTAGAGCAATCAAGTCAATATGAGTAGTAAATTATTAATGAATTTAATAACATTAATGGAAGAAGATAAAAGCAAAAACTTGTGAAATAAGAAAAAGTAATGATAAGTAAATAAATGAATATGAATGAGTAACAAACTTAAGAGGCATAATAATTTCCATAGCGAAAATTATATGGCCATGCTAATAAATTTGAGACGGTTGCGAATTAGTAGGCCTAGCCTAATTTTAGATTAATTATAAGTGATTTGGCTTTGTATGGATTGGGTGTGAGGTTAGTAGAGTTACACAATGGAATTCTGCCATGCGCAAAGTGCTACCAGAAGTTGTGTATACACACTAGTGGCGTGGGACATCCCCAACAATAGGACCCACAGGGATATACGTTTGCATATAGGATTGGGAAATATGCTAAAGTGTTCGCTTTGGATTTGAAGTAGTAAATGGTCGTAGGGTCTGCTTCAATTCTAAGCCAGAGGTATTAAGTAACTGGTAATAGGAACTTTCCTTAATTTGCATTAGGTAAATATAAACGGGAACTATGCAGAGAGATCGACGCTATGTGAGCATCGTGTACTATTCGGATGGAATTTTCTATCGATGAGAAAACCACCAAATTATATCATTATAAAATCTACAAGCATATGACATGCAATCGTAGTACGTATGCGAATACGGGTTGGTCCACAAGGAAAGCAAAAATTCTAAAATTACTCAATCAAATTATCCCAAGATTTAAAAATGTTTAAACTAAAAAAAAGTAGAAAAACTAAAGAAAAATTGGAATTAAAGTGATGAGACTAAAAGACGATTTAGAGGAAAATCCACTTTCATATTCATACAAATCAACACAAATTAAATTTATAATCTCTTATTCTTTTTTAATATAAGTGGAATTAGTTGACATTTCTATTTTAAGTATGGAATATTTATGACTTTAAATAAAACAACATAAACCATCAAATTTCAATACATCAACCAAACCACCTCTTAAATCTAATGAAAATGAAAATGAAGTTAGAAGTAAAATCTATTTTAAGCATGTCCTATTCACGATCTTTGATCAGGTAACATAAAATATCAAATTTCAATTCTACTTTGAACTTCATTATCAAATCATGGTTAGATGAATATGTAACTTGTGTTTACATTTGATTAAGTATAGCCTATTTATTATCAACAACATATGCTATCAAATTAACTAGTAAACGATAAACTTTCATTATTAATAAACGCGTCAACTTTTCTTAATTTTCATACCAAATTGGGACTTGGAATCAATCATTGCGGCTTATTATATAAGGCCCTAAAAGACTGAGTCATTAACACAGGTTGTAGCAAGACTTTCACTATTTTTAATAGAGATGTGCTGGACAAAGGAAAGGTGAAGTGTTATTTAGAGAGATTCACATTCATACCAAACAAAAACCGCAGCCCTTAATATCCAGGTAGGAGCCTCTGGAAGATTCAAGGGCTTGGGGGAAAATAAAAGGCTTTTTTTGGCCTCCCTTTTGCCGGGGGAGGGAGGGCGGTAGGTGCCACGATGAAACAAGGGTATGAAAGGTCGCTTTGTGTTGGATGTTCTTTACCATCCCTATAATGAAGGCTCTATTATACAAAACTCCATTAAGCACAAAAAAGAGAGATAACAAAAGAAACCATTATGTTGATTTAAAATGATTCATGTGAGCTTCATTAACCCTAAATTGAAGGGGTTTAGCTTCTCATACTTGAATTCATTTCAATATAGTTAGATTTCAACATAAAAAAAACAAAAACTAATTAAGAGAAAGAGAGCTAACTAATTGCAATAAAACAAATATACATTACTTGCATAAATGAAAATAAAAGCATAAAAGAAGATAGCATAAAAGAAAATAGCATGAAATAAAAGTGCATGAACATAAAAGACAAGGCTAAGAACACTAAAGAGAAGCAAACTTTTTTTAATTTATGGCGACACTACACATCAAAATAACTAAAGAGAAGAAGAAACCATTACATGAAACATAAGGAGATATTTATACATTCCTAAAACCCTAATTAACTTATTAGAGGACTACCTAAAATGCCCTTTAATTTGTGTAGCATCCAAGTAACCTTTAGGGAATTAATTAATCTTTATTAATACGTGCTTTTACTTTTGATCTCCAATAACCTATGCATTTGCTTTTAATTATGGTCCCTTAGTTAGTGGGTAGGTGGGCTCTCAATGTTGCACAAATTCTTTTCTACATTCTTTTGGCTTCCGACATATGTGCATGCAAATATCCATGTTTCTTCTTCTATTTTTACATCCAAATTCCTATAAAATAAAATAAAATGTGCAAGTGAATTTTCTTCAAATTAATTTACACACAAAAATTGCTATTTTGCCCACATGTAGGTGCATGAATGATGATTTGAATTTTTTTTTGTATTTTGGATTAAAACATGTAAAAATACCCTAATATATCATTTATTTAAATGAAAGGAGATTAAGTATAAGAGTAAAAATGTATATTTTTATGTGCACGTCAAATATCCCCACACTTATCTTTTTATTCGTCCTCGAATAAAGTAAATCAAAGATAAATCCACTTTTGCAGGAAGCATGATTGCATTGAGCATATGCAACATGCCGTTAAATCTCTAGGTGTGCCTAGTAGGATGAGTTTTCTTTTGTAAGGATTTTCAACGGATATTACCCACAAAATTCAAATGCCATATGCAAAGTTCCTAATGCAAATTTTATTTACAAAGACATGAATGCAGGTTGTATTTACAAAATGAAGAATTTACCTTTAAATTGACACAAAATAGTAATATACAAGTCTTGGTCTTTTCAAGAAATTTTAGTCTTTTACTAGTCAAAACTTCTAATAAAAATTAAGTTATCATCACAATTGGACACTAGTTTGACTAGTTGTATCGATTGGTAACATAGTGCAACACGAAATAAATTCTTTTATTGATTGTCAAAGTTTGCAAAGTGGTATCTTCATTTCTTTTTGTAAAATAAGTCAAATCGGTAAAGTCGGGATAATGCTTAGGTTTCAGTTACTTACCCTCTCTTTATTTGAAAAGAAATATCAACATTAGTATTATTTACATACACTTAACTCGGAAAACAGAGGCTGGTTATGCCATTCGCGCACTGCTTTGCGGGCTTAAATGAGAAGAGTACCAAGAGTGGCGAGTACACACACTTACATGTGAACACCGACACTAGGTTTTATATTATTATTATTTATACAAACATACACCTAAATTAGAAAACTGAGGCCTGATATATCATTCATGCAACGCCTTTCGTGCTTATGTGAGAAGAGACAGAGCGTGACAGGTGTACACACTTATATGTATACACTGGTTCTAGGTGTTCAATTTGTCTTTATTTTTTAAATTATTTTTAAAGTGGAGAAAACGTTATGTGAAATCATCTTAGTACCACTTAACTTTAACGATTAAAATTGTCAATGCATGTACTTTAAATTAACCACTCTTTTAAACAAAGACTACAATTTAGAAAACATTTCATATTCATTGCCTATGAGTCTCCTTATATACTAGTTACACCGTAGTTGCTTGTAATTTAAACTTTACTTTTTATTATTCGTAGAGATAAGTAATTTTTCAAAAATTTCAATCTAATGGCCTAAAATGTATGCTTACTCTATCGTGCCTATTTAAAAATAAATTGATAGGCAAAATTTTCTATTGGAATTTTTTTTAAGAGATGGAAAATGAAAAGGAAAATGTGAAATCAAAATAAACATGAGACTCCCCCACACTCAGTTTTGACTGTGTCCCCACAGTCAACCCAAGTAAAAGGAGGAAGACAGAAATATGACCTATATTTACATAAAAATCAAACAATTATTATCCAGACTGCATCAAAAAATATATCGTCAAGGTGTAAATGAAACTGTCTTTTAAAGACCAATTCGTTTGCCTTGTCAACTAAGACAGACATAGCTCAAGTGTAAGTTACTATGCTCTGATACCAAATGAAAGTGACTGTGTTATAGGATCATTTAATATGGATAAACTACTTATGCGGAATATAAAATAAGTAAGTAAATAACTAAAGCAGTAAGGAAAATGACACCAGAGATTTTTTATAATGGTTTGAACTCCCGTTCTACGTCTAGTCCTAAACTCCTTTTGGAATTAAACAAGCAACCTTCACTTAACCCGGAGGAATAGGTTTACACCGCTTGAGCAACCGAATATGACTTCTACCACCTAAGCAACCGAATAGGACTTTTTCCGTCTGAGCAACCGAACAGGACTTCTTTACAAATAACAAAAGTATGTGACTATGGTATGCTCTTTTAAATAACATTGATAAGTCAACTAAGCCCAATCTTCCTATAATCTTCTCCTTTATGATATATAATATAATGTGCTTGAGAATAGTGAAAGAAGGAGTAACGAACGACCAAGGTTTGTATGAAGTTAGAGTGCAAATTGAAAATAGATTGAGAGATAAGAAATTAGGAATATTAAAATTAGTTTCGGTTAGTTGTTGTTTAATTCGGTATTCAGCCGGATGAATGAATGCATTCAGCCGACTGTTTTCAGCTTGCTGTGCATACCTGTGCATGTGTGCATACGAATTTATAAATATATATATCAATTCAGGGGAGATTTTAACAAATTATCAATTATATACAGACTCTAGACTAGAAGCTAACAACTTTAAACACTCTGAATATGAATCTGCAACAAATCTTCTGCATAAATGATTAGTACACACAAAATATTTTATATAGCTTGTCATTAATCAAAACAATGTTAAATTGAGTTTCAACATTCTCCCCCTTTTTTATGACGACAACTATATAAGTAGAAATAATATATCTATAGAAGTACTTACCTTAACATTTTTGCTCTCCCTGTTAATATGCACAAATATTTAAACTAACTTTCTCCCCCTTTGTCATTATAAAAAAGAATGAGGGAATATAATAAATTTTATAAAATATCTTGTAAATAGCAGGATAAACTAAATATTAAATTATGGAGAAAAAATAAAATAGATTTTACCATATTTGCTGAAGTCCATATTTCACTATAAGCATGTAATTCTATTAAACATATGGAACATACTTTAAAATTTCAAAATCTATCCTTTTTCTTTTGTTTCTCCAAGTACCTGCAATAAATAATAATCATTTTCGGTACCCACTTACTATGTTAGGGTCCGGAGGTTAGGTCTTAGGAAACCATACCCATCTAGGTGTGGTTGAACCTTTACAAATATAATTTCATTATTAACTACCATATCAAAATAATCGTTAACGTATTTTTCTCTATTTTTTTAATTAACAGGAACCCAAATACTTAGATAATTTTTATTCATATTTCCCGTCAATGATTTTGTACTTTTAGAGAAATTATAAACATTATTGGTCATAGCAGTATTTGAATTTCTATAAAAATTGGATTTAGACTTTATTCGAAATCTAGTACTAGCACTAACATTTTAACTATAAATGAAAGCGTATCTAGTGCTATTTTTACGATCAGTTTTATTATATCCTAAACCAGTTTTATCATGTAAAGGTCTAGAACTAGATAAAATCATGTTCAAATCGTTTTGACCTTTATTAAGTTTTTATGACTTCAATGTTAAGTTTATCAAATTTAGCTTTAAAGTCACAACTATTATTTTCAAAGGAGATATCAATATTTTTCAAAATATCAGTTTGCTTGTTTAATTTAGAATTCTCATTTTTTAACGTACAGTTCTCATTTTTGAGAATTTTTTTTTGAGATTCTAAATTATCTAAAGAGGATTGTAATAAATCATTCTGTCTTTTTAATTCAAAAATTTCTTTTGTAAATTTTTCTCTATTTTCAAATATGGTGTTTTGTTCATCTAGAAAATCTTTAATAGTTATATTATTCTTTACAACACCAAGTTGATTTTCTAAACTTAACTCCTCATTTTTCAATTTCTCATTTTCAAGTTCAACAGATTTCATATTTTCTAAAATAATAAAATTAAGCTTTGAAATCTTATCGCTTATACTCACTAATTCATTATTATCTTTTACTGAAATTTATAAATCAGAAAGTACCTTTTTGTAGTCCTCATTGGTGGCTTTGACAGGGATTTTGTTTGTTGTATTTCGATTGAATCCTTTTCTAGCCATTATTCTATGATGTTGTGACGATTGATAGAATTCTAGGCTTTGATACCAAATGTAGGTTACTATGCTTCGATACCAAATGTAAGTTACAATGCTCTGATACCAAATGAAAGTGACCGTGCTATGGGATCATTTAATATGGATAAACTACTTGTGCGGAATATAAACTAAGTAAGTAAATAACTAAAGCGGTAAGGAAAATGACACCAGAGATTTTTATACTGGTTCGAACTCCCGTTCTATGTCCAATCCCAAACTCCTTCTGAAATTAAACAAGCAACCCTCACTTAAACCGGAGGAATAGGTTTGCACTGCATGAGCAACCGAACAAGACTTCTACCGTCTAAGCAACCGAATAAGACTTTTACTGCTTGAGCAACCGAACAGGACTTCTTTACAAATAACAAAAGTACCTGACCGTAGTTTGATCTTTTAAATAACACTGATAAGTCAATTAAGTCCAATCTTCCTATAATCTTCTCCTTTATGATATATAGTGTAATGTGCTTGAGAATAGTGGAAGATGAAGTGATCAACGACCAAAGTTTGTATGAAGTTAGAGTGTAAATTGAAAATAGATTGAGAGATAAGAATTCAATAATATTAAAATTTATTTTGGTTAGTTGTTTGTTGAATTCTATTATCTATTTATAGAGTTTAAAAAGTTGCAACCATAGACGAAAAATTATATTGAAAAGAAACAGGAGCAATCGTTGATTTTGAAGACGTTACTCTTCGATTAACAGAAGTGTCTATTCACGAAAATAGCAGTTGGAAAAATTCATCCGGCTGAATTTATTAATTCAGTGGTGTGAATTGAATTAAATAGAAGACAGCAAGAAAATAGGCTAATTTTAGCCTGATTCAACCGGCTGAATTTATTCATTCAGCGGGCTGAATATTGTGAAACAATAAATTTGTTTCAGTATTCAGCCGGATGAATGAATGCATTCAGCCGGCTGTTTTCAGCTTGCTGTGCATACTTGTGCATGTGTGTGTGTATTTTTTTTTGAAAATCCAGGAGAACCCGGCGGGCCGGTAAACTCTTGAGGAGGGTATAGTAAAGCCGTCCGCTGATCCAAGCCCCCGTACCTCCGGGTAAATTTATATAGACTAGAAACTAACAGCTTTAAACACTCTGAATATGAATCTGCAACAAATCTCCTGCATAAATGATTAGTACGCACAAAATATTTTATATAGCTTGTCATTAATCTAAACAATGTTAAATTGAGTTCCAACATTCTCCTTCTTTTTTATGACGACAACTATATAAGTAGAAATATTATATCTATAGAAGTCCTTGCCTTAACATTGTTTCTCCCCCTGTCAATATGCACAAATATTTAACTAACTTTCTCCCCCTTTGTCATTATCAAAAAGAATGAGGGAATATAATAAATTTTATAAAATATCTTGTAAATAGTGGGATAAACTCAATATTAATTATCGAAGAAAAATAAAATAGATTTTACCATATTTGCTGAAGTCCATATTTCATTGTAAGCATGTAATTCTATTAAACATATTGAACATCCTTTAAAATTCCAAAATCTATCATTTTCCTTTCTTTTCTCCAATTACCTGCAATAAATAATAATCATTTTCGGTACCCACTTACTATGTTAGGGTCCGGGAGGTTAGATCTTAGGAAACCATACCTATCTGGGCGTGGCTGAACCTTTACATATATAGTTTTCATTATTAACTACCATATCAAAATAATCATTAATGTATTTTTCTCTATTTTTTCAATTAACAGGAACTCAAATACTTAGATAATTTTTATTCACATTTCTCGTCAATGATTTTGTACTTTTAGAGAAAATATAAACATTATTGGTCATAGCAGTATTTGAATTTCTATAAAAATTGGATTTAGACTTTATTCGAAATCCAGTACTAGCACTAACATTTTTACTATACATTAAAGCGTATTTAGGGCTATTTCTAAGATCACTTTTATTATATCCTAAACCAGTATTATCATGTAAAGATCTAGAACTAGATAAAATCATGTTCAAATTATTTTGACCTTTATTAAATTTTGTGACTTCAATGTTAAGTTTATCAAATTTAGCTTTAAAGTCACAATTATTATTTTCAAAAGAGATGTTACTCTTTTTCAAAATATCAATTTGCTTGTTTAATTCAGAATTCTCATTTTAAACGTACAGATCTCATTTTTGAGAAGAAAATTTTGAGATTCTGAATTATCTAAAGAGGATTGTAATAAATCATTCTGTCTTTTTTAAATCAAAAATTTCTTTTGTGAATAAGAGATAAGAACCTAATATAACAGAGTGTAGAATTATTAGCAATTTTATTTAAAAACAGCAATTTTTTTAGCACATTTTTCTTGGCAAGTAGTTTTTCTCCTTTTGATTTCCTGCAAATTTGCAACCTGTAAAAGTGTTGGAAATGAAATTTTTATCAGGACGGGACAAAAACAATTGCAAATTATTATATATATTTTTTCAAAAGAAAGGAAAAAAATTCAGAATCAAAACCAATAATATTTTTATTTTTATTTTCAAAAAGAAAGGGTTAAAAAGAAAATTGAATTTACGCTAACGAAAGTAATACAAAAACAGCCCAATTACAAACAAACTCAATTGCCCAAGGCCAAATATTTTTTAGATATATATATATATATATATATATATATATATATATATATATATATATATATGTATGTGTGTGTATGTATGTATGTATATATGAAGTAACACTTAAGAAAGAAAAAAAAAATCTCGACCTGTTCCAATCCAAAGCCCAATACCCAAACAACAATAATAGAAATTGATCCCAGACTTCTTTCTTTTTCCTTGTTAAATCACGAATTGTAAATAAACTGAAAAATGGAAAACACGGAAAGGAAAAAAATAGTTGTATGTGGCCGCGGCGAAGGCGGTTGGTTCTCGGCAGAGATTGGTTAGGGATTGTGAAGGAGATTGGGTTGATTGATTGCTGATGGCATTGCATATGGGTTGTTGTAAGTGGCAGGTGGCGATTTGGGGCGAGGTCGTGGTGATTTTGGCGAGTGGTGGCAAGTTGTAATGCAGTTGAGGAAGGTGAGTTGGTCGCGAGCGGTAAGCGATGGTGGAGGGGTAAGCAGATATTTGGTGTTTGGTTTGGGATGTGATGTGTTGGTTGCGGTTGTTCTGAGACTGGTTCAGGTGTTGTAGGAAATTGTTGTTTGTGGCCAAGCAGGGGATTATATGGAGGAGGAGGAGTTGAAGTTGAATATGAGGTTGTGGTTGGTAGCAGATGTGTGCTGCAGTGGGAAGAAACGGGGAGGTTGTTAGTTGTGAAGTAGGCATATGAGATTTTTGATTGGTTGAAGATTGCGATGTATGAGATGATGGTAAGGTGCTGCAGTAGGAGGAGTTGAAGTGATTGTAGGAGGGTAGGTACGTGAATGTCGTAGGAGGTGAAGGTAATTCGAAGGGCGATTTGAAGGGCGAGGTCGATTGTGGAGGAGTTGGAATTTGTGAGGTTAGAACTCATGGGGTGGTTACTGAGGTGATTCGAAGGGCGAGGTTGTTTGTGGAGGAGTTGGAATTTTGCTATGCTTTGCCAGCGGGAGGGAAGAAGATTGTTATAAGTATTGAAAGTGATGACAAGGAAGTGCGGTAGGATGGTGATGTTCAGGTCACTGGTGAAGTTGACAGAGGAGATAGCTACAGTTGAATTTCTCTGTTTTATGTATTGAGAGGAATGGTTCAGGTTGTTTTCGACTGTATTGGTTGTGGTTTTGCTAGCAAAGTGGTGGAGGTGCGGTTGGTGTTCGGTGAGGTACTGGTAATTAGGGTAAAGTTGATGTATCATTTGAGTGGTTGGTTTTGCAGGTGATCGGGAACAGGAGGATGTCAGTGAAGTCAGGTGATTGCAGTTGCAAATTTTGGTAGTCCTACTATTTTTTTGGTAAGAAATTGGATGGTGAGAGAGGAATTGAAGTGAGGTTGGAAGCAGTTTGGTAGCGTTGAAGGTAGTGGGTAATTTGTATGACAGAGGATGGTGGATACATTTATGATGGAAAGTGATGGAGAGGGAGTGGTCACTGGTTGGTCACTGGAGAAGGTGGCTAATTGTAGCAGAGAAACATAGTGAACAAAATGTATGTACAAAGAATACAACGACAACAGAGAAGACGAATTGTAACAAAGAAATGTGAAAAGTGAACAAAAGAAATGTGAACCAAAAACTTGTAACAGACAAATGTGAAATGAAATGAAATGGAACCAAACGAATGCAACAGTAAACAATAGAACTTAAATGTAATGTAATTTTTTTTTTCTTTGTCCCTTTTTTTTGAAATGAAGTGAACAAACTGAAATGAAATGTAAACTGAAATCAAGTAAACAGAACTGAAAATTAAACAAACCGAAAATGAAACAAGTAAACAAACTGGAATTGTTTTTATGAAACAAACTACACTGTGAACTGAATAGAACAAGTGAATCAAAATTTTCAACCAATATGTTTTTTTTTTTTTTTGAAAACTAACACAAGCTAAAATTATATAATTCAAAGAGTAAGATTAAAATTAATTTTCTTTCCTCGACAGCGGCACCAAAAACTCGTTCAGATGAAATTTTCTATCGATTAAAAAACCGCAAGCGGATGACGTACAATCGTAGTATGTATGCGAATATGGATCGATCCATAAGGAAAGCAAAACCTCTAAAATTAAGCAATAAAATTATCCCATGAGTTGAAAATATTGTAAACTAAAAAAAGTAGAAAAATTAGACTTATAGTGATGAGATTAAAAGACAATTTATCGGTAAATCCATTTCATATTCATATAAATCAACACAAATTAAATTTATAATCTTTTTTTTTCAACACCAGTGGATTTAGTTGACAAATCTATTTTAAGTATGAAATATTTATGATATCAAATAAAACAACATAAACTATTAAATTCCAATACATCAACCAAGCTACTTCTTACATCCAATAAAAATGAATATGAAGTTTGAAGTAAAATTTATTTTAAGCATGTCTTATTTACGATCTTTGATTAAGTAACATAAAACATCAAATTACAATTCTACTTTGAACTTCATTATCAAAATCATGGTTAGATGAAAATGTAACTTGTGTTTACATTTGATTAAGTATAACCTATTTGTTATCAACAACATAGGCTATCAAATTCACTAGTAAACAACAAATTTATATTAACATCTAAAATTCTATTAAGCACAAAAAAGAGAGATAACAAAGAAACCATCATGTTGGTTTAATATTATTCATGAGAGCTTCATTACCCTAAATTGAAGTGGTTTAGCTTCTCATGCTTGAATTCATTTTAACACAATTAGATTTCAACATAAAAAGAAACAAAAAACTAATTAAAGAGAAAAAAACTAACTAATTGCAATAAAATAAATCTACACTACTTGCATGAAAGAAAAAATATATAAAAGAAAATAGCATGAAATAAAAATGCATAAAATTAAAAAAACAAAGCTAAGAAGCCACTAAAGAGAAGCAAATTTTTTTTGAATTTGTGGCTACAGTACATATCAAACTAATTAAAGAGAAGGGAGATTCCTTACATGAAACATAAGGGGGGTATTTATACTTCCTATAAACAAAAAATTTAGGACACTACCAAAAATGCCCTTGAGTGTTTAGCCTCCAAGTAACCATTAAGAAATTAATTAATCTTCATTAACATGAGTTTTTGCTTTTGATCTCCACTAACATGTGCATTTGCTTTTAATTATGGTTTATTAGTTAGTGGGTAGGTAGGCTCCTTCATGTTGTATGAATTCTTTTCTTTTCTACATTCTTTTGGCTTTCAACATATGTGCATGCAAATATCTATGTTTCTTCTTCTATTTTTGCATCCAAATTCCTATAAAATAAAATGAAATGTGCAAGTATATTTTTTTTGAATTAATTTATGGAGCATTTTGCCCACAAGCAGATGCATAAATGATGATTTGAAAATATTTTTGTATTTTGGTTTAAAACATGTAAAAATACCATAGTATGTCATTTATCTCTACTGCTAATAAAGAAAATTCATCCAACTAATTTACTTGGTGTCTTTCTGAAATACCAATAATACCCTTTGCCCATTTTTAATTTCACATCTAGGTACCCTTCGGGCCTTCGCCCGCTTTGCATTTTGCATTCGTAAACCCTCCACCCATTTCCCTTTTCCCATTTCACATCCACAAAACAAAAAAACCCCATACCGTTGATCAATCTGTCGATTACCGAACGTCCACTTATCATCGACTACTTCGACGCTGTATTTACCGATTATCGATTCAGATCAATTCCAGGTGTTTGCAGTTTCAATAGTAATGCAGATCGATTCCAGGTATTTGCAGGTCGATTCCAGGTATTTTACATCCAGATCGATTCAAGGTATTATTCTTATTTATTACTTTAACTTGCCCATGCCTGTCCCTTTCAAGGAGATCCAGAGAGAAGCTCTAAGTTAGATTCTTTACTGTATTTTGTTTGGTTTGTTTCTATTTTTGATTTTTGAGTTCAACCGCTTTTATGAAATGGTGTGTCAGGAAAAGGTCATCGGTGTTTGATTTGATCAAACCTAGATCTATTTAAATGCTCATCGCAAAAGCAAACTCCTTTTCAAACTTATTGCAAGTAATGCTACTGTTGAGTTTCGGCATTCCCACGTATCGTACGCGTTCGCTTCACCGTGTCTATTGGAGTCAACGGTCGAAGTCTCCCATGCCGGCGTCCCGATTGAACATCCCTCCATCGCCTCCATCGAGCATATAATCTGGTCTTGGCAACACATTATAACAAAAGGAATCCCTTAATGTTACGTGCCACCAATCCCATATATATACTCTGATTATTCTGAATATTCCGCGTTGTGGGACTTTTAGTCCGTTCAATCCACGCACCGACTCCATTACAATGCGAGCCACACCTAACAATCTCCACCTTGGCGAGCATTGCTCAAGTCACCTTGGAGTTATACCGAGTCCTCTTCGCAGTGGAGTCAAGCTGCTACCTTGAGTTCTCATAAGCAGGACGGAGTGACTGCTTAACCATATCTCCACCTTGACGAGCATCCCATGTTCAAGCCCCTTAGGAGCCATGCTTCGGTCATGCTGCATCATACTGGTCCCATCGAACCATGGGGCTCTGATACCATGTTGAGTTTCGGCATTCCCACGTATCGTACGCGTTCGCTTCACCGTGTCTATCGGAGTCAACGGTCGAAGTCTCCCATGCCGGCGTCCCGATTGAACATCTCTCCATCGCCTCCATCGAGCATATAATCTGGTCTTGGCAACACATTGTAACAAAAGGAATCCCTTAATGTTACGTGCCACCAATCCCATATATATACCACGATTATTCTGAATATTCCGCGATGTGGGACTTTTAGTCCGTTCAATCCACGCACCCACTTCATTACAATGCGAGCCACACCTAACAGCTACTTTTTAGCAGCTTTGTGATTTCAATTTTTCCATTAGAAAAAGATATGTTGAAATATATAAGAATGATTTCAAACAGTGCTAATGATTTTAAACATTATTTCAAACATTTCTAATGATGAAATGGTATATATTTGGGTTAGTAACCTAACGTGAAAAAGAAGCAAAAATCCTTTTATGTTTATTTTTTATGCAGCGGCATGAATATTAGGTGTAATATTGTGTAGTGTTTTTAAATCCCGGGATATTTGAAGGATTACGATTTGATTTTACAAAGGGACTGAGCCGGAAGTTTTCTCTTAGCCATAAGTACTATTTTTATTGGAGTGCCTGTTGGGACATAAACTGAAAACACAATGGGTGACATAATGAAATCAAATGCTGGAACTCCATCGCATCATCACATCTAAAAGCACAATGAGATATAGTGATTGAGTTATATTGTATCACCAATTTGTCACTATATTATAATCAAAGTATGATCAGTCACACTGCAACTAACCATGAAACCGTAGAACTATTGAAATTAGTAAGTCTTTTCCCCCTTACTTTCGATGGTTTGTTAAGTTTTAGTGTTCGTTTGTTTCTTTTTGACTGCTAGATTTATTGTTTTGTTCTATTTGTGTAGTTTTGGCTTCTTGATTTATTCAGTTGTTACAAAATTTAATTTAGCTAATGCATTTGTCCATATTATTTTGTGTTTAACTGAGGCACTTATGCATATAAATGATTTCAAAATCGCTTGCTTTGCATCAAAATCTTAACCGAATGTGTTTTTATTATGGTTTGAAACAATTGTTAGTTTATAGTAACATTTACTTTTCAGTAAATTTGTAAAAGTACACAAATGAAAGGTTGACTTCAACATATTAATGCTTGGATTACATAGTTTGTACAAAATATTTGTGGCATTTGACATTTATCGAAGTTTTAGTAGCTATACCATGTAAGTTCAAGAATTTGTTAGAGTTTAAGATCAATACTAAAGTACATATACATATTTTACTGCATATGAAACAAATGTTCAAACACTTTCTACAAAGATGTCCCTAAATACATAGTGTAAATAGCACATACATTCATCTAATAGCCAAAAACATTTAATTTTTATTAAATAATGTTTTTTATGGATGGATGTGTACTATAAGTGCAAATGCTTTGGTAACGTAAATCATACAAAGAGTTGAATTGCATATAAAATTAATAGGCATGTAATCATACTTTCTTTATCATAACACAAATTTCTCTCATCTTAGTTTTTATGTTTGTATGATTCAGAAGGCAGTGATGAAATTCATTAATAGATGTGTTTGATAATACGAATGTGTTGGATATTGTTGATGAGGATGTAGGGGTGATCACGTCTAAGGTGGCTGATACTGATAGTTATTGGATCTGCTTCGTATCATTGCAGGTTAGATCATATATATACAATAACAACCGACTTTATCTTATATTTGATTCTTAAATTTGAATTGATGGGATTTTTTTAACAAATTTTATAAAAGATCTTAAACCTTGGTTTTGTTGAATGGAATATATATATATATATATATATTAACTAATAAATGATATAATGATTGGTTGAATGTTTAAACTGTTTGTGATAATATATTTGATCACTATCAGAACCACGTTAATAATTTAAGCTGTTACTACGAAGAAAACGGTAGATTTGAGAAAATAAAAATTAATAATGATAGTGATTTTGATTGGGGTATTTTCTTCCTTTGTCTTGATTTATCAACATTCCAAGAAACTGTTAAACACCTAATCTAACAATCAATGGTTATTATTTGACTTACGAAACAAAACACTAGATTGTTATACTATAAATTACAATTGCACGGTGTTCCCTTGAAATAATGTGATCAGTCTCTTTAATTGAGATACACGTTTATTTCACATTGCTCAAATTAATTACATGAGAAAGTAATGTATTTTTACAGTAAAATATTGTTAGAGAACCACTTAACGAGATATATAGCAGAGTAAACTATTTGAAGGTTCTATTAGAATTTAAATTTTTATATTTTGGTTCAATTTTAGTTGCAAGTGATAAGCTTTTATTTTTCACACGTTCAAAGATGTTTCAACCTACTTCCATTCATTAATACCTAAGTGAACCCGATTTCTGTTTTGTTGTTAATTATATTAGGTGCGCCTACTTTGCTCTCTTCATAATTAATTAGGTACTAATTTCCTATACATACATGGTCCATACCGGATTATAAATTTTCGTATTTTTCATGTATAATAAATTAGCATTTATCATGTATACTGGATTCAACATTGACCGTACCATGCAATCATACAGTAACCCATGAATTGGATATGGAAGAAAATTCGCACATGGGTCATTATAATGTATATCTAAAAGAATCTCTAAGCCTTAAAAATTGCTTTACTAGCATGCGTTTTGTCTACGATCCAAGTATTGATATCAAAGTGATTTCGTTCGGCATCTTAGCAACCGAATACCTATAACCTAACTTGAAAATATTTTTGGTTCAAGGTTATGAAAATTGCTATGCAAAAGATCAAGAAATAATGGATTCCATGATTTAGAAAATGATGTATATGAAATTATAATTACTTATATATAAGCTGAATATTGTGGATAACGCAAAAATAGAAATGGCTATGCAGATGACATTGTGTTAATGTACACCCTCAAAAATAAAAATTATGAATTGAGTAAATGCATTAGAAACAAAATGGTTAAAACCAAATAGGATCGAAACTGAGTATTACATAATGTAGTTTCATTTTATTTCTTAATTTGGGAGAAAATCCATGGTTGTTTAATTAGAGAATTTAAGGGAATTCGGCATCCCATGTCTATTGTCTTTCATTTGAGATGATGAATTATGAAATTGTTTATCTGAATTTGTGGTTTTAATCATCACAATTGAGCAAGTTGTAGACTATGCATTAAGATATAGATGCTTATTTTAATGGTTAGAATGGCAATGAGCAGGTGCAGCAACAGTAGCTGTAGCAATAGCATATACATCAACAACATGTGCAGCAGAATATACAGCACTCTCTTGGCCCTCAGACTTTCTATGAGCAGAGTTGTGAGAATACTAAGGAGATTGTGTTTGGAGCTATGCAGGAATTGGACAGTAAGAAACAAATGGTTGAGATTAAGTCGGTTAATTATGGTGAGACCGTATATAAGCTGTATGGCCTTCGATTGTGTATGTCGTTGGATTATGGATGTAATGTGTTCTGGTGAGTTTATATATATACTCATTTTATATATAGTTTCTTAGTCTGTGTTTTCGCTATTGCTTCTTAGGTTTCATACCGTTATTTATTGTCTGAAATGTTGGGAGAACATCAGATATAGTAAAAACAATTAATGACATCTTTACGTTGAGATTTTTATAAGGAAGTTAAAGGTCAAAATCTGATGGTTTTAACCAACAACCTCAGATGGATTTTCATAATTACTTGCTTTATGAAATATTGTGCTCTAGACAATATATCCTTAGCTCATATGCTAAGAGATATATCTTTTATGTATGTAATAATTTGCTAGAGATAAATTTTTGTATCTCAGCTTATATGCTAAGAGATGTTTCCTTTTTACTTAATAATTATTTTCTAGGTTTGAATTTTATGTTTGCGATTAATTCAAGTTCAGGAGGATTCCATTGTGGTTGTATGAATTTTTGGTATATTATAAATATATTAGTAAAATGATTGTATTCTAAAATTTTCGAAAAGAGACCGTATTCTATAATTGATTAACCTCACATGTTTTTAAGTCGAATAGAACAAAAAAATCAATACCATTTATTATTCTCACCGTCCTGAATTTGTACACTAGAGAAAACTAATTCCTTTCTATAATCTATTCTATAATCAAGTATTGATAACTAATCCATTTGAATTGTGATAGCATAACAACACACAATAGAAAGGAAAAATTCTATAAATATTTCTCTTCTGGAAGAATTCTCCTTAATCCAACAACTTGGCTGGCTTCATGGTAAGCCATCTATGTTTGGTCACGTCTATTATACGACTTTCGGCTGCATAAAAATCTAGATGACAATATTGGGTTAACTAAAACTAAAGGAAAGAAGTTATGGTTCACATCATCCAAGCTGAAAATATCAACGGTGGTTATCAATAAAAGAATAGAAATTGTATATTTACAAAAAAATGATTTTGTAAATGCTTAACCACCTACTTTACCCATCATCTATGCAACCACTAAAAAAATTGCAACATTTTTATTAGTTTAGCATCTGCAAACAGATTTCTGTATCCCTACAACTGATGCATTGTATATTTATACCTGTACATTTTTAAACTAAAATAATTTGTATTTCAAACAGAGAGTCATGAATATTGATTAAATTTCTAAGACTAGATGATGTTGAAGCACTGTTTGGTAGTTATATATCAAAACAAAATGAATTAGAATGATGATGTTTTTAAGATTCTTTTTAAAATCCATCAATGGAAAAATAATAAAATTTAATCCGTCGATGAATAAGTAAACTGCATAGACTAAGGTCTTCATGCAATTTTGAGTCACAGAACCACATTTTTGTTATCTAAGGATATTATATATTTTGACAAAGCAACATTTAGATAACAGGTCTCAAATGTGAGATCCAAACAATTGCGCTAGGAATTGAGACCAAGCAGTTTGAATATCGATTCAGCTATATTTTTATGTACAAGTATTGGGGAAAGACTAGAGTATATTAATCGGAAAAAAATCCCTTGACTAATCTTATTGTTCATGTGCAATAAACCAATTCATGAGGAAATTGAGTATATTTGAATGTGTTGATGTGGCAAGCGATAATTGCATTGATTTTACACTACAAGAAAATGGTCAATTAATAGCAAGAGAGCATTGCATTGAAACATATCTTGCTATTGTTAACTATTTAGTAGTAATTTGGACTAATTTATAGCTCGTCTTCATGCTATCATTAATAAAAAAAAAAGGTTGGCTGTACATTTTCGTCCTACCGCTCTTGTTCCTTTTCTATTGTCTTCCCTGAATCCCATTTTTCAACCTTCAGTTCAAAAACCCTAAATAAGAGTGTTCATCTTCACTTTAAATCTATAAACTTTACTGAAGCTTCGATGCCACTTTTCTTTTCTTGTCCATTCTGTTGAAACTCCAATTCCTTACCTTCGCCGAAGCTGCTCCATAGGTACCCAACATCGACTATTTTAGGTATATTTTTAATCCAATATGTTTCTATGCCATTTTCTAACTTTCTTCCTCCTCTTCTTCACCTCCGTTTTAGCGCTCCTATCACCATCTACAACGTCCATCTGTGTAGCGACACTATCCTAGAGCAAGGAGCTTCTGGCGCATCAAATCGCGATCGACTTCATACTGCCACGATAGGTTCGTCTCAAACGGATTTGAAGATGGCAAAAGTGAAGGCGCAGAGCATTTTAAAAGCTTCGAAGGGGAAGGATCTGAACAGGACAAACACAACAGAGAACTGCCAGACATTTCTGGGGATGTCGGAGTTGAGATTGATGATGGAGCGAAAAGCGGTAACGAAACAGGGCTTGGCGAACGCAAGGGCTTGGGGCAGTGCTACTTTTCTTTATCAGCGTGATTGCTGGTCTACTCTTAGGTATGTCAGTGGAACTGATCACATGCTTCTTTTTGTTGATTGATTGTTATTTGGAACTTAAATTCCTATATTCATCTATTTCATCCGGTACTCATTTATATATTTGTTTGGCCATATCTAAATCTGAATTTATCACACGGTTCGACTAGGATCAGGTGCAATAAAAAAGACCAAAGGACAGCAGCTCACATAGTCAGACTATGAATCAGACGCTATGAATGAAGGGTGTCTTGCTCCAATTAATGTATTGTTGTTTGAAATAATTTTAAATTTTTTGTGTGGTCTGATAATATGTATCATTTTTACTCCAGAATACATTGTTTTCTTACTCATACTTCAGGATCATGGACTACTACTGTTCCACGCTAACATGTTTGGGAGGGAAAATTTTCTGGCTTTTGAGGTATTGTTATATCATGTATTCATATATGTACATCAAATTTTTAGAAAATATTATTTCTACGCAGCATGATGCTTATAAAGCTTGTGTATGTTGGTTTATTACTTGATGCCTGCATCCTACTATGCATAAAGTATGTTACTAGTTGTGCATACAATGGGTAATTTCTACAAATTGTATGATCTTTTTAATATAAGAAAATTCGAAGGCTCATTTTGATGGAAATTTTTTGTAGATGGAGTTAACCACTTTGACAGTAGATCAGGATTTAGTCCACCAGAATCAATTCCGATTGATCTAGTCAATAATGTAAACAATACCAATATAAGCACGGGAAATAACATAGTATTGTCCGACTCGTGAGGATAGATGTAAGTATATTTATTTCTAAAGTAAGTACTAAAGTATCGTACTCTATATTGAATTTTTTTTAACTTGATATGTGTTTTTTGAAGAAAACAAGAAACCTTAATATTCATTATTGGAAACAGAAAATCATTCATTTGCTGGATAAATGCAGAATAATTGTTTTGGTTTGCTAATAAGGGAAATATTTTGTTTGTTTTTTTACCCAAGTGCAAGCCATCATGAATATTTTAAAATAATACTCAAAATCCAGAGTAGATAATCAACATTTTTAATAGTTGCAAAGATTATTCCATCAGGAATCTGATTGGGATTTCTAAGCTTAAATTACATTGAAATATGTAGCGGTAATTTAGCTAACAATTACATTAAGTTAACCAACAAATGTGTTGTCAAAAATTTGTCAATAGTTTGAAATACTATTGATTTCTATAATATCTTCATTGCAATTGGAGATTATGATCAATATATTATTATAAGTATGAAAACTCTAGAAATATTCATATTTGAGTTATGTACATCTTTTTTCCATGGAAGTTGAAATAGTAAAGAGTGCTACTTATGAACATCACACAGTTATACATTTATTAGAAAGATTATAAGAAAGTCATAGCGAATATACAAGTATGTTTGAAAAGTGCATCAGGAGTTGTTTCTACAATTATAGTTAAATAGTCATTGTTGTGATTTACTTTGTTGTGAATTCCAGGACTCACTGTCATGTTCCTATATTTGCTGTAATTATGTCTGGGTTCTGTAATCAGTTTCATTGGACATATTTCTTGATAATTGAGCAAGAAATATTTGCTGTTTTGACAGATATATTCCACAAACCAGGTTCAAGCTCCATGTTTTAATTCTTCAACATTTATTTTGCTTGGTAAATACTCCTGTCATGTTATGTTTCAATATTCTAGCCGTTTTAAATGTAAAGTCAGTCTAATTCCAGCAAATGCTTGCTTTTGCACTACTGAGCGGGATGAAATTGGAAAAGAAAGAAATTCAAGTTCATTTGTATGTCACATGCTGAATGCAGAACATTATGGCATCTTTTTTTACACGTCTTACGAATTAATCACTACTTCAGTCGAAGCATAATTTATCTGCTCCAAGTTTAGGGAAATTTCATTTGTCAAATTCAGTCAAAGTTAAAATTGCAAAAGAAAAAAAGAAAAAAAGAAAAAAACACGATTTTCTACAAATGTTTTATAAACAGGACTTATTTGGAGCATAAATATCATATACCAACAAAAGTAAAGGTTTTATGCACTTTACTACATTGGTTATGTTAACATGGGTCCATAGTTTTTATTATTACAAACCGATAAAAATGACCAAAAATAGAAATGCTAATGTCATGCAATAAAAAAACAAATAACGTTAGTAATAATTACTTTATTAATTTAATGGAAAAAGGTTAGTAAGTGACGTCACACATAGTAAGTTAACACTCCAAATTTGGATGTTAACATAAGGCTCACCTTTCATTAATGTACAATTAATAAAAACATAGCGTGTTCTTAGTAATAAGTTTGTCATCTTTGAATAATAGGGTTATTATAATTCCTCGGTTAACTCATGTTACAATAATAAACACAGTTCTATTTAAAGAGAATAAGATGTTAATCTATACATGAACCGTTGAAAGCAACTACCATTTCCACGACAACAAACTCTAGGACTCAAGAAAGCATTTGTTGTTTTCTGTCTTGTGACGTTTGTATCATATGGTGAGCATTTTCATATCGTAGAGTACTATTTACAACAATGATGCAGCCATCATTTAGGTTTATGCGTGTAAATGCCATTTTTATTATTTTCCAATTACTGCAGCGTGGACACTGTTGATGCTGTAATCAACAGTTGAAGAACTCAAGTTCATCGTTCAATGAAATGAGCTGCAAAGATGTTGTAAATATGGATGCATTTATCAGGTTTAATTTCATTTTTTTCCTTAGTAATTCAGAATGTTTGAATGAATGAAATAAAAATGATAGTTTATTGATTTTATTTTGGTTATGGAAATGCTACTAAAAGAAATGAACAACATGATGCTGAAGTTGCTTCTGCATGTCCTATTGCTGAGAAGGATGCAACCAGGACAACTGTAGACATTAGTGAAGAGTTTGAAAGTAAGTTATATTATTTTTTGATTTTTCTAAGAATATACCCAGTTATTATTATGTTCACTTCCAGGTTTCTACCATTTCCAACTACATGCATCACATCACACCCAAAAGCAACTGAACAAGTTACAAATCGAATAAAAATGTTTGCACGGGCGAATAAAAGATAATTAAAATGGCATAGTTTATGTTGTTTTAATGCTTGCATTAAAACGACATAACATATTGTTTTAATGGTCATTGCATGTGGCTTTTGAACAGGCCACCTGTTGTTTTTGAACAAACCACACTTGAATGTAGGGGTGCATCTGGTTACCCGAAATTCGATATGAATATATTTTTGCACTTTTTGGATCCACAGCCTTCAAATCCGGTGCACAAACTGTATATAAATGGACCGATACTAAAATATCAATTTTCCTATGTAGGATGTAGACAAGTACACGATAAGAGGATTCCTGAGAGCACGAGAACATGACATAGAAAAGGCTTGGCCTGCTGCTAATGTTATAATGGAATCAACTTCTAGTAAATATAATTCAATTTTTGTTTAGATATGACACTATTTTTTCTTTTTCTTGGCATCTTTGTTGTGTTCTTCATAAGGCTAGAATTAGAAAGTGCACTGTAATCTTAACAGATTGATTCAACTGGAGTATTTAACAGATTGGTATATAACAGATTGGTTCAAGTCAATAATAGCTAACAGCCTTAGTCTTAATACCTATCGAAACAAAAAATTGTTGTTTGAAATGATAAATGATAAGTATATTTCTGTGTGAAATGATAACTGATAAATAAGCCAACAGTCTTACTGTGTGATAAATGATAACAACCTTACTATGTGAAACAGTCTTACTGTGTGAAATGGAGCCCAGTCATTACTCTGTGAAATGAAGCCCAATCATTACTGTGTATATTTCTGTTTGCAAGTACATAGCGTTTTCACCCTTCCAGATTTTGTTTGCCCATTTTTAAGTCCCAAATCATGGATCACGTTTGCAGTTGCTGTTTATACTTGCTTAACATATACATGATATGAAATATACATTGTTCCAAGATATGAAAGCATAGTAGTGTCACTGAAAAAATTTGCATAGTGATTGGCATCCATATCAACACACGAGTGTCACATCTTGGTCAAATTTACATAGTATAAAGTTATACTTCACTGACTATATATACGTGCTTTGTGTGTGCATGGTACAATTTATTTTACTGTCATTCCGAACAATATTTGCTAATAAATTGCACACTTATTTTCTTTCTGCTTTAAAATAATACAAGATAACGAACTACATTTTGATCTTCTGCAGTTTATGAAACTAAAGGTCATGGCCAGGGCCGACCTTTGCCTAAAGCAGAAGAAGCAGCTGCTTTGGGCCGCAAAATACTTAGGGCACCGAAAAGTCTCGTTCCTCTACATATCAAATAAAATAAACTTGCATTACCTGAAAAAATATTGAAGCCAATTAACAGATAACAAGTTAACGATACATTAAACATAGGTCGCAGTAGAATATAAAGAATACTGAAGGTTAACCTTTCAGGTTGGGGTTTTAATTTTCAAATTTTGAAAATTTCAATTTGTCATTTTGGCAATTGCTGAATTAGGAAGATGGGAATCAGCAATAGTTATTAATTGATTAGATTTTTTATATTACATGCAGAATGATTAGTTATTTTTGGATATGAGTAGATTAAAGTGAAGTATTGACAAAGCATACTTATCAAGAATAGTTTTTTCCTAATTCGTGAATTTCAAAATCAATTAAAAGTTTGATTTTTATTCTATATTTTTAATTTTAGTTAAGCTGAAAATTAATTTTGTGTTTTGAATATTACTGATTTGAATGAAAAATTTAATGATAATAAGTTTTTTTTGGCTTAGTGGTTAATGTGTCTTACTCAAACCGATTGATCAGAAATATTTTAGCTTTAATTTTTCATGTGTATGTAATTTTAATCAATTGTTGTTTTTGAAAAAAAAATTACGTAAATAATTAATGCACTTTATTCCTTTTAACTATTAATTTTTGATCTATGAATTTGACAAATTTGTTTTGTTTTATTTAGATAATTAATTTTTATATCATACTCACTTTGTTGTGTTAACCATGTTTAGTTTTGTTGTTTGTGGAAAAGAATATGCATTTTAAGTATATTAATAAATTGAAAATATGGAGAATTTGTTATTAACAGATTATATTCTTAAAGTATATTAATAAATTAAAGTAAATATAAAATTTATTAACCAATATATGCAATAGTTATGAATTTTTGTGTTTCTTTTAGTGTCTTTTAAAGTATCAGTAATGACAAAAAGGAAAATTATCTAAAAGGTTTTGCTATATATTATTAATAGATTATATTTTCTATATTTGTATAGTTTTCAAAATGCGGAACAAGAATTTGAAAATGCTAAAATGGTTTAAAAAAGCTAGATGAACTCATTAATTCATAGAAAGATGATCTAAATAAATTTTCATAAAAAACTCAAATAATAAGTTCGAATTTGAATGCAATTCTTATTGATGAGAGTAACAAAATCAATGATAATGTTATTAGTGTAGAAGCTATATCTGGATTATTATTATCGTGAATAAAATTGTTTTTTCCCTGTATTTATCATTTTCTTATTTAATGGTTACTGCTAACCACTTTTTCTTAAATATTTTATGTTGCCTTTTCCAATAAACATTGGTTGCATTTGTTTTATTTGTGCCAATAACCATTTTATGGATGACTGATCTTGTGGTAGTTTGTCTGTCTTTCAACTTACTTCAATTATTTGATGCTTGAATCTTTTGCTTAATCTCATTAGCACTTATATTAAGGCCTTGTTTTACAACTTGCTTTAGGTACCAAAAATTCGAGGACCGACCTTGGTCATGGAACAACGAGTTAAGTATGATACATTATCCTCTAGCACAACAGGTTCAATTTCAAAACCAGATATTAAAATCCTGGGGTTTTGATTCACCATTTGAATGTATTGATTTGGGAATTGTGCAGAATATAAACTTTGATAAAATTCAAGGAATTGACCGCATTAAAGCACCATAAATACTGGTCGGCGGCAGTTTCAGGTTGGGGGTAGTGAGCAGTATTGCAGTACGGCGACAGTGCAAAGGTATGGAAGTGATGAGCAGTGAGTTTTTTTTTATAATTTATGTGAGGATGTGATGATTGGCAAATTGATTTTGTATGTGGAGAGGATGATGATGAAGTTTGAAGTGCAGTGTTTCAGGCAGTGTTGTGTCACTATGATGGGTATGAGTGTTGGTGGAAATGTGCAGTGTTTTTGGCGAAGGAGTTTCAGATGATGGTTGGTTGTTTTGGGGCAGTGGTTGTGATATGTGAACTGATGGTGAGAACTGATGATGGTTCGGGGCAGTGGTTGTTAGATGACTGAAGTTGAAGCCTTGGTCGTGGAATGTCAGGGAGGATGCCGAAGTGGGTTGTTTTCAGTTGTGAATTGATGATGAGGTATGTCTAATGTCTGAAATATTGTGGCTCTGTTGATATGTAGAGTGGTAGTATGGTCAGCTTGGATACGTGTTGATGGTTGCTATGTAAGGGGTTGATGATGAAGAGTTGGTCAGATGAAGATGTAAGAAGTGTATGTTGGTATGTTTTCACAGTTTTTAGTTTGATGGTATGTAAGATGTAAGCAATGTAAGTGCAGTGAGATGTTGAAGTGGTACGAGTTGCATGAAATGAAAGCAGGGAGTATTTAGTGATTAGATGAACTAGTAGGGGTGATGAGGTAAATGGACAATGCGAGATGATGTAGTGGAAGGGGTTGAGGTATGCAGATGATGTTTTGGTGTGTCTGTTTGATTGTTGTTGAGTTGTTGATTGGGAGAAGCGGCAAGGCAATTGTGCGCTGTAATAGATTGGAGAAGTATGTGGGATGGTAGTTTGAAGAGGCTACAAGGAGGATGTGAAGTTGAAGAAGCAGTGGGTTTGTATGGTTGACAGTTGAATATGATAGCCAAGAGTATACAGTTGCTGTTTACGTAAAATCAGCGCATATAATGATTTAGCTGTTAATTTTGAGTATTTTCTTTGTTTATCGCACATATTTTCTTCCATATTTCGGTATTCATGATAATTTATGTTTACTTTTTATGACTAATAGACATATGTGCTTTTTGACAGGTGGTGTATGATGCTCTGGGTTTTGCGCTATGGTGGAAGGCATGAAAAAATATGTTGCCGCACTCATTCTCCTTCAAATGTATTTTGTGTCGATGTTCTTACATCTTTACTTTTACTATGTATCGTTTTGGTTAACTATGATTGTATGGATTGTTACTTTTATTATGTATTGTTTTGGTTAGCTACGATAGTATGAATTGTTACTAATATTTATATGCTTAATATTGTGCATGAAATGCTTTTATTCATATATTTTTTTATGCTTAATTGTTAATACTGTGTGAAATACCGTATATTTTTTTTCATGGCAAGTAAATAATGCTATGAAAGACTAAAGTAAACATTCTATAGCGTTTTTACAGCATTTATAGTTGCTATAATAATCAGGTAATGATATTTCTATAGCATTTATAATTGCTATAATAATCATGTAATGATATATCTACAGCGTTTACAATTGCTATAAATAGCAATAAATGATGTCATAAATATTAGCATCATACACCATAACTCTGCGTAAAAGTTCTATAGCAAGCACCAAAACGCTATAGAAAGGTACTTGTATGTCCTGAATCGTCCATTTAATAGCAATTCAGAAACGCTATAAGTAACGTCATTTATAGCATGTTTTTTATAGCGATTCTGAGGCTGCTATTATAGATCCCTGACATATTACAACTTGTTGATATACAGCGTTTATAAAAACGGCATCGTATCCTTTTACAGCGTTTTTTAAACGCTATAAAAAGGTATTTTTCTTGTAATGTTATTTTCATTGTTTTTTAATATTATGCTATAAAAATATAGCACGGTGATCAAATGCAGATCCACCTGGACGTGCGTATATACTCGTTTAAATAAAAGGAGATTAAGTATGGGAGTAAAAGTATACATTTTTACGTGCATATCACGTACGGGTATTTGTGGAGTAGGGTTGGGCATATGTTGAGGCCTCCGTTAGTCCCAAGCGATCAGTTAGCAAAGACTTAAGTTATGCCTGTTCAAATTACACTTCCTACTAGTGCATGGTTAGTATGGAATATGCACTCATTTTAAAAATTAGTTGTTTTTCTTCTAGTTTGAAGATTGGCTAGTTAACCCTTATATAAGTTTTTTAGATACGCTAGTAATAGGGCCTGTTAATTGTAAAGCCATGTTTATGAGTCATCGGCCTTTGGGCCGATTGACCACTGATTACATCACGAAGGGGTTTCTATTTGGAAGAAAGGGATGCTAACACATACACATACAGAATTCATTCTATTTTAAAAGGATTAATTTTGTATTTAGGCCACTTTTGCAAACAAATTACAAGAATAGCCCACTTTGCAAACTTATAACGGAAATAGACCAGTTTTGGCAACGTAGGACGACAGGTGTACTGACGGCATCTCAAATGCCGCCAGTACACGTCTTTGTGGCATAATAACACTGGTGGCATTTGAGATGCCGCCAGTTAGCGACATCCCAAATGCCGCTGATTCTGCTACCCTCTGTTTAGTTTCCAGCCCTCCCTCCTTTCATCCTCACTCCCCCTTCTCTCATCCCCTCTTCAAAAAAGAAACGAACCCACCCCCCAAATCACCAAAAATCAAAATTTGGAGCTTCCAACTACCAAAATCTACTTAGGGAAGGAAGGAATAACATCTAATTCTTCCTCTTTGACAGGTTATTAGCTACAGTAGGTAGGTTATTTGTGGAAACCCTAGTTCCCTTTTTTTAATTTTATTTGCTGTTTGGTATCAAGTGATAATAGTTTACAAGTTGATTGAATAAATTGTAGAATGGCTCCCAAGTGTGTACCGACCATATGTTATTTCGATGGTGAATTGGTTATTGATGAAGTTAATTGTGGAAAATATATTGGTGGGGGGGGGGGTCATGTAAGCCATCTAAAGTGTTGAGAGGTTGTAATTTGATGCAGCTGAAAGAATTGATCTATAAAGCGACAAAGATAAAATCTGAAGAATTTGACATAGAGGTAGTGTGTAATTGGCCGACGGACTCAGGATCGAAAGCCATAAAAATAGCCGATGATGACAATGTCGAGCTAATGTTTTCAGCGACATCGAAATCAATTGAGCTGTTTGTTGGGAAAATTAGGCGTTTGCAAGTAGAAGAACCCGTACGAGAACAAGAAGTTAACAGTGTTATTGAGGAGCACCGAAGAACGGTTGAGGCGGTAAGTATCAGCCGTGGAGACGCGTCATCGAGTTTCATTAACCCGACTATGCCAGCGATGTACAGTCAACAACAAGGTCTGTATGTACAATAGACAGGACGTTATAGCGGGCACGACTTATGATTTTTTGTTTCGGAGATTTAGCATACCATCTTCCAGACAGAGTCATGAGACAGTTTGGTCTTCGTCAGCACCTACCGTATCCTGCTCCATATTACACGCTTCCATACGGCGAAGATGAGTTCGTACAGATGATTGAGTTATGGAACAACCGTTTCGTAGCTGCGGAAGACGAGCACGATGTCACTCTGACCGATGAGGAGTATCTTAGCTGGTACTGGAATATCACTCGTCGTTATGTGCTTCGAAAACGAGCGGAGGAACCCGAGCAAGAGGTGGCACCTTACACTCCACGAGCGCCGCTAGAACGGAATGTGGTACGTATTACTATTGACACCTTATGTAGTACTTACGAAACTCATACGGGTTTATGTTATACGCAGGCGGATGGTATGTATCATGTGTTGGACATTGTCGACGAGCTTGCGGAGGAGGTTCCTGAAAAGAGCAAGGCAAAATGCTTCTCTATCAAATAAATTTTGCTATCATGTTTGTCTAAGAACAAGATGTCAAGGCCCATCCCACCTCCGCCTCCTCCTCCTCCTGTAGTGCCACCACTTATCGAGGATATTGCCCCTCCCGCGTCGTATGAGTACATAACTGCAGTCCCACCGGCCCCCTCACCGAAGAGAAAGTATGGAAGAAGGAAGAAAAAAGAGGGAGGGAGTTCCGGAGCGATATCTTCGCAGCATACACAACCCGTCGGGCCATCGCAACCCCAACAGAAGGGACGCAAGAGGAGGGTAGTGAAGAGCTGTCACTGGAAGAGGAGGAATTAATGCTCAAGCCTACAAGACCGAAGAAGAAAACTCCTAGGGAATTAAAAATTTTGAGATGAAATTTTATGCTAACCGTAGTGGACTGTTGTTTGTATTTGATGACTGTACTATTTATTGATCGTTTGTGTGGTATGTTGACTGTAGTAATGACTGCTCATGATCTGTATTTGTTCGTTTGGGTTGTTTAGTTGTTAACTAATGTAGACTAGTGTTTGTCGTTGTGATTGTAGAATTGACTCTAGTGTTTCGATGATGGTGTGAATGTTACCGGTTTTGAAGTTGTATTTGATGGTGTGAAAGTTGCAATGGACATTTGAAATGCCATTGTATTTTAAATGACGCTCTGGTACTTGCTCACTGGAAAATACAATGTCGCCTCTAGCGCCATTTGTAATGCCGCAAAATACGACATTGTATTTTCCAGTGAGCAATTTACATAGCGTTATTTCAGATGCCGCTCAATGCGGCATTTAAAATGCCGCTACAGGCGGCATTTCAAACGACGCTCAAGGAGGCATTTAAAATGCCGCTCACGGCGGCATTTCAAATGCCGCTTTGAGCGTCATTTGAAATAACGCTCTGTAAATTGCTCACTGGAAAATACAATGTCGCATTTTGCATTCCATACTTCGAACGATGCAGAACATACTTTACACAAGTCACAACGTACTTCAATTATCGATGAATAGCATACTTCAAACGATGCACATAACATAACATACTTGAATTACATTTCAACTATACTTCAATAAAATACTTCAAACGATGCACATAACATACTTGAATTACATTTCAATTACATACCTCAATCACACATCAAGTTTCTAATATCATTACGTTACATTTCAATTTTCCTTCAACGATCTACGTGGCCACAATGCTGAGTACTTGTACCCATGAACCAACAATTCGTTTCGGTATTCCAGGTTCAACTTTTCCAAACGACTAACTTCCGCTTGCATTTCTAAAGCATATTCCACTCCTCTAGGACATAGCGGTGGATCTAGCCACTTAAAAAATTGCAGCATTCAACCTGATTCGGCCGAATCTTGTGATCGTTGTATCCAACATAGCGGTAGAAACGACGTCCAGCGTTCCTATCATTTCTGCAAACGACTACTTCGCATTCCTCTCCAGCACAGCGCTAGGATATTTTCTTACAATCCACTAATTCTGCTCCGATTTTTTTGAAACAATAGCATGAAGTCTCCATGGACAATTTCCATCTATATTACAAATGGCGGTGTATTTGGTTTTATTTGATTTTATTGCTTTAAAAGATACGGCATGCAAAATCGACCATTCGCTCAACTGTTGTAACAACTTGGCTTTCGTCTCGAAAATCATACCAACTTTAAATCCATTCTCAACGCTTACGGTTGAAAACATCTCATTGTTGAAGCCAAGATTTGCAACGATTGACCTTGCCATAATTTGTGCATTGCACAAATCATCATCCAAAGGAACTTCCATTTCCACCTCATTGCTGTCTTCGGAAATATTGTCTTCAACCGGAAAATCATAGTTCAAAGGTTCATTGTTCACTTGCATACTACCTATCCACGACATGTCGTTCTCCACCACGTTCACTACATCCATACTATGTACGTGGGGTTCATCATTGCCATCTTCACCTTCTTCCCCGTCTATCTCAGTATCAACATCTTCATTGTTCACGTTTACGTTTACGTTTACGTTTACATTCTCCAAATCAGCATTAGATTGCATAACAGTATCGTTCGCGATGAATCTGCTATTCAAACATACATATTACTTTAAAATCATTACCGTAATTACTACCTACACAAATTTGATTTTTCATGAGACATACCTTTGGCTAAGATCATATAATTCGGACGGATTTGGATACATAAATTGAGACATATGGCATTGTGATGGTCCAGCGGGACTAGGTGGTGTTGGTCGACAAGGAAGATAACTGCGTATAAGACGAAAAAAATTGTTAAGTTGCGCCCAACTATCATATTAATAGGACCAAATTTTCATAAACAAATGTTTCACCTTCCGAGCAAATGCGTAAAGGTACCTTGACTTGGATAAGGGTACGTATACTGAATGCCCTGTGGATATGTCATACACAAAGGATATCCATACAGACCTTGTTGTTGACTGTACATCGCTGGCATAATCGGGTTAATGAAACTCGATGACGCGTCTCCACGGCTGATACTTACCGCCTCAACCGTTCTTCGGTGCTCCTCAATAACACTGTTAACTTCTTGTTCTCGTACGGGTTCTTCTACTTGCAAGCGCCTAATTTTTCCAACAAACAGCTCAATTGATTTCGATGTCGCTGAAAAAATTAGCTCGACATTGTCATCATCGGCTATTTTTATGGCTTTCGATCCTGAGTTCGTCGGCCAATTAAACACTACCTCTATGTCAAATTCTTCAGATTTTATCTTGGTCGCTTTATAGATCGATTCTTTCAGCTGCATCAAATTACAACCTCTCAACACTTTAGCTGGCTTACACGACCCCCCCACATATTTTCCACAATTAACTTCATCAACAACCAATTCGCCATCGAAATAACATATGGTCGGTACACACTTGGGAGACATTCTACAATTTATTCAATCAACTTGTAAACTATTATCACTTGATACCAAACAGCAAATAAAATTAAAAAAATGGAACTAGGGTTTCCACAAATAACCTACCTGCTATAGCTAATAACCTGTCAAAGAGTAAGAATTAGATGTTATTCCTTCCTTCCCTAAGTAGATTTTGGTAGTTGGAAGCTTCAAATTTTGGTTTTTGGTGATTTGGGGTGTGGGTTCGTATCTTTTTTGAAGAGGGGATGAGAGAAGGGGGAGTGAGGATGAAAGGAGGGAGGGCTGGAAACTAAACAGAGGGCAGCAGAATCAGCGGCATCTCGGATGCCGCTAACTGGCGGCATCTCAAATGCCGCCAGTGTTATTATGCCACAAAGACGTGTACTGGCGGTATTTGAAATGCCGCCAGTACACGTGTCGTCCTACGTGATCAAAACTGGTCTATTTCCGTTATAAGTTTGCAAAGTGGGCTATTCTTGTAATTTGTTTGCAAAAGTGGTCTAAATACAAAACTAATCCATTTTAAATAATGGCATCCAGTCCCATCCCTCTCCTTTCCTTCATCCTCCCGTCACTTCTCTCATCCTATCTCTCGTTGACTCTATCTCATCTATCCATGTCACGCCAACCTCTCCTTTTCCTACCTGTCCACCCGATCCTCCACTCGATCCCCTCTTCCTCTCTATCTTCTATCTTGTTCCCTTTTTTTTCTCAACTCCTATCCTTCCTCCTCTTCTACCTCCTTCTGCTATCTCATCTGCCTCTCTTCCCCATTTCGCTGACCAAAGGTGGACTTCTCTTTTTAAGCCTTTGCCTCACAATGTTGGAAAGTATACTCCTGTTCAAATGAGTATGAACTTCTGTGACCAAGCAATCATCCCTCCCCCAAAGTCTTGCAGGCTGGTTCTCATGCTTGGAATGAATTTATTGTAGGATTTTTCTTGGATCGTCATCCTCTCTCTCATGCTGTAGTTATTCAACATTTAAAGAAGTTATGGATGCTCAGAGGTAATAAAAAGGTTAAATCTGATGGGACTATATTCCTGTTCTTGCTTTCTGATGAAGGGGATAAGAGAAGGGTCATTGAAGGTGATCCTATAATTATAAAAAATAAGCTTTTTATCATTAAAAACGGGATTCAAATGTGAGTAATGTTTGTGGCTCAATCAAAGCAGTTCCATGTCGGTCCATTTATACAATATATCCTTATTAGCTTGGTCATGGATTGAAATAAATTAGCTAGCTAATAGGTTGGGGAAGCTAATCTATTTAGATAAAAGTACTGAAAAGCTTGATAGTATACAATTTTATAAATGTTTGATTGAGATAACTCCTTCAGGTCAACTTGTTGACTCATTTCTTGTGCAACTTCCGGATGGGAATCTTTAGCATTTTCAAGTTCATTATCAGTGGAGGCCTGATATTTGTGATTATTGTAAAGTGTTTGGGCATAGTAATGAAATATGCTTAAATTATAGTCACGATGAAATAAAAACTGATGAAGTGAATCATATTGGTAACCCTCAATCTGATGATAAAGTTATTTATCCCTCTAAGAAAATTAAATCTAGCAGGAATGAATCTAGGCTTGGACATAAATGTATGGAATAAGGTAAGGAGCACTAAGAAATATGTTAGAAAGAAAATTCCTCAAGTTAATCCTCAAATGTATGATGAAATGTGATTCATGTTTCTAACATCTAAGAAAATGTGCTCTCAAAAAACCTAATATTTCTGATAAAGAATCTGATCCATTTGAGATTGGAATAAATGAAGATGCTTCCTCAAACGAATGTGTTGTCCTTGAAACCATAAATGAATTAGAAATTGATCAGAGGATGACAATGCTGATGGCAAAGGAACGGATTGTGTTGTGCGTGAATCAGTTAATGTATTGGAAGAAAAAGGAATTAACAAGGCAAATATATTTGCACCATCTTACCTGGTGCACCAGGCCAACATGGACCCATGCTCTCTTAACCAACTAAATGCTGTTGATCCTAAGCAATCCTCACACTCAAATCTTACATCTGATTCTCTTCAATCAAACCTTCTCAACTACAATTCTCAAAATTATAAACTATCATTCCTGACGCTTCAAATCAATTAGCTTCAACTTCACTTTGTGCCTTGTTTGAAAACTCAAAAAAGGATGACTCAAACTCCATTTCAGATCTCTTATGCTCTCCAGTTAAAAACCATAATATTGTCGATGTGCAAGTGCACACTGAAACATGCACAACTAATCATAACACCTTTTTATTAATTGCTGCTTCTTCTATCTTTGATACTTCAACTCTCTCTTATTCTCATTCTTCTCACTCCTTAATCTCATTTGCATGTCCATCTCCTCCTCCATTATTAGCTCTTAAACTGTCCTTACATCATTCGTAACCCTAAACTCCTCTTTGCATACTATTGAAAAAATCCTCTTAGGGAAAAGAAAATAAAATAAAAAACAAGCTCAAATCAGTTATAAAAACTACCTCCTCCTTAAATTCAGATAAGAGATCTAAAACCTCTTCCTCTCCCTCTGCATTTAACTTAGATGACATATCTTTCTTTCCAAAAAACATCACTTCTGAAAATATCATAATCACTTCACCTAGAAGTATTAGAAACTCCTCCAAAAAAATCCCGCTTATTTAATAATGATGCACAACATTGCTACATGGAACAAGAGGTGCCCACATGGACATAATACTTGATCAGATCAAAGCACTAATTCAAGAATTCAAGCTATCTCTCGTCTCAATCACTGAAACTTAATGGTAGTCTTACCAGTAGAGCTGCCTCCTATATCAACCTTTTTGGTCTTCCATTAACAACCTTGAACATGCTCCTTATGGTAGGCTCTTAATTGTTTACGACCCTTCTATTTTTCTTCTCTCTCCAATTCTCTACAACAAACAATTCATCCATTCTCATGCTACTCACCTTCCCACTACAACTTCAACATATCTCAACTTTGTTTATGTCCAGAACAGTAATTCTCTAAGACAATAACTTCTCAATTACCTCCCCGACTTCAGTCAATAATCCTATCTTTAGATAATCATTGAAGATTTTAACTGCTCCTATTATCTGTCGATGTACGAATCTGGAGGACTTCCTCTTTCTTCTGGAGATCTGTTTTCTCTTAATGAAGCAATATTCTCTCTTATTGAAAATTCTGCTAATGGTTACCTTTTTACTTGGTCTAACAAAAGCAAACATGGAGTTAGAACCCTCATTAAGATTAACCATGCCTTCTCAAAGAGGACTCTAACCTCCATGCTATTTATCATGAGATTTTGAGTCTCGCGTGTCTACCATTTCACCATCAAGGCATCTTGAAAGTGAATCGTATTCCATGAATATGATATCTATCTAGTGTGATATATGTAATATATACACAAAGGTGGATGGAGTGTTGGGGAGAGACTTGACATGGTGCTCACTGAACCTCCATAATATCTAGCAAGTCGAATCTTAAGTCGGTCATATAGAACACCGATACATAGAAAAAGGGCTGGAGGAACCAGTCTATGACTCGACATTGGTAGAATGCTACCTCCAATTGTTTATGTAAATCCTACTATTGGTGATTTACAATTTATGGAGGGTACGAATTTGTTCCCCTCGGAAACAACCCTTTCAGTTACTAATGCCCTTTCTGAAACTAATGAAGGACAAGACGCATTTACATTTGCTTATCAAATCATGAGTTACTTTCTTCTCAACGCAGAGATAGGTTTTCTAACAAATCTTCTACCAAATAAAAATGCTAAAATCCAAGTTATTTATCTCTTTATTCTTTCTGGGCTGCGTACCTTCTTGAAGGAATTAGTGCCCAAGCTCTTTCCCATGATAGAACCAAGGTTGAACCGTAAGCTGGTGAATCCCTTTTTATCTGGACCTTAGCTTCGCTACCTTGGCTAACTAATACTCTTTCAAGGTCGATGACCAATACTGCTACCCAAAACGAAGAATTCCTTGGTGTTTGGACCGGGGCTGCATCCCCAGTAGTTGTTGCCTTATCCCTTCGTCCTTCCCGTTCAAATCCATATTCCCTTATCTAAGCTATCAGACCACTGCCCCCTCATCCTCTCCTTTGGGGATGCTATTAAAATAAATTCAAATTTTAATTTTTTTGGGTGCTTGGAGTGAAGATTCTAGTCTCCTGCATATTGTCAGAAAGCACGGAACATCAGAGCTTTGTGAACCCTATGTATATACTTCAGCATAAATTTAAAAATACAAAGAATGCCCTTAAATGCTGGGCTAGAAACAAATTTGGTTTTGGAATGAAACTTTCCACTAGCATTATAAAGAAGCTTGCTCTTGTTCATTATCAAATCATGCACAACTGATCAAATCCTAATCTTAGCACTCTAGAAAGTATCTTGTCCCCTAACTTGTTGAAGCTCTATCCACTAAGGAAAATATGATGAAACATATGTTGTGCGGAAATTCAATTAATTCGCACAAACTCCAAAAACACAGCGGAATGCTAATGCGCGGAAACAATCAAAAAAAGGATCTAGCTTGTCGATTAATTACCAACCACAAATTCAATGAAAAATAATCACCAAACAAAAAAAATACAAAAGAAAGGAGAACACAGAGATTTAACATGGTTCGGCTAGATTGCCTACGTCCACGGACCCAACAACAATTCTTTATTTCACTGAAGAAAGATAGTACAAAAAAGAGAGAGATTACAAAACTATAGGTAGCAAAGTGGAGAGACTAACCTATAATTACAAATTGAATAATCAATTTATCCAAAGACTTACTTACGCTCAAAACCCCTAATTGATTGACTGCAGAAATTAGGGTTTGCTGAAGAAGAGGATAATGGTGGATGCTCTTTCACACGCTCACACACATATGAAGAAGAACTTCCTTCATTTAAATAGGCATGAAAATGAAGGATGTTTGGAGATGAAGAAAATTAACTTTCAGATTATGTGACAACCTTTCCAGATTACTTGATTTCACATAAATGACAAAAAATCTATGTTTCCATAAATTTCTATTGCTTTAATTAATCTCCATGTATGAACTTCTCTATCTTCATATAATAAATCTGACTAATTGATTGATTAGCAATTAATTAGTTTCCATTCTCTAAAAGATACCACACATATCTTTCCTCTTTATCATTCCATATACAGCCTAATTAATTGATTGACTGAATCAATTAATTATTTTCTTATCTTCTTTGGAAATATTTAAATCACATAAATTCAACACTCCACCTTGATTCAAATATAACTATCTCTCTGCATCATCACATCTCGACAAATTGTTGGGTCTACGTCAACAAGTTCAATGTGAACTAGTATGGGCAATATTGCCCAAACAGAACTTCCAAATCTTTCCCAAGCACAAGAAAGATAGTATGCACATCATCAAACATAATGCATACGAGAAAGTACCAAAGTTCTTCAACAAATCCAATGTTGGAGACGAACTGTTGAATATGCGCTTATATGATTTTTGTTTGATGATAATAAACATATATACATTCGTTTAAATGTATTTGTTAATATACTATTCTATTTTTCACAGTTTAAATAAATATTTGTTGAATAAAATAAATTACACGGAATTTGAATTCAAACGAATATTTTATTCAAACAAATATTTATTACAATTTTGAATAGTACAATTTCAAGCTCTCGCTATAACTATACAAATTCAATTACAATACAATTTCTAATTACAATTCAATTTACATTCAGAACCTCACTACATATCACTCACACTCGTATTTTTATCTTCAATTTCTTTCCAGTTTGAATCCAACATCTGAGCAATCTGCAAAAATATTCACTAACGCAGTAAAATTGAAAATAAAATATTTTTGCAATATAAAATAAAATATGGTTTTTGAAAATAATATTTGCCTCAGTTATTTGGGTTGTTCTTCATCATTTAAATTTGAATTCATCATACACGAACAGCTTGTGACATACACAGTGTATCACTGTATATGCCACAAGGCCGTGCACACCGATATACACTTGATAATGCTACAGGGACAGGTGAGCGCAAGGTCAAATCCAAATAAAACTGGATTCAACACAGATGCAGTTCGAATATACAAGTTTAATAAACTGGTCAGGAGCAAGCCAGTCAATTTATACAAACGTGTACCAACTCATACATATATGCAGCCTCGACCAAAATCAAAAATGTTCAAATACAACTAAGTTAAATGTATCTGGACAGAATATCACAGGTGAAGTGCAACAGGAACCATCAAGCCAACACAACAACAAATGAGACAAAAACATCAAACTCACATATGTCCAGATTAGATACAATTCAGATATGCAACTCAAGCCTCAAACCAGTACAAAACAAGTCGAAGGAACATGAACAAACTCAATTCAATATGACTACAAGCAGTGCCACAAAACCACATGTACATCAACCCAAAAACAAAGTGATGAACCAACAATGCAAACAAAACCAGAAACATGATCAACTCAGCAATGAATTTAACCAAGTACAGTAAGCACAAAGGCATATAGCAACTGCCACTTGATACAATAATGCAACAATGACCAACCAGAGTACAACTACTGAAGCTCAAATATCAAATTCGAGTCAGACCAACATAATGCAATAGCAACATGAAATCAACATCATCACGAAATGAATCAAAACAAAGACCAAGCTGCAGCATACCAAAAGGTGGAGACAACCTCAAATGAAGTACAAAGCATGCAACAACAAGCATGCTACAGGAGGAATATGCAGTAGGTTGTGATACAAGGCAAGATCAACAAAACTAGAGGCAACTGGCAATAACAACTACACATATACAAACCACAGATGCAACCGATCAGTTCAACATGTACATGAAGGCAGCAAGTCAGTGGCAAGACACAAACTGCAGTGGACAGACCAGAGTGCAACAGGCAAGCACAATGCATATATAACAGTAATATACAAGCCAATCCAAATAACAGCAAGCAAGTGTACAGTTTCGATTAACATCCAGAAGCTTAGTTTAAGAATTCAAGTGGCTGAAGTGACAGTAAAATCGCCATGTCAATAAGTCAAAGTAAAAATGCCAGAAAACAAAATACCGTGGTAACCAAGAAATCAACAGTCGAAAATATATGTGTGACAAAGTCAAATGTCACAAATTAAAGCCGTGGTCATCACATGAATTCGAAACCGTGTTATTCAAGTGATTTGAAGAAGTCAGAATCAATCTCAAACATTCAAGCATCATCAAGTGACCGAGGTGATTCATTGACAAATTCAAATAAAGCTTTTACGAACGCAAATCTAGGGTTACAAACCCTATATAAACCATCATCATCGGCAATCTCAAATCCATCGAGTTCAAGTATCAACCTAGTAAAGCAAAAGCGTATAATTACATATCGAAGTAAGGAAGGAATTCGATCAACGAAGCAGCCGCGTAAGCAACGAGGAATCAATCGATCAAGGCGACACGCAAAACATCACTAGATCGATCGAATTAAAGCCGGCGACTTCAAGCCCTAATTTTCAGAGCAGAGAGAACGAAAGCAAAGCCCTAATTTCAGAACTAAGAAAGGAAGCAGGCCGACAATTATTTTCACAGAGAAAAATAAACTAAAGAAGACAACGGGCTAGAGTAAAAGGGGTCGGCTTTGTTTTAAAAGGGCTTTAGTTTTTGGGTTTATTGTTAATTAGGGTTTAAGTGTTTTAAATTGTTGTTTAATTGTTCTTTGTTTTTACTTTTCGAAACAAAACTTTGTAAATCACCACCTAGGGTTTAGGTATTGTCAGATTGTCTAGTTAGAATTAGTTCAGTGAGCAGGGTGTGCGAGTTTGCAAAGCTCTATAGGCGGGAGCAGAGTTTGCGAGTAAGCGAAGCTCTATAGGTGGGAAGCAAAGTTTGCGAGTAAGCGAAACTCTATAGGAGGAGCAGGGTGTGCGAGTCTAGTAGAGTGTTTGTGAGCGGGAGAAAATGTTTGCGAGCAGGGTGTGCGAGTCTAGTAGAGTGTTTGCGAGCGGGAGCAAATGTTTGCGAGTCTAGTAGAGTGTTTGTAAGCGAGATACCGTTTAATTCTAATAGAAATCTGGGAATGCAGCAGTAGGCAGGGGTTGCCGAAGCTGGGTAAATTTTGTGTGTGATTTACGTTTCAGCATATTTATTTCTGCGGTTTTGTTTCTGTGTTTAAAATCAAGAAAATTTGCTATAACCCTGTTCACCCCCCTCTAGGGTTAATCTAGATCCTACAAGTGGTATCAGAGCCCGTTATATTTTTTATTTAACTCTAGAGTCATGAGTCTACAAAATAATGCTTTTACTGAGGGGCAATCTATTGCTAGGCCACCCATGTTTAACGGGAATGATTATGCTTATTGAAAAGTTAGGATGGGTATCTATCTTAGTTCTGTTGGTTATGATGTTTGGGATATTATTGAAACTGACTATAAACCTCCCACTATAATCGTTGGTGATACTGAGATTCCTAAACCTAAGGATAGGTGGGATGCTAACGATAAGAAACTGAAAACGACAAATGCTAAAGCCATGAATGCTTTGATATGTGCTCTTGATAAAAATGAATTTAATAGAATTTCTCATTGTACAACAGCACAGGAAATTTGGCACACTTTGGAGGTGACACACGAAGGAACTTCTCAAGTCAAGGAGTCTCGTCTAGCCCTATTCAACAATGAATACGAAAACTTTGTGATGGACAAAAGCGAGAGCATAAAGGATATGTTTGGACGCTTTTCAACTTTGGTATACAATGCTAGAGCGCTTGGGAAAGTCTTCACTGAGGTAGAGCTTGTGCGGAAGATACTACGAGTTTTACCAATGAACTTTGAGGCAAAAGTCACGGCAATCCAAGAATCAAAAGATTTGAGTAAGCTAAGCATGGAGGAGTTGATTGGTAATTTGATGACATATGAGCTTGAGCTAAAAGCAAAGGAAGAACGCAACAACTCCGAACCAAAGAAGAAGACGATTGCCTTAAAGAGCAAAGAAGAAAGCGATGAAGAAGATCCAATTGAAGAGCTTGCAATAGCTGTCAATAATCTTAGAAGATGGTCTAGATTCAAGCCACGCAAGAAGAAAACAAGTTGTAATAGGCCAAAAGATTCTGAAAATTTCGATAATGAACTAACATGTTATAACTGCAACAAGCCTGGCCACATCAAACCAAAATGCCCACTTCTCAAAAACAACAATGGAAAGAAAAAGAAGAAGAAGGCCTTTGCAGCGACTTAGGATGATGAAGAAGGAGAGGAAGTTTCAGATAGCAGCTCAGAGGAGGCTAACTTGTGTCTTATGGCAAAATCAGATTCAGAAGCAAGCTCCGAGGAATCTAGTGAGGCAGGTGAGTATTCCTATAGAGATCTAGTTTTTATGTGTCTTGATCTTACTAAGGTAGTGGATACTCTTGAATCTAAAATTGAAAAACTGAAATCTGATAGGAGAGAATTTGCTCGTGAAAATTTTAGGTTAAAAACTGAACTTGAAAATATTCAAAGCCTAGAATGTAAAAAATGTAAGATTTTAGATTCAGAATTATCAAAACTTAGGAATAACTTTGAAAGTCCTGAAAATGAAAACTTGAATCTTAAGGAAACCTTCGACGCTAGGAGAAAGGATTTTATAAATCGATGCACCTCACTTGTCACTGAAAACTCAACATTAAAAACCAAAGTCCAAAATCTTGAGAAATCCCTGAATAACTTTTCAAAAGGAGAAAAATCTTTCAACATACTATTGGGAAATCAAATTTTTGCTAACAATAGAAAAGGACTAGGTTTTGGGAAATCACAAGATGATGATAATGCAAAAGGTAAAAGTGTCTTTGCTCGATCTGAAATAATTGGAAATCATGTTGAAAATTATAGTTATAGGAAAAAGAACACGAAATTTAATCAAGACAATTTAATGTGCACGATTTGTAGAAAATTTGGACATAATCAAAATAATTGTTGGTATAGACCCAAACACGTGAAAACTATACCAATTTGGGTTCCAAAAGGCACAAATATAAAATCTTTGAAAGTAAAACAAATTTGGGTGCCAAAAAGAACATATATAAATAGTTTTGGGTCTCCACAAACATATGTTTCATATTCTGCCACTAACAATCATGGACCTATAAAAACAAATAGGTCACATAAATCTTTCATCTGTAGGTGTGGTGGCAGGCTAAGGAACAACAACAGTGTTCTCTGGATTTTGGCTGTTCCAGAAACACAACGGGCGACAAAGCAAAGTTGCTTAGCCTAGTACAAAGGTGACAGAATCACAATGGAAAACGACGAAAAGTTATCGTAAAGGTAAAACAGGTAAAATTGTTTTGAACGATATATTAAATGTGATAATCTGCACCGTATTCTGAATGAAATCAGCCAAAGATTGTGATGTTGAAAAGAGGTGATTTTTTTTTCTGACTTATTCTTAATTGATATGATTTTTTGACTTGTTCTTATTTATGACTTTGATCTGTGCTTAAAAGTAGACCAACCATCCTTTCATCATTGAACTTAATCTGTTTGGTCAAATTATGACATTGATTTGTGCTTAAATGATGACCAATCAAGATTTTCAACTTTGAACTAATCCATATAAATTTGTTCGGTCAAATGATGGTTACTCATGCTACACGTAGATATATTGGTTTTGAAATTTTGGTCACTGCTTGTAAATTTGCACGATTTCAAATTTCATGTGAAAGCTGTTAAAAAGGATTTTAAGAAATTGTTGAAACTTCAAGAAATTGTTGTTTAAAATAATTATGATGTTGATTGACTATTACACATGAATATAACTGTTTCTGAAACTGACAATATGATATTTGTTTGATTGTTAACACGGTCTCAATTCAAATTCAAGAAAATTTCATTTAAAAATTGTTGAAAACAATTATGAGATAATTTGTTGAAATTTCACAATCTGGTCTTTGACATCCAACGAGTGAATATTGAGTGAAATTTAAATTCAGATGCAGATTACACTGGTAATATAGTTGATAGAAAAATTACTAGTGGAACGTGATTAATTTTTTTTTGAAACATTCATTTGCTGCATCGTTTTTCGAAGAAAATATCTGCATATTTTTCACTTGAAATAATTTTCAAATAGAAGAAAATTTTCTTATAAAACCCCCTCGAGAAAATCATGTTTGACCATATTTACAGATTAGTCATTTTTGAAAAATTGATTTTATAATTTTTGAATTTGATTTTAAATGACAAATTTTGACTAATCTAACCTCCTAACGATTATCGAAAGGATCAACAGTGATTGAAAAAGTGATGAGTGTCGATATTTGTCATACATTACTCAAGACAATATGTTTAAAAAATTTCTTTAGAATTTCATAACAAGAGTTATAAAAACTTTTTGTTGGATAAAAATTCCATGATCATTTCTATTTCTATCATCTTTCTATCGACCATCACTCATCAAAATTACATATAGTATGTAAATTTGTGGTAGATTACAAAGGAAATCATTCTTTCTTCAATATCTTTAAATTTGTGAAGGAAATTATTTGTGCTTCAATTTATTATATTTGGCAATAAAAGTAAATATCCAAAGTATTCACTCTCATTTAAAAGTCCTCACGGTTATGCATGGGTGAATTACTTGGATTTTTGATTGTGTGCTTCCATGCTCATTTAAAAGTCCTCACGGTTATGCATGTATGGAACGCATATCAAAATTAATTGATTTAATAGACAGGTTGATTCTAATCCCATTTAAAAGTCCTCACGGTCATGCGTGGTTAGAAGATACTTGATTTCATTTTTAAATTAAATTGGAATACTACTAATCTCATTTAAAAGTCCTAACGGTTATGCATGGTTAGTAGATATTCAAATTTCCTGAAATAAATATACCACAAATAGACATAACTATATGAATTTTTTGATGATTTTATCCCCATCATTTCTGAAAGTGGAATATGCACCTGATAAGGGTAATTATGATTTTTGTTTGAGCTTTATTGAAATCTGATATTTATATTCAATTGAGTTAAGTGTTTGATTCATGTCTGTCACTTCATCCCTATTTTTATAACACTGTTATTCTTTTGCTAATAACAAAAGGGGGAGAGAAAAGTTAAGATTTTGTCAAATAGAATCAAGCAAAGGTCAAATAATTTTCCATTTGCATATAGGCTCATTTATATATTTTTATTTGTATGCATATATGTAGGGGGAGTATTGTGTAGAGAGGAAGCATTCAAATAGGGGGAGCAAATTGAACGATCAAATAAATTTAATACATTCAAAATCTTAAATATATGTTTGTTATCATCAAAAGGGAGAGATTGTTGAATATGCGCTTATAAGATTTTTGTTTGATGATAATAAACATATATACATTCGTTTAAATGTATTTGTTAATATACTATTCTATTTTTCACAGTTTAAATAAATATTTGTTGAATAAAATAAATTACACGGAATTTGAATTCAAACGAATATTTTATTCAAACAAATATTTATTACAATTTTGAATAGTACAATTTCAAGCTCTCGCTATAACTATACAAATTCAATTACAATACAAGTTCTAATTACAATTCAATTTACATTCAGAACCTCACTACATATCACTCACACTCGTATTTTTATCTTCAATTTCTTTCCAGTTTGAATCCAGCATCTGAGCAATCTGCAAAAATATTCACTAACGCAGTAAAATTGAAAATAAAATATTTTTGCAATATAAAATAAAATATGGTTTTTGAAAATAATATTTGCCTCAGTTATTTGGGTTGTTCGTCATCATTTACATTTGAATTCATCATACACGAACAGCTTGTGACATACACAGTGTATCACTGTATATGCCACAAGGCCGTGCACACTGATATACACTTGATAATGCTACAGGGACAGGTGAGCGCAAGGTCAAATCCAAATAAAACTGGATTCAACACAGATGCAGTTCGAATATACAAGTTTAATAAACTGGTCAGGAGCAAGCCAGTCAATGTATACAAACGTGTACCAGCTCATACATATATGCAGCCTCGACCAAAATCAAAAATGTTCAAATACAACTAAGTTAAATGTATCCGGACAGAATATCACAGGTGAAGTGCAACAGAAACCATCAAGCCAACACAGCAACAAATGAGACAAAAACTTCAAACTCACATATGTCCAGATTAGATACAATTCAGATATGCAACTCAAGCCTCAAACCAGTACAAAACAAGTCGAAGGAACATGAACAAACTCAATTCAATATGACTACAAGAAGTGCCACAAAACCACATGTACATCAACCCAAAAACAAAGTGATGAACCAACAATGCAAACAAAACCATAAACATGATCAACTCAGCAATGAATTTAACCAAGTACAGTAAGCACAAAGGCATATAGCAACTGCCACTTGATACAATAATGCAACAATGACCAACTAGAGTACAACTACTGAAGCTCAAATACCAAATTCGAGTCAGACCAACATAATGCAATAGCAATATGAAATCAACATCATCACGAAATGAATCAAAACAAAGACCAAGCTGCAGCATACCAGAAGGTGGAGACAACCTCAAATGAAGTACAAAGCATGCAACAACAAGCATGCTACAGGAGGAATATGCAGTAGGTTGTGATACAAAGCAAGATCAACAAAACTAGAGGCAACTGGCAATAACAACTACACATATACAAACCACAGATGCAACCGATTAGTTCAACATGTACATGAAGGCAGCAAGTCAGTGGCAAGACACAAACTGCAGTGGACAGACCAGAGTGCAACAGGCAAGCACAATGCATATATAGCAGTAATATACAAGCCAATCCAAACAACAGCAAGCAAGTGTACAATTTCGATTAACATCCATAAGCTTAGTTTAAGAATTCAAGTGGCTGAAGTGACAGTAAAATGGCCATGTCAATAAGTCAAAGTAAAAATGCCAGAAAACAAAATACCATGGTAACCAAGAAATCAACAGTCGAAAATATACGTGTGACAAAGTCAAATGTCACAAATTAAAGCCGTGGTCATCACATGAATTCGAAACCGTGTTATTCAAGTGATTTGAAGAAGTCAGAATCAATCTCAAACATTCAAGCATCATCAAGTGACCGAGGTGATTCATTGACAAATTCAAATAAAGCTTATACGAACGCAAATCTAGGGTTACAAACTATATATAAACCATCATCATCGGCAATCTCAAATCCATCGAGTTCAAGTATCAACCTAGTAAAGCAAAAGCGTATAATTACATACCGAAGTAAGGAAGGAATTCGATCAACGAAGCAGCCGCGTAAGCAACGAGGAATCAATCGATCAAGGCGACACGCAAAACATCACTGGATCGATTGAATTAAAGCCGACGACTTCAAGCCCTAATTTTCAGAGCAGAGAGAACGAAAGCAAAGCCCTAATTTCAGAACTAAGAAAGGAAGCAGGCCGACAATTGTTTTCACAGAGCAAAATAAACTAAAGAAGACAACGGGCTAGAGTAAAAGGGGCCAGCTTTGTTTTAAAAGGGCTTTAGTTTTTGGGTTTATTGTTAATTAGGGTTTAAGTGTTTTTAATTGTTGTTTAATTGTTCTTTGTTTTTACTTTTCGAAACAAAACTTTGTAAATCACCACCTAGGGTTTAGGTAGTGTCAGATTGTCTAGTTAGAATTAGTTCAGTGAGCAGGGTGTGCGAGTTTGCAAAGCTCTATAGGCGGGAGCAGAGTTTGCGAGTAAGCGAAGCTCTATAGGCGGGAAGCAAAGTTTGCGAGTAAGCGAAACTCTATAGGCGGAGCAGGGTGTGCGAGTCTAGTAGAGTGTTTGTGAGCGGGAGCAAATGTTTGCGAGCAGGGTGTGCGAGTCTAGTAGAGTGTTTTTTGAGCGGGAGCAAATGTTTGCGAGTCTAGTAGTGTTTGTAAGCGAGATACTGTTTAATTCTAATAGAAATCTGGGAATGCAGCAGTAGGCAGGGGTTGCCGAAGCTGGGTAAATTTTGTGTGTGATTTACGTTTCAGCATATTTATTTCTGCAGTTTTGTTTCTGTGTTTAAAATCTAGAAAATTTGCTATAACCCTATTCACCCCCCCCTCTAGGGTTAATCTAGATCCTACACGAACATGTAGATACTAATCTTTGAGAGACCAATGGAGATTTAACAGCGCGCTTCACCTTCTCCATTCCAAATTGAGTGGGGACATACTCAATATTATCTACTCCAATCTCCTCCACAAGAATTTTGCTAGACTTTCCTAAGTCAACATCAACAGACTCACCAACAAGCTCCACAACATTCAAAGCATAAGATGAAGAATCATCGCTACAAATATGCTTACAAATAGGGCCAACTGAACCAAAAGGCCTTTCCAGCAAGTGAGCTCCACTTAGAGTCTGAACCTCTGTAATCTTCTCATCAACAATGGTATCATCGGAAATACCAATATCATTCTGAATATGGAAACAATCTGATGACTCCAAATGTGTTTGGCATTTTTCTGTCCTCCCAATGCCATCACTTGATAGAGGCTCCACCTTCAACAAAGACCTCTCATCAAATATCGCATGCCTGCTAGTCACAATTCTCTTAGTTGTTTTACACCACAACCTATACCTCTTCACTCCTTCTCTATAGCCTAACAAAATGTGCTTGCTTTCCCTAGGCTTCAACTTATCATGTCTCTCATCTTCTAAATAAGCTGAACAACCAAACACTTTAAGGAATGAATAATCAACAGGCTCTCTTTTCCATATCTCTTCTGCGATCTTCATATCTATGACAATAGAAGGTGTGCGGTTGATGAGAAATACTGCCATAGATATCGCTTCTGCCCATAATCCCACTTCTAGGCCAGCAGTCGTTCTCAAGCTCGTAGCTCTCTCCCATAATATCCGACACATGCTCTCCGCCACTCCGTAACAATGTGACTCAACAGAAATAGAAAAATCTCTAATTACATGCTCGGACTTACAATAGTTAGTGAATTCTTGTGACATAATTTCACTACTATTTTCAAATTTGAGAACCTTCAAACGCTTCCTCGACTGCTTCTCTATCAAGGTCTTCCACTTACAAAACTGGTCAAATATTTCATCTTTGGCCTTTAAGAAATAGACCCAAACCTTACGTGAGAAATCATCCATAAATAAGACGAAGTAACTGACTCCACAAAAAGATGCAACTGGGGTGGGTCCCCGCACATAAGAATAAACATACTCTAGAAACTCTGTAGTTCTAGGTCTTCCAACATCAAATGTGACATGTTTCTTCTTTCCAAAAGAACAATCTCCACAAGAGCTAGACTTTGACTGACAAACACCATCAATCAACCCACGCTTCTTCAATACTTCAAGACTCTCTTCATCAACATGACCTAAACGAAGATGCCATAACTAAGTAGAATCTGAAATACTAGAATCAGTAGAAACTACCGACTCTTTTAAGACCGTCTCTCCATGAAGCACATAAATATCATTAACTCGCACCCCTTTCATCACTACCAAGGAACCCTTCGCCACTCTCAAATTCTCTCCATCTATTATTATCATCATACCAAGTCCAGTCAAAGCTCCAACTGATAACAAACTTCTACGCAGCATCGGAACATGTCTAACATCCGTGATAGTCCTAACAACACCATCATGCATCCTAAACCTCACACTTCCAACGCCCACAACATGACAAGATGTGTCATTCCCCATATGAACTGTTCCGCCGTCAATCTTCTTGTAACTGACAAAACAGCTCCTATCTGGCGTCATATGACAAGAGGCTTCAGAATCAATCACCCAACTTGTATGCTCTAAAGGTGAAATACCGGCTGAAAGTAATGATGTATTACTATCATTTCTATCCACATCCGATCTAACTGCTGGTAAAACTGAAGCTTTCTCCTTCTTCTCCCTCTTCTTTCTAAGAGCTGGACAGTCCCGTATGAAATGTCCATTCTTCTTACAATAATAGCAAGCACCTCTTCTAGGACCCATGAAATGAGACCTACGTATATCTCTGCCTCCAAGGTGCTTCTGCTTTTTATCTCTTCTTTTAGATGAAAGAAGTTGTTGCTGAAGAACACCGTCATTAGTCTTCACATTCCATATTCCAAAAACTCCTTTTCTAACAAATTTGACGATGCCATAATTTTTCATACCACTACTGAAAGAATTTGTCATTGATAACTAATCTAGAACAAGACAGCTAGCTCCGATACCAAACTTTTGTGCGGAAATTCAATTGATTCGCACAAACTCCAAAAACGCAGCGGAATGCTAATGCGCGGAAACAATCAAAAGAAGGATCTAGCTTGTCGATTAATTACCAACCACAAATTCAATGAAAAATAATCACCAAACAAAAAAAATACAGAAAAAAGGAGAACACAGAGATTTAACGTGGTTCGGCTAGATTGCCTACGTCCACGGACCCAACAACTATTCTTTATTTCACTGAAGAAAGATAGTACAAAAAAGAGAGAGATTACAAAACTATTGGTAGCAAAGTGGAGAGACTAACCTATAATTACAAATTGAATAATCAATTTATCCAAAGACTTACTTACGCTCAAAACCCCTAATTGATTAACTGCAGAAATTAGGGTTTGCTGAAGAAGAGGATAATGGTGGATGCTCTCTCACACGCTCACACACATATGAAGAAGAACTTCCTTCATTTAAATAGGCATGAAAATGAAGGATGCTTGGAGATGAAGAAAATTAACTTCCAGTTTATGTGACAACCTTTCCAGATTACTTGATTTCACATAAATGACAAAAAATCTATGTTTCCATAAATTTCTATTGCTTTAATTAATCTCCATGTATGAACTTCTCCATCTTCATATAATAAATCTGACTAATTGATTGATTAGCAAATAATTAGTTTCCATTCTCTAAAAGATACCACACATATCTTTCCTCTTTATCATTCCATATACATCCTAATTAATTGATTGACTGAATCAATTAATTATTTTCTTATCTTCTTTGGAAATATTTGAATCACATAAATTCAACAACATAAGGTTAGAGAACGGTGATATAAATTTAGAGATAGAAATAGTAAGTATTGTCATGCTATAATTAAAATCAAGCAAGCTAAAGCCTACATATCTCGGATTGCTAACCATCAAGGAGATCTGCATTCCAATCCTAATGCAGTTGATGATGCATTTCTTGCTTATTATACTTCCCTACTTGGTTCATAAGAAGAATCTCTAATTGATGAATCTTTCCTTTCCTCTCTTTCTCTGCCTGAACTCACTCCTTCTTAGCAAACTTATCTCTCCTCCCACATTGATGATGAGGAAATTAAATCCTCCTTCTTCAGCTATAGGAAATCAGCTTGTGGTGGCCATGATGGGTTTAATGCTCTCTTTTTTTTACTCATTGTTGGCCTATAATTGAAAAGGATGTTCTCAAAGTAATTCATAAATTTTTCTATAAATGTAAAATTCTCAAGGACAACAACTCTATAAATCTTGCATTAATTCCTAAAAACCCTAATCCTTCAGATGTATCCCAGTAACAGACCTATTGCTTGTTGTAACATTATATACAAGAGAATTTCCAAAATCCTAGCCTGCACACAGAAACAAATTTTAATCACTCTTATCTCCCCTAATCAAGCTGCCTTCCTTCCTTAGAGAAATATTCTTGATAATGATATGATAGCTCATGAGCTTTTTAATCGCTACTCCTCTGCTACTATTTCCATATAGCAATGCAAAAAATTTATATAAGAAAATCCATGGTCTGCTCTTATCAGCATAATGAAAAGAATGAAATTTCCTCTTATCTTATCTTATTGGACATATGAATATATCTCTTTTTATATACTCTCTGGTAATAAATGCTCACTTTGTTGGATATTTTAAAGGTTTAAAGGGTTTGAGGTAGGGAGATCCAATTTGTACTTACCTCTTTATCATAATCATGGAATCTCTCACTCAAGCTCTGCTACATCTAGTTAAGGAGAAGGTTTTCTCTCTACATCCTAATGTAAAAATCCTCTAATCACTTCCCTGGCTTTTGCTGATGATTTAATTATTTTAACTAAGCCCACTTCCTCCTCTCTCTCATGCGTAATGAATGCATTAAACTCTTTCTCTACCTTTTCTGGATTGCACATTAATACAGCCAAATCTCACATTCTTATTGTTGGGCTTTCTAGTCTCCAAACCGATCACTGCCTCTCCATAACAAATATACAGCCCCTTCAAAATGACATAAGCTAACTAGGTATTCCTCTAGCTACAAAAATAATTATTATTGATCAATGTACCCCTCTCCATGAGAAAATTACTACAATTACGAATAGACAGAAAAATATGTATTTGAGTCAAGCTGGTAAGCTAACTATTCTCAACTCCATCATCTTCTTCTGGAATGTCTACTGGGGAAGAATATTCCCTCTGCCAAACAAGCTTATTTCTGTGATAAGAAGTGCAATGATTAGACTTTTATGGTCTGGATCAGTTTTCAGAAAGAAGCTTGCTTCTATTGCTTTCTGCAAGCTTGAGCGGCCTAAAAAGTATGAAGGACTTTAAATTAAAAATCTTAAAGCTGGAATACTTCTGCTTTCTCCAAGCATCTTGATAATCTCATTAACAACTCTAGTTCTACTTGGGTTGAATGGACTAAAAATCTCTACCTCAAATCCGATGATTTCTAGCTAATGAATCCTACACCCTCCTCTAGCTGGATCTGGAAAGCTATGTTTAGCTTGAGAAACTCACTTCTTGCTCATATTAGACTCATTCTTGCTTCAAACAGTGATGTAAAATTTTGGGTTGTTTCTTGGATTTCTAAGGGGCTTATTCTAGAAAACTATTGTCTCATGAAGAGATATTTCAATATGGAATCCATTTGCAAGCTAAAGAAGTTAGCTACATTAGGCATGGAATTATAAAACTTCCTAGGTCCAGCAATTTGAAAACTTCTTCCCTCTAGAATGAATACAGTGACCCTAGTATGTTGCATGTTGATACAGATCGGTATGTTTGGACTTCTACGAAGACTCCTCACTCCTCAAGCACAATCTACACAACAATAACTATTCTGCTGAATGACTACAAATTTCATTGGTATGGTAGAACATGGAACCTAGCTACTTCAGAGAAGCTTAGTTTACTTCTTTGGAAGATCTCAAAAAATACTATTTCATACTCTTAGCAATCTTGCTCATAAAGTTATTCCCATCACTTCAAACTGTTTTTTTTTTGCAAATCCTATCCTGAAGATAACTTTCATCTCTTCTTTGAATATTCCTTTTCATAGTATCTCTGGAAAAAGATTAAAAATGTTAGAGGATATGCTACTGCTTTTCATGATAGCAGGTTGGAATGGAAAAGTACATATAAAGAAACAATATAGAGAACCAGTCCTCCTATGCCCTCTTTGTTGATCCTTAAGGTCTTTGCTACTTCTGTTTGGAAGGAGAGAAATTCTAGGCTATTTAATGGTAAGGAAAGGAATAGAATGGTAATATATTATGAGATGGTAAGGAGATTTTAAACGCAATGATTTACTCCCAATATAATTTTCCTGCTGAGTTGTTGTGTATTTGGAGTACTGCATACGTTGTTGCCTATGACTCTATTAGTTTTTGTAAGTTTCCTTTTCCTCCTTTTCTTTGTTGTATTTCTTCTCTACATGTTTCCCTCCGTACACTCCTTTACTGATTCACTACAAGGAGAAACAGAATTTCCGACGGCAAGAAACCGTCGGCGGCCGTCGGAAGCCGTCGGCCGCCGTCGGAAAATGCCGTCGGAAAAGACTGTGTCGGGGAGCAGTACTTCCGACGGCTTCCGACGGACGGCGCCGTATATTATTCCGATTAACTTCAATGGTTTTCGACGGATTCCGACGTGCGCCGGAATCCGTCAGAAATACTGAGTTATAGACCGACTCAATGCGCCGGAAGCCGTCGGAAATTTTGACCAATAAGCCGTCGGTAGCCGTCGGAAATCTGCAATTTTTTTTTATATTCGCTGCAAACATAGTCTTCCAACCACATTTCTCTTCCAAATACTCTGATATCAATATTTCACAACCCAATATACAATAATCCAATCAAAGATCCAAACCTAAACTACAACATATTTAACAAACGCACAAATAAATAAAAATACAATCAAAATAAGATAAAAAACATACATATCCATTCCAACATTAACAATAACTGTTCCACCATATTGTTAATACATAAATTTATCAATATTCTCATGCATATGTCCTAATAAAACTAGAAAACCAAGTGTATCATACATAATTATACAAATCAATAATTACCCGCACCGTTTATCAAATCATTATACACAAACAAAACATACCTGAATGACGAACAAGCAAGCAATGAGTCAATCTCCTCCAGATCCAGAGCCAGCCGAGGAAGGGAAGCGGCCACCAAACTGCTGCATGTACTCTAACAACTGTGCGGTCTGGAAGCCATAAAAAATTCACTGCAAGAGAGGTTGTTGAAGAGTCAACAGGAGATGATGCAGACTTTCTTGGAGCAAATGAGAGCTGTAGGGACCCAGAACTTAGGAACAGCTACAGCAGCGGTGGATGCAGGACAAGGAGCTAGGGTTATGGAACCCAATGGAGGACAGGATGCACAGCCAGAGGGCAATCGACAAGGGCTTGGGGGCAGGCCCGCAGGATCCAACACAGGAGGACCTTTGGAAGGAGTTCAACAGGCTAGAACCGACGTTGCTGCTAGCGAGCCACATGAAGAGTATGTACCGGAATTCCCTCGGGGGCAACCCCCGACATACAACGCTGGATTGGTAGATATAATCAGGAAGACTGTGCGAGGTGGTTTGACCAGCGGAGACTTGGAAGGGGTAAACAGGAGTCCGTGCGCTCGGGAAATAAGGATGGCTCAGAATCCACCTAAGTTCAAGCTACCTAGCGTAGAGGTATACGATGGCAAGGCAGACCCTACAGATCACTTGATGAGGTACACCAGACACATGGAGGTGCTGGGGGCATCGGAGGAAGTGATGGCTCGATGCTTCCCTTTGTACTTAACGGACTTAGCTGCGATGTGGTTTAGGCAGCTGGGAGAAGGATCTATCAGGACTTGGAGGGAATTGGTGGAAAGATTTTTGGGACAGTTTTGAGTTTATGTCAAGAGACCGAAGAACGCGATGACATTAACATCGGTAAAGCAAAGAATCGATGAATCGCTTAGAGCCTTTCTAACTCGATTCAGTGCCGCAGTTGCTTCGGTGGATCGGCCCGATCCATCGATGGTTTTAATGGCAGCAGTATCAGGAGTCAGGGAGAACTCGGATTTCAAGGTATCTCTGATACGAGATCCCCCACGGGATCTCGACGAATTCTTTCACGAGGCAGAAAGGTTCCTTCGGCAAGAAGATGCGAGTATGGATTTAAAGTTAAAAAAGGTTAATGCAATTGAGATTGGAGGACCATCCAGCAAAGGTTTGGATAAAGACAAAGGAAAAAGGAAGTTGGATGATGATTCTAGAAATGCTAGGAAGCAATGGAAGGATCCAAAGTTTTCCACATACACAGAATTGAACGAGACGCTGGAGCGGATATACCTGGATACTCGGAATCGCCTTCCCTACCGGAGGCCGGCTAGGAGAGAACCAACAGAACGGGAAAGAACATCAGGAAGGCACTGTCTCTTCCATGACTTGGATGGACACGACACCAACAGCTGCAGGCACCTAAAGGACATAATTGAGGAGCATGTAAGGAATGGACAGCTGCCATAATATGTTGGACCTCGGAATGCAACGGCGGGGCAGGAGCAACCGCCGCCTACCTCAAGCTACGATGGTGGGAGGCCCAGGAATGATGGTTGGTTGATCATCCATTGACCAGGTTATTATGAAATAAGTAGCGAACTATTGACAAGCAACCAAGTCATTTACACATGTACGGGGACGGAGATAGCCCCTAGGAATGCTCTGAATGATGATAAACTGCAATGCTATGGTTTGTGAAATTTATCTTTTGCTTTTGGATTGGACACTGCTTTTGTTTTTGGTTTTCGGTTTTGGAGCTTGGATTGAGCTCCTGGTTTTTCTTGCTTTTTGATTTGGATTTTCCTTTGAATGATTGTTTTCGATTTTGGATGCTGGTTTGGATTTCTGGTTTTCTGGTTTTGATTTGGATTTTGGATGTGGATTTTGGATTGGATTTTTATCTGATTTTTGATAAACGGTCGTCAGGTATGGATTATGCCTGGCAAGGGGTGAGTCGCTTTGGCCGAACGTGGTAAATTGACCCACTCAGGTCGTCGAGTTTGAATTATGCTCGGCAAGGGTCCGGAGTGACCAGGATTCGGCCTAGGACTTAGGCCCTGTATTATCAATTGTTATTTTCAGGTCGTTGAGTATGGACTATGCTCAAAAAGGGTCTGGAGAGACCAGGATTCGGCTTAGGACTTAAGCCATGGCATTACACAGCGTCCAGGGACACTGGACCAAGGTCGTCAAGTGTGGATTACGCTTGGCAAGAACCCGGAGAGGTTAGCTCAACGTCCAAGGACACTGGACCAAGGTCGTCAAGTATGGATTACGCTTGGCAAGAACCCGGAGAGGTTAGCTCAACGTCCAGGGACACTGGACCAGGATCATCAAGTATGGATTACGCTTGGCAAGAACCCGGAGAGGTTAGCTCAACGTCCAGGGACACTGGACCAAGGCCGTCAGGTGTAGATTGCGCTTGGCAAGAGCCCGGAGAGTTTATGGATTTGGATATCGACCCGGAGAGGTCCTGGATTCGGTTATTGGCTATTGGATGAGGATGGTTTGGGACCCGGTTGTCGAGTTCGAATGGACATGGAATTGGCTCAAGCTTTGGTTATTGGATTTGGAATTGGATATCGACTCGGAGCAGTCAAGGATGATATACTCTGGCAATATGGTTATGGACTTTGGATATTGGATTCGTAACTATTCAAAACACGCCTTATTATCACAAGGCATGTTTTGGGGGGTAAAGTGTTATCCCATTTTTGGTCAAAACTGGAATATCAATGTTGTGTGCGTTTCCACCGCGACCGGAACAAGAAGAAGCAAGCAAGCGTATATAAGTCTGGGATTTCACTCATGATTCAAGTACAAAGGTTCATTCGGTAAAGCAAGGCAACAGTTCGTTCGACACTACACTCCCCGAGTAAGTGTCATCTGGTACTTAGAACCCCTCGCTTTCGTGCGGTAGTTCAAGTGTTTGAGTTCGTTCGGTATTCGAACTCCCCATGGCTCATTCGGCATTCCCAACATAAGGGATCATTCAGCATTCTCAGTATAGGATCCATTCGGTAGTACCGAGACCGAACCAACTCCACTTCCCTTCCCACCGAATCAACTACAACCGAAGCTCCATCTTTCACCACCCACTACCGGTCCAACATCTCCACTAAACCAATGCCGAACCGAGCCTCACAGAATCAAGCACCGGACCAACCATCACCGGATGTCTCCCCACCGAACCAAGTCCCACCGAACCAAACCAAGACCGGACCAACCCTCTACACACCACCGAATCAAACTCCACCAAGCAACGACTGAACCAGAGCATGCCGAACCAAAGTTGCCGGTCCAGATTGCATCAGCCCAGGCCCACCAACAGCTATAAACATCCTAGACCCCTACCCCCAACCTCACTCTATAAATAGAGGGGCAGGGGTACAACAATGGCAGACAAGTCTGAGAGCTCAAGCCTGGAAGGAGCTTTCAAACAACTTTGATATACTTTTACTACAAGCTTTGTACTTGTAATCTGGATAGAAAAGGAGAATAACATATAAAGTGGATGTAGGCACATTCTGGCCGAACCACTATAAATATGTGTGTCTTTTACAGTTTAGTCCCTGCTTTTTACGTATTTGCATAAACCACCCAAATAACTACGAATAACATAAAATCAACTAAATCATACGACTTGGAGGTGTTTGCCCATTTTTGTGAAAGCATTCTTGGGTTATTTGTTGAGATCTGTGATTTGTGTTTGAATATTGCTGATTTGTATTCATACACTGGTGCTTTTACGGTATTTGGGGTTTGTGGCCAATTTTGGCGCAAACAATTTGATTCATCGATCAAGGGACCAAAATCTGTATGATCGTCTGTAATTATTATTTCGTTATTTTGCTCAAGATCTGCCTGATAAGCTTGTTCGTCGGGAATATTCTTCCCATCGAATGTGAATCTGGCCTTTGTTTTAAAAACTGCAGACCAATCTGCTTTATCTCTTTTTAGAGACGGATAAGGAGCGTAATAAACTTGCAATGCTTGTTTGGCTAGTACAAAAGGATCATACTTGTGATAGTGCGATGTATGCTTTATTTCGATAAGATTATAATCCTTGTGCACATTAATTCCAGAACCCGGAACATTGCTAAACCAATTGCATCTAAATAGAAACACCTCCTCCGCGGGTCGTGAGAAATATGTCAGTTGCAAAATTTGTGTCAGAACGCCATAAAAATCATTTAAATGATTTTATGGATCGTCACTACCTTTAACAAATACACCAGTATTATTTGTTAATTTTTCTGCACCGTATTCTTTGGTGTTAAATTTATATCCGTTGACGAAATATATTGGATATGTCTTGACCACTCTTTTTGGTCCCATCGCAAGATGTTTCAACCCTTCGTCAACAACACAATTTCTCGGCTCATAAACGTAATTTGAAAACCAACCGGAAAATTCTTTACTGAGATCTCCGTTCGGATGTTCACGTTCATAAACACTGTTTATATAAACAAATTGTTACATTAGGTTATACACGCGCATGCATATAAGAAAAGAATAAGACACAAATTATTATTTCAGATTACCTAACAAACGGTGCAACCTCGGCACAATTTAGAAGAATATAAGTGTGTGCTACATGAAGATCTCTATCGTCTAGCCATATTTCTACACATTTTCCAGAAGGCCGACCATGTTGTCTAAAATAGATAACATTGCTTGAGTGGACTCTTGTTCGTCGCCTTCGTCATTACGAGGAACACTTTCAAATGAAATATTCACATGGTCACTGAAATAGTGAGAGAAAAAGAACGAAGCTTCTTCTTCGATGTAAGATTTACATATCGAACCTTCAACCCGTGCTTTTTGCCTCACTTTTTTCTTCAGGTGATTCAAATATCTACGCGACATTAATTTATATTAACTTCATCTTTCAAATGCAATTAAATTACGTTATAACATATATATTACATACCTCTCAAATGGATACATCCATCCGTATTGGACAGGACCTCGAAGTCGTGCTTCAGATGGGAGATGAACAGGTAAATGTTCCATCACATTAAAAAAACCAGGCGGAAATATTTTCTCTAATTTGCAAAGCAATATAGGAATGTCCACTTCAAGTTTACGTAAACGTTGCACTTTTAAAGTAGTCGAACAAAGCTCTTTGTAAAAAATACTAAGCTCCGTTACTACTTTCCAAACTTTTAACGGCAGTAGTTCTTTGAACATTATGGGGAATAAATTTTCCATCATTATGTGACAGTCGTGACTTTTCATTCCGCTTAATCTACCATTTTTAAAGTCAACACATCTACGAAGATTTGATGATATCCCATTAGGAAATCTCAACCCTTCCACCCATTTTAACACAGCTTTAACTTGATTATTATCTAATTCGTAACAAGCATCGGGTTTTTTTATTGTCATTTGGTTTCATATGAAGCTCAGGACGTTTGCATAATTCTTCTATATCACGTCTTGATTTCAAATCATCCTTCGTCTTCCCTTTCACATTCAAAATTGTGTTAAAAACATTATCAAATACATTTTTCTCATTGTGCATCACATCTATGTTGTGGCGAAGCAGAAGATGTTTCCAATACGGCAACTCCCAAAAAATAGTTTGTTTGCACCAGTTATGAACAACTGATTTGCCTTCAATTTCTATTTGCTCGCCAATTTCATATATCTTTGGATAGTCCTTAACAAGTTCATATATGTCTTCGCTTGACCATATCGTTGGCGGTTGTCTGGTTTCTACTCTATTAGCTAAAAAGTTTTTCTTGTCTCCTCTAAAGGGATGATTTACATGGAGAAAATATCGATGTTAGTCAAACCATGAAATTTTCTTACCATGAGGTAAAGAAAACACTCGTGTTTCATCGATGCAATATGGACATGCTAGACGACCGGCAGTACTCCATCCCGAAGCATTGCATGGGCAGGAAAATCACTTATAGTCCACAACAAAGAAGCAAACATACGAAAATTTTTCTTCTTGGACACATCGTATGTTTCTACTCCTTCATTCCACAGTATTTTTAACTCCTCGATCAACGGTTGTAAATATACATCGATTCCTTGTATCGGATCGTCGGGGCCAGGAACGACAACAGTAAGAAACATATATTGCGTTTTCATGCACATCCATGGAGGTAAATTATACGGTGTGACGATAATGGGCCATGATGAATATTTAGAACCAAATTGAGAAAATGGAGAAAAACCGTCCGTACATAATCCTAATCTAACATTTCGACTCACCGCTGCATAATTTGGATACGTTTTTATCGAAATGCTTCCATGCTTCTCCATCGGCCGGATGTGTCAACGTACCCTTTTCCTCTGTTCTCACGCTATGCCATCTCATATTAGACGCAGTTACAGAAGATGCATATAATCTTTGAAGTCTTGGAGTTATGGGTAAGTAGTGCATACGCTTGTACGGAACTTCCTTCCCCTTCTTTTTTCTTGGTTTGTATCTCTCCTGGTTACAAACTTTACATTTCTAAGGTTTGCGTCTTCTTTCCAAAACAACATGCATCCTTTTAAACATGTATCTATTTTCTGATACGGTAAACCAAAAGCCGACATAAGTTTTTTAACTTCGTAGTGATTTTCACACATTAGATTACCGGACGGCATATGTCTTTTTGCAGCTTGTACAACAGCCGTAAACCCAGCTTCAGTGATGTTGTATTTTGACTTTATCGCAATGTATTCTGCGATTACTGACAGTTGAGTGCCGCTTTTACAACCATCCCAAATAGGTTTCTTAGCTGCATCTAGTAAATCGTAAATTTTTTTAGCTTCAATATTTGGTTCTTCAACATTTCCATCATCGTCGTCAACTTGAACCATAGGAAACATTGATCGTGCTGCATCTTCGACCATATTTTCTATACGGGTCGTTGAAACTATTTCGTTAACGACACTTTCAGACTCTACAGAAGTATTTGCTACAACTTCTCCATGCCGATCCCAAACATAATATTCTTGTACGAAACCGTGTTGGCACAAATGAACTTTCACAATATCTGGTGACAAATACTTCAAATGTCTACACCTACTACACGGGCAACGAATTTCTGGATCGTTTCCGTTATTACTTAAAGCGAATTCAACAAACACGTTTATACCATTATAAAAATCTTCTTTTATTGAGCCCCTCAGTCCTTTTCTTTGGTATATCCATCTCCTCCGATCAACAAAATAATCAATCATTTTTCCTATTTGACAAAATGAGAAGTTCAAAAATTAATATTTATTTTGAAGAATACAAATTCAAAAAAGATTATTTTCATGGTCGTATAATATTTTGAATTTAAAGAACAACTTCACAAATTTAAAAATATTTTCAAATAGGGCACATTTCATTTTTTAACGTACGTAACGATTAGAAATATATATAATTTTTTTTCATTGGTCAGACATCCTACTTCCCATTACAGACACAGTAAGCATTTACATTTCGTATATTACTTCGTCTCAAACGATTCAATAAAATTTCGGCAGCATTTCCCTTTTGTTCCCTGCATTGTACACAAATTCGTGTACACAGGAAACAAAAAAGAAAAGTTAGGGCGAAATTTTATGAACCGTTTGAGACGAAGTAGTATACAAAATGTAAATTCTTACTGTGTTCATAACTTGTCCAATACAGGGACAAATCCGACAAACATTGTACCAGATGAATATAAATGGCCATTTTTCGAAAAAAACGACTATTTATACAACGATCATGTACAACACTCGTCAGACGGGGCCAAAAACTCTCTAAGGGACATTTGTCGGTTAACATGCGCGCATTTTATTCAAAAATACAGTTTTACTCACTGTTCACATTTACAAAAATATATATAAATTTAACACAGTTATTCGACGTATTACGCATCAAAAAGGCTGGTTTAATATTTTTGTCTTTTTTTTAATACACACAATTATAATTTAGAGTAATGCATTTTTTTGTTTCATAAGTAAATACGTGCACAATATAATACTCCTAGTTCATTCAATCGTTATCGTATGCCAAATAACGTATACAATCGTCGAATCAGGGCATACACAACAATTTACATATACATGAACAACCACAAAGTATACGTGTTTTTCACAATTTCACGATAAAAGATGAAATATGTATGTCATGTGATGCTATAAACCATTATTACGCTAATGCAAACAATTGCAATCGCTAATTCGCCCTAATTTATCAATTTATGCAAATCTAAAATTAGGGTAAAAACTGAAATTTTTAGAAAAATAAGAGATTAAACCTGAGATTGAGAGCAAGAGGTGTTGAATCAGCAGCGTGGAAGCAGAAAAAATCACGAAATTGGCGAATGGAGGTGGAAAATGTGGATTTGGGGGTTTTCGGTGAGATTGGGGAAAGCTGGAAAATGAGGAAGAAAGGCTCGGCCGGCTGCAGGTATTCGCGAATTTCCGACGGCCGCCGACGGCCCGTCGGAAGCCGTCGGAAATTAACCGTCGGAAGCCATCGCCCCGACCCGTCACTATTTCGCTTTTTTCTAGTAGTGATTGCTTGTAATTATTTGTAAGTATTTAGTAAAATGGTATGTGCCCATTTAACCCTGCTAGCTTTGCCAAAAACACAACCACACATACACTCTCTCTTATACCTTGAAGTGGGTTAGATATATCGTACGCGTATGTGAAATTTAATCTAGAATCCTTAGTAATAAATATAACACTTAAGTGGAGATCAATTAGCATAAACTAGCATTATTGATAAGGTATATAATTTACCAGTTACTGGAATGTAATTCTGACCCTCTCCTCATAACAACTCATAAAACATATTTAGAGGGAAATGATACTGGTACAAGATGAGAACGGTAGATGGTCTATTCTTATCATTTAAGCTCAATGTTGACAAGAAAACTAGAGGAATAATATTGGTTCCAAACTAGCAGATCTAGACAGTATATATTTTTAATTATACTTCACTATTCCATTGTGAGTTTGTGTAGATAGCTCTCTAATATAGTTATGTTTATTATAGGTTACCAATACGAACGATCCATGCCTAATGGACTTGGGTTTATCGATTTAGTCAAAAAATCAACCCCATTAAGATGCAGGTTGTTTCATTTGGTATCAAAACCTAAGTTAGCCAACCGCAAGAATTGGTATACGTTAAGGGAACATTTATGTATTTTTACCTATAATTATATATATATATATATATATATATATATATATATTGCATGCCAAACTTTATAAATTTCAACTACAAAAGTAGTCACAACCATATTCTAAATAGATGGATAAGGAAACTATTAGTTAGAACAATAAACTAACTTAAATTTACGCATCTACCTAGATTTTTCCGTGAGGTGTAGGTCATGTTGTAAGACATTAGCATTAAAAGAGCATGAGTACGACATATAAAAGGGTCCCATAAGCTGTATGGCAATTGATTCCTTTTGCAAGATCCAAACTACCCTATTATTTGGATTTTGCAGGATTGCCAATTAATGATGTACATTTCATCTAGACAGATGGAAATATGAACTATATTTCACATATATCGAAAGGTAAGGCAAAAATAGGAATGAAGAAATTTCTGCAAGAAGATATGCATAGACCACCACAGGATGGTAGCTGGATTTTAATATATTTTTGATAAAGATAAGCTAGGAATAATAGAAAAGGAAGAAAAAGTCCAAAAGAATGGACAAATATAATCCATTCTTAAATCTGACCACATGTAAAAGAATTTAATCAAAATATTTTGAAAAAATTCTAACATATTTGAAATGACTTTCAAAGAATTTATTTAAAAATAAAAGGAACACTATGACTAAAAAATTATTGTTTTGAAAAGCAAGTAAATACTAAATTTTTCTCCACATAAAATATTATTTAAAAGTAGATTTTTGAAATATATATAAGGAGATTTAGAAATTTTAATCATAAGTACTTTAGAAAATTCCTACTTGAAATTTAAGACTAGTTGGATTATTAAAGGGTTTTTGTATAAAAAGATTTATCCTTTCTGAAATGAATAGAAAATAAAGCATATGCTTAGCTCGATGATTTTTCAATTTTTGTAAATTTGAAATTTGAAGAAATTATTTTAAGGGATGGATATTAGAAATGGTGCTAGGTTTAGTTGGGGTGAGAAGAGTGGAAGAATGAGAATCCCCGATAATGAAGTTAGGAAATATTCCTGTATAAGGTAGATACGAAGAAAAATAACTAATATAGAAGGGAGAAAGAAATTGTTGATAAATATATCCAAAGAAGAAGGTAGGCTTGGACAGAAAGGAGATTTAAAAAAGGAATTTAAATTTAAGGAGTAAAGAGCTTAACGACCAAGGCAATAGGCTAGAGTACCAATAAGGGTGGATATGACTTTTTATAGAATGATTTTGGAACAGCCTGAAGAAGACGAAGTCCAAAATGAAGAAAATAAGCAAATAAAATATATTACTTGGCCCATTTAGGGTTCAGGTTCAAATTGGCTTGGAAGACATTCATCGATCGATAGCTTGGGTACAACCAGTCGACCAGTAGCGGCCGACCAATCCCTACCAATTCATGTGCCTCGAACCTCGAATGTGGCATATAGCCATGTCCAGACTTTCAACTCCCCACCCTCGATCCCTCTCTTCCTTTTCCTCTCAAACAATCGACGCCGCACCACTCCTTACTAGCCGCGATATTGCCAGCAAGTCCTAACGAACGCACGACTATTAAGCAACATGCTCTATTAGAACTAGCCCCAAATCCACAACGTTCTCATTATTCAATTAGTCCATAGCACCTCCACGACAAGGTAGTAGCTCTTCGTGCTGCTCAAACCACACACCCTAAGAGTTCTCCTTGCTCCAAGGCGACGATGAGAAGATTTCGAGCTACAAGGCTCGACAAATTTTATGTTCTTACAAGGGAGATCAGTGAAGTTTGAGGACTTCACTGCCTACGGATTGAGAGAGCTATTCACTACTTTATAATTGGCACTGATCTCAAGCTATGAGACTTTTGAGTGTGAATGCTACCCGAGGTGCATGTGGTTGTTTGACGCCAACTTAAAGTATGAGTTTGACAAAGACATCAGCCGTTTTACATCAAAGGTGAAGGGAACAGGGATCACCTTGATGGATGAGGACTTTGGAATCATTTTGGCCATCCCTGTGGTCTGAACAAATTTGGATGACGCTGATACTGCTAACCCAAAGATTTTGCAGTTGATTTTCTATAGAGGAGTTAGTGTCTAGAGAGCAGACAACATGTGGGATCAAGCTTATTTTGTCACTCGCATCGTCCAGCACAATATCAACCCTAAGATGGGGAGCTTTGACTAGATATTTCCGTTGGTGTAAAAGGCCACCTATGCCATTATATGTGGTATTGTGGTGAACTGGGCTAAGGCATTTATGAGCCAACAAATATGCACCAGAGTTGGGACTCGTACGAGCTACATCCCATGCCGTCACCTCTTCACTCACGTTTTTTAGATAGTTCGGAGAGCAGATGCAAAAGTAGGCCCTTGTCTTGTTGGATAGGTCCTCCCTAAGGAGGATGGGGATTAGAGAGGCACCAGTTGAGGTAGGAGCATATGAGGATGTAGGGCAAGGTCAAAAGGCTATAGGGTTACTGAACCTTGTGCTTAGCGAAATTCGTGATGCATAGCTCCAGATCGAGGCTGACTTACGAGAGATTCAAGCTGAGAAACAACACCAGGGTCGCTAGTTCGAGTGTCTATCTGTCATGCTACGCCCTTTTAAGGGTTCTCATAATGCTCGAGCTGTAGTAGGGGATCAAGACCATCTCGTAGCCTGTAGATAGTAGTTAAGAGTTCATAGTCAGTAATATTAGTTTTTCCATCATTTGTTTTTTAGGTTATTTTAGTTGTAAGCATTAGTTATCTCTTTCTTTATAAGAACCGCGTGTGATATAATATGAGATATGTTCCTGTTTTATTACCGTGTTGATTTCCTATATGAGTTTTGACTGTTTTGTATATATAATAGAAGACAATATAAATAGGAAAATCTCATAAAAACTTTTAACTAATGATAAATAAAAAGTAAGGCTGGATGTTTGTAAAATAAAATAGAAAATTAAATTATAAATTATAAATAAATAATGCTTAAACCAAAAAAATTAGGATTTTAGGAAAAATAATAAATTTTAGCAAGCGAAGGAGAAGGTAGGGCTATTGCGAAACTCACAGGTTATTGTCCCTATGTCTTTAAAGCTAAAATTTATAAATATGCTTGTGTATTATTTGTTTTTCTAAAATAAAAGAAAACATTTTTAAAATTAATATGCTAGGGTTAGTCATATACGTTAACTCATTTCCTGAGTCATGATTATGTTAAGATGTGGTTTGATTTATTTTAAATATGCAAAGGTAAATGTTTTGGAAAATTTTGTAAAAAAAATTAAAACTATTTTACAAATGTAATAAAAAGGGAAAAAGACTTTGTACAAAAAAAATGAGAAAATCTCTTATTTTCAAATGCTAGATGCTGAGCATAGGAAGGGCCGATGTATTAATGAAGTGAAATTTTACCGTACGGGAAGGACGACAATATATAAATTATAGATAATAACAAAGGAAAACGTTGTTTTAGCTTTAGAATTTCCATACCTTGTTTACAATAAACAAAATTATATTTTTAAATAATAATTCTATTTTATAAATTTAAAAATAAATCCCATAATGCAAGTTGTACTTGGAAAAGTTGGAAAAGATTCGGAGCAAAAGAGAAGGTTCCAAGGTACAATAGAATACAAAGAAAGGTGGAAATATAAGATTTTTCCATCCAAATTCCTTTTCCAACATAAAGGGGTATATTAAGGAAAGTTACATTTTTAAATTTTTTGGATGTTAGAAATAACGTGTTAGGTATTGAATGCAAAATTGGTTGAACCATACTCCTATCGTAGGAGTGCGGACATTTCTATGTGAAAACAAGAATTCTAATTTTTCATATAGAACCATCGATGTGTGTGTGTGTGTGTGTGTGTCATTTGCATAATGTTTTCAAAATTGTTTTAGAGAATGCATTCGTATAGGAAGCGGCAATTTATAATTATTCGGCATACATTTCATATGTGTTGTGATACACAGTGCACATGTACATGAATGGCCGTAATAATTGGTTGGATAACTTAGAATGATTGTGTGCTACATTACATGATTCAACACTTGAGGAATTTTGGGATAATTCTTTTAAAGGGAGAAGAATGTAATTATATAGTTAAGGGTATGCCTTAGAGGCAATTATGTAATTTATTACATATATCTAACTCAACGACCAATCTTGTTCGAAATCAAAGGTATTATCTTTCTATTATATACTTGATATAATGTGGTTATATTAATTAATTAATTTAATTAAAAGTATATTAAATTGAAAATCCATGAATGATATGTTATGTAGTAGTTACAAAGTGTTGTAACCGTAAGTAATTTATCACAATAAAATAAATATGCCATTTTAAATGTTCCTGGTCAAGATGCATCGAGACTGGATATCGATATATCCGTTAAGACTAGAATACATAACGCTCTTTAAAAGTTGGGTGGTGTATTACTCATGGCTGGTGAGGGCACCTAAAGGTTGCGTACTAACAGTTATTGGATTACTGTGGAATGACTCACCCAATAGTTTTCTACTGGTTAATATAACTAAGGTCAAATAGAAAATATCGATATGACTAATTTACACATTTCTCTCGACTTGAGAATACTTTGGATCTTCAATATGAAAGCTCCACTTTGATTATAGTCAAAACATGGCATGACATTCCATCAAGTGACTATAATTGGATCGATGGAAGTATTGGAAGTGAAGCACTATTCAAGAGAGGTTTTGTCTTCTCAGTTATATGGGGTTAGTATCCCGGTCAACTCAAGTCAACTTAAAGTCAACATCTCTGGCCAGAGCATTTCGGTTAATAATAATTGTTATTATTGAACCAAGGACTTTATGTTTGGACTATAGAGTTGAATATGGACTATACTGGAATTTTGACCATTACCAAATTCCATGAGTCCAAAGTGATATTGTTTGACGAAGAGAATTGATGTAAACAAATGTCACATCCAGGTAATGCTAATTAAACTAAAATTGGATTTTATCAAAACCGAGTAAGCGATAAATTTGGCCATAATGTCACACCACATGTAACACCTTGTAATTTTGCGTTAGTTGTTTAATTAATCAGCTAGTTAATTAATTAGGCTCCGAAAATGAAATTGACCATGAAACTTGCATCATTGCATTCGTGGCAAAATTCTATGCATTTTTCACATTTAGAGTTTTGTGATCAGGGTCTAAATGAAGAAGTTATGGACGAAAAATGAACTTAGAACGAAAACAATTAAAAAAGAAAATTTACATTTATAATTAATCGCCCGAGCCTACAGCCAACTCGTTATTAGGGACGGTCGACCTACAGGGATCAACCAGTGACCAAAGGCAGTCGACCGGTGTCGACCTGGCGGCTACAATATCCATAGAGTGCAACGACTCAGATTTAATATTCTAAATCGTACGGTTTTATTTGATTCTAAAGCCTATGAATACAGGCCTAGCCCTCCCTTCTCTTCTCATATTTTTATGGAGTCAGCAACGAATCTCTGCGACTTCTTCTTCTCCACTTTCTTTTTAAATTATAAAGATATGATATTTGTATCTACATTCATACAAATCGGAGAAGAGTAAAATCTATTAAAACGGAGAAGAGAAGAGAATCAACCATATGCATATTTGAGGTAATTTATATATATCTGTATCTATTTTCTCTCCCAATCCTAAATCTCCTCTTAGATATGTAATTCTAAATTATGTATATACCCTTTTATACATATCTCTAGGATTAAAAAGGATTTAGAGATGAAACAAAAATTCTACTTCAGATCTGGAGATTTGGATCGCTTTTAAAATGTGAGTGGGAAATTTTATAGATTGTTACAATAAGAAAATTGCCCCATTGATGTTTATTTGATTTTTTATGCCTAATTAGATAATTATATGAGTTTAAGCAACAAATTGAGTATGATTTGAATATAATAAATATGGCTTACATATTCTTGTTTATGAATTGATTTAGCATTGTTTATAACTAGATCTGAAATTTATTCTAGATCTGAAATAGGTTATATATTACTGGTATAAATCTGGATTATTACCCTAATCTTATTATAATATAAACTTTTCCATATTTGGAATTGATGTAATTTAGACTTTTTAATATTCGTAAATTAGTTTGATTTATTTCCCTTTTTGAATGATACAACATTTGATCTAACAAGGAATAGATTCAAATAGAAAGAGAAAGAGATGTGTAAAGTATGAATTCATTGTAGTCTACCCTACCTATTTCACTAATAAAAAGAGATGTTCATTTCTTGTAATTTCAAACGGTGTAATCATTTAAATTTTAAAGTTAAATATTTTATTTTGGACTAATTTATGGAAATTATAGGGGATATCCTTTTTGGATATGATCCCAACAATTTAACATGGAAAGGTATATTCCAGTGAAGATATACAATTAGAACATATCTGATAAAAGTAAATATTCGTACATAATTACCGTGCTTATAATAAATTAATAAAAAGCTAATAACGACTCTTGCACGTAATATTCACGTATAGAATAATTAACTAATGGCAAAAGAATTTAAAAGGTTGTAACTCCAATAAATTATAATAAGTATGGGAGTTGCAATAATTTGATAGGGTAAATGGATTAATGGGACTGATAAAAATGGAATAAATATAAAAGGTTACTAATTTGAATTTAATAATCATACATAAATGATTTAGGAAATGTCTGTCGAGGTTTTATGGACAAATTGACATTAATGAGCATTAAACGAGGATTTATGGGTAAATAAATATTTAAGTTAAATCATATTGCCTTAAACAAAAAGGGAATCAGTAATCTAAGTCTAATGTCTACCTAAGACAACATAAATACAGACTTAGGATATTAATTAAACTTAGTGGGTTAGTGATGCGAGGTCAGTAGGGTCACTCGATGGAAGATTCACTACAAGAAAAACCATTTATAGTTGCAAAAATTGGTGGCGTTTCTTTCTAAATGCAACCAAAAAGTATTTCCCTAAAAAATATAAATGCGGCTAAAAAGATTTCACGTTCCAGCTTTGCACCCGTGTAAAGTAAAAAATATTTCATGAATTTTTTTATTTACTGTCACGTTTCCCTTCCTCTTCATTATTTAGAAACTTTTCTCCTCACGCTTTCCTTTTCGCTCCAGCAAAATCTACCTCACCCTCCAACAAAATCCACCTTGCTTCGTTATCATTGTTGCGGTAGACGTCCTTCATTATACTCCTCTCCAAATCGTCGCGGTAGCCCTTCACAGATCTCTCCTCGCGGATTAGGTATGAAATTTTATAAACCGATTTTATGAGTCTACTGGATTTTATATCATTATGTATGGATACTCTATACGAATTTCTACGTAAACCCTATTTGGAATAGTCGATTTAACCCTAATTGGAATAAATCCTAACTGGAATAATTGATTTTATATGATTATGTTCGAGCTATTTTTTTATAAATTTTACTTATATTATAATCATTTCCTATTATGTTAGTGTGATATGCTTGCTTTAATTGTATCCAATTTATGTTATTTTCTTATTTGCATTTACATGGTTTGCCTCTGAAAAAACTACCATTCCTCTTCAAGTTTCTTAACGAAGAGCTTACTTATCCTTTAGAGCTTTTCTTCTTTATAATTCTGGATGAATTCATCATACTCCAACTATTGTTTTTCAATGCTTAGATCTTCTTATTTGATGGGTTTTCAGTTTTGATTAGATCCTCCAAACTCTTCACGCTCGATAGTGATGTAAACGACTGTGATTTTCCTTCGTAGTGTTTTGATAAACCTCTCCTGAAATTCAAATGATTTGTTAGACAACTTGTATATGAAAACTTATGTATACGTGTTATGAATGTTATGATACCATAAATTATTTACGTATGATTAATGTTTTAGACATAAAAAATAAAAAACAAAAGAAAGAAAGAAAGAAATTAAGAAAAAGAAATCTGAACAAAAAAAATGTTCTATATATGAAAAGAAGCAAAATCAGAACACAATTGAACAAAAACTTACTTCAAAGGAAGATGTGAAATGAGAGATGACATATCATAAAGTGATGAATTTGATGATGATAAGGAAGAATTCAAAGAACATGAAGATGAATTCAAATCGTCTATAAAATCTTCATCTTCAGATGAATTTTCACCAATTGAATTGCAGCTATCATCATCATCATCTTCTTCTTCTTCTGATAAAGAGCTCAAATATCCATCATAACCATTGTTTTCTTGATATTCTTCTTCATCACCAATATGAGGATTAATCATATTCCCATGCTTTACTTGTGCCATTGCAAAAGAAACTGTAAGTAAAACTCAGATATAATCTCTATACTTGATTATAATTTTAGAAGCATGTCACTGAATGTTGAAATGAAGCATGTATATTTATATGTATAAAATATACAAATGATAGATAAGAATGAGTTTAAATAAGAAAAACGTATGTATTATTTTTCTATAAATAATTTTCCGGCAGATGCGTTTACATAGTCACATGGAGTTATCTCACTGATACATATCTATATGCGTTATATTTTCAGCAAATATGTCATAATTTCAGTCACCAAATGAAGAAAAACAAATCTATGTAACCTTGTAAACGGGGTTTGATTCATGTGTGCAGTATCCTAAAAATAAAAAACTATCTCTGTTATTTCATTCACCGCAGCACATGCTATCTCTGTTATTATTCATTTTATGTGGTTTATTGTAGTTTATTATCCTTACTATGGGCGTGTTACCAATGTTCCAGATAGTGCATTATTTATAAGATGCTTGGATGTTTTTTTAGGTAATAATTTCAACGTCTAGTTATTTTTTTGATTACAACAGATAACCAATTTATACGTCAAAGATTGGAAACTTATTTGCCTTCATATGTCGAAAATGGAAAAAGACTGGGTTTTTTTAAGCAGGTGATAAAACCATGATTAACTTAATATGTATTTTGAGAATTATAACATATAATCTAATATTAAAGCTCAATTTTTTTATTTGTTTTACTTTTTTCATAGAACTAGTATAGAGTACCGACAAGGAGCAATGAATTTTGTGAATGCTGCAAAGAGGAATGCAAGAAGTGTAGAAATTTTTTTATGCCCTTGCAAGGATTGTCGGAATCTTAATCGTCATGATGAACAAATCATTGTTGAACATTTAATTATAAAAGGAATGGATCCTAAATACATGGGTGGTGTATGGTTTAACCATGGCGAAGAGATAAATGTAGAGAAGAAAACAAATACGTTTGATGTATATGATCTATTCAAGATGATTCACTATGAAGATGAAGATTTTTTGAATCAAGATTTTTTTGATGATGATAGAGATAATGTTAATTCTCAAAGAAAATAGGATGAGTTACTCAAGAACTTGGAAGATGCAGAAACTCCATTATATCCTGGTTGCATAAATCACACAAGATTATCTGCTATCACCGTCTTGTATAATCTTAAATGTGAGGCTGGCTTGTCTTATAGTGGGTTTGATAAGCTTTTAACTGTGCAACATTTATTTCTGCCGAAGGATATCGTGCTTCCCAAAAACTTATATGAAGTAAAGAAATTTATTAGAGCATTCGACAAGGGTTTTGAAAAGATACATGCTTGTGAGAATGACTGTTGCCTTTACAGAAAAGAATACAAAGATTTAGAAAGTTGTCCAAAATGTGGTTCTTCAAGATGGAAGAAAAATCAAGATACTGAAGAGGTTATACAAGGTATTCCAGTTAAAGTATTGAGATACTTTCCAATAATTCCGAGATTTATAAGAATGTATAGATCTCAAAAGATGGCAGAAGATTTAAGATGGCATTTTGATAATACAAGCAACGATGGAAAAATGCATCATCCCGTGGATTCTATGACATGGAAAATGGTGGATGAAAAGTATAAATCTTTTTCATCTGATCCACGCAATCTTAGGCTTGGTCTTGCTACAGATGGATTAAATCCGTTTTCCATGTTGAGTTCGAAATATAGTTGCTGGCCGGTGATGCTTGTGACATACAATCTCTCGCCTATGTTGTGTATGAAGAAGGAAAATATTATGTTAACTTTACTTATTCCAGGCCCAAAGCAACCCGGGAATGATGTTGATGTATATTTGGCGCCTTTGGTGGAAGACTTGCATCATTTGTGGTGCAATGGAGTTGATGCTTATGATGCATTTAGTAAAACTTTGTTTAACTGAATGCAATTTTGCTATGGACGATTAACGATTTTTCGGCTTATGGAAATCTTGCTGGATGTCGTGTGAAGGGGGAAAAGCTTGCCCATTATGTGGTGTCAATACCCATTCTCGTTGGTTGAATCATAGTCGAAAGAGCATCTACATGGGTCATAGAAGATTTCTACCTGCTTCAGATTCATGAAGGAAACAAAAGGCAATGTTTGATAACACCATAGAGAAAGGTAGTGCTCCTAGAATACTAACTAGGAGAAACATTTATGCATTGTTGAAGGATTATCCAAATGATTTTGGAAAAGAAAAAGAAGAGAAAAGTAAGAAGAGAAAGTGTGTTTATGATACAGAAGATGAAGATGATAATATTAACGATTCTACAAAAATGGAGCTATCGAGGTGGAAAAAAAGATCAATTTTCTTTGATTTGCCTTGTTGGAAGGTTAGTGGTTAGTTTATTTATTTTTCATTGTTTTAATAGAAGAAAAACCCAATAATGCGTTATAGTTTTGGTTTTCGCAGGAGCTTCCATTACGTCACAATATAGACGTGATGCGTGTGGAGAAAAACATTGGTGAAAGCCTATTGGGCACGATGTTGCATAGTAATAAATCAAAAGATGGAACCAACTGTAGAAAGGATTTAGAGGATTGGGAAATTCAAAGTGAGCTTCATGCACAACCTCGTGGGAATAAAACATATCTTCCACCGGCTCCATACATGTTGTCAAAATCCGAGAGAAAAATATTTTGCAAAAGATTGTACGATTTCAAAGGATCAGATGGCTACTGTTCAAATTTGAAAAATCGAATTTCGTTGTAGGATTGCAAAATTAGCGGATTGAAGTCACATGATTACCATGTATTAATGCAACAGTTATTGCCAGTAGCATCGAGAGGATTAATGGCAAAGAAGGCAAGAAAAACAATAATTCGCTTATGTTCTTTTTTCAACAAATTATGTCAACGTGTTCTTGATAGAGAGAAGGTAGAACAAATCAATGTTGAGATTATTGAAGTTTTATGTGAGCTTGAAAAATATTTCCCACCATCTTTTTTTGATATAATGGTACATTTATCCATTCATCTTGGAAAAGAAGCACTAACGTGTGAACCGGTTCGTTTTCGTTGGATGTACCCATTCGAAAGATACATGAAGACACTTAAAGACTATGTCAGAAACTATGCATGACTAGAGGGATGTATTGCAGAATCCTATCTTGCAAAAAGAACCCATGATGTTTTTCGATGAATTTTTGAAAAAATTAGGACATATACAGGAGAAAGAAGCTCGAAATGAAGATTATGAAAGCAGTGTAATACTCGAGGGACGTCCGATTTCAATATCCAAGGGAGTTAAACTGTCAGTTAATGAAAAAGAAAGTGCTCACTTAGTCGTGTTAATGAATATGGCTGTGGTGGAACCATTTATAGAGTAAGTGTATGTTATATTGTTTTATATTTTGATGTGTTCGTAATGTTATATATAACTTATAATCAATTATTCAATACTAGTTTGCATTTGGAGGAATTAGAAAAGTTAGACCCACGCATGGCAAAAAAAGTTAGACCCACGCATGACAAAAAATGCGACATTACTTTGGGAAACACATACAAAATTTTTTGCCGATTGGATTAAAAGAAAGGTTAGTTAGATTTCAAATATATTCTTTTTTGACTATTAATCTTACTATAAAATATACATGCTAAATAAAATTTGTTGTAGATACCTATTACCTCCAAGGGTCATGATGACATGTTAAGATGGATTGCTTTTGGTCCGAAGGATGATGCCATGTCTTACAATGGATATATCATCAATGAGCAACGTTTTCATATACAAGATGCAGGGAGAGAAAATCAGAATTGTGGGGTGACTTTTGATGCGACTACTATGTGTAGAGCAAGTGCAAAAGATATGTCCCAAGTGGTTGATGTGGTCACTTACTATGGAATATTGACAGATATAATTTTATTAGATTATCATACGTTTTATATTTCAGTTTTTAAGTGTCGTTGGGCATATAAAGGAAATGGAGTAAAAGTTGATGATGATGGGTTCACTCTTGTTAATTTACAGCAAGCATCGTTTTCACGAGATCCATACAAACTTGCATCTCAAGCAAGACAAGTATTTTATTCAAGAGAGAGTGATGTTTCTAATTGATATGTTGTAATGAAAGCACCATCAAGAAGTTTTAACGATTTAGAGGATCACGATTGCATCGAGGAAGATATCCAAGTCGTGGAAGGTAACGAAATAACCGAAATGGATGATGAAGATGTTAGTTATGTTAGAGAGGATTGCGAAGGCATACTTGAGTAGATTATATGTTCTACTTGAGTAGATTATAAAATTTGTTGTACTATCATTTGAACAATGTATTACAATCAAGTAGTTTCTTTTTCTTGTTTCATGACAGCTTTGACATTTATCACCTTTGTTCTGTCTACTACTCAAGAATCAAAACCTAGCATTAAACCTTACATATATGTCATTTGAAGATGTATGGTCAGCTTCTGATTGAGGATCTTCATTTCTACTCTAGCATGCATCATTTCTACATATAACTCATTTTTTTTCTATTTTAATTTTGTAATATATTTCTTTTTTGTCTGAATCTATTTGGATTTGATATGTCAAATCAAATTTAATATTATGCTTATGTTGAATTTAATTCCATTCCTATGCCAAATTTTCCCTGTTGCATAATTGTCAAAAGATACCCTTTTCCCTTGTAATAACATCTTAATTACACCTTACTTAATTTTGATGAAAAATATTTTTTTTCTCAAAACAAAAGAAGTAATTTGATGTTTATCTTAACTTCCAAAGGATTTCTACTTTAGCTTAGGAAGATGCGCCAAATGGTTTCATGGATGTCAATAGGGTTAGATAGCTTGGGAAGATGTGCCTAAAGGATTTGTACTTTAGCTTGGAAATAATCTATAGTTATCTTTTTGCTGATATAGGAAAAAATTAAATTATGAAGTGGACACATTTATTTTCTAGCATTCGGTGATATTTTTCGGTTATAAGTATTGCATGTTTCTCTTAGTTTAAGTAAATATTTCCTCTCCTTTTTATTTTTCTTTACATAATCATTAGCATATTTTTTCTAGTCTAATAGCGAAAGCTAATGTTTGTTTGATAATCTTCCCTTGACATATGTGGTCCATAATTGGAAGTTGGGCATATTTTGTTGTTTTTTGATAGATTTAGTATGTAACTACAACAGTGTATTCATATTGCTTTATGAGTTATATGATATCAAATTATGATTTGGGCATGTCCTCTCCCAGACTCAGGTCACAAGGCACTGTAAAACTACTTATGTAATACAATTTTTCGACTTTGGAATATTTTCATTTACATAAGGTGCATATTAATACTATCTTTTTTTACACAACATTTATCTACTATATAAAACAAATACTTAAGCATGGTATTGCTTAAAGTACCAAGTATTTGCTCTATATTAATAGATAAATAATATTAAAGAATCGAAACTCAGAAGACAGTGAGCGATAACCAGAGGATAGTGACTGATAAGGTAAGTGGGTAGTTAGTATACATATGTGTTTGTGTGTACTGTGTTTGTGAGGGTTGTCTGACTGTCTGTAGGTGAGTTGGGTTTGTGAATATGCTGTGTACTGTGTGCTTGTGTGAGTTGTGTGTGACTTAGCATTGCTATGTTTTGAGGTTGCAAATTTTGTTGAGTGTGTTGTGCTTTTTTTATTAGATGTTAGGTGCCTTCATTTGTAAATGCAAGCATAGAAAACATATTAATATACATTTACAGAAATTATATGTTTTGATTATTCCATTATTAAGTATTAATGTGATTATTTACAGAGTTTACATTACAGAGTTCATATACATGTATTAATAACTATTGTATTCAAGGTTACATAATAGATACTGTTAACTGTCCTTTATATGAAGTATTCTCAAAATAATTTACTGTTTTTTGTTTGCATTCAAGCTTTGTACATACTCGCAACTAGAGAAAGGCTGATGAGGAATCTCAGAAGTATAAGTCAAAGCGGAAGTATAATCCAAAGAATAAGGTTAAGATTCCAGCTGGTGCTTGCACCGAAAGTGAAGAACCAACAATCAACGCTAAGAAGCAAGCCATTGTTTGCAATGAAGACAAAGAACAAGAGCCACCTGTTACCCCCTCCGACCCAAATGAAGAAGGACTTTGCTCAGAAAATGAAATCCTTCCTGAACAAACTGATGATGCTAAGGGAGAAATTGGGAGAGCAAGTGAAGCTGAATCCAGAATTACATCTCGGAAAAGAGGCGGTAGAGGTCCAGCAAAAGCAAAAAGACTCCCGTTAAGCAGTCAGGATCGAATTGAAGTTGAGTTCAATGATATAGGTATACCAATAAGGAAAGGGTCAGTACATTTATCCTCTTTTCTTGGACCGCTTGTGCGGGAGCTGTTTCCACACACACTTGATGATTGGAGGAATCTAAATGATGAGTTAAAGGTTGTTTTGTGGCAATCGATTCAGGTATGAGTTAAAAATTGTATTTGTTGTTTATACATCTGTTTACAAGTTGCTACGTTGCTACATTGTTACATCACGTATTATAGTTATGGCTGAAAAAAATTGTTTGATGCATACATATGGCTGTTGTTTGATTTTAATATCATGTTTTCATGTATTGTTGCAGATTAGATTTAAACTGGAAGAGGATTGGCAAAGAAAATCTGTATTTCAACAAATGGGAGTAATTTGGAGATCGTCAAAAAGTAAATTGGTTCGAAAATTAAATAAAGTAGAGAACAAAGAGGAAAGACTAAAACTGAAACCTACCAACATCAAAAGCATGAACGAATGGAGAAGGTTTGTGAAGGCGAAAACAAGTCCGGAGTTTAAGGTAACACTATTCACTATTTTATTTGCTAGAACACTTTAAAAGTTAATGATTGGGATCCAATAACACATATGGTTATTTGCACAGCAGAGTTGATTATCATTTTAAAAAGAATAATTTTATTATCCAATAACACATATGGTTTTGTTTTAGTCTCAAAAAAAAGAAAACATTTTGCATTTCATTTGTGTTGCATTTATGTTCACTGTGCATTTTTGTTCTTTGTTCTTGTGTGCATGTCAACTCAACACTTTCCATTTTAACTTTGTTCATTCTGTACACATTTCTTGTTCACTTGAATTTAGTTCAGTTTAGTGCTGTGTGTTTGGTTTTGTATTGTGTTATCTTGCATTAAAAAAATTGTTGGATTTGTTTTCATCTTGCATTGGAATTTTCAACTAGTTTGCTATTACATTTCATTTCCTAGCTTTTGCGTTTCTTTTTCTGTTTTACATTGCTGTTGCATTTCATACTTCAACAAGCTTGCATTGCATATACCCAAAAACAAAAATAAAACAAAAAACATTGCATTGCATCTTAGATTTTAGTTTTCATTTTTACATATCTGTTTCATGTGCTCACTGTTTTCACTTGATATTATGTTTACTGTTTTATTTCATTTGTCTTTTAGTTTCTGATACATTGAATTTTCCTCTACTACAAGCAACTGTTTTCAAGGTTTTGTTCTCTATTTACAAAAAAAAAATATCCATGTTTCTTCTTTACATTGCCTTTATCAAACACTTCTCAAACAACTTCTCTCTGTCACTCTTCACTTCCTCAACCAAGCTGCCAATATCCTATAACAATATATCAACTTCTCTCTGTCACTCTTCACTTTCTCAAACAACGAAGCTTCCATTATCCTATAACAATATATCAACAATATATCTTTCTATTTTACAGAAACGAAGTGAGAAATATTCGGCCCTTAGGGATAAACAACTTGCACACACAACTGGTCGTAAGGGAATGGCTAGATTGACCGAAGACATGGTTAGTTAATTAAGTATAGCTTTATTTAATATTATTTTATACCTGTTCGGTTTTTTATTTAATGTTATCCTAAATTTAGTAAAAAGAAAGTCCAAGTCCATCGTCCATAACTAGAGCTGATGTTTGGATTAAATCTCACATAAAAAAACGGTGAACCGGTGACCGCGGAAGCTGGAAATGCTATTGTAAGTTTTTTTTTATCTGCATATAAAAAATTGTCCGAAAGTACTATAATTTTACCATTGTACATTATCTATTTGTATTTATTTATGTAGAAGGAGATTAAAAAAATTGATAGCCTATCACATTCCGGTTCGTCACAGAATGTCAGTGAAGATGCTCTTGTACATGTACTCGGACAAGATAAACCAGGACAGTTAAGGGCATTGGGAAGGGGTTGCACTTTAACCAAGCTAGCTGTGGCCTAGTCCAAAGATAAACAAGTATCGCAGTGTCGAGAGGAAATAGCAGAAATGAAGAGTATGCTGCAGGTTCTGATGAACCAGAAGGTAAACTATTAAAAGTAATTTATATATGTAAAATTAAAAATTCAAAGCACCATATAATTTAAAATACTAAAAAGAACAAATTTATTCTCTCTCACAAACTTATTATATGTTCTCTTCCATTTTAAGTATGGTCATTTTAGTTTTAGCAACTCAAGTTTATTTTTTTCACTTGTTGGTTTCGGTAGCCATATTGATTTCATCCCATCATTTAAAGCTGTAAAATACATTAAATGATCAAAGTCTATTTAGTAGTTTTCGATAGTCAATTAAACGCCTACATTACATTTAATTGAGTACTTTTAAGATTAAAATATCCTGATATTAGAGCTTTGATGCAGGTTGTAGAAAGTTCGAAAAGGAGCACATCTGAATTGGTAAAAATAATAACTATATTATTCAAGAAATAACATTTAGATTTTAAATTTTGATCCAGTGATTGCAATAATTTTTGGTTGAATAATTGCAGAGCAATGACGATGTATGTTCGATGTTGAATTGGGATGGAAACTGTGAAGTTATTTCCAATGGGAGGGTGTTGTCTAGGGACCCAACTGCGGTTGTCAATGGCATTCATCTCGGACCAAATGTTGTGACCGTTATTGTAGATATTGTGGACAAACCGGATACTTATTTATGAAGGCCTACACCTAAAATGACAGTATTAGCAGACACTGTGAATAAGGTAGTAGCTTGGCCATCAACTTGCATTAAGATGGCGCTGCGAGTAAATTTGAATGACGTTAGTACGGTAAATTTTACACTTCTCATACTAAACTGTTGAATTACACTTCTCCTTGAAACATACTAAAGTTTTAGTTTTAGTTTTTAGATATTAGTACCCCAAATTAATCCATTTGTATGTTTATTTGTTTGTTAAAATCTTAATAAAAATTTGAATAATTATTTTATATTAACAACACTGTCCACAATATTATGGTTGGAATTAGACTTCTCATTTTATAACCTGTGAATGAATTGCTAAGTAATTTGCTAAGTAGAAATTTATTTGTTTGTTAAAATAAACCATCTTTATATTTATTTGTTTGTTAAAATTACACTTCTCATTTTATAACCTGTGAATGATTTGCTAAGTAATTTGCTAAGTAGAAATTTACTTGTTTGTTAAAATAAACCATCTTTATATTTATTTGTTTGTTAAAATTACACTTCTCATTTTTAGAGTAACAACACTGTCCAAGACGACAAATGCAAGATTTATGGTTGGAATGAGGGTGAAGGGGTAGTTGCCGAAGGAAGAGTCTACTCTAGAGAGCCACAATATGTTGTTAATGGTATACCGCTCGGTCCGTCTGCCGTTGTGATTTCGGTCGACAGAGTAATAAATAATGATGCTTATTTGTGGCGATCCACATGTGATATGTCGTGCATTGGACATGCAGTTGGTATTAATTTCTCCCATGAAGTAGCATGGCCAAAATCAAAAGTTGAAGTTGATAAAGAAAATGTAAATGACAGTGTAAATTATGCGACTTCTCCCATGAAATCTACACCCGTGGCCATGAAGAAATCAGAGCATGTAAGTATTAATTTCCAAAATTGAAGAAATTACCTGTGTATGACAGTTTATTTATTATGTGTATGTATATATTCTGCATGATAATCTCTTTTTTTCCAGCCAATTGCAAAGTGGACAAAAGATAGCAAATGCCAATTGATCGATTTGGGTGGAACAAACGTAGCGGCTGAAGGAACTGTTGCATCAACTGATCCGATAACGCTGGTCCATTATCGTCCATTGGGACTTAATACTGTAAAAGTTTGGGTTGATATTGTGAGAGATGAAAATGCAGAACTATGGAGACCAACATCGACATTGACGTGCATGGAAGATGCACTTGGCGTTCCCATAGCTTGGCCAACGGAAAAAGTCATTCTGAAAACAAACTGAAAGGTATATAACTTGTTCATCATAAATGTTTTAAAACTTTGATTCTAATACCCTGACAATATTCCTAGATAATCAACTATAAAAATTAGTTATATTACTCAATAAATATTGGTGTAGAGCTAGAAAGTGATTGAATTGGTGATTGAATGTTGTCATTTTGGCTGAGGTTGCTGATGGAGTTAGGCTAAAATTCAGTGAGGGGGGGGGGGGGTACGGTTTATGTCAAACAGTGGCAGGACTGTCAACTTGTCTTTAATTTTAACTAGGCATATTGTGGATTTTTTTCTATAGTATGAATGGGGAGGGGTTGTTGCAAGGAAGTTGATGGAAACTGTGTTGAAGTAGAGAAGTGATGCTTGTAGTAGACAGAACTATAATCACCGAGGTTGTTTGAACTGAAGCAGTTTGAAGGTGGAACAGTTCAAGTGAAGGTTAAGTTTTTAGAAGTAAGGGTGATATTGGTGGTAGGTTGTTTAAGGGATAGGGAGGGTTGTATTGTTTGTGATTGAGGAAGGAATGATTTTGACTTGGTGTTGAAGTGGAAGTTTAAGGAAGTTGTGATGATGGTTGTTATCAGGTTTGGGTGAGGTTATAGGGAGGAGGAAGTGTTGGCAGTGATGATCCAGAAGTCGGGGAACTGTCGGGGATGTTAGCAGTTTTGTGGTGGAGTTTTGGTGAAGTTGAGATGGTGGACAGTTTGGCTATTGTCGGATTTGGATATGTTGTGGAGTTAGAGTTTGTATTCAAGGGTTTGGTGTTGATATTTTGGCAATGTGTTGTTTGGATGTAGGGTGGTATATGAAGCAAGTGTTAAAGAGGAGTGACTGGAAGATTGAAGGGGAGATTGTTGAGTGGTCGAAGATGATTGAAGTGTGGTCGAAGTGCATTTGTATTGAACTGTAGATATATGCAATGCACGAAAGGTTAGGTTGCAGTAGGTCTGTTGAGTGATCAGAGGAGTTGCGGTTAGGTTTCAGAAGCACGGTGGTTTGATTGTACCAGTGACGAAGAACAGGGAAGATGGGCGAGTTGTTTGGCAGGTTTGAATTTTTTTTGGTTGTGTTGTGGGAGAGTTGTGGGTATGGTTGGAAGTTTGTGTCAAATATGATTGTGAGGAAGTTTTGGTGGAGAAGTTGACTGTGTTGTGTTAGAAGTTGGTGTGAACAAGTAGTGTACAGGCAGAGGGAATGAAGGAAGGAAATGGGGATGTTATCAGGTGAACTTGCTGTTTTGAATGGAGTGCATGGTTGAAGGGGATGGTTGTCGTATGGCAAGTCTAGTGCACTGACTTCACAAATATGATGTAAAAGTTGTTGGACGATTACAATGTGCTCACGTCAGTGGTTAATACGCAGAGGCATATTTGTTTGAAGTATTATAGTCTAAGGACTTCTATATTTGTCCATTTTTGATCTTTGATACCTTCACCTCACAAATATTTAGTAACATGATTATTATTGTTTACAGGTAGATAAACGTTTGTAAAGAATTCAAGCAGCAGCAGTGGTTTTTGGTATTGTAGCAGCACATGTATGTAGTTAGGTTGATTAAAAATGTTATGAAACTATTATGAAACTAGTATGTATGGTAGCAGCACTACTTTAGCTGCATGTACTATTATGAAACTGTTTATGGTAGTTTGGTTGTGTAAACGTACGTATGGTTAACCTTTTGTCTTGACACTGATGTTATGATATAGTGGTAATTATGTAATTGCTTTTGTTTGTGTTATTGTGGTTCATTGAATGTGTTATTTTTGAATGTGTATGTGTTTATATATTACGTTATTGTATAAGTTTTGAAGTACTTGAATTGGAGGCGAAATCAGATGTAGTCGTGGAACAGCAGGCAATAAAAGCGAAACATACGGTGGCGGAGAAAAACGGCACCAAAAATATTTTTTGTAGCGTTTAGAAAGCGCTACAGAATCAGCAATTATAGTAACTCAGATAATCTCCATGGCATTCAAAAAACGCTGCAAAAAATAATAATAAGTGCAACAAAAAAATAAGATAGTAAACGACACCTTTTCGGGGGCGTTTCTTAAATGCTGTAAAAGAGATCTTTAGTAACATTTAAAACGCTACCAAAAATTCATTTATAGTGGCGTTAAAATAAATGCAACAAAAAATCATGGATTTTTAATCGCATGTTTTCTAGCGGCGTTTATCAAAACGCCACCAAAACTTTTTGTAGCGTTTTTTGAGCGCCGCTAAAAATCAAATTTCTTATAGTGATTGCCCTTCATTTTGAGGCTACTAGTAGTCGGGTGTACTTAATACTGATGTGAGATATCATTATGTGATAACGTTAGAGGTTGGGCTTGTTTTCTTAATTGGGAAGTATTAAATGACCCAACTTTGGAATTAGGAGCAGTAAGGGATATCTCCATAGGGGTTCGTTTCTGGTTTAAGGTCTTAAGTGGTTGAAGGGTCTGTCTGTCTCCTTTATGGAAGTTCTAAGTAACCTAGTGAGATTCTAAATAAACGAATAAAGATGTCTCTAAAAGAGTTTACTTCAATGTTGAGGTCTTGAGTGGCCGAAGGGTCCTCCTCCCTACCAAAAGAAGTAACCTAATGAGATGTCATAATTGTAATTAAGAGTGACAGTGGATATCTCAAGAAAGGTTTGCTTTAGATTTTGGATCCCAAGTGATTATATGGTCCTTCTCTTTCCTACAAAATAAATATTAAGTAGCACAATGAGATTTCCAAGCAATGACAGCTAGATAGTACCGTTGAGGAGCATGCTTCTAGAAATAGGTCTTAAATGACGGGGTCTGCCTATTTTCCAGTTCGAAGTATTAAGTGACTTGGGTACAGTCTCTTACATTGCTAAGGCCATAATAATAATAGTATTGTTTAGGAGCACACCTTGCGGTTATGTCTTAAATGATGAGGTCTGCCTGAGTTAAGGTCTTAAATGATTAAAGTCTACCTTTTTTCTAAGAAAAGGTATTAAGTAGCTTGGGTATTATTTATTACATGGCTATATTTTTATCGGTGATAGATGCAATAATAGTTGGACATTTAACATTAAATGTCGGAAGCCTTAAATAGTGGTTAGAGGTCTTGTAGCTAGGACCCACCGACCATTGACAACATTGTTAGGAAACCATCTTGGGAATAGGTCTTAAATGACAGGGTCTACCTTGATTAAGGTCTTAAAAGGCAGATTCTGCCAATTTCTATTTTAAAAAGTATTGTAGAAGCCCACTTCATATTTATAAGTATTAAGAGACAAATGGGTTTGGAAGTATTGGGTGGCTGATATGGCTTCATTAGTATTTCATACCTTAGGAAGAGATAAGTAAGTAATCGTGTGTGCAATACAAGGTTAGATTAGAATTGCTAACCTTAATGGACATAACAATTAAATGGAAACCAATCGGTATAAGTATAAGTTATGGACAATTTATATTTTTCCAATCACCAAAACGTTGTTTCGACTCCCTCCTCATTACAACCCATAGGATAGAATTTAGGCAATAGGTCACTAGAGCTGTATATGCTTTGTTTTTGAAGAAGTCTTCTTTCTCTCATGCTCAATGTTGATATGACAATCTGTTATCCAAGGAATACCATTAGTTCTAAGGTATTGGTCATAATCAGTATTCTTATCCTATTATTGTTTCCGCTATGAATTTAGATTTCTAACGATCTTTGAGAATGCTTACGCTTATTCATAGGTACCAAATCCAATGATATGTGCTTTGATGGACTTGGGTTTCATTTTTGTTGGAATTTAGACCCATTAAGGTGCGTGCAGTTATATTTTGTATTAGAGCCTAGGTTAGTAGATCAGAGGGATTAGGATAAATTGAGAGAACGTATTCGTACTTTCCTATCTAGTAATATCATACTTTTACGCTTGATTCTAAGATTTCTGATTATAGAAGTAGTTGTAGTTCCACTCCAAGGAATGAGCAAAGCAACCATGTTTTAGAAATATTATTAAGTTAAGATATTCACGATTACATCGAAGTACCCCATGGAGTGCAGGCGATGTGTAAAGCGATGTTGATGAAGAGCATGAGTACGACATATAGTTGAATCCTGGAGATTGGAGGTGTTCGACTTGACGGTTGAGACTCTAGCTACCTTGTGATTTTGGATTTTGAGTTCCAGTTGGAGACACAATTATTCCAAATGAATGGGAAATTAGAGTCTGTATGTCGCAATCGTTCGAAAGTAAGTTTTGCTAGAGTGCATTCATTGATCATCTCTTTGATGGCAAAATGGATTTTTATTTGAAAATTAATGTCAATTCCATAGTCTAAAACCTATGAGTGAATTTTTATAAAGTATATTTTGGAAATGCCTTAGATTTTGGAAAAAGAATTTTCAAAGGATTTCTTTTCCTAAAGATTTATTTTGAAAATTTTGTTTCAGGAAAGCTTTCAAAATTTAATTTTCATCGAGACATATATACCACTAAGTTGGCCATGTCACGGAATTCTTATTTTATAAAAGATTAATTTTTGAAATCCTTATATATATATATATATATATATATATATATATATATATATATATATATATATATATCAATAAAGGATTGATTTTGGCAAGAAAATATTATTCCAATTTGGGAAATTTGTGTTTTAAAAGAAGGTTTTTGGAACCTTAAAATACTTATGTATAAATTTAACTTTTAAGGGAATTTTTGCTATGAAATGGTTTCTATTATTTAGAAACAAGTATAAAGGAGCATATATTTAGCTCAGTGATTTTTTGGTCTATATTTTTTTTTTAATTTTTCTCTCTTTAAGGTACGGACAAAATAGGGATGGCATCAACTTTATTGGGATATGTAGCATGAAGTGTTATTGAACCCACTAAAGAAATAATTCTGTGCGAAGTAGGAATGAAATAGCAGATAGAATATTTTTGGATTATTTGAAGTGTGGTCGGTTGCAAAAGCTTTTTGCTGAGGCTATTGCAATCTTGCCAAGGAAGGTTCTACACGGTAAAGTGGATACCGTCGTGTGAAAGGTAGAATTTTTCTTAATGTGTTAAGCTGAAGATAGTGTGCCAGTCATTAGAGAATTAATTAATTTAACCGGCCATATTGGATCCAGGTCCAGTCCACGCCCAAATTTGCGCTAGCGATCAACCAGTTGACCTAATAGCGGTCGATCGCTAGGTGGATCCGGGTCAAACCAAAACTTGCAACACGACTATAGGTCATGTCTAAACCTTCAGCCACTGCACCCCTTCACTCTCTTCCTCCATTTCAATATTTTTAGCCGAACCCATTTCCACCTCCCATTTCCTTCGCTTAACCAAAGCCTCTCTCCTCCATTCCTCCACCAACCGACACCAAAGTCCTTACACATCAGATCTTGCCCCCACCACTACTCTGGGTCTAAACCCTTTTCTTCCTTTTTCCAACCGCCATGCATCAGTTACTCGTCCTCTCATCATCCGGGCCTTACTCTGTAAGAAGCCGCTTGGCTTGATAGGAGTGCGCAGAAGATCACCATTTATCATGGAACGACGGACTTTGATTTCCTTCGTAGTCGACCAGTGAAGTTCGGAGATTTCGCTGCTCTTGGGCTTGGAGAGCTTTTCATCGCGACATGACTTGCATCGATCCTCTACTTCGAGACTTATGAGCGGGAATATTACCTATGCAACATCCATCTGCACAAATGGCATAGAATTTTGATGATGGCAATAGCTACATCGAGTCAACGTGAAAGGATCTCGAAAAGAGATAATGATGATGATATAGCTAGGATTTTAGAGATATCTGTAGCATGCGTAGATTTGGATGATATAGAAATGATTGATCCTGAGATTCTACAGTGGATCCATTTTGAGAATATCGGTGATTGGAGGACCGACAATTTGTAACGATGGCCCATCTCGTCATGTGCATCATTCGGCACAACATCATTCTGAAGATGGGAAGCTTTGACCACATTTGCATCTCGGTGCGGAAAGCTGCTTATGCTATAATTGGCAATGTATCTGTCAATTGGGCTCGTATCTTGATGCTCCATATGGTCGATCAGGGAGGTGGTATCTTGACGACTAACTTTCTATATTGCCATTGCTCACCCGAATGTTTAGGCATTATAGGGTAAATTTGAGCGGAAAGCCAATAGTGAGGAAGGTCCCTCCCACCATCGACCGGACCACCATTAAGAGGATGAATATTCTTTACCACTTGTCACACCACCTGTACCAGCACTAGCAGTAGGGGATAGCTCATGGTGCCGAGGGTTACATGAGTCCCGAGCTTGTTGTTATCTGTTAGGTTTATATAAAGCTTTGAGATATTAGGATGGATTAGAAATGCGAGGGGCATGAGATTAGGTGCATAGTCTCCATGCTACGACCATTCCGTGGTCGCGGCAATGGCTCGTGCTCTAGCCATGGAATGACAACCTTTACACGGTTCTTAAGTGGTATTTATTTAGGATTGTTGTATCCTTTTATTTCCATCGTTTGTTCTTTTCTTTTGGGTTACACATGATATTATGAGTTTCTATTCACTTTTTGTGTTATTGTTTCTAGATATGCAAAACGGTCATATATATATATGCATAGTAAAGACACAATATAAATATGAAAATCTCATAAAGATACTTAACTAACATTAAATGTAATATAAGAATGGAAATTTGGAATAGTTGAAAATTTTAGCAAAGGACATGATAAAGTTGTTTCGATATCATGGGTCATTGCACATGTTCCTTAAAAGCTAAATTTTTTGAATACTAGATGTGTTGACATTTTTAAATAAAATGTCAAATTTTTGGGTAAAGGTTAATTATAGAATTTTGAAATTTGGTTTATGCGTTTAGCACATAACCGACTTCCGACTGCACTGAAATTGTGCCTTGATTTATGAAATTTTTTGAGAAAAAAATATTTTGAAAATTTCCCCTCGATTTGAAAAGTTCCCTTTTGAAAAAAAAGTAAGAAAAGGTTTTGTATTTTAGTTATTTTTGACTCTTAAATTATTTTAGAGTTTTTGTTCAAAATTTTATTTCAAGGGAAAATGCGTGTCTAAATATTTTGGAATTTATTTTTCACATGACGTACAAAATTTGAAAGTAAAAAAGATTTTTGTGAAAACTTTGATTTTGGAGACCATATGCTAGGCGTAAGGAAGGCAAACAGAGTTAGAATTTGCGAATTTAGCGGTGCAGTAGGGTCGATGATACGATAAATGCAAGCGATAATAAAGAAAAAGCTGTTTTAGGCTTGGATTTTTATTTCCATACATTATGACAACGTGTACAAGTCTATTTTAGATTTAATTCCCTTTTAACGCTTGAAAGTAAGCCTCCTTATGCATTCTGTGCGAGGAAAATTTGGAGTAAATTCGGGACAACAAAGAAATTTTAACTGTACTACAGGATTGGTAAGATTATACTATGGTAAGAATGTTAAATTCTCCACTTAAGTTCCTTTTTTGGCATAGGAGTAAAGTTGAGTATATGATTTTTTGATGTGTTAGATTATTGGATTGTAGAAAGTGGATGCAAATTTTTTTGCTTCATACTTCTATTTGTAGGAGCATGAGTGTTTTGGTTGAAAAGATTTTTCTAAAAGCTGCATATATGTAGAACTTCCAGTGCGTATACATAGGTTGTTTGCATCATGTTTTCAAAAGAAATGTATTCATATAGGAGAATCCAATTAAGAATTATCCTGCACACATATTTTCTATGTGGTTATACAGTAATACATTATGTATTTGTGCATGTTTGGTTGCAAAATTGGCCGTACACTTAGTGGTTGTGTAGTTTAGGGTTACTAGGAGCTAAAACCATAACTTAGTCATTAGTGAAAATTTCGAGGACGAAATTCTTTTTAAGGGGAAGAATGTTACACTCCGTAAGTTGACGTTAGTTATTTAGTTAATTAGTTAGTTAACCAGGCTCTGAAAATAGAATCTATGCAAACGATGGACTTTGACCATGAAACTCGCACCAATGCATTCATGGTGAAATTTTGGATAACTTTAATATTTGGAGTTTTACGATCGGAGTCCAAACGAAGAAGTTACGGACAAAAAACGAATTCGGAATGAAAGTAATTAAAAAAGAAAAATTAAAGTTTATAATTAATCACACGGGCTAACATGCCGACCCGTTATTGGGGATGGTCGACTACCAGCGGTTGACCGATCACCCAAAGGCGGTCGACTGGTGGCAACCTGGTGGTTACAATAATCCTTGGTCGCTACGACCCGAATTTAATATTTACATTGTACGATTCTGATTGATTCTAGTGCTTATATATTCAGGCCTAACCCTCCCTTTTCTTCTCATATTTTTATGCAGGTAGTAGCTAAGCTCTGCCACTTCTCCTTCTCCATTTTCTTTTGTAAATTATAAAGAAAAGATATTTGTATCTACATACAAATTAGAGAAGAGTAGAAATCTAATAAAAAGGAGAAGAGAAGAGAATCAACCATATGCGTATTTGAGGTAATTTATATATTTTTATATATTCGTATCTATTTTCTCTCTCAATCCCAAATCTCTTCTCAGATCTGCAATTCTATTATATGCATATACTCTTTTATACATATCTCTCGGATTAAAATGTATTTGGAGATGAAACATGGGTTCTACTTCATATTTGGAGATTTGGATTGCTTTTAGAAGGTGGGTGGGAAATTTTATAGAATCTTATAATATGAAAATTATCCCGTTGATGTTTATTTGATTTTTTATGCCAAATTGGATAATTGTATATGAGTTGTAGGCATCAAATTGAGTATGATTTGAATATAATAAACATCATCTACCTATTCTTGTTTTTGAATTGATTTAGAATTGTTTATAACTTAATCTGGAAATCAGTCCCAAAAGCATGAACTTAGGATATTGATTTGAATAAAATTTGTTCCAGATATTTATCAATTAGTTTAGTTTGATTTGAATAAAATTTGTCCCAAAATCATTAAATTATTTCCATACATTATCGACAACGTGCACAAGTCCCAAAAGCCTAACCCTAATCTTGTTAGAATATAAACTTTTTTATATTTGGAATTTTTGGAATTTAGATCCATTTAATATTTGTCAATTAGTTTGGTTTCTTTCTCTTGTTAAAAGGTACAATGTTTGATCTAACAAGGAATATATGCAAATATAAGGAGAAAGAGACGTGTAAAATATGAATTCATTGTAGTTTACACTATTATTTCAATAATAAAAAGAAATGGTTATTCCTTATAATTTCAAATGATGCAATCTTTTATATTTAACGTTAAATCTTTTATTTTAGACTAATTTTTGGAAATTATAATGGATATTCTTTTTAGATATGATCCTAACAATTTAACATGGAAAATTATATTACAGTGAAGATATATAATTAGAACATATTTGATAAAAGCAAATATTCATACATGATTACTGTGCTTATGATAATTAAATAAAAAGCTAATAACGATGCTTGTATGTAATATTCGCATTTATACTAATTAATTAATGGGAAAAGAATTTTAAAAGGTTGTAACTCCAATAAAAGGTAATACATATGGGAGTTCCAATAATTTGATAGGGAAAATGGATTAACGGGACCGATAAAAATGGAATAGATATAAAAGGTTACTAATTTGAAATTAGTAATCCTATATAATTGTCTTAGGAAATGTCCGTTAGGATTTTATAGACAAATGACATTTATGAGCATTAAACAGGGGTTTATGGATAGATGAATATCTAAGGTAAATCTTATTTCCTTAGATAAAAATGGAATTAGTATGTTAAGTCCAATGTCTACCTAAGATAATATAAAGAAAGACCTAGGACGGTTGATTGGACGTAGTGGGTTAGTGATGAGAGGTCTGTAGAGTCACTCGATAGAAGACTGCCCCTCACTTTGAGGCTACCAGCAGTCGGCTGTATGTACTACTAATGTAAGATATCATTAATCCTAAGACCCTTGACGACGTGAGAGATTTGACTTGCTTTCTAAGTATTAAACCGTCCAGATTTAGAATTGGGAGAGGCGAGGGATATTTCCATAGGGGTTCGCTTCTGGTTTGAGGTCTAAAGTGACAGAAGGGTCTGCCTCTCTCCTAAATGGAAGTATTAAGTAACGTAGTCAGATTCTTAATAAATAAATAAGAAATCTCTAAAATGGGTTACTTCAATGTTGAGGTCTTAAGTAGCTGAAGGGTTCGCCTCCCTACTAAAATAAGTAACCAAATGGGATGTCATGTTTATAATTAAGGGTGATATTGGATTTCTCGAGGAAGGTTTGTTTTAGGTTTGGGGTCATAAGTGACTGCAAAGTCCTCCTCTTTCCTATAAAAGAAGTATTAAATACCCTAATGAGATTTCCAAGCAATGATAGCTAGATGGTACCGTTGAGGAGCACGCTTCTGGAAATAGGTTTTAAATGATAGAGTTTGCCTATTTTCCACTTGGAAATACGAAGTGGTTTTGGTACGGTCTCTTACATTGCTAAGGCCATAATAACAATAGTACCTTTTAGGAGCATGCCTTGGGGGTAGATCTAAAAGGATAGGATCTGCCTTAGTTAAGGTCTTAAATGACCAGAGTTTGGCTATTTTTCCAATAAATGGTATTAAGTAGCCGGGGTATTGTTTATTACATCACTATGATTTTATCGACGATAGATACAGTAATAGTAGGACATTAAATGTCGGAAGCCTTAAATAGTGGTGAGAGGTTTTTTTGTTAGGACCAACTGACCATTAACAACATTATTAGGAAACCACCTTGGGAATATGTCTTAAATGATGGGTCTACCTTGATTAAGATATTAAATGGCAGAGTCTACCTATTTCTCTTTCAAAAAGTATTATAGAAGCCCGTTCATATTTAAAATTATTAAGTGGAGAATGGATTTGGAAGTATTAGGTGGTTGGTATGGCTTCATTAGTTTTTCATACTTAGTGGACATTATTAAGTGGCGAATGGGTTTGGGAGTAATTTTGTGTGCAATACAAGGTTATATTAGAATTTCTAACCTTAGTGGACATAACAATTAAATGGAAACCAATCAGTATAAGTTTATATTATGGACAGTTTATATTTTTCTAGTGACCAGAATGTTTTTCTGACCCCTTCCTCATTACAACCCTTAGGACATAATTTAAAGGAACGAGTCACCGAAGCTGGATGTGCTTTGTTGTTGGAGAAGTCTTCTTTCTGTCATGCTCGATGCTGATCTAACAGTCAACTATCCAAGGAATACTAATAGTTATAAGATAGCGGTCATAATTTGTATCCATATTCTATTATTGTTTCTGCTATGAGTTTAGATTTCTATCAATCTCTGATAATGCTCATGCTTATTTGCGGGTACCAAATTCAATAATCTGTACTTTGACGAACTTGCGTTTTGATTTTTATCGAAATTTAGGCCCAATAAGGTGCAGGTTGTTACATCACCTGCTAAGTGACGTATGAACGTTAGCGTTCGAATAGTTTGATGTTTATCGCCGATCGAATTTACATCCAAGAGTCACACAACCAAAATGATGAATTATCTTTAGAACAACAAATTAATTAGTTTGTAATTTTCATAAATTAATCAAATTAATTAATATTTTTGAAATATTAATTATAAAATTTGTATATGATTTGAGAAACAAACATTGCTATGTGTATGTGTGTGTGTATTTAATAGTGATAAATATATCGATCTATATGTGATGCCGATAAAAGATTAAATATAATTGTATATATTTAATTTAGGTTAAAATGGGCTAATGGCTCATGATGTTTTGAAAGAAAAGTCAGCTAGTTTAGCATGGATTATGGGCTTCTAAAACAAGGGTTATAGGCTTGGAGATGCATGGTTAGGATTAAGTCAGAAGGAGTACTAGATACTTACCTATTTTCTCTCTTATTCAACCATTCAAATAATGATCTGAAACCGTAATTTTTACTTTTATTGGCCGCCATATCCTTTCTCCTTCCTAGCCAAAATCTATCTCTAAAACAATCTCATCAAATCAAATTCAAGTATAAACTATGGCTATTTGATAGTGAAAAGTCGTTGGTTCCAAGCTAGCAATCTGTCGGATAACGGAACATTCAAAGGAAGAGAATTAACTACTTCAATGTGGACTTAAGGGCACCCATAGTAGGTAACATTTATTTATATATTAAATATATTATCATACCTTTATAATCTGCTAATCATGTACACCTGCATATATATATATACACATATCATTGTTATTTAATTAGTTAGGTGAGATTTTTAATTATAATATTGTTGTCCCAATGGAGATTGGTTATGTGTATAAAATTTAATGTTCATATTCATAATTTATTTGTAATCTGATGCCATAGACTAAAAAAGTTTCTAATTTAATGTTATATATATATATTTTAATTTGTGAATTAATAAACATATACAATATGTATCAAAGCATATATGTTTATTCATACTATATAATATTGATCTAAAATTTTCCTAATACATGTTTATGTTTATTATGAATTAAGTGTCAAAAATAATTTTTATATTATTATTATATATTAATTATCAATATTTAACTAATATATGATTTAATAAATTTATATAAAATTCATAATGTTTCTGAATTATTTTTTATAATTTATAAAATTAATTCATCATGTCAGAAGCTTTTTTAGAAAAAAAATTTCAAATTTTTAGACTTATTTTTATATTTTTCTAAATTAATTTAAATTTTTGCCATTTAACAATTCTTTAATAAAAAATATTATTTAATTCAGAAAATTCTAGGAATTTTTGTAAAATGTCTTCTAAGATTTTCTAAAAAATTAAATTTTGAACTTTTGTTATATAATTATTTTATATCAATTAATTAAGGTCAAAAATATCAATTAATTTTTAATATATGTATATTAGAATATTAAATTCATAATAACTACAAATCTAAGATGATTTCGAATTGGAAAGTTAAATAATTATTTTGCATATATATATATATAATATTATGAAGTAATTTACCATTAATTGTCATATTTACTATTTATATATACATACACACATATATATAATTTAAATAAATAGTTTATTTTAATTTCCAGTATTAAAAAGTTTACTTTATTAAATATATATGTGTGTGTGTTTATAGACACACACACATACATAAATACCATATACATATACGTGTGTGTATATATATATATGGTCATTTGGAATTTATAACTATTTGCACATATGTATAATTGGACAACATACACTACATATAAAATGAGCTAATGTGTCCATTACAATGTAAATTCCAATATCTGTATACGAGCATGTTATACCATGCACATATTATTATGTATATATATATTTATATATTAAGTAAACTCAAAATCAAATAAATTTCATACTACAATTAAAAAATTTAAATAAGATACATGATTTTATTTTAAACTAAATTTAGAAATGTTCTAAATAAATTAGACTTCTTAGGCCCAATAATGATCTAATATGGTAAAATAATTTGAAATTCATCCATATATTCCATTGCAGGCTGGTCTAGTTTCAAAATGGTATCATAGACCAATAGTCCATGTTGTCTAAATTAGTCATGCTAGGGTTTACTATTGAGCTTAAAACCTAAAAGGTTAATATAAATTGGGCCTTGTGTTAAATTCAAAATTGTTTTGAGATTAATAATAAAAGTTTTAAATTTAAAAAGTTAAATTTGAAATAAGAAAAATAATATAAATGTTATAATATAAATTTTCAAAATTGTTTGAAAATTAAAATATAAGATTTTAAATTTAAAAGATAAATTTAAAGTAAGGTATAAAAATATTATAATATTTATAATAAAAATAAAATTTTCAAAATGTATGAAAATTTATAGATTAATTTCGAAAATTTTAAAATTTATTAATTGGATTTATAAAGTAAATTAATTAAATAAGTTAATTAATATACATACATATATATATATATATATATATATATATGTATGTATGTATTTATATATTTATATGCATGTATTATATATTATGATATTTTCAAATGTTTAAATTAACATAAGTAGACATGTATATATATGAATTGAATTTTGAAACCAATATAATTTAATTTAAAAAATTAAATAAATCAATAAATTAAAGGTTAAATAAACAAAATAAAATTAATCAATCGTTAACTTAATTAAATAATTAAAGGTTAATTAATTAAATGAATATACACATATATAGGGTATATGTGCAATACTATAAAGGTTATAGTATGTAACAAATATTTAATATAAATGTTATATTGAAAAACATAATTAAAATGACAATTAATTGAAAAATTGATGAAATAAGATTTAATTAATATAACAATATATAAAAGATTATTATATAGGTAGCATGAAATATAAAGTTATATAATAATAAAACTTATATAATATGAATGTATAAACTAAATGTGGAACATTAAAGAAACTCTAAATAGACTTAAGGGATAAATACATACGTATTGTACGTATACGGTGATTTCAGATGTGTTCGACACTTGAATCACTAAGGTATTTCATATGAAATACATTATTTCCAAATTCAATACCACTTGATATAATATATTGATGATAATGAGTCTTTAATATAAAGTTGTTCTCTATCATTTATATATTAATAGATTACTTGCGTACTCTTTAGTTGTTGAGCTTTTCTCAAGCTAGGAATATTATGTGTAGTACTATTAATATATTGAATAGACAAGGTTAGATAACTGTACATATTTGTTGAGCTTTCCTCAAGGTATACGTATTATACTCAGGCAGTCGCGAAGTGATAGGTCCGAGTGGATAGTCCTAATTATTAAGCTTTCTTCAAGGTAAAGGCTGGACTAGGACAAGGAACCACGGGTTAGGAGTTGTATGAGTTATCTATCGTATATGGAAGTATGATTTGTTAAAATTTCCTCAAGGTCAAATCCCAAGATATACGAGTCATAACACCCACCAGTAAAGTTGAAAGACTTCTATGTTTCGCTTAGGGTTTGGTGAAACATAAAAGACCAGTGGGACCTTATTAGAAAAATGAAATGGTAACATTTAACCTTTCTAATATTATAAGAACATATGCTATATAATGTTATAATAACCTACAATGATTAAATTTATGCATTTAATATGATGATAAAACGTTTATCAGTTAAAATATACAAATGATTTGAGTCAAAGATTGCCAAATAGAAATATAATATATATTTACTAATAAATGCTTCTTGCTTGTTAGGTTTCGATACCCATTCAATTATCTGATTTTACAACTACTAAATACATTCGTAATTTGGTGGCTTACGTATTTATTTGGTTAAGACCGTGTATTGCATTCTATGAGTTTTAAACTTTAAAGCAATATAAGCCTATGGTTATCTATCCGTATCGCATATAAATGTTATATAGGAAATGATCATAGTTCATAATGTACGATACTTCGATGGAGTTAGTTCACTCGAAATAAGGCAATAAACAGTACTGTGAAATTGAGTATTCAATTTGATTGATTATATAAGGATCGTATTGTGTTAAATGTAACACTGGACCAAAACTAAAGGAAAACCTAAGAATTCGATCACCAAAATGTCGGTTTGATTATTTTATATAAGGTGCATCATATATGTTGTCCTTAATGTTAAGGAGGATCAATTGTGTCTTTATAAAGGTTTTTTATAGTGTTGTAGTAAGGGTTTTCTTTTAATTGGTTTGATCGATAAGAAAGAAAAAAATGTACAAGAGTAGATATAATTTAAGGTATAGTTAGGATGAAAAGAGCCAATAGTCGCTTCTACTTCATAAAGAAACAATGGAAATGGGAACTGTAATAATAGTGATTGATACTTAACATTGGAATAAGAAATATGATTTCTATTCCGAAATGTAATTTTATATAATTGTTTCTATGAGATTTATTTCTTTGAGTTTAAGATATTTGATCAAAGAACTCTCAACCATAAACTAGTTGCAGTATATGAAATAAATAATTTATATTAAGTGAATGATGGAATTTCAAATTCAGTATGCTATTATAGTAGTGGAGGAAATATTGGTAGCAGGCTATATATCACTTATTTATTGCATCGAATTACGAAAATTGTTTTCGTGAAACATACCGAATATTATTTATGAAATAATGATATTGTTCGGTATCGACTAAAAAAATAGGCATAGCTATATTACAATATGAATATTATTTATGAAATAAAACTATAACGTGATATCTGTTTTCATAACAATGGTGATGCATTGGAATACACAGAAGTATCCAATATAATTTACAGTTATTTTGGAATTATAGATTAAGCCATAGATTTTCAAAAATAATTTTATTATATAATTATAAATCATACGAAACTGGTTACCCATTCAATGGGAGCATCATTAGAGTTAATGAACTCTTCAAATTGATACATATAAGTGTATGTAGTCATAAGTCTATTAATACCAAAATGGTTATATGTACTTCATCATTTTCATAGATGAATTATTGCCGACATCGACATGTGTATTCGATACACATATAGTATGTCTATGGTAAACTCGTAGATTATAAAACAGAAGTAAATAAAATTAATATGATAGAAATAATTAGTTTTGATCAAATGAGTGAGCGTATTGGAAAGAGTTCCGGACATACCTAAAATGAATAAAGATTCAATCTTAAAAGTCACTCCTCCATATGATACATAATGATGCATCAATAATGATTAATTAGACTTTGTTGGACAATGTACGATTAATTGTAGTGAAGTTGAGTTCATTTCTTTCTAAAAGGCATGTACTTAAGAGTAGTACACTAGGTTAATATTATTTCATCTAAATAACAATTTACAAAGATCCTTAGAATGACCCATTAAGCCAATATTTATACATGAAGACGACCATCAATCTCTCTAAACTTCGGCTGAAGGACCTTCTAGTCCACATGGGCTCACCAAAGGGATCGCTAGGCCCAACTTCCAATGAGGAGGGATCGGTACCAATCCCTTCATCGGTCGATTTTTAGGCAATGATCCCTATGGTGGCTTCTGCATGCTAAAATATGTTTTCCCTTCAATTCTCATGTCATTTGTACCCCTGGAGCTTGATTTATTGTTCAATCTTTGACTTGATATCCCTTATGCACACAGTCGAACCCTCTACAAGTTTGTATGCCGATCCCTCAAAGTTTGTTTTTATGATGTGCGATCCGTAGGGTCCACATACCCTCCCTTCCAAATTTCATAGGCTTTGGAGTTGTAAATCCCGAGATATAGAGTGTTGTATGCACGAATGCACTTGGAACTTGTTGGATGCCGATCCCTCTTTAATATAACCTACCGATCCCTCTCCATCAACCGATCCCTTCCAACTTGCCATGCTATGTCGAACCATTACATTCGTTGAGCCATATTTCATGCTTTGAGCATCCAACATTGTACATCTATCAAATCCTTTCAATTCCGACTTCATATAATCATCTATACTCGACCTTCGAGCCCCACAATCAACATTTTAGAATCATCGGCCTTGATGGCAATCAGATCTAACTTATGTAGCCAGTTCAATATAGCCAGGCTAGAATGCCAGGTAACACTTGCTCTCCGTTAGCACCAAAATTGGTCACTAACTAGCAAGATAAATGAAGAAAGTAAATGGAAAAGGTGGAATAACACAATATAATGCAAAAAGAACGGTAAAAAACAAGAACAAAAGTTTCCTCCACGTTTCTCCAAAAAAGGTCCTCTAAACCTGCCACTCTATTTATAGATGGAGACAGTCTGGTTTCTTTGAGATTGCATCTCTTTCCAGTCCTTTAGGCCCACGACCAAGAGAGTTCGACCCACAACTGATAAGCTAGGAAGACCGACCTAAGCATGTCGACACTTCAAAGCCGACCCGGGCTTTCCTAGGTGTTGAGTCGAAGCAGGCTCAACTCTGGCTCGAAGCAACCTGGACTGCGAATTGAAGTAACTCACTACCTTGCTTATGTGGATACACTCCTTCTTTCCATAATGCCGATCCGAGTTAGCTGAACCGAAGTGACCGAACTAAAGTGGCTGATCTGAAATATCCAATCGGAAGAGACCGATCCGAAGTGACCGATCCGAAGTAGCCGACCCGAGGTAACCAACCCGATCCAAATGTACCGACCCCAAACATAAGTGCTACCTCTAAACGATTATGCCGACTTGAAATCTTCCTCTAATGCCGATCCCTTTTTTACATCGAGCCCTTGCAAACATGCCAACCTCATGCCAAATGATCCTTAGGCCAAAAGCAATACCGATCCCATCCGTGTGTCGAGCCCTAGTAGGTGATTCTCACTAATTCGATGTCGATGACGAGACGACCTAAAGTAAACGCTCTTGTGACTCGAAGTAAACTCCTTCATGACCTGAAGTAGATTAACTCTTTACTCTATTCCATCAACGCTCAACCATAGCATTTACAACTACCGTTATGTTGCCAGGACAATATACCGGATAACATTTGCCCTCCAAAGTATGTCTTGTTGCATACGTGACATGCTTTGAATCTAAGAAATTTAGAGTCTCCAAAAAGAAATCTATCATGTTTCCTGGATAGTCATTATCCTTTAATTTTATCCCTCCATAGTGTCGTATCCCTCTTTGGTCGTCATGACGCTTGGTCGATTCCCAATAGTATAAATTCAGGATTGTATTCCATCAGTGGCCATCTGTGTCCGGTTCTACAGGACTTGTAAGCATCGTCTATCTGATCCAATCTTTTCTTTAATAACTCCAAGTGAAAATTCAATTTCTTTCGATTTTAAGAAGTCGAATTTTTTGAACATACACGTGCACGTTTAGGTACATGTTCTTGCAATTAGCTCCAAGATGCGTTTTATATGTTCATGAGTCGTCACCAATTCCTTCTAGTTTAATTGCAATTCAATTGCAATTCCTTGTTTATATTTTTTTGAAATAGGGGTTATAATCAGCCACTTGATGAGAGGGGACTTCAAGTTCTACATGGATGATGGCCTCGGAGCCATAAGTAAGGGCGAATGGAGTATAGCCACTTGCGGACTCATGAGTGGTTCTGCAAACCCATAATGCTATTGGAAGCTCATTCACCCATTTACCTCTAGTCTTTTCCAAACCTCTCTTCAGAATAGACTTTATAATTTTGTTCATAGCTTCTACTTTTCCATTTGCTTGAGGGCGAGCAAATACTGCAAATCTCTTTTCAATATGATGCCGGCGGTAGAATTTTTCAAATTTAGCACTATCGAATTAGGCTTCTTACCAGTTATAATGGTTTGTGGAAGGTCGTAATGACAGATGACATTTCGGACAATGACGTTGATTATTTTCTTCGTCTTGATCGTGGTTAAAAGTTCTGCATCTACCCATTTGGTGAAGCAACCAATTGCTATGATAGCATATTTTGCATCACCTTTAGGATCGACAAGAAGACGATGATGTCAATCCCCCCAAGTGCCAAATGGCTATGGATTAGCCATTTGAGTAATTTCCATTGATGGGGCTCTTGGAATTTTCGCAAACATCTTGCACTCATCGCATTGTCTAGCGTGATCGGCTGCATCTTGATTGATAGTTGGCTAGTAATACCTGTAGCAGAGTAAATTATTTATTAGGTTTTCCACCTAGTGTAATCGCTGCATTCTTTTTCATGGACTTCTCTCAAGAATCATTTGGTATCACCATAGGTGATACACCAAAGCGGGGGAATGGAGAAAGTCCTTACTATACATGACTTCTTCTTGGATGATTCAGCGTGAAGCTTTAAGAAGGATATGTCATTTTCCATTCCTCCATTCTGGAAGAATTTCTCATTGTAGATAGTCTTTGATAGATGTTATCCATGACCTCTTTTCTGGCTCCGTCTCCAAGATCTAGTCAATCTCCATCTGTCAATGCTTGGAATATTAAGTACTTCAGCTGGGACAAAGTCTATTTTTCTTGCATCCCAGAACTGGCCAGCTTGGCCATTAACTCAGCTTTGTCATTTTATTCTCTGAGGATTTGTGTAATGGTGTGATACTCGAAGTCGGCTAGAAGCTCTTGAACCCGGTCGAGAATGAGTAAGACGATGCCCCTTGGAAAGGTTAACTTCCATGACTTTGCATGCTACTAATCAGGAATCACAAAGGATATGCAAAGTTTCCGCTCCAAGTTCTCTAGAAAGTTTGAGGTTGGCGATCAAAGCTTCATACTTAGCTTCGTTGTTTTTTGTAGGGAAATCAAGTTTCAAGGCATAGCGGATTGATCGTTCCTCATGAGTTATAAAACAACTCCTGCACCAAAACATTGATCATTGGATGCTCCATTCGTCATTCTCCGTCTGTTGGTTGGTCCTCCACTACTCTTCGAGTAGTGGTCTGATGTGATGAATTTAGATATGAGGTTTGCTAATTTCCATACTTGGGTAGCTCTTTGAGGAAAATAAGTGATATAGAATTGGCTCAGTTTGATATTCCATTTGAGTAGTCTTTCAAACATCTCAGGTTATTGTATGCCCTGTCGTAAAGGCTGGTGGGCATAGACGTTAATGGGGCGAGCCTATCAATAGCTTCCTTACATCAAATACTGGTCTTTGGATCCATTTCTCTTCACATAGCATTGCGATGCTTATGGCATGTACTGGCATAGCTACATAGATGTATAAGTTTTTATGATCCAATGGTTTGAATAGGACAAGAGGTCTCTCTAAGTGTGCACTAGAGCTTGAAAAGCATCTATGCAATCCTAAAATCATTCAAAGTTTCTTTTCTATCACCTGATTAGGTCGAAGAAGGGAGTACACTTACCGGTGGCCCTGGAGATGAATCGACATTGGACGGTGACTTTCCTATTTAGGCTCTATACCTTTTTGACAGTCTTTGGTATTTAGATGTTTCGAATTGCTTGAGTCTTCTCGGAATCGGCTTCAATTCCGTGAGAGTCAACGATGAAACCTCGAAATTTCTTGTTGTCGTCGTTTGTCGTCGTGACTCCATGAGCATATCATCCACATATACTTTCGTCAATTGCCTGATCTTGTCTTTGAACATCTTATTGATTAGTCACTAGTAAGTAGCTTCAACATCATTTAGTTCAAATGGCATCACAACGTAATGATATAATCCTGGATCGGTAATGAAGTTGGTGTGCTCCTGGTCGAGGACATGCACCAGGATCTGGTTGTACCCGAAGTACACATCCATAAATGAAAGTAGTTCATATCCAACAGTTGAGTCTACCAGCTGATCGATCTTCGAAAGTGGAAAGCTGTCTTTTGGGCATCTCTTGTTCGAGTCTGAGTAGTCGATGCATGACCACTACTTTCCATTAGCTTCTCTCACAAGAACTGGATTTGATACCCATTTTGGTTAGAAGATGTTGCAAGTAAACTTGCTGGTTTTGAGTTTATCCACCTCCTCTTTAAGTGCAGCGAATCTTTCCTGACCTATGCCACTTTGCTTTTGTTTCACCGGGGACATGCCTTGGGTCCATATTCAATGCATGGATCAAGATAGTTGGTGAAATCGCACGCATACTATAATGGGTCCAAGCAAACATATCAAGATTCATTCAGAGAAAACTAGCTAATTCCTTCAACATCATTACATTGAGTTATGATCCAATCTTCAGTACTCGTGAAGGGTCACCATGGCTGACTGTAATGTCGACTGTCGGTTCAGCGGGTGCAATCTTAGATTCATTGAGTTCAAATATAACTATTTCACGTAACAATCAACATGAAATCTAGTTGGGATGGCCAATGATGATGGTTACTCCAATCGAATCCCAGAGTCTTGTCATGAGTTGCTAAGTCTGATAGTGAAAGGCACTGAATGCTTTGAATAATTATCTACAAATGGCCAAAGATCAGGCTTAGAAGCATGTTGAAGAAAATGTCGAGAAGGGGCTAGCCTCGAGTTGCGTGCAGCTGCATAGCTGGCTCTTGCTTTGAGTTTGAATCTACTTGTATATTCGAGTAACGTGCTTTCCATTTACTGTAATGGCTAACTGTTGCTCTTCGTTCAGGCTGGAATGATAGTCAATTGCCTTTGAGCTTGGGTATCGATTCGACAATTCTACCTTCAGGCATCCTTTAGATCGTAGCCTCGAGTGGTTGTAAACACTATATATAAGTTACAATATTGTGCTACTACAGCCAATTTTGGGACGATCACACTTCTGCTCTCGGTCCTGGGTTGATAAATGTAATACATGGACGGTCGAGTCCCGCCTTAGATATGTTTATACTCCCAACTAAGCTCTAAATACATAGAGTTGATCGTTTAATGGTCGGTTCACATTCATCTTATTTCTCGCTTGTGCCTCCAAGCTTGGGGCATACATCGATAAGTAGGAAGGCAAACCATGTTCAATTTGGCTTTACACTCTTTCCCGTTGAATCGCGGTATCAGGTTGGTTGATGGAAGGATGAATCTCGCCTATCCTGGACTGTGTTTTAGGTTTTCCTTCCAGCGGGAATACTTTGATGCTTCATTAGATTTCGAGGTTGAGTTGGGTACTGAGCGATCAACCACGTCCACTTTAATCCATATTCTGTAATCAGATCTAGGGGTAAAGTTGGCTCAAGTGCAGTCAGGTCATGCTCATCTAGTTTCATACTCCTCCTGACAGATTGAAGAAGGGTGCTGAAGAATTAATGGTCAAGACTTCATGATTTATTTTCATTTCCACACTCTGGTGATTACAGTTTTTCGAGGGACATACAGATCACATCCATTTGTTTTTGGTAAGGATCAATATTGATTCTCGATCGGATGGTATGATATAGCCGATCACTCATTGTTTTGATTGATTTTGTATTGAGGCCTCCTTATAATCGTTTCCTTAAGTTGTAAAGAACACCAAGCCAGAGATATAATGAGTCGTCGTATTTAGCTTTTAGTGATTTGTGTTATCTCGCCTTTTGGCAAGGCCATGACACCAAGGAATTGACTAGAAGCCAAAGACAGTTCATTCCGAAAACCAGTTATGCATAGGTCCACTATGGATGTGGTAAATTTTGTCTGTGTCCGCATCGAGTTACAATTAACATGACATGACAACAAAGCTATGAAAGCCAATGTTTCAAATTTCAAGTCAATCGGAGTTCGTATGCTGAAGATATGATCGATGAAAATCAAGTAATGCTCTCATCGTATCCATCATTCCACCTCCTTCATATCAGTTTCATTTGAATCCATCAGGAAAATCTAGCATTATTCATATCCATTGAGGTAAGTGGCAGTTCATATCCATGATAGGAAGTATCCTTCGTATCAATCAAACATTCATTAGTTTGAATCCATCAAACATGCCTCACTTCGTATCGGTCCGTATTCACCCTGCTTCACATCCATTGTCCACTAACTTATTCGTACCGGTCCACCTATACATGCTATTCGTATCGATCGACCATGGATCGATGTGAATGATACACGATGGATCGATACGAACGACATCCTTGTTGATCTATGCGTAGCAGCGCTTAGGAATACCGATGCGAATCAGAATTGAAGGAAGCGATGTGAATATGAAAAGTTTAAAACCGATACGAAGGAAACCATTACAATAGATACGAATGGCATGGATACGAAGAACATGAATGAGAGCGATACGAAGGAGACACGTGAAGGAGGAAAGACTCGGTCGCTCGGCATGAAAAGTGGATCGATCCTAAAAGTTAGCGCCGCGTCATCAAACATTATGTGCCTTTAAGCGATACGAATAGAAGCTGTGAATGAGAGCGATACGAATTCGACAACCTTCAACAAATCCAAACTTTCATTGATCATAACTCAAGATATACAAGTCCAAATGCCACCAAATTTTCATAGGAGCTTGCGCACAACCCCAAGAATGTACCTGACAAATTTCAACGCCAAAGGACTATTAGCGGATCGATACAAACTCAATTCATATCACTCCCAGATCGAGTCGAAATCACCTGAACTCGATCCCATGGGCCCGCCCACGTGAGAGAAGAAGTCATCCGAGATTTGGGCGAGATATTTGCTGCCTATGCCTATAAATGGTGACCCTGGACCTACAGAAAATGGACTTTTCCCTTCTCTACGCTGAAATTCTGTCAGAATCATTTCTAGATTACTGTTGTACCGTTGTAACCCTTTGTATCAGCGAGTGAAAGTCAATAAAGATCAATCATTTCACAGTGGACGTAGGCATTCCGTCGAACCACTCTAAATTCTTGTGTTTCTGTGCATTTTCTTATCTGTTGATTGGTGTATTTATTAGATTACCTCATTGTGCATATAATTTCTTCATTTTATCTCTTCAAACACATCCGAAGAGTGTTGTGCCCAATTTTGGTACAAACACTTTGGTGCTTTCATCGAGAAAACCCAGTTTTTCTCCTGCTCATTAGATCTAATGCCGATATTGGGTTGCGAAAATCTAAGGAGGAGATCCAGATTTCAAGCCTAGAAGTTCTTCTATCCTATTCAGGTTTATACCAAGTCTAGGAGAGAATTTCGATATCCACCATGGTCAACACAGGACTACTTCAACGATCCAGAAGGACGAGATAGACAGAACCCGACACAACTTCCTCCTATCGACCAGAATGCTTCTGGACCTTTAGATCCACAAGGTCCTGTCACCAGGGAAGAGTTCTAAGTGCTAATGCAAGAGTTGACTCAAAGCTGCCAATAGCATACTAAGCAACTCCATGCCAACTCGGAGTTGACCAACCGATTGAACCATGAAAGATGAAGTAGATCTAAGAGGGATTAGGCTTCTTATTCATCCACTGAAAGTTCAGCCTCTTCTGACTACAATAATAGAGCCACGCGTCTACGACTGGATGGAAGCTATATATAGGCTACTGGACATTAGCGCACATTGAATCTTGGGCAAACGAAGGCTGGCCTATCAACCAGCCATCAGACTGGACCCTCCTCCCGAGGAGGTACTGTTCCTTACCAACCTATTACTTACAACCATGCTGCCGCCGCTGCTGCTGAGTTAGAAGCTGATGCTTGAAACTGAATAGATTCGAACCGTCGCCAACATGAGTATACTCCTGAGCGTAATGTTCCCGAAGACTTAGAACCAAGGAGGCGAGATATGGACCATCGACCGCGACCGGTCCATCCTTGCATTATGGATCCCGACCACACCTTGGTTCAGCATGTCCAAAATGTCCAGATGCCAGACATCCCGACAATGATCCATCAAATGATCCATGAAAGTCAAGGCCTCACTAATGGCGAATGGGGAATCTTCCGGAGTTATACCCTTTTCATCGATAATATTCTTTATGTTGAACCGCCTCGACGATTCAGAATTCCAACTGTACCTGTTTATGAAGGGAGCTCTGACCCTAACAAGAACATTTTGAAGTATGAATGGTTAATTATGCCGTACAAGCTGATGATGCGGTCAAATGCTGAAGTTTCCCGATCTTCCTAAGGGGAATAGTGACCATGTGGTTTACTCGTCTACCACCCCGATCCATCTCATTTTTGACCAGTTGGAAATGAAATTTGTTGAACAGTTCCGCATGCATGTCACAAGACTGAATTATTTAATACCTTGTCTAGTGTCACTCAAGCTCCTGGAGAAACACTCAGATGTTATCTGGAAAGGTTTCATGCTGCATGCGTTGAGATTAGTAATCCCAATGACAACTCAATTCTGATGGCACTGACTAAGGGGATCGATCCCGATTTCGAATTTGGCAACTGGTTGGTCGGAAAACCCCCTGTGTCATTAGACCATTTCTATTCCTAGGCAACTCAGTTCTTACGAGAGGATGCAAAATAGTCTAGGAAAAAGGATGACGCCAGGGCCAGTGTGGAAGGAATCCAGAGCAATGTTGTTGTTAAACAAATTGGGGAGAGTTTTAGAAAGGTGCAGTTAAACATATAAAATAAATAGAATCAACATAAAGGTAATGGAAATCAAAATAGGAAACGGGATCAGAATCATGGGCTATGACGTAGGGCTCCAATGTTTGACATTTATACTCCTCTAAATACATCTTTGGAAAATGTATACTTGCGGACTTGCAATACCATTCTACACAAGAAACCTACTCTGAAGCACTCGTAAGAAAAACAGATTCAAACGGGGAAGTTTGTAGGTTTCATGATAGTTATGGAATAACACGAACTAGTGTCGTTTATTGAGAAGTTAATCCGAGAAAGAAAGTTGGAGCAGTTTATTTGGGTGTCGTAGTCTGGAGGTGCGGGCCCATCGAATCAAAACCAAATACCAAATCAGGCTAGATTGGAGGAATCCGCTCGTACCGGCGGAAGGTTGGTGATTAATACTATTAGTGGTGGTCCTCAACCAACAGGTCGGAGCTCGAAGGAAATGGAGTCGTATGCTAGCTCTATTAGGCATGCGAGCTTCGACTGTTGTAGTAATTTGGAAGACGTGGCTCCGGCCAAACAATAGAAAACGATGATAGACAATATCGTATTTTGAAACAGGGATGCCGACAGAGTCGAAGCCCCAACCATTAATCCACTAGTTATTTCAGCTCATATAGGTCCTACTTGGATGAAGATGATCTTAGTGGAAGTGGAAGTTTAGTGAACATACTTTTTAAGCAAGCTTATGATCAAACGAAGATGAAAGTGAAAGATTTGAAGCCTTGTCAGTCTCGTGTCCATGGCTTTAATGGAAGTGCGACTATACCCACTGGGATGGTGGAGCTACCAGTGGAGTTAGGAGTTGGAGAACGCTGAAGAGTCCGGATATTACAGTTTATTGTATTGGATATAGACTCACCATACAACGCTTTCTTGGCCCAACCAGCCCTAGCTGAGTTTAAGGCTGCTCTTGCCCTTGTTGCCTAACTTTGAAATTCCTTACCGACAATGGAGTTGGAATCGTTTAAGGGGACAAGGCTGTTGGACGAGCCTATTATGTTGCTGAGCCACGAGAGGCGCAATGAAAAGAAAAGGGAAAGGGCATAAGGGAATCTCACAGCGTCTGCTTTGTGGAGAATTGACAGCTCACACCTGGGCTAGGGCCCAGGCACCCCCACCAATTTCCAAGGGATCTTGACCCGAGAGATACCAAAAGTAAGGATGAAGTCAAAGACAAGCAGAACTGATGATCGATGTCTCCATCGATGATAATGATGATTCTAAAATGGTAAAGATCGGATCTCAGCTAACCCAACAGATGAAGGAGGAATTGGTTGGATTTCTCCAGGAAAACTCGATGTTTTGCCTGGATGCATTCCGACATATGTGGGATCTCCCCAGACGTCGTGAGCCACACATTGAATATTGACCCGCTACATGTCCCGGTCAAGCAAAAAAAGGCGTGGTATGGATCCAGAGAGATCTGCCACTCTTAAGGAAGAGGTAGATAAACTCGGGTCAAATGGGTTTATCCGAGATGCGTTATATTCGAAATGGGTGTCCAATCCTGTGTTTGTTATAAAACCTAATAGGGAATGAAGAACATGCGTTGACTACTTAGATTTGAATAAAGCTTGCCTTAAAGACAGTTTTCCACTTTCCCAAATCGATCGGCTTGTAGACTCAACGGCTGGACATGAACTCTTATCCTTCATGGATGCGTATTCTGGCAATAACCAGATACCAATGCACTTGCTCGATCAGGAACATACTAGCTTTTGTCACCGATCTACGACTTTACTGCTACAAAATCATGCCATTTAGACTCAAGAACACCGGGGTAAACTACCAACGGCTAGTTAATCCGATGTTCATTAACTAGATCGGAAAAACTATGGAGGCACATATAGACGACATGCTTGTGAAGTTGCAGTTCTCTACCAATCATATAAAGACCTAGAAATGATGTTCAACATCCTTCGAGAGTACATAATGAAACACAACCCGTTGAAATGTCACTTTGGGGTCGCGTTTGGAAAATTCCTTGGATTTATCGTCAATGCTCGAGGAATCGAAGCCAATCCTTAGAAGATCCGGGCAATCAGAAATCTTGAGACTCCAAGAACTATAAAGCAAGTCCAGAGCCTCAATGAGAAAGTGGCAGCATTGAGCAGATTCATTTCAAAATCCACTGACCCCCTTCTTTGATCTAATAAGAAAAGGGAAACAGAATTTTGAATGGACTATGGAATGCGAGGGCGCATTTCGAGCACTGGCTCAACACCTCTCCATGCCACCCGTTCTGCCAAAGCCTATTTATCATAAGAGATTGGTGTCAGAAAACACAATCAGTGTTGCCCTAATTCGAGAAAAAGACCGATTACACGGCCGGTCTATTATATTAGCAAACGACTGACCGGAGTAGAGAGAAATTATCCGAAGATTGAAACGATGGCTTATTGTCTTGTCATTGCCTCGAGGAAGCTCCGTCCGTATTTCCAAGCTTATGTTATCACTGTATACACCGTGCAGCCATTAAGATAGGTCCTTACTCGGCCTGAGACATTTGATAGGTTACTTAAGTGGAATATCGAGCCGAGTCAGTTTGACATCACCTACACACTAAGGCGCGCGATTCAAGGGCTAGTCCTAATAGACTTCATCGTTGAATTCACTATCCCTGAGGACTTGCCCAAAACTAGTGAATCTCCTAAATATGTCTGGAAGCTACATACTGATGGTGCATCAAATGACTGCTGCTTAAGCGCTGGGTTTGTACTTGAAACTCCTGAAAGCCGATCTATATGCTATGCTTCAATATTCGATTTTCATGAAACCAACAACGAGGCCGAATACGAAGCTATTCTCGCTGGATTAAGGCTAGCCAGAGATTTGAGAATTATTGCTGTAGAGATTTACTGCGATTCACAATTGGTCGTGTGCCAAGTTCGGGGGAGTACCATGCCAAAGACCGAAGGCTGGCTGCTTATCTTGCTTAGGTTCGGGAAATACTGAATTAGTTCAATTATTATGCCATCTACTGCATACCCCGAGAACACAATCAGAAAGCCGATTCTTTGGCAAAGTTAGCCAGTACCGGCGAGGCACAACAAATGGGACTCGTTCCCGTGGAGACATTATCTTCCCAAAGCATTGATCAGGTGGAGAAAGACTGGGTGTTTGAAGTCATTCCTAATAAGGAGTCATGGATAACTCCATTAAGAAACTATCTCGATCATGGGACCCTGCCAAAGCATAAAAATGAAAAAGACAAGTATTTTGAAAGGCTTCGCGGTTCACCATTCATAATGGAGTCATATACAGAAGAGGGCACTCTATTCCTTTACTTCGGTGTACCACCCATAATGAAACCAAATGAGTATTGCATGATGTACAGGAAGGAGAATATGGCGATCACACCGGAGGGTAAGCTCTTGGCAAAAAAGTGCTTCGGTATGGATACTATTGGCCGACTGTAAACTACGACGCATTGGATTACGCCAGGAAATGTGAAAGATGTCAAAAGCATGCTCGGATTCCGAGAGCCCCACCTATCGAAATAACTTAGATGGTCAGTCCCTGGCCATTCGCAGTATGGGGCATCGACATTATTGGTTCTCTACCTCTATTCAAAGGTGGTGTGAAGTATGCCATCAATTTAGTTGATTACTTTACCAAATGGGCGGAAGCTGAGCCCCTTGCTACTATCACAACAAAAAAGGTGATCAACTTTGTGGTACGCAGCATTATCTGTCGTTTTGGTATCCCAAATACCATCATCACCGACAACAGAGCCCAATTCGACAGTGTAGAATTTTAGAATTTCTGTCATCGATTCATATCCAAAAGAAGTTCTCTGTAGTTGCACACCCTCAAGCAAATGGGAAGGTTGATGTGTTAATAAAGTTATAAACTCCATTCTGAAGAAACGACCGAAAAAGGCGGGGGCAAATGGGTTGATGAACTTCTTATGGCCTTATGGGCTTATCGGACAACCCACAAGTCCGCGACAAGCCATACTCCATTTTCTCTTTTCTTCGATTCAGAAGCCATCATTCCAATCGAGACGGAGGTACCTTCTCATCGTGTGACCTATTATGATCCGAAGACAAATGCTATATTAATTGCCGAATCTCTGGAGATGAAAAGCGAGAAGAGGCTGATTTGAGGGCAGCCGCGTACCGAAGTCGAGTCGCCTGATTGTACAATGCCAAGGTCCAACCCCCAACCTTTGAACTCAGCGATCTCGTCCTTAAAAGAATTTACCCAGTTCCTTCACATATGAAACCAATGTCGTAAGGGCCGTATGTTATCGAATGAAGACTCAGAGATGACACATTTATATTATCGACCGTTGATGGTCTCACTTTGTCGAGAGCCTGGAATAGCGAGAGTCTTCGCCGCTACTACACATAACTGACTTTATTTATTCATTCAATCCGCCTTTCATTTGAAATTTTTTGTGCATTTTGAAATTTGAATTTGTAATAAGGTTTTGTCTCGCCTTTTGGCAAGGCCGTGACACCGACACCAAGAGGTTGATTGAAAACCAAAGACAGTTCTCTTCAATTGCCAGTTATGTACAGGTTAGCTATGGATGTCGGTAAATTTTGTCCGAGTTCGTATCGAGCTACAATTGATATGGCACCATAAAAAAGCTATAGAAACCATCATTCCAAATTTCAAGTCAATCGGAGTTCGTATGCTCGAGATATTGATCGATCACGGTTGAGAAATCCAACTCTATTTGTATCCATGCATTTCGTATCTATCCAACATCATCATTTTGTGTCCATCAAAAGGGAACCTGCTTCGTATCGATTTTGTTTGAATCCATCCTAAAACAAGCCTTCATCGTATCCATCAATTATGTTGGTTCGTATCCATCAACATGCACAACAGTTTGTATACATTAACATGCACTGCAGTTTGTATCTATCAAGTGTACCGCTTCGTATCCATAAATGGCTCGCATTTTGTATCGATCCCCATCAACGAAATCGATACGAAACGCATCTGAATTATCAATACATACATGGATACGAGACAACATGCATGTATAGCGGTACGAAATGGCTAACGTGCGAGGCGATACAAAACAATCGATATAAAGGTAGGTATAAAAGATCGATATGAAAGTTGTCATATTAATGGATGCAGAGAATGGATTCGAATGCTATTGGATGGAAGGGTATGAATGGAAGACAAATAAGAAGAAGACACGGTCAAGCGGCACTAAAAATGGATCTCTCCTGCATTTCTAAGACACGTCATCAATACAAAAGCATGGATATGAAGAGAAGAAATGTGGGGCTCTGGATCGATTCAAAACTATTAGCCTACATTGGAAAATAAAAACTGGCATCTGTCATAATTCAGAATCTACGAGTCCAAATGCCACCAAATTTTCATAGGAGCTTACGTACAACCTAATGAATGTTCATGCTAAATTTGGACTCGATTGGATCAAATCTTGATCGATACGAAAATTCATTTGTATCAATCACGGACCGAGTAAAGATGACGTGGGATCGACCGTTTGGGCCCACTCACGTGCCAGAAGAGGTCTTTTGAATCTGAGCGAGATATTTGCATCCTACGCCTGTAAATAGCATCCCAGAATCTACAAAAAAAGGACTTTTTGGCTCTTCTATGTCCAGACTCTGCCAGAATCATCACTACACTTCAATTGTATTATTGTAATCAGTTGTAACTCATTGTAACCAACGAATAAAGATCAACAAAGCAGCAACCCTTCAAAGTGGACGTAGGCTACAAGGCCGAATCACCATAAATCGTGTGTTTCTACCGCTTTTATTTTGAAGTTTTGTGTGTTTTTCATATTTGTGTTCTCTACATACTTACTATCTGAGATTTATGACTAATGGGCGCTTTCATCGACAATTGGGTATTTATGACCAAATTTGGCGCAAATATTTTGGTGCTTTCATTGAGAACGCTAGCATTCAAGGATTCTATAGCTTGGATTTTGGATATGAAGGCTTAAGGACTTGGATCTAGAAAACAATAGAAAGGCAGTCGACAAGAAGACTGAGTACTGAAAGGAGTCGGCATGTAGGGAGTCAGGAGGCTTCCTCAGGAGCGAATCAGGCTCAACCTTCATCACCAGAGACGAGATAGAGATAATGATTGGAGCTATGCATGAAGAGCTTCTAAAATGACAAGAGGAGATGATGCGGAATTTGCTTCGACAAACTGGACAAACTAGAGTGCAGAATCAAGTTAACGCAGCTGCAGGAGATGCTAGAGATAGGAGTCAGAAGCATGGAGCAACCAGAACCCAGAACAGAGCGGGACCATCAGGAGCGGCCCTACATTTAGGGGCACTCCCTAGGAGCATGTTGATCCAACCTCAGAAAGGATACCAAGTGCAGCTGCTCAGCGTGGCATTGATAGAGGAATGGATGCCCGTCCAGAGGAGCATATTCTAGGATTCCCTCGCGAACTCGGGGGGCAGATCGGAGGCAATGGACAAGGACTACAACTTGGCGACGGTGATAGATTGGCGGAGACGGTTAGACGAGCCATGAGAGACGGACTGGTGAATAAAGATTTAGAAGATGTTAACAAGAGTCCCTTCGCTCCCGCAATTAGGCAGGCCATGAATCCATCAGAATTCAGGCTATCGACATAGGAGACACATAATGGAAGGACATATCTAGTTGTTCATCTTACAAGATATATGAGACATATGGAAGTACTGGGGGCATCAGAGGAATACATGGCCCGGTGTTTCCCATTGTATCTGACAGACATAGAAGCATTATGGTTCAGGCAATTGGAAAACAGCTCCGTTAGAACATGGATCGAGCTGGCTGAAAAGTTCATGAGGTAGTTCAGAGTTCACGTCTCGAGGTCCAAGAATGTGATGAGTCTAGCGGAACTGAAGCAGAAGACTGGAGAATCTTTGAGGAACTTCTTAACACAATTTAATGCAGCAGAAGCATTGGTGGATCGCCCAGATCCATCCATGGTCTTAATGGCAACTGTATCTGGCATAGCTGACGAAATAGAGTTCAATAATTCATTAACAAGGAATCCACCTATGGATCTAGGGGAGTTTTATCATGAGGTTGAAGGATTTCTACGATTAGAGGATGCAAATGCTGAGAGAGAAGGAGGAGAGGGAGTTGATGTTTATACAGTCAAAAGCGGAGATCCGCTTGGAAAAGATTAAGGCAAGGACAAAGGAAAACGAAAAGCCGAGGATGCCGGTGATGAATCAAAAAGACCGCGAAAAGAACCGAAATTCACCTCTTATACGGAGCTAAACGAGACTTTAGAACAGATATATCAGGACACCAAGGGGTAGGTTCCTTATCGAAAGCCAATAAGGAGGGATCCGACCAATTATGAGAGGAAATTAGATAAGTCTAACGACTTCTCCCGTATTTAAACCAAGTTCGAGGAGGATGGACCCGTCCATCTAACGACCTCGCTTGTTAACTCAGGGTACATGTGATCCGACCATCCATGATCCTGATACATCTATCATTCCTGAAGTCCGAATGAAATCTGTTAATCAACTAAGTTCCCAGAGTGCAAACTAGAGTATAGACATCAAAATGGGTGTACTCGACCACCCATCGGCTAAATATAAGTCTCCAGAGTGTGGATTGGAGTATAAACACAAACCGGGTGTGAAATGACCACCCATAAGACAACTCCAAGTCCCTAGAGTGCGAATTGGAGTAAAACACAAATCGGGTGTGACTGACCACCCACGAATCAATCTGATTCCCCAGAGTGCGGACGAAATGCTAAATATCAAATAAGTGTGACTGACTGCCTATAAAATAACTTATGTCCTCAGAGCGCGAAAATATCTCTAAACCCTTAGCAGCCATAATCGACCGCCGACATACAAGCACAATCCCCAAAGTGCGGATGCGATCACCGATAGATAAGCGAGTGTGATTCAACCACCCAAACTCGTCATGTTTCAGCCTTGTTTTACAAAGTTAAGCTCGATGTATTAAAGTCGAAAAGTGATTGCTGACCAATCTTTTCATCTTATCCCCAGGACTGGGGGACGAACTTAAATATCAGCTATTGATTGTGATAGTGCAGTATAGAACTTGACTTAACGTTTGATTGTGACCCAAAGCCACAGCTTCAAGACTTAATGACTAAACTCAGGTCTGATTCGAAGACTAAAAATTCACAAGTACATTGAACAGAAGTTCGAATGCTAAAATTCTTAAGCAAATAAGTACAAACTGTGCTGAAGACAAAATGGAATTTTATTTCAACTATTCTTTGAAAAAGAAGGATAAGTACAAAAGTATCCTACATAATCCTACTAGCAGGGGCCGAACCCACATCTATACACGGCCTTCAGGAAACAAAAAGAAATTCCTATATGTCTACTAAAAATGAGGCAAAAAGACATGCCTATTCTCTCACTTTATTCCTTTTCTTCTTCGGTGTAGACTTGCTGGAACTACCGCTCGGATACCTCTTCGATCCCTTGCTTTTTGGCTGCTGATCTCCAGTCGGGGGTATTATGGTAACCTCTTCCTCCAAACTCACATGAATTAGAATACTTCCTGAAGGCGAAGTCAGAGGAATAGGATCGACGTTGGATGACGAAAAAGGCACACCGCTGTCAACAATGGTACCACCGTGAGAAATCATCCGTAAGGGGTTGGACCAGGGCCCGCCATCCCACCTCCAATACCACTAGCCCACGCAGCCGCTTCCGTTTCAGCAATGATCTCGGCTATTATCTCTTCTCCGTGGATGGTCTGGGCATCCACAAGGATGTTACTGGTTGGGCCTGAGGAGCTAACCACAGGTGCACCTCCGCTCATGAAAAATGGCAGATCGGCAAAAGGGTTGCTTTGGTGGCCAAGAAGTTCCTCCATCATCTGCTCATCAAAAGTGAAAGTGCACCCCTATGCCCCATCAGTTAGTGCAGTAGCCATTGTGGTGGTCGCTTCTATTATGAGGGCCTCATGCTCGTGATGCAGCTCTTGGGTTAGAGAGGGCACGACTAATGCAGCTCTTATCACCGAATGAGACAAAGAAAAAATTGTTAGTGATCACTTCGAACGACGCTCCTGACCTTGAATAAGTGCAAGAAATGTTTAGAATTCCTTCCCCAGATTGGCTCGCGGGTGGCGGAGCAGCTTTAGAGACTTGCTCGCGAGCTGGAGACAACTGCGGTTGATTGGGATTGTATGCGAGCACAAATTGAGGATCAACCACAGGAGTAGATTCAGGCAGAGTTGGCATAAGGATTTCAGAACCCGCATCATGGTGCTCAACTCTAGAACCTTCTCCAAGCTCTGGATGCTGAGTACCGAATCTCTACTTTTCATATGTTACAGTGATGTCGTGGAGAACTCTTTTCTCATCTTCATTCAATACCCGATTCTCAAGTTCAAATTCATCAATGGATTTTTCTTGGTGCTCTGCGTTTTCATCTTCCACCATGTGGCACCAAGCATTGTATTGGTGTGGTGGATAATTTTTGAGTCATGTTAGATTTCGATGCTTCAAAACGTTGGCATTGTAAGTGATAAGAAGATCTTCGATGTCAACTTCCAACCTGGTCTCCGCCACCTTCACTTCATTCTCAACCCTGGCTTTGGCTTCTTGAACTTTAAGCGTTGTCGCATCCCTTTCATCCCTAAGCATCACAGCGTGTTTTTATGCTTCCTAGGCAGCTTTGTTTGAGTCGTCTTCCTCTCGGACAACTTCAGCAAGTTTGGCTTTAAACTCCTCAAGCTCTTTGAGTACCCATCTCTTTCGGCCATGCCTATGGTGGTCCGATGTCCCATCTCCTCAACCAGGTCTAAGTATGTTTTCCTCATTTCTTCCATCCTCCGAGTTGCCTCATCCGCCCTTTTATTAGCCCCTATCTCTGAATTTCTCGTGGAATCATTCTCATTATTAAGCATCTAGATTATGTGGTCCTTCTGAGCGAGATCAGTCCTTAATTTTTCGATTGTCTTCGCCCGCTCAAAGGCCACCACTGATACTTTGTCCACGGTCTTCATCCATTCCCGGTATTGGCCATAGACATCATGAATATAGTCATGCATTATTTATTCTGCCTCGATAGGAATTCTCTTTAAGCACGGTGGAAAGATGAAGCCATCCAAGCAGATATTTGAAAAATCTATTTTCAACTTAGCGATTATAGCTGCACCCTCCCAAGTGGGCTCTGTGATGGCTTGTTCAATAACGATGGGAATTTTGGTTTCAGTCCTCCGATGCTGTGGGTTGGCCCTTGGTGCTTGAGAAGTTGGTATTTGACATGAAGGTTCTAATGGTTGTTTACAGAACCAGAGGGTTATGCTGGACCTCGAGGTTGTGGAGAGCGTGACCGATAGCGACGTTTATATTCCCTCTCTCTCTATTCCTCTCCCTTTCATAGCGCTCCCTCTCTTGACTAGAATAACCATGATCGTGGTCTCTATCGGCCTCCAATCTATGGGACTCATGATATGAACTAGATGAATGGCTTCCCGAGCGAAGGCTACCGAGCATGGATTCCTGCATTATCATCGTATCTGTAAAATAAAAGGAGAAGCAGAGTTGGTAATCTCCAAAAATGAATAGCTTATGATTGGAAATCGTGTAGCGCCGTGAGGTTTGCGTATGCATGTGCAACCCCCCGACCAACCGGTTTTATCGGCCATGCTCGAAGAAATTGGCTCACCTAGGTATAAAGAGCTTTGAAGCCCCTCCAATCCAGTGTCTTGTTGGAGTGACACATAATTTGGAATTGGAATGTCTACAAGCCCTTCCAAGGGATTCATAATGTGTTAGGTAGGAGCCTCCGAGATTATAACACCGATAGTAGGCAGGGACACGACTACAGATTTCCACCTTGTAGATTTGTGAAGCTTATAGGCAACCATGTTACCTTTCCTCTTTCCCTGTGAATGTCGAGGACTATTTGATGGCCCGACTATGGGTTCATCTTCGATGGGAGTATCCACTTCATCGCCTTGCTTAACTATTACAATCCCGGGCTCCTTAGCCTCGCCCGTCTTGTCAGGGCTGCCCTAAGGGATCCTTCAAGCCCTATGCTCTAGTCTCGGTCAATTAGCCCAATGGCCCTCAAATTTTCATCCGTAAGCACCAAGTCAATCTCTCTAATCTCACCAGGAACCTCTTGAACAATTTACACTATTTCTTTAAATCAAGCACCTTTGGGTCGTGCAATTGCGGCTGTAAAGGAAAGAAAATGTTAGACTCAACGTTGATTAAAACTATCTCGTTAGTCACCAAAATATTTACGGTACTTACGTTTAACTAGCCACCGTATGGCAAACCCTGGCGAGCACCGGACATAGAACCACTCGGTTTTGAAGTAGCTAAGTCCAGTCCAAGTTCCAATCATGATTTGGCAGTTTCTGGCTCCCTCTAAGAATGTGAAAGAGGGATTATCTCCCCGACTCTTTACACTGAACAAGAATCTGACTTCCTCTGGAGTTGGAGGCCGAAAAAGGTGCTGCATGAAGATAATAAATAAGCTGTTCAACAATGCATATCCATGTGGATGCAACTGTGACAGAGCAATTCCTAAGTAAGATAACACCTCCCGGATATACTGATTGAATGGTGGAAGTGTCCCGATTGTGTAGGAAAATCGATTAAAAGCAGTGTACCCTTCTGGGGGAGTATGCGGCCTGTTATTTGACCCTGGTAACAGGACATCATCCAACGGTAGCCCGTGTCTCAAGAAAATTCTCTCCAACATATCTTCGAAAACATTAGATGGTACAGAATCTTGTGGATTCCTAATAAAGATTGCTCCTGGAACCTTGTCCTAAGCTAGACTTATGAGTTCAGCCGTAATGGCCGGCATCTCTATTATCAGAGGAGGTGGACTATGAACCTCCTGTTGCTTTGAACTCCCGGGTTCCATAACTAATCAACTCATCAAAAACCATCATTAGGTGATAATAAGTCCGTGTGTGCCCTAGAGTGAAGTGCATGAGTGTGTTGTGTAGTGCAATGCTGTATATAATTAATAGAATACTACAAGATATAGAAGAGTGTTTGAATGACGAGACTTTGAAATTCTATCAGAGTGACCGTCATCACTGAACGTCACAACCATGCCATCTAGACTTTGAACACCGATCCAAGTTAAAGTTCATTAAATTTTGTCAAAGTTACAATTCCATCGACGAGCTTCGGGAGGCAGTCAGATATGCAGTGAAAAGATTTAGTTCAGTTATGCAGGGCAGAAGCACATGGAGTCAAATGTTCTAGTGTGCATGAGTTTTGTAATGATCAAAGTTTGAGTTTGTATCGGTCAGTATAAGCCTATTTTATTAACAACCAGGAGCCCGCATTTGTATCGATCATTCTTCAGGATTTCGTATAAGTCACCTAGTACTTATTCGTATTGATTGTGTTTCCATCACTTCGTATCGGTGACTTTGGACCGATACGAAGCTCCATAGCTCCAGACGGATATGAATTTCATACTCGTATCCATCTGTTACAGATCGATATGAAGTTCTTTCCCCAAATCGATATGAATGCGTGATCCCCTTTTCCTTTCCATTGGTAGGAAGTCGAGGCCGAGCTCTTCTTCCATAAGCACTTCATATCCCCACACTTCCTATTCTCCAAAACCACCCAGGCGTCACCTCTGTTGAATATGCGCTTATATGTTTTTGTTTGATGATAATAAACATATATATTCATTTAAATGTATTTGGTAATGTACTATTTTGTTTTTCATAGATTAAATAAATATTTGTTGAATAAAATAAATTACACAGAATTTGAATTTGAATTCAAACAGAACAAGTTACACAGATTTTGAATTCAAACGAATATTTTATTCAAACTAATATTTATTACAATTTTAAATAGTATAATTTCATGCTCTCACTATACATATACATTTTTGATTACAATCACATTTCACATTTACAGTTAACCTCACTACATATCACTCACACTCGTGTTTTTGTCTTCAACTGCATTCCGGTTTGAATCCAGCATCTGAGTAATCTGCAAAAATATTCTCAAACGCAGTAAAATTGAAAGAGAAATATTTTTGAAATTTGAAAGAAACGATGATTTTGAAAACATTGTTTGCCTCAGTTATTTGGGTTGTTCGTCATCATTTTTGACTGTGCAATATCTGTGCATATCAGTATTTTTATCAGGGACAGGCAATTATAAGTGGCTACAGTACACACGTGTACATTCGTATACGTGTGCACTACCTCGCCAACTCGTGTGCAAAAATCAAACAAAAGCACTGTTAACAATTCAGCACAAGGTCAAACCCAAATAACACACGGGATTCAACTCAAGGCAGAATACAAGCTGCAGTATGCCAAAGTGATATAGATACATGCAAATTCGACAAGCAACTGAAGGCAAAAGGTCCAAAGTATCACACATACAAAAAAAAAAAAAACCAAGGCTACACAATGAACTGCATGAAACAGTCATGAACAATACACAGCAGCCCCAAATACCAGTGATGCAACTAAACACAACTCGACTACAACAGCCAGTCCAATGATCAAATGAACTAATGAATGGATGCAAAAACAACAGCTCAGTTTAACAAAATGAAAACTACAGTGATTTCAACAGAAGAGGCCATGACCAAGTGATACAACAGCTACTACCAGATAACTACAAGGCATGAAACCATACTTGACACAGTGGCAACACTAGAAGCACACGAGCTAATGAAGACTGCATGAATCAAGACCACACAGTGCATATATGTCAAACATGAATGCTACGACTTCAAATGAAGACCAACAAGCTACATGATGAACAAGTGCAAACTGAATGTAACAAGCATGAATAGAGTACAGTGTCACTCTCATGTATGCAACAGATAATGAAACAAGTTGCACCAGACCAAGTTCAAGTAAAAGGGCAACATACTAACTTAAACAACAACAATGAACCAGAGCCAAGAATATATGTACAGTATGGCAAATGCAGGTACAAACTATGGTGAATGCAGATACAACATGTCAAAGTAACATAAACAATGCAAACCAAAAATGATACCAGAGAAAGTGAATAGCATGCAAAAGTTATACAAACCCAAAACCAAGACAGGATGCATCATCCTCAAAAGCAGGTTCAAGTAAAAAGTTCAAGCATCAACCAGCACCGAGGATACACTACAATGAATGCAGAGGTGCAGACGACCAGTAGCCAACAACAAGCCTTGATGAAGCTACCTAACATGATTGTCAATAGTATACAAAAATGCAACAGGAACTAATCTTAAGAACTACAAAGACCATGTCAAACACAGTGACACCATTAAGCAATCAACAGTCGAAAATATGCGTGTGACAAAGTCAAATATCACAAATCACGAAATCAAATCAATGCCGTGTGAATCAAGCTACTAGAAATACGAAATTGACAAAGTCAGATCAATCCTCAGCATCAAAGTGTAATCGAACGGCAAAGCAAGAAATTTTGAAGCAATCAGTCGAACGCAAAAATAGGAAATCAAATCCTATAAAAACCCTAATCATCATCGGCATTTATTTCATCGAGTTCAAGCATCAACCAGCAAAGCAAAAGGAGAAAAATACATACCAAAAAAAAAGCAGAACGAACTCGATCCAAAATTGAAGAGCCGTAAGCAAATCGAAGAAAGAAAGGATCGTCAAAGCAATCACGACAACAACCATCTGAACGATCAACGAAGTCGGCGCCTTTAATTTTGCACAAACCCTAATTTTGTTCAGCAAGGAAACGAATGAGATCGAAGCAACCATTTTCAAAGAGGAGTCGGCCGAAGAAATAAAAAAGAATAAAGGGGAAGTTACTCTTATTTTACAGTGGACCGGCCTTATTATTAAAAGGAGGAGTTTTAATTTTAGGGGTTTTAGTTTTTTTTAATAAGGTTTTTTAGTTTGAGCAAAAAATTACGCATTCAAGTTGTATTTTGATTTTTTGCTCCGGTTTAATTTTGAAGTTTGTTTTTTCTTTTCGAGTCGAAGAATTTGTAAATCACCACCTAGGGATTAGGTAGTGTCAGATTGTCTATTTTGAATTAGTTCAGTGAGCAGGGTGTGCGAGTTTGCAAAGTTTTATTGTAGGCGGGAGCAGAGTTTGCGAGTAAACGAAGCTCTATAGGCGGGAGGCAAAGTTTGCGAGTAAACGAAACTCTATAGGCGGGAGCAGGGTGTGCGAGTCTAGTAGAGTGTTTGTGAGCGGGAGCAAATGTTTGCGAGCAGGGTGTGCGAGTCTAGTAGAGTGTTTGTGAGCGGGGGCAAATGTCTGCGAGTCTAGTAGATTGTTTGTAAGCGTGATACTGTTTAATTCTAATAGAAATCTGTGAATGCAGCAGTAGGCAGGGGTTGCCGAAGCTGGGTAAATTTTGTGTGTGATTTACTTTTCTGCATATTTATTTTTCTGTGTATAAAATCGATAAAATTTGCTATAACCCTATTCACCCTCCCTCTAGGGTTAAATCTAGATCCTACAACCTCCATCATTCTCGACCTCGCTCTGGCTCATCTCCATCCTCCACTTCACTAGAGTAGGCCACAATGGAAAATGGAAGGGCCAAGAGTTCGACTCTCATTGTTTTTGCATTGAATTTGTTCAATGGATTACCTAGATTTGACAGTTGGTTTAGAGAATTGGAAGATTGATTCGGTTCGAGGGCGAGAGCAATTTCAATTTCCTCTAATCCGAAGTGACTTGAAAGCAAGAAAAAGTGAGAAAGTGAGAAAAATTCTAAGTACCAAAGCATTTATACTTGGAAAGTGTCTATTCGTCTCCCAGTATAAGCTAACCGGTTGAAACGGCCTACTCCGTCAACCGATAAAAATTGACCTGTTCATATCCATCACGCAACCGAGGCAAAGCACATAGCAAAGGCTAATCGAGTTAATCGTACCCATCGAACACCATGGATATGGAGCTAGTTTAGTATCCATCCACGAACAATCTAAGATGAAGCCTTTCATATCCATTAGTTTATCGATATGAAACACAAGACAAAAGATTATCTGAACCATTCGAACCCAATAAAAATGCATCAATACGAAATGTCTTGCTTGTATCCATTAACCTAAAGCTCACAGAGATTTATGTCCATCAGTAAAAAATGTTTTGGGAAGCCAACCAATTTCGTGTCGATCGGCATCGATACGAAAACATTTTTTCGACATTTACATCGATCTCGGAGAGGATCGATACAAAGAGACACTCCTGAAAAACCATCAATCATTGTTACAACTCGAATTTCACATCGATTCAGGAGAGGATCGATACGAAATTCGATGCAAGGAAACTGACAATGACTTGTGAACAGTATGAACGTTAACGGGAGTCAGGTTAATACATAATTATGTATGTGACGGACGAACATTCAAATTTCAAAATTCACAGGAATTGAATGATCACCTGATGGAAATTACGACCTAGAACAACAATTTTCTATCACTCGACATTCAGTTACAACAATACACTATGCGATCATTGGCAGCCAACAATCCAGTATTTAAGTTAACTAAAGATCAATCAAAGGTTACATCTTTCTGCAAAAAGACAACGACTATTCAACGAATCAGATCGAACTCCTCAGGATGAAGAATGCAGCTTTTCAAAGCACGTCATGTCCATACAAGTTGTACTTTGAGGGGCAAATATTATCCCGCCTTTTGGCAAGGCTGTGACACTAAAGAATTGATTGGAAGACAAAGACAGTTCATCCCGAAAACCATATGCACAGGTCCACTATGGATGCTCATAAATTTTGTCCGAGTCCGGATCGATCCACAATTAACATGACATGACAATCAAAGCTATGAAAGATATTGTTCCAAACTTCAAGTCCATTGGAGATCATATGCTTATGATCGATGCAAATCAAACAATGCACTCATTCGTATCCATAATTCCACCTCCTTTATATTGGTTTCATTCGAATCTATTAGGAAAAACTAGCACTATTTGTATCCATCATTGCAACATTAATTCGTATCCATCGAGGTAAGTGGTGGTTCATATCCATGAAAGGAAGTATCGTTCGTATCCATCAAGCATTCATTAGTTCGAATCCATCAAACATGCCTCACTTCCTATCGGTCCATATTCACCCTGCTTCCATCCATCGTCCACTAACTTATTCGTATGGATCCACCTATACATGCTATTTGTATCGATCGACCATGGATCGATGTGACTGATACACGATGGATCAATACGAACGACATCCTTGTTGATTGATGTGAAGCAGCGCCTGGGAATAGCGATGCGAATGAGAATTGAAGGAAGTGATGCGAATAGGACAAGTTTAAAAGCGATAGAATGAAACCATACAATGGATACGAAGGACATGAATGAGAGCGATACGAAGGAGACACATGGAGAAGGAAAGACTTGGTCGCTCGGCATGAAAAGTGGATCGATCCTAAAAGTTAGTGTCACGTTATCGAACATCTCGTGCCTATAAGCGATACGAATAGAAGCGATGCGAATGAGAACGATACGAATTCAACGGCCTTCAACAAATCCAAATTTGCATCGATCATAACTCGAGATCTACAAGTCCAAATGTCACCAAATTTTCATAGGAGCTTGCATACAACCCCAAGAATGTACCCGACAAATTTCAGCCTTAAAGGACCATTTGTGGATCGATATGAACTCAATTCGTACCGCGCTCAGATCGAGTCGAAATCACCTGAACTCGATCCCACGGGCCTGCCCACCTGCGCAAGAAATCTTCCGAAATCTGGGCGAGATATTTGCTGCCTACGCCTATAAATAGTGAACCTGGACCTATAGAAAATGGACCTTTAGAAAATGGACCTTTGGCTTCTCTACGCTGACATTCTGCCGGAATTATTTCTAGACTACTTTTGTACTATTGTAACTTTTTGTAATTGGCGACTGAAAGTCAATAAACATCAATCATTCGTAGACGTAGGCAACCACCGAACCACTCTAAATTCTTGTGATTCTACGCATTTTCTTATCTGTTGATTGGTGTGTTTGCTCGATCTACCTCATTTTACATTTAATTTCTTCATTTTATCTCTTCTAACACATCCGAACAATGTCATGCCCAATTTTGATACAAATAATTTACACTCCTGCCCCCGGCATTGATTTGGCGAAGCCATAAGTCAGACGGTCGAATTCCAATCCTTAGCGAGTTTATACTCCTCCTATCGATTTCAGGCTGGAGTTTGTGGAATAGAGAACGGTCAAAATCCACTCATCTATTCATCCATGTTTATACATCAGTCCATATTCTGGGGACTTAGAGTTATTCTGCATTCCTTCGACTCACGCCCAATTTGTGTTCATACTTCGGTCCACGCTCCATAGACATAAAGATTTTGTTGAATGGTTTATACTCTAGCACACACTCCAAGACTTAGAGTACTCCAGCTACAAGGATTTAAGGATTTTTGTCAAATCGTTTATATTCTAGTCCGTGCTCTAGGGACTTGGAGTATTCTAGTCCGTGCTCTAAGTGTGCATGGTAGCTGATAAGCAGTCGAACCACGCTCGTCTTGATGAAACTCCACAGGTCCGATCAAGGCCTCTAGGGGTTGGATGGCGGCCAACTCTGAGTACTTGGCCACCTGCATCATTTTGGAAGTTGTTTAGTTCAAGTTAGTCATAGTTCACACCATAATTGAAATTGAAATAAAAATAAACCAAATAAAAAAATGTCGAAAAAAGTCTCGTTGATAAGCGAAGCAGCGTCTTTTGCTTGCTATTACACTTTGCCCCTAGCTCCTTTCGATGGGATGTCGACCATCTGCGGTCCAATTGATAATCAGAGTTCTTTATTAATAGGCATCGGATGTTGCCTGCCCACCATTCTACAAGGCTTGCACATGCTGTTGAAGCTTTCCTTTCCAAATCATCTTTCCAATCACATTTAGGAGGTGTTTGTAATCACGAGTGTTAGGACCGTGTGCATCTTGGAATATACAACATTCCTCGAATTTTCTCTGGGCTTTGTGGACTCTCTCGAGGGAGGTTCTTACTACTGCTTCGAGTCATTGAGTCTCCAAGTAGAGGCTATCAATTGAATCATTCAAAGGAGCATATGAGTTGAATTTTGAGATCTTGGTTCATCTACTGGAATTTGACCCCTTAGCCAACGGTCCTATATTGTTCTTTTGAGTCCTTAGCCAATGGTCCTATATTGTTCTTTCTCCTATTTTGAACTACCTCTAGTTCTGATTCACTTTGTACCTAAGATGATCCAAGGTCGTAGGAGGCTCTCAAGCTAACTTGCTACCAAAATCTGTCTAGGGGTTGATTCCCCTCATCAACGCCATCAATATGATATCCTCGTTGTGATTGCTCGCTCTAGTGACGATGACATTGAATCTCTACAGGAAGTCTTTAAGTGGCTCACCAAGCATCTGTAATAAATTAGGCAATGACATCATATCATTGGTGTGAGTCGCAAGCACTCTAAACTTCTCGACAAACTTCTGATCTAGTTGATTGAATGAGGAGATGGGTTTGCACAATAATCACATAAATTGCATGATTGATACACCTTCGAGGAATATAGAAGAGCGTCTGCATTCAATGGCACTATTACTCTGGTAGAATTCATATGCCAATCCAATTTAACAAATGTAGTCCAAAGTTTGTACTTCTAGAACATGCTTGCATGGTTGGCATATTTAATTTCCATGGATATTCTACACACTGAATGACTTCAATGAATATGCTTCGACTAGAGGAGATGATTCAGTCATCGTCGATTTAGTTCGTTTTTAGGTTATAGCTACTTGTTATTACCGGTGATTGGTTTATGCATGCCCGAGATATGAGCAAAGAAAGGTAGACCGGTATTGATGGATCAACGTAAGTTACTTGGAATCACACCTGATAAAATCTGCTAATTGCTTAGAGTCAATTGTTGGTTTGCTTGGAGTCACTAAATTTAATGGCCCTGTGATCTCGGTTGGAGTCACTTTGGCATTTGCTTTGGGAGAACCATAGTTATTAGCCTCCTTTAGATATTCTTCAAATATGAGTAGAATATGAAGTTTATCATTTGAAAGCTGGATCTATAACACGAATATGGAATCCACAAGTAGATGATGAGATCCAATCAAGCTGAGAATTCATTTCTCAATGAAAGCACCAAAATGTTCGCACCAGAATTGGTCATTAACACCCTAGAGTAGATTTATGTAGCGAGATAAATGAAGCAAGAAAATGGAAAAGGAGTAATAACTCAATATAATGTAAAAGGAATAGTAAAAAACAAGAACAACAGAATTATATTGGTCCGGTGTAACTGCCTACGTCACTTTGAGTCTAATCTTTATTGCTTTTTTAACTGTTTAAATACAGATGCAATTCACAAAGAGCAGCTTCAATTCAATTTGGAACAAAAGGAAACGAGTACAGAAAATGGCAGAGTCTCCTCCTCGTTTCTCCAAAAAAGTTCCTATAAAATGGAACCCTGCCCCTATATTTATAAATGGAGATAGCCTGGATTCTTTGAGCTTGCATCTCTTTCCAGTCCTTCTGGCCTATGAACAAGAGAGCTTGGCCCACAACTGATAAGCTAGGAAGACCGACCTGAGCATGCCGACCCGTCAAAGCCGACCTGGGGTTTCCTACGTGTTGACTCGAAGCAGGCCTAACTCTGCTCGAAGCAACCTAGACTGTGATTCAAAGTAACTCACTCCCTTGCTTATGCCGATCCACTCCTCCTTTCCATAATGCCGATCCGAGTTAGCTGACCCGTAGTGACCAATCCGAAGTGACCGATCCGAAGTAACAAATCTGAAGTAGCCGAATCGAGGTAACCGATCTGATCCAAAAGTAACGACCCCAAACATAAGTGCTACCGCTAAACGATTATGCCGACTTGAAATCTTCCTCCAAAGCCGATCCCTTTTTTGCATCGAGCCCTTGCAAACATGCCAACCTCATGCCAAACGATCCGTAGGTTTAAAGCAATACCCATCCCATCCGTATGCCGACCCCTAGTAGGTGATTCTCACTGACTCGAAGTCGATGACGAGACAACCCGGAGTAAACGCGTGACTCGAAGTAAACTCCTCCATGACCTAAAGTAAATTAACTCTTGACCCTACTCCTATTAACGTTCAACCATAGATTTTGCAATTACTATTCTATAGCCGGGCCAAGGTACCGGGTAACACCCTTTAAAGTACGTCCGGCGGTTAACATGAGGTGCTTTGAATCGTTGAGAATGAGATCCATATAGCTTTTAGAACAGTTGCTATTCTTTTATCGAATCGTCTTTCTGAGGCATCGAGTTCCTCATTGATTGTCCTAACACGTGGTCAATTTCCAATAATATAAATCAATGTCATATCTTGTTAACTGATATATATAAATTCAGTTCTACGAGACTAGCAAGCTTTTGCTATCCAGTCCATCCTCGAACTCGAAGGCTTTAGGTTTGACTTCAATCTTCGTCGATTTCAAAAATTGAACTTTTAAGTCATACACTGGCGTTCTCATGTACACGTTTTCGTTGTTGGCTCCCTAACGTGTTCGAACACTTATGGGTCATTGCTAATTGTCATACTATTTTGTATGATCATGCTTATAGCCAAACCCTTATAACCATTTTTTTCCTTTTTCTATAGGGATCAGCACATGCTTGGGCAACCCCTCTCATTCTTTTTTTATCTTCTCTCTTATTTCTTTTTTTCTTGTATAGGGATCGACACACATTTAACCGATCCCTTTCTCTCTCCCATTCTTTTTCCTTTTTAAGGCTTTTGTAGGGGTCGACATATATGTATGTCGATCCCTCTTTTGAGCCCATGTAAATAGGGATCCGCGAGCTTCTATGCCGATCCCTCTCTCCATATTGTGCACTTGATGTTTTGGGCCTAACCTCTCCTATATATACCCACCTTCCATCCCTTCCATTCTCATTTCTATTATTTTCTAGCCTTTGCACCGAACCCTAGTTTTTAAGTCACGAAACCAAACTTCCAAACTCGGACCTTAAATCCGTCTGCAATCCAATCTTTCCTACAAACTTGTTTCTTTTTTCCTTCCAGTTCAAACTCCCCAATTACTCACATCCATCTTAACTCAAACACTCACATGGGTAAGATTTCAAACTATAACCTTTAATTATACGATGAGGTTCTAGATTTCACATTATTAGTGATCACAATGGCATTTAAGGCTGTGACGACATTACGATTGAGGCGGCTTGGAGGAAGTAGATTATAAGTGGAATAAGGTTTGACAGAATATGTAAGGGGAAGGAAGATGTGAGGAAATATAGAAGAAGGAGGATGGAATGAAGAAGGGATTGGTGTTGGATTTTGATTCTATGCTAAAACCTCATTATAGAATTTAAACGAGTTGAAGACGAAGTAGAATAGGTATCGGTGCACTTAGGCTGAAGAGAGGGCTCGGTTGTGAGGCTATAGGAAAAGGATCGACCTATCCATAAGGGTCGGTCTAAACGTAGGGGTTGACTGGACATAGGTATCGTTAGGTCTTGGTTGAAGAGAGGGATCGATAGAGAAGCTTTGGGATATGGGTCAGTATGTAGGGTTGGGTCCATAGGGATTGGCATAAGGACTTGTAGGTGTTCTTTGAACTTATACACTATCCTAACCTTACTTGTTGATACTAATCCATCCAAAAAAATTGGGCGTATGTGACAATGAACATTAAAACATGCATATTTACTGCTAAACTCGAGATTGAGTAATCAAATCCATGAAACTTTCTGCATATACTAAAACTTACAAATGGACTTAAACGAAAAACTTCACACTTCGATATACCGACAGTCAATCCCAAAGCTTTTACAACCGATTAATCTCTTTGCTAGTTGTGACGGTCAGCGATGACGGTCACTCTGGTTGGAATCCAGAGTCTCGTCGTCTAACTTTTTTTTGGGATTGATTTTAAACTGTTTTATATGCCAAACATTTCACTACACTGCATTAGCTTACACTTAACATGGGGAAACAGATAAACTTTTCTAACCTCGATTATCTATTGAGTATAGCCAATATGGACTCCAGACGCTTAGAGTGTTTAGCCGGTATGTTTTCCGATCCGGCAATGCAACAATTGGATTCTGAAGCAAAATCAAGTTCTACGGCAGGCTTTCTCCCAGCCATCTAGCAGAACAGACATAAGTTTTTGACCTACCTATCGACCTTTTATTAGATATTCCGATCCTCCCAGTGGAGGATATAAGTCCTGCTCCCGATGTAATAGAGGGTGCCATTCTTCTTAATAACGATGTAGATTCTCAAGCCTCCTAAATTGGTGAGTCCGGCCTTTGCCAGATGTGTTCTATACATGGAATTCCATTTGTAGATGTTTTGATCCCTTCAATAGACGACATGCCTCGCTTACCCTCAGATGGGTACACGGAATGTAACAAATTATGTGCTGGGCCAGATGCATACCGCCCTTTAATTCATTTATTCAAGAGATGCTAAGATATCTTGGAATAGCACCCACTCAACTCCATCCAAATAGCTACACCTTCCTACATGAAACCTTCCTGTTATTTATGAGTGTTCTATTTTGTCCACCAACTCCCGAGGACACAAGATTCATTTTAAACTTCAAACGGCGGTCGGGGAGTTCTTCCTATGCTTTTTTAACCTTTGCCAAACTACCAAGTCTTAACAGGCACTTGGAATAAACTCTTTTTGCTTAAGCATGAGTGGTTTTATGTTTGATATCCTTCTAGCTTCGCAAGGCGATGGTTGGAAAGACGTAAATGTTACCTTCATTTCATTCTTAAGTCCTTTAATCCAAGTCATATTTTTGAATCTATTAACATTCATAATTCTTTTAGGCATCCTTCCATGTTCGAAAGGTGTTAACTTTTCAAGAGCAATCATCGTTATTCGTGTTACCCCTGTTGAAGATAGGAATATCAAACTTCTTGCTATCGATGAGTTACTATCTTTATTTAGGTTGCTAGAAGAAGGTCGTAGCATTGGGATTCCCTAAGAATAGCATTGCCAAGAAACATTGCAGTGCAAAAAAGAGATTCCACTAATCCTTTCATGTCCCTGTCGAGGGGATTCAGGATGACAATGAAGAAGGTGAAATTAGGGATTTCAAGGCCAACAAAATCGACGATGCTAATGCAAGCCCAAGCAAGGCGCCTATGGTCGAACCGTCACAAGGTGTGCTATCTCAAACATCCGCCAAGAGAAAGAAAAAAGTGGCATACAAAATTCATAAAAGAAAAACTACTGTGGATCCAAAATTCATCATTACTTTTATCGAAGAAGAGTCATCTTCCCAACACTTGGAAAGTTCACTGAAGGGATTTTCAAATCTCCAAATTCTTAATGATATTATGACTTACGACTTTCCAAATATCAACATCGAAGGGATTAATTCTCCTACTAGGAATGGCGAAGGCATTCTTCATACTAACAAGAAGAAAGAACGCCTATGAGCAAGGCTACAACCACCGGTCTGTTAGAGGGAAGATTATGACACTTACGGCTACGTGCACTTCACTACACATTTTTCATTAACCTTACGCATACTAATTACTCATATGTTCTCATTTGGTCTTTGCTGGTGCAATGCCAGGCCTGTGATCATTTAAGTGGTTCCTCAACATATCATTGATTTAGCCCCAACTCAGAATCTTGCCGGCGCAGGGAGAGAGACGATGGATATGATAAAAGCTATCATTCAAGGGAATCCTCCTTTTCTAAGTGCAAGTTCCAGACATCACGCTTAAGGAATTCAGCCTAATTTTCCTGCTTACAACAGAGACCAGCCTCCTTACCACGGTCCTCAAATTGCCGTATCACATGAGCAGCATTCTGACTCTTCGAGCTCTAAGCAGTCTCGCGACCATAGATTAAGCAAACATCCAATTCCTGCTTCTGATCTGTCCTTGCCAGCCGCTACTCCTGACATTTCTATGGTGGAGAAATTAGCCGAGCTTAAGGCCACTTTCTCGAAAATATAATTTAATGGGCTTAAATTCCTTTATACGGTACATATGATTCCGAGGCACGCTAAAGCAAGTTCTCTTATATGTGTCAAAGACGTGTTCGTGCAACATGAATCGTTTCAACACTTGATGGAAAAATTTATGAAGTGTCGATTGTGCGAAAATATGAAATAGATAGTCTCAAGCTAGAAGCAATACATGATAAAGACATAATCAAATACCAAGATGTCGAACTGTCGGAATTGATAACAAAACTTGCCGAAGCAGAGGCGGTGAGCGATTTAAAAGCTTCTCATAAAAAAGAACTCGATGTTTCCCTCAATCACAGTGGGGAACTTTCTTTGGAAAAGGATTCCTTGCTAATGGAAAAAGATGTTTGGCTTACCGCGTTGAGGAACTTGAAGAGCTTCTCAAAAAAGAAAAAGAGGAGAAAATTGAGGCTCAAGAAGAATTGCAAAAGCACTACGAAGAGGCTATCGAATTCAAGTGCCTGAAAATCAAATTTTATGATCAATTCGCTAAAATACAAGCTCTTAAAGGGGAGGCTCGAGAGGAAGGCCGTAAAAAATGTCAAATTGAATCCCAAATGGAAGACACTAAAGAGTCTGGTAGGAATGAAATAAAGGACTTGTTTGATCCATTGATCATTGAATACAATGCCAAAGTCCTCATCCACCGCGACTTGAGCTTTCTTGGCAAAGTTTATCTCGGATCACTTGCTAAAGCCGGGGAGCACATCATTGAGACGAAAAAGAAAGAATTGGGTGGAGCCGAAATTGATGAAGAAAAAATTATGCGGGAGATCCTCTGCAGAAAAGAACCCTTTGATCTGGCTGCCACGAGACTCCAACTTTAACGTTTCTATGCCTTCTAACAAAGAGGAACATATTGTCGGATCCTTAGAGGCTGGTCCTAAAGGTCTCTTTTCTTCCCAAGTACCCGGAACATCAGTCTCCTTCGGCCCGGAGCAGGACTTGGGCTATGATCTAGATAGTCCCGGCTATCAATTCAAAGTGTTGTCCCCTATTTTGGAAGGAGGTACTCCAGGAACCACCGAGAGCCAACCAGATATGAGTATTGCACTTTATCCTCCAATTGATGAAAGATTTTGTTCTTCATACCTAATATTTTTAGGATTATCTCCTTGTTTTAAAAAATTTGCAGGTCTTCTAGGTCCCAGCTAAACTCCTAAAAGTGATGATACTATGGAGAAACAAGAGGAACTAGTAGAAGTTTTGACAACCGCAGATATACCAAAACTCGATGCTCAAGTCATCGGAGCTCTTGACGAAGATAAGACGAGAGATCTACTCCCAGCGGATGAATATGATGATGTTGTGATTACCGGCACCTCCAAATGCACCGATAAGATTAGTTTGAAAGAGCGGATTGAAAAAGAGGAGTTGCTGAAGAAAAAGGCTAAAGCTGAGCCAGTCGAGGTGGACATCAACAATCCACACCTTATTCCATTACAAGTTATTCCAACTGGCGGGTCAATTCCCAGTGAACTTTCTGCTATCTTGAAAGCTGTCCTGCAAAAGGTGGAAAAGGATCCAGGAAGAGAACCATCGGCGGCTCAAGTGGCACCACTCTTGAAAAATCGAAAAAAGAGAGGAGGTCAAAGAAATAGCCATCACTTCGGCTCAGTATGTATATAGTTTGCATAGTCATTTGTTCGTCGTTTCTTTTATTAGTTGCGGTTGTACGGTATGTGTCTCGATTTTTTGAAATATCTTGTACTACAATATTGAAACCTGTCATGTGGATAAAAAATTTGTATTAGCTTTCATGTGAATTACCATTTAAGTAGTTGAACTATTACTTTCCATTCAATATACTTGTAATTCGTTGTTCATTAATTCTGGTAGCAATTCACCAACTTATCCCATGGCCTCCGTGTGGCCGTGGCTTCAAGTCGTATTAACACTAAGCTCAAGCCTTAGCGTTATGCCATCAAATTTAGTGATTTTTAGTAACTATACTCCTGCCCCCAGTCTTGGGTTAAAGGGTTAGATGATGGATGATCGAATTCCATCCTTAGCGAGTTTATACTCCTTAATCCAGTTTCAGGCCGGAGTTCATGGAATAGTGAATGGTCGAACTCCACTCATCTATTCGTTTATGCTCATACCTGCACTCTGGGGATAAGAGTTAGTAGATGGGTGGTCGAATCGCACCCAATCTGTGTTGATAATCTAGGCCGCACTTTAGGGACTTAGAGTTATTTAATAAGTTGTTGATTTACACCCGATTTATGTTTATGCTCCAGTCCACACTCAAGGGACTTAGAGTAATTTCGCGGGTTTTCAATTCACTCTCGATTTATGTTTATACTCTAGTCCACACTTTGGGGATTTAGAGTTCTTTCGAAGAGCAGTCAGATCGCACTCCTCTTAACTAATTGATCTACCCCCTAGTTTAGGTTTTGATATAGCGAGTGATCGGTTGTGTCATAATCTCAATCCTATAGTTTGGCGGGATTTGTTTGATCATAAAATGGTCGGCCACATTTATTCCTTGTTGTATATCCCGTCCATTGGATTATGAATGGGAGTTTTCCAATGAACAAGAAGATTAAGCTCATCTTTTTTAATCCCATTGAGAATTAGCATGATTGATCAATTTCAAACTCTGGGAGCCTGTTCATACATATCAACATCAATCAATTTTTCTATGTAATTAATACATAATGGTACAACAAACATAAATATAAAGGAAGTCCTAAACTTTATTCATTAGATGAAAAGGAAATATAGAAGCTAGACACATCTGGAAAATCAAATGCTAAAGCAAATTCTGAAAGCAAATACATTTAAAATGAAAAAGAAATAAACTAAGTGAAATAGGATCGTTGATTCTTGCTATTCCACGCCTTTTGAAGTGTGATGCAATCGACAATCGCAAGGTTAAAAATTCCTTCTCCAAGCCTCTGCTTAATGACATATGGTCCTTACTAGATTGGATTCATGTGCGATGGGGTTGGAAAAACCTATTTGAGGACGAGATCACTAATTTCAAAAGTTCTAGCTTGGATTTTAATGTTGTAATACCTGGTGACTCGGTGTCGATGTGCAGTTGCCTACAAATTTGCTTCCTCGCGCTTTTCATCTATAAAATCAAGAGATTCCAATAGGATATCTTTATTCATTTTAGGACCGTAGTAAGTCACTCAATGAGAAGGAACTTCGAGCTCAATAGAAATGACGGCTTCAAAATTGTAAGCAAGGGCAAAATGGAGTATGGCCAGTCTGGACTTGTGGCTGGTCCTATAAGCCCAATGTGCTATAGGGAGTCCATCAACCCACCTGCCTCTAGCCTTCTCCATACGCTTCTTCAGAATGAATTTTATGATTTTGTTTATAGCTTCAACATGTCCATTTTCTTGAAGGTGAGCGACAATTGCAAATCTCTTTTCAATACGGTATTTCCAACAAAAGTCTTTAAATTCAAATACTGTCGAATTGAGTCCCATTATCTGTTTCGATGGTTCGTGGAAGACCGAAGCAACATATGGTGTTTTGGACAATAAAGTTGATATTTTCTTGGTTGTGATCATGGATAAAGGTTCTGCTTTGACCCATTTGGTGAAGTAATCTACTGTAATGATAGTGTACTTTGCGCCACCTTTTGAACTCGGTAAGGAACAGATAATGTCTATACGCCACATGGAAAACGGTCATGGCCTGACCAATTGCATGATTTCCATTGGCGGAGCTCTTGGAACTTTTGCATATATCTGGCATTTATCAGCTCGTCTTACGTAATCAGTGGCATCTCGATTTACAGTTGGCCAATAATACCCGTAATGGAGTATTTATTTTGCCAGAGTTTGCCCCCTAGTGTGATCCTTCATGAACTTCTCTTAAAACACATTTTATCTCATCATGAGCAACACACCGGAGTAGAGAGACTGAGAAACATTTCCTATACATAATTCCTTCTTACATAATATACCGTGACGCTTTATGAAGGATTTGTAGCTTTTCATTTCTTCATTGGGGAAGAAATTCCTGTAGCAAATAGTCTTTGATCGGAGTCATCCACTAATCCTTTTCAAGCTCCACTTCCAGTGCCTGGTCGATTTCTATCATGTTTATACTTAGGGCATTTAACACTTCAACTACAACCAATCCCATTCACCGATGCTAGCGAACTTCGCCAATGAATAAGCCTCTCTGTATCAATCTCGTGGAATACGTGAAATTTCATGGTACTCAAATTCCGCAAACAACTCTTGGACTTAGGTAAGGTATGGGGCAAGCCATTGTGCTTTGGCTTGATAATCTCCCCTAACTTGATATACTACCAACTGCAAATCGCCAGAGATCTTACGAGATTTTATTCTATGTTCTCTAGAAAGTTTAAGTCCTGCAATCAGAGCTTCATACTCAACTTGATTGTTCATTTCTGGGAAATTAAAGCATAATAGACTGACTGATTTTCAAGAGTTACAAGCACTATTCCAACTCCAGAACAATAACCATTAGATGCACGATCAGTGTACAATTTCCACTACATGGTAGGGATTTTGCTGCCTTTCAAAGAATCATCATGCATAGTAAACTCTACTATAAAATCTACCGCTGGTTGATCCTAGATAGCCCTCCGAAGGAGATAAGTAATATCAAATTGACTGACTTCTATATTCCACTTGAGTAACCTTCCAGACGTCTAAGGTCGCTGTAGGACTTGTTGTAATGGCCGGTCGGTGTAAACATTGATCGGATGTGCCTGGAAGTATGGGAAATGTTTCCTTAATGTAATTAGTAAGCAATATGCATGTTTCTCTATTTTTGAACAGTCCCTTTCGGCTCCCATTGGTCATTTGCTGACACAATACACCGTCCTTTGGATCTAATCCTCCTCAAGAAGCAATGTGGCACTTATAGCATGTGCCAATACGGCCAAATAAATCTACAACTTCTCATGATCCACCAGCTTTGACAAGATGAGGGTCCCTTCAAATGATTCACCAAAGCATGAAATGCGTTTTAAAATCTTGCGTCCATTCGAAGTTTCTTTTCATTTCCTAATCAAATCAAAGAATGGAATGCATTTGGCGATAGCCCTAGAGATAAATCAGCTTAAGGCGGCAACTTTTCCATTTTGACTCAACACTTGTTTAATAGTCTTTGGCGCTTGGATATCATGGATAGCCTAAATCATCTCTGGATTTACTTCAATTCCAAGAAAATTAACAATAAAACCCAAGAATTTCCTTGATGCAACACCAAAAGGACACTTCAAAGGATTGATTTTCATCTTGTAATATCGGAGGATGTCAAACACTTTTGCTAAGTCGTTTGATCGTCATGACTTCACGAGCATATCATACACATACACTTCCATCATTTTTCCAATCTGATCTTTAAACATCCTGTTGACTAAGTGTTGAAAAGATGCTCCCGCATTCTTTAATCCAAAAAACATTACTACATAACAGTATAATCCAACATCAGTAATGAAACTAGTGTGCTCCTCATCGGGAATATGCATCGAGATTTGGTTATATCTCGAGTACGCATCCATGAAAGATAGCAATTCGTGTCCTACTTTGAATATACAAGCTGGTCAATTTTGGAAAAGGGATAACTGTCTTTTGGACACGCCTTATTCAAATCTGAATAATCAATGCATGCTCTCCATTTCCCATTCGCTATCTTCATAAGTACAGAATTAGACACCCATTTAGGTAGAGGGCGTCATGGATAAACCCGTTTTCTTTTAGTCTATCCACCTCCTCTTTGAGAGCGACAGATCTCTTTGAATCCATGCCGCGTCTGTTTTGCTTCACCGTGCCTTGGGTCGATATTCAATGCATGGCTAGCAATGGCGGGCAAGATTCCACACATGTCAGAGTGAGTCCAAGCGAGTACATCTAGATTCGCTTGGAGAAAACCAGCAAGTTCCTTCATCATTGAGGGGGCTGAGATGTGACCCAATCTTTAAGACTCGTGATGGGTCATCATGGTTGACTGTGATATCAACCATCAGCTTAACTGGTGGAGCTTTAGTCTCTTTAGGCTCCTGTTCATCATCACTTGGATCTATATCTCTATAGAAGCGACTATGGTTCCCGAGCCAAGGCCCAGGCACTAGTTGTTAGTCTTATGTAACTTGGATGCGGACAGTCGTGTCCATACACTAACATTTTTCTTTGTGTCGAGCTTCCCTCAACTCAGCTACATGATAGGCATGTCCAGTCGCTTGATCGCCATAAAAAAATCCTACACCATTGTCCGTCGAGAACTTCGAAGTCAAACACCATGTGGAAAGAGCTGAGCAAAATTCGGCTAAGGCTGATCGACCCAGAAAAACATTGTAAAGAGAGTCAACATCCAAAACAATAAATGACAAGGTCTGCACTCTTCTTCGTCACTTTCTCCCAACTCTACAGGTAATTTCACATAGCCAACAACTTAAGTTGCAACACCATTAGAACCATGTATACAAGCGTTAGACGATTTTAAATCTTTGGCTTCCATCCTCATCTAATCATAAGCTTTTTTTAAGATTATATTTACCAAACTTCCACAGTCAATCAAAATCTTTCTCACCAAAGAGGGGCCAATCATGGCGGAAATGACCATTGGGTCGATTATTGGAGCCACCACCTCATATGCATCTCTATTCCTAAACACAATATGATCCTCCATCGTAAGTTGCTATTTTGTTGGAGCTTCGTCTTCCGTATTCGAACAACATTCAAAATTTACATGCCTAATTAAGTTGGCATAACACTCCATATCTTGCCAACTTTTATCTGTTGGATGCGGTCCTCCGACTATCGTATTTATCACCAGCCTTCCACTAGTCCATGCAGAATCCTCAGCACCACGCGGCGGTTATCCTCAGTTGGGGTTAGATGCCCCTTGCCCGCCATCCTACGGGGATTTCAAAAAATGTTCTAATTTCCTTTCTAGAATCAGTTTTTCTATAAATCTTTTAGATGTCTGCAATCATTTTTATTGTGCCCAAAGTACTCGTGAAACCGACAATATTCCTGGTCTGTTTTTGCTTCTCTGTTGATTGTAGGCAGCTTTCTATACTGCATGGTATTACAAGTGGACATATAGATATTCTCCAATGACGTATTCAATGGTGTGTAATCATTATACATTAGGATCCTAGGTTTCAATGTGCCAAAATCCCTCTTTTATTCTTAGTTCCTACATCCGCCTCTCTTTTGCTGATTTGGTTTATTCTGGACATTCACTTGGACTTTTCCAGAACTGTCATCAGATTGTTTTATTGCAATTTTACTGTGTACTCCTCCTCTACTTGGCCCTGCATCATTCTTTTTTGTAGAGGACCTAGCTTCCTCCTTTCTCAAACATTGTGCAGCCTTTGTGTAAAAGCGCTCCAATATTGCAGACGGCTTACCAGCTATTGCCAAACTTAGATTCCGGATCAATCCTTCTCGTCACAGTCATGAGGATCGCATGGTCATTTGGAATACTGACCTTCATAAAGGCAGCAAGGAATCTCTCAAAATAATCTTTGAACGATTCTCTTGGAGTCTGAATCACACTGGAAAGGGACATCACACCTTTGCGATGAGTCACGTGCATCCGAAACTGCTCCATAAATTTTGTTGCTAAATCGTCGAATCTAGAAATTGATCATGGGATAGTCTCGTGAACCACATCATTGCTATTCCAGAAAGAGTTATGGGAAAGCATCTACAGTTGGTTGCAACATCTACTCATGCGAAATCCATCAGTCATTCATATCTCATGATGTGTTGTCTGGGGTCAGTTTTTACCTCATAGGCAGGCATCGATGGCATGTTGAACTTCCTTGGATACCATGCATGTAACACACTATCAGTGAACGGGGTAGACTTCTTGAGATTCCCCCATCATCGTTGGTTAAGCCTTGGCTCTCCCTAACTAACTGTTCGACCATTGCTGACAAGTTCGGTGTTTGGATGGTTGGTGCCAGGCAGTGGTCGTGCTATGCCCCATGTGAATAGTCTGGTCGATGTCTACGGGCCTTTTCATGCCTTCTTGGTTCACCATCTTCCCAATGTGCATCTTATACATTCATTCTATCATTATTACGAGGAAGCACTTGGTCAGCATTCAATCAAACTCTATTATCTAAACCATTAGGAACATTTCCACCTCGATTCCCAAGGTGCATGGGGGGATCCCTCCTCTGAAGGAGGGATCAGTACCGATCTCTATGGAGGGATTGACACCGATCGATCCTGACAGACTATGATGGTCTGCCAGGCGATGCTCTAAAGTTTCTACGTGATTTTCTTTTATCCTACTATGCCTATGCCTGTGATATTCATCTGATGAGCTAGAACTCTCTGATGCTAAGTAAGGAGTGGGGTCCCTCCTTGCTTTCCCTCACTGCTACTGAGTGATTTGGTTCATCAAGTTGATATTAGTTTGAGTTTGCTGATTTAGTTGTCAACGGCACTCCATCAACTCTCCCATTAAATTATGAAATTCAGCTCTTGTAATAGAGTCAATGGGATTTTGAACTTCAACCAAATCAGCGTTCACATTTGCTGGTTGATTACTTGGGTCTCCTTGCTAAAGGCTAGCAGTCTCATTTCCTTCCACGTTCTGAGAAGTAGATCTAGTTTTTCTCACCATTATTAATTACTTTGCTTTAGATTCCTATAAATCTAAGTAGTATAAGCAACTTCTGTAAGATAACTATAGATCTCCTTTGGGGGATTTATCTAATCCAGTAGCAACAAAGAGGATCTTAGCAAGCTCGAATCAGATTTCTTAGTGAACGCACCAAAATGTTTGCAACCAAATTAGTCATAAACACCCAAGAACAGATTTATGTAGAGAAGTAAGTTAAGAAAATAGAGTAAACTGAGGAAAAGATAAGCTAATAACAAATAGAAAGCAGTAATCAACGTCCACTTTGAAGATTATATTTATTGGTTACTTATAAATTTGATTACAACAGTAGGGAATAGAGAACACTTGATTACACTTGAATACAATAGAGTCTAGAGTGACAAGAAGTGTAAAGATCCTCAGAATGACCTATTAGGCTAGTATTTATAGGTGAGGACGACCATCATTCTCTCTAAAACTTCGACTGTAGGACCTTCTAGTCCACATGGGCCCACTAGATGGGTCGCTAGGCCCAAATCCTAATGAGAAGGGATCGGTACTGATCCCTTCATTGGTCATTTTCGGGCAGCAATTCCTAAAGTGGCTTCTCATGCTAAAATATGTTTGCCCTTCAATTCTCATGTCATTTGGACCATTGGAGCTCGATTTGTTGTTCAATCTTTGAGTTGATATCACTTGTGCACTTCTGATAGCCAAACTCTCTATAGGGTTGTATGCCGATCCCTTAAAGTTTGTGCTTATGAGATGAAATTCCTAGAGTAGGCTCCTTAAGGTCCACATACCTTGCCTTCCAAGTTTCATAGGCTTTGGTTTTGTAAATCCCGAGATGTAGAGTGTTGTATGCGTGAACGCACTTGGAACTTATTGGATGTCGATCCCTCTTTAATATAGCCTGCCGATCCCTCTCTATCAATCATGCTGATCCCTTTAAACTTGCCATGCTATGCAAAACCCTTTCATTCATTGAGCCATATTCCATGCTTTGAGCATCCTGCATTGTACATATATCAAAGCCATTCAATTCTTACTTCATATAATCATCTGTACTCGACCTTCAGGCCCTACAATAATCATTCTGGAATCATCGACCTTGATAGCAATCATATCTAACTCTTGTAATAAGTTCAATATAACCGGGCTAGAATGCCATGTAACAATGTTAAAAAGGATTAAACAAATGTTATTTAAATTGGAGGTAAGGATAGCCCTGAACACTATCTCGTCGGTGTTATGTGTGGAACGGATGTTCTATACCACCATTTTTGAATGTCAATTTAGAAAAACCTAGATCTCAAATTGTTTATATACTTCTTCGATAAATCCTTTTTAACCAAATCTATTTCATTTATGAAATCCCTTTCACTTGAAATCCAAATCCATTTCAAAATACTTTCCAAACTCCCAAATTCATTTAAAAAACCCTTTTATAAATATTCAAAATAATTTATATAAATTTCTTTCATAGATATCCAAACTTTTCCTATAAATTTCTTATAATTATCCAAACCCTTTTTATAAACTTCCTTTATGAATATCCAAATCATTTCCTAAAAATTATTTTATGATACTCCAAGATCATTTATAAAACTTCTTTATAAACCTTTCCTATTTAAAACTTCTTACTTAATCTTAAATCAATTTAGCTTCCTTTAACAAGCAATCCATTTTATAAATCTCTCTTATTTATTAAATCTTCTTTGCTTAAAAACTCATCCATTTATCTAAAACACTTATAAACTTCCTAATTCCTTTATAAAACTCTTTTTAAAAAATTCTTTTTATAATATGGAAAACTGTTTCCATTAGTTAAAACATCTTTAGTAAAACCATTTATCAAATCGTTTTTTAAATATCTTGTTCAAAATGTCATTCATTTCAAAAAGAAAATGAAATATTTATCCTTACAAATCAAAAGGAGGCTTAATGACCACAATGGTGCTTTTAATTTTGTTTTACTTATTCAGTTTAGCATAACATCACATAATAACAGGTATATAAGGGATCAACACATAACAGTCAATCAATATATGTAAATGTCCAAGTTAATCGTAATAGCAGAATGGTATTTTGTTCTTCTAATAGATGTCGTTTAGTTTTCCTGATCATATGGGGTTACTTAAGGGTAAGCGACACAGAAACCCCTTGATTTAAAAAAAAATTGAAAAGAAAACAGTTTAGTTTAAAACAAAACCGGTTACTTAATCAAAAAGCGATTTAAAAATAAATTAAAACCCTTGTAAATGAGAATCAAATCCTTGTTAAACAGTAATTAAATTTTAATCAAAAGTAATTAAACCTTATTAAAACACAATTAACTTTAATCAAAGGTTAATTAAATAAAAACCTTTTCTTAAAATAAAAATTAGTTGATAATTATCTTAATAAATAATTATTTAATCCTTAATTAATAATTAAACAATAATTAACTTTAATTAAGTAAGAAGCCATGATTAACTTAATTGATTAACATATAGGTTTTAAAACCACTATTATCAAATGATTAAGTACTAATTACCTTTATTAATTGATTAATTAATTAAATAATAAATAAGTAAATAAATAAATAAATAAATAATGAAAATTAAATAATTGTTCCCTAATTACTAAATTTAAGTTAGAAAACATTTTCTAAAAAGATGTTAAGTTAAAATAAGTTTAGGTTAGAAAAATAGTTAAACTTTCCGAACTGTATGTATAACGACTATCGTTGTACGGACCCGTAATTTCAAAAGCTTGAAATGTGTTTTCTAACTTTTAAAACTTCCCTTTTTGAAGTCCTATCACTTTTGAAACATAAACATAAATGTAAAATTTTGAAACACAATGAATTTAACTTTGGAATTTAAACCATTTTAGAACCAATTTTAAAACTTTGAAAAAAGGGATTTCAAAAGTCGCTTTAAGTTAGCAAATCGCTAGCTTTTGTAGCATGTACAACACACCCCTTCCAATTTCATCTCCAACATCCTAACTATATCATAAACAACATATAATGGTAGCATATACATCAAGATTCCAACTTGCATCAATTATGATATATTAACTATCATATTTAAGTTATATGCCGGCTTCCTAAGCATAAAAATATTCAACCAAAACACATACATTTCCAAATACAATCACATTTAATCAACCCAACTTCAATTTCACATATCCAAGCATCGTAATCACTTACAATTATATACTTTTATGAGCAATATATTTATGATCAAATAGGTAAGCTTTACCCATCGAAAGTTATGAAACTAAACTAATCTCCTAACCGAACTCTGATACAACCTAGCACATCACCTTGGCTTATCAATATTGAACTTTTGTGTGCTTTAGGGGGCTAAATGGGATCAGTCTTGGATCTATGGGGATCGACCTAGGTTGTTTTGGTGTGTAGGTTGTTTTGTCGAGAAGAGACGTTGAAGTGAAAAAGTGTGTTTTAAATAAGCTTTTAAGTGGGAAAAGTTAGGATTTTTAAATTTTAAAAATTATAAAGAAACCATTAAAGAGTCATGGTGCTTTAAAGAAGAAGGAGAATTTTGAAATGATGTAAATGAAGCAAAGAATGGAAAGTGAGAAGGGGATGGGTATTTATAGGAAATGAGGAGGAGTAAATTACCAAACTATCCTTTTAGATAAAATATAATTTATGTTATCATAAGTTATGACAACCTCCATATTTTCCTTCTTCATTTTAGGTGCAACTTCCTCCCTTCCATCCCTTCTTGTACAAGCCTAGGTGCGAAGGTAAGGTGGTAAGGTTTTAGGTACTAGGTAATTTACTATTAGGGGCTACTATTTGTACTTTGTTGATTAATAAAAATGAAATCTCTTTTAATTAACTAAGCCCACTTATAAGTGTCTTAATCTATCCTAAATTAATCGTGTCATGCATATATATATATATATATATATATATATATATATATATATTTGTGTGTGTGTGTATGTTACACAAACGTGCACAACGTTTTCAACGATTTTTGGGTATCGAAATGTCAAAATTTTGGAAAACATTCTTTGGTCACATTTTCTATTTTTATTTTACTTTCTACATTGGTAAAAAAAATTTAAAAACTATTTTATCATCATTATAAACAATAACTAAAATAGGTTTATTTTCTATATAAAAATCCATTTATCGATTATATAAAATATACTTAAATAGCCTATTTCAAAGTGGAAAAATCCTGGGTCATTACAAATATATTTTACTATCATTTATTATTTTAAAAGAGTTATATTTTAATTATAAACATGATGTATTTGATTATTTTAAATTTGTTAAATATTCGCAAATCGAGGTGGTAAAATTTCAGGTCGTTACAGAAGGATGTTCGGACTTAAATTTCATAAGTGATATTGAGTACAACATGTCAATAATATATTAATAAGAATTAAGTTGGAAATGTTCTAAATAGAAGAGAATGTGGCTGATTCATTAACTTGAATAATGTTGTTATAAAAGCAAAGTATATAAATGCAAAAATTTATAACTGAGTCGAGGGTGCTTCGAAGTGTTAAAAATCCCATAATATTGTTATATGATAATAATGTCACGATATAGCTTGTAATAGAACTTAGGGCATACAAAAAGTCAAGAGACATATTCTGAATTGTTCCACATTATAAAGTTAGTTTACAAGCATTGGAGAGAGTCAATCAACAAAGTAGATAATTAAAACATAATAGCATACCCATTCACTCAGAGATTTACCTAATTATTTTTAAGAAAATTGATTGGAAAAGTTGACATAAGATTCTATAATTGACCCCAAAAGCAAGTGGGAGATTGATAGAGTTAAAGATATGATCTAAGGGCAATTATGTAATTTATTACATATATCTAACTCAATGACCAATCTGGTTCGAGATCGAAGTTATTTTCTTTCTATTGTATACTTGATATTATGTGGTTATATTAATTAATTAATTTAATTAAAAGTATATTTAGTACAAAATCCATAAGGTATGTTTTGTGATAGTAGTTACAAAGTGTTGCAAACATGAGTAATTTAGCACAATAAAATAAATATATCATTTTAAATGTTCCTATTCAAGATGCATCAAGACTAGATATCAACGTATCTATCGAGACCAGAGTTTGTAACACTCTCTAATGTTGGGCAGTGTATAGTTATTTCTTATCACTGCTAGGGGCCCCTAGGGTTTTATAGTGATAATTATTGGATAACTGTGGAACAACTCACTCTATAGTTTTCTATTGGTTAATATAACTAAGGTCAAACAGAAAATATCGATATGGCTGATTTACAGAGTTCTCTCGACATGAGAATACTGTAGATCTTCAGTATGAAAGCTCCAGTTGGATTATAGTTAAATCATGGCATGATGTTCCATCGAGTGATTATAGTTGGATCGAGTGAAAGTATTGGAAGTGAAGCACTATCCAAGAGAGGTTTAGTCTCCTTAGTTATATAGGGCTAGTATCATGGTCGACTCAAGTCAAGTCAAAGTCAAAGTCTCTGACCAGAGCATTGCAGTTAATAATAATTGTTATTATTGAACCAATAAATTTGTGTTTCTACTATAGAGTCGAGTATGGACGATATTGGAATTTCAAACATTACCAAATTCCATGAGCCCAAAGTGATATAATTTTAAGAAAAGAAATGGTGTAAATAAATGCCACAACCGGGTAACACTTATTAAACTAAAGATGGATTTTATCAAAACTGTGTAAGCAATAAATTTGTCCATAATGACATACGACCTGCTAAGTGACATGTGAACATTAACATTCGAATAGTTCGATGTCAATCGCTGATTGAATTACATCTAAGAGTCACACAACCGAGATGATGATTTCTCTTTAGACAGTAGGATTTAACTAGTTTGTAATTGTTATAAATTAACTAATATCTATAAAATATTAATTTTAAAAGTTGAATATAATTTGAGAAATAAACATTCTTATGTGTGTGTGTGTGTCTAATAGTTATAAATATATCGATCGATGTGAGATATCAATAACAAATTAAATATAATTGTATATATTTAATTTGGGTTAAAATGGGCTAATGGCCCACAATGTTTTGAGAGAAAAGTTGGCTAGTTTACATTGGTTAAGGGTGGCTAAAAAAAGGTTTGTAGGCTTGGAGATGTGTGGTTAATACTAAGTTAGAAGGAGTATTAGATACTTAACTCTAGCTCAATTGGTTAAGATTAAATTGTCAAGGACCTCTAGCTCAATTGGTTAGGGAGTGATGCTTTAGACAGAGGTTCTAAATATCATGGGTTCGAGCCTCCGAGACATCAAAAAAAGAGCGATCTGCTCTTAAATAGAGTGTCACTCATGTTATCAAAAAAGTAGTAGATACTTACTTATTTTCTTTCTTATTTAACCATTTAAATAACGATCTCAAACCCTAATTTTTAATTTTTTTGGACACCATATCCTTTCTTCTTCCTGGTCAAAATCTATCCCTAAAATAATCTTTGAATACTCAAATCAAATTCAAATATAATTTAAAGCTATCCGATAGCGAAAGTCAATGATTTTGACTAGCAATCTGTCGGATCAACGAACATTCAAAGGAAGAGTTCTCACTATTTCAACATGGACTCAAGGGCATCTACAGTAAGTAACACTTATTTATATTTATATATATTATCATGCCTTTATAATCTGCTAATCATGTACACCTGCATATTTATACATATCATTGTTTTTTATTTAGTTATGTGAGATTTTTATATAATGTTGTTGTCACAATGGAGATTGGTTATGTGTATAAAATTTAATGTTCATATTCATAATTTATTTGTAATTTGATACTATAGATTAAATAAGTTTTTAATTTAATGTTACATATACATATATATATATATAGTAATTTGTTAATAAATATACGTACACAATTTGTATCAATGCCTATATGTTTATACATGCTATATAATATTGATCTAAAAATTTTCTAATACATGTTTAAGTTTATTATGAATTACAAGTACCAAAAATAATTTTTATATTATTGTTATATATCAATTATCAATATTTAATGAATATATGATTTAATAAATTTATACAAAATTAATGATGTTTCGAAAATTCAGTTCTACCATTTTTAAATTAATTCATCATGTTATAAGCTTTCAAAAAATTTCAGAATTTTTAAACTTATTTCCATATTTTTGTAAAATAATTTAAATTTTGGTTATGTAAGAATTATTTAATAAAAAATATTATTTTATTTCATAAATATTTGAGAATTTTTTGTAACACCTAAAACATGATCTAATATTTTTACAAAATTTAAAATTTGTACATTTATTATATAATTATTTTATATTAATCAATTAAGGCGAAACTATCAATTAGTTTGTAATATATGTATATTAAAATATTAAATACATAATAACTACAAATCTGAGAAGATTTCAATCTGGAAAGTCAAAAAAGTTATTATATATATATATTTCTAAAATACTATGAAATAATTTATCATTAATTATCATATTTACTATATATATATAAAATTTAAATAAATACTTTATTTTAATTTGTAGTATTAAAAAACCGCTTTAGTAAATACATACACACGTATTAATTATTGCTTATGATATAATATATAATTATATATATATATACATAAATGCCATATACATTACCATACGTATGTAATTTGGAATATATAATTATTTGCACATACACATAATTGGGCAGCATATACTATATATAAAATGATCTAATGTATCTGTTACGATTTAAATCCCAGCATCTATGTATAGCATATTATACCCTGCATGGATTATTATGTTACATATGCACACATGCATAAACACACACACACACACACACATGATACATGTATATATATTTATATTAAGTAAAATCAAATTCAAATAAATTTCATACTACAATTTATTTAAATAAAATACATGATTTTATTTTAAACTAAATTTAGAAATGGTCTAAATAAATTAGACTTTATAAGCCAAATAATGATCCAATAGGAGAGAAAATTTGAAATTCACCCATATCTTCTGTTGCTGGTTGGCCTAGTTCCAATATGTAATGCCCTATAAAATAAATCATATTTAGTTATAAGAACTAATAAGTAAACTTATAAGGCTCAAAAAGGGAATATGTGAAAACATTAGAATTTGTGTATGAAACTTTGCACCATTGTGTTCGTGGCGAATTTCTAAGCAACTTTCATATAAGAAGCTTCGCGGTTGGTAGCGCCAAAATTGGTCACTAACACCCAAATCCCAATGAAAGCACCAAATCACAGTCGTAGATCACAAGTAGGATGCATGTAGAGAGTATAAATATGAAGAACAGTAAAAATTAAAAAGAAAGCGGTAATAACATAGGATTTATAGTGGTTCGGCTGACTTCGGCCTACGTCCACTATAGAAATTTCCTTTTTATTGATGTCAGAATTAATTACAGTTACAATCCTGAGTTTTAAGAACAACAATGCCAGAGCAGCCTTAGTAGGAAAGAAGAAGGGAAGCAGAATGAAGATCCCTTTTCTGAAGCCCCACATGCTGTATTTATAGGCAAATCCCGAGTTACTGGGCTTCCTAAGTTGTCTGGGCCCACCAAGACCATACCGATCCAGACTCAACACTACGGTCGACCCTGAGTTCAGAATATGCCGACCCAAAGTAGCTTTGATGATGACCCGAAGAAACCTTGTCTTTAACTCAAAGCAAACTGGTAGCTGACCCGGAGTAGCTTACGTCTTCATCCATGCCGACCCCAACTTGATTTTCCCAAAGCCAACCCGAAGTATCATGAACACCGACCCATAGACCGGAGGAAGCCAACCCGAAGCAAGTGAGCTATGAATTGAAGCTATCGACCCCATTCAATATGCCAATACCTTTGCTCACCGATCCATAACCAAATTGTCGAGTTTAGCCAACCCACACATGCCGACCCACTCATGCCGACCGACCTATGCCGACCCACTTTGACCGAACCACCTCAATGCCTATCCACTCTAGCCAATCACTATCCTTCCTACCGATCCAAACTATACCATCCACCTTCAATGCTGAACCATCCAAATGCCGAGCCACCTTCAACGCCGAACCGTCCAAGTGCCGAGCCACCTCCAATCACTAACCCATCCAAATCTCAAGCCACCTTGGTTGAACGGTCAGGCCGCGTGGCCGAACCACCAACAACCGAACCATGCTTGACCACCTCCCCTCGACCGAGCCATGATGACCGAACGGCTGAGCCATATGGCCGAACTCCAAACATACCGAACCACGCCTCCCAAACCGAACGACCGACACCGAACTCTCCATGACTTACCGTATTTCCATCCGACTAGCTCAAATCCATCGTATTCTGATCTTGACAAACGAGTATTTAGTTGAACCCGTCTGTCTATGGCTTGGCCAAAAGGCTGGTTAACATTTGCCTCCCAAAACTTGCCTTGCCATGGGAAGGTGTGTTTTGAATAAACTAAATCGGATGTCCGAAGTCCACATGTTATCTATAGCCATACCTTCTGATTCGTAATCCAATCGATTTTATCCAAGTTCCATTGCCGTATTCTTATCCAAATCTATGACTACTCCGAGTCGATATCTGATTCCTATCAATGACCTAATCCTTATCCATTTCCACATCCATTCGATCCCAAAAACCGAGTTCTAATCCATCCATATCCGACAACCAATAACCATATCCATGACCTCTCCGGGTCGATATCCAAATCCAAGACTGCTCCGGGTCCATGCCCAAATCCTTAGCTGTTCATAGCCAATATCCAAATCCATAACCTCTTCGGGTTCTTGCCAAGCGCAACCTGCACCTGAGACCTATGTCAAGTAATGCCATGGTGTTCCTGGTTCAGTGTCTCTGAACATTAAGTAATGCCATGGCTTAAGTCCTAAGCCGAATCCTGGTCGCTATGGACCCTTGCCGAGCATAGTCCATACTCGACGACCTGAAATAGTAACCGATAGATAAAAGGAGGCCTAAATCCTAGGCCGAATCCTAGTCTCTTCGGACCCTTGCCAATCATAGTCCATGCTCGATGACCTTTTAACCAAAATCCATACAAAAAGTCAACCAAAAATCCAAAATCCAAAATCCAGATTCAAATCAAAAAACCAAAAATCCATATCAAAAGTCAAAATCAAAATCCAAATCAAAAAGCAAGCATCCAAACCAAATTCCAAACCAAGAAACCAACAAAATCAGGAGTTCAAACCGAACTCCAAAACCAAAGAAGAAAAAGCGAATGTCCAAGCCAAAAGGAAAAAACAGATTTCACAAACCGGAGCGTCTCGGTAAACCATCATCTCAGAGCATGCTTAAGGGTTATCTCCGACCCCGTACATGAGTAAGTGATTTAGCCTTTTTCCTGGAGTTTGTTATTTATTCCAAACCATCACGATTAGTTGATGACCAACCGACCACCATTCCTTGGCCTTGTGCCATTGTCGTTCAAGGTTGGCGGTGGCTGCTCCTGTTTCATCGCTGCATTTTGAGTTTCGACATATAATCGCAATTGACCATTCCTTACATGCTCCTCGACTATATCCTTTAGATGCCGGCAGCTGTTAGTATCATGCCGTCTAGGTCATGGAAGAGACAGTGCCTTTCTAATGCCCTTTCGCGTTCTGAGGGTTCCTTCCTTGCCGGCCTTCGATAAGGAAGGCAATCCCGAGTATCCAAGAATATACGCTCCAATGTTGTATTCAGTCCTGTGTAAGTGGAGAATTTTGGTTCTCCCCAGCGCTTCCTTTTCCCTTTATCCTTGTCTTTACCCGAGCTTTCACCGGGAAGTCCTCCATCCTTAACCATATTTACTTCTTTGACTTCATATCCAAACATGCATCTTCTTTTCGAAGAAATCTCTCATCTTCGTGAAAGAATTCCTCGAGATCCAGTGATGGATCCTGTATCAACGATACTTTGAAATCCGAATTATCCCTGACCCCTGATACTGCAGCCATCAGAACCATTGATGGATCCGACCAATCCACCGAAGCAACTGCTGCATTAAACCGAGTTAAGAAAGTCCTGAGTGACTCGTCTTCCATCTGCTTAACTGACGTTAGTGTCATCACATTCTTCGATCCTTTTATGTGAACTCGAAAATGTATCAAGAACTTATCCACCAGTTCTGTCCATGTTCTAATAGATCCATCCTCTAGCTGGCTGAACCACATAGCAGCTATATCAATCAAGTACAGGGGAAAACATCAAGCCATGACCTCCTTTGATTCCCCAGCACTTCCAAATGCCTTGCATACCACATCAAGTGGTCAGTGGGATCCATCTTACTGTTGTATAATTCTACAGTGGGTAGCTTGAAATCGGGTGGATTCCTAGCCATCCTAATGTTCAGGGAAAACGGACTTTTGTTGACTCCTTTCAAATCCCTGTTTGTCAGACCTCCGCGAATGGTTTGCCTGATAATTTCAGCCAATCCAAGGTTACCTACCAAGGGTTGCCCCCCATTTACATTTCCTAACTGTCCTCCAAGTCCTTAAGGGAATTTTGATACATATTCCTCGTCACGTACTTCTATATTCCTGTTGGCATCGGGCTGTGCAGCGTCATCTGGTATCCTTCCATAGGTTGGTCCAACATTTCCTGGTGGTGTGCCCCCGAGTCTAGGTCCATCCAGATTGATAGCCGTTTGCTGATTGGGGCTGCCCCGTGCTGAACACTACATCTACTTGCCTGTTGAGTCCTTCTGATCCAACTCCATGGATCTGAGCTCCTGTAGCTCCTGCTGTTCCTGCTTGTCTAAATTGTCTGAAAAGCGTCTACATCATTTCCTCTTGCCTTTTCAACTATTCCTGCATGGAATTCATCATGACCTGCATCTCGTCCCTAGTGATGTAGATGGAGGCTAAATTAGCTTTAGCAAAAGCTTCCTGACTTCCCTCCTACTGACTTCTTTCCGTCCCCTGTCTCCTAGTTGATTGCTTTGCAATGGTCTCCAGAATCCAAGTTCTTAAGCCTTTTAATCCGAACTCCAAGCTTCTGAATCCGAGGGCGCTAGCATTCTCAATGAAAGCACCAAAATGTTAGCGCCAAAATTGGTCACTAACACCCAAATCCCAACGAAAGCACCAAATCACAATCACATGTCACAGATAGGATGTATGTAGAGAGTATAAATATGAAGAACAATAAAAATTAAAAAGAAAGCAGTAATAACATAGGATTTATAGTGGTTCGGCTGACTCCGGCCTACGTCCACTCTAGAAATTTTCTTTTTATCGATGTAGAATCAATTACAGTTACAATCCAAAGTTTTTAGAACAACAATGGCAGAGCAGCCTTAGTAGGGAAGAAGAAGGGAAGCAGAATGAAGATCCCTTTTCTGAAGCCCCACATGTTATATTTATAGGCAAATTCCGAGTTACTGGGCTTCCTGAGTGGTCTGGGCCCACCAAGACCATAGCCGATGCAGACTCAACAGTACGACCGCCCTGAGTTCAGAATATGCCGACCCAAAGTAGCTTTGATGATGACCCGAAGATACCACATCTCCGACCTAAAGCAAACTGGTAGCCGACCCGGAGTAGCTTACGTCTTCATCCATGCCGACCCCAAACTGATTTTCCCAAAGCCGACCCAAAGTATCAAGAACACCGACCCAAAGACTGGAGGAAGCCAACCCGAAGCAAGTAAGCTATGATTTGAAACTATCGACCCCGTTTAGTATGCCGATACCCTTGCTCACTGATCAATAACCAAACAGCCGAGTTTAGCCGACCCACACATGCCAAACCACTCATGCTGACCGGCCTATAACGACCCACTTTGACCGAACCACCTCAATGCCGATCCACTCTAGCCAATCACTATCCTTTCTGCCAATCCAAACTATACCGGTCCACCTTCAATGTTGAACCATCTAAATGTCGAGCCACCTTCAACGCCAAACTGTCCAAGTGGCGAGCCACCTCCAATCACCGACCCATCCAAATGCCAACCACCTTGGTTGAACGGTCGGGCCACGTGGCCGAACAACCAACAACCGAACCATGCTTGACGACCTCTCCTCGACCGAGCCATGCATGACCGAACAGCCAAGCCACATGGCCGAACTCCAAACATATCAAACCACACCACCTAAACCGAACGGTCGACACCGAGCCCTCCATGACTAATCGTCTTTCCATCCGACTAGCTCAAACCCATCATATTCTGATCTTGACAAATGAGTATTTAGTTGAATCTGCCTATCCATAGCCTTTCCAAAAAGCGAGTTAACAACAATTGAAGTTCGAACGAAGAAGTTATCGACGTTTGAAGATTTCAGATCAAAAATAAATCAAAATATAAATGAAAAATAAATATTAATATATATTAAAAAGGGTAAAATGGAAATAAATAACCCAAGCTCACCGGTCAACAACTAAAAAGGGTCAGTCGATCGATAGCGGTTAAACGCTTCTGTCGACTGGTCAAATAGTTGGGTTAGGGCCAACGTACTCTAAACCTTTACTTGAACTGTTCAAATTTAATAAAAACTAATTTAATGGATAGAAATGATTTGAGTGCCTATAAATGCAGGTCTAACATCTTGCTTTTCTTCTTATATTTTCTAAACAGAGTAGCAAAGCTCTACCATTTTTCTATTACTACTGTTTCTAGAACTTACAAAAGTAGCGTGTGTATTTTTACATACATTGAAGAAGGACGACAAATAAAAAAGAAGAAAAAGAGGATTGAATGGAATTCTGTGTAAAATGGTAAATTAAATAATTTAAAATTTTGACTTCCTTAACCAAAATCTCCTCTCAAATCTATAATTCTAATAAGTGTAATTATGCATGCATGTATGTATGAGAGTGTGTATGTGTATGTGTTTATATATATCTTTATACATATTCTGATTGGAAAAAAAGGAGTCAAGTAATAAAATCATCATTAGATTTGGAGATTTTAAAGCTATATGGTGAGTGGAAAATTATGTAGTTTACCTGATACTAAGTTTATTCGTTGAAAATTCTATTTTTTTCATTATACCCATATGTGAAAACCATTGGATATTAGGCTTATATAAATAAATCTAAATTGGAATCTTTGCCTACATATTCAGAAGTTGTTTTAACATTGGTGAAATAATATGTATGTATTCTAGATGTAGAAGTTAGAGTGAATAATCTTTATAGATTATGAAACCCGATATTAATAGAATTGTGTAGCTAGTCCCATATTTTTTTTATTTGGGTAGAAATGGTTAAAATTGATAACCATCATATGAAGATGTACTAATTTGATTTAGGATTTAAATTTCAATGTCTTAATTCATTGGAATTGTAAAATCTACATGAGAATTTCTATAAATTATCCAACCTCACAGTTATATATGAAAAATATATCGTTTGAAATAACAAGGAACAATCATATCCAAAGGAAAGAGAAGTGCAAAGTGGGGATGTTTCTCCATAATTTACACAGCCTATTTAAATAAAAATTAAAAAAGAGATAATATCTTGTATTTGCAAACGTAGCACATTCACACTCTTGGTGATTCTTACAAAATTTCAAATGTAACATTTCCTTCTTGGAGGAGACACGATTCTAATGCTTAAAATGTGGAAATAAATAATTATGGAAGTTACATATAAGTGTATATCCAGACATCTGAGACTACCCACCTCTCGATACTCTCATCAATACATGAGATTCCCACAGAGCGGTAACTAAAACAAGGAAGAGCTATTAGCTTGTCGGCGTAATGAAAGAACTATCAGATGGTAGACCTTAACTAACTGCTTCCATACTTCGAGAAGGATTTGATGCTTTCACAAGATTTAGCCCAAAAAGGAGAAAACCAAAACTCTTTATTTAGTGGACCAGCCAAGAATCATCTATTTTTTTGGAGTTCCCTATTCTCGTATTAATATAGTTGGCTCTTCCTTGACCCTGTAAGCAAAAAAGACCTACTTCCATAAAAGTAAATCTAAGTACTGGAGAGGTAGATTATCATGGGGTGAAGAAAAAAATAAAGATAGAAGACAATACCATAATAGAATCTCACATTGTATTCAACTCATAATCATACATGTCATAACTTCAAATTGCTCTATCAGAGAATACAAATCCAACTGGGATAGTTATAACTACATATCCTTACATATGTTGGTAACTACATAATACATAACATAGCGGAATAAATAGGTGGCTTCTACAAAAGATCCAAAATGCTCCAAGCCCCATGCTCCATTCCAAAATGTTCCAAGCTTTCCTAACTACTTGGCTGCCCGAAAAAATAGGGCACCCAGAGTTTGAGGGGAAAAACAAACTCCGGATCAGTCATGAGATTGGTGTGAGAACTCAAAGTATGATGCTTTAAAAACAAAAAGGTATCTCATAAGACCATGCCGCACATAAAAATGGAATGGGTTTTTACCTTATGATAATCAAAATCCTTTATTACGTAAAATTTAGGGATATTATTTATAATAACATTCCTTAAAAACATTTGCAAATAAACTTATTACTCTTAGCCGAAATTGTTGCCATTATTAGATTCCAGATAACAGGCTCTGTAAACAATCCGAAGGCACTTATGGAAAATGGTTCCATACAAATGAAAAGGTAAGGGACTACCTTCCGACAGTACATCTCTAGAGAGATGCACCTAGGGTCGAGATACTCGGCTCCTACACCAACACAGATCCGGCCTACCCCTTCAAGGATAGTACGAAATATGTCATCACCCCGGTCATTACCGACCTTTAACGGGTCCCGAGTCATACATTCACCACATGCTTAGAAATGTGTACAGTAATCTAGAAGGGTTATGACATCTCATAATGGGAGCGACCCACTTAGCGTTGCTGCTTCTACCCTGTTTCTGTCATTTTCGGGTGATGAGGCATGAGGTAAACGATTACCTTTCACATAACACATCTTCTTTCTTCTTTGGATGCCACATTGCCATTCCATAATCACACGACTGATTTCTACAAACATATAACTTCTGAGCTCGTTTGTCTTAGAGAAAGGTGCTAAGCTATGAGAAGTTGCATTCTCCGCTACCTAATAGATATAATTTTATAGAGATCACTCAATGCAATTTAGAATGCAATGTCAAACATTCGTCCTTACAAGTTGTCCAGGAATAGGACAAACTGAAGGTACATTCCTACTCCATTAGTAGCGAAAAGTCCTTGCATTAGAGATTTCACCACAGAGCAATGCTGCCACTATATGATATGGTAATTTTCATCTCGAGGGACTAATGGCAAATAGCCCTATATCTTGAAGATCTCCATCTTCAAAATCATTTATCTTCAATCATGTTTTACTTCGAACATAGATTGGTTCGATGTGGTGTTCGGATAGTTATCACCCAAATCTGACATCGATTCCTTCGAATCCAATTATCGATAAAAATGATGTTTTATAAGTAGATAATTACTGGTTAATTAATTCAAATCTCTTTATTAAAATATCATCGAGGGATATATAATTTTAATACTTTATCTTTAAATATGAAATCATTTTTAAAGAGTATCTTTGAGAAACTAGGATTATAGAAATCAATCTATTTTTATTCACTATCAACTTCCGTATTCAACAAGTGCTATAGAAGAAATAACGGTGAGACCGCCTTTTAAATTTCATGAATAAGACGAGTTCCCTCTTTGGATTTTAATAATGAGTATAAGAAGATTATTTCTATAAAATCCAAGTTGAGCATTTGGGCTTTCCCTTCTATCTTTTCCACCCCTTGTCTAAAAGATAAAGCGAAGGCCAGGTAAGTTCGAGGCATGGTTGATCCATTCCTAACCTTAATTACACAACTTGTTTAACCATTTAGCTCTCACAGGCGGGACAAATGTATTAGTCGTTTCCATATACTCATTTTTTCTTTTTAAATCTTTGAAGTAATTTTAAATTGTTCAAATCTTTTTTAAATACTATATTATTTACTTAAAAATGTTTACAAAGGATTTGAAAAAGAATTGTTAAGTTTCAACCTGTTTTTTCAAAAGTTATAGAAAAGCATTGCGAAAAAGTGTTGCAAATAGTGTTTTAAAAGCTATATTCTTCAAACGACTTTTATATCATTTAGAAACCCATCTTTTCAACTTAAAATATACTTAATATACTTAAAACATTTAAAGCATATTAAAACATTTAATATCACTTTTAAAGCATATTAAAAGATTTTTAGAATTTATTTCATATTTTTAAAACATTTAAAATATCAATTTTAAACTTAGGTCACTTTACTGCAAAAGAGCGATTTTTCTAGAAAATTGTTTTAGACATATTTTAAAATCTACTTAATGAAATCTTAATTTTCTTTCTTTGTTTGAAAGATATGGATATAATAGTCCAAAAATTCTTATCTCGATGAATTCGAAGCTAAATTTCGTTCTGTATATTTATTTCAACTTTTTGGCGCGAAATCGTGAACAATCGTTGCGCGACGCGCCTAGTTATGACATATTTCATGTTTTTCATCCAAACTTTGTTAAAACCAGTTATATATTTATAAAATACTTTTAATACATTTTAGAGGGCGTTTAATGATTCCATATCACATTTCAATTTATTTTGGAAAGTGTTTTCCATGTGAATCAATGTCGTGTATGTCGTGACTTGTTTCAATATTTACATGCAATAAACAACATATGTAAATCGATATCATGACCAAACGTCTAAACAAATGTATCACAACATCACAAGCAAATATATACATAAAAATAAGATATCACTTTGTTTGGTCCTGGCCAACGAAAAATCGGCTATAGCTTCGCTACTCGTTGTTTTTCGCTCATGAATTTTTGCGCACTTGGACTAGTGTCATGGCCCCTTTTTCCGTACCCCTTGAATCGACAGTAAACCACACTTGTCCAACTCAAATTGCATGAAAATACGGAACCTGAAGGGTTATAAAGAAAAATAGATAGAATAGAATCTCACACCAATGGAATAACATATAATATTGAAAAATATCTTTACAGCGGAAATTTTTTAAATACATATATCAAAGTCTAAACTAAATTCAGCTTGGACAGTTATAAAAATCCGTCCTTACGATTGTTGAAAAATATCAAACTAAAACTAACAAAACATAGCGGATAATGGAATATGTCCATACATATATGAATATGTCACGCTCTGTTCTAGAAACTCCAACCGTCTTCGACTAAACCTGAAACTACTCGGATCTGACCCGAGTATTGAAAATACCCGGATCAGGCTTGACAAACAAGCGTGAGAAAACTCAATATAAATGACAGTGTCATATATCAGCCTTTTGGATAAAATCCTTTGAAAAGAAAGAGTATCTCCTAAGACCACACCCATACATAAACATGAACAACTTTTTACCTTATGATAACTAAAACACTTTTATATCAAAACATTTGATATTATTTCTAATGATATATCTTTGAAAATATTTACAAATAAACTTATTAATTTTTGCCAAAATTGTTACCGTTATTAAATTCTAGCATACTAGGCTCTACAAACAAAACCGTAGGTTCTTATTGGAGAATGGATTTCCGTACAAATGACCAGGTGAAGGGACTACCTTCCGATTGGTACATCTCTATATGGATGTCCCGAGACACAGAACATCTGCCCTCTACCAACACAAGACCGGCCTATCTCTGTAACAAGATAGTACCGAATATATCATCCCTCGGTCGTTAACATCCTTTAACTGAGCGCGCTCTAGCATAGAAACCACATTCGTTTACATGCCGAACATCATAGCCGGAAGAAATATATCTAGAAGGGGATGATCAAACCCTAATTGGGAATGACCCACTTAGCCTTGCCGCATCTAACTTTATTTCGGTCATTTTCGGTTGATGAGGCTCGAGGCATCGATTACCTTTTCACAGAGCACATATCGCATCTCTGAATGCCACATTGCCATTCCCGTTGACTACTAATCATCTTCCACAAAAATACAACCCTTAAGCTTGTACATCTCAAGGACGGTGTTAAGCTAAAAGAAGTTGCCTTCTCCGCTGCCAGTGATGTACGTTTGTAAAAACCAATGTACGTAATCTTTAGAAATGCAATTTCAGACAAATTTCCACACAAGTTGTCAAGGAATAGGACAAACCGAAGGCACTCACCTACTACCACTAGTAGCGAGTAGTCCATGCAGTCCGAAAAATCGCCACAATGAGGAGACCACTGCTATAATTAACTCAATAATGGGAGCTACATAGAGCGTGTCAACAAGCAGTCCTCACCCTATGTAGATCCACGGTCTTCAATCATCATCGTCAATATGTCTTCACATTCAAACATATACAATGGTTCGAAATGGTTTTCGGATAGGAATCACCCAAATCCGACAATGTTCCTTCGAAGCGAATCATCGATAAAAAGTGAAAATGAGTATGTAGGATCATTAAGTCTCTTTTCACTTTAATTCTTTTCAAATAATTTGGAAATCTCTTTCTTTTGACTTAGAATAAATCGAAGTTATTCATTCTTTTACTTTGGATAACATCTCAAATTTCCTTACTTAACCCTCGATCCAAATTCCTTAACTTTTAGGTGGATCAAAAAACAATGTTATTTAAGACATCGTTTACGATAAACCCTAAAATCAATCTTAGCAAACATTTTTTTAGTAAATAGGATCATAGAGATCATTCTAAATTTACTCAACATCAATTTCCGTAATCAACATGTGTTATGGGCGGAATAACGGTGAAATCACCTTTTAAATTCCACGAATAGAATGAGTTCCCTCTTTAGATTTTAATACCAAGTATAAGAAGATTATTTCTATGCAATCAAAGTCATAATCTGTTCATTTTGAAGATTGCTTAAATTTTTGGATAATACCGATATTCTTTTATTTCAAAAACTTAATACAATCTTTTTAGAGCATCCGGGCTTTCCTTTAGATCTTTTCCACCCACGCCTAAGAAAAGAAAACATAGGCCAGGTAATTTCAAGGTATTGGTTGCTCTATCCCTAACTGTAACGCCCGCGGATTTTCGTTCTTCGAAAATCCGACATCGACACTCACTTTATCGACTGCCGAATATCGAAGGCCGAAAACCGAGAAGTTATGGGTTTTAAAAAGAAAAGAAAAGAAAGAAGAGAGAAAAAGAAGAAAGAAAAGGGAAAAGAAGATAGACAATTTTTAGAAAACAGAAAATTAGAAAAACAGAAGATAGAAGAATTTTAAAATTAGAAAAAGAGAATTTGAAAATAGAACGGACAGAAAGGAAACAAAAAGAACAACAACAGAATCTCACAATTCGCAGCGGAACAACATATAATAATAAATGAATAATCTTTAAACAAAGAACTATATCAGTTATTACATTTCATTCATTTCATTACATCATATCATATCATCAGAGTGTACAACAACATACAACAATAAACAGTGCAGCGGAAAAAGAAATACTATATAAACTAGTAATACGCCATGCCATCCAGCTTGCCTCCAGCAACTCCAGAATATCCAGAATATCCTGATAAACCTTAACTTTTGACTGCCCGTGTGGAAATTGGTGGGCACCCAGAGTTTAGGAAGGAAAACAATAAACTCCGAGTCAGTCATGTGACTGGTGTGAGAACTCAAAACAGTTTATTTATCTTTAAAATCAAAATAGAGGAATATTTTTAAATTCAATTCGCAATGCTTTTTAAAAATGAGACTACCATAAGGCCTCCCGCACACACACACAATGCAAACGCAGAATCGGAGGAGATTTCTCCTTATGATAGTCAAAGATGCTTGATACGCATTTAAAATAATATTTGATATTATTATTAGTGTATAGTGTAGGAAAAATTTATTTCGAAAGTAGAATATAAATCTTAGCCAACATACGACCATTATCGTATGCCTACTATAGCTACTATCCAAACAGTGGTGACCACCATAAGTGAATAGCAGGTTCTACAACTAATACCGTACAAGTTTTGTATTGGGAATTGGATTTCCAACAAATGGTCAGGCTAAGGAACTTCCTACTGTCACATGGGATCGCCTCTGGCTGGACGTCCCGAGAACTTAACCAGCTCTCTGCCAACACAAGGCCGGGTTACCTTTATCACTAGGTAACTACTACACGAATATGGCATCCCCCGGTCCCATCGGACCTTTAACCGAGCGCTCGTCACCAACAACACCACACAGAAAAGATATAGTGTATCAACATGAGTAAGTATCTGGGCTCCATACCATGATACCACCCTTTCCAGAAGGAAATGCACATACCCTAAAGGGAGCTACCCCTCATAACCTTGCCGCATCATTCCTGTTTTGACCATTACCGGGATGTGAGGCTCGACGAATTCACGTCCACAAAAACATACTTTATACAAAAGCCATGCTTTGGGTCAACAAATGATCAACACAATGATCACTAAGATAGACGATCAAATAAATGATCCTATCACAATAATCAACACAATGATCATTTCAGCATCACTCAGCATGTCACATTACCAAAATGGGATATATTGCTGATAACTTCAACTATATAACCTTTGAGCTCGTACGTCTCAAAGAAGGGTGTTAAGCAAAGAATAAATTCTCCGCCACCAACAGAAATATATTTGAAAGAAATCGGCTTTATATCTCAAATTGCAATGTCAGGCATACAATCCATACAAGTCTGTTCCGGGATCGAACAGAACCGAAGGCACTTACAAAGAAGTCCTTGCAATCCGGATATTCACAATCCTGATCGGATTCACCATCACATATGGAGAACTCAATACCGGAGCAACTCGGTGCAGAGTCAATCGATAGTTCATCCTATCGCTTTTGCAAATACCGGTCTTCAACACCGATCTTCAAATGCAATTCACAACGACGTATCACATATTCGGAATGGGTTATACGACCCCATGGTCCTTTCCCGGTTAACCCGAATAGTGAGCGCTTATTCAAAAATAAGTGTGCATTCAAATTCAATCAATTCACATCAAATACCCATTCAAAGGGAAATATTGATAGTCGGCTATTGAACTATCAATGGATATGCATACATCACCAGATTCCAAATAATTTTCCAAATTATTTACATTTCCAAAATATCTTTACTAGATATATAGTTTCAACACTTCAAAAATAAATCAATATTTATTTTTTTACCAATTTCACTTTTCACATATAAATTCCATAATGAATTTATATTTCCAAAATATCCATGCATATGCTATTTCAATAATTCATTTCAATTTATCTTCAAAAAGATAAATTCTAATTATTCACTTCATATTGGAAAACATTTCCATACTTATTTATTCATAAGTAATTCACAAATTCCTTTTATTTTCAACACTTAGAAAATATTCAGTATACTTAAATCGAATTAAGTATATATTTCATTATATTAAGAAAATCCTTTCTTAAACATATCTACTTGGGCCAAAACGAATGTTACGTAAAACATCGTTACGACAACCCAAAATCACTAGTATAGGGATTCGAAATTTAAAATAGATATATAAATCCCAATACTATTCAAAACATTTCCTTTCGGAAATCATTTACTATAACAACAGTGTTATAGTCCACTATTTCCTTTTATTTCTCGAAAACGTCTATTTCAACAATAAATGTTGAAATCTATGGTTTCGAATCTCAACACCTTTAAAACATCGTTAGATCGTTTTAATTCTGTTTAAAATATCACATTCTAAAACATTTTCTTTAACATGTTATTCACTATTCAAAAACGTGAATAAACTACGTTAACAAATTTCATCCTTTTATTCAATTTATTTTAAAGGATTATTCACTATTCAAAAATGTGAATATAACTCCATTAATAGGTTATAACAATTAACTTATCAAAATAAGTCGTTTGCGAATTTATAAAACAACGTTTATAAATTCCTCTTCTATTTATTTATAAAAACTTCCTTTAATAAATTCCTTTATTAACCTATTTGATTTCATATCTCAATTATAAACTAAAAGTTCATATTATAAGTCAATTGCTTATAAAACGATTATTTTACAAAATCGTTCCTTTAGAGACTTTCCAATTTATAAATCTTATAACTTATAAGATCCATTTATTTATCAAAAACCATTATTCACATAATTTCACCAAATTTATAAATCTACCTATTTATAAATTTCATTTATAACCTCCCAGTTTATAATTCTACAAATTTCATTCATTTATGAAATTCATTTTCACTTCATTTAAACATTTATAAAGACTCGTTTTATAATGTCAATATTTCGATTTATAAATATCTATTTATAAATCTCTTAATATAAATCAATTTATATTATTCTTTTAAAACGTCTTTAAATTCCTTTATAATTTCATCATTCTGATTTATAAAATAATCAAATTTTATAAATCCTATATTTAAACTTTTATCATATATTCAAAAATCCAATCTAAATTATTTTATAAAATCATTAGTTCATATTTCTCAAAAATCGACTTTTAATCGTATTTCTAAAAATCAGCTTTTTAACTATATTTCACAAAAACCATAATTTTTATAACTTTAAAAATTATAACGTTTATTTATTTATAATGGATCAATTCCAAAAATATGGTATATTTTCAAAAATCACTTTAAAATCATTTTAAAATCCCAAAATCTGGGTCCAATGATGCTACACATCAAATAGTCAATCACGACTAACAACGATATCATATATCGATATGATAATCCATCAAATATCAAAATATCTGAAATAAAATAAATACTGTTGAGGAATCCTGTTGGATCCCTCCAACCTGTTTTCCTGCATCCAAAAACATTAGCACAATACCAATTTCGCTCCAGTACGAAATTATCGCGGTATATGTTCTTAATAAATATTATCCGCTTACTAACGGCGTAATAGGGTCTCATCCGCTAAACAAAAAATGCGGGAAATCAACAACTGCAATATATACATATGCCAATATATATATATTGATATTATATATAATACCAATTTCACTGTTTATGAAATATTCGCGGTATATGTTTATATTAAATAACATCCGCTTACTAACGGCGCATAATGTCTATTTTAACAATCAATAATTTACAGTCATCATTCAAACATGCATTCAAATATTTTAAATCTAACTATTTAAAATAAAATCGAAATCTATTCGATTGAGTGAGAAATTCTCACCTTGGTTTTAATTTCCGTTTAAGCTTTTATTTCGAATAAAATTAAACGCGCGTTTAATTTTACCCGAAATTCTCACTAACTCCAAACGACTCCAAACCAACTCCATCGCGTAGTGCTCGTTCATACGATTCCAACGCAACTGAGTTTGCATTTTTTCGACCTCGTATGAAAAAGTTATGAATTTTTAAAGTTCGTACACGATTTTTATAACCAAATCAGCATAAACTTTTAAAATTAAAACCTACAACAATTTCAGGCCACATGATCCTTCATCACAACATCTGGACCGTCCCCCCTCATCCCCTACCTTCTTCATTCCAGGCCGACATCCCTCCCCATAGCCGAACCCAACATGCTTAGATTAGGGTTCCAAATTCAACCTCCATCGTGCAACTATACTTCGATCAACAAGTGCCATTTTGTAGCCCTCGACCTATGCTATGTTCGGCCCCCCCTAGGTGAAGCTCGGCTGCACCATGAGCCTCGTATGGCGTGCGCAAGTTCCGTGCTTCCATCTCGATTTGCCGCCAATCCGCTTCGAGTTAAACGATCATAACCGTTGGATTCCGAGATCTCAGAGTGCTCTACGATTTCTTAGTTTAGAGTTTGTGATAAAAGTGAATGGATTAGGAGATTTGGAGGGATGAATTTGATGAACTGCTGGCCGTTCAGGGGGGGGGGGTGGCGGCTGCAACATAGAATTAGGGTTTTGTAATATTTTTATTTTTATTTTTGAATGGTGCTATTTATAAGAAACAGCTAGCGTAAACACTATTCATCCCGGGAATTCCGAACTCCGATTTAGGCGCCGTAACCAGCGTACCTAGGGTTTATCCCGCGTTCCGGACACAATGGAACAGGTTTCGGAAGCTAATTCGGAAGTATGTGCGAGTTATGGCTGAAAACGTTCAATTTAAATTAAACCGATTTAAGTCGATTTCTAGGCGTTTTAATTTGTACCGGACAAACGGTAAATCCAATTGACTTGAAATTTGAAACCTTACAATAATATCACATTACGGATCCGATGAAACTGGTTTCGTCGAAATCCGAGACTTTTTGAAAAATGGCTATTTTGACTCGCCAAATTTAAATTAAAAACGAATCGATGCGTTTCGAGCTGCCACGATAAACGATAGCTCCGATTGACACGAAATTTGAAATCCGGTAATAACTAACTATTACGGATCCAATGAAACTGGTTTCGTTCAATTCTGAGACTGTTCAAAAATTGACTATTTTACAGTCGATTATTAAATATTAAAATATTCAATTTTCACAAATTAACTTCTAATTCGATTTTAAAAGTTATAAAATATTTCTATAACTCCAGTATGATTAAATAAAATTTTCCAAATTATTTTCAATCATTTCTAACTCAATTTTCAATTATTTCCATAATTTAACATATTAAATTATTGTTTTAATTATCTAATTAAATCCAAAAATTCAAATAAAAATTTATTTGACTTATAAATTCACTAATTAATATTTAAAATTAATTAAATATTCAATTTTTAATTTCTAAAAATTCTGGGTCGTTACAATCTTTCCCCCTTAAAAGAATTTCGTCCTCGAAATTACAATTAAGAAAGGTTACAGAATTTATTAACTTTCCAAAATTCATAATTAAATTTCTTACAATACTTTACTAAGTTTTTAAATCATACTTAGTTATGTTTTCAAAAACAATCTATATCATTTAACTTTCAACTCTAAAACAAAGTTAAAGTTTTCAAAATTTTTCCAAAATTTTCTCAAATTTTTCTAACGCCTTAAATTTTCGGAAAAATTCGCCATGTCTCCTTTGCGCGGCTCGATCCGAAAAAAAAAATGACAGTATATATATCACAAATATACATCTCATCAAGTAATGAGGCATCCCGAAGGGAAAAAAGTATAAAAGTGCGATATTTAATCCGAGATATGTACCTTATATTTTATTAGCGAGCATATACGGCTAATATAGCGCAAAAGCGAACTCCAAATGCGAAGCAAACGCGATCCGCACCTACTAAACTCAACAAACAACATGAGAACATGCACATATGCAAATAATCTCAATATACAACATATAGCAACATAACTACTACATATGTCACATAGAAATGCAACTAATCAACAAATGAAACCATCAACCAACTATCATCCATATCCAAATAAACATTCATTCATATTCTTATTCTCATTATATGTTCAATGAAATGGTTTTCACTCTAAATCATATTTGATTTATTAACATTGGATTTTATCAACATTCATTCTTATTCAATTTTAATTAGTTTGCATTCACTAATTAAATCCTATTCACATTCAATTCTATTCAAATTTATTTACTTCAAATTTGAATTCAATTACATAGCTTTCAATTTCATTAACACTTAATGAATTATATACAATCAACTAACAACCATATAACAACCAATGTATATTAGTTACAACCAAATTCCTTTTCTTACATTCATTCTCATTCAATTTATTCAACTTCTAATAACATTTGATTTCAATGAATTTCTACTTTCATTCATTATTTCCTATCAATTTTAATTACATCCAATTGATTAACATTCAATCCATTCATTCAATTCAATTCAATTCTAAAGTTGAATTTCATTCACATAACTTAAGTTCACATTCATTTAATCCACTTGATTATTTACTTCGATACCAAAATCAATTCCATTCAACTTTAAATTCACTTTTATTTACAACTCATATTAATAGATATATCCATAAAGTTTCACTTCTTATGTATATAAGTTTATTTCACAATTGTAAATCACTTTAATTATAATTTTAATTCTTATAATTCATTTGCTTATACAATTTTTTTTTATTTAGATTATTCAAACAACCTAACAATCAACTTATATACACTTTAATAATTTTGAAAAATTATTCCTTTATATATAAAAATATAATCAAGGCAAAATTATTTCATTTACCCAATTTTAAAATCAATACTGTGTCGAATTGTTCTATTCAAGTGTTTAGAAACCCCTTCGGCAAAGTTGTACATACCGTGCTAAGGAAGGTTCATATGCCACTCAATAAACCAATCATCACAATATAAAACAATTTCATATTCACTAACAAATACGCTCTCATAGCTATTATTACACTCAAACTCATTCTAGAGTACTACTGACTCTATCTCTAATGAGTAATACCCAACAGAACCATGGTTGTCGCTTAACCATCAGAGCTCTGATACCAAATGTAACGCCCGCGGATTTTCGTTCTTCGAAAATCCGACATCGACACTCACTTTATCGACTGCCGAATATCGAAGGCCGAAAACCGAGAAGTTATGGGTTTTAAAAAGAAAAGAAAAGAAAGAAGAGAGAAAAAGAAGAAAGAAAAGGGAAAAGAAGATAGACAATTTTTAGAAAACAGAAAATTAGAAAAACAGAAGATAGAAGAATTTTAAAATTAGAAAAAGAGAATTTGAAAATAGAACGGACAGAAAGGAAACAAAAAGAACAACAACAGAATCTCACAATTCGCAGCGGAACAACATATAATAATAAATGAATAATCTTTAAACAAAGAACTATATCAGTTATTACATTTCATTCATTTCATTACATCATATCATATCATCAGAGTGTACAACAACATACAACAATAAACAGTGCAGCGGAAAAAGAAATACTATATAAACTAGTAATACGCCATGCCATCCAGCTTGCCTCCAGCAACTCCAGAATATCCAGAATATCCTGATAAACCTTAACTTTTGACTGCCCGTGTGGAAATTGGTGGGCACCCAGAGTTTAGGAAGGAAAACAATAAACTCCGAGTCAGTCATGTGACTGGTGTGAGAACTCAAAACAGTTTATTTATCTTTAAAATCAAAATAGAGGAATATTTTTAAATTCAATTCGCAATGCTTTTTAAAAATGAGACTACCATAAGGCCTCCCGCACACACACACAATGCAAACGCAGAATCGGAGGAGATTTCTCCTTATGATAGTCAAAGATGCTTGATACGCATTTAAAATAATATTTGATATTATTATTAGTGTATAGTGTAGGAAAAATTTATTTCGAAAGTAGAATATAAATCTTAGCCAACATACGACCATTATCGTATGCCTACTATAGCTACTATCCAAACAGTGGTGACCACCATAAGTGAATAGCAGGTTCTACAACTAATACCGTACAAGTTTTGTATTGGGAATTGGATTTCCAACAAATGGTCAGGCTAAGGAACTTCCTACTGTCACATGGGATCGCCTCTGGCTGGACGTCCCGAGAACTTAACCAGCTCTCTGCCAACACAAGGCCGGGTTACCTTTATCACTAGGTAACTACTACACGAATATGGCATCCCCCGGTCCCATCGGACCTTTAACCGAGCGCTCGTCACCAACAACACCACACAGAAAAGATATAGTGTATCAACATGAGTAAGTATCTGGGCTCCATACCATGATACCACCCTTTCCAGAAGGAAATGCACATACCCTAAAGGGAGCTACCCCTCATAACCTTGCCGCATCATTCCTGTTTTGACCATTACCGGGATGTGAGGCTCGACGAATTCACGTCCACAAAAACATACTTTATACAAAAGCCATGCTTTGGGTCAACAAATGATCAACACAATGATCACTAAGATAGACGATCAAATAAATGATCCTATCACAATAATCAACACAATGATCATTTCAGCATCACTCAGCATGTCACATTACCAAAATGGGATATATTGCTGATAACTTCAACTATATAACCTTTGAGCTCGTACGTCTCAAAGAAGGGTGTTAAGCAAAGAATAAATTCTCCGCCACCAACAGAAATATATTTGAAAGAAATCGGCTTTATATCTCAAATTGCAATGTCAGGCATACAATCCATACAAGTCTGTTCCGGGATCGAACAGAACCGAAGGCACTTACAAAGAAGTCCTTGCAATCCGGATATTCACAATCCTGATCGGATTCACCATCACATATGGAGAACTCAATACCGGAGCAACTCGGTGCAGAGTCAATCGATAGTTCATCCTATCGCTTTTGCAAATACCGGTCTTCAACACCGATCTTCAAATGCAATTCACAACGACGTATCACATATTCGGAATGGGTTATACGACCCCATGGTCCTTTCCCGGTTAACCCGAATAGTGAGCGCTTATTCAAAAATAAGTGTGCATTCAAATTCAATCAATTCACATCAAATACCCATTCAAAGGGAAATATTGATAGTCGGCTATTGAACTATCAATGGATATGCATACATCACCAGATTCCAAATAATTTTCCAAATTATTTACATTTCCAAAATATCTTTACTAGATATATAGTTTCAACACTTCAAAAATAAATCAATATTTATTTTTTTACCAATTTCACTTTTCACATATAAATTCCATAATGAATTTATATTTCCAAAATATCCATGCATATGCTATTTCAATAATTCATTTCAATTTATCTTCAAAAAGATAAATTCTAATTATTCACTTCATATTGGAAAACATTTCCATACTTATTTATTCATAAGTAATTCACAAATTCCTTTTATTTTCAACACTTAGAAAATATTCAGTATACTTAAATCGAATTAAGTATATATTTCATTATATTAAGAAAATCCTTTCTTAAACATATCTACTTGGGCCAAAACGAATGTTACGTAAAACATCGTTACGACAACCCAAAATCACTAGTATAGGGATTCGAAATTTAAAATAGATATATAAATCCCAATACTATTCAAAACATTTCCTTTCGGAAATCATTTACTATAACAACAGTGTTATAGTCCACTATTTCCTTTTATTTCTCGAAAACGTCTATTTCAACAATAAATGTTGAAATCTATGGTTTCGAATCTCAACACCTTTAAAACATCGTTAGATCGTTTTAATTCTGTTTAAAATATCACATTCTAAAACATTTTCTTTAACATGTTATTCACTATTCAAAAACGTGAATAAACTACGTTAACAAATTTCATCCTTTTATTCAATTTATTTTAAAGGATTATTCACTATTCAAAAATGTGAATATAACTCCATTAATAGGTTATAACAATTAACTTATCAAAATAAGTCGTTTGCGAATTTATAAAACAACGTTTATAAATTCCTCTTCTATTTATTTATAAAAACTTCCTTTAATAAATTCCTTTATTAACCTATTTGATTTCATATCTCAATTATAAACTAAAAGTTCATATTATAAGTCAATTGCTTATAAAACGATTATTTTACAAAATCGTTCCTTTAGAGACTTTCCAATTTATAAATCTTATAACTTATAAGATCCATTTATTTATCAAAAACCATTATTCACATAATTTCACCAAATTTATAAATCTACCTATTTATAAATTTCATTTATAACCTCCCAGTTTATAATTCTACAAATTTCATTCATTTATGAAATTCATTTTCACTTCATTTAAACATTTATAAAGACTCGTTTTATAATGTCAATATTTCGATTTATAAATATCTATTTATAAATCTCTTAATATAAATCAATTTATATTATTCTTTTAAAACGTCTTTAAATTCCTTTATAATTTCATCATTCTGATTTATAAAATAATCAAATTTTATAAATCCTATATTTAAACTTTTATCATATATTCAAAAATCCAATCTAAATTATTTTATAAAATCATTAGTTCATATTTCTCAAAAATCGACTTTTAATCGTATTTCTAAAAATCAGCTTTTTAACTATATTTCACAAAAACCATAATTTTTATAACTTTAAAAATTATAACGTTTATTTATTTATAATGGATCAATTCCAAAAATATGGTATATTTTCAAAAATCACTTTAAAATCATTTTAAAATCCCAAAATCTGGGTCCAATGATGCTACACATCAAATAGTCAATCACGACTAACAACGATATCATATATCGATATGATAATCCATCAAATATCAAAATATCTGAAATAAAATAAATACTGTTGAGGAATCCTGTTGGATCCCTCCAACCTGTTTTCCTGCATCCAAAAACATTAGCACAATACCAATTTCGCTCCAGTACGAAATTATCGCGGTATATGTTCTTAATAAATATTATCCGCTTACTAACGGCGTAATAGGGTCTCATCCGCTAAACAAAAAATGCGGGAAATCAACAACTGCAATATATACATATGCCAATATATATATATTGATATTATATATAATACCAATTTCACTGTTTATGAAATATTCGCGGTATATGTTTATATTAAATAACATCCGCTTACTAACGGCGCATAATGTCTATTTTAACAATCAATAATTTACAGTCATCATTCAAACATGCATTCAAATATTTTAAATCTAACTATTTAAAATAAAATCGAAATCTATTCGATTGAGTGAGAAATTCTCACCTTGGTTTTAATTTCCGTTTAAGCTTTTATTTCGAATAAAATTAAACGCGCGTTTAATTTTACCCGAAATTCTCACTAACTCCAAACGACTCCAAACCAACTCCATCGCGTAGTGCTCGTTCATACGATTCCAACGCAACTGAGTTTGCATTTTTTCGACCTCGTATGAAAAAGTTATGAATTTTTAAAGTTCGTACACGATTTTTATAACCAAATCAGCATAAACTTTTAAAATTAAAACCTACAACAATTTCAGGCCACATGATCCTTCATCACAACATCTGGACCGTCCCCCCTCATCCCCTACCTTCTTCATTCCAGGCCGACATCCCTCCCCATAGCCGAACCCAACATGCTTAGATTAGGGTTCCAAATTCAACCTCCATCGTGCAACTATACTTCGATCAACAAGTGCCATTTTGTAGCCCTCGACCTATGCTATGTTCGGCCCCCCCTAGGTGAAGCTCGGCTGCACCATGAGCCTCGTATGGCGTGCGCAAGTTCCGTGCTTCCATCTCGATTTGCCGCCAATCCGCTTCGAGTTAAACGATCATAACCGTTGGATTCCGAGATCTCAGAGTGCTCTACGATTTCTTAGTTTAGAGTTTGTGATAAAAGTGAATGGATTAGGAGATTTGGAGGGATGAATTTGATGAACTGCTGGCCGTTCAGGGGGGGGGGGTGGCGGCTGCAACATAGAATTAGGGTTTTGTAATATTTTTATTTTTATTTTTGAATGGTGCTATTTATAAGAAACAGCTAGCGTAAACACTATTCATCCCGGGAATTCCGAACTCCGATTTAGGCGCCGTAACCAGCGTACCTAGGGTTTATCCCGCGTTCCGGACACAATGGAACAGGTTTCGGAAGCTAATTCGGAAGTATGTGCGAGTTATGGCTGAAAACGTTCAATTTAAATTAAACCGATTTAAGTCGATTTCTAGGCGTTTTAATTTGTACCGGACAAACGGTAAATCCAATTGACTTGAAATTTGAAACCTTACAATAATATCACATTACGGATCCGATGAAACTGGTTTCGTCGAAATCCGAGACTTTTTGAAAAATGGCTATTTTGACTCGCCAAATTTAAATTAAAAACGAATCGATGCGTTTCGAGCTGCCACGATCAAACGATAGCTCCGATTGACACGAAATTTGAAATCCGGTAATAACTAACTATTACGGATCCAATGAAACTGGTTTCGTTCAATTCTGAGACTGTTCAAAAATTGACTATTTTACAGTCGATTATTAAATATTAAAATATTCAATTTTCACAAATTAACTTCTAATTCGATTTTAAAAGTTCTAAAATATTTCTATAACTCCAGTATGATTAAATAAAATTTTCCAAATTATTTTCAATCATTTCTAACTCAATTTTCAATTATTTCCATAATTTAACATATTAAATTATTGTTTTAATTATCTAATTAAATCCAAAAATTCAAATAAAAATTTATTTGACTTATAAATTCACTAATTAATATTTAAAATTAATTAAATATTCAATTTTTAATTTCTAAAAATTCTGGGTCGTTACACTAACCTTAGTTAAACACCTTGTTTTATTTCTCAGATCTCACAGGCGGGACAAATGTACTAGTCGTTTCCGCATACTCGGTTGTCAACTTTATTTTGGAATTGATTACAAAGATTCCAAACAATATTTTAAACACTTAATTTTATTTTTAAAAACATTCATAATGGATTCTAGAAAAAATCGTTACATTTAAACTCACATTCAAAGAGTTATAGAATTCGCAGCATAAAAGTGCTGCGGAAAGTGCTATATAAGCTTAATTGATTTAATCAACTTTTTAATATTTAAAAATTCATTTTTTTTCATCCCAAATCTTTTTTAAACCATTTTAATACATTTATCAAATTTATTTCATATTCTTAAATTATTTAAAAATATCATTTATAAAGAAATCCCTTTTTGGATATATTTCAAACTCTACTTGACGAAATTTTGATCTTCTTTCTTCATTGAAAAACTATGAATATAATAGACCCAAATTTCCTTTTCTCGAAGAATTCCGTGCTATATTCCAGTCTACACATTCATTTGAACTTCTCGGCACGAAATCGTGAACTACCGTTATGCAACATACGTAGTTTTAACTTATTTTTCGATATTTGAAATAATCTATTCAAATTGAATTTTACACTTATAAAATCATTACAAATCATTTTAAATCAATATTTTCACTTTATAAAGTATTTAATAGGTATTTTCACCATTTCCATATTATAATATTATTATATTTCTACTATTTTAACTAGCGAAAATGTACTTCCATCATTTTTTATCTCGTGAAAATGTACTTTAACCGTTTTTTACCTTGTTTATCTAAACAAATATAAATCGCACGTATGTGCATCTAATAGCTTTGGTGGTTACAATATTTTTACTTCAAAATTTTTTGTTGGTGTTGTCCGCTGTAAATTTAAAGTGAAATTCCATTAATGGGTGGTGGGAAAGGAAAGGTGGGGGAGATTGCAAACCAATAGTAAAATTCCTTTAGGGAATGTAGGGTATTTTTTGAATTTCAAAAAGACACGATTGAAATCTTATTCATCGAATTCTCATTATTAATAGTAGAGAAGAAGAGATAGAGATAGTAGAGATTATGCGTTATGATTTTTATGTTCGGTACCGTGATGTGATGATATAACATAAGGTATTAAATAGAAATAAAATATCTTTCGTTAGGTTGTTAGAATATTGCAATTTTAATATAGTGTAATACTTGAAAAGGAAATAATTTGAACAAAAGGAAGGTGGGTAGGTGCCGATTTTGGATCATATTTATGAATTTTTTTGAATTTTTTTCATAATTAATATGGACAATCAATATTTCTGTAAAAATTACATGACAACTGGTGTAATGAACTGAAAAGAGAGTTAAATGAGCGACATGTCGAACAACCTTCTCCCAAAAAATAAACTACTAAGCAAGCCAAGAAACTTGGCCCAGTTAAAAAAATATCCAAAACTGGGCTGTACTAAATTTGATACCTTATCCCGCATTATTTAGGATTGGATACTGAAAACCACAACGCTCACCGTATACCCTAAAATTGCAACAACCTAAACGATGGATTCACAGCAGTGATAACTAACTTTGCTCCAATTTAAATTGCAAACCTCAACCATTTCTACCTATGCTATCTTATCCTATTACATTACGTGTAAAGGGTATTTTAGGAAATTCAAAAAGACACGATTGATTCCTATTTATGGAATTCTCATTATTAATAGTAGAGATATTAAATTTTAAATTCCAATTTCAATTCAATTTCAATTCTAACTTCAAATTAAACACAATTAAAACTTAGATTTCAAATCTTATTTCAATTTAAACTTCAATTCAGCCTTAATCTCAACTTCAATTTCCAACATCGATTTCAAATTCAATTTCACTATTTGTCTCAATTTCAATTTCAATTTCAATTTAACTATTCATCTCAATTTCAATTTCAATTTCAATTTAACTATTCATCTCAATTTCAATTTCAATATTCTTTTTAATCCCGTTTCACTTCAAATTTCAAATCCTTTTTTTATATTATGGCCATGGGCTTTTTGGAATGGAATGGGGTGTACGGCCTTGGGTATGTGGCTTTGGTCTTGGGTATGGCTTATAGGTTCTCGGGTAGGTAGGTTTTGGGCTCAGCCGTGGGGACTTGAGGGCGGGTAGGTGGGTGTAGAGATATGTACGGCTTGGGGTGGTGGAGTATGGGCTCAAGTATGTGAGTGTGGAGGTGGGTAGGGTGTTTTGGCCATGAGTATAGGAGGTTTAGGTGACAGTATGGCTAAGTTTTGGTGATGTGGAGGTGATAGCTTGAAGGTAGAAGAGAAATGGCGGAAGTAGAGAGAGTTTGGGAATTTTCGTAGAATGAAAGTGAAGTGAAAATGAATAGATGAGGTTGTATTTATAAGTGGAAATTTTAGTGGTAAATGATGTAAACAGCCTTTTTTACTTTTTTACTTTGATTAGCCTTGATTTGAGTTGCATTTAATGTGTGGAATGATGGTTATGGAACAGTGTGTTAATAGATGAAGATGTGTCACTTTTTTGTGGTTTTAATTGTTTAAACATACAATTTTGCTTCTTTTCTATATATTTGCATAACATCTCATTAATGAGATAAGAGGTAAAGTAATGATATTGTTTTATAAAGTTTTATTTAATTTGAAAGTTAGTGCTAAATGTAAAGTGTTTAAAAGTTTGTAAAATTGTATTTATATATTATAAAATATATTATGTTGCAACAACTTGATGACAACTTGTTTTGGTTGAAAACGGTGTTTTTGTCGACAAATTTTACAGTCAAATTTGACATTTTTGTTAAGCTATATATTGAAGTAAACCAAACTTTAAAATTAACTTTCTACTTCTTTAAATAAATTAAAACATGTATTTTTATATTTCAAAATCATATTTAATTAATATCAAAATCTCTAGTTTTATAGTGTATGTAAAACGGACAAAATGTGGCCAAATTTCGTTATTTTTGTAAAATGATTATTAACATATTTTTAAATATATTAATATACTTTTATTATCTTTATTAAATGTTTTAAATAAGATTTATCTTTTCAAATAAATATTTAAGCCTTTATTTATTTTTAACAAAACTTAACTTTTATTGATTTGTTCTAAATTCCAAATTTATACCTTTTAATTTATTAACTATAAGACTAGATAAATTTCTCCATTATTATTTATTATATATGACATATTAATTTAGGTTTTAAATTCCTTTTAAATTTAAAACGAACAAAATCTCTCATTTTCAAAGTAGCGAAGTTACGGGTGATTACATTCTCCCCTACTTAAAAGCATTTCGTCTTCGAAATGAAATCAAAGATACAAAACTATAAAGGTCAACAATATATGCTAAGGAAATACTACTAAATACTGATCATGAAATACAATCATCGATCCTAATCCCAACCTAAGTGCGTACTACACACATGAGGTAAATAGATAGTCATAAGTCAGCTATCTACATCAGTGAACCAAAATATCATACTAAAGGACTAAACCCCAAATCTTAGGGCGTACTACGTGCTTAAGATAATAACAACTGCTATAATAAACCCAAAATATTCTAAAATGTTCCTTAGTAAAACACTACTCATCGGATGAACCCTTTGATGGTGCCTCTAAATCGATCTCTACTGGTTGCTCTACTTCCTCCTCGTCCTCAACTGGCTCTTTATCATCTATCATCTCTGGAGCTATGTCCAAACCTAGCGGCTGCCGCTGCAGGCCTCTCGGAATCCACGGCTCATGCTCCTCCATATCATTGTCCTCCAAACCGAGATCCTCAGCTATCTCTAGAATGGTAGATCCTATCTCCTGAATGGGCGTACCTATCTCCCAAATGATCTGCTCATCATCCTCAAATGAAAATGCATTGTAAATCCCTGAGTCTTCCATCTCCATTTCCACGGGTTCCTTTATCAGCGGATCAATCTCCTTTGATTCTTCCATGAGTTCCTTTATAGGCTCTTCTTCCTCAGGCTCCTTGTCCTCACTCAATGGATCCAACATCCTATCATCTGCTTCATCGTCATCTTTTGCCCCTGCAACAATATATGTGCCTACTGGCAATACATCCTCCTCCTCTAAAATAACTATCAAATCCTCATCGTCTGAGATATCTATCAGATGGTCGAATGATCCTGGTACTATCCCCGATGTCTCCCCTACTTGCATATCCTCCTCGTCACTCGAAATCAGTGTATCCAAAACTTCTAAGTCTTCGTATTTAGACAAGGCTTCCCTAAATCTCTGCCTAATTGCTAGTCTTTCTGCCTTGATTACTTTCTACAATTTTATATAAAAGAACTTAAAATCAGTTATCATTTCTGATCAAAGATCATATTTTAGCTTTATTTATTTCATCTCATTTATTAAGTGCTTCTCACTTAATTATTGTCGTTTTTCTTTTCATTCTTTTTAAATGGAATTAAATCTTTTTAGCTTCTCTAATAAGTTATAACAGAATTAGGTATTGACAAAGAAGCAAAATGATAGTCTATATTTATTGATTCTCAAAATACATTCATAAAGCGACTTCTAAGAAGTACACTTGAAAAGTTTTACAAAAGTCATACGGTTAAAATACTTAGATGGTATTTACTAATACATTCCTACTAACTATGCTTCCACAATCCCTTTTTCTTTTTCTACAGCAGTAGGTGGACGAGTAAAGTAACAAAAGGCCTAGGCTTTTCTGCCGTCTTGAGCATTGGACAATCTCTAGCGACATGTCCTATAATATGGCAGCAATAACAACTCTTTTGGACGGTTTTCTTAAAGGTCTTGATGTTTACTCCTAATCTACATTCTTTCGCAAGGTGGCCTCTTTGTCTACATTTGAAACAAAAAACTTTTTTCGCCTTATGCCTTTTATTCTTGGATGGCACTTCAGTAGTTGGAGGTGGAACATCATCTTTGAATTTCAGGGCATTGCTTATCATCTCCCTAAATGATCCGTGGATGAAGCTTACCATGCTATGCTAGAGCTCATCACACTTGCTTAACCAATCCTTAACTTCCATAATCTTTTCTGATCCCGAAAAATTTCTTTGACTTAGGAACTCGAATTCCCAATAAATTGAAGCGAAGTTTAGTGGGTTTGGTCTTTCCTGAAAAGAATATTATTTTCTACATATTATCATCAAATACCTTATAGTTAAATTGTGAAACTTAATTCACAAGGTATTTGTTCTTAGCCGTTTTTAAATTAACCTATTTTATACTTATCAAATTGTTATTATTTTTTAAGGCTAAATGTCTAAGGTTATACGATAAAAGTTAAATTCTAGTTCTCAACCAATTAATTCTATATGAAATATCTTATAGTCAAATCATGCAATTCTAATCACAAGATACTCATACTTTACCTTTACTAAGCTAAATTACAAACAATCCTTAATTTCTAACCCAAAAATAATAATATACCCTTTTGATATTTAAAACATAAACCCAAGGTAAAATTATTTCATTTACCAACTTCTTAAAACAAAACCGTTTTATAAAATTAGCAAATACGCACTCGTATATATAATACTCTCATAACTCATTCAAGGGTGTTACTAACCCTATCTCTAATGAATTACCCATCCTAGGATATTACTAATCCTATCTCTGATGAGACTTTACCCCTAACAAAGCCAAGGTTCTTGCTTAACCTTCAACTCTGATACCAAATGACATTACCCATTTTTTAGTACCCTTTGAATCGACAGTAAGCCAAACATGTCCAACTCAAATTGCATGAAAAGATGGATCATGAAGGGTAATAAAGAAAAATAGACTGAACAGTGTCTCACATGAATGGAATAACATATAATATTGAACATACATCTTTACATCGAAAAACTTTTAAATACATATATCAGAGTCTAACCTAAATTCAGCTTGGATAGTTATAAACATCTATCCTTATAATTGCTGACTAATATCAAATTAAAACTAACAAAACACAACGGATAATAGAATAGGTCCATATGTAGATGAATATCTCTAGCTCTCCTCCGAAAACTCTAACCGTCTTTGACTAAACTTGAAACTACTCGAATCTGACCCGAGGGTTGAAAATACCATGATCAGGCTTGATAAACCAGCGTGAGAAAACTCAATAATAAATGACAGTGTCATATATTAACCTTTTGAATAAAATCCTTTGAAAAGAAAGAGTATCTCATAAGACCACGCCCACACATAAACACTGACGGGTTTTTACCTTATGATAACTGAAACACTTTTATATCAAAACATTTGATATTATTTCTAATGATATATATTTGAAAACATTTGCAAATAAACTTATTAATCTTAACCGAAATTATTACCATTATTAAATTCCAACATGCTAGGCTCTACAAACAAAACCGTAGGTTCTTATTGGAGAATGGATTTCCATACAAATGACCAGGTGAAGGGATTTCCTTCCGATGGGTACACCTCTAGATGGATGTCCCAAGGCACAAAACATCTGCCCTCTACTAACACAAGATCGGCTTACCTCTGTAACTAGATAGTACCGGATATGTCATCCTCCGGTCGTTACCGACCTTTAACAGAGCGTGCACTAGCATACAAAACACATTAATTTACACCACAAATGTCATAGACGGAAGAAATATATCTAGAAGGGGATGATCATACCCTAATTGGGAATGACCCACTTAGCCTTGCCGCATCTAACACTATTTTGGTAATTTTCGATTGATGAGGCTTGAGGCAACGATCACCTTTTCACATAACACATATCACATCTCTGAATGCCACATTGCCATTCCCGTTGACTATTGATTGCCTTTCACAAAAATACAACCCTTAAGCTCGTACATCTCAAGGATGGTGTTAAGCTAAGAGAAGTTGCGTTCTCCACCACCACTGATGTACGTTTGTAAAAGCCAATATACGTAATCTTTAACAATGCAATTTCACACAAACTTCTACACAAGTTGTCAAGGAACATGAAAAACCGAAGGCACTCACATACCACCGCTAGTAGCGAGCAGTCCTTGCAATACGAAAAATCTCCACAACGAGGAGACTACTGCTATAATTAACTCTATAATGGGAGATACCCAGGGCGTGTCAACAAGCAGTCCTCACCCTACAAAGATCCACAGTCTTCAATCATCATCTTCAACATGTCTTCACATTCGAACGTATACATTGGTTCGAAGTGGTTTCGGATAGAAATCACCCAAATTCGACCGCTGTTCCTTCGAAGCCAATCATCGATAAAAAGTGAATATGAGTATGCAGGATCATTAAGTCTCTTTTCACTTTAATTCTTTTCGGATGATTTGGAAATCTCTTTCTTTTGACTTAGAATAAATCTAAGTTATTCATTCTTTTGCTTTGGATAATATCTCAAATTTTCTTACTTAACTCTCGATCCAAATTCCTTAACTTTTAGGTGGGTCAAAAAACAATGTTATTTAAGACATCATTTACGACAAACCCTAAAATCAATCTTACCAACATTTTTGAGTAAATAGGATCATAGAGATCATTCTAATTTTACTCAACACCAATTTCCATGTTATGGGCGTAATAACGGTGAAATAACCTTTTAAATTCCACAAATAGAACGATTTTCCTCTTTAGATTTGAATACAAAGTATAAGAAGATTATCTCTATGTAATCCAAATCGTAATCTGTTTTTTGGAGATTGCTTAAATTTTTGGATAATACCGATATTCTTTTATTTCAAAAACTTAATATAATCTTTTTAGAGCTTCCGGGCATTCTTTTAGATCTATTCCACCCCTCGTCTAAGAAAAGAAAACATAGGCTAAGTAAGTTCAGGGCATTGGTTACCCTATCCCTAACCTTAGTTAAACACCTTATTTATTTTCCAGATCTCACAGGCGGGACAAATGTACTAGTCGTTTTCGCATACTTAGTTATCAACTTTATTTTGGAATTGATTATTCCAAATTATATTTTAAACACTTAATTTTATTTTTTAAAACATTCATAATGGATTTTAGAAAAAATCGTTACATTTAAACTCACATTCAAAAAGTTATAGAATTCGCAGCATAAAAGTGCTGCGGAAAGTACTATATAAGCTCAATTGATTTAATCCACTTTTTAATATTTCAAATTTCATATTTTCCATTCCAAATCTATTTTAAACCATTTTAATAAATTTATTAAATTTATTTCATATTTTTAAATTACTTAAAAATAACATTTATAAAGGAATCCCTTTTTGGATTCCGAACTGCAAAACTGCGATGTTTTTAGAAAATTGTTTTGGACATATTTCAAACTCTACTTGATGAAAATTTTATTTTCCTTCTTCGTTGGAAAACTGTGAATATAATAGAGCGGAATTTTCTTATCTTGAAAAATTTCGGGCTATATTCCACTCTACACATCCATTTGAACTTTTCGGCGCGAAATTGCGAACTACCATTACGCGACGCACCTAGTTTTAACTTATTTTTCGATATTTGAATTAATATATTCAAATTGAATTTTATCACTTATATAATCATTACAAATCATTTTAAATCAATATTTTCACTTTTTAAAGTATTTAAATGGTATTTTCACATTCCCATATTATAATATTATTATATTTTTATTATATTAATATTAAATTTTAAATTCAAATTTCAATTTATTTTCAATTTTAACTTCAACTAAACTCAATTAAAACTTAGATTTAAAATCTTATTTTAATATAGTCTTCAATTTTCAAAATCGATTTCAATTTCACTATTCATCTCATTTTTTATTTCACTATTCATCTCAATCTTTATTTCTATTTAACAATACATCTCAATTTCAATTTCAATTTAACTATTCTTTTTAATTCGTTTCACTTCAAATTTTAAATTCTTTTTATTATTATGGCTGTGGGCTTTTTGGAAGGGAATGGGGTGTACGGCCTTGGGTATGTGGCTTTGGGATTGGGTACGGCTTGTAGGTGCTCGGGTATGTGGGTTTTGGGCTCGGCTGTGGGGTATTGAGGGTGGGAAGGTGGGTGTAGAGGTGTGTGCGGGTTGGGGTGGTGGAGGTGGGTAGGGTGTTTTGGCCGTGAGTATAGGAAGTTTGGGTGATGGTGTGGCTAAGATTTAGTGATGTGGAGGTGATAGCTTGAAGATAGAAGAGAAATGGAGGAAGTAGAGAGAGTTTAGGAATTTCTGTAGAATGAAAGTGAAATGAAAATGAATGGATTTGAGTTTGTATTTATAAGTGGAGATTTTAGTGGTAAATGATATAAATAGCCTCGTTTATTTTTGAACTTTAATTAGCCTTGATTTAAGTTGCATTTAATGTGTGGAATGATGATTATGGAAGGGTGTGTTAAGAGATGAAGAGGTGTCACTTTCTTATGGTTTGTAATTGTTTAAACATATAATTTTGCTCCTTTTCTATGTATATGCATAACATCTCATTAATAAGATAAGACGTAAAGTAATGATGTTGTTTTATAAAGTTTAATTTAATTTAAAATTAGTTAAATCATACTTTTATCCTTCTTTATTTATTTAAACTTTTCAAAAGTAAACTCCTTCTGTATTTTAATGCTAAATGTAAAGTGTTTAAAAGTTTGTAAACTTGTATTTATATGTTATAAAATATATTATGTCGCAACAACTTGATGACAACTTGTTTGAGTTGAAAACGGTGTTTTTTTGACAAATTTTACAGTCAAAATTTGACGTTTTTGTTAAGCTTTATATTGAAGTAAACCATACTTTAAATGAACTTTTTACTTCTTTAAATAAATTAAAACATGTATTTTTATATTTCAGAATCATATTTAATTAATATCAAATTCCCTAGTTTCACAATGAATGTAAAACTGACAAAATGTGACAATATTTTGTTATTTTTATAAAATGATCATTAACATATTTTTAAATATATTAATATACTTTTATTATCTTTATTAAATATTTTAATTAAGATTTATCTTTTCAAATAAATATTTAAATCCATTTACTTAAGCCTTTATTTATTTTTAACAAAACTTAACTTTTGTTGATTTGTTCTAAATTCCATATTTATACCTTTTAATTTATTAATTATAAGAATTGATAAATTTATCCATTATTATTTATTATATATAACATATTTATTTAAGTTTTAAATTAATTTTAAATTTAATTAGAATTTATGAGTTCAATGGCGATTTGTGAGTTCAATGGCGACTGTATCTTTCTCTCACGATCGAAATTCTTCCTCTTCTTTCTTCTCATCAGATTGTATTTACCATGATTCTCTTCCCTATCGATCATATGTGCAAGAGGTAATCGATCGACAACCTCCGCATCGTTTTCCGAGCCTTCCATCGCATTTTTTAAACAAGAATTGGATTGATTCTAGGAAAAGAAAGGATTTCTACTTTAGATGTGGTGGTTATAATCACTATGCTTTTCAATGTCGCGAGCCTATCATATGCTTCGGTTGTGGTAAATCTGGGCACAAGAAATATGCTTGTTCGTCTAAATCGATTGATTCTATCTCCTCTGCAACTCTGGTTGAACACGGCTTCCAATTCATATTAAAATGTATGTCGTTGAAGGGGACCTTATTGGATCATCTATGCAAAAACGAAATGAAGGTATTAAGTATTTAGAAGATTTGCTGTTTCATTTCAACATTGTCAATGAACCGAACATCGGTAAAGGGTATAGGGAAAAATTTGTGATCCAGAGTTAAATTTGGCAAATCTGTTTCTCTCCCTAAAGCTTTGAAAAAGGAAAATCTCGTTAGTAAAACTGAAAAGGTCTTCCTGACTCTGTCAAGAATGAGGAAGCAACAAGATTCGACCCAATTTTGATTGATCCCGCTAATGTTGCTATGAGTAATAAGTGCACTCATTCTTCTATCACAAAATCTGGAGTCGAATCGAATTATAGATTTACTCATATAAAGACCAAAAGTGGCAAAATTAATTCTCGAAGATTGGAGAATTTCAAGATTCCTACTGCTAATAGATTCGAATGTCTAGAACCGGAATCTACCACTGATTTTATTGAGGGAGAAGTGAATAGAGATATGAATGTTCATTCCTTATCTGACAGTTTGATCGAAAATCAATCGAGAGCGATTGTTTGTAACAATGTCTCTGTTGACACGAAGGTGGCATTTTAAAGGATTGTTTTTTTGTAAGTGAATTCTTGTTTGAGCATACCTTGGATCATCAAAACAGCTTGATAGATGTTAGAAAAGATCTGGATAATCGAATGGATGTAGATCAATATTGTAAACCCATTAAGGTTTTTGATAGTGATTTTTGGGCGACAATGTCTGTTGTAGATCTGCCATTTGTATTATATTTAAATGATCAGAGTACCATGTTGGATTATTTTAAATGCGATGGAATGCTGGTGGATGCACATGAGGATTCACATGCTCCTGAAGATTATGCCTTCCCAGGCGATGAACAGTTGGTGGTGCTAGATGATTTTCATGACTGGTTCTTGTCTTATGAACAACAGAAGGATGTTGATAATGCTGTTGAACTAGAGACCCGTGTTGCTGTTGAGAATTCATATTCGATCTTTTCTATATTAGATGATATGCGCACTGCTACAGTTGTACATGGTGCATAGGTTTCAGATGTTGTTGATGTTATGAATTCTTCAATTCCCTCTTTAACTGTCGACAATCATTCTGAGTTGAGTTTTTATGGTGGTAATGTTGTTTCTAACACCTTGATAGGTGGTGATACTTGTGTTATTGGTGGTAATAAAGAAGTATCCACTATTGGGCAATTGGGTGGAGATGATAACCTGGATGAGGGGTTCTTGGGTTTTGCGGCATCACTAGAATCTAATGGTTTGGGTATTGAGTTAATAAATAAAAGGAATTCGTCAATTTTGGTGAGTAGTTGTGGCACTAACGATCCAGTTTTTTTTGCATTCGGTAGAAAGGAAATCTAGGCATTATTCCATAGTTCAGAATGGGAAGTTAGGTGGTTATTCAGCTTCTTGTAGTACTTTATTGAAGAGAGGTAGACGAGGGAAGGTTTTTAGCTTCTAGCGGGTCGGTTCGTCGGAGTGTCAGGATTCGTTGCAGTCGCTCTCAGTCTTGGGTAAGTTTCCTGATTCGAGTACCATGAGTGGTGCATCGGAATCGGGCTTAGGTATGCATTTTGATTTGGGTAGTACATACCCGTCTTTTGCTTTAGGTAATTTGTCAGCTTTTGAGTTCGGTCAGTTTGCTAGTGACACTGCTTTTATTTTCACTGATATAGAGTTAGATCGTGAGTTTATTAGAAGTAAGGAATTTGATAGGGCTAGGTCAATGAGTTTATGAGGATCATTAGTTGTAATATTAAAGGTTTGAATGACTTTAATGAATGTGATAAGGTTGGAGCTTTTTTTAAAGACTATTCTATTGATATTGCACTTCTTCATGAGACTAAAATTGAATATCCAGATATTTGTTTTTATAGAAGACTAGGTGGATATCATTTTAGAAAATGGGTTCCTCTACCTTCGGTGGGTGTATCTGGAGGTTTAATGATTGGTTGGCTTGACAACTATTTTAATCTACTTCAATGTATCACCAAACAACACTCGATTCACATTATTCAAATTAATCTAGCCGACAATTCTGTTTTAAACATTTCTAATGTTTATGGGCTGAATTCAAAATTAGGTCGTCGGATTCTTTGGAATGAATGTCTTGAGTTTAGATCTTTAGCGTCGGGCTCTTGGATTTTGGAGGCAATTTTAATGTTACTCGTTATATAGGTGAGCGAACTCTAAGGGAGCGAGATTTCTCTGCTATGGAGGAATTTGACCAATTTACTATTAATTCAAGTTTGATTGAAATTCCTCTCTCCAATAGAGATTTTACTTGGAGTAATTCTAGGGAGTCCCCTTCTATGGCTCTACTAGATAGGTTTTTTGTTAGTGACAAAATTGAGGACAAATTTCCTATCCGTAGAGTGTCAAGGCTGCCCTACACTCTTTCTGATCATTGTCCCATTATCTTCTCCTGTGATCATCATAGGGTTTTTAGTAGACCAGTCAAATTTGAAAAATGTGGTTATTATAATCTAGTTTATCGAATTTAATAATTAATAAATGGATGCTATGAGCTTGTATAATATTAGAAATGGAGAAAATTCAGCAAAAAAATTTGTTTTAAAACTAAGGAAACTTAGGTTATTTCTAAAAAAATTGGAGTAACAATATTTTTGGTAATATTAAAATTAAAAAAGAAAATATTCTTGATGAGATGCTCAAACTAAATAAAATAGAAGAAAGTAGACAATTAAATGTAGGTGAGCCGAATGTTCTTACTAATTTAAAAGAACTTAACTCTATTCTAGAAAAGGAGGAAGTTATGTGGAAGCAATCCAGAATTCAGTGGATTAATGAAGGGATAATAATACTAAATTTTTTTCATAATATGTCCAATGGAAGAAAACGTAGTAATACGATTAATTCCATTCTAATTAATAACGTAAAAATAGTTGACCAAAGAGATTTCAATAAGGCTTTCGCAAGCTATTATAGAGATATTTTTGGAAACAAAAACAATCATAGAATTAATGTTAGTTGGAATGATCTATATCCAGCTGCTTCCAATATTAATCTCTCTGAGTTAGATGTTCCTTTTACTGAAGAGGAAATCCGAAAAGCCATCAGCGATTTGTCAGGTGATAAATCCTTGGGGCCGGATGGCTTCCCAATTTTCTTTTACATAACTTTTTGGGATGTTTTAAAATTAGATTTAATTAGCATGTTTAATGACTTTTATAATGGCAATTTACAATTGGGAAGATTTAATTTTGCAAATGTTATTTTAGTACACAAAAAAGTAGGTGCTAATAATTTAAAAGATTTCAAACCTATTTCTTTAATCAACTGTTCCGTTAAAATTATCTCAAAAGTCTTAACTAATAGACTTAGTTCTAAAATGAATGATCTAATTGATTGTTCACAATCTGCTTTCATTAAAGGGAGAAATATTACCGATGGTGTGGCAGTCGTTCAAGAATACATTAATCACTGTTATAAGAACAATATTACCTGTGCCATTTTGAAATTAGACTTTGCAAAAGCTTTTGATTCGGTAGATTGGGATTTTCTAGTAGATATTTTCCATGCTAGAGGTTTTAGTCCTAGATGGATTAGCTGGATCATGAATTTGCTTGAAACTGGTAACTCTAGTATTATAGTTAATGGTATTTTGGGAAATAAAATTCAATCTAAGAGAGGACTAAGGCAAGAGGATCCTTTATCGCCTCTTCTGTTTAACTTAGTCATAGAAGTTTTTGCTAAGATAATTAAAAAACGGTCGATCACGGAACTCTGGGATATATAGGTAATGATATATCGCGTAATGGTAAATCAGTCCTTCAATTTACATATGATACTTTGCTTTTTTCTTCCCATCTTCCCAAACACATTATCTCTCTTAAGTTTATTTTATATTGTTTTGAACTTCTATCAGGTTTAAAAATAAATTTTGATAAAAGTTCGGTCTTAATTTTTAATGATTTTGATAAAGTTGAAAATTTAGTTGCTAAAACGCTAAATTGTAAAACTGTAAGTTTTCCTTTCGACTATCTTGGTTTTGTGATTAGGCCTGCTAAGTTAAAACATGATGATTGGTTTATAATTATAGATAAAAATAAACATAGGATTTCTAATTGGAATGGTAGACTTTCATCTGGAGCGGGTAGACTGGTTTTAATTAATTCTGCTTTATCAGCTCTTCTGATCGATTGGATGTCAATGCATTTTTTCCCTGGTTAGGTGATTGATAAAATAGATAAAACTCAAAGAGATTTTTTATGGAATGGTGATCATTCAAACAGTTACATTAAAAGTTTAGTAAATTTGGAAACTATTTGTAAATCCAAAAAGGATGGTGGTTTAGGAGTTATTAATTTGTGTAATATGAATTTGTCCCTTCTAGGTAAGTGGTTATGGAAGTTTAAGGACATTAATGATAATGCCACTTGGAAAGAAATTATTTCTAAATATTACTATAATGGTAGTAATAATCTTTATCAAATTAGCCTATCGGTTTCATGTAAACAATCTTATTTTTGGAAATCCATTTTAAAGTGTAACGCGATTTTCAATTTAGGCATTAATATTATAGTTCACTCTGGTAATAATACCTCCTTTTGGCACGATAGTTGGATTTCAGCCATTCCTCTTAGGATTGAGTTTAGAGAGTTGTATGATATTTGTAACTTTAAATATGCATTTATTTCAGAAGTTTTTTCTTCCTAAAATGAACCTCCTTGGATTTTTAGTTTTAGCAGAATTCTAGAAGGTTCTACCCTTAGACAGTTTAATCTGCTCATAGCTAGATTAAATCTCCATAATATTGATAATTATAATGATTTTATTAGTTGGGAATGGGATAAAAGTAAGAAATATTCTTCTAATTATTTTTCTAGATTTATTAACTTTTCGGGTGTAACTTGTAATTATTTTAAATTTATTTGGAAATCAAATGCTCCTCCTAAATCTAAAATCCATATGCGGCTAATCATGCATGGAAAATTAAATTCTATAGAATTTTTAAAAAGAAATAATATTCATATTGACAATAACTGTTATTTTTGTAATAGACATTTGGAGGATATTAAGCATATTTACTATGGATATTCATTTTATTCTTATGAACTATTTTTTTCGACTTTAATTTTAATTCTAGAATTACTGATTGTTTCTTCTGTTGGAACACTTTTAGATTTAAGTTTAATAAGGATAATAGATACTTTCTTGATACTTTATTCACTATATCCTGTTGGTACATTTGGTTTTAAAGAAATCAACGTATTTTTAGTAATAATAAAAACCATTTCAATAAATTGATTTTTTTAATTTCGTCCTTTTGCTTTAATTGGATCTCTGATCCTAAATATAAATTAACAAAAAACAATCTTTTTAAGGAATATCTTAACAAAGTTAGTAATAATATTAATATATTTAAACAACACAATAATATTTTTCACACTAATAATAATAGTATTAGTATCTTTTCAAATTCAAATGACGATCCCTCGATGCTCCACAACTTGCTTTTAATTGATGGTCCACAGAGACAATTATAGAATTGTCTTTATTTTTTGAACTAGTTATTTTTATTTTTTGTTTACAGTTCGTTTATTTTCTTCTGTCTGGACCATATCTCCCTTACACTTTAGAACTGTTAGTTTTTGTTCAAGATTATTTTGCTTTATTATATCTTATTATGTTTTATTTACACATATATGTATATAAATTCTACTTATATACATATATGTGTTTCATTCTAATTTTTTTCCTAGTTTTGTTTCAGGTTTGGGTTAGATAGGATGTTATTGTCTCTTTACAGGTGTGTAGGATAGTCTTTTCCAGGATTGCTGATCGAGGAAGGAGATACTTTCAGCTTTGTCAGAGTTTTCAGAGTGGATTTTTTCTTTCTAGATCATTAGCTGAGGCAGCTACGTAGATTTTTCTTTTGATTGAGCTGGCTTCCAGTACCTTTGGCTTTTCAGAGTGGCTTGTGATGATATTCGGCATTTCTAGGTACCTCTAACACCTTACTATCGGACAGTGGCAATGCCAGAGCTCGATTTTGGGGTGTAATGGGCGATGGCTTTACTGGAGCTCATTATAGGGGTACCTATTTTTTCCATTGTTGCTTTTATTTAATTTCGTCACCTGCCAGGCATATTGGCAGCACCTTGTTATGTAATATATATGTAGTATCATGTATGCTCTCCTTTTTTATTAGAGGATCACACATTTTTCTCAAAAAAAACTTTTAAATTTAAAATGAACGAAATCTCTCATTTATGAAGTAGCGAAATTACGGGTCGTTACAACTCGGATGGCTAAACAAGCTTGGGGGGAATATTGCTCACGGCCTAGGTGGAAAGAAGGAGGATTTCTTGACCATGGGTGGTGGAAGTATAGGCCATGGGTAGGGGGAGGAAGAGGAGGTGTTTGAAGTGACTCAGGTGGAGTTTTGGTGAATATTTCTTTAGTAAATAATTATAGAATATTTTGATATTATTTTATTAAGGTGGGAGGCCATTAAAGAAGTGAAGAAAGCTTGAAAAAGGAAGAAGAAGTTGTGAACAAAAGTGAAGAAGTTGGATGGTTATTTATAGAAAAAGTTTTGGATTAAAATAATATTTTGTAAAAAGACTAAAATACCCTTTTCTTATACTTTAAGCAAACTAATTTTTTTCAACACTTAACATCACATTTAAAATCATTACTTAATGTCATTTTTACTTAAGTATTAAGTAAAGAATGTAATAATTATGTCTAGTATACTTGATGTTTACGTTTTGACTTTATAACTCTTTTTCGTCTTTTTATGCTTTCTTTTTCTTAATTGTATTCTAGAATTTTCTAAGTATGTTTATAAAATTAACTTGATTAGTAACTTAATTAATGCTTATACTATTTGAATGTATGTTCATATATAAGAAAATAAAGGCGCAGCAACGTTGCGACAACTTTAAATCGACAAAACATTGATTTTTGACAAAATGTTTTTCGGTCACATTTTGACGTTTTAGTTAAACTATTTATTTATGTAAATCAAATTTAAAAATAAATTTGTATATTGCTATTTAATAATACAAACACTCATAAATTAATTAAAATAATTTATTTAACCATTGAAACTTATTTTTCTGAAATCAGGATATTGTCACTTCTACCTATATGAGCAATTGTTCATATTTTTGGGTATAATTTTATTTTCATATCCTATCTAATATTATTTGAATCATAAAACCTTATATATTTTATATTTAAAATCACTTTAAGTATTATATTTTGGAGTGGTCAAATTCTGCATCGTTACGTTCTTCCATTCTTGAAAGAATTTTGTCCCCAAATTATGGAAGAAGATAGCTCGAAAAGGAAATATATTTGATAAGATGGAATATATACAAGAGTATGAATAAGTGACTACACCACAAGCAGTGAGTACACTATGTCGATAGATACACTCTATACATCAATCCTAAACTCAGGATATGCCTTCATCATTATGTCTTCGATTTTCCAGGTGCAATCCTCTACATCTCCACTCCATTGAACTTCAACCAACCTTTGAATCTTCCTTCTCAAGCGCTTTTCATCATGATCAACGATTTGAACAGGTCGTCTAATAACTACCAAATTGAGTTCAACTTCTAAATCTTCTTGAGAAGCTGTTTCTATGATTTGTTCTGGATCATACACACGCTTCCGTAATTGAGATACGTGAAAAGCATTATGCACACCTGACAATCTTTCTGGCAATTGAACTCGATAGTCTAGTGGGCCGATCCACTCGAGAACGGGAAAAGGTCAAATATATTGAGTTGATAACTTTCCATCCCATCCAAATCTTACCACTCCTCCCATTAGAGAGACTTTCAAAAATACAAAATCTCCAACTGAGGATTCCAAATTTCTACGCCTCCTATCTGCGTAACTCTTTAGCCTGCTCTAGGCTTCTTTCGTCTTCTTTCTGATCATGTCAACTTTCTTTGATGCTTCTCAGATCATATCAAGGTCAAGTACTAACCAATAAGCGGTCTCGATCCAACATGCTGGGGATCTGCATGGACGACCATACAAAGCTTCATACAGTACCATGCCCATACTAGCCTGATAACCGTTATCATAGGAGAACTCCACAAGATGAAGATAATTTTCCCAAGAACCTCCCAAAACTAAGATGCATGCTCTCAGGAGATCTTTTAGTACTCTATTTACCCTTTCAGTTTGTCCATCGGTCTGGGGATGATATGCGGTGCTAATATTCAGCTTCGTTCCCAAAGTTGTTTGTAATTCTTCCCAAAACCGACTAGTTAAGATTGGATCCCGGTCGCTTACCATACTGCTTGGAACTCCATGCAATCAGACAATTTCCTTCATATATATCTCAGCAAGGCTTGTAGTAGATCGTGTTGTCTTTATAGGGATAAAATGTGCACTTTTAGTTAATCGATCTATGATAACCCAAATGCCTTCATTTCCCTTTCTGGATCAAGGTAAGCCATCGATGAAATCTATCGATATTTGGTCCCATTTCCAAGTCAGAATTTCAAGAGGTTGAAGTAACCCTACAATCTTCTACTGGTCGCTCTTGACTTGTTGACAATTTGAGCAACTGCTAACATGGATAGATATATCCCTCTTCATACTTTTCCACTAAAAGGTCCTTTTCATGTCTTTGTACATTTTGTTGATACGAAGGTGAATGTTTAGCTTGGATTGATGGCATTTAGCAAATACTTCTTGTCTTAAATTGTCATCATCGGGAACACAAATTCTTCCTTTCAATGGTAATGTCCCACGGTTGTCTATTTTATAGCTTGAACTATAACCCTAGCTTTTACCATTAATGATCTTTCATAGACGTCGATCTTCGCTTTGCTTACTAGCAATCCTTTCTAGAAGAGTCGGGTTCACCACCAAATAAGCTATAACGACATGTTTCCTACTTAATGCATCTGCTACCACGTTGACCTTTCCAGGTGTATATAAGATATCAAGATCATAAGCCGCAAGAAATTCTAGCCAACATTGTTGCCTCATATTTAAGTCCTTATGAATGAAAATATACTTCAAAGATTTGTGATCTGTGAAAAACTCAAACTTTTCACCTATTTAAAGAGGGAATATTATTTACTAAGGTCAAACAAAGATTATTAAAATAAATTATGAAGAATTCTTACCCAGTAAATAATGCCTCCATTTTTTTTAATGAGAACACAACGGCTAATAACTCCAAGCCGTATGTTGCATAATTCTTCTCGTGAGTCTTTAGATGCCTACTTGCATAAGCAATAAACTCTCTGTGTTGTATTAGCACCGCGCATACTCCTTCTCCACAATGATTAGTATAAACGGTTAAACCGCCGCTTCTATCAGCTATAGCTAAGACTGGAGCGCTATTTAACCTTTTCTTCTATTCATTAAATGCTTCTTCACATTTTCGTGTCCATTCAAATTTAACATTCTTCTTTGTTAACGTTGCATGATGGGAGGAAATTTTCGAGAAGTCTGGATGAACCTCTGGCAATATCCCGCCAATCCTAAAAAGCTACAGACGTCTTTTGGAGTTTGTGGTGTCTTCCACACTTGGACTGCTACAACTTTCCCTGGATAACCCAAAACTCCTTCTCCTAATACTACATTCCATAGGAATCTTATTTCTTTTTTCCAAAAATGGCACTTCAAAAACTTGGCTTTAAGCACATTCCTTCTTAATATTTCTAGCACAATCTCTAGATGCCTCTCGTGTTCCTCTTTAGTCTTCGAATATAAAATAATATCGTCAATAAAGACTAACACGAATTTATTAAGCACATCTCTGAATACTCTATTCATGAGATCTACAAAATAAGCGGGGGCATTAGTCAACCCAAAAGGCATAATTAGCCACTCGGAGAAGAAATCTAGACCTCTGAATGTAGTTAAATGAATGCAGTCTTCTTCTATTCTTAGTTAATGGAATCCTGAGGCCAGATCCATTTTTGGAAATATCCGAGCAACATGAAGTTAATCAAACAAGTCATATACGGGGTAAAGGATACTTGTTTTTAATAGTTTGCTTGTTCAGGTCTCGATAGTCTACACAGAGTCTTAAGGAACCATCGGACATGGCAACAAAAACTACTACTACTCCCCAACTTGAGCGAACTTGGTCTTATCAGTCGCTTCTTCAACAATTCATTGGTTTGTTCACTCAATTCATCCACCTCTCTGGGAGCCATTCTTCACTTTTGGTGAACAACGGGTCTTGCGTCGGGAATTAAATCGATACAAAACTCAATTTTCCCATGTGAGGGGCAAACTTTTACCTCTTCAGAAACATCTGAAAACTTCTTAACTATCGATATAGTCCCTAAATTTCCTTGGGGGTGAATCAAGTGCATAATGGAAACTATTCCTTATCGGACTGAGCTCCTTACAACATATTTCAACCATCTTCCCTAACTTTGTCTTCACCGATAATGTCCTCCTAACGCAATCAAGAACCGTTTAATAATTAGATAGTCAATCCATACCGAGCAAAATTTCAAATCCAATAAAATCAAGGACAAACATGTCACATGAAAAATAATAGAAAAGTTAGGTAACTTGGACATTTTCACAAATCATTTAAAGGTTGTACCACCTACGGGATTTAATACACAGATAGGGGTATCTACTATTTTGGTGGTAAGCTCCAATTTTCAACCAATTCTTTGTAAATAAAACTATGGGATGCTACAATATCAAATAATACTTTAACCATAATACCTCAACACAAATAGCACCCTCCAAAACTCCTCTTTCTTTGGTTTCTTCCGAAGTTAGTAGTTCTGCTTCCATGACATATGCCTTTGTTGGCGAGACTATCTACATAAATGGACAACCCACCATCCTATGCCCTTGCTGGTGGCAATTAGAACAGAGTATCATAGAAGAAATAGTATTTGCGTGCTGCTTCTTTGTACAATTCTCAGCAATATGTACTTTATTCCTACAATGTCCAAAAGTGACACCTTTTGAATCCTTTCTCCTTTTCCTTTCTTGTTGCTCCTTTGCTTCCGGATTTAGCTCCCTTTTGATATGCTTGTTGCTACCACTAATATTTAGTGCTGATGTTAGCTTCTCCTTATCTTGATTTTCGTATCACAAACCCATATCTATTAGGTTTGCGAATGATCCTTTTAGGTGAGCAACCACTCTATCATGAAGCTCTTTTCTCATCCCAACCACAAATATTTCATTCTTCTTATGTGGAGTATCTATCAGCCTAGGCCCAAAGGGAGATAATTCATCAAACTTCCTCAAGTATTCTTCCACTGACATTTCTCCTTGCTTTAGATTCATAAAACTTATATAGAGATAGGACTACTCATAGATATCATTCTTCAAAAAACTTAAATCTTTCCTACGAAATATCATCTTCAATTTCATTGATAGTAATTGACTCCTACCAAGCCAATGCTCCATCCTTCAATTGTCAAGATGCCAAGAAGCACTTTTACTCATCATTTATTTCTAATCCTTTAAAATACTCTCACATGAGCGGAGCCAATTTTGAACTTCAATAAAAAAAATTGTGCCCTTGAATGGTTTCCTTCCTACATTGATATAAGTTAGGCAAAAAGTTGCCAGGTTAGCCGGAGTTTGTACCGGAACTTCCCCTTGGTTGCCCTTTCCTCGTCCCTTCTTCATTTCCTACTACCTCAGTATAGTAGGATATCTTTTTAGAACATATAGACGAGATTATCTTAGAAAGTGGATTTTTTGTATTGATAGCTCAGATATACTTGTTTGGATAAAGATTTCTAATATGCACTCTCTTAGACTAAACTCATTCTAGGGCATTACTAACCTTATCATTAATGAGTTGACCCCATCAAGGCTTAGGTATTTGCTCAGCCATAAGCTCTGACATCAAATGAGACGACTCACCTCCTCGATACTCAGAAATCGACAACAATACATTCTTGGTATTCACGTGTCGTAAATCTAAGTACCGGAGAGGCGGATTATCATGGAGTAAAGAAAAAATAAAGATAGAAGATAAGACAATTATAGAATCTCACATCGTATTCAACTCATAATCATACATGTCATAACTTCAATTGCACCATCAGAGTTAATACAAATCCAAATGGGATAGTTATAACTGCCAATCCTTACATATGCCGGTAACTAGATTATACATAACATAGCGAAATAAATAGACGATTTCTACAAAAGATCCAAAATGCTCTATGCTCCATTCCAAAATGCTCCAAGCTTTGCTAACTACTTGGCTGCCTGGAAAAATAGGGCACCCAGAGTTTAAAGGGAAAAACAAATTCTGAGTCAGTCATGGAATTGGTGTGAGAACTCAAAGTACGATGCTTTGAAAGCAAAAAGGTATCTCATAAGACCACACCGCACATAAACACAAAACGAGTTTTTACCTTATGATAACCAAAATCCTTTATTACGGAAAATTTAGGGATATTATTTTTAATAACATTCTCTGAAAACATTTGCAAATAAACTTATTAATCTTAGCCAAAATTGTTACCATTATTAAATTTTGGATATTAGGCTCTACAAACAATTCTAAAGGCACTTATGGAAAATGGATTCCATACAAATGACAAGGTAAGGAACTACCTTCCGACAGTACACTTCTAGAGGGATGCACCTAGGGTTGAGATACTCAGTGCCTAAACCAACATAGAACCGCCCTACCCCTTCCTGGATAGTACCAAATATGTCATCATCCTGGTCGTTACCGACTTTAACAGGATCCCAAGTCATACATTCACCACATACTTAGACATGTGTAGAGTAATCTAGAAGGGTGATGACATCTCCTAATGGGAGCGACCCACTTAGCCCTGCTGCTACTATCCTGTTTTTGTCATTTCTGGGTGATAAGGCCTGAGGTAAATGATTATCTTTCACATAACACGTCTTCTTTATTCTTTGAATGCTACATTGCCATTTCATAATCACATGACTGATTTCTACAAACATATAACCTCTGTGCTTGTATGTCTCAAACAAAGGTGTTAAGCTAAGGGAAGTTGCCTTCTCCGCCACCTTGTAGATATTATAGAGATCACTCAATGATATTTAGAATGCAATGTCAGACATTCATCCATACAAATTATCCAGGAACAGGAAAAACCGAAGGTACTCTCCTACTCCATTAGTAGCGAAAAGTCCTTGCAACAAAGATTTTCACAACAGAGTGCTGCCGCTACCATATGATATGGTAATTTTCACCTCGAGGGACTAGTGGAAAATAGCCCTACAACATGAAGATCTCCACCGTTAAAATCATTTGTCTTCAAACACGTTATACTTCAAACGTAGATTGGTTCAAAGTGGTTTTCGGATAGGAATCGCCCAAATCCGTCCCCGGTTCCTTTGAATCCAATCATCAATAAAAATGATGTTTTATAAGTAGATGTTAATTGATTCATTCCTCTTTATCAAGATATCTTCGAGAGATATATATTTTTAGATTCTTCTTCTTTAAATAAGGAATCATTTAAACCTCTCCTTTGAATACTTCTCAAATCCTTTTAAAGTGTATCTTTGAGAAAATAAGATTATAGAAATCACTCTGCTTTTATTCACTATCAACTTCCAGATTCAACAAGTGCTATAGTCGGAATAATGGTGAGATCACCTATTGAATTCCACAAATAGGACGAGTTCCCTATTCGGATTTTAATAATGATTATAAGAAGATTATTTCTATAAAATCCAAGTTGAGCATCCAGGCTTTCCCTTTGATCTGTTCCACCCCTCGTCTAAAAGATAAAGCAAAGGCTAGGTAAGTTCGGAGAACTGGTTGCTCCATTCCTAACCTTAGTTATACACCATGTTTTACCGTTTAGCTATCACAGGCGGGACAAATGTACTAGTCGTTTCCGCATACTCGTTTTCCCTTTTTAAATCTTTGAAGTAATTTTAAATTGTTCAGATATCTTTTAAAACACTTTATTATTTACTAAAAAATGTGTACGAATAATTTGGGTAAGAATTGTTAAGTTTCAACCTTTATTTCAAAAGTTATAGAGAATCGTTGCGAAAAGGTGTTACAAATAGTGTTTTAAAAGCTATATTCTTCAAAACGATTATTATATCATTTACAAATTCATCTATTCGACTTAAATCACTTTTAAAACATTTTAAAAGATTTTTAGAATTTATTTTGTATTTGTAAAACATTTGAAATATCAATTTTAAACTTTGGTCACTTCACTACAAAGCGCGATTTTTCTAGAAAAATGTTTTGGACATATTTTAAAATCTACTTAATGAAATCTTGATTGAAATGTTTGGAGATAAATTCCATTCCATATACTTATTTCAACTTTTCGGGCGGAATCACAAACAACCGTTGCGCACGCGCTTAGTTTTGACATATTTCATGTTTTTCATCCAAACTTTGTTAAAACAGTTTATATGTTTGTAAAATATTTCCATTACATTTTAATCATTTTAGAGGGCATTAAATGATTCAATATCACTTTTCAATTTATTTTGGAAAGTGTTTTCCATGTGAACCAAATATCATGTATATCGCGACTTGTTTCAATATTTACACGCAATAAACAACATATGGAAATCAATATCATAACCAAACATCTAAACAAATGTATCATAACATCACAACCAAATATATACATATAAATAGGAGCTTTCACCTTGTTCGGTTTTGGCAAACGAAAAATCGGCTATAGCTTCGCTACTCGTTGTTTTTCGCTTATGAATCTTTGGGCATTTGGACTCGGATGGCTCGACAAGATTGGAGGGATATTGCTCATGGCCTAGTGGAAAGAAAGAGGTATGTTGTAACGACCAGATATTTCGATCATTCGAATCGACAATCATCCACACATGTCGGACTTGAATTGCTCAAAACAATAGATTGTTGATTTATATTTGGCAAAACTTAGCATATACAATAAATAAATCAATCAAAAAATCACAGACATAGAGTAATATAACAATCAATGGAATAGATAAATAGTAGTTCATGAAGTTACTATAGAATAACAGAGTCTTAAACAAAAACACAATAGATATCTCAAATACAAGGTAGTCTTGAATACATAAGCAATGACAAGTCTGAACATTAACAATGAATAAATTGAAATAACTGAATAACCGAGTAGATAAAAAATAGATCTTTAAGCAAAACTCCAAGCTCCAAAGGTGAGACTCAAATGTTGTGACACTTAGTCTGACCCGAGCAAATGCCAAAACATAAAACACTCAAGCCATTCTTATACTAGTAAATTCAACTCAAGTGAAATGAAAATAACTTAAAGGATGTTTGAGATTCCTTCCCTTAAGGATCCGTTAAACTATCTACGTACATAGTGCAATACACTAAATATATAATGTCTATAGTAAAGTAAAATATTAAAATAGCGTTAAGGCGTTACCTGTATCCTCCTTAACACATTTATATATATTCCCGTAGTCTATATAGTACCGTAATTCCTCCATAAAGTGGAGGGTTATCAAAAGGCACTCCATAGGTACGGTACAAACCAAACTTGTAGAAGGCGCGATAAGACATGTGACAAGGCACGCGAGGCAATGCCAGCATAGGATTCTATCATTTGCACTCCCGGACTGGTGGTAATGGATGGCAGCTACTACCGCCCACCTCGAGACACACTCCCAAATCAAAGATGCACCCAATCAAATCACAAAGTAATAGAATGGTATCGAAGAAGCATGCTCGATCGGAGGTGCGACCTCACTTGGCCTGGTACAACTCCGGTTTTAGCCATATCATGCTGACTCGCAGGAGTCGGGGCTATGGTAATACCTCATATAGAATCATTCATCGAACCATCATACTTTGTTCTGGAATCTCTACCATGTGCACAGTTGTTAAAGTGGTTTTGGGTATTGGCAGAGAGTATGACAATATTCAATCCCGGTCTCTTTAACAACCAAACGCTTATTTCACACCATGGTCATTTTTATCTCAAAATAGCTCATACTACATATCAAAATATCATATTCATTTCAAAATCATATCACTTTCGAAATCATATCCACTTTCGAAATCATATCCACTTTCGAAATCATATCGCTTTCGAAATCATATCACTTCCAAAATCATAACCACTTTAGAAATCATATCGCTTTTGAAATCATATCACTTCCAAAATCACAAACAAAAAATAGTTTAAACCATCATATCATAATATTTGTATATATATCCATTAAATCAAAGTCAGAACGGTTCCAACTTAAATGGTTTAAACATTGAAAATAGTTTACATATGTATTGAAATAGTTATAACTTAAAATAGTTTACATGTATTAAATAGTTATAAATTAAAAATAATTTATATTTAAAATATTTTATAGATTAAAATATTTTATATGTTAAAATAGTTTATATATTAAAAATAGTTTATATATTAAAAATAGTTTCAAAGTAGAATTGTTTCCTCCAACCTCACAAATTAATTCAAATCAACTTTAGTTCCATAATTCAATTTAAATCAATTTCAGTTGAACAATTTCAATTGAAAAGGTTAAGGTTCAATTCAAATTCTCATTAACTCATTTTAATTTATATTGATTTCAAATCCAGGTTTGAATTACAAATTCAAAACCACCTCCAATTTAATTAGATTTTAGAGTTTAAATATTCAAACAATTTACAATAACTCAATTTGATAAATCTCACTTATATTTCTAAATTCAACTTTAATTTTATTTAAATTTGAAAGTATTCACTTAATCATTTTTAACAACATTTAAATAAATCTCAAATTAGAAATTTAACTAAAATCAATAATTAAATATTCTAACTTCAATTATATTTAGTTCTAAAATATTTACCTAATCACTTTTTATAAGCATTTAAATAAAGTTTCAAATTTCAAATTTAAATCAAAATTAAATATTCAATTTTATCTAAATTGAAAATACACATTTAATCACCTTTAATTAAAATCAAGTTATCAAGTCATAAAACATATTTTTAAAAATTTTAAAATCAATAAGTTATTAAACAATCTTTTGTTTAAATTCAATTATTAACAAAATTAAATTTCAAGTCAACTTTATTTATCTTTCCAACCTCTATTACTAAAGTTGCTAAAAAATCTATTTTTAAAATATTAATATAATTGTAAATAAATACTTAAACATATTATATATACTAATTAAATTAAATTTTGTTAGATTAAACTTATTATTTAATTTATTTTACATTTGTAGCGGCCCGAATTTTATGATGTCTAATTTGGAATATTTAAATGGTTTAAATATTGTATTTTAAATTATAATTTAGTTACAAGATTTTAAAACTGAAAATTTCAAGCGATTTTGTAAATTTTGGAAATCGTCGATTTAATCAATGCGTTAAAATAGCGTTCTGGGGCACAGTCTTCGAATTCGACTAAACTAGGTCCATTTGATTCGTAATAGTGTATTATTGTCAGATTTCAAATTTCGTAGTGGTTGGATTCACCGTTTGGTCGTACGATTTGGAAATGCTTAGAAATAATTGAATTTAATTTAATTTAAATAGTTGATTTAAAAAGCTATCTTTTCCATACGATCGAATTGGGACTCAAGACTTGTTCCATTGGGTTCGAAATAGGGATATAACATTAGTAACGCTAGATGTCACATCTCGATAGGGATTCGAAATAAATATCCAGATATTTTGCAATTGAATAGAATATATTTATTTCGATTTAACCTTTAGCCCACATTCTTTCAATTCGAGCCATCCTATCATTGAGAAGGAAACCTATTCTTGTTTTTATAGCTGCCTCATTGCTATTTAATCATGTCTTTCTCCTCTCAGTTCGAAATAAATTCGAGCCATCCTCTTTCATTTTCAATTCTAAATCACGTAGTAAAAAAAACAATCGCATGATTTAATCGCGATGGGTGAGCGATGGAATCGAGGGGCGCACACTCGCATATGCTCATCAATGGAGGAGAGGCAACGGTGCCGTACGTAGAACCGGAGATTTAGGGCTTAGAGATTGGGTGCAGGCGAGCGTTTGTATGAAGGAGGTAGCACGACTGCAGGCACGAGACGAGGAGAGGTGTTAGTGGCAAGGAGCAGTCAAATAAAGAGGCAACTAGGGTTTGTCTCGATCGAAACGTGAAAAACAGATGGTGGCACGCAAGACCTTAGGCGACGAAGTCACGATGGGATGAGGCAATTGCGACGTTAGGTTGGCATTTGAGGGAAGTTGCATGCGACCTGGAGAAAGGGGATGGTGATCTGGAGCGCATGTTGGAGGCACGTGGGTTGTAGGCACAAACGAAGGAACTGCCGACATGACGATGAAGCAGTCGTCACATTTGTCCATCCTAGCCATCGTGATGAGGTACGGCTTGGTTTCATAATTTAGGAATTAAATGCTAATGATATTATTCAACCATTAATGATATATATTTAAGAAATTAATTATATAAATCGAAAAACTTATAAATCGTCTAATTTTCACATATGAGGTCCAAAATGAATAAATCAGTCATGTGGAATTCGTAGCTGGGAAATCTACGTGATGGAATAAAAATTCGAATGGATTGCAAATAAAAATCAAGTAAGAAATTCTCACTCATTTGGATTACTAGAATTTATTTTAAATGGTTAAAATAAATTATTGAATGCTGGTTGAATTTATAAATTATTATCTGTTGAATGTTAAATATATATATATATATATAATAGTATATATATATTAGTAGTTTGATTGATGTTCCCATATATCTTAGTGGATGAGACCCTATGCGCCCCGCATAATAGCGGATGACCCTATATACCGCGATATCCCTCTCGAAGTGGGATTGGTATTTTTATGTTGTATTAACATCTATGGACATAGGGAAACAGGTTGAAGGGATCCAACTGGATTCCTCAAATTTATATTGATTGTTTTTCCTTTATAATAATATATGATGTGTTAGAATAATCTGTTGTAGATTATTGTTGTGATGTGAACTATTGGATGCTACAGTAGCAGTGGCGTAACTTTTGGTATTTTAAATATCACAAGTATTATTTTTGGAATTTGAAAGGATTTAAAAGGAGATTTTGAATGTATAATTATTTACATCAAAATTTGGATTATTTTTAAGAAATTGATTTGGACAAAAACAATAATTGATTTTGGTTAGTATTTAGTAATTGGTAAAAATATGTTAAATAGAGATTTTAAAATAATTTATAGAAAGGATTTTTAAATGATATTTCTGGAGAATATGAAAAGGAGTTGAAATTGATATTTTAAATAGATTTGTTAAATATGTGGAATTTATTAAGAAATGGATTTATAAAATGAGATTTTATAAATGGGATTAGTTTTATAAACAAGTGAAACTCAAAGGAGTTATAAATTTATAAACGATGTTTATAAACAAGGGAAAATGAAAATTAACTGATACATTGGAATATAATTTCACAGGGTGAATTTATATGGAGATATGAAAAATAGATATTTTGGAAAAATAATGAATTCTATTTTTGAAAAGTGAAGATGGTTAGAGAATTGGAATGGGATCGAGGTGTTGTAAATCAAGAGGGATTTATAAATAGAATTGGTTATTGGGATTTTAAAAATATTTTTTTATTAAGAAGTTAAGTTCTGATTTAAAATAAAGAAATTCTATTTAAACTATATAATTTTAAACTAGTTAATATTGAAATACTTCGGAAGTGAATTTTTTAGATATCTAATATTAATTGAAATTAAATTTTAATTTTTATAATTGGCTTTTTAAATCGATTTGTTTATCTAAAAATGAGTTATTGATGTTTATAAAAAAGTGTTTTGATATTTTAAATAATTATTTGAACATGTTTTTAAAAATATTTTTTTTTTCAAGTACTTATTATCCATATATATAGAGAGAGTTTTGGAATGATTTAAATTTATTTGTTAATCCTCTCGAGGTTTTTGGAACGGGGTTTATTCGGTAGATGAGATTTATAAGAGAAATTCTCAACATGGGATTTGGGAAAATGTAAGGAAAATTTCTGTAACGACCCAGAATTTTAATTATTTAAAATTCGAATGTTTAATTAATTTTAAATATTAATAAGTGAATTTATAAGTCGAATAAATTTTTGTTTGAATAATTGGATTTAATTGGATAATTAAATCGATAATTTAATAGTGAAAATACAGGAATAATTAAAAATTGAGTTAAATATGATTGAAAATGATTTGTAAAATTTTATTTTATCATATTGAAGTTAGAATGATATTTTAGAACTTTTAAAATCGAATTAAAAGTTAATTTGTGAAAACTGAATATTTTAATATTTAATCGACTAGTGAAAATAGCCAATTTTCGAACAGTCTCAGAATTGGACGAAACCAGTTCCATTGGATCCGTAATAGTTAGTTATTACCGGATTTCAAATTTCGTAGCAAACGGAGTTATCATTTGATCGTGGCAGCCCGAAACGCATCGAAATTGTTTTTAATATTAAATTGGCGAGTTAAAATAGCCATTTTTCAAAAAGTCTCGGATTTCGACGAAACCAGTTTCATCGGATCCATAATGTGATATTATTGTATGGTTTCAAATTTCGTGTCAATCGGATTTACCGTTTGTCCGGTGTAAGCTAAAACGCCTAGAAAATCATTTAAATCGGTTTAATTCAAATTGAACGTTTATTGCCATAACTCGCACAGATGACCGAATCAGCTCCCGAAACACGTTCCATTGTGTTCGAAACGCGGGGTAAACCTTAGAAACGCCAACCGGCATGCTTCGTTTGGAGTTCGAAAAATCCGGGATGAATAGTGTTTTGGAATTTTTCTATATAAGCCCTTGTTTTCTTCATTTTGCAAAGAGAAACAAAACCCTAAACCTAATTTTCTGCAGCCGCCGCTCCATATAATTTTAATGGCCAAAATTTTCTTTCTTTCTTCTCTTAATCTCTTCCAATCCATCAACAATTAGAGAAAGTGTTCAACATGAAACTTGTAGAGCATGAAGAGAGCTTCGAATCCATACGGTGATGATCGTGTTTGGAGCGACGTGGAGGGAGATACAGGGGGCCGTCGTCCTTGGGTTGCGCACGAATTTCGTGATGATGCAGGTGGCCGAGTTGCAAGTGTTGGTGGCCGAAGGTTGAGCATGTTGGGGGCTTCGTAATGGCGCTATCTGATCGTGTTCAAGTTGCTTGTGGTGATCGAAAAATCAAAACCTAATTTGAAGCTATGGGTTCTTTTGTACGTGTTCTTTACTGGAGATGAACGTGAGTTGGGAAGAAGAAGGGGACGGCTATGATGAGAAGATGATGGATCTAAGGGCTGGAGTGAGCTTAGGTTAAAAAAACTAAAAAGAATTTGTTGTAAATTATTATATAAAAATTAGTATAAATCTTGTAAAAATCATATCTTTTTCATACGAGGTCAAAAACGCGCAAAACCAGTTGCGTTGGAATCGTATGGACGAGCACTACACTATGGAATTGGATTGGAGTCATTTGGAGTTAGTGAGAATTTTGGGTAAAATTAAACGTCCGTTTAATTTTATTCGAAATAAATCGCTAAAACGAAATTGAAATTAAGGTGAGAACTTCTCACTCAATCGAATCGGGTTCGATTTTATTTTAAATAGTTATATTTAAAATATTTGAATGCATGTTTGAATGATGATTTTTGTCTATTGATTGTTAAAATAGACATTATGCGTCGTTAGTAAGCGGATGTTATTTATTAAAAACATATACCGCGAATATTTCATAAACAATGAAATTGGTATTATATATAATAGCAATATATATATATATATATATATTGGCATATGTATATATTACAGTTATTGATTTCCCGCATTGTATAGCGGATGAGACCCTATTGCGCCGTTTATTAAGCGGATAATATTTTAAATCCCATATACCGCGATAATTTCGTACTGGAACGGTATTGGTATTGTGCTAATGTTTATGGATGCAGGAAAACAGGTTGGAGGGATCCAACTGGATTCCTCAACAGTATTTATTTGATTTCAGATATTTTGATATTTGATGGACTATCATATCAATATATGATGTCGTTGTTGTCGTGATTGACTATTTGGTGTGTAGCATCATTGGACCAAACTTTGGAATTTTAAAATGGTTTTTAAAGTGATTTTTGAAAATATACTATATGTTTGGAATTGATTCATTTTAAATAAATAAACGATATAATTTTAATGTTATAAAAATTATGGATTTTTGAGAAATATGGTTAAAAGTTGATTTTTGAAAATATAATTTAATGATTTTATAAAATAGTTTAAATTGGGATTTTTGAGTTTATTATAAAAAGTTTAAAAATAGGATTTATAAAATTTAACTATTTTATAAATCAAAATGATGAAATTTTAAAGGACTTTGAAGACATTTTGAAATAATAATATAAATTGATTTATATAAGAGATTTATAAATTGATATTTATAAATTAAAATATTTGAATTATAAAACGAGTTTTATAAGTGTTAGAATGAATTGTGAATGAATTTCATAAATGAATGAAATTCATAGAATTATAAACGGTGAAGTTATAAATGGAATTTTATAAGCAGTAGGTTTATAAAATTTGTAAAGTTATTAAAAGACTAGATTTGGGTAAATAAAGGAATCTTATAAGTTATAAGATCTATAAATTGGGAAGTTTAAAAGAACGATTTATGGCAAACAAATAAATTATAAGTATTTGACTTATAATATGAATTTCTAGTATATCATTGAGATACGAATTGAGATAGGTTAATAAAGGAATTTATAAAAGGAAGTAGTTATAAAATAAATAGAAATGGAATTTATAAACGTTGTTTCATAAATTCGCAACGACTTATTTTGATAAGTAAATTGTTGTAACTTATTAATGGAGTTATATTCACGTTTTAGATAGTGAATAATCCTTTAAAATAAAATGTATAGAAAGGATGAAATTGGTTAACGTAGTATATTCACGTTTTTGAATAGTGAATAATATGTTAAAGAAATTGTTTTGAATGTGATGTTTTGGATTGAATTAAAACGATCTAACGATGTTTTAAATTGCATTAAGGTTCGAAACCATAGATTTCAACATTCATTGTTGAAATAGACGTTTTCGAGAAATAGAAGGAAATGGTGGACTATAATACTGTTGTTATAATAAATGATTTCCGAAAGGAAATGTTTTGTATAGTATTGGGATTTATATATCTATTTTAATTTCGAATCCCTATACTAGTGATTTTGGGTTGTCGTAATGATGTTTTACATAACATTCGTTTTGGCCCAAATAAATATGTTTAAGAGAATGATTTCCTTAAAGAATGAAATATATACTTAATTTCGATTTAAGTATATTGAATATTTTCCAAGTGTTGAAAATAAATAAAATTTGTGAATTACTTATGAATAAATAAGTATGGAAATGTTTTTCCAATATAAAGTGAATATTTTGAGAATTTATCTTTTTGAAGATAAATTGAAACGAATAATTGAAATCGTATATGCACGGATATTTTGGAATATAAATTCACTATGGAATTTATAGAGGAAAGGGGAATTTGTCTAAAAATAAATATTGATTTATTTTTGAAGTGTGAAAATTATATATCTAGTAAAGATATTGTTGGGAAATAAATAATTTGGAAAATTATTTGGAATCTGGCGATGTTGTGCATATCCATTGATAGTTCAATAACCGACTATCAATATTTACCTTTGAAAGGTATTTGTTGTGATTTGCTGAATTTGAATGCTACACTTATTTTTAAATTATTGCGCTCGTTATTCGGATTACCCATTCCGAATAGTGATACGACGTAATGGATAGCATTGATGACCGGTGTTGAAGACCGGATATTTTTGAAAGCGAAAGGACAACTCGTCGATTGTCTTTGCACCGAGTAGCTACGGTATAGAGACTCCCTATGTGATGGGAAGTCCGGACGTGATTAGAGATTATCCGGATTGCAAGGACTTCTTTGTAAGTGCCTTCGGTTCTGTTCGATCCCGGAACAGACTTGTATGGATTGTATGTCTGACATTACAAATTGAGATATAAAGCAGATTTCTTTCAAATATATTTCTGTTGGTGGCGGAGAATTTATTCTTTTAGCTTAACACCCTTCTCTAAGACGTACGAGCTCAGAGGTTATGTAGTTGAAGGTTATCAGCGATATATTCCCAATTTGGTAATGTGACATGCTGAGTGTTGCTGTGAAATGATCATTGTGTTGATTATTTGTGATAGGATCATTTATTTGATCGTCTATCTTGGTGATCATTTCTATGATCATTTGTTGACCCAAAGCATGGCTTTTGTATAAAGTATGTTTTTGTGGACGTGACTTCGTCGAGCCTCACACCCCGGAATGGTCAAAACAGGAAAGATGCGGCAAGGTTATGAGGGGTAGCTCCCTTTAGGGTATGTGCATTTCCTTCTGGAAAGGATGGTATCATGGTATGGAGCCCAGATACTTACTCATGTTGAAACACTTTATTTATGATTGTGTGATGATGGTGACGAGCGCTCGGTTAAAGGTCCCAAAGGACCGGAGGATGACATATCGTGTCAGTTGTTACCCAGTTAGGGGTAACCCGGCCTTGTGTTGGCAGAGATCCGGTTTGGTTCTCGGGGACGTCCTTCCAGAGGCGTTCTCATGTGGCAATGGGAAGTTCCTTGGCCTGATCATTCATTGGAAATCCAATTCCCAATACGAAACCCTGTACGGTTTTAGTTGTAGAACCTGCCATTTACTTATGGTGGTCACCACTGTTTAGATGGTAGCTATAGTAGGCATAGTTCGAAATGTCTATGCTGGCTAAGATTTATATCTTTATTTTCGAAATGAATTTTTCTCTACACTATGCACTAGTAATAATATCAAATGTTCTTTTAAATGCGTATCAAGCATCTTTGACTATCATAAGGAGAAATCTCCTCCGATTCTGCGTTTGCATTGTGTGTGTGTGCGATAGGCCTTATGGTAGTCTCATTTTTAAAAGCATTGCGAATTGACTTTAAAAATATTCCTCTATTTTGATTTTTAAGATAAATAAACTGTTTTGAGTTCTCACACCAGTCACATGACTGACTCAGAGTTTATTGTTTTCCTTCCTAAACTCTGGGTGCCCACCAATTTCCACATGGACAGTCAAGAGTTAAGGTTTATCAGGATATTCTGGATATTCAGGAGTTGCAGGAGGCAAGCTGGATGGCATGGCGTATTATTAGTATATAGTATTTCTTTTCCGTTGTTTGTTGTTGTTTGTTGTACACTCTGATGTAATGAAATGAAATGGAATGTAATAACTGATATAGTTCTTTATTTAAAGATTATTCATTTATTTATTATATGTTGTTCCGCTGCGATTGTGAGATTCTGATGTTGTTCTGCTATTTTCTATTCTGTTCTATTTTCTATTTTCTTTTCTCTCTATTTTCTATCTTTTCCCTCTTATTCTCTCTCTTTCTTTTTCTTAAACATTGATAATTCGTAATTCTGTTCATCTTGAGTTAATCTATGGAGATTAGTGTATATTCAAGGAGTACGGATTTGCGGGTCATCACAATTTTCGAAGTATTTAAATAAAAGTGAACTTCAAAAAATAAATTAAGATTCATAAAAGAAGTTAGAAATTGATATTTAGAATTATAGACAAGTGTTTTGACTTTGGAATATTAAAGAAAATTAATTAAGGAACACCGAAACTTATATAATTCGTTATAGACGAGTTAAGGAATTTACAATATAAATTATGAAGGATTTTGAGAAAAGATAAATAAATGGAACTTTCCTAAGTGTTGAGAAGTAAAAGGGTTTAAAAAAGTATATTTTAAATATTTTTCTAAGTGTTGAAATAAGGGATGGTTTGAAATATCCTGATATGGATATAAGTATTTGAGTTGTCTCCAATGTTGGAATTTTAGAAGAGATTTGAATATATATATATATATATATATATATATATTATACAGATATTTTGAAAATAAATTTTGGAAAATTATAATATGGGCCTAGTGACTGCTTACGGATGTTATATGGATTGTTAAATAACTGACTATCAAATAATGGCCAATTTTGTTGATCGTTTCGAAGAGACCAGGATTGGATTTAAGTATCTGAAAACCACTTCGAACTGATTTGAGCGCTACTAATGGATACCGTGAGGATAGCGAAGATGGTGATTCCGTTGTCCAGACTTAGAACAACTTGTATGGACGAATGTTATCAGAACATCATCATTGGAGGACGATGAGCATTCTAATTAAAATTGTTCTTGAAAGGTAATCGTTAGCCTCATCAATCGAGAATGATTAAAACAGGGGAGATGCAGCAACGCTAAGTGGATCACACTAAATTAGGGTATGTTATCACTTTTCTAGATACCCTTGAAAATATATATAAATTATGGATATGGCTGTGCATGGAAAAGTATGTGCTCGATTTTAAGGGTGGGAACACCCTGGGTGATAACATATTCGGTTCTATCCAGGTTAGGGATAGGGTCGGTCTTTTATTGTAGTCCCAACGAGGTCCTTGGTATATTTTATAGAGGTGTACCGTGACGGGCGGTACCCTATAAGCCCAATCATTGTATGGAATCCATTCTCCAATAAGTGTCGTACGATTTTGATTGTACCCAACTATGCTGAAAAGTGAGATGCAAGCATTTCAGCTATTTTCTATTTACTTTGTTGAAGCTCTATTATAATATCAGATGATTTTGATAAAAATGTTTTGGTTATCGTAAGGGAAAAACTTATCGTGTTTATGTGTTACGCGGTCTTACGAGATACCTTTGTTTTCCAAATGATTTTGATAACTTTAATCATTCAAATTGAGTGTGTTTCTCTCATGTTGGTTTTCCCGACCGACTCAGTGTTATTTTATTATATGCTTGGTTCAAACCGAGTATTACAAATTCATCTTAGAATGCTACATAACTCAAGAGACATGCTGGAGGATATTAGACATATATCACGTACTTGGTTATTTCCACTGTGTGAGAAAAAGTTATTATAACTGTCCAGATTGATTGTTGTCTATTATACTCTTATAATGGTATGTATATTAACAGTACAGCTCTTGTATATAAAATCTGTTATTATATTTTGTCGCTGCGATTGTGAGATTCTATGTTGTTTTTTGTTTCTTCTTCACCCTAGTAATCGATGTTTTCGGCACCTGAATATTCGGCATGTTATACAGTAAAAGTATAGATGTCGATTTTCGAGGGTCGAAAAGTTCGGGTCACTACACTTGGTATCAAAGCTGAATGTTAAGAGAGAACATTGGCTTTGGGTGGGGATTACTCATTAGAGATATGATCGATAGTAACCTAGAATGAGTTTGAGTGTATTAATAGATATGAGCATGTATTTGTTAGTGAATATATATTGTTTTATATGTGTTGATTTATCTGTTGAGTGGTATATAAATTCCAGTCGAATAGTGGGATGCCACTAAATTGATAGGAGTTTCTAAACACTTAAACAGGTAAGCTGACACAGTATTATTTTGAAGTGAATAAATGAAATAATTTTGCCTAAAATTATACTTAGATATAAAAGAAATAGTATTCTAGAAATTATTATGGTATATTGGAGTGTTTGGTTGTTATTATTATAATCAGAACAAGATTATAAATTTGAAATGGTTATATATATGAACAAACGGAAAATTATATAAGTATGAATTATACAAATGAATTATAATTAAAATGGGTTCAAACTCGAATTCAAAAATTTAAATCTCGGAAGGTTTGAAAAAATATATTTTTAGAAGTGCTAGGGAAATGAAACTGGTGTTATCTTGGAATTTTTTTAAAATAAATAATAGTAATATCAGTGTGGAATGTTTTGAATAGAAAACGTTTTAAAAATGGATTTTTGGAAGTGATATATCACTGAACTCACTGCAGTCACTGGAAAATAATTTCGATGGAGATCGCGACATCATCGATGTTCATTTTCAAGTTTCTATGTGATGGGTTGCTACCGTAGTAATTTGATATGAGGATTTTGTTTGAAAAACAAGTGTTGTTTTGGAAAGGAAATTTGTGCTTGATAAAACCAAACTGGTTTGGAAAATTCCAAAGAATGGTTTGTTAAAACCAAGAAAGATCTATATATTTGATTTCAAAATGATTTAAATTGAAACCGACTGTTTGAATTTTGAAATACTCAGCTATATGGTTTCTAAATCAAGAAGAAAAATAAGTTTTTTGATTTATAACTTAGGAAATGTAAATTCCTATATGTAATAAATTTTAACGTGGGTAGAGTTAAATAAATCAAGTTAGTAAAAGAGAATTGTGTAGATTAATTTTTTTAACTTAAGGTAAGTTAAATTAAATGGAGTTGGAATTGGAATTGAATTTTTACTTAAGTAAGCTAAATTTAATTGAATAAATTAAAATTTAACTTATGCTAAGTTAAATAAAATTTGATTGGATTTGAAACTATACCAAATTGAATTGAATATAAAATTTGGGTTGTAAAATGATTTTATATGTATAAGTTATAAATTTTGAATGAGACAATTTAAGTGAAAAATTATGGAATCGTGAATAAGTTTAAATAACTTATAAACACGAGGAAAATGAAAAGTGGAACCCAAGTTAGGACTGTTAAATATTTGTGTTGAAAGAAATGGAAATCTGAAGTTTAAGTATGGGCATCTTTGCATTAGTATACATCTTTGACAAGTGGAATTCAAGATAGAAGCAAGACCATTCGTCACTATGAGCATTTGTGAGTGGTGACAAGAAGGATACAACGTAATTCTTGGGCGAGTAAACGCTCACCCGTCTATGTCTAATTATTATATAATTGAATCTCCTTGCCATGCTTATGCCTTTAATCACCTTATTGTGCCTATACTTCAAATCAATCAAAGAAAAAGGGGATTTTTTTTAACCAGATGAAATCATAGCATATTTCCTTGGCCTTGCATGACCGGTCGACCGGTGATGATCGATCGACCGATGCCAAGTGTTGTGCTTCATGCACTTATCGGGTGCATGGGTGTTACTCCTGAAATTCGTGAGTGTTTTAGTGCCTAAGCATGTGTTTTCTTATTTTGAAGCCCTGTGTGAGTGTATTAGTTTATATATGTTTGAGGTGCTCCTGATGCTTGGTTTTAGCATGTGAAATTTTATTTGCTGAAATGAATGTATCTTCCTTCTTGCTGTAAATTTCATTAGTTTTATGATCTTTGTTGATTTTAGTATCTCTTCTAGTTTCCTACTTGCTTTTGTGTACTAGTCACTAAAGTGCAAGGTTATGTATCCAAGTATTTTTATTTATATATATATAATTGAAATTTGCACTTCCAATATACATGATTCTAGTTTGTAAAAAATTTGTATGCAGCTTGAGTATATACACACACATTCAAGATTTGTATATACCAATTTTATAAATCAACGAAATGGATTTGCTTATAAGGTTTAAATAGACTTTAGTTATTATTTTATACAAGTGTAAGTGTGTGTTAATACATGAATATATACATGGGTTTGCTATGTGAAAAAGGGACGCAGCAATGCAAATTTGGGGCAAACGCTCTTACGTCTAGGAATATGGGTTTGTATATTTTAATATTTATTCTTAGTAGTAGCTCTCGTTTTGAGAATTTAAACTATTACTACGCCTTTACTTGATATTCTTCTTAGTATTTTGGCTATTTAGTTTTCACAAAACTGTTGTTGTTGCACGTACAACATACTGTTTCTCACTTGAAGTGTTTTCACTTCTTATGTGTGTGATGTTACCTCATAGGCCTGTAAGCTTCTCTAGTTTAAAATTAAACATAAAAATATTAATTTTATGAGATGATTCCCAAGTAATATAGCATAAATTGAGATATACCAAGTAAATGGCAATGTGAATCAATTAGAAATGTAATATGGAATCAATTTAAAATAACTATAAACTGAAATGGTTATTTTATTAAATGAATATCGTCAAATTTGCATGGCATGTTGGTTTATGAAATTCATGTGTTTTAACTAGTTAAATAAATGAACTGTTATTAAATCTCATGTTTTTGGTACTTACGTGGTTTAAATTGAGTAAATACAGGTACCCGGAGGCTATTGGGCTAGATTTTGGTTGCGTAATTACATATTAAATAAGTCGTTCACTTAAAAACGCTAAATTAAAGGTACGTTTTCGAATTAAATACAACAAAAATATAAATATTCATATATATTTTGTTTTCTGACCGTGTGGGTTGATGTACATGTTTTTATCATTTTTATCATATTGCAAAAGGCTCTCCGTACAAGGAAGACTGCTAAAAAATTTCGAAAATTTAGGGTGTTAGAAAAATTTTGAAATTTTTTTTGTTAACTTAAAAAGGGTGATTTTTGAATTGTAATGAAAATAAAGCCTTTTGATTTAGAAGATGGAAACTAATTGTTTTGGTTGAAATTAAAAGATTTAGAAAGGTGGAATATTGAGTTTTAACTAAGAGGATTTTGTTACGCTAATGGGTTTTGAGCATTTTCCCGCCTTAGCGACTTCTAAGACGAAATTTTTTTAAAAGGGAAGGAATGTAACAATCTAGATTTCGCGATGTTTAATTTGGAACATTTAAATGGTTTTAAATATTGGATTTGGAATTATAATTTGGTTAGTAAAATTTTATAACTGAAAATTTCAAGCGATTTCGTAAATTTTGGAAATCGTCGATTTAATCGACGCGTCAAAATAGCTATTTGGGGCACAGTCTCGAAATTCGACGAAACTTGTTCCATTGGATTCGAAATAGTGTATTATTGTCGGATTTCAAATTTCGTAGCAGTTGGATTCACTGTTTGGTCGTACGATCTGCAAACGTCTAGAAATAATTTGATTGAATTTAATTTAATTTGTCGATTTAAAGAACTATCTTTTCCACATGATCAAATTGCGACTCGAGACTTGTTCCATTGGGTTCGGAATAAGGATATAACATTAGAAATGCCAAGCGGCACGCCTCGGTAGGGATTCAAAATAAATATCTAGAAATTTTGCAATTAAATAGAATAATTTATATGGATTTAACCTTCAGCTCACATTCTTTCAATTCGAGCCATCCTATCACTGAGAAGCAGACCTATTCTTATTCATATAGCCACCTTCTTGCCATTTAAACACATCTTTCTCTTCTCAGTTTGAAATTAATTCGAGCATCCTCTCTCATTTTCAATTCAAAATCACGTAATAAAAAAATACAATTGCATGATTTAATCACGATGGACGAGCGTTGGAACCGAGGGGCGACGGCGCGTGTAGCAACCACTAACGAAGGAGAGGCGACGACATCGTGCTTAGAAATAGAGTTTTAGGGCTTGGCGGAGGTAGCACGACTGTAGGCGCGAGACGAGGAGGGGTGTCAGCGGCAAGCGGCAGTCAAATGAAGAGGTGACATGGGTTTGGTTCGATCGAAACGTGAAACACAGGTGGTAGCACGCACGACCTGAGGCGACGAAGTCATGATGGGATGAGGCAAAGGCAACATCTAGTTGCCATTTGTGGGAAGTTGCATGCGACTTGGAGAAAGGGGATGGTGATTTGGAGCACGAGTTGGAGGCACGTGGGTTGCAGGTGTAGACAGAGGGACCGACGACATGACGGCACTGCTCGCATTTGTCCATCTGGACATCGCGATGAGGTATGGCTTGAGTTTCATAATTTAGGAATTAAATGTTAATGAAAGTAATCAACCACTAATGATATATATTTAAGAAACTGATTATGTTTCATAAATCAGAAAACTTATAAATCGTATAATTTTCGCATACAAGGTCCAAAATGAATAAATCAGTCATGTGGAATTCTTCGCTGGGAAATCTACGTGATGGAATTAAAATTGGATGGATTGCAAATAAAAATAAAGGTGAGAAATTCTCACTCATTTGGGTTACTAGAATTTATTTTAAATAGTTAATATAAATTATTGAATGCTGGTTGAATTTATAAATTATTATCTGTTGAATGTCAAATATATATGGTTGTATATATATATATATATTAGTAGTTGGATTGATGTTCCCACATATTTTAGCGGATGAGACCCTATTCTCCCCGCATACTAGCGGATGACACTATATACCGCGATATCCCTCTCGAAGTTGGATTAATATTTTTATGTTATATTAACATCTGTGGATGTAGGGAAACAGGTTGGAAGGATCCAACTGGATTCCTCAAATTTATATTGATTGTTTTTCATATATAATAATATATGATGTGTTAGAATAATCTATTATAGATTATTGTTGTGATGTAAACTATTGGATGTTATAGTAGTAGTGGCCTAACTTTTGGTATTTTAAATACCATAAATATTATTTTTGGAATTTGAAATGATTTAAAAGGAGATTTTAAATGTAAAAATATTTATATCGAAATTTGGATTATTTTTAAGAAATTGATTTGGATAAAAACAATAATTTATTTTGGTTAGTATTTAACAGTTCGTAAAAATATTTTAAATAGAGATTTTAAAATAATTTATATAAAGAATTTTAACCGATATTTTTGGAGAATATGAAAAGGAATAGAAATCGATATTTTAAATAGATTTATGAAATACGTGGAATTTATTATGAAATGGATTTATAAAATGAGATTTTATAAATGGGATTAGTTTGATAAACAAGTGGAACTCAAAAGAGTTATAAATTTATGAACGATGTTTATAAACAAGGGAAAATGAAAATTAGTTAATAAATTGGAATATATTCACAGGGTGGATTTGTATCGAGATATGAAAAATAGATTTTTGGGAAAAATTGTGAATACTATTTTTGAAAAGTGAGGATGGTTAGAGAATCGGAATGGGATCGAAGTGTTGTAAATCGAGAGGGATTTATAAATTGAATTGGTTATTGGGATTTTAAAAATATATTTTTATTAAGAAGTTAAGTTTTGATTTAAAATAAAGAAATTCTATTTATTTAACTATGTAATTTTAAACTACTTAATATTGAAATACTTCGAAAGTGAATTTTTCAAATATCTAATATTAATTGAAGTTGAATTCTAATTTTTATAATTGGCTTTGTATATCGATTTGTTTATCTAAAAATGAGTTATTGATGTTTATAAAAGAAGCGCTTCGATATTTTAAATAATTACTTGAATATGTTTTTTTAAATAAATTATTATTCTTTTAAAATACTTATCATCCATATATAGAGTTTTGGAATGATTTAAATTTATTTATAAATCCTCTCGAGGTTTTTGGAACGAGGTTTATATGGTAGATGAGATTTATAAGAGAAATTCTCAACATGGGATTTTGGAAAATGTAAGGAAAATTTCCAAAGTTTTTAAATGAACTTCAAAAAATGAATTAGGATTCATAAAGAAGTTAGAAATGGATATTTAGAATATAGACAAGTGTTTTGACTTATTAAAGGAAATTGATTAAGGAACACCGGAACTTATATAATTCGTTATAAATGGGTTAAGGAATTTAAAGTATAAATTATGAAGGATTTTGGGAAAAGAGAAATAAACGGAACTTTCCTAAGTGTTGAGAAGTAAAGGGGTTTAGAAAAATATATTTTCGAATATTTTTCTAAGTGTTGAAATAAGATATGGTTTGAAATATCCAGATATGGATATAAGTATTTGAGTTGTCTCAAATGTTGGAATATTGAAAGAGGTTTGAATATATATATATATATATATATATATATATATATATATATATATATATCTTATAAAGATATTTTGGAAAATTATAACATAAGCCTAGTGACTACTTATGGATGTTATATTAATAGTTAAATAACCGACTATCAAATATTGGCCAATTTCGTTGATCGTTTCAAAGATTTGGGATCGAATTTAAGTATCCGAAAACCACTTGGGTCCGATTTGAGCGTTACGAATGGATATCGTAAGGATAGCGAAGACAGTGATTCGGTTTCTCCAGACCCAAGACAAATTATTTGGACGAATGCTATCAGAACATCGTTGTTGGTGGATGACGAGCTTTCTAAGTGAAATTGTTCTTGAAAGGTAATTGTTAGCCTCAATCCTCATCAACCAGGAATGACTAAAATAGGGGAGATGCAACAAGGCTAAGTGGGTCACACTAAATTAGGGTATGTAATCACTCTTCTAGATACCCTCGGAAATATATATAAATTATGGATATGGTTGTGCATGGAAAATTGAGCGCTCGTTTTTAAGGGTGGGAACACCCCGGGTGATAACATATTCGGTTCTATCCAGCTTAGGGAAAGGGCCGGTCTTCTGTTGTAGAGGATCCCGGTGAGCGCCTCGGTAAATTTTTCTAGAGGTGTACTGTGATGGGCGGTACCCTAGTAGCCCAGTCATTGTATGGAATCCATTCTCCAATAAGTGCCATACAGTTTTGATTGTGCGCAACTATGCTGAAACGTGAGAGCAAGCATTTCGAGTATTTTCTGTTTACTTTGTTTGGGCACTATTATAATTTTTGACGATTTTGATAAAAATGTTTTGGTTATCGTAAGGAAAAACTCGTCGTGTTTATGTGTGACGCGGCCTTATGAGAAACCTTTGTTTTTCAAAGGATTTTAATAACTTTAATAATTCAAATTGAGTGCGTTTTTCTCACACTGGTTTCCAGACTCTCTCGGTGTTATTTTATTATAATGCTGGGGTCAGACCGAGTATTACAGATTTAGCTTAGAATGCTATGGAGCTCAAAAGATGAGCTGGAGGATTTCAGACGTATATCACGTACTCGGTTATTTCCACTGTGTGAGGATTAGTTATTATAACTGTCCAGATTGATTGTTGTCTATTGCACTCTGATAAAGGTATCTGTATTAATAGTACAGTTCTTTTATTTAAAATTCTATTATTATACATTGTATTTTATTCTGCTGCGATTGAGATTCTGTGTTATTTTTTTCTGTTGCTTCTTCTACCTTTTCTTCTTCACCCTAGCAGTCAGTGATTTCGACACTTGAATATTCGACATGTTATACAGTGAATGTATAGATGTTGATTTTTGAGCGTCGAAAATTTCGGGTGGCTACAATATTAAATCTTGTTTTATTTATATTTAAAAATAATAAAATTATAAGTAAAATCTTAATATATTTTCAGAATTAAATTATAAATATAAAATTTCAAACATAAAATTTTAAAATATATATTTACATATATATTAAAATAAAATCTTTATATTACATTTAAAAATCAATATTTATTGAAATCCATCTATTTTCTTTCAAAATTTTGGAAATCAATTTTCAAAATAGACCAATGGTGTTCGTATATAATTTTCTATCCTATGGTCAAGTGATACAGATATTTATCATTTCAATCCACAATAATTTAAATTTACAGGTATATATCATTTCTTCCCGCAAGCCAAAATTTCAAAATCAATAAAATCGCTTGTGTTTACCATTTCAACCCATAACGATTTTCCTTAATCTATAAGATCGTTCGGATATGTATAATTTCAACCTATAGTGATTTCCTAAACTAACAGGGAACTTGCAGTGTGAGAACAATAGAATAGCAGTATAAAATTGCATAACATATCAATTACAGCATGGATCATAATTAACAATTTATATACTATATACATATACAACATGGTTATGGTGTAATATCTCAATTAATATAGGTAAAAAAATTAAAATAACAACATATCATATTTAACAATTTAATTACTAACCAACTTAAGTTTAACAACATATTTCAATCGTCATTTCATGTTAAATCAATTTACTGAACATAAGAATGTCAACCGTGAGTGATGGCTTACCTTTCTAGGCTGGAGAACAACGGAAAATGAACACGACGCCTACACGAATACGGACACAGACATAAAGGAAAGCAAAAGGCTGTTGCGACTAGTTTTGGACAACGGCGGGACAAAAGCAAAGCACCACGAACTATATTCGATGAAATTCAATTATAAAAGTGAACGTATATATAAGTTATATATGTATATATTAAAATCATTATTTAATTTAAAACACATATTAGAATAATATATATACAAATATATTTCAAAATCATTATTTAATTAAAACATATATTAAAATTAAAATAAAACCTTTATACTATATTTGAATATCAAAACACGTATTTGAAATAAAATATCTATATATTATATTTTAAAAATCAATATTTATAAAACCCCTATATTTGTTCCAAAAATTTTCAAATGAATTTTTAAATATAATATATATATATATATATTAAAGCTATTACAAAAAAATCTATTTTAAAGATATTAACATAAATTTAAGTAAATATGTAACGACCCACCTTTCTGACCCTTGAGAATGACACTTAATACATCCATGGTATTCAAGTGTCGTTTCCCAAGTAACTGAAAGACGAGTTGTCATGGGATAAAATATAAGAACGGAACAATGATCTCACAACAAAATGGTTAAATATATAACATAAAATAAGACAGTACATAAGGTTACTCCCAACAAGGAGTTATCTGAGTTACAACAAAAGTACTACTATCTGTCTAGGTGGTTATAAGAACCTACCTTCAAATATACATACATAGAGCCAACATCTCATAACAGCGGAAATAAATATCTAGATAGATAAGGAGCCTCCTGCTTGTCCACAATCTTCAAAAGAGCCCAGAGAAACCTGTCATTTCCGGACTACTCAAATATAAATGAGTGCATGAAAGTTTAGGAAAAAAGACAATTCGGGTCGGACAATAAGTCCGGTATGAGTAAACTCCAAATAAGAAAATAGAACACACAAAATAACCAGTGAAACCACGTCGCAAAAACGCAGAACAGGTTTTTTCGTTACATGGACAACATCCAAGTATAAAAGAATGGACATAAATAATTAACATCGCAAAGAGCCCAAGACGCTTGCCATGCAATTAAGAAAGAATCAAACTAAAAATTTGAATCAAAAATATGGAAAAGGAATTTTTTCCAACAATGAATGGGAGGGCGCGCCCCCTTATCGAAAGTATACCTCTAGAAAATATACTTGAGAACTACGATGGCTCTCGGAAACCTCCAAGCCGGACCCCACCAACCTTACCGAGTATCCGAGTATTTTACATCTTCGTGCGCATATAACCAAAACCAATATAGAGTATATGTGAAAATACCCTAATGGAAGCAACCCCGCATAGCTTGGCCCCTACTCGCTCTTTATTTAGTCATTTTCAATAAAGGATATGAATGCTCTAAATGAGCAACAAATCGTCTTAGATTAACGAAACAAAATCAAAAGGAAGAAGGTTATCGAAATTGATAGTCAAGATATCAACTATCGGGGATAACAAAACGATCGTATATGGAAATTAAATCTTATATTTTTTTTCCCATGCTTGGAAAATAACCATATACTTATCTCATTAGTATAAGTATATTCATAAAACATTGGGAGGATTTCATATGTCAAAACACACTTAGATGGGTCAAAAGCAGTTGTCTATAAGAAATGCGAATGTTTTCCATTATAATTATAAAGATCATTTATGGAAATCAAATCTCCCACTCTTGTCGCGTTTTCGATATTCTCGAACTTCCATTCAAATCGTAACTTAAATCCATCATCTTGAAATAAGAATACGACAAAGAGGGGTGAAGCTCCCTCTTAATCAAATGAGATAGCTAAAAGGGGTGTTATTTCCATTTAACTAAAAAGTCACTAAATGTCAATCCTAAGTTAAAAGGTGGTGTAAGTTCCCTTTAACTAAACATCAAAGTTATTGCTCATAAACTGGCCGAGCACAAATCAAACAACCAAACAAGAATAATAACAAACTCATTATTATTAACAATTTACAATCAATAGTTAACATAACATTTGTTAAAATGTGAATGAGTCAAAGGAAAGAGATTAAGATTACACTGACTGTAAAATAATTAAATTATACTCACAAAATAAGTTATACCTGCTAAACTATGAAAACAAGGAATATACTCACTAAACTATGAAAACAAGGAATATACTCACAGAATAAGTTATACCCATTAAACCATGAAAACAAGGAATGTACTCACTAACCTATGAGAACAAGGAATATACTCACAGAATAAGTTATACCCATTAAACTATGAAAACAAAGAATATACTGTTAAAAACAAGGAATATACTCATTAAACTATGAGAACAAGGAATATACTCATAGAATAAGTTATACCCCTTAAACTATGAAAACAAATAATATACTCACTAAACTATGAAAACAAGAAATATACTCACAGAATAAGTTATACCTATTAAACTATGAAAACAAGAAATATACTCACATATTATTTTCTTTGATGGAGACTTGGAATACTTCACCTTTGATAATGAATTATAGTTCTTTTCTTTAGTTTGTGAATGAATTAAAATGAGATTTGGACTTGGCTATTTATAGGTGAAGAGAAGGGTACTTTAGTCTTTTTCTTTAGCCTAACCAGACTCGACCAGATTTTGGTCTAATAGAAACTAGCTTTATGGCCTAATTTGATTCAACCATATTTTGGTCCAATAGAAAATACCTTGATGGCCTAATTTGATTCGACCACATTTTGGTCCAATAGAAAACATCTTGATGCCCTAATTTGATTGGACCACATTTTGGTCCAATAGGAATTCTGCTTATCAACTATGGCATGACATGATTCGACCAGATTTTGGTCAAATGGCAACCATCCGTATGGCAGAACCTGATTCGACCAAATTTTGGTTCAATGGCAACCATCTGCATGGAATATAATAATCATTATGCTATTTTGTTTCATTAGGCAAGTAATTATACTATTCTATTTTATTAGGCAAGTAATTATACTATTCTGTTTTATTAGGCAAGCTTAATAATTCTCCCTTATTTTTATTAGGCAAATAATTATACTATTCTATTTTATTAGGTAGGGTTAATAATTCTTTCTTATTTTATTAGGCAAGTAATTATTCTATTTTATTAGGGAAGTAATTATACTAATCTATTTTATTAGGCAAACTTATTCTTAAATAAATTGGTACCCTAACCGACTTTTACCTCGAACCATCTTTAAACTAACATTTTACATCAGTTGAAAAAAAATACATTCGAGATGTTTTACCCAAATTTGTGTTCTAGGTATAAAATCCATTATTTAATCATTTAAAAACATATTAGCTATTCAAGTTCAAAGTGATTAAATTATGGGTCATTGCATCCTTCCCTCCTTAAAGGCAATTTCATCCTCAAAATTAATCAGATAAACTCTAGATATCAAAGAAACCCAAATGGTATCATATATACCATAAAAAGATATAAGAAAAGTGACCTCAACACAACTGGTGAGTACATTAAAAAGAAAAAAAAAATACAAACAAAAACTACATCAACTCGGGATAAGAATCCCTAATATAGTCCTCAGTTTTCCAAGTACAATCTCTAACAACTCCACTCCACTAAACCTTAACAAGATTCACAACCTTCTTCCTTAATCACTTTACATCTCGAGTGACAATACGAATAGGGCGCCTAAGAATAGTTAGGTTGGGTTGAGCCTCCAAATCAACTTGTTGTCCCGGTTCTACTATCATCAAAGGGCCGTGTACATACTTACGTAAATGAGATACGTGAAATATGTTGTGCACATATGATAATTGCTTCGGTAACTCCACTTTATATGCAAGTTTACCAATCCGGTCTAGTATGGAAAATTGGCCAATATATCAAGGAGCTAACTTCCCTGTCTTCCTAACCCTCACGACACATCTTAGAGGAGAGACTTTTACAAATACCAAGTCCCCGAATAAGAACTCTAGATCCCTACACCTTTGATCTGCATAACACTTTTACCGATCTTGCGCTTCCTTCATCTTTCTTCTAATATCAGCTACCTTCTCATTGACTTCTAAGATTATGTCAGGTCCAAGAACAAGTCTATCTCCAGATTCAACCCAACACGAAGGAGAACGACATGGATGGCCATAAAGAGCTTCGAAAGGGGCCATACCAATGCTTGCTTGATATCTGTTGTTATAAGTGAATTCGACTAAGGGTAAATGATCTTCCCAAGAACCCCTGAAGTCTAGAATGCTTGCTCATAATAAATCTTTCAGGATCCGGTTCACTCTCTCCGTTTGCCCATCTGTTTGGGGATGGTAAGCTGTACGTAGACTTTGCTCAGTCCCTCAAGCAGTCTGCAGTCCCTCCCAGAACCTACTAGTGAATATCGGGTCTTGGTCACTTATAATACTACGAGGAATCCCATGGAGTCTCACAATCTCCTTCACATATAAACTCACCAGACTCGCTGCAGTCGTAGTCAGCTTAACAGGAATGAAATGGGCACTCTTGGTCAGTCGATCGACTATAGCCCAATTGCCATTATTACCTCTTCTTGACCTAGGAAGCCCATCAATAAAGTCCATAGAGATCTACTCCCACTTCCACTTTGGGATCTTAAGTGGCTGAAGCGATCCAGCTGTCTTCTGCTGGTCACTCTTAATCCATTGGCAATTTGCACAACGACTCACAAAGATTGAAATATCTCGCTTCATCCCCTTCCACCAGAACACCCTCTTCATATCTTTTAATATCTTGGTCACTCCTGGATGAAAAGATAACTTTGAATGGTGGCATTCGGCTAACACTTCTTTCCTAAGTCCATCAAAGTCTGAAACACAAATACGCCCATTCATTTTCAATATGCCTCAAAGATCAATCTCAAAGCTAGAAAGAAGACCTTCTTCAACATCCTTCTTAAGTCAAGCCAAAATAAGATCCGCCTCTTGACTGGATGCAATTCACTCTAACAATACTGGCTTAACTTCTAGGTTTGCAACCACTGCTACATTCCTACTCAGTGCATCAGCAATGACATTTTCTTTTCCAGGGGTATAAAGTACCTCTAGATCATAAAAGGAGAGAAACTCCAGCCATCTCTGCTGCCTCAAATTCAAATCTTTCTGCGTAAAAATGTATTTTAAGGATTTACGGTCCGTGTATAACTCGAACCTTTCACCCAAAAGATAATGCCTCCACATCTTTAATGCGAAGACAATAGCTAAAACCTCCAAATCGTGTGCAGCATAATTTTTCTCATGTGGCTATAGCTGTCGACTCGCATAGGCAATAACTTTCCCATGCTGCATCAGAACTGCTCCTAATCCGGTTCCACAAGCATCTGTAGACATAGTTAAACCTTCGCTCCCATTTGGAATGGTTAATATAGGAGCGCTAGCCAACTTCTCTTTTAATTCATTGAATGTTTGATCACACTTAGAAGTCCAAACGAACTTAACATCTTTCTTTGTTAACTTCGTCGGATGAGAAGCAACTTTCGAGAAGTCCTTGATAAACCTACGGTAAAAACCAGCCAATCCCCAGAAAGTTCTAACTTCCATTGCACTTTGGGGCTTCTCCCAAAGCCACAACTTTAGCTGGGTCCACCGATATGTCTTCCCTCGAAATAACATGCCCTAGAAACCTAACTTCGAATATCTAGAAATGGCACTTGGAAAACTTAGCCTTCAACACATGGCTTCTTAAGGTATCGAGTACGACATGAAGATGATATTTGTGTTCATCCTCTGTCTTGGAATAGATAAGAATGTCATCAATAAAGACGAGAACAAATTTATTAAGAATGTCTCGAAATACTCGATTCATTAAGTCCACAAAATAAGTGGGTGTGTTAGTCAATCCAAATGGCATAACTAACCACTCGTAGATATTTTCAGGAGTTCGAAAAGCTGTTAAGGGAACACTCTGCTCTGCCACTCTCCATTGGGGGAAACAGGTGGCAAGATCTAATTGAGAAAATATCTTAGCACCATGGAGTAGGTCAAACATATCATCGATCTTTGACAAAGGTTATTTATTCTTGATAGTGCTTTTGTTCAACTCCCAATAGTCTATGCATAATCTTAGAGAACTGTCCGCCTTTGTAACAAAGATGATCGACGATCCCCAACTCGAGGTACTACGTCGAATCAAGCCCTTCTACAACAAATCATAAGTCTGCCTTTCTAACTCCCTCTTCTCTTTTGGAGCCATCCTTCGTAAGGGTTTTACAATAGGTCTAGTTCTCGGAATCAAATCAATACGGAACATGACTTCACGGTGAGGAGGTAAACCTTGCACCACGTCAAAAATATCTATGAAATCTCGAACAACTGGCACATCTCCTAGCTCCGCTTTAGCCACTTCGAGTGAACAGAGAAAACTGCTCATTAACTTCTTAGGCACTTCACAACATGTAACTACACGATATTTTCAACCATTTGCATCCGCACATGTCGAACTTGAAATGCTCAAAATACCGAATTGTAAAAATAAATTTGGCAAAATTTAGAATATGCAGTAAATAAAACACAGATCATAGACAAAGAGTAATATAATGTAGCGGAAGCAAAGAAACAGTAGTTCATGAAGCTACTATATAAATATACATGAGAGTTAAACCAGATACGATAGAAGTCTCAATATGACAATCAAGTACAAAGCTGAATACATCACTGGAATCAACTGAATAACTGGAATCAACTGAACACTAAAATTGAAATAGATAGCTAGATCTTCAAGCAAAGCTCCAACTCCAAAGGTGAGTCTCAAATGCTGTATCACTCAGTCTAACCCAAGCGTAAAGCAAAACACAAAACACTCAAGCCAGGACATACATATTTATACAATGTAAACCAACTCAAGTGAACTATAATATAAGGTACAAGTAACTTAAAGGATGCTTGGGACCGTCCATCCTCTAAGGATCCGTTAAACTATTTACTATGTAGTAATATTTCGCTATTATAATAATGTCTATTAGTAAAATAAACTTACTTTAAAATAGCGTTAAGGTGTGACCCAATATTCCCCTTAGCACATAAATAGTGCCAATAGTCTATACAGTACCGTAATACCTCCTGATCGGGAGGCTACTAGAGGATACTCCATAGGTACGACACAAATCAAACTCGTACAAGGAGCACTAGGGTAGGTGACATGGCACAACTAGGCAATGCCATGGTAGATATACCAATTACCTTCCGGGCCGGTGGTAACGCGTAGTGCGCAGCTACCGCCCACCTCACGCCACACCCCAAATCAAAATTCAAAAGTGGCCACCAAATCAATCTCAAAGTCAGAATATAATATCAAAGGTATGTGTCTGATCAAAGGAGCTACCTCATTAGCCTATCAATCGCTCCTGTTTTAGCCATCTTATGCCAACTCACAGGAGTTGGGTCCACGTATATACCTCAAAGGACTTCTCTACCATCCTACTTCAATCTGGAATCTCCACCGCATACACGGTTGTTAAAGTGGTTTTCGGAGTTGGCAGAGAATATGATAACTTCCAATCCCGGTCTCTTTAACAACCGATCGTTATTATAACCCATGGATATTTATTTCAAAATCAATTATACTTTCAAAACCAAAATAGCATATCCATTCAAAACTAAATACTATATTATTTCATTTTAAAAACCAAATCAATATATCATTTCCATTTCAAAACCAAAGTAATACTATATCATTCAATTTCCAAAACCATAGCGCTTCCAAAGTTGTACAACTCCAAAACGAAATCGCTTTGGAAACATAGTACTTTGAAAACATTACACTTTGAAATATTATCGTTTGGAAATTTTAATACCTAGAAAATATTAACCCCTTTAAAATAATATTCATTTAAACCATTTAAATATGAAGTAGTTATCCTTCCAAATCAAATATTAAATTTCCAGAATTTCAGCAATTTCAAAGTTCATTCGTTCAATTTCAACATTTCAAAGCATTGAAATTTTCAAAACAGCAGCACTTATAAAGTAATGCGGTAGGTATATTTAGTATGTATCAAAACATAGTTCAAATTCAGAAATTACAGCACTTCAAAAATGTTTTTATAGGTTTATTTGGAAATTTCAACTCCTAGTTCAAATTTTCAGCAACTGCAGCACTTCGGAAATGCTGTTATAGTCTTTTAGTATATTTCCAGCCATAGTTAAAATTTCTAGAAATTACAGCATTTCAGAAATGCTGTTATAGGTCTTTTTAGTATAATTCAAGCCATAGCCCATTTAACCACAGCATTTCAGAATTGCTTTAATTTCTGTTATACCCTTTTAAACAATATATCTTCAATTTTTCTCAATTTTCTTATCAGACTTATTCCACATTTCAAATATTTTTATTTGGATATTATTTAACTTATAAATTTTAATAAAATAACCTTTTATTTATAAATATCCAATTTAAAATAAAAGTCCATTTGTTAAGTCATTACTTTATAAATTGCTTAACTTTTATTTCGACCAATAACTTAATATATTATTTAACATACCCATCTCCTAAATATAAATTAATTTCCATTTATATACTTAACTTAAAATTTCCATTTAAACCAAATTTCCAATCTCCAAGTTAAGTCATATTTCAAAATACACTTCCATTTAAAACATAATTATTCATTTTCCAAACATATCCACTTCATAATAAAATATTTTATCATAGTTAATATATAATCCAAATTTTCTTTATAAATCTATTCATTTAAACCTCAAATAAATATGATTTAAAATTAAATAAATTTTATTACAAAATTCCAATCAAACTTCATTTCATTTTATCACTTCAAAATACATTATTTATTATACAAACCATATTCATTTCAAAACTAAAAATTTATTTCAATTACAAGGTTAGCTTTTTGAAATTCCATCTCAGTCAACTTTAATTATTAAGTTATTTATCCCAATTAAAGTTCCTTAAATTACCATTTGGTACCAAATAAAGATTTTAAATTACAATTTAAAACCAATTATTACCTATAAAATTCCAACTTGTTGGAAGCCAATATCTCTATATATTTTAAATCATTAAATCAACTTTTAATCAAAATTCCATGTATTTAAAATTCAAAATACTTAATACTTTTAGAAAACTATTATAAAAATTTATCCATGGCCCTGTATAAAATTTTCTAACCTAGGTCAAGTGATACAGATATGTATCATTTCAATCCGTAATTTAAAAAGAAAAAATCCGGGTTCTATAATTTCAAACCCGCAATCCCAAGTAAAATTAATGCAGTAAAAATCACTCGAGCCTGTCATTTTAGCACATAATGATTTTTTCCTTATTCTAAAGTTCGTTTGGGTATGTATCATTTCAACCTATAGTGATAGGGAACTTGCAGTGTGAGATACAATATATAAAATGAAAATTATATCATATAATAACATATTAGATGATGTAACAAATATACAAACAGCATTTAACATCATATAACATATCACAGATATGTATGAATGACATATCAATTTATACAGGTCCACTTGTCATTATTCCACAATAATATAAGTACATATGTCTAGATTGATAAAACTCACCTTTTTTTAAAAGTTAGAGTCAAATTCAAACACAAAGAACGAACTCCTGAAAGTACAAAAGTCATGACAAAGCACGATTCGAACTTGAGTGATGGAGGGTCAAGATCCAATCTTGTATACCATTGAATATCACAAACATAAGTCTAAACTTTAAAACAAAAATTTGCAGACATAAAACAATGAAAATATATGAGTTAAAAATAAAATAACCTTGTTTTAAATCAATAAGGGGCTCGGCCTTGATGGGTTTGAGGCCACATAGGCTCGGCTATGCATGGAATAGGTCATGGCAAGAGGATGGAAGTGGAGTTGTGTGTTGTGGCCGAGGCAAGGAGGAGGGGTCGGCATGGAGGTGAACAAGGTGGTGGCCGGACTAGCATGAAGAAAACAAAGGAAAATAAAATTGAAAAAAGGAGAAAGAGAATGAAGCCATGGCTCCTAGATCTAGTATTCTTTTTCACGCAAATGAAATATGAGAAGCGAGAACTTTTCACGTGAAAAATAATAATAAAAGTGACGGCTAGGGTTTCACAAATGAACGGCTATAGATGGAAGAAAAAAAAGAAACAGCTAAGGAGAAGTAATGATAGGAAACAAAAAGGCATAAGGTAAGGAGAAATAAACTTGCATATATTTTATTCTTAAATGAAAATGAACATGAGAAGTGGGAAATAAATCTTTGTACGTGAATTGATAAAGTTTCTCACGGCTTGGAAAAAATATATGCACGACTAAGGTAGGTAATCAAATAGATAAGTAAATAAAAGGCAAGAAATAAAGCAAGTGGAAAGGCAAGGGAAAAGAAAAAGGCAACAAATAAACAAAACAAGTAACCTATATCTCTTAAAATTTCTAAGCTATTATTAAAATAAAATCAATCAAAATCAAATACATATATCCAAAGTTTATACAAATAAAATAGAAGATAAAGTTAGAGAAACATACATAAGGAAATATAAAATAAAATATAGAGATTCATTGCGTGTAAATAATGTATTTTTATCTAATTTAAAAAGTATAAGTTTAAATTCCCAATAAATCCATATTAACATTGGTTTATATACTAATACATTAATAACTTTCCAATCCATCCAAATTTCAATTAGCAAAGTAATTAATTTCATTCTCTTACCATAAATCTATTTGTTATGAATTGAATTCTCATAAGTTATAATTAATTTCAAATAAACTGATTTGATTCAATTCTAGTCCCTTTTTATTAAGTCTATAATATTCTACAAACCTTGATAATATTCGTTTATCTTTCACTATATTAATATATATTCAAATAACCATCTTTTCTTTGTATTAACAATTATTTTCAATTATATTGAATTTTTCAAATGTATACATTTGTTATGATTGAAACCTCAATTAATTCATTTAGATAGGTTTCATTCATTTACATCATCTTATGAAGAAAATATGCATTTCCATTGCTTTATTACATTCACACTTTACAATTACGGTTCTTACTCTTATTAACGAACATTTATTTACAGTTGAATACAATTGATTTCCAATTCATTTTATAGCCTAAATAGACAATTTATAATAGTTGTTACCATTATCTTTATTACACTCAAGTTTATCATTTTCTCTAATTATCATAATTGCTTACAAAATGTTAAATTGATTCAATTACCATAGATTATACACTAATTCATTTGTTCGCACCACACTAACCCTCATTTTCTTATATTCAAATTTATAACTAAGTGCAACAATTTACCTTATCTCAATTAGTTGAAATTTCACAATTGGTTTTAATTACATTGTTACATTTCATTTTAACGTTTGTTTCACTTATTAAATTACAAAGTCTTTATTCTTCCAATTTTAATTACCAAAATCGTATTAAATCAACAAATTATATTATTGAGAATTTACAGGTCGTTGCACAACTAATATCAACACCAACATCTCCTGCATCACTAACTCTAACGAGCCTTCTACCATAATCCAAGATAGCTTTAAACTTAGATAACCAATCCATTCCCAGCAACACTCCAAAACCCATAAACCCAAGAACAAACAAGTCAAAAGGAAAGGATGATTTTGAAAAGAAATAGGTACATCTAGACACAGAGTGTAAAGATTTTTCGGACCTCCAATTGGGTTTGACACACAAAGAGGAATACTTATGATAATACATTTAAGGTTTAGTTTGTGCATTAGATCATAAGAAATAAAATTATAGGAAGCTCCTGTATCAAATAACACCTTACAGGAATATCATGGATTGATAATGTAGCTTGCAACACTTACTTCCCTTTTTGATCCAAAGAAGTAGATGGTATCTCTTCAATGGTAAAAGTCTGTCCTTGAGATCCCTTTTTAGGAAAAGGGCACTCGTTCTTCGTATGTCATGGCTAGCTTCAATTAAAATATGTGGCAATTGGGCAATGATTTGCAAAGTGGCCCATCTTATTGCACTTGAAACAAAGATTGTTGGCCAAGTTGGTCTGCTTCTTCTGTGCTGGAGCGCCATCTTTGAGTTTTTTCCTTGCAGCCTGCTTCTTTCCCTTAAACTTATGCTTGAAGTTTGGGTTTTCTTCAACTGGTATGACTTATAAAGGCTTGGCACTTATTGCTGGTACTACACCCTTCTAGACTCCTTCCTTAAGATCAAGAGCCTCAAACCTCAAAGCCATGCTGATAATGTTGGTGAACGTACCCATAAGATGATTGGTCATTTCATGATGGAACTCTGGTCGCATTCCATTCACAAAAATTTAATTTTTCTTGAGCGGTGCGTCTATCAATCTAAGTCCAAAACGGGACAAAGCATTAAACTTATGCTCATATTTCAGCACAATCATATCACCGTGCTTTAAGTTAATGAAACTTCTAAATAACTGAGTTTTTCCAGCTTCTGGAATAAACTATGCTACAAAAACTTCCTTGAACTAGGCCCAAGAAAACTCCCCCTCTGGAGTACTAGCTATTTCTGAATCCCACCAATCCATCGCCGACTTTGAAGTTGTCGCGATGTCAATAGCCATTTCTCTGCATCCTCCAACCGAAGATCTCCAAATATTCTTTCACAAGTTTGAAGCCACATCTGCACTCCAAGAATATCTTCAGTCCCATAGAATGGTTTCCCATCCAAAGTGGTAAAATTCTTACACAAAGCTGCAAAGTTCATAAGGGTATGAATTTGCACTAACATTTCCTCTACCGGATCTACAGCTGACATAGTAGCATTTCTAGGTACCCTACCATTAGTAGCCGTGCTAGTTCCAGATCCTCTCCTTACTTCTCTTCTTGTATTCATTTTCTATTATCTAAACAAATAGCAGATATCTTTAGAATACAAAAATAAGATTAAAATGGTTTAAGGAAATAACACCAAAGGATCTAAAACTAGACTTTAGAGGATAAATATTATTATTTTAAAAATTACAAATATGCTCTCTCAAGATTAACTCAATCTAGGGCATCACTTACCCTATCTCTAATGAGTTGTACCCTAATCAGGCTAAGGTGTTCGCTCAACCAAAGCTCTGATACCAGTATAACGACCCATAAATTTTTAATAATTTTTAATTTATTTTATAACGTATTAATTGAATGTTTGTGAAATTTTATAATAATTGAATCTTTAAAAGATAAAATGTTCATGTATTTAGAATACGTATATTTAAATATAGCAGATTTAAAATTTTCAATTAATTTTATCAAAGTTTATTTCATTGTGAAATTCTATTAGATTCAAGCTAGCTAATGATTGCTGATAATAAATTTATTTTTAAGCCTGAATATTTTTCTATAGAAAATTTCTAAATCCTCTTCTGACGGAGACGTCGTTTTTCGTTTTTCCAAATTCAGACTTCTTTAGCTCCGTCGATCTTATCTTCTACGTTTTGTTGCACTTTCCGCTAGTAGAAAATTCGAATTTTATAATTTAATCGTACCACCAATATCTATATGCCGTTTTGATCATCTCGCCGTGCTGGTCTCTACAGTATATTTGTTTCTGTGTTTTGAAGTCCGTTACACAGCGGAACCCATGAAAACCGGTAACCATATCGGTACCGGATCCGCTACCATTTGATTTCTTTTGAGTTTCATCAATCAATTGCTTTGAATTATGCAGCTGTTATCAATCCATTCGTTTCAAATTTTTATGGTCCGTTACCCTGACTTTTCAAACTTCAACGTGCTGTTAAAACAAGCCATTTATTGCTATTATTATTTTTTTCTGGATTTATGTTTAGACGTTTCGAATTCAAACGTATAATTTTACGTTGTAATTTTTATTTTAAAACGGTCCATTAGCTGTCTCGTTTATCCGACCGTTAGTTACCTTGCACCGTTTCTCTGTATAATATATGTTTCCCTGTAGCACGTCTCCTCTCCTCCAGATCTAAAATCAAAGAGAGGAGACAACACTTCTTCCCACTCACCATTACTTCTCATCTCTGACATTTACATTTGCCTTTTCACTTCTCAACATAATTCCCCCTCCTCTCACTCCTCTTTCCGACCTACAGCAGCAGCCAGGCGCCTCACCACCCCTTGCCGCCTGACAACGAACCAAACCCGACCACTAACGGCCCACGCCTTCACCTACACCGCGCGTGACCGACCGCTCCGCCCCCTTCTACCGCTGTTTCCCAAGCATCTCCTCTTCCTCCCTAGCTCTTCCTTCCCCGCTCATCCAAACGCCGACTGCTTCCGTATCATCGAGACCTCCACATGCAGCCGGCACCATCACCCGCCTGCCGAACCGACATCAGCCTCGCCCACCACCTCCATGCTAACGATATTACGCGCCCGCTTCCTCATCTTCTCGGCTACCCGTTGCTTCGACCCGTCTTCCATCCAAGCAACACCCTCTGGTTCTCGTTTGCCCACCTTCACTTCTGTTCTTCTCTCCCTCCTAAGCTTGCCGCCTGTAGCCGAGATCTTGTATAACTAGGTATGTTTAAGTGTTGTTATAAATATTTTTGTTTGTTCGTATGTATGTAGTTGATTTAAAGTTGGTCTGCATATTTTCTACATGTAAAGTTTTTCGCATGAGCACATTTTTCTTTACTGTCCAGGTGATACACTTTTTTTTTATTTGTTCATTTATAATATAATCCAATGAGAGTATATATTAGAGTTGTAGATAGGAGCTGAAAAAAAAAGGGGCTAGTTGATTAACACCTGAGAATATGTTAGTATGGTCATTTACATTACTTTTATATCTCATATAGCATATACATTTACTAGTGGACGCATGCTGTGTATATGGTTTTAAGTATGAAAATACTGTTTTAAGCGTATAGTTATTTATATATATAACCTACGTTATTATCTAGTTGTATCATATAGTAGTTTATACATGATTTTGAAATACCTATACATAGATTTTGATGTCAATATATAGATAAATACATAAGTTAAGTTTGACTGGTTTTGAGTTGTTTATATTACATATGTAGAGGTTAATATGCATACTGTTTGAAATATGATAAGCACATAAGTATTATATAGCATGGGGTCTACATGTATATAGATTTGAATTATTGATTTATAAATTTTATATTGATTTGTTTTAAAGTATTGATTTTTTTTTATATATGTATGTTTTATTTATAGTAATGCGTTACAGTAATGCGTTACAGGGTTTTGAAAGGAAAAGTTTAGTTTCAGCCAATATTGATTTTTTTTATGATGTATACTTAGATTTTAGGTTGGATGGGTGTTAAGTTAATATGGGTTTATCTTATTAATAGGTTGAGTTAAATATTGATGGAAAGATAAAAATTCATATAGTTATAAATATATGTATATGCTTTAAATTTAATATTGATTTTAAAAGGAATATGTATTTTATATTGGTTTCAAGAAAATATTAGCATAATACATATCTCGCCTAAATTTTTCATCGAGCTAATTTGACCCGTTCCTATCGATTTCTTTTATCAGCTTTGATCGTCGATTCGTGCCGATCTTACTTTGCTTTGAGATTCGTGCTTGGGTTTCGTAACTCAGCTTCGTTGTCTATCTCTCTAGCCTCGAAAAGTGAGAAATCACTCACGATTAACATTCTTTTATTTACTAAATTTGATTTCAATTGAGACGACAATTGAAATATGAGGCTGTAGTTATTTAAATTGTTATATATGCTATTATCTATAACTATTCACTTATGGGATATGACACCATATCCTATTGTTTATATATTTATTTTGATGATATATGCCTGTTGTTATTATTATTTACATATCTGTTATCACTCTGCAAGTTCCCTGTTAGTATAGAAATCACTATGGGTTGAAATGATACATACCCGAACAGACTTTAGAATAGGAGAAAATCGTTATGGGTTGAAATGATAAACCCAAGCGATTTTCATTTAATTGAATTGGGATTACGGGTTGAAATGCTATCCACCCGTATACATTTAGTGTACGGATTGAAATGATAAATATCTGTAACACTTGACCATATGATAAGAAATATATACAGACATCGTTGGTCTATATATATATATAAATATTTTGAAATTTAATTCATTGTTGTGGAAAGAAATATATGGTCTTATTAAATGTTAATCCTTAAATTTTTTTATATATAAAGGGTAATGATATATAGATTTAATAATATTTAATTTAGTCAAAATTTGATTTAATACATAAATTTTGTTAAATATTTATGTAAATTTTATTCCAAAAAGTATTCTGCAATTTACTAAGATTGGGAGATAAATGTGGGTTTATCTAAATGGTATTTAAATAAGGATTTATTCAATTAAATCAATTTGAAATTATTGAATGGGAAGTTTAAGGGTATGATTTTGTAACTGGATTTTTATTTAAGTGATTTAATGAATATTTCACATTTAAATAAAATAAAGAAAATGTTGAGTAAAATGGAATTTAAGGTTACTTAAATAATATTAAATCTAATGAGGGAGTATTTCAAGACTAAATAATAATGAGGTTAAATCGAGATCTATATGAAACCATTAAATTGAACCTTTAAATATCTAAGCTTTGAACTATATTGGAACTTAAATGGTTTGTTTTGAGATTCGAATCGGTATTTGAAATCAATATAGTTAAATTTGTCATTTAGAAACTAAATTGAGTTAAAATGAAAATTTAGGTTGAACTAATATGAATTTATTATTTAGAAAACTAAATTGAATAAAAATTTAGTTGTATGTTGAATACTTAAAGTTTTCAAATATATGGAAAATAAAGGGGTATTTTGTGATTACAAATCCGGATTTGAGATCGATAAAATGTGAAATGGTTATTTAGGAATTGAGTTGAAAATTTAAAATTGATAAATTGAGATTGGACTAAACTTGAATTTAGAATTTGAGTAGATTTGAATCGTAGCTTTGAAGTAATAAAGTTGGAAATAAATATATTTAAAATGAAATGATGTTTGGTTTTGAAGTATAAGTTAATTTGAAATGACCAATGTGTTCCAGTGTATATTACCACCTTGTAGATAGTTCTATGGACCCTTAGAGGATGGGTATCCCAACATCCTTTAAGTTATTTGTATTTCAGTTGATATTTCACTTGAGTAAGATTTATTTATATAAGAATGTTAATCCTGACTCGAGTGTTTTGTGTTTTGCTTTACGCTCGGGTCAGACTGAGTGATACAGCATTAGAGACACACCTTTGGAGTTCGAAGCTTCAATTGGAGATCCAACTATCGTTTCAGATTCGAGCCTTTCCAGTTGTTTGGTTCAGAGAAGTCATCTCTTGCATTGGAGACTTCACTGCATTTGAACTATTCGGTTGTATTTTATTTCTAACTCTGACGTATATAGTAGCTTTATGAACTACTATTCTTTATCTATTCCGCTGCATTATATTACTCTGCGATCAGTGATTGATTTAGTTATTTTATATGTTAAGTTTGCCAAATTTTAATTAACAATTCGGTATTTTGAATTATTCAAGTCGGACATGTATGGTTTTATTGTCGATTTGAATGGTCCAAAATAGCGGGTCGTTACACCAACTGTGACGACCCCCTTTTCTGACCCCTAAGCACGACACTTAATACATCCATGGTATTCAAGTGTCGTTGCCTAAGTATCTGAAAGAGGAGTTTTCATGGGGTAAAATATAAGAACGGAACAATAATCTCACAACAAAATGGTTAAATATATAACATAAAATAAGACAGTGCATAAGGTTACTCCCAACATGGAGTTATCCGAGTTACAACAAAAGTACTACTATCTGTCTAGGTGGTTATAACAACCTACCTTTAAATATACATACATAGAGCCAACATCTCATTATAGCGGAAATAAATAGCTAGATAGATAAGGTGCCTCCTGCTTGTCCACAATCTTCAAAAGAGCCCAAAGAAACCTGTCATTTTCGGACTACTCAAATATAAATGAGTACCCGAAAGTTTAGGAAAAACAAACAATTCGGGTCAGATAATAAGTCCGGTATGAATAAACTCTAAATAAGAAAATAGAACACACAAAATAACTAGTGAGACCACGTCGCAAAAATGCAGAATGGATTTTTCCGTTACAAGGACAACATCCAAGTATAAAAGAATGGAAATAAATAATTAACATCACAAAGAGCGCAAGACTCTTCCCGATGCAATTAAGAAAGAATCAATCTAAAGATTTGAATCAAAAATATGGAAAAGAAATTTTTCCAACAATGAATGAGACGGTGCGCCCCCATATCAAAAGTATACCTCTAGAAAATATACTTGAGAACTACGATGGCTCTCGGAAATGCCGGACCCCGCCAACCTTACCAAGTATCCAAGTATTTCACATCTCAGTGCGCATATAACTGAAACCAATCTAGAGTAGATATGAAAATACCCTAATGGGAGCAATGCCACATAGCTTGGCCCCCACTCGCTCTTTATTCAGTCATTTCTGATAAAAGATATGAATGCTCTAAATGAGCAACAAATCGTCTTAGATTGACGAAATAAAAACAAAAGGAAGAAGGGTATCAAAATTGATAGCCAAGATATCAACTATCGAGGATAACAAAACGATCGTATATGGAAATTAAATCTTATACTTTTTCAATGCTTTGAAAATAACCATATACTTATCTCATTAGTGTAAGTATATTTATAAAACATTTGGGAGGATTTCATATTTCAAAAGCATACTTAGATGGGTCAAATACAATTGTCTATAAGAAATGCGAATGTTTTCCATTATAATTATAAAGACAATTTATGGAATAAAATCTCCTACACTTGTCACGTTTCCGATATTCTCGAACTTCCATTAAAATCAGAACTTAAATCCATCATCTTGAAAGAAGAATGCGACCAAGAGGGGTGAAGCTCCCTCTTAATCAAATGAGATAACTAAAAGGGGTGTTATTTCCTTTTGACCAAAAATTCACTAAATGTCAATCCTAAGTTAAAAGGTGGTGTAAGTTCTCTTTAACTAAACATCAAAGTTATTGCTCATAAACTGGCCGAGCACAAATCAAACAACCAAACAAGAATAATAACAAGAATAATAACAGACTCATTATTATTAACAATTTACAATCACTAGTTAACACAAAATTTGTTATAATGTGAACAAGTCAAAAGAAAGAGATTAAGATTGCACTAACTGTAAAATAATTAAATTATACTCATAGAATAAGTTATACCCACTAAACTATGAAAACAAGGAATATACTCACTAAACTATGAAAACAAGGAATAAACTCACAGAATAAGTTATACCCATTAAACTATGAAAACAAGGAATATACTCACTAAGCTATGAAAACAAGGAATATACCCACAGAATAAGTTATACCCATTAAACTATGAAAACAAAGAATATACTCACTAAACTATGAAAACAAGGAATATACTCACGGAATAAGTTATACCCATTAAACTATTGAAACAAGAAATATACTCACATCCTATTTGCTTTGAGAGAGACTTGGAATACTTCACCTTTGATAATGAATTTTTGTTCTTTTCTTTAGTTTCTGAATGAATAAAAGTGAGATATGGATTTGGCTATTTATAGGTGAAGAGAAGGATACTTTAATTATTACCTATAGCCTAACCAGACTCGACCAGATTTTGGTCCAATCGAAACCAGCCATATAACCTAATTTGATTCGACCACATTGGTCCAATAAAATACATCTTGATGGCCTAATTTGATTCGACCATATTTTGGTCCAATAGAAAACATCTTAATGGCCTAATTTGATTCGATCACATTTTGGTCCAATAGGAATCCTCCTTATCAACTATGGCATAATATGATTCGACCAGATTTTGGTCCAATGACAACCATCCATATGGCAGAACCTGATTGACCAGATTTTGGTCCAATGACAACCATCCGTATGGTAGAACCTGATTGACTAGATTTTGGTCCAATGGCAACCATCCGTATGGAATATAATAATCGTTATGTTATTTTGTTTCATTAGGCAAGTAATTATACTATTCTGTTTTATTAGGCAAGTAATTATAATATTCTGTTTTATTAGGCAAGGTTAATAATTCTCTTTTGTTTTTATTAGGCAAGTAATTATACTATTTTGTTTTATTGGTCAGGGTTAATAATTCTTTATTATTTTATTAGGCAAGTATTTATACTATTCTCTTTTATTAGGAAAGTAATTATATTATTTTGTTTTATTAAATTGGTACCCTTAACCGCCTTTTAACTCGAACCATCTACAAACTAACATTTTGCATATTTTAAAAAAATCCGTTCGAGATGCTTTACCCAAATTTGTATTCTAGATATAAAATCCATTATTTAATCATTTAAAAACATATTAACTATTCAAGTTCAAAGTGATTAAATTATGGGTCGTTACAAAATACATCAAACATATTTATATATACACCTTTATATTAATTTCATGCTGGTACATATGCATGGTACCAGAGCAAGCTAAATGGGACACTAACCAAATAAATATATAAAATATATGTACCTTTTCCATCTTTTTCTCTCTCCAGCAAATGAAGATGAATGGGTCTGTCGCTGATATGGTTGGCTACGAGTGTCAGGGAGGGATTTGTGGGGCTGTGGCATTAGGTTTCGATTGGAGTGCTCGAGGCTGTTCTGGCATAGGGTGGAAGGCGGTGGGAGTTCTTGGCCGAACTGGAAGAGTACGTGGCCAGGTTTCGGTGGTGGACATGGGTTATGCTTGATGGAAAGCGAATGAGGCAGGATTGCCGCTAAGTGGCTGGAGGCTGTTGTGGCTTCGACAGCAAGCAAGGATGATGGGGGTGGCGAATCAGATTTGTGGTGAGGCGTTAGCCGGTTGAAGAGCATAGGGGGTTGCTGCTCATGTGGAGGTGGATGTGAGTTTGTGGAGTAGGTGAGAAGACTAGGCTTTCGTGTGGAAGATGGGTCTGTTGCAAGGTGGAGGCTTCATGGGTTGATGAGCTGGGGACATGGACAGTGGTCAGTGGGTGTGCGTACAAGCATGGGAACGGCAGATGGAGGGTTGGGTTTGAGAAAGTGAGGTGCGGCCAAGGGATTAACATGGTAGTGGTAGAAGTGGATTGGCATGTGATCGGAGTGTGGAGTAGTGATGCAAGCTATCGTGGTGATCGGGAAGGTTGGCGTGGTTGTATGGCTGCTAGGGAGGAAAAAGTGAGGGAGGAAGAGGCCAGTCGGCTACAGGTGCTTTGAAGCTTGCAAAAGGAAAACGAGCAGCAGTGATCATAAAACCAACTTAGATATATAAACTTAGATTATTTATATGTGTGTATATATATTAGTATTTTTCTTAAAGCATGACAGAATGAACAAGAAAAAGTTGAGGGGAGAGGAAGAGAATAAGAGAGAGTAAACAAACCAGAAAAATATATTTTAAATGATGGGAAGAGCAAAGGCCAAGAGTTGAATTCTGGAATATTAAAGGCTACTGACTATTGGTTTTACCACATGAACAAACAAAAGGACACATAACTTTAAAAGGCTCAAAATGAGTACCGATACGGCTAACCATTTCGCACATTTCACTGTGCACCGGACTCCGAAATGCACAAATGAGTATACTGCGGAGATCAGCACGACGATACGAACAGAATGGTATACAAGTATTAGAGATACGACTTGTAACGACCTGTCTTTTTGGACGTTTTAAGAAGACACACACATCAGACTCAAACTATTCAAAAGGGCAGATTGTTATGGGATAAATAAGAAAAAGAGAAAGAAATAAAACAAATACAGAATCTCATAGTGGAAAGACAAAATATAATAATCAAATAATAGTTCATGAAGTAGTTTACAAATAAATTTGTTTATACTTATACAATTTCAGCATCAGAGTTACAGACAATAAGAATAAATAAATAAATGCAGCAGAACAACATGATGCAGTGGAATAACTATAATAAATAATAATAGTACAAATCTTCGTATTCGTCCTCCAGAAATATGGTCTTCAACCCTGAAATGATCTGGTTGACCCGAGTGAATTGAAAAGACAAAACATTCGAGTCGGAACTAAAAGATCTTATGTAAGTTAAATCAACGGTAAATAAATATGAGTGGAACAGCGTCAGAGATGTTTACGGGGTTTGACATCTCCTATCTAGTGTCTAACGTGAGTGCAATAACTTAAGTGATGTTTGGGATTACCACCTCCGAAGGATCCTTTAAACTATCTACTATGTAGTACAATACGCTATTATAATAGTGTCTACAGTAAAGTATTAAAATAGCGTTAAGGCGTTACCCATATCCCCCTTAACACATTTTTACATATTCCCATAATATATACAGTACCATAATTCCTCCGTAAATTAGAGGGCTATCAGAGGGCACTCCATAGGTATGGTACAAACCAAACACGTAAAAGACACGATAGGGCATGTGAATACGACACTTAAGGCAATGCTAGAGTAGATATACCAATTACACTCCCAGACCGATGGTAACGCATAGCAGCTACTACCGCCTACCTCAGACACACTTCATATCAAAAATCAAGGGGTGGCCACCAAATCAAACATAAAGTCAAATTTAGTATTGAAGAAATATGCCCGATCGGAGGAATGACCTCACTTGGCCCGGTATAGCTCCTGTTTTAGTCACATCTAAGCTTACTCATGGGAGTCGGGGTCACGTCATACCTTATACAGAAATCGTTCACCAAACCATCCTACTTTATTTTTGAAATCTTCACCACATGCACAGTTGTTAAAGTGGTTTTCAGTATTGACAGAGAGTATGACGATATCTGATCCCCGTCTCTTTAACAACCAAATGCTTATTTCACACCGGATGGTTCTTTTACATTTCAAAAGTCCTCACAATTTATCAAAATATCATATTCAATTTCAAATCATATCTCTTTTGAAATTCATGTTCACTTTCAAATCATATTTCCCTTTCAAAAATCATATTCACTCAATATGTAAATTTTTCAAAAAGTATCAATTTCAAATTCCAATTTAAGTTGTATCATCATGAAGGATTTAAATATAAATGCTTCAACTTTCCACAGTTTGAAATTTTAGAAAATAATTTCGATAGTCATACTGTTTAATAGTTTAAAAATAATTTAAATAGATTTAATAGTTAAATAGTAAAAATAGTTTAAATAGATTTAAATTTAATTTAAATGGGATTTAAAATGACGTAAATCGATTTGAAATGATTTAAATATATTTAATTAGAATTAAAATGTTGAAATAGATTAAATTACAGATTAAATATAGTTAAATTTTATTAAATAGATTTAAAATAAATTAAATAAGTTATAATAGATTAATATAAATAAAAATAGTTTAAATTGATTAAAATAGCTAATTTAATGAAATAATTTAAATTAGTTTAGAATAGATTTCAAAGTTGTTTCCAAAATTTCCATAATTCAATTCCAATAAATTCATTTATTTACGCCACTTCTACTTTGAAATTCCAATTTAAATCCTTTGAATAATTCATTAAATCAATTCCAATTTCAGCATTAACAATTGGATTATCGAAAATAATTCAGTATATATAAATCAATTTCTTTTCAAAATGCAAGTTAACTGAATTCAAAATTTCAAATATTCAAAAATCATTTGATTTAACCACTCTGGTGTCCATATATAATTTTCTACCCTAGGGTCAAGTGATACAGATATTTATCATTTCAATCCGCAATTTAAATTTTATGATTATATATCATTTCAAACCGCAATCACGAATTATATAAAAATCCATAAAATCGCTCGAGTCTGTCATTTCAACCCATAACGATTTTTCCTAATCTATAGATCATTCGGGTATGTATCATTTCAACCCATAAGGAACTTGCAAAGTGACAACAATATATAAATCGAACATAACATCCAATCTTCCAATATCAACAACCAAACATCCATCATAATCATCATCCAATTCGACTAATAAATTTCAACAAATAACAGGTCATCATTTATAGGAAATTAACTGGCAATTTATGTTCAATAAGAAATTAAATGACAATTTAATTCAAAATAAATTCAAATTGACTGAAATGACGATTTAAATATACCAAACTACTATAAACAAATTTTTAATCACATCATAAATTAATTTAACTAACATAAGAAATTTTAGAAGTTGTGAGTGGGTTAAAACACTCACTTTTGAATTCAAATCGATTTGAAATTCAAACTAAAGCCCAAATTTCAACAATCTCAAAATCCATCCAAACCAGCATCAAAAAGTCTGAAATTTCGGCACGATCCCAACGGAACGAACTGCGAGTGAATTGAACCTCGTATATGAATGTTATTATCATTAGAAGTTGTACGATTTCAATTTCAAACAAAAAATAATATTTATTATAAACGTTCACTTACCACGTCAGCAGCCGCGTCTTCCTATCTCGAGCATACGATACCGAGTATCCTACACCAGTCAACCTCGCCGTTGACCGCCTCTTACCGCACCTACTCGTCGTCGCTTTCCCTGGCACCACCACCGCAGCCTCCGCCTAGACCAGATGTCCCCATGTGTGGCCTCCCGGTCCCCCAAATCACCGCACCATTGCCTTGGGTTTCATCCCAAATCTAATTGTCGACGACGATCCGACCGATAATCAGCCAAACGACCAACTCCGACGGGTTCCACTCGCTGATCTCCACGCAACTGTACCATTGATTTGACGATCTATCGACGTTGATCAGAACATGATGAATGGATGAGATTAAACCATCGAATTTAGGCACACTGAATCTCGGATCGAGAAATAGACTGAAGATTTGACTTGCAACTGTCTAGAGCTTCAAATCAATATATAATTTGATATATTTAAGGGATTTTAAATTTTTGGAATTGATTTTGAATTTGGATTGAGGGTTTTGAAGTTTGAATCTATTTCTGCCATGGAGGAGGAGTGGAGCAAAAAGAATTGTACGTACTGTAAATGAGAAATGAAAAACAATTAGGGTTTATAATGAGCTATTTATAGGTAGGTCAAAAATAGAAATGAATGGATCAGATCGATTTGAAAGTTAAACGGTAAACGACCCGAAAAGCCCGTTTCATTCTCGAAACGAAAATGAGTCATCCCATATATCAAAATAGATGTTTTCAACATTTTTAAACTCAATGGAACAGGTTTCAAGTCCAAATTCCATCTTATGAAGAAGTTGCAGCTTATCTCAAATTGATTTCAATTAAATTGATTTCTACGCATTTCGAGTCCATACGATCAAACGACAAGCCCGATCGCTACGCAACTTAAAACCATATAATAACTCACCATTAGGGATCCGATGAAACTAGTATCGTCGAAATCCGAGACAGTAGCCAAAATGGCTATTTTTACATTAATTAAATAAATAAATATTAAATTAATTAATCACTTTTTATTCAATATTTATAAACTAGCAAATTTAATCATTTTTTGTTACTAAGACATTTATAATAGCTTAAAAAAAATTACCTAAAATTTTAGTGTTAATTATTTTCCAAAATACAGTTTTCAGTTTCAACTGTAATTAATCCAATTAATTAAAATTTAATTCCAATAAGGTGATTTAATTTGATTTCTATCGTTATATTTAATCAATTATTACTCTAATAACATAGTTAACATTTGTTCATCTTTTATTTCACTAGTATGCTACAATTTCCATCTTTAATTTGTATTAACTACTATGTTTCCATTATATTGAATTTTTGTCAATTTTATTATAATTTAAATCTCGATAAATTAATTTGTCTTTGTTTATCTCTTTTTATTACATTAATGATTGCCGTGTAAATATAATTAACATTTCTATACCCTTTTATTACATTCACCGTTTGCAGTTATTATCCTAACTCACATTAATGTAACATTTAAATCGTTTAATTGCAGTTGATTAAATATGTTAGTAACAAACAACAATCGTCACCATTACTACATTTAATACCATTTGTAAGTTCGTTATTTACAAATAATTGTTTGTAACTACTGCTACCCCACTACTATTATCAGTTACAATTAATTACAACTTGTTTTATTAATTAATCAACATTTGAATTACCAATTGCTCTTTTAATCCAATTATCAATTAATACATACATTACTATAATTTATTTACAACCTATATCAAATATAACTCTTAATTCTTTTAATTAATTAGAATTTACATTTAAAGTAGTTATCAATTACCTTAAATTAATGTTATTTCATTTCATTTCATTTATCTTCTTTTTATTAACTCACGAATTTTTATTTCTTCTAACATTAAATCATAATATCTTATTAAATTAACAATTTTTAATTATCGAAAATTTACGAGTCGTTACACTCTTCCCCACTCAAAACTTTTCGTCCCCGAAAAGGAAAAGAAGGAAAAAGAAGGAATTTATATATCTTATCCAAAACATTAAATATATAAACAATTTATTTACATAATTAAATCATTTAAATAAAAATATAAATTTATAAACTATTTAATCCTTTTATATTCAAGTTAATAAAAGTTTGGGAAATATTTTACAAAATTTTCTAAGTTCAAGATTCATGAAAATTTTTGATAGAGTCTCCTTTGTACGGAGAGGACCGGGAGAAATAGTAATATCAATAATAATGTGATGTCCCAGAATTTTGGGTAATAGAAATTTGATAATCTTCATTTAAAAATTATTTAAATTGACAACATTGATTTAAATTTGATAATATTGTTTAATAATTTTCTTTCATAGATATTTAATTTGGAAAAATTTATCTTTTTAAACTAATAATAAAATTGATTTGATAATTTTCTTTTATAATTATTTTAATTGGCAAGTTTATTCTTTTAAAAGCTAATAAATATTTAATTTGGTAGAGTTATCTTTTCAAAACTAATATTAAAATGTATTCTATTTATATTGTGTGTGTGTGTCTATATATATATATATATATATATATATATGTATATGTTATAAAAAGGAAGTCTTTGGTTTTAATTTATTTAAAGGATTTGTTTTCAATCGAAATATATATGAATGTATATATTGCAATTTGAAATTATGTTTTAAAATTCAATATAATAATTTTCAAGTCTAATATTAAAATATGTTATCTATTTATAATGTATACATATATTTGTATATATTGTAAATAGAAAATCTTTGGCTTGAATTTAACAAATGAAAACATACATGCATAGGACTAAGTTGTATATATTTATAGTTTAAACTCTAATATATATATATATATATTAACATTTAAAATATAAAATTTTATTTAAAAATGTTTTTAAAACACTTGTAAAACAATAATAAAGCCTTTAAAACACTTGTAAGCATAAGAAGGCATTGTTTCAACATTTGTAAGCCAAGTATCACATAAATTAACAAGTGTCAAACTAATTCTTTCCTTTTATTTTGGAATATACGAAAATATACATAAAGAAAATTGAGTAAGAACAAGGTTTACTCACTTCTTCTCTCATCTCTTTTCTTTCTTCTTAAAATCAAACTAAAGAAACAAAACCTGGACATAAAAAAATTAAAAGAAATAAAGGCAAATTCAATAACAGCTTACAAATCTTCAACAACATGAGATCAAGCCAAATCAATCCCTATTTCAACCTGAATCTAAGCATGCAAGAGGAATCAACATCGGTTTAAGATTCAACGGTGAATGAATTCAAATCAAATGTAAAAAATTTCAGATCAAAAGCCTGTACAAGAAATCTGGTCCCTGTTTTATCTGTCTAGTGAGTAAACCTTATTTTTTAAAATCTGATCCTATGTTTTGATATGTGTGATAAATGTTGTAGTAATATGATATGAAAAGTTTACTTGAACTTTGGATGTGAATGCCTGTATACATAAGAGTTTGTCGAAATATCTACGCATGTATATGCTCATTCTTCTCTGTTTTGTTTCAGGCTCCAGATTTTCATATAAAATTTTTATCCACCTATATAATCATATTCAAGCTATGATTCCAGAAAAGGAAATACTTGTAACAATGTAATGTTGATTTTATTAATGGTTACAAGTATCTAAATTTAGAAATTATATCAGAAATAGGAAATTACAGTGAAATAAAAGAAATAGGTTAAAATCAAACATGATAATTTCAACTATGGATTATAGAATCTGGATTGTAGTGCAAAATGATGAATTTAGGTGATGAAATCTTGATTTTTAGTATGGTGTAAATTGAGATAATAGGAGTTATGTGATTTTGGGTATTTTGTCGATTTCTATTGATCGCGGTGACTGGGGGTTTATGGTTGTTCTTGGAGGTGGAGGGTAGCTCGGTGGTCTCAGGAAAAATAGTTGAAGATTTTATTAAGGGCCGTGGTGGCCGGCCAGCAACGAACTAGGGTTCGGAGGCTAGTTTTGATCGAAGTTTTTGAGAACATCATGAGTCGTCGATCGATCACCGGAGATGATCGCGATAGGTGGAAATTGTTCGTCAGAGTGCGGCGTTGCTTCAGGTTGGACGCCGAGTTTTGTCAGGGCTGGAATCGTCGGCGATTGGAGGATTTCCAATGGTGGTGGTTCCAGGCTTTGAGTCATGGGGTCGATTTTCATTTTCCTGATGGATGTTGCGATCTGGGTTCTCGTAAGGGTCGGCGTTGTTATCGTCATCCTGTAGGTGGTCGCGGCGTCGATCTACGGTGGTCGGAGTGATCGTGCACATGCACGGTGCGCGTTGGTGTCTGGGTTGGTTTTGCCTTCGCATTTGGGGAAGAAGGGTGATGGTTCGGGTCAAACTCGAGTGGGTTTGTGCGATGTCTCGAAGAGATGAGGGTATGCAAGTGCCACAAGATTTTCTCGGGAATTTCGTTGAAGGGCTCGTGTTTGTTTTTGATCAATTAACAAGTTTCCAAATTTTGTAAAAAGAAATATATTCAAAGTTTAAAGCAAAATGAAAGCAAGTTTTTTTCAAGATAAATATTTTATAAAGTTTCATATCAAAGTGTTTAAAACAAATTTTGAGTTACTAAAATAATTTGTTTCCAAAAAGAAGTTTTAAATTAGTTTAAAAGTGGTTAAAAATTGAAAAAGTTTTAAAAAGAAGTTGATAAGTAAGTTTTCAAAGAACAAGAATTTGTGTAAATTTATTAAGTTTGAAACAAGTTCAAAGATGATAATTGATAATTTAAAATGCTTAAGTTTGTTTTGTTAAAGTAAATTATATATTTTCAATTATAATTGATTCCTCAATATTTTTCTAACAAAATTAAATGATGAAATTAAGTGTTTAATTAGTAAAATTAATTAAAGTTAATCACTTAATGAGATTAATTAAGGTTAATTTATTAATGTTAATAATCAAAGAATAATTACTTAGTAAAAGTAATTAGTGATTGGTTAATGATTATAATTAATTTAAAGATCACTAAATAACGATTATGAGATGATTGACAAAGGTAATTAATTACTTAATCAACTAATGGTTAATTAATCTAAGTAAATTAAAGGTAATTAATTATGGTATAATTAATTAATGGAAGTAATTAAAGGGATTAATTTATCAATGTAATTAATTGAATTAATGTGCTTAATTTTAGTTAATTAACTAGTTTAATTAATTAAAGATAATCATTTGTGATTGATTAAATATAATTACTCAATGTAATTAATAAGTGTAATTACTTAGTGTAAGTAATTAATGGGTAATTACTGGATGTAATTAATTTAAGGGGAGTTACTTAGTGGAAAGTAATTGAAGGAAAATTACTTAATGGAAGTAATTAAGGTTTAATTACTTTGTGTAATTAATAAGAAGGGTAATTACTTAGTGGAAGTAATTAAGGATTAATTACTTAGTGTAATTTATTAAAGAATTAATTAATTTTAGTAGTTAATTAATTAATGTAAGTAATTAAAGATCGTTAATTACTGAATATGATTAATCAGCGTTGATTAACGAATGTGATTAATTAAAGATTAATTATTAAATTAATTAGAAGAATAATTAATTAATGGAAGTAATTAATTAAGGATCATTAATCAATATAATTAATGAAAATAATTAAGGGTTAATTAATGTGATTAATTAAAGGAAAGTTAATCAATATAAGTGATTAATAAATATAATTAATTAAGGATCAATGTAATAAATAATAGTTAATTATTCAATGGAAGTAATTAATTAAGGATCATTATTTAATGTAATTAATTAATAATTGATTAATGAGAATGATTAAGGATTAATTAATGGTTAAGGGATAATTAATTTGTGTAATTAATTAAGGGTTAATTACTTAATGCAATTAAAGGATAATTAATCAAGGATGATTAATTAAGATGATAATTAATTAATTGGTTTGTAATTAATTAATGATTAAATAAGCAGGTTTTTTAGTAATGGATGTAATTAATTTAATTTATTTTAAATTAATTAGATATGGTATGACTAATTAATCTTTGCTTATGGATGGCTGAGTGATGTTGAATGCCTTGGATTGTTTGATATGTCTGATATGGGATATGTGCTGATCTGTGATATGAGATGCTTTGGTTGAATTGTGATGATATGGATTATCTATCTTTGATGTGTGAATTATCTATCTGTGTGAATATAGATAATATATTGAATTGTTTAAACCTTAAAAAACTTGACCTTTAAGAAACGTTTGGATTTCGATAAGACCGGGATCGGAGATCAGGTTTGACTTTTCGAAAACCACATCGATTGAAGTTAAACGATAGGCCGTAAGATCTCAAAGTGAAGATCGAGAAGGAGTTTTAGAGTGCAAGGGTTATTGTCGTTAACTCTGAGGGTGATTCCAAAATGAGTGTAACGGATAATGCCTTCGGTTTCGTTCGAACCCGGAACGGACTTGTATGGGTAGAATGCTTTCAGAACATCTTCAATGGAGGACGATGAGCATTTTAAGATAGATGTGTTCTATAAAGGTAATCGTATTCTCAAGCCTCATCAACCGGGAATGTCTAAAACAGTGAAGGTGCAGCAAGGCTAAGTGAGTCGTGCTCAAGTAGGATGAGATTTTCCCCTGTCTAGAGGTCCCTTTTTATTCGGCTTAGTGGGCAGTTGATTCGCGACAATTGCTGGGGTTGTCATGTTCGGGACTATACAGTAAGGGATGGTTCTGGCCTTGTGTTGAAGGGGATCGAGAGGGATCCTCAATATGGTGATCTAGGCCCCGTACTGTGACGGGCGGTACCCCAGTAGCCCTGCCATTGATGGAATCCAATCTTCCTACATGACTTTACGGTGTTGATTGTATAACCCACTTTGTGGCTAGTATGCTGGAACTTTATCATGTAACAATTTCATCTATGTGAATATTTATTTGAAAACCCTAGACCCTATTTTAATATCTCTGGATTTCCTATCAAATGTTTGGTTATTGTAAGGTAATTTTTTTTCCATGTTTATGTGTGGGAAGTTTTACGAGATACCTTTTCTTTCAAAGATTTTCAAAGTTAAGCAACTTTAACCCGTTTACTCACACCAAACCCATGTCTGACCCAGTGTTTATTTTCTGTTTTATTAAACTCTTGGGTACTTAAATTTTTACGAGTAGCCAAGGGATTCAGGTTTGCTTTGACGAATTCTGAAGGAGATTCGGAGCAGGAGGCTTAAGCGAGCAGATATATTATGGTTTTGCTTTTTCTGTATCTCTGTGATGTTTTGAGTTATATGATAGACAGGTGTTTATAACTGTCTAATTTGTGTTGTATCAGCTATGTATCACTGATGTATATGATAATATGTAATATCTTATGTGATATAATATATTTTATTCGTTCCACTGTGAGATTCTGATATTGTTTAGTTCTTTATTTTCCATCTTTTCTCTTTTCCATCTCTTTCTTTCTTAATAATGATGCGTCATTTTGTGGAATGAAGGGCGGGTCACTACAGTGGTATCAGTGCTCTAGGTTGAGTAAATACCTAGGCTTTGGAGTGATTTCTTTCTTGAGAGAGCGTACTTGTGTGTGTGTATATATATATATGTATATATATGTATATATATATATATATATATAGACACACACACACCCCTAATCTGTTGGGTTACCTGTCCGGGTTTTCCAACATAAGTTCTAGGGTAGATGGCGCAGTGGTGTGTGTAACACGACTACCACTAGTGGAAGAAGTCTAATTGTTGAGGTTGGATGTGTATCTGCCGAGGCTGTAGACCCAATACCGCCTTGAGTGAGCTTTGCAGCATGGTGTAAGGATTTCACCAATCTTTGAAGGAAACTTTTTTAAGGTTCAGAGTCCATCATTGAAGTGCAAGTTTGGATAAGTAGAGTTTGGATCTGTCGGTTAAGCAAAATTGAGTAATGGTATCTTGGCAACTTCAGGAAGAAGCAACTGCATGGTGAAACGCGGTGACTATGGATGTGTCCGAAGATGTATCTTTTGGAGAAAGTTTAAGGGAGTTTTGTCTGTATCTGAGTAAGGAGACTCAGTGTGGCAGGGTGTTTGTGTTTGATTTGAGGCCCAAGTTTCTTGAGGAGATGTCACCCATCTCTAGGCTCTGTGTGGGATTGGATGTTACGGCTTTGAGGTTCGAAGAGCTTTGGATAGGTTGGCATCTGTGTCAGCAATGCAGCTCGGAGGTGTTCTATGTGCTAACAAGAAGGTCATCTGGCTAAGTAGTGTTCTAGAGGTGGTGTTCAGAAGCAACAGAGTGGACCCATTTCTTCAATGGATTAGCTGGATAAGCATAAGCTATTCTGATTAATAAAGAGAGAACAATATCTTTAGAAATTAGGCTGGGTTGATCGCAAAAGTGACTTGCGATAGTTGGGTGTCCACTTGGGTAATTTTTTTTGCATGGGATCGAGGCATCTCTAGGAAATGTAGGAATTATCGATTTTGTCAGAGATTTTTATGGATGTCTTCATAAAAGTCAAGGTTTGTTATAACATCTGGAGATTGAGTTTTCATATCGACTAGGATTCCAGGAGTGACACTGGTGGTTCAGCCAAGGGAGGGATGGGTCCTTGAGAGAGGGTTTGGTGAAGCAGCTCAGGATTTCATGGAACTTCTGAGTTTCCTCTTTATGGATCTGTTGAACCATATTTTCCAGGATGTGTTAGTCAAGTCTATGCTCGTGTTCATCAACTACATTCTCATCTACTCCAGATCAGAGTTGCACGGCCGAAGCAAGATAACAGCTGTTCTTGAATGGAAGCAATCAGAAGTTTGTAGATTTCTTGGATTAGTAGACTTCTACTGGAAGTTTTTCAGGATCCGAAGGCGAGTTTGGCAGGTGCACCTGTTTGGTTTTTTTGGGATAGGAGAAACAGGTTGAAGTCTACAAATGCTTGTGAAGTAGAATTTGTGTTTTGGATTTCGACGAATCTTTGGAGGACCATTTTATTGAGTAGGATCTAGAGATTGATTTGTTTTTGGTCCAGTTTGTTTCAAGAAGCATCAGTGAAGGTTGAGATGATCAGGAAGAGATAAGGCAGCCCAGGATCGTCAGAAGAGTTATGTGGATAAGAGACAAAGGAATTTGGAATTTGAAGTTAGAGGCTTTGTTTTTGGTTGATGTTTCTTCGGTAAAGTAGAGCTATAAGATTGGTTAAGACTGGAAGCTTGCTACGACGTATATTGGATCTTTCTGTGTCCTTGTAAGGATAATTGTTTTAACATACAAGATTGAATTGCTAGTACAGATGGCTGGGATTCACAAGGTATTTCACGTGTCTCTAAGGGAGTACGTGTATGATCCATCACTTTTTGTGGAATCAGCAGTTCAGGATTTGGAAGTTGAGAAGGACTAGAGTGTAGTTTGATATCCTGTTCAGATTATAAGATCAAGATGAGAAGGAGCTTGGGAACTTTTTAGTATAGCTAGAAGAGTAGTTGTTTGGATCCAGTAGAGCAAGTATTCCAGTGTTTGTACTTGGGAAACTCTAGATAGTGATAGGAAGGTCTATCCTAAATTGTGTCAGGATAGTTAGTTAGATTTGTTTGTCAGAATGAATTGGTTGCTATGGTTGTTAGTATCTGCCTGATATGTATGTTTGCTTATTGAATATAAAAACCTCTGTTGGATCTATTAAATTATCTTTGCTTTTAAATTTCGAGGATGAAATTCTTTTAAAGGGGGAGGAATGTGAAGTCCCAGAATTTTGGGCAATAGCAATTTGGTAATCTTCATTTAAAAATTATTTAAATTGACAATATTGATTTAAATTTGATAATATTGTTTAATAATTTTCTTTCATAAATATTTAATTAAGCAAAATTTATCTTTTTAAACTAATAATAAAAATTGATTTGATAATTTTCTTTTATAATTATTTTAATTGGCAAGTTTATTCTTTTAAAAGCTAATAAATATTTAATTTGGCATAATTATCTTTTCAAAACTAATATTAAAAATGTATTCTATTTATAATGTGTATATATATATGCATATATATTATAAATAGGAAGTCTTTGGTTTTAATTTATTTAAAGGATATGTTTTCAATTGAAATATATATATATATATATGAATGTATATATTGCAATTTGAAATTATGTTTTAAAATTCAATATAGTAATTTTCAAGTCTAATATTAAACTATGTAATCTATTTATAATGTATACATATATTTGTATATATTGTAAATAGAAAATCTTTGGTTTGAATTTAACGAATAAAAACATACATGTATAAGACTAAGTTGTATATATTTATAGTTTAAAATCTAATATATATATATATATATTAACATTTAAAATATAAAAATTTATTTAAAAATGTTTTTAAAACACTTGTAAAACAATAATAAAGCATTTAAAACACTTGTAAGCATAAGAAGGCATTGTTTCAACATTTTTAAGCCAAGTATCACATAAATTAACAAGTGTCAAACTAATTCTTTCTTTTAATTTTAGAATATATGAAAATATACATAAAGAAAATTGAGTAAGAACTAGGTTTACTCACTTCTCTTCTCATCTCTTTTCTTTCTTTTTAAAAACAAACTAAAGAAACAAAATCTGGACTTAAAAAAATTAAAAGAAATAAAGGCAAATTCAACAACAGCTTACAAATCTTCAAGAACATGAGATCAAGCCAAATCAATCCCTGTTTCAACCTGAATCTAAGCATGCAACAGGAATCAACATCAGTTTTAGATTCAATAGTAAAGGAATTCAAATCAAATGTAAAAAAATTCAGATCAATAGCCTGTAACAAGAAATCTATTCACTGTTTTATCTGTCTAGTGAGTAAACCTTATTTTAAAAATCGTTTAAAATCCGATCCTATGTTTTGATATGTGTGATATATGATGTGGTAACATGATATGAAATGTTTACTTGAATGTTGGATGTGAATGCCTGTATACATAAGAGTTTGTTAGTGAAATATCTATGCATGTATATGTTCATGCTTCTCTGTTTTGTTTAATGCTCCAGATTTTCATATAAATTTTTTATCTACCTATATAATCATATTCAAGCTATGATTCTAGAAAAGGAAATACTTATAACAATGTAATGTAGATTTTATAAATAGTTACAAGTATTTAAATTTAGAAATTATACCGAAAATTGGAAATTACGGTGAAATAAAAAAAAAGGTTAAAATCAAACATGATAATTTCAATTATGGATTATAGAATCTGGATTGTAGTGCAAAATGATGAATTTAGGTGATGAAATCTTGGTATGGTGTAAATTGAGATAATCGGAGTTATGTGATTTTGGATATTTTGTGATTTTGGATATTTTGTCAATTTCTGTTGATTGGCGGTGACTGGTGGTTTATGGTTGATCCTGGAGGTGGAGGGCAGCTCGGTGTTCTTAGGAAAAATAGTTGAAGATTTTATTATGGGTCATGGTGGCTGGCCAGCGACGAACTAAGGTTTGGAGGCTAGTTTTGATCGAAGTTTTTGAGAGCATCGTGAGTCGTCAATCGATCACCAGAGATGATCACGATAGGGGGGAATTGTTCATCGGAGTGTGGCGTTGCTTCACGTTGGACGACGGGGTTTGTCAGGCTCGAAATCATCGGCGATTGGAGGATTTCCGATGGTGGTGGTTCCAAGCTTTGAGTCGTGGGTTCGATTTTTGTTTCGCTGATGGATGTGGCGATCAGGGTTCTCGTAAGGGTCGGTGTTGTTGTCGTCGTCATGTAGGTGGTCGCGTCGTCGATCTACAGTGGTCGGAGTGATCGTGTACATGCACGGTGCACATTGGTGTCTGGGTTGGTTTTGCCTTCGCGTTTGGGGAAGAAGGTGATGGTTCAGGTCGAACTCGAGTGGGTTTGTGCGATGTCTCGAAGAGATGAGGGTACGTGAGTGCCATGGGATTTTCTCGGGAATTTTGTTGAAGATCTCGGGTTTGTTTGTGATCAATTAACAGGTTTCAAAATTTTGTAAAAAGAAATAAGTTCAAAGTTTTAAAGCAAAATGAAAACAAGTTTTTTTTTTCAAGATAAATATTTTATGAAGTTTCATATCAAAGTGTTTAAAACAAATTTTAAGTTATTAAAATAATTTGTTTCCATAAAGAAGAATGTTTTACATAAGTTTAAAAGTGGTTAAAAATTGAATAAGTTTAAAAAAGAAGTTGATAAGTAAGTTTTCAAAGAACAAGAATTTGTGTAAATTTATTAAGTTTGAAAAAGTTCAAAGATGATAATTGATAATTTAAAATGCTTAAATTTGTTTTGTTAAAGTAAATTATATATTTTTAATTATAATTGATTCCTAAATATTTTTCTGATAAAATTAAATGAGGAAATTAAGTGTTTAATTAAGTTGATTAATTAGTAAAATTAATTAAAGTTAACCACTTAATGAGATTAATTAAGGTTAATTAATTGATGTTAATAATCAAAGAATAATTACTTAGTAAAAGTAATTAATGATTGGTTAATGATTGTGATTAATTTAAAGATCACTAAATAATGATTATGAGATGATTGATTAAGGTAATTAGTTTAAGATAATTAATTACTTAATCAATTAAAGGTTAATTAATCTAAGTAAATTAAAGGTAATTAATTATGGTATAATTAATTAATCGAAGTAATTAAATGGACTAATTTATCAATGTAATTAATTGAATTAATGTGATTAATTTTAGTTTATTAACTAGTTTAATTAATTAAAGATAATCATTTGTGATTGATTAAGTATAATTACTCAATATATTTAATAAGTTTAATTACTTAGTGAAAGTAATTGATGGGTAATTACTGGATGTAATTAATTTAAGGGGAATTACTTAATGGAAAGTAATTGAAGGATAATTACTTAATGGAAGTAATTAAGGTTTAATTACTTTGTGTAATTAATAACAAGGGTAAACTGTTTGACTGCTACATTGGATGCTTATTATCTCTTCTATATTGGTCCTAGTAAGTTGTTATCTGCTGTTTGTTTTCTTTCTTATCTCTTGTTTTGTGACAAAAGTATGTTTTTGTCACGGTGTTTTTTCATTTATCAATAAACTCTGGTAGGGACCCAGCCAACCCCGCTTGCCTTTCAAAAAAAACAAGGGTAATTACTTAGTGGAAGTAATTAAGGATTAATTACTTAGTGTAATTTATTAAAGAATTAATTTTAGTAGTTAATTAATTAACGTAAGTAATAAAAGATCGTTAATTACTGAATATGATTAATCTGGGTTGATTAATGAATGCGATTAATTAAAGATTAACTATTAAATTAATTAGAAGAATAATTAATTAATGGAACTAATTAATTAAGAGTCATTAATTAATATAATTACTCATAATAATTAAGGGTTAATTCATGTGTTAATTAAAGGAAAATTAATCAATATAAGTGATTAATAAATATAATTAATTAAGGATCAATGTAATTAATAATAGTTAATTAATTAATTTAAGTAATTAACCAAGGATCATTAATTAATGTAATTAATTAATAATTAATTAATGAGAATAATTAAGGATTAATTAATGGTCAAGGGATAATTGATTCGTGTAATTAATTAAGGGTTAATTACTTAATGTAATTAAAGGATAATTAATCAAGGATGATTAATTAAGATGATAATTAATTAATTGAATTGTAATTAATTAATGATTAAATAAGCAAGATTTTTAGTAATGGATGTAATTAATTTAATTTCTTTTAAATTAATTAGAGATGGTGTGACTAATTAATCTTTGCTTATGGATGGCTGAATGATGTTGAATGCCTTGGATTGTTTGATATCTCTCATGTGGGATATGTATTGTTATGTGATATGAGATGCTTTATTGGATTGTGATGATATGGATTATCTATCTTTGATATGCGAATTATCTATCAGTGTGAATACAGATAATATATTGAATTGTTTAAACCTTAAACAACTTCACCTTTAAGAAACGTTTGAATTTCGATGAGATCGGGATCAGAGATCAGGTTTGATATTTTGAAAACCACATTGATCCAAGTTAAACAATAGGTCGTGAGATCTCAAAATGAAGATCGAGATGGAGTTTCAGAGTGCAAGGGTTATTGTCATTAACTCTGAGGATGATTCCAAAATGAGTGTAACGAGATAATGCCTTCGGTTCCGTTCGAACCCGAAATGTACTTGTATGGATAGAATGCTTTCAGAACATCGTCAATGGAGGACGATGAGCATTCTAAGATAGATGTGTTCTATAAAGGTAGTCGTAGCCTCAAGCCTCATCAATTGGGAATGGCTAAAATAGGGAAGGTGCAGCAAGGCTAAGTGAGTCGCGCTCAAGTAGGACAAGATTTTCCTCTGTTTAGAGGTCCATTTTTATTCGGCTTAGTGGGCAGTTGATTCGCGACAACTGCTGGGGCTGTCTTGTTCGAAACTATCCGGTAAGGGATGGTTCCGGCTTTGTGTTGCAGGGGATTGAGAGGAATCCTCGGTACGGTGAACTAGGCTCCGTACTGTGATGAGCGGTACCCTAGTAGCTCTGCCATTGATGGAATCTAATCTTCCTACGTCACTTTACAGTTTTGATTGTATAACCCACTTTGTGGCTAGTATGCTGGAATTTAATCATGTAACAATTTCAGCTATGTGAATATTTACTTGAAAACCCTAGACCCTATTATAATTTCACTGGATTTCCTATCAAATGTTTGGTTATCGTAAGGTAAAAACTTTTCTATGTTTATGTGTAGGAAGTCTTATGGGATACCTTTTCTTTCAAAGGTTTTCAAAGTTAAGCAACTTTAACCCGTTTACTCACACCAGACCCATATCTGACCCGAAGTTTATTTTCTATTTTATTAAACTCTTGGGTACTCAAATTTTTATGGGTAGCCAAGAGATTCAGGTTTGCTTTGACGAATTCTGGAGGAGATTTGGAGCAGGAGGCTTCAGCGAGTAGATATATTATGGTTCCCCTGTGTCTGTATCTCTGTGATGTTTTGAGTTGTATGATAGACAGGTGTTTATAATTGTCTAATTTGTGTTGTATAAGCTGTGTATCTCTGATGTATATGATGATACCACGTAATATCTTATGTGATATAATATATTTTATTCGTTCCGCTGTGAGATTCTGATATTGTTTAGTTCTTTCTTTTCCATCTTTTCTCTTTTCTATCTCTTTCTTTCTTAATAATGATGCGTCATTCTGTGGAATGAAGGGCGGGTCATTACAAAGAACAATATATAGCATATTTTTCAAAATAATATGTCCCAAACAATGGGAAAAACAATATAATATCACTAGAAAATTATAATTCGAGAAACTTATTTGTTGGGCAAACAACGCTTAATTTATTTAACCAAAAGCAGTAGTTATTGCTTCCATAAACCTGCATTTCACTTATATAATCCAAAGAAGTTAATAATTATACAAAAGAGAAATATTTAAGTTGTTTCAACAACAAACAAAACATCATTATATAACGATAGTCATTGCAAACAACAGTACAATATCATTTCAATAAAAGAGCAATCATCCATCCGTAGCAACCAAACAATGGTTTGTTTGGGTTTAAAACTTCTAGTCGTATAAAATGATAAATAAACTATGAAGTAAACCATACGCTCAACAGTCGTAGATAAAAAATTGTGGATTATTTATACATCTCTATCACAAAATAGAAGTATCCTTTCCCAGCCAATCCATAAGCCAAACAAACATTAATTTCCAATACTATTTAAGTTTTATTCTTATTACCTTTTTTTCTTTTCACATTATTTATCTTTCTTCTGTTTCATTCATACAATGATTATTTCATATTCATTACTTACAAAATTTAAATTCCTGTAAGGCTTACTTTATAAATTTACATTCTTTACTTACATATGTTGTGTCCATTTCAATTATTTGGATCATAGATGGATTCATTATTGAAGTATTGTATACCCTTTGTTTCAGTTTACTTCATATTACTATTTAGTTTGATTTTCTCTTTTTTTCCCATTCCATCATTTACTTTTATTTTCTCATTCATATAATGTTTATTTTTATTAATTTACATTCATTATTACTTACAAAATTTCATTTTTCCTTATTCATACAATGTTATTTTCTTTCAATTTATTACTTTACATTCATTGCTCAAATAAGTAATTTTTATTTCAATTTTTGGATTATACATTAGTAGATAACTTCTTTTACAATTCAATTCACCATTTTTAGATTATTTCCTTTTTCACATTCATTCTTCCATATATGGAATTATTGAATATTAACTCTATTTCTAAATCATTTCCAATGTTCTCTAAAGTTATAATCGTTTAATTTATATATAGTACTCATTTTAATTATAAATGGCTTCAATATTAATTCAGGTTTATAATTATTAACTTACAGTATTCACCTTTTACTATTCAATCTGATTTTAAATAGTTTAAAATGTCAACTTAAATTTATAATCATTTTTCTTACATTACTCACTTTTATTACATTTAATTAGTAGCATTTCAAGTTTTTAACTCTAGCTTATAACAGTTACAGTATCAAAATTATTATTTATAAAAGTAATTGCATTGAACACTTCCATTTTTTTCAAGTTTTACTTGCATGATATTCCATTACATTTTCTTATTACATTTCAACTTTTTAATATTTTGGTAAGCTATATATGTTTTTAAGAATGCAATTGAATATTACCCAAGTTTCTCTTATTTATTTAATTAACAAGATGTTCAATAATTACTATCTCTTATTTTCATTTCTCTTTTTTTCGGTTTTCAAAATTTTAGTTTGTTATCTATTTCATTAATCATTTGAACATCAAATTTCTTATTTCAATTGTAGAAGTTTCCAATTATTAATATAGTCAAGGTTCCATTCATTTCAATAATTTCAATTTCTAATTTACAAAAACTTAAGGACTAGACAACCGGGTTCCATTTTAATCTTTTTAAAATAATATGCACACACACACACAATCATAACTTATATCTACATATATCAAATCATATTTAGAAATTAGAATTAAAATTTGTTTAGCCAAAACAAATATGCAGTAAAATTACTACAACACTTTCCCACTTCGAAATGAACGATGATGATGTGCGCACTCATCACCGAAATTATTTCCCAGCGATAGAGAAGGGAGTATAGAACTTATTTCCTTCTAAAATTCTTTTGAAACATTCTTCCAAATCACATTGAAATATCTATATCAAAAAATACTTCCAAATAATACTAATATTATATTCCAAAATCTTTTGAAAGAAATTTCAAAAATCCCGAAACTTAGGTTCTCCAACTTCAATTTATATTTATTTTATTTACAATCCCATTTTCAACCAATATTTGTAAATTTCACTACCTAACAAACAAATATATAACAACCAACTATATCATTCATAAAATTATTATTTTACATACAAAATATATATTAGGGAAAATTATTTCATTTACCTATATTTCAAAACAATATTTATCCGTTTGTCTTGTTAAGTGCTTAGAAATCCCTATCGATACCATAGCGTCCTACGTATCGACTAGAATTTATAAATACAAAACAAAACAAATTAACAAAATATGAAAACCCATTTTATAACACTAACAAATATGCTCTCTCAAATATATACACTCAGCGACTCATTCTACGGTATTACTACCCCATTTCTATAGAGTCAAACCCCACAAAACTATGGTTATCGCTAAACCAAAGCTCTGATACCAACTGTAACGACTTGCCTTTTTGGACGTTTTAAGCAGACATACACACACCAGACTCAAACCATTTAAAAGGGCAGATTGTTATGGAGTAAATAAGAAAAAGAGAAAGAACTAAAACAAATATAGAATCTCGCTGCGGAATGAAAAAAATATAATAATAAAATAATAGTTCATGAAGCTGTTTACAAATAAATTAGACTATACTTATACAGCTTCAGTATCAGAGTTACAGACAACAAGAATAAATAAATAAATGCAGCGGAACAACATGATGTAGTGGAATAATTATAATAAATAATAATAGTACAAATCTTCATCTTCGTCCTCCATAAATAAGGGCTTCAACCCTGAAATGCTCAGGCTGACCCGAGCGAATTGAAAAGACAAAACACTCGAGTCAAAACTAAAAGATCTAATGTAAGTTAAATCAATGGTAAATAAATATGAGTGGAATGACATCAGAGATGTTTACGGGGTTTGACATCTCCTATCCAGTGTCTAGCGTGAGTGCAGTAACTTAAGAGATGTTTGGGATTACCGCCTCCCAAGGATCCGTTAAACTATCTACTATGTAGTACGATACGCTATTATAATAGTGTCTATAGTAAAGTAAAGTATTAAAATAGCGTTAAGGCGTTACCTATATCCCCCTTAACACATTTTGTGTATTCCCGTAGTCTATACAGTACCGTAATTCCTTCGTAAACTTGAGGGCTATCAGAGGGTACTCCATAGGTATGGTACAAACCAAACTCGTAAAAGGAACGATAGGGCATATGAACACGACACTTGAGGCAATGTCATGGTAGATATACCAATTGCACTCCCGAACCGATGGTAATGCATAGCAACCACTGCCGCCCACCTCGGACACACTCCCATATCAAAAATCAAGGGGTGGCCATCAAATCAAACACAAAGTCAAATATAGCATCGAAGAAATACGCCCGATAGGAGGAATGACCTCACTTGACCCGGTATAGCTCCTGTTTTAATCACGTCTTATCTTATATAGAAATCGTTCACCAAACCATCCTACTTCATTTTTGGAATCTTCACCATATGCACAGTCATTAAAGTGGTTTTCGGTATTGGCAGAGAGTATGAAAATATCTGATCCCGGTCTCTTTAACAACCAAACGCTTATTTCAGACCGGATGGCTCTTTTACATTTCAAAAGTCAATTCACAATTTATCAAAATATCATATACAATTTCAAATCATATCTCTTTTGGAATTCATGTTCACTTTCAAATCATATTTCTCTTTCAAAAATATATTCACTCAATATGTAAATTTTCAAAAAAGGCATCAATTTCAAATTCCAACTTAAGTTGTGTCATTATAAAGGATTTAAATATAAATGCTTCAACTTTCCACATTTTGAAATGTTGGAAAATAGTTTCGATGGTCATATATAGTTTAATAGTTTAAAAATAGTTTAAATTGATTTAAATAGTTTAAATTGTAAAAATAGTTTAAATAGATTTAAATTTAATTTAAATGGGATTTAAAATGATATAAATAGATTTGAAATGATTCAAATAGATTAAGTAGATTTAATTAGATTTAAAATGTTTAAAAAGATTAATTATAGATTAAACAGAGTTAAATTATATTAAATAGATTTAAAATAGATTAAATAAGTTATAATTGATTAATATAAATAAAAATAGTTTAAATTGATTAAAATAGCTAATCTATTGAAATAGTTTAAATTAATTTAGAATAGATTTCAATGTTGTTTCCAAAATTTCCATAACTTAATTCCGATAGATTCATTTATTTACGCCACTTTAACTTTGAAATTCCAATTTAAATCCTTTGAATAATTCATTAAATCAATTCCAATTTCAGCATTAACACTTGAATTATCGAAAATAATTCAATTTGTATAAATCAATTTCTATTTCAAAATGCCAGTTAATTGAATTCAAAATTTCAAGAATTCAAAAATCATTTGATTTAACCACTCCGATGTTCGTATATAATTTTCTACCCCAAGGTCAAGTGATACAGATATTTATCATTTCAATACGCAATTTAAAATTTTACGGTTATATATCATTTCAAACCGCGATCCTGAATTATATAAAAATCCATAAAATCGCTCGAGTCTATCATTTCAACCCATAACGAATTTTCCTAATCCATAGATCATTCAGGTATGTATTATTTCAACCCATAGGGAACTTGCAAAGTGACTATAATATATAAATCAAACATAACATCCAATCTTCCTATATCAACAACCAAACATCCATCATAATCATCATCCGATTCGACCAATAAATTTTCGACAAATGACAGGTTATCATTTACAGGAAATTAACTGGCAATTTAAGTTCAATAAAAAATTAAATGGCAATTTAATTCAAATTACTGAAATGATGATTTAAATATACCAAACTGCCATAAATAAATTTATAACCACATCATAAATTAATTTAACTAACACAAGAAATTTTAGAAGTTGTGAGTGGATTAAAACACTCATTTCTGAATTCAAATCGATTTGAAATTCAAAATAAGGTTCAAATTTCAACAGTCTCAGAATTCATCCAAACCTGCGTCTAAAAATCTGGAATTTTGATACGATTCCAACGGAACAAACCGTGCATGAGTTAAACCTCGTATGTGAAAGTTATTTCAAAAAAATAAAATAATATTTATTATAAACGTTCACTTACCACGTCAGCAGCCACATCTACCTATCTCGAGCGTACGAAACCGAGTATCCTACACCATTCAACCTCACCGTCGACCGCCTCTCACCGCCCCTACTCGTCGTCGCTTGCCCTGGTACCACCGCAGCAACCTTCGCCTGGACCAGATGTCCCCACGTGTGGCTTCTCGGTCCCCTAAATCACCGCGTCGTCGCTTAGGGTTTCATCCCAAATCTAATTGTCGATGGCGATCTGGCCGATTATCAGCCAAACGATCAACTCCGATGGGTTTCACTCACTGGTCTTCATACAACTGTACTATTGGTTTGACGATCTATCGATGTTGAGTGGAACGTGGTGAATGGCTTAGATTAAACCATCGAATTCTGGGCATATTGAATCACAGATCGAGAAATAGACTATAGATTTGACTTGCGTTCGTCGAGAACTTCAAAACGATATATAATTTGATACATTTTAGGGAGTTTAAATTTTTGGAATTGATTTTGAATTTGGATTGAGGGTTTTGACGTTTGAACCTGTTTCTGCCATTGAGGAGGAGTGGAGCAGAAAGAATTGAACGTACTGTAAATGGGAAATGAAAAACAATTAGGGTTTATAATGAGCTATTTATAGGTAGGTCAGAAATAGAAATGAATGGATCGGATCGATTTGAAAGTTGAATGGTAAACGACCCGAAAAGCCCGTTTCGTTCCCGGAACGAAAATGGGTCATCCCATATATCAAAATATATGTTTTCAATATTTTTAAACTCAATGGAACAAGTTTCAGGTCCAAATTCCATTTTATGAAGAAGTTTCTTCAAAATCAGCTTTAAATTGATTTCAATTAAATTAATTTCTATGCGTTTCGAGTCCTACGATCAAAGGACAAGTTCGATCGCTACGCAACTTAAAACTTTATAATAACTCACCATTAGGGATCCGATGAAACTGGTTTCATCAAAATCCAAGACAATGGCCAAAATGGCTATTTTTACATTAATTAAATAAATTAATATTAAATTAATTAATCACTTGTTATTCAATATTTATAAACTAACAAATTTCATCATTTTTTATTACTAAGACAGTTATAATAGCTTAAAACAAATTTACCTAAAATTTTAGTGTTAATTATTTTCCAAAATACAATGTTCAGTTTCAACTGCAATTAATCCAATTAATTAAAACTTAATTCCAATAAGGTGATTTAATTTGATTTTTATCTTTATATTCAATCAATTATTACTCTAATAACATAGTTAACATTTGTTCATCTTTTATTTGACTAATATGCAACAATTTCCATCTTTATTTGCATTAACTACTATGTTTCCATTATATTGAATTTTTGTCAATTTTATTATAATTTAAATCTCCATAAATTAATTTGACTTTGTTTCTCTCTTTTTATTACATTAATGGTTGCCTTGTAAATTTGATTAACATTTCTACACTGTAAGGACCCATAATTTCAGTCATTTGAAATTCGTATATTTGATTGATTTTAAATATTCACAAGTTAATTTTATAAGCCGAATAAATTATATTTTGAATATAGTGATTTAATTGGATAATTTAATCATTGATTTCATATTTGAAATTGTGTAAATAATTGAAATTCGAATTTAATGCGAATGAAATGATTTATAAAGTTGAATTAAATTATATTTGAATTATAATGATGTTCGAGAACTTTTGAATTGAATTAAAAGTTAAATTTGTAGAAATTGAAAATTTTGATATTTAATTAATGAGTGAAAATAGTCATTTTTCATACAGTCTTGGATTTCGACGAAACCAGTTTCATTGAATCCGTAATGTTATATTATTGTAGGATTTCATACTTCGTGTCAATTGTATTTTCGGTTTAGTCGTGGCAAGCTAAAACGCGTAGAAATTTATTTAAGTGAATTTTAAATTTAAATAATTGATTCGAAAACCTATCTTCCAAATATGATCGAATTGGCTCCCGATATATATTCCATTGTGTTCGAAATAAAGGTAAAATATTATAAACGCAAGGCGGCACATTTCAATCGGAGTTTGGAAAATTTGACGATGAATAGCGTCGCGAAATTTTCTATAAAGGCCAACTTTTTTCACTTTTTTCACAATTCTAAGGTTCGAAACCCTAGCCACCAGTTATATTTTAATGACCATAAACATTCGATTCCTTTCCCCTTAATCTCTCTCAATCCGTTCACATTCACGAAAAACATTCAACTACAAAGTTATGGAGCTCATCGAGCTCGACCAATCCATAGGGTGATGATGAATTTTGGAGCAACGGATTGATGGCGAGTCGAGCTTGAATGACGACGTTCATGCACGTTTTTCAAGGTACGGAAGAGGCCGAGTTGGACCGGTCTTCGGCTGGAGGTGGAGCTCGTGACCCGCGTTCGATTGGTGGTAGCTGATCGTCTTCAAATGCATCGAGGATGACACAATAACTCGTGAAATGTGGCGGCCAAATGGGTTCTTGTGCGTGCGAAAACCTGGAAGCAAAGATTGCGTGGAAGAAGAAAGATAGCAGCGACCACAATCTAGGGTTGATGAAATCAACGGCTGTGATAAATGAGGCTCAAAATAAAAAAGAATTTGTGAAGATAGTAATATATTTAATTCGTGTGATGTTTAAAATAACATAACTTTGTCATACGAGGTTCGTTTTTTACGAAACAAATTGCATTGGGTCTATATTGAAGAGCATCACATTTTAAAGCTGGTTTAGAGTTTATTGGAGCTAGTGTAAATTTGAATTAAAATTAAACGCTTGTTTAATTTTATTCGGAATAAAACACTGCAACTGCTATTGGGATCAATGTGAGTACAACTCACTCTTTCTGACTCACTGATATTTTTATACAAGTGAGAATAAATATTATTTATTCTAATTGATGATTGTTTGGATGATATATGATATATTATGTATATATTGATTGGTATTTGGATATATTTCTGCTTATTGGAGCAGATGAGACCCTATATGTTCCCCTGTATGAGTGGATGACCCTTTGTATACGCGTATGCCTCGAAGTGGACATTGTACACATTATAATATGTATATTTGTTGCAGGTGACAGGTTGGAGGGATCCAATTGGATTCCTCACAAGTATTGGTTATAGTTACAGATATTGTGATACATGTTGTTATCATGTGTTATATGATGTTTTAGATGCCGTGATTGATGTATTTAGTGCTGTTGCAGCATTGGGCCATATTTTGGAAATTTAAAAATGTTAAAATGATGATCTCCAAATTTGAAAAGGATTTCAAGTGATTTTGGAAATATATGTTTTATTGAATTTTGAATTGTTGAGGAAATGAATTTATTTAAAATAAATAAAGGTTATAATTTTTATGTTATAAAAATTATGATATTTGTGAAATATAATCAGAATGTGATTTTTGAAATATGAAGTTAACTATTTGGTAAAATAGTTTAAATTGAGATTTTTGATTTTTTATAAACGATTTACATATAAGATTTATAGAATTGATATTTTATAAATAAAAATAATGGAATTATAATGGAGTTTTTTAAATGATAAAATGGAGTTATAAATGGATTTTATAAGTAAATGAGATTTATAGATTTATGAATTGATGAAGTTATAAAAGGTATGAATTTGTAAATATATGATTTATAAGTAATTAACTTATAATTTGGATTTTGGAATATAAATGAAATATAAATGGAATTTTTTGATATTTTTTTTTATAAATTGAAGTTTTTATAAAATATAAATGGAATTTATAAATATTGTTTTACAAATCCGAAATCAATGGAATTTGATAAGTTAAATATAGAAGCTTATTAAAGGAATTATATTCACAATTTTGGACAGTGGATTATCCTTTAATAAATGTGTGGAAATATTAGATTTGGTAAATGAACTGTATTCACGACTTTGGAAAGTGAATAGTATATTAAATAAAATGGGTATGTTTAGAAAGTGATCTTTTAAATTTAAAGATAGGTTTTGAAAAGTGATATTTTATATGGATTTAAAAGATTTGAAAGATGTTTTAAAATGTGTTAAGTATCGAATACAAAGATTTCAGCATTCATTGTTAAAATAGACGTTTTCGAAAAATAAGGAAATGATGGACTATAACACTGTTGTTATAGTAAATGATTTTCAAAAGGAAATATTTTGTATAGTATATAGGATTTATATATCTATCTAATTTTCGAATCCCATTCTAATGATTTTGGGTTGTCGTAACAATGTTTTACACAACATTCGTTTTGAGCCAAATAAATATGTTAAGAGAATGTATTCCTTAAAGAATAAAGTAATACTTAATCATGATTTAAGTATATGTAATGTTTGTCAAGTGTTGAAAATAAATTGAATTGTGAATTACTTATTATTAAATAAGTATATGGAAATGTTTTCCAATATGAATTATATCTTTTAAAGATAATTTAAAGTGAATAATTAGCGAATGATTTAATTAATAAAAGATTAATTGAAAGGGCCTAGTGATTACTTAAGGTGTTAGATATTTGTTTGTTTTCTTTCAACCATCAAATTTGGCTATTTTTAGTTCCTCGAGTTGATGTGGGAACTATTTAGTCGTACACTTAGTACGTAGCCATCTGTGTAGGCATGATTATAGTTTGTGTTGAGGATGGTTATTCGCGCGGTGTGGAGTATTATTACATTCTATCGAGCTTCTTTCTTGGCCCGAAGGATAGCAAGTTGAAAGTTGGAGACATGATAAGTCTATGAGACTTACTTTCTGTGTGAGATTGAGAAACGCTTTTGCGTAGTTGGTGCGAAGAGACCGGGATCAGATTTATCTTAAAACCACTTCGGACCAACATATATGCGTTCGATTGTGCAGGTTATGATGATACTGATATTCTGAATTTTCATAGTGGAGGACTGCTTGTTGATCGTTTAGGGTTAGAATCCCAATATACATCCAGTAGCAGTAGTCTCTTCGTTATGAAATATCCAATGCAAGGACTGTTCACTACTAATCAAGGATTTCCAACAGGTTGTGGTAGAAAAGTACATTTGGTTTGTCCTATTCCTGAACAACTTGTATGGATGTTTGTCTGACATTTCATTTCTAAAGATTACGTATATTGGTTTTTACAAACGTACATCAGTGATAGAGGAGAAGGCAACTTCTCTTAGCTTAACACCCTCCTTAAGACGTATGAGCTTAAGGGTTGTATTTTTATGGAAGACAATTAGTAGTCAACGGAAATGGCTGTGTGGTATTCTAAGTGATGTGATTGTAATTTCTGAAAGGTAATTGCTACCTCGGACCTCATCAACCGAGAATGACCAAAATAGGATTAGATGCGGCAAGGCTAAGTGGGACGCTCCTATTAGGATATGATCATCCTCTTCTAGATATATCTTTACACGCTATGATGTCGTGTATCTGATTATTGTGGTTTGTATGCTAGAGGGCCCTCGGAAAAGATTGGTAACGACCAGAGGATGACATATTCGGTACCATCTAGTTATAGAGGTGGGTCGGTCTTTTGTTGGTAGATGGCAGATGTTTTGTGCCTCGGGACATCCATCTAGAGGTGTATCCATCGGTAGGTAGTCCCTTTACCTAGTTATTTGTATAGAAATCCAAACTCCACTACGTGCCTGCCATTTTATTTGTAGAGCCTAGTATGCTGAATTTAATAATGGTAACAATTTCAGCTATTTTCAATATTATTTGTACACTAGACACTATTATAATATAAGAGGATTTGATATGAAATGTTTTAGTTATCGTAAGGTAAAAACATGTCCGTGTTTATGTGTAGGCGTATCTTACGAGATACTCTTGATTTGATAAAGAATTTTTTTTGGTAATTAAATAAATTCAGTTGAGTGTGTTTCTCACGCTGGTTTACCAGACTGAGCCGGGCATTCTTCCCTTTCAATGCTTGGGTCATACCGAGTATGTTTATTGGTTCGTTTTTGTTGCTTTTGGACCTTTAGCAGGAGAGCCGGAGATCTTCATTTTTGTATACACATATCTTTTTTGATTATCTACTTTGTGTATTATTGTTGTATATTATCGGCAATTGTAAGGACGGGTTATTATAACTGTTCAAGATGATAACTATTGATTGGTTGTTGAACTCTGATTGATGTATGTATATACAATTTCTGTTTTGTAAAGGTCATTGATATGATATTCTATGTTTTCCGCTGCTATATGACACTCTGTTTGGTTCTATCTTCTCTCTTTCTTCTCTTCTCTTCTTTTCTCTTCTTTTCTTTCTCTTGACTTTCTGTCAGTCTGTGCTTTTTAGGTCGGACATGTGTGGTTTATTGTCAATTCAAAGGGTATGGATTTACGGGTCGTCACATTTGGTATCAGACCTTAGATTTTGTATATTCCTAAGCTTTGATGTGTACTCAGTATAGATAAGGATAGTAGCACCATAGATTGAGTTTGAGTGTATTATATATATGAGCGCATATTTGCTAGTGATATAAGATGTTTTATTTTTTGTTTGCTTATCCGTTGAGTTGTTTGTGAATTCTGGTCGGTATATAGGACGCCATGTTATCGATAGAAATTTCTAAACACTTAAACGAGGCAAGTCGACATAGTATCATTTTAAGTTGAGTAAATGAAATAATTTTACCTCGATTATATTTTATATATAAAGGAAACAATTTTATAAAATTATTAAAGTGTATATAAATTAATTGTTTGGTTGTTTGGAAATGTGAATATATATATATATATATATATATATATATATATATATATATAAGTTAATAAAAGTTGTTTGAATAATCTAAATAAAAGAAGCAATTTTAAAAGAATAAATTATATAAGCAAATGAATTATATATGGAATTGTAATTAAAATGATTTACAATTGTGAAATAATCTTATATATAAGAAATGAAACAACATGAGTATATTTTTAAATATGAATTGGAAATAAAAAATGTATTTAAACTAAGAATTTGGAAATTTGAATCCCGTTGATTTTGGAAGTTATTTTTCAAAGGAAAAAGAGATTATATTGTTATAAATCCATATAAGATAAATAAATCTGGAATGAATCTTATATAAATGAAGTAAAACAGTGAAATTATATAAGTAAAGGATTTTATGAATGTGATTTATAAATAAGAGGATTTTTAAAAGAATATAAAGCACTGAATTCACTGCTGTTGCTGGGAAATAATAAGGGTGACGACTGCAGCATCATTAGTATCATTTTCAAGTTTCATGGGATGGATTCGCTACCAATAGTAAATTGAAATTTAAGTTTTGTTGTGATAAACAAATAATTTAAAATAAAGTTAAAATTGATAAATATAAGTAAAACAAGTTTTGGACTTATAACGGGAAAAAAGAATAAATTTTAGTAAAAGTTAAATAAAATGATGAGTTAGATGAAAATTTAGATATGTTGATTATGAAATGTTAAGACATCGAATTTCAGTTAAATTAGAAGTGAACTTAAGTTGTATGGTGAAAGTAAATGCAAGTGAGAGTGAATGAAATTTAACTTAAGTAATGTTGAATGAAGTTGGAATTAACATTAACAATGAAATAATTAATGAATATGAATTTGAGTTATATAAGGAAATTAAACTTTAGTTGTTAAATGAATTAGCAATCGAATTAATGAATGAATTGAACTAATGAAATAGATTAGTAGATAAAATATGGAATAATGGATGTAAGTGTTAATTCATTAAAAGCCAATGAAACTGGAAATTGAATGAAAGTCAATTAGATATTAAATCAATTGAAATTAAAAGGTTAAATAAAATTGAATGTAAACGAAGTAATTAAGTAAACTAGGTTATGATTGGATAGTTGTTGGATGTTAGTTTGATGATAGTTGTTTGATGGTTGGATTTGTTGTTTTTGATTACATTTGCTATATTGACATACATAGTTGTTGTATTGATATATGTTGTATATTGATATTACTTTCATACATACATGTTTCTCATTAGTTATTGAGTGTTTAGTAGGTGCGGATGGCGTGTGCTTCACATTTGGAGCTCGCTTTCGCGCTATATTAGCCGTATATGCTCGCTAATAATATATAAGGTACATATCTCGGATTATATTCGTACTTTTATATTTTTTCCCTACGGGATGCCCCATCATCGAAGATGAGATGTATATTTATGATATATATATATCTGTTTGTGTGTTGTGATCCTACTAAGATCGAACCATGCAAAGGAGACGCTGGAGAATTTTTTTGAAAATTTAAGGCGTTAGAAAATTTTGAGAAATTGGAAAAAAAAATTGATAACTAAAATTTTGATTTTAATTTATAATTTGAAACGATATAAGATTGTTTTGAAAAGATAATTATGAATGGATTTGAAATCTAATTTGAACGATTTTTTTTGAAAAGTTAATGAATTTTGTGACTTTTTCTTACTTGGTAATTTCGAGGACGAAATTCTTTTAAGTATGGGAGAATGTAAGACCTAGAATTTCAGTCATTTGACATTCGTATATTTAATTGATTTTAAATATTCACAAGTTAATTTTACAAGCCGAATAAATTATATTTTGAATATAATGATTTAATTGGATAATTTAATCGTTAATTTTATATTTGAAGTTGTGTAAATAATTGAAATTTGAATTTAATGTGAATGAAAATGATTTATAAAGTTGAATTAAATTATATTTGAATTATAATGATGTTAGATAACGTTTGAAATTGAATTAAAAGTTAAATTTATGGAAATTGAATATTTTGATATTTAATTAACGAGTGAAGATTGTCATTTTTCATATAGTCTCGAATTTAAATGAAACTAGTTTCATTGGATCCGTAATGTCATATTATTGTAGGATTTCAAATTTCACGTCAATCAGATTTATAGTTTAGTCGTGGCAAGCTAAAACGCATAGAAATTTGTTTAAGTGAATTTTAATTTAAATAGTCGATTCGAAAACCTATCTTTCAAATACGATCGAATTGGCTCCCGATATATATATTCCATTATGTTCGAAATAGAGGTAAAACATTATAAACGCCAGACAACACGTTTCGATTGGAGTTCGAAAAATTTGACGATGAATATTGTCGCGAAATTTTCTATAAAAGGCCAACTTTTTTCACAATTATTGGTTTAGAAACTCTAGCCACCAGTTATATTTTAATGGCTAAAAATATTCGATTCTTTTCCCCTTAATCTCTCTCAATCCATTCACATTCACGAAAAACATTCAACTACAAAGCGATAGAGCTCGTCGAGCTCGACCAATCCATACAGTGATGATGAATTTTGGAGCAACGGATTGACGGCAAATCGAGCTTGAATGCCTGACGTTCGAGCACATTTTTCAAGGCAGGGAAGAGGCCGAGTTGGACTGGTCTTCGGTTGGAGGTGGAGCTCGTGATGCGCGTTCGATTGGTGGTAGCCGATCATCTTCAAATGCATCGAGGAGGGCGCGATAATTCGTGAAATATGGCGGCCAAATGGGTTCTAGTGCATGCAAAAACCTGGAAGCAAAGATTGTGCGGAAGAAGAAAGATAGCAGCGGCCACGATCTAGGGTTGATAAAATCAACGGCTGGGATAAATGAGGTTAAAAATAAAGAAGAATTTGTAAAAATAATTATATATTTAATTCATGTGATGTTTAAAATATCGTAACTTTGTCATACGAAGTCCGTTTTTGACGAAACAAATTTCGTTACGTCCATATTGACGAGCACTACATTTTAGAGCTTGTTGGAGTAGATTGGAGCTAGTGTAAATTTTGGGTAAAATTAAACGCTTGTTTAATTTTTTTCGGACTAAAACACTGCAGCTGCTATTGGGACCAATATGAGTACAACTCACTCTTTCAGACTCACTGATTTTTTATATAAGTGAGAATAAATATTATTTATGCTGTTTAATGATTGTTTGGATGATATATGATATATTATGTATATATTTGGTATTTGGATATATTCCTGCTTATTGGAGCAGATGAGACCCTATACGTTCCCGTGTATGAGCGGATGACCCTTTGTATGCGCGTCTGCCTCGAAGCAGAAATTGTACACATATTCTAATATGTATATTTGTTGCAGGTGACAGGTTGGAGGGATCCAACTGGATTCCTCACCAGTATTGGTTTTATTTATAGATATTTTGATATATGCTGTGATCATGTGTTATATGATGTTTCGATGTCGTGATTGATGTATTTAGTGCTGTTGCAGTATTGGGCCATATTTTGGAAATTTAAAAATGTTAAAGTGATGATTTCCCAATTTAAAAAAGATTTTCAAGTGATTTTGAAAATATACGTTTTATTGAATTTTGAATTATTAAGGTGATTAATTTATCTCAAATAAATAAAGGTTATAATTTTTATGTTATAAAAATTATGATTTTTGTGAAATATAATCAGAATGTGATTTTTGAAATATGAAGTCAACTATTTGCTAAAATAGTTTAAATTGAGATTTTTGATTTATTATAAACAGTTTATATATAATATTTACAAAATTGATATTTTATAAATAAAAATAATGGAATTGTAAAGGAGTTTTTGTAAATGTTAAAATGGAGTTATAAATAGATTTTATAAGTAAATGAGATTTACAGATTTATGAATTGATGAAGTTATAAAAGGAATGAATTTGTAAATAGTTGATTTATAAGTAATTAACTTATAATTTAGATGGAATATAAATGAAATATAAATGGAATTTATTGATAAAGGAATTTTATAAATTGAAGTTTTTGTAAATATAAATGGAATTTATAAACATTGTTTTATAAATCTAAAATCAATGGAATTTGATAAGTTAAATATAGAAGCTTATTAAAGGAATTATATTCACGATTTTGGACAGTGGATTTGTCACGACCCGAAATCCAACGATTGAAAATCGACATCAAATACCTCACTTGTATTCAACTGCCGAAAATTCAAACGTCGAATATCAGTTCGGATGGAGCTTATAACAACATTAGATGAATGTAAACAGCGGAAACAAAATGAATATCATTGATCAACACCACAGATACAACACCAACACAATATTTGGATTACAATCACCAGAGTTTATATACATGATACAACAACTAAGCGATAACAAATTTACCTCAGCATCAAGAGAGTTTCCAACATACTTTGTAACGACCCAGAATTTTTGATAATTAAAATTTGAATATTTAATTAATTTTAAATATTAATAAGTGAATTTATAAGTCAAATAAATTTTTATTTGAATTATTGGATTTAATTGGATTTTTAAATCGATAATTTAATATGTTAAATTATGGAAATAATTGAAAATTGGGTTAAATATGACTGAAAATGATTTGTAAAATTTTATTATATCATATGGAAGTTAGAATGATATTTTAGAACTTTTAAAATCGAATTAAAAGTTAATTTGTGAAAATTGAATATTTTAATATTAAAATCGACTAGTAAAAATAGTCAATTTTTGAACAGTCTCAGAATTGAATGAAACCAGTTTCATTGGATCCGTAATAGTTAGTTATTACCGGATTTCAAATTTCGTGTCAATCGGAGTTACCGTTTGATCGTGGCAGCTCGAAACGCATCGATTTATTTTTAATTTAAATTTGGCGAGCTAAAATAGCCATTTCTCAAAAAGTCTCGGATTTCGACGAAACCAGTTTCATCAGATCCGTAATGTGATATTATTGTAAGGTTTCAAATTTTAAGTCAATTGGATTTACCGTTTGTCCGGTACAAATTAAAACGCCTAGAAAATCGCTTAAATCAGTTTAATTCAAATTGAGCGTTTATAGCCATAACTCGCACATACTTCCGAATTAGCTTCCGAAACCTGTTCCATTGTGTCCGGAACGCGGGATAAACCCTAAGAACGTCAGTTTCGGCGCGTAAATCGGAGTTCGGAATTTCCGGGATGAATAGTGTTCGATTTTCTTCTATAAATAGGCTCATAAATCCAAAAAAAATAAAAAAAGAAGCCCTAACCCTAATCAAAAACTGCAGGCCACCACTTACTACTTCAATGGCCGAAAACTAGCTATCTTCCTCCACCAATCTCTCTTCATCCATTCACTTTCAGCAAATGTCTTCAACTACAACATTGAAGCTCGTCTTGAGTTCTATAAGATCAACGGTGGTGATGTTAAACGGAGCATCGTGGGACGAGCTACAGGGGTGCGTTCGCCGTGCGTTGCACACGAAATTCGAGGCAATTTAGGCGACCGAGCTTCATGCCTTTGGGGCCGAACATGGCTCTTGCGTAGGGGGTCGGAATGGTGGTACTTGATCAAGCTGGAAGCAAGCGTGGAAGATGCAAAATTAAACCCTAGAATCGAGCTTTGGGTTTCATTGATACGGCCTAATACCTGTACATTACGTGAGGAAGGAGATGAAAACATGCGGCTGTGATGGAATGGAGTTGAGATCTATGGCCCAGATTAGTTTAGGTTTATAATTTATTAATTATGTTGTAAATTAGTAAGTTTAAATACGTGTAACTTCATAAATTGATAACTTTTTCATACGAGGTCGAAAACGCGCGAAACCAGTTGCGTTGGAATCGTATGGACGAGCACTACGCGATGGAGTTGTTTGGAGTCGTTTGGAGTTAGTGAGAATTTTGGGTAAAATTAAACGTCCGTTTAATTTTATTCGAAATAAATCGCTAAAACGGAAATAAAATCAAGGTGAGAACTTCTCACTCAATCGAATCAGTTTCGATTTTATTTTAAATAGTTAGATTTAAAATATTTGAATGCATGTTTGAATGTTGATTGTTATCTATTGATTGTTAAAATAGACATTATACGCCGTTAGTAAGCGGATGTTATTTATTAAAAACATATACCGCGAATATTTCATAAACAGTGAAATTGGTATTATATATAATATCAATATATATATATTGGCATATGTATATATTGCAGTTGTTGATTTCCCGTATTTTTTAGCGGATGAGACCCTATTACGCCGTCTATTAAGAGGATAATATTTATTAAAAACATATACCGCGATAATTTCGTATTGGAGCGAAATTGGTATTGTGCTAATGTTTTTGGATGCAGGAAAACAAGTTGGAGGGATCCAACTGGATTCCTCAACAGTATTTATTTGATTTCAGATATTTTGATATTCGTTGATTATCATATACGATATGTGATATTGTTGTTGTCGTGATTGACTATTTGGTGTGTAGCATCATTGGGCCAAATTTGGAATTTTAAAATGATTTCAAAGTGATTTTTGAAAGTATACGTTTATAAAATATTTTTGGAATTGATTCATTTTAAATAAATAAACGTTATAATTTTTAAAGTTATAAAAATTATGATTTTTGAGAAATATAGTTAAAAAACTGTTTTTTGAGAATATGATGCTATTGAGTTTATAAAATAGTTAAATCGAGATATTTTAGAATTATTGTGAAAAGTTTAAATATAGGATTTATGAAATTTAATTATTTTATGAATCAAAATGGTGAAATAATAAAGGAGATTTAAGAAGTTTTAAAAGAATAATATAAATTGAATTATATTAAGAGATTTATAAATGGATATTTATAAATTGAAATATTGAATTATAAAAACGAGTTTTTATAAGTGTTTAAATGAAGTGAAAATGAATTTTGTAATTGAATGAAATTCATAGAATTATAAATGGTGAAGTTATAAATGAAATTTATAAATAGTAAGATTTATAAATTTGGTGAAATTATTTGAAGAATAGATTGGTTAAATAAATGGATCTTATAAGTTATAAGATTTATAAATTGGAAAGTCTTTAAAAAAGAACAATTTTGTAAAATAATCGTTTTATAAGTATTTAACTTATAATATGAACTTTTAGTTTATAATTGAGTTAGAAACTGGAATAGGTTAATATGGGAATTATAAAAAAAAAGAAGTTTTTATAAATAAATAGAAAAGGAATTTATAAACGTTGTTTTATAAATTCGCAAATGACTTATTTTGATAAGTAAATTGTTGAAACCTATAAATGGAGTTATATTCACATTTTTGAATAGTGAATAATCCTTTGAATTAAAATGAATAAAGGGATGAAATTTGTTAACGAAGTATATTCACGTTTTTGAATAGTGAATAAGATGTTAAAGAAAATGTTTAGAATATGATATTTTAAATAGAATTAAAACGATCTAACGATGTTTTAAATGTGTTGAGATTCGAAACCATAGATTTCAACATTAATTGTTGAAATAGACGTTTTCGAGAAATAAAAGGAGATGATGGACTATAACACTGTTGTTATAGTAAATGATTTCCGAAAGGAAATGTTTTGTATAGTATTGGGATTTATATATCTATTTTAAATTCGAATCCCTATACTAGTGGTTTTGGGACGTTGTAACGATGTTTTACGCAACATTCGTTTTGGCCCAAATAAATATGTTTAAGAGAATGATTTCCTTAAAGAATGAAATATATACTTAATTTCGATTTAAGTATATTGAATATTTTCCAAGTGTTGAAAATAAATAGAATTTGTGAATTACTTATGAATAAATAAGTATGGAAATGTTTTTCCAATGTGAAATGAAACGTTTAGAGAATTTATCTTTTTTGAAGATAAATTGAAAATGAATAATTGAAACCGAATATTCATTGATATTTTGGAATTATAAATTCACTAAGGAATTTATAAAGGAAGTGGAATTTGTTTAAAAATAAATATTGATTTATTTTTGAAGTTTTGAATTTATATATCTAGTGAAGATATTTTGGAAAATAAATAATTTGGAAAATTATTTGGAAACTGGTGATGTGTGCATATCCAGTGATAGTTCAATAACCGACTATCAATATTTCCCTTTGAATGGGTATTTGATGTGAATTGTTTGAATGTGAATGTCACACTTATTTTTGAATAAGCGCTCACTATTCGGGTTAACCGGAAAAGGACCATGGGGTCGTATAACCCATTCCGAATATGTGATACGTCGTTGTGAATTGCATTGAAGATCGGTGTTGAAGACCCGGTATTTGCGAGAGCGATAGGATGACCTGTCGATTGTCTCTGCACTGAGTTGCAGCGGTATAGAGACTCCCTAAGTGATGGGAAATCCGATCAGGATTGTGAATATCCGGATTGCAAGGACTTCTTTGTAAGTGCCTTCGGTTTTGTTCGATCCCGGAACAGACTTGTATGGATTGTATGTCTGACATTACAAGTTGAGATATAAAGCCGATTTCTTTCAAATATATTTCTGTTGGTGGCGAAGAATTTATTCTTTTAGCTTAACACCCTTCTCTGAGACGTACAAGCTCAGAGGTTATATAGTTGAAGTTATCAGCGATATATTCCCAATTTGGTAATGTGATATGCTGAGTGATGCTGAAATGATCATTGTGTTGATTATTTGTGATAGGATCGTTTATTTGATCGTCTATCCTTGTGATCATTGTGTTGATCATTTGTTGACCCAAAGCATGGCTTTTGTATAAAGTATGTTTTTGTGGACGTGACTTCGTCGAGCCTCACACCCCGGAAATGGTCAAAACAGGAAAGATGCGGCAAGGTTATGAGGGGTAGCACCCTTTAGGGTATGTACATTTCCTTCTGGATAGAGGTGGTATCATGGTATGGAGCCCAGATATTTAACCTATGTGGTTACTACGAATTTATTACTTTGTGGTTGTTGGTTTTCGGGATCCCGTGAGAAAGGTCGTTTACGATCGGGGAATGGCGTGCTCGTGTCAGTAGTTACCCAGTTAGGGGTAACCCGGCCTTGTGTTGGCAGAGTTCCGGTTTGGTTCTCGGGAATGTCTTTCCAGAGGCATTCTCATGTGGCAATGGGAAGTTCCTTGGCCTGACCATTTGTTGGAAATCCAAAGAAACAATACGAAACTTGTACGGTATTAGTTGTAGAACCTGCTATTCACTTATGGTGGTCACCACTGTTTGGATAGTAGCTATAGTAGGCGTACGATAATGGTCGTATGTTGGCTAAGATTTATATTCTACTTTCAAAATAATTTTCCCTACACTATGCACTAGTAATAATATCAAATGTTATTTTAAATGCGTATCAAGCATCTTTGACTATCATAAGGAGAAATCTCCTCCGATTCTACGTTTGCATTGTGTGTGCGTGCGGGAGGCCTTATGGTAGTCTCATTTTTAAAAGCATTGCGAATTGATTAAAAATATTCCTCTATTTTGATTTCAAAGATAAATAAACTGTTTTGAGTTCTCACACCAGTCTTGTTAAGCTATTAGGCTATGTGATGGGGGGTTCTCGCTTCGCGGTTAGGTGGCGAACGGGAGACTCTTACTCCCACACATCCTCTTTTAGGGGGTTGGTTAGGTGTAACCTGAGACAGTCGAGAGGCTGGCCGTAAAAGCAAGTTTGGGATACCAGTTGTTGCCACGGTGGGGCTGGGATGGTTGAAAAGCCTACCGGTTGTGACTGCTGTCGATGGTTGAAAAGCCTAGATCTGACAATGTGGTATCAGAGCTTATGGTTAAGCGACAACCATGGTTCTGTTGGGTATAATTCATTAGAGATAGAGTCAGCAGTACTCTAGATTGAGTTTGAGTGTAATAATAGATATGAGTGCGTATTTGTTAGTGAATATGAAATTGTTTTATATTGTGATGATTGGTTTGTTGAGTGGCATATGAACCTTCGTCAGCACGGTATGTACAACTATGCCGAAGGGGTTTCTAAACACTTGAATAGAACAATTCGGCACAGTATTGTTTTAAATTGGGTAAATGAAATAATTTTACCTTGAGTATATTTTATATATAAAGAAATAATTTTTCAGAATTATTAAAGTGTATATAAGTTGATTGTTTAGTTGTTTGAATAACCTAAATAAAAGAATAATTGTATAAGTAAAAAGAATTATAAGAATTGAATTATAATTAAAGTGATTTACAATTGTGAAATAAACTTATATATAAGAAGTGAAACTATATGGATATATTTATGAATATGAGTTGTGAATAAAAGTGAATTTAAAGTTAAATGGAATATAACTTAAGAGATGTTGAATGAAGTGATATTGATATCAAAGTAAAATGAATAAAGTTAAGTGATAGATATGAACTTAAGTTATGTAAATGAAATTCAACTTTTGTAATTGATATACATTGATTGATTATATGGTTGTTAGTTGATTGTATATAATTCATTAAGTATTAATGAAAGTGAATTAGTGAAACTTAAAGCTATGTAATTGAATTCAAATTGGAAGTTAATAAATTTGAATAGGATTGAATTTGATTTGGAAGTGGACCAACTTGAATATGAATTAGTGAATATAAACTAATTGAAAATGAATTTTAGTAAACCCAATGTAAATGAATCAAATGTGATAAATTGAAAACCAATTCATTAAATATTAATGAAAATATGAATGAATATATATTGGTTATAAATTGTTGGATGATAGTTGGTTGATGGTTGAATATATTGCTTTTATTACATTTGATATGTTGACATGTATAGTTAGTATGTTGCTATATGTTGTATATCGATATTATTTTCATATATGCATGATTCTCATGTTGTTTGTTGAGTAATTAGTAGGTGCGGATCGCGTTTGCTTCGCATTTGGAGCTCGCTTTTGCGCTATATTAGCCGTATATGCTTGCTAATAAAATATAAGGTACATATCTCGGATTAAATATCGTACTTTTACACTTTTTTCCCTTCGGGATGCCTCATTACTTGATGAGATGTATATTTGTGATATATATACTGTCATTTTTTTTTCGGATCGAGCCGCGCAAAGGAGACTATGGCGAATTTTTCCGAAAATTTAAGGCGTTAGAAAAAATTTGAGAAAATTGGGAAAATTTTAAAAACTTTAAACTTTGATTTGAAGTTGAAAGTTAAACAATAGTAGTTGTTTTTGAAAAGAAAACTAAGTATGATTTGAAAAATTAGTAAAGTTATTGTAAGAAATTTAACTATGAATTTTGGGAAAATTAATAAATTCTATAACTTTCTTACTTAATAATTTCGAGGACGAAATTCTTTTAAGTGGGGAAGATTGTAACGACCCAGAATTTTTGATAATTAAAATTTGAATATTTAATTAATTTTAAATATTAATAAGTGAATTTATAAGTCAAATAAATTTTTATTTGAATTATTGGATTTAATTGGATTTTTAAATCGATAATTTAATATGTTAAATTATGGAAATAATTGAAAATTGGGTTAAATATGATTGAAAATGATTTGTAAAATTTTATTATATCATATGGAAGTTAGAATGATATTTTAGAACTTTTAAAATCGAATTAAAAGTTAATTTGTGAAAATTGAATATTTTAATATTAAAATCGACTAGTAAAAATAGTCAATTTTTGAACAGTCTCAGAATTGAATGAAACCAGTTTCATTGGATCCGTAATAGTTAGTTATTACCGGATTTCAAATTTCGTGTCAATCGGAGTTACCGTTTGATCGTGGCAGCTCGAAACGCATCGATTTATTTTTAATTTAAATTTGGCGAGCTAAAATAGCCATTTTTCAAAAAGTCTCGGATTTTGACGAAACCAGTTTCATCGGATCCGTAATGTGATATTATTGTAAGGTTTCAAATTTCAAGTCAATTGGATTTACCGTTTGTCCGGTACAAATTAAAACGCCTAGAAAATCGCTTAAATCGGTTTAATTCAAATTGAGCGTTTATAGCCATAACTCGCACATACTTCCGAATTAGCTTCCGAAACCTGTTCCATTGTGTCCGGAACGCGGGATAAACCCTAAGAAAGTAAGTTTCGGCGCGTAAATCGGAGTTCGGAATTTCCGGGATGAATAGTGTTCGATTTTCTTCTATAAATAGGCTCATAAATCCAAAAAAAATAAAAAAAGAAACCCTAACCCTAATCAAAAACTGCAGGCCGCCACTTACTACTTCAATGGCCGAAAACTAGCTATCTTCCTCCACCAATCTCTCTTCATCCATTCACTTTCAGCAAATGTCTTCAACTACAACATTGAAGCTCGTCTTGAGTTCTATAAGATCAACGGTGGTGATGTTAAACGGAGCATCGTGGGACGAGCTACATGGGTGCGTTCGCCGTGCGTTGCGCACGAAATTCGAGGCAATTTAGGCGACCGAGCTTCATGCCTTTGGGGCCGAACATGGCTCTTGCGTAGGGGGTCGGAATGGTGTTACTTGATCAAGCTGGAAGCAAGCGTGGAAGATGCAAAATTAAACCCTAGAATCGAGCTTTGGGTTTCATTGATACGGCCTAATACCTGTACATTACGTGAGGAAGGAGATGAAAACATGCGGCTGTGATGGAATGGAGTTGAGATCTATGGCCCAGATTAGTTTAGGTTTATAATTTATTAATTATGTTGTAAATTAGTAAGTTTAAATACGTGTAACTTCATAAATTGATAACTTTTTCATACGAGGTCGAAAACGCGCGAAACCAGTTGCGTTGGAATCGTATGGACGAGCACTACGTGATGGAGTTGTTTGGAGTCGTTTGGAGTTAGTGAGAATTTTGGGTAAAATTAAACGTCCGTTTAATTTTATTCGAAATAAATCGCTAAAACGGAAATAAAATCAAGGTGAGAACTTCTCACTCAATCGAATCAGTTTCGATTTTATTTTAAATAGTTAGATTTAAAATATTTGAATGCATGTTTGAATGTTGATTGTTATCTATTGATTGTTAAAATAGACATTATACGCCGTTAGTAAGCGGATGTTATTTATTAAAAACATATACCGCGAATATTTCATAAACAGTGAAATTGGTATTATATATAATATCAATATATATATATTGGCATATGTATATATTGTAGTTGTTGATTTTCCGTATTTTTTAGCGGATGAGACCCTATTACGCCGTCTATTAAGCGGATAATATTTATTAAAAACATATACCGCGATAATTTCGTATTGGAGCGAAATTGGTATTGTGCTAATGTTTTTGGATGCAGGAAAACAGGTTGGAGGGATCCAACTGGATTCCTCAACAGTATTTATTTGATTTCAGATATTTTGATATTCGTTGATTATCATATACGATATGTGATATTGTTGTTGTCGTGATTGACTATTTGGTGTGTAGCATCATTGGGCCAAATTTGGAATTTTAAAATGATTTCAAAGTGATTTTTGAAAGTATACGTTTATAAAATATTTTTGGAATTGATTCATTTTAAATAAATAAACGTTATAATTTTTAAAGTTATAAAAATTATGATTTTTGAGAAATATAGTTAAAAAACTGATTTTTGAGAATATGATGCTATTGAGTTTATAAAATAGTTAAATCGAGATATTTTAGAATTATTGTGAAAAGTTTAAATATAGGATTTATGAAATTTAATTATTTTATGAATCAAAATGGTGAAATAATAAAGGAGATTTAAGAAGTTTTAAAAGAATAATATAAATTGAATTATATTAAGAGATTTATAAATGGATATTTATAAATTGAAATATTGAATTATAAAAACGAGTTTTTATAAGTGTTTAAATGAAGTGAAAATGAATTTTGTAATTGAATGAAATTCATAGAATTATAAATGGTGAAGTTATAAATGAAATTTATAAATAGTAAGATTTATAAATTTGGTGAAATTATTTGAAGAATAGATTGGTTAAATAAATGGATCTTATAAGTTATAAGATTTATAAATTGGAAAGTCTTTAAAAAAGAACAATTTTGTAAAATAATCGTTTTATAAGTATTTAACTTATAATATGAACTTTTAGTTTATAATTGAGTTAGAAACTGGAATAGGTTAATATGGGAATTATAAAAAAAAGAAGTTTTTATAAATAAATAGAAAAGGAATTTATAAACGTTGTTTTATAAATTCGCAAATGACTTATTTTGATAAGTAAATTGTTGAAACCTATAAATGGAGTTATATTCACATTTTTGAATAGTGAATAATCCTTTGAATTAAAATGAATAAAAGGATGAAATTTGTTAACGAAGTATATTCACGTTTTTGAATAGTGAATAAGATGTTAAAGAAAATGTTTAGAATGTGATATTTTAAATAGAATTAAAACGGTCTAACGATGTTTTAAATGTGTTGAGATTCGAAACCATAGATTTCAACATTAATTGTTGAAATAGACGTTTTCGAGAAATAAAAGGAGATGATGGACTATAACACTATTGTTATAGTAAATGATTTCCGAAAGGAAATGTTTTGTATAGTATTGGGATTTATATATCTATTTTAAATTCGAATCCCTATACTAGTGGTTTTGGGACGTTGTAACGATGTTTTACGCAACATTCGTTTTGGCCCAAATAAATATGTTTAAGAGAATGATTTCCTTAAAGAATGAAATATATACTTAATTTCGATTTAAGTATATTGAATATTTTCCAAGTGTTGAAAATAAATAGAATTTGTGAATTACTTATGAATAAATAAGTATGGAAATGTTTTTCCAATGTGAAATGAAACGTTTAGAGAATTTATCTTTTTTGAAGATAAATTGAAAATGAATAATTGAAACCGAATATTCATTGATATTTTGGAATTATAAATTCACTAAGGAATTTATAAAGGAAGTGGAATTTGTTTAAAAATAAATATTGATTTATTTTTGAAGTTTTGAATTTATATATCTAGTGAAGATATTTTGGAAAATAAATAATTTGGAAAATTATTTGGAAACTGGTGATGTGTGCATATCCAGTGATAGTTCAATAACCGACTATCAATATTTCCCTTTGAATGGGTATTTGATGTGAATTGTTTGAATGTGAATGTCACACTTATTTTTGAATAAGCGCTCACTATTCGGGTTAACCGGAAAAGGACCATGGGGTCGTATAACCCATTCCGAATATGTGATACGTCGTTGTGAATTGCATTGAAGATCGGTGTTGAAGACCCGGTATTTGCGAGAGCGATAGGATGACCTGTCGATTGTCTCTGCACTGAGTTGCAGCGGTATAGAGACTCCCTAAGTGATGGGAAATCCGATCTGGATTGTGAATATCCGGATTGCAAGGACTTCTTTGTAAGTGCCTTCGGTTTTGTTCGATCCCGGAACAGACTTGTATGGATTGTATGTCTGACATTACAAGTTGAGATATAAAGCCGATTTCTTTCAAATATATTTCTGTTGGTGGCGGAGAATTTATTCTTTTAGCTTAACACCCTTCTCTGAGACGTACAAGCTCAGAGGTTATATAGTTGAAGTTATCAGCGATATATTCCCAATTTGGTAATGTGATATGCTGAGTGATGCTGAAATGATCATTGTGTTGATTATTTGTGATAGGATCGTTTATTTGATCGTCTATCCTTGTGATCATTGTGTTGATCATTTGTTGACCCAAAGCATGGCTTTTGTATAAAGTATGTTTTTGTGGACGTGACTTCGTCGAGCCTCACACCCCGGAAATGGTCAAAACAGGAAAGATGCGGCAAGGTTATGAGGGGTAGCACCCTTTAGGGTATGTACATTTCCTTCTGGATAGAGGTGGTATCATGGTATGGAGCCCAGATATTTAACCTATGTGGTTACTACGAATTTATTACTTTGTGGTTGTTGGTTTTCGGGATCCCGTGAGAAAGGTCATTTACGATCGGGGAATGGCGTGCTCGTGTCAGTAGTTACCCAGTTAGGGGTAACCCGGCCTTGTGTTGGCAGAGTTCCGGTTTGGTTCTCGGGGATGTCTTTCCAGAAGCATTCTCATGTGGCAATGGGAAGTTCCTTGGCCTGACCATTTGTTGGAAATCCAAAGAAACAATACGAAACTTGTACGGTATTAGTTGTAGAACCTGCTATTCACTTATGGTGGTCACCACTGTTTGGATAGTAGCTATAGTAGGCATACGATAATGGTCGTATGTTGGCTAAGATTTATATTCTACTTTCAAAACAATTTTCCCTACACTATGCACTAGTAATAATATCAAATGTTATTTTAAATGCGTATCAAGCATCTTTGACTATCATAAGGAGAAATCTCCTCCGATTCTGCGTTTGCATTGTGTGTGTGTGCGGGAGGCCTTATGGTAGTCTCATTTTTAAAAGCATTGCGAATTGATTAAAAATATTCCTCTATTTTGATTTCAAAGATAAATAAACTGTTTTGAGTTCTTACACCAGTCACATGACTGACTTGGAGTTTATTGTTTTCCTTCCTAAACTCTGGGTGCCCACCAATTTCCTCACGGGCAGTCAAGAGTAAGGTTTATCAGGATATTCTGGATATTCTGGATTTGCTGGAGGCAAGCTGGATGGCATGGCGTATTACTAGTTATATAGTATTTCTTTTTCCGCTGCACTGTTGTTGTTGTTTGATGTTGTACGCTCTGATGATATGATGTAATGAAATGTAATGTAATAACTGATATAGTTCTTTGTTTAAAGATTATTCATTTATTATTATATGTTGTTCCGCTGCGAATTGTGAGATTCTGTTGTTGTTCTGTTGTTTTTCTGTTCCGTCCTATTTTCTTCTGTTTTTCTTCTTCTTCTATTCTCTTTTCTTTCTATTTTAAAATTATGTTCTATTTTCTACTCTTCTCTATCCTCGTTCTATTCTATTTTAAAATGTTATATCTTCTTTTCTGTTTTCTATTCTCCCTAATTTCTATGTTCTTTTCCCTCCATCTTCTACCTTATCTATTATCTTCTCTATCTTCTACCTTTTTCTCTCTTTTTCTTTTCTTAAATTTTCTTAAAAACCCTCAGTGTTCGGTTTTCCGTCGTTCGATTCCTCGGCAGTCGATAAAGTGAGTGTCGATGTTGAATTTTCGGAAGACGAAGAATCGGGTCCTGACATACTTCAACTTGAGAAGATCCTCCAAAAATTCCAAACACTTCAAAAGATTTTCAAGGCCAAAAGCCTCCAAAAGGCTTCAAAAGATTCCAAGCTACTCCAAAACACGGATAACCTGCTTCTAGGCTGCCCGTGTGAAAATTATGGGAACCCAGAGTTTAGGAAGGGAACAATAAACTCTGGGTCAGTCATGGGACTGATATGAGTAAAAAAACAGTTGTTTGAAACAAAAATAGTTTATAAAAGAAATTCGTTCATGATTTTGGAAAATCAAAATTACCATAAGACATCCCGCCACACACACAATGCAATCGCAGAATTGGAGGAGATTTCTTCTTATGATAGTCAAATATGCGTGATACGAGAAAATTCTTTGATATTATTACTAGTGCATAGTGTAGAAAACATTTTCAAAAGTATAATAATAATCTTAGAAAACATACAACCATTATTGTATGCCTACTATGGCTACCATCTAAACAGTGGTGACCACCATATGTAAATGGCAGGTTATACAACTAAAACCGTACTGGGTTCGTATTGGTGATTGGATTTCCAATAAATGGTCAGGCTAAGGAACTTCCTTAAAAATGGAACGCCTAAGGAGGGACGCCCCAAAGAACCAAACTGGTTCCTTATCAACACAAGGCCGGGTTACCTCTGTAACTAGGTAACACCTACAAGTAAGCCATCCCCGGTCATTACCGACCTTTATCACGGGATTCATCAATAAATAGCAACAACCACAGATAAATATCAGGGCTCCATACCATGATATCACCTCTTATCCAGAAGAAAATGGACATATGTGTAACGCCCGGACCCTATACCCATGCCAACCAAGAGCAATACTAAGTATTACTGTCGGAAAGCACGGAGAATGAGACTCGATAGGGCTAAATTTTGTACTCATTCCCTTGAACTAACACTGGCACGAGAATTTTTTTTTTCTTTTTTTTCTACTTACCATTCGTGCGCAGTATTGGTTCAAAGCAATGGTACAAGATAAAAAATTTCTAGGTTACATAGTATAGAATATAATAGAATGTACAGTTCAGCACAACAACAGCATAACGCATAATACATATCATAATAATAATGTCCACAATACATAGTCCATAGTACATATCACTTCCGAAATACATAATAACATACATACCATATTACATATATTAACCACTCCTAAGATCAAGCTGTAAAGTCCAAAACCCCAAAACGTGAAAAATAATATGAGTGCTGCTACAGTCCACGCAACCTAACCTGCAACCACAATCCTCAGACTGACCCGAGGATTATAAAACAAATCACACGGGTCAGACTATTACTAGTGTGAGTGAAGTAAGATCTATGATCAATACTTGTCTCAACCAACAAAAAGAAAGCGTCGCATGTATAAACCAACATGAGGCATATATGTATGTGAGAACCAACATGCAAATTTGGTTTCATAAACAATTCCCTTAATCAAATAATGATTTTAGGCCAAACATATCGTATGTAATCCAATACGATACCAACCCAATTATCATTTGTAACACAAAGAATAAGTTCATACACACATTCTCCAAAGATACTGGGTTTTCAAAATTAACTTTAATACTTTCCAAAAATCATAAAGTAAAGAAAATTGCATTACAGGAATTATGGGATAAATATAACATGACTCATAAAATATACCAAATAAACAGACGCTAGTATTGTAAAATCACAGTGGTAAAGCTCAAGCGCGCGCGGAGACATTAACCCCGTAACCTACTCATAACGCCATAATACACCTGGCGATCAACCCAGGATAACCAAGATGGTCTAAGGCAAAGGCCGTATGCTACCCGTTCACGGATCTACACATGGGACCCCCACGCCTCCATCCATCATAGTCCGTGACCCGCCGATCGGAGATCCCAATCAAAAATAAGATTAGCCCTATGTAGCAGACCGTTTACCTTTGGTGGTAAAAGGGCATGTGATATACCACCGATTCAGGTAGCGACCCTAAATCAGGTCGGCCAAGATGGAGTTTTGGCTCATTGGTACAACAGAGTCCAATCTATCCCGACCCAAAAATCAAAGTGTTTGAAATTTCAGAACACTTCTAAAAAAATCAACGTGACAACATCTTCCAATAAAACCTTTGATAAACCCAGTATAATATTCAAAAGCAAATAAAATCTAGCAAAACAATTATGCGTATAAAAGAAATAATTACATCTCTGTTTCGCATTAACGCACAAGTACTAGACCTGTCAAAATTTGACCCAACCCATTAACCCAACCCATTTACCCTACTTATAAATGGGTTGGGTCAACCCATTTATGAATATCATAAAATGGGTTATGGGTTGGGTTGACCCATTTTTAAAAGGGTTGTAAATGGGTAACCCATTTACCCATTTATTAAAATATTAAATTTTAATATAAATTTAAAAATAAGAATTTTGAATATGCATTATAATTTTTCATGAAGACTGACAGTTGTACTTAGAAATAACAGGCTACCACATCTCCATATTTAAATCCACCTAGTGCAGAAGCCGCTATTTTTTTGCTCGGACTGCAATAACTCCTTCGTTCTCATTCTGAATCAGACGAGACTTCGACCGATCAACTCCCACTTAAATTACGGACAGTATGTAATACTCGGATACTTGATCGTGTGAACGCACACTGTAGTTCTCCAAGGGGACTGACAGTTGTACTAAGAAAATAACAGGCTACCACACCTACATATTGAACTCCGCCTAGTGCAGAAGCCGCTATTTTTTTTGTTCGGACTGCAATAACTCCTTCGTTCTAACTTGGAATCAGGCGAGACTTCGACCGATCAACTCCCACCTAAATTATGGACAGTATGGAACACTCGGATACTTCATCGTGTGAACGTACACTGTCGTTCTCCAAGGAAACCGACAATTGTACTTAGAAAATAATAAGCCACCCCATCCCCATATTTGAATTTTGATGAAAATTAGAATTAAAATTTTAAATTTTTGTCGGATCACAAAGCATAAAACTTGAAATTAGAATTATTTTATATTTATTTGTTTTTTATTAGTCAAATTAAATTATCTTTAAATGGGTTAGATGGGTAACCCGCTTATTAAGTGGGTTGGGTCATAAATGGGTTGGGTCATAAATGAGTGAAAGAGAATGGGTCGGAAATGGGTTGGGTCGAGTTCGACCCAACCCATTTTGACCCAACCCAACCCATTTGACTGGCATGACAAGTACCCCATAATACTTGTGTATCAAGGCAAAACACAGAAACCTATTTTATTGGATTAAAATTATTAAAAAAATTCGTTAAGTTAGAAAAAATTGATAACAATTAATTTAATTAAAAAGGCAAGCTTTTGTATTCAAAAAAAAGTAATCAAAATTCCAAATAAAATGTTCTGTTTTCGTACACAATTTTATCAAGGATTATAATAATAAGTAATATAAAAATAAATTATGATGAATCTTTTAAAATTTCATTATTCTTCTTTGAAAGCTTTTCTTTAAATAAACTTATTCTCAAATCATGAATATATAATCACCTTCAAATTCAACATTACTTTCAAAAAGAATCACTGAATTTCATATAGAACCCACCTCAATCTGTAATTCATAATAAATAAAATAAATATCGTAAAATTCTAAATTTTTAATATGTTGTTCATAACTCATTTATAAATCAACAGTAAAAATTTCATACAAAAATATGACAATTTGATGGCTTAAATCATAGTATTACAGCAGGTGTTTTTAGACAGACCTTAGTGCGAAAATCTGCACTTATACACCTCTGTAAATGATTGATTCAACCTATCAAATCTCATTATTTTTCAATGAAATTTTTACAGACTATTCTAATATGAGTTGTAAACAACATATTTAAATTTCAGAATTTTATAAATTTTTCTCTATTTGTATGAATTTCGTATTGACAGCCACTGCTGTTACAAAATCTGGGCAAATATAGCATTGTAAATAATTGATTTCACCAATCAAAACACAATATTAATCTGTGAAATTTTCAGAGCATATGCGCATACATGTAGAAAATAACATATCAAAATTTCAGAAATTTATGATTTTTTTTCCTTTTATGTTAAATTTCTTTTAACATTGTTACATTCGTTTGAAGCATTTCAACATACAGTTAGTGTGCATTAGCAACTATGTTATGTATTAATGCTTAATTTTTTTCCATTGTGGCAATCATATACCAATTCCATTCCAAATCGTGCTATACCAAATTACAAATTCAATCCTAACAACACTTCAATTAACATTATATGATGTAGAAGGAGCCAAAAAGCAATAATCTACAAAGAATCATTCTTTAGATTTACATGCAAAAACTAAATCAGTAAATTGAAAAATGGAATTAAAACTTCACCCACCTAAATCTCCAAAAAGCAATCCTCTAGCTCTAGGTCAGTTAGCCTTTCATTGATTGCCTTTCATCTTTCAATTGTCGTAGAATTGAGAATCTTTTCTTTTAACCTTTGATTGCAATGAAAGATTTGAGTTTGAGTAAGAGGATTTTGTGTTTAGGTTTTCTGTTTCTGATTTCTGAGTAAAAGTGTTGTTCTGTACGTACAGTAAAAAAAAGAAAGGAGAAGGAAATGGGCTGAGTATTATAATTGAGGCCCCTTTCTAGAATTCTCTTTGAAAATATCTTTTTTTTTCCTTCTATTTTTAATCTTTTCCTTTTTAATACAATATATTCTTTTTATTTTATTCTTGTTCTAGAAATTTCTTTTGCTTAACATTATTTTATTCAATTTCTAGATTCTTCCAACATAACATTATAAAAAAATGATATTATTATTTATTATTATTATTTTATTATTATATTTATAATTTGTAAATTAGTATGAAAATTTCTCCTTTTTTTTCAATGCATAACATGAGAATTAACATAAAACTTTATTTTATTTAAGCTTCTCCTCACTTTATTTTTTCCTTTTAAACTTTTTAAGTAACAACAACTCCTCTACTCTTTTTTTGAATTCGTTAAATAGAATTTCCTTGTTAAAATAAAAGATACAATTCATTACATTCAATATACATAACAAATAAGTTATTGATCATTCATTTCCCTCTTATCCACTTTAATATTTTATTTAAATTTTCAAAAAAAATATTTATTTATTTATTTACTTTATCATTATTAACAAATAAATTATAATTTTTTTTAAACTTTTCCTTTCTTTTTCTTCCTGTTATTCTTAATTGTAAATCCACATAAAAAAATTCTCATCTAAACTTTTCATACATAATACATATTTTATCTAATGTAATTAGTTATCATTCTTTCATAAAAAAACATATCATTCTCAATGTTTAACTTTTCAAATAGTTAGGGTTAATAAAATGGTTCATCTATTAAAATAAATCACACTACCACTAAAAAGACAAAATTTATAACTCCATATAAAAGTAAATGAATTTGTTACCATTTATTTTCCTCTCAACCCCATTAATATTAAATATCCATTTTATTTTCTTCTGTTTTCATTTATTTGTCATTTCATCATCTTTTTCCATAAATATTTAATTGTTTGTTATTATTAACAGATTACTTATCAACTTATTAGTTTATTCCCAATTTAGTATCCCTAAAAATCGGGTTGTTACAGACTTCCCTCTTACAAAAATTGCGTCCTCGCAATTTCTACGTAAGGGAGATATCAGCACTAGGAGCAGCATTAGGAGCGGGTGCTGCCTGAGGCATGATCCGCATCAACTCTAACCACTGCTCCATAGTCAAACAGGGATGCCTTCCAGCCATCTTTCTCACTACTCTGCTTAGTGAGAAATGTTGTTAAGATGGAATTAAATTAATTCCCATACTAAAAAGATCAAATATTTGGGGTTTTGGTTTAGGCATGTATGACTATTATTATATTATGGAAGTGATACTTATGGTATATAGACATGTACAATGCTTCTATTGCTTTGTGCTAACTTATTCTAAATATATTCCATACTATTGTTAACCTGGGCTCTGATACCAAAAATGTAACGCCCGGACCCTATACCCATGCCAACCAAGAGCAATACTAAGTATTACCGTCAGAAAGCACGAAGAATAGGACTCGATAGGGCTAAATGTTGTACTCATTCCCTTGAACTAACACTGGCACGAGAATTTTTTTTCTTTTTTTCTACTTATCATTCGTGCGCAGTATTGGTTCAAAGCAATGGTACAAGATAAAAAATTTCCAGGTTACATAGTATAGATTATAATATAATGTACAGTTCAGCACAACAACAGCATAACGCATAATACATATCATAATAATAATGTCCACAATACATAGTCCATAGTACATATCACTTCCGAAATACATAATAAAATACATACCATATTACATATATTAACCACTCCTAAGTTCAAGCTGTAAAGTCCAAAACCCCAAAATGTGGAAAATAATATGAGTGCTGCTACAGTCCACGCAAGCTAACCTGCAACCACAATCCTTAGACTGACCCGAGGATTATAAAACAAATCATATGGGTCAGACTATTACTAGTGTGAGTGAAGTAAGATCTATGATCAATACTTGTCTCAACCAACAAAAAGAAAGCGCCGCATGTATAGACCAACATGAGGCATATATGTGTGTAAGAACCAACATGCAAATTTGGTTTCATAAACAATTCCCTTGGTCAAATAATGATTTTAGGCCAAACATATCGTATGTAATCCAATACGATACCAACCCAATTATCATTTGCAACACAAAGAATAAGTTCATACACACATTCTCCAAAGATACTGGGTTTTCAAAATCAACTTTAATACTTCCCAAAAATCATAAAGTAAAGAAAATTGCATTATGGGAATTATGGGATAAATATAACATGACTCATAAAATATACCAAATAAACAGACGCTAGTATTGTAAAATCACAGTGGTAGAGCTCATGCGCGCGCGGAGACATCAACCCCGTAACCTACTCATAACGCCATAATACACCTGGCGATCAACCCAGGATAACCAATACGATCTAAGGCAAAGGCCGTATGCTACCCGTTCACGGATCTACACGTGGGACCCCCACGTCTCCATCCATCATAGTCCGTGACCCGCCGATCAGAGATCCCGATCAAAAATAAGATTATCCCTATATAGCAGACCGTTGACCTTTGGTGGTAAAAGGGCATGTGATATACCCCCGATTCAGGTAGCGATCCTGAATCAGGTCGACCAAGGTGGAGTTTTGGCGTATTGGTACAACAAAGTCCAATTTATCCCGACCCAAAAATCAAAGTGTTTGAAATTTCAAAACACATCTAAAAAAATCAATGGCGACAACATCTTCCAATAAACCCTTTGATAAACCCAGTATAATATTCAAAAGCAAATAAAATTTAGCAAAACAATTATGCGTATAAAAGAAATAATTACATCTCCGTTTCGCATTAACGCACAAGTACCCCATAATACTTGTGTATCAAGGCATAACATAGAAACCTATTTTATTGGATTAAAATTATTAAAAAAATTCGTTAAGTTAGAAAAAATTGATAACAATTAATTTAATTAAAAAGGCAAGCTTTAGTATTCAAAAAAAGTAATCAAAATTCCAAATAAAATGTTCTACTTTCGTACACAATTTTATCAAGGATTATAATAATAAGTAATATAAAAATAAATTATGATGAATCTTTTAAAATTTCATCATTCTTCTTTGAAAGCTTTTCTTTAAATAAACTTATTTTCAAATCACGAATATATAATCACCTTCAAATTCAACATTACTTTCAAAAAGAATCACTGAATTTCATATAGAACCCACCTCAGTCTGTAATTCATAATAAATAAAATAAATTTCGTAAAATTATAAATTTTTAATATGTTGTTCATAACTCATTTATAAATCATTAGTAAAAATTTCATACAAAAATATGATCATTTGATGGGTTAAATCATAGTATTACAGCAGGTGTTTTTAGACAGACCTTAGTGCGAAAATCTGCACTTATACACCTCTGTAAACGATTGATTCAACCTATCAAATCTCATTACTTTTCAATGAAATTTTTACAGACTATTTTAATATGAGTTGTAACAACAAATTTAAATTTCAGAATTTTATAAATTTTTCTCTAATTGTTATGAATTTCGTATTGACAGCCACTGCTGTTACAAAATCTGGGCAAATATAGCATTGTAAATAATTGATTTCACCAATCAAAACACAATATTATTCAGTGAAATTTTCCGAGCATATGCGCACACATGTAGAAAATAACATATCAAAATTTCAGAAATTTATGATTTTTTTTCCTTCTTTGTTAAATTTCTTTTAACGTTGTTACATTCGTTTGAAGCATTTCAACATACAGTTAGTGTGCATTAGCAACTATGTTATGTATTAAAGCTTAATTATTTTTTTTCCATTGTAGCAATCATATACCAATTCCATTCCAAATCATACTATACCAAAATCCAAATTCAATTCTAACAACACTTCAATTAACATTATATGATATAGAAGGAGCCAAAAAGCAATAATCTACAAAGAATCATTCTTTAGATTTACATGCAAAAACTAAATTAGTAAATTAAAAAATGGAATTAAAACTTCACTCACCTAAATCTCCAAAAAGCAATCATCAAGCTCTAGGTCAGTTAGCCTTTTATTGATTGCCTCTCGCCTTTCAATTGTCTTAGAATTGAGAATCTTTTCTTTTAACCTTTGATTGCAATGAAAGATTTGAGTTTGAGTGAGAGGATTTTGTGTTTAGGTTTTCTGTTTCTGATTTTTGAGTAAAAGTGTTGTTCTGTACGTACAGTAAAAAAAAAGAGAAGGAAATGGGCTGAGTATTATAATTGAGGCCCCTTTCTAGAATTCTCTTTGAAAATATCTTTTTTCTTCTTCTATTTTTAATCTTTTCCTTTTTAATACAATATATTCTTTTTATTTTATTCTTGTTCTAGAAATTTCTTTTGCTTAACATTATTTTATTCAATTTCTAGATTCTTCCCACATGACATTATAAAAAAATGATATTATTATTTATTATTATTATTTTATTACTATATTTATAATTTGTAAATTAGTATGAAAATTTCTTCTTCTTTTTTCAATGCATAACATGAGAATTAACATAAAACTTTATTTTATTTATGCTTCTCCTCACTTTATTTTTTTCTTTTAAACTTTTTAAGTAACAACAACTCCTCTACTTTTTTTTTAAATTCGTAAAATAGAATTTCCTTGTTAAAATAAAAGATACAATTCATTACATTAAATACACATAACAAATAAGTCATTGATCATTCATTTCCCTCTTATCCACTTTAATATTTTATTTCAATTTTTCAAAAAAAATATTTATTTATTTACTTTATCATTATTAACAAATAAATTATAAATTTTTTTAAACTTTTCCTTTCTTTTTCTTCCTATTATTCCTAATTGTAAATCCATATAAAAAAAATTCCCATCTAAACTTTTCATGCATAATACATATTTTATCTAATGTAATTAGTTATCATTCTTTCATAAAAAAAACATATCATTCTCGATGTTTAACTTTTAAAATTGTTAGGGTTAATAAAACGGTTCATCTATTAAAATAAATTACACTACCACTAAAAAGACAAAATTTATAACTCCATATAAAAGTAAATGAATTTGTTACCATTTATTTTCCTCTCAACCCCATTAATATTAAATATCCATTTTATTTTCTTCTGTTTTCATTTATTTGTCATTTCATCATTTTTTTTTCCATAAATATTTAATTGTTTGTTATTATTAACAGATTACTTATCAACTTATTAGTTTATTCCCAATTTAGTATCCCTAAAAATCGGGTTGTTACAATAGCCTAGGGGTGTGACCCCTAAAAACCTTGTCTCGACATTCCTATTTCGACCATTACCGGGTTGTGAGGTTCGATGAAGTCTCATCCACAAAGCTACGCTTTTCACAAAAGCCGTGCTTCGATCAACAAATGATCAGCAGCACACAGCATGCCACACTACCAAATTGGGGGTATATCACTAATAACCATCAACTACATAACCTCTGAGCTCGTACGACTTAGAGAAGGGTGTTAAGCTAAGAGAATAAATTCTCCGCCACAAACAGAAATGTATTTGTAAAAAATCAGCTTTATATCTCGAAGTGTAATGTTAGACATACAACCATAAAAGTCTATTCCGGGTTTAAACAGAACCGAAGGCACTTCCGAAGAAGCCCTTGCAATCTAGGCATCCACAATCCAGATCGGAGTCCCCATCACATATGGAGATCTCTATACCGGAGAAACTCAGTGTAGATTTAATTGACAGGTTATCCTATCGTTCTCGAAGACACCCGGTCTTCACCACCGTCTTCAAATGCTTTCCATTGAGCAGTATCACATATTCATAATGGGTTACATGATACAAAGTTCCTCTCCCAGCTAAACTGAATAGTGAGCGCTCAATTTAGAAACACGTAGATATTTCAATCACAAAGATTCACATTCAGGGTTCGATGTGGGTTTCAGATAACTAACTGGAATCCGACTCCCTGTCGCATCGAAATTCAATTATCGTTTTACGAGCCAATGGTTTTTCACATTCACACAGAAACAATCACAAATATCACAGTACGACACAAAACAATTCACATCATAAAGTATCACAATCAAAAACAGGGGTATCAATCAGCTCAAGGCATTTCAATGATAATTAATCATCCAACAATGAGATGAATTAATAGTGTGATTATAATCAATTAATCACATAATCATTTTTCATTAATTAATTTTGATTAATGATGGATTATCCTTAATTTTAAATTAATTAATCCTTAATTATTAATTAAATTAAATACTTAAATTATTAGTTAATTAACTCTTAATTATTAATTTATTAAATCTTAATCACCTTCATTAATTAATTATTACTTAATTAATTACCTTAATTAATTTATCTTTAATTATAAATTAATTAACTTAAATTAATAATTAATTACCCTTTCGTTAATTATTCTTTAATTATTAATTAATTATAATTCATCGATATTTAATCAACATTAACAATACATTAGTTGATTTACTTTTGAGTTAAGTTAAAAATGTAAAACATTTAATTATCTCCTTAATTACTTTGTTAAGTTTTATTTAAAATAAACTTTTGAAAATATAAGTTTAAAAACATTCTTAACTTAAATAATTTAAAACATTTTATTTTTTGAAACCGTCAATCACAAATTTCAACTTAACAATAATCACCCATTTGAAAAGAACAATTTTAGAAATCAATTTGACTTAAATTTTTAAAGTTTAAAACTAGAAATGTCATCACCCTAGAGCTACTTTGAGTGACACCCGAGAATCTTTCATACTTGCTTCGAGTTTTCCCAAAAACAACCCGATAGCTTCAATTTTTAAAATTTTGTTTAAGTTCAAAAAGTAACCTGATGTGTAGCTAGAATTACTCGTCCTCAACTTCGAGCCATCATCTCTGAATCCCGAGTGATACTTCGAGTCTCCACCCATCCTTCCACAAAACAAGCAATTGACACAAACCCTGGTGCCGTGCACATGCACGGCGGCACTGACGAACTTCGACTGACGCCACCAACTTCCACATCTCGGCAATAGTTCGTATGGGTCATATGAGCACCCAAAAACTCAAGACATTGACGAACTCGCGATCGAGCTTCCCAACCTAGACTGGAACCAAAAACAACCATCACCAAAACCCCTCATTCTCCCACCTCTGGTCGCAAGAGGCCACGAAAATTCGACCAAAGCTTCGTCTCGATCTCACGCCATTATCCCCACCAGGCGATCAACTCCATGGTCTGACGAAACCACGGCGATCCTATTTTCTGCTTCAACCAAATTGTGGGTTAAAACCCTAGATCCTTGCCGTGCCAACGTCATAATGAAATAAAAAATTATCGAACATTTTTCTGACGAACTCCGGCCGCCCAACAAGCCATGACCACGATCTCGAGGACCAAAGCCCCATCGACCACCAGAATTTGGTGAAAAAGACAATGCCTTTCATCCTCATATTTCACAAAGGATACGATATTAAAAAAAAAATTCTTTTGAAAATCATTGATTACAAAAATGTTTCGAATCACATACTTGAAATCAAGAATTTTGATTATTAAATTTTCGACAAGATTTGGGTTTACCTGTATTTTTAATATTTCTAGAGAAAAACTTAAGTTAAACTTACTTAAATTTATTTTTAAATTTTAAAGCATGATCATGGCAAAAAATTCTATCTAAATTTCAAAGCCTAAAGATGATTCGAGATAAAGCTTTTGAATTTTAAGACAGGTTTTGGAGCCTGTAACAGAGGCTTTGCCTTTTTTCTCATGTGCACAGACATGCACAACAACATTCAATAATACATACAAATTGAGATGCATGCAAACAGTTTTTGTAACAGCCCGCAAATCCGTACCCCCTTGAGTCAACACTATTCTACAACAAACAACTCAAGTTGCACAGAAGTACGAACCATTAGGGTTTAAGACGAAGAGGTAGAAGAAGAGAAAACAAAATCAACATCAGAATCTAACCATCGCAGCGGAATAAAATATAATAGAGAATAATAATCTTTACTCAAAATCAAATATATCTGTTTACATACATTACATCATCAGAGTACATTAGTCACAGCTCACATCAGTAACATGCAATGGATACACAACACTAAACACAGCGGAAATATATATATACAAGTACGAGATTACGAATCATCATCCAGCTCGTCTCCTGAGCTCCACAGCATCATATCCTGTATCCTATAATACTCGGTCTGACCCAAGCATTACGGTTAAATAATACCCGAGTCAGTCTGGAATACCAGCGTGAGAAAATCACACCCAATTGATTATTAAAGTTTCAAAATCCTTTGAAAACAAAAGCATCTCGTAAGACCACGCCACAAATAAACATGTCGGGTTTTTACCTTACGATAGCTAAAACAATTTTTATAGAAATCCTCTGATATTATAATAGGGTCTATATACAAATACTTATAAAATAGCCGAAATTGTTACATTATTAAATTCCAGCTACTAGCCACAGAGTGGGTAATACAAACCAAACTCATACAAGGCTCGTAGGGAGAATGGATTTCCAACAATGACTAGGCACTGGGGTACCACCTGTCACAGTACGGGGCCTAGATCACCGTACCGAGGATTACTCCCTTCATCCCCTGCAACACAAGGCCGGAACCATTCCTTACTGAACAGTTCCGAACAAGATAAACCCCGTGGTTGGCGCGACCAACCAACCACTAAGCCGAAATATATATAAAAAGGGACATCTAGACAGGGGAATTATCTTGTCCTGCTTGGGCATGACCCACCTAACCTTGCTGCATATACCCTGATTTTCAGTCATTCCCGGTTGATGAGGCTTGAGGCTAAGCGTTACCATTAGAACGTTTTCACTTAGAATGCCCATCGTCCACCTGACGATGTTTCGCAAGCATTCGTCCATACAAGTCCGTCTCGGGTTCGAACGGAACCGAAGGCACTATTCCTACTACATCAATTTTGGAAATATCCTCAGGATTAGTAGCGACTAGCCCTTGCACTTCACTGCTCCATCTTCGACTCCGAACACGTTTTTCGCACGAAAACGTACAAACCGGATCGAAGTGGTTTTCGAGAAACAAATCTCGATCCCGGTCTCTTCGAAACGATCAGCGCTTTTGTCCAATATCGATAGTCGGTGATTTAACTATCAATTAATATTCACAAACAACCATCCAACAATAATAATTTCCCAAATTATTTATTTATCTCAAAGATATCTTCATAAGATATATCTCTATTTTCAATCCTTTGAAAACGGTTTCAAAACCATCTTCCTTTCAGAATAAACTTTCCCAAATATTTTATATCTCCTCTGAGATTACCAAGCACAAAACTAGATTTAAAATCATTTAAACCACTTTACTTAGAAATATATACTTTTTAAAACATATAAATTAAAACTACTTTAATAATTTGTTAAAAATACATCTTATATGAATATTTGAAAATAAAGTTACTTAATACAATATATAACTAGATTTTTACTGTTGAAACAAAATGCTAAGTCACTCTTTAAATAATTACTACTATAATAGATTTGAGAATATACTTACTTTAAAATTTAAATATTAGAAATAATAAATTTTCCAAAAACATACCTTTTAAAACAAATTTTAAAATTATTAACTTATATTTAAAATTTACTTTGAAAACGTACTTGGTTATCCAGGGAGAATTCCAACTTCAAATTACTTAAATCAATTTCCCAAATTGATTTCCAATTTATTTCCTTTTAATTCGGAATCTATAAATTTCAGATTTCATTTCTTGGTTATAATTTAAGAATACCTTACCTGAAAGTTCCAATTTTTAGATTTCTCAATTACTTCTTTATTCTTTTAAATAAATTTAAACCTTGAAATTTAAAATAATACTTTATTTCTTTAATTGATATAACTTAAGATTACAATTCATCAATTTCATTTTATTAAAAATTACATTTCTCTTCATACTCGAAGTTATTATTATTATTTTCATATTACTTCTATTTCTTTTCAATTCATTCTTAATTTATTCAAACTTCCTATAATTATTCCGCTTACAAATTTACTTCCTTTAATTTCTTTTCAACAATCCAATTCATATATTTTGGTAATTCATTATACCCAAATATCCAATCAAACCATACATTTAATATTCTGATATAGTTCATCATAGGATATCAAATAATCAAAAAAGAGAATATTGAATAATTTAAACAAATGTGAGGGGTCCAGTTGGATCCCTCCAACCTGTTTTTCCCTGCATCCACAAATGTTAGCACAATATAATATACCAATTCCACAATATCATACTATATCTCATCCATTCATTCAACTATTCAAAGAATTGTTAAATTTAATCATTTTAAATTTAATTTTAAACTGAGTGAGATTAACTCACCTTTGCTTTTACTAGCAATTCGATTCAATCCAGCTTGTTTCCTTTCAGACTTTGACCTTGTATAAACAATTACACGATTTTATTAACTAATTAGTCAACTAGTTAACTATTATCTGCTTAACTAACACCTTTGGGTTTTAAACTAATTTCCTTTTCAAAAATCTTTTTGTGATTAAAATAAATTAAATAAGTTTATTAATATTTGGATTAATCAAATGACTAACTCCATTTATTAAACTTAATTAATTTGGTTAACCCCTTAAATACACTATGTTTGAAATACCCCAAATAGTTATATAAGTTAATAAAATCTCCTTAATTTCCATAATAATATTATTATTCCAAAATAAACCGATAAGTTTATAATCTAGATTTTAAATTAAAGATCTAATTCTTATATAATCCTTCAACACCTAAAATTCCTATACTTTCTTTTCTTTCCAATAAATTTTCTGCTTTTACTGAAATTAGAAATAGCTTCCTCTATGCATCTCACTATAGAAGTAAATTTCTGCTTTAAATATAAATTTATTTTCTCTATCCTATATATGAATTCATACATATATAATTTAAAATTTACAGAAAAGAAACAATCCATACCTAACGAAAAACAAACCCGGACTACCACTGCCCTGCCGTTGCACGACCACCTCCAGCCTCCTCTGTATCCCACGCCGCACCACTACGACCCCACACCCTCGAATTCGCGACGTCGCCGACTCTCAGTGACGTTGTTCTACTCCAAACGAGTCGCGAGAACCCTATGCGACGTCGCGGCCCCTCGAATTCCCAAACGCGACGTCCAAATCCGAATCCCCACTTGCGAAATCGAATCGCGAGAATCCTATGCCCTGCGCCACTCGAGTACCAATCGCCCCCAGCTTCACGCGAAACCCTAAACACGAGGTCCCTCCTCCTTATTCCGCCATTCGATTTGAATACTATAGGCTTCGGCCATTGTTTTAGGTTTTTTTTATTTATTAACGAGTTGAATTCGAATGAAGAGAAGGGATAAAAGGGAATGGGGTTTCAAGATTTCTTCGGCTGTATGGTTTATATTGTTTTTCTTTTGGCTTCCAAGGCAAGGCTTGGCAAATAATATAAAAAAAAAGCTTCTACTTTTATTTTATTATTACTTAAAACAAGACTTTGAACTAGTTGAACAATGGAAAGGAATATTACATGTCAGTTGAGACTCGTACAGTGATTCGAAATGAACTCCAAAAGTTCTGATGTGAGATGTTTGACTAGTTGAAGAATTATATTTAAATTCCGAATCGGCTATTATCAATTAAATTTCCAACGCGTTTATATTACGTACACTCACACTCTAATTCCGATCAAAACGAAATTTGAAATCCGATAATAATTCAATATTACGGACCCGATGGAACTGGTTTCATCGAATTCCGAGACTGCGCCTCGGAAGGCTATTTTTAAATTCAATTTAAACAATAAAATTTCAAAATTGAACAATCCACTGTTTATTTCAATTTTATAACTTCTATTATCCTCAGTAATACGAATATAAATTTTATAAACCTTCAAATTATGTTTAATAGGCTTAAAATTCTGGAATTCAACATTTCATTCAATTTTAAATTATTTAAATTCAATAATTAAATTATCGAATGAATTGTGATATTCGTAATTCAAGTTGAAACTATTATCTTCAATATTTAAAATCAACTAAATATTCTGATTTTAAATGCTTAAAAATTCAGGGTCGTCACATTCCTCCCCCCTTAAAAGAATTTCGTCCCCGAAATTATAAGTTAGGAAGAATGATTCGATACCCGTTTACTTTTCCCAAAACCAATTAGTTCTTAACAATTTAACATCTTACCAACTATCTTTTTAATAGAAGGCCCATTACAATTCTTACTAACTTCCCAAACTATTCCCTTAATTGCCTAACAACTTTACTTATATAATCATTCAAATTATAATTCAAAACTAAATTTTGAATTATCAAAAATTTTCTCAAAAATTTTCTAACTCCCTAAATTCCCGAAAAATTTCGCCAGCGTCTCCTTTGCGCGACTGACTCGGTACAACTACAAAATGGCTCTACGGCCTCCCAAATCCAAAAAGAAAACAAAAAGCCAAGTGGCTCAATCCAAATCTCAATAAAATTTCATACCAAATTTAAATACATACCTTTTTGTCGGGCAATTCATATTTATCTTTCTGAAATCAAAACCAAATCTCTTTTCCCTTTATAACACCTGCATATCCTGCTTAGTACTAATATCCAATCACAACATTCCCAAAACATTTTATCGACTTTCTCACAAAATGTCAATATTTATTCATCCTAATATTCACTTAGATTATTTTTGTAACGTCAATTTCCAATTAAGAATTCACCAATCCTTTCTTAAATTTAGTATAAGCAATTTATATGTTTCTTATATTTCTTTTCACCTTACCACTTAAGTTTATATCTATTTCTATTCAATTTAGTTTTCACATTCCATATGGATTTTATTTTTTTCAACTTTGAACATTTAATTTTATCCTCCATTTATAACTAATTTATGTCATTATTTTAATTAACCTCATTTACTAATTTATTTTAATTTTCAGTTTGAAATCGTTTTGTCGTCAACAAAAATTTCAAAAATTTTCTAACTCCCAAAATTTCTGAAATTTTTTGGCAGAGTCTCCTTTGTACGGAGGAGCTTTTGCAATTTGACAAAAGAGATAAATATACATTCATCGACCCACATGGTCGGAAAAACAAAAAACAGTTCATATTTCCTATTTTTATTGCGTAGGCGTACCTTAATTAGTATTTTTAAGCACGCAGCTTATTTATTTAGCAGTTAATGCAACCAAATCCAGCCACACGGCTTCCAGGTACCTGTACTTACTCAATTTAAACATGTAAGTACGATATAAATAAAGTTTAACTACATTTTACTTATTTACAATAGTTAAACATGTAAGAAATTTACACCAAATATTTTTCCATAAGCAATTTATATAGTTTCCATGCCAATTCAACTGTTTTAATTCATTTATAACCATTTTCATTCAATTTTGAATGGTCTTCCATCTATTCGTACACAACTTCATCAATTTTGAATAATTTAAAACTCAATTGCTTATATTTAATTTATTCTTAAGCAAACTGAACTCATATTTAATTCAATTGCTTTAAAAATTAATTTATTTTACTTCTATCGACTCATAGAATTTTAATCACTTCCATTTACATCCAATGATAATTTATTCGTTGCAATTTGACAAGATCTAGGTGAATAAATAAGAATTCATGGTTTATAACCATTTTAAAGGGATTTCAACTAATTTCTATTCCGTTTTTAAATTTATTCTCGATCCATATATTCTCATTTTCATTGTATTTCAGATTTGAATCCATTCACTTTGCATCACACTGTATTATCCAAACCAGTTCATTCAAAACCATTAACAATTTGGTTCATCTTCATTGCCAACTAAATTTCCTTTTAATTTCAATTCATTCACGACTATTTATTTAGCTCGACACACTCTATTTGAATTTCATTCACAAACCATTCACTACAATTCATTCCAAAATTATTTATTCCGAACTAATTTATTCAGCTCGAAGACAATCCAAGCTATGGCATTCAACAACCATTTCTCAACTTACTTAAACCATACTTCATTTAATTCTTATTTATCCCTTGATGATTTTCAATGGTTGACAATTATTCATTCTAGAATTTCATTTCATATTATTTATAACTCACCGAATTTTATTTCGATTAAAATTTATTTTTACTTGATTTAAATTCAATCCACAATTATTAAACTTAATTTTTAGTTGAATTCAATTCAACTCTTTTCCACTTATTCGGATTTTTATTTGCAATTCATACCATTAGTATTTTAATCCAATTTCATTTAAATTCGATACCTTTTCAATTATATTTAATTTGTTAACACTTCAAGTTAAATTTTAATCTATAACTCAAGTTATGGATCCATTATCCATTTTCAAATTACCATTCACTTTTAAATTACCATCCAATTTTATTAACTTACATTGAAATTTCATTCATAGCTCAATTAATTAATTTTCAAGGCCACTTTTAATTATATTTCCTTCATCGACAATGTAAGTCAAATTTAATTATAACTTGAGTTTTATTTTCAAACCTCATCATAAACTTACAATTCAATTCCATTAACTAATTTATTATCCAATTAGTTCTCCCCTTATTCATAATCCAACACTTGAATTTTTTTTCAAATATCAGTATTTCTTAAGTTCAATATACTTTATAATTCAAGTTTGGATTTTTCTTCTCATTTTTCAATTCATCACAATATTGATTTTGGGGCTTTGCATTCCATTTTAAATTTTATAAGTCACAACTTATATGTCATACAATCACACTCATTCTAGGCTTGAATATATTCATCCATTATTTTTAACTCAAGCCTGCTATTTATTTATAGTCCAAGCATATTTTATTTCTATGGATTTTTAATTCTCTTATAAGTTGTTCTTATTCATTTATTCTAATTCCAATCCTTACCCAACTTATTTCCATTTAATCAGGTAAGAATCTAATTCCATTCTATATCTTAATTGAATTCCTATTCCAATTCAATTTAATTTTAACTCAGATTTATTTAATCCAATTCGATTTCAACTTAATTCGAATACACTGGATATTATTTTCAACTTATTTAATCAATCTCAATCCAATCAAATCTTTATTTCCAAATCCAAGTTAATTCCATTTTTAACTTTTCTTTTAAATTTAAATTCCAACATTCAAAGCTTATTTATCCTTCCTGATTTAAAAGAATATCCTAACTTATAAGCTTATAGCCCATCTTATCATGATTTTTAAAATACCGGCTTTTGGTTTCAAAACATTTTGAAATCTCCAACATCTCAAATCACACTTCTCAAAATTTAAACCAATCCTGGTTTTATTCCCAGCAAATTTCCTTAGAAATTTTCAAAAACAACTAGTTTTCTGAACAAGTCAATTTGGTAGCAATCCGTCACTTAGGAATTCGAAAATGAATACTGATGATGCGGCCGTCATCATCAGAATTATTTTCCAATAATCCAGGTGATTTCAGTGCTATATCACTTTCAAAATCCATTTCAAACAAATTTCCTTTCAAAAATACCTCCAAACAATGATGCCATCATTTATCTTTAAAAATACTTCCAAATCCCCGAAATTTAAATTTCCAAATCTTGCTTAAATAAGTTTTAACTATATTTCTTTTGTACAGTTTATGCTTATACAAATTCTATCTTGATTACATTTCAATTTTATAATTACATTTATAATTCATATTTATACATTTCATTTCATTATGAATTTATTTTCTTCAAACTTTGGTTATTTTTTTCAATTTCTAGTTAAATTTTCATTTAACAATGATAATACTTTAATATTATCATTTCTAACATCCAAGCAACCATATATTAGCTAAATAGCTTACAAAAACTTTCTTTATATCAAAAATATATTTTTGGGTAAAATTATTTCATTTACCCATATTTAAAACAATACCGTGTCGATTGCTCTATTCAAATGTTTAGAAACCCCTTCGATACAGTTGCGCGGACTGTGTCGACGAATGTTCATATGCCACTCAATAAATCAATCAACGCAATATTAAAACAATTTATATTCACTAACAAATACGCGCTCATATCTATTAATACGCTCAAAATCATTATAGAGTACCAGAGAGTCTATTTTAAATGAGTAATTCCCACCAGAGCCAAGATTATCACCAACCTATGCTCTGATACCAACTGTAATAGCCCGCAAATCCATACCCCCTTGAGTCAACACTATTCTACAACAAACAACTCAAGTTGCACAGAAATACGAACCATTAGGGTTTAAGAAGAAGAGGTAGAAGAAGAGAAAACAAAATCAACATCAGAATCTAACCATCGCAGCGGAATAAAATATAATAGAGAATAAATAATCTTTACTCAAAATCAAATATATCTGTTTACATACATTACATCATCAGAGTACATCAGTCACAGCTCACATCAGTAACATGCAATGGATACACAACACTCAACACAGCGGAAATATATATATACAAGTACGAGAATACGTATCGTCATCCAACTCGTCTCCTGAGCTCCACAGCATCATATCCTGTATCCTATAGTACTCGGTCTGACCCGAGCATTACAGTTAAATAATACCCGAGTCAGTCTGGAATACCAGCATGAGAAAATCACACCCAATTGATTATTAAAGTTTCAAAATCCTTTGAAAACAAAAGCATCTCGTAAGACCACGCCACAAATAAACATGTCGGGTTTTTACCTTACGATAGCTAAAACAATTTTTATAGAAATCCTCCGATATTATAATAGGGTCTATATACAAATACTTATAAAATAGCCGAAATTGTTACATTATTAAATTCCAGCTACTAGCCACAGAGTGGGTAATACAAACCAAACTCGTACAAGGCTCGTAGGGAGAATGGATTTCCAACAATGACTAGGCACTGGGGTACCACCTGTCACAGTACGGGGCCTAGATCACCGTACCGAGGATTACTCCCTTCATCCCCTGCAACACAAGGCCGAAAACATTCATTACTGGACAGTTCCGAACAAGATAAAACCCCGTGGTTGGCGCGACCAACCACCCACTAAGCCGAAATATATATAAAAAGGGACATCTAGACAGGGGAATTAACTTGCCTGCTTGGGCATGACCCACCTAACCTTGCTGCATATCCCCTGATTTTCAGTCATTCCCGGTTGATGAGGCTTGAGGCTAAGCGTTACCTTTAGAACGTTTTCACTTAGAATACCCATCGTCCACCTAACGATGTTTCGCAAGCATTCGTCCATACAAGTCCGTCCCGGGTTCGAACGGAACCGAAGGCACTATTCCTACTACATCCATTTTGGAAATATCCTCAGGATTAGTAGCGACTAGCCCTTGCACTTCACTACTCCATCTTCGACTCCGAACACGTTTTTCGCACGAAAACGTACAAACCGGATCGAAGTGGTTTTCGAGAAACAAATCTCGATCCCGGTCTCTTCGAAACGATCAGCGCATTTGTCCAATATCGATAGTCGGTGATTTAACTATCAATTAATATTCACAAACAACCATCCAACAATAATAATTTCCCAAATTATTTATTTATCTCAAAGATATCTTCATAAGATATATCTCTATTTTCAATCCTTTGAAAACGGTTTCAAAACCATCTTCCTATCAGAATAAACTTTCCCAAATATTTTATATCTCCTCTGAGATTACCAAGCACAAAACTAGATTTAAAATCATTTAAACCACTTTACTTAGAAATATATACTTTTTAAAACATATAAATTAAAACTACTTTAATAATTTGTTAAAAATACATCTTATATGAATATTTGAAAATAAAGTTACTTAATACAATATATAACTAGATTTTTACTGTTGAAACAAAATGCTAAGTCACTCTTTAAATAATTACTACTATAATAGATTTGAGAAGATACTTACTTTAAAATTTAAATATTAGAAATAATAAATTTTCCAAAAAACATACCTTTTAAAACAAATTTTAAAATTATTAACTTATATTTAAAATTTACTTTGAAAACGTACTTGGTTATCCAGGGAGAATTCCAACTTCAAATTACTTAAATCAATTTTCCAAATTGATTTCCAATTTATTTCCTTTTAATTCGGAATCTATAAATTTCAGATTTCATTTCTTGGTTATAATTTAAGAATACCTTACCTGAAAGTTCCAATTTTTAGATTTCTCAATTACTTCTTTATTCTTTTAAATAAATTTAAACCTTGAAATTTAAAATAATACTTTATTTCTTTAATTGATATAACTTAAGATTACAATTCATCAATTTCATTTTATTAAAAATTACAATTCTCTTCATACTCGAAGTTATTATTATTATTTTCATATTACTTCTATTTCTTTTCAATTCATTCTTAATTTATTCAAACTTCCAATAATTATTTCGCTTACAAATTTACTTCCTTTAATTTCTTTTCAACAATCCAATTCATATGTTTTGGTAATTCATTATACCCAAATATCCAATCAAACCATACATTTAATATTCCGATATAGTTCATCATAGGATATCAAATAATCAAAACAGAGAATATTGAATAATTTAAACAAATGTGAAGGGTCCAGTTGGATCCCTCCAACCTGTTTTTCCCTGCATCCACAAATGTTAGCACAATATAATATACCAATTCCACAATATCATACTATATCTCATCCATTCATTCAACCATTCAAACAATTGTTAAATTTAATCATTTTAAATTTAATTTTAAACTGAGTGAGATTAACTCACCTTTGCTTTTACTAGCAATTCGATTCAATCCAGCTTGTTTCCTTTCAGACTTTGACCTTGTATAAACAATTACATGATTTTATTTACTAATTAGTCAACTAGTTAACTATTATCTGCTTAACTAACACCTTTGGGTTTTAAACTAATTTCCTTTTCAAAAATCTTTTTGTGATTAAAATAAATTAAATAAGTTTATTAATATTTGGATTAATCAAATGACTAACCCCATTTATTAAACTTAATTAATTTGGTTAACCCCTCAAATACACTATGTTTGAAATACCCCAAATAGTTATATAAGTTAATAAAATCTCCTTAATTTCCATAATAATATTATTATTCCAAAATAAACCGATAAGTTTATAATCTAGATTTTAAATTAAAGATCTAATTCTTATATAATCCTTCAACACCTAAAATTCCTATACTTTCTTTTCTTTCCAATAAATTTTCTGCTTTACTGAAATTAGAAATAGCTTCCTCTATGCATCTCACTATAGAAGTAAATTTCTGCTTTAAATATAAATTTATTTTCTCTGTCCTATATATGAATTCATACATATATAATTTAAAATTTACAGAAAAGAAACAATCCATACCTATCAAAAACAAACCCGGACTATCACTGCCCTGCCGTTGCATGACCACCTCCAGCCTCCTCTGTATCCCACGCCGCACCACTATGACCCCACACCCTCGAATTCACGACGTCGCCGCCTCTCAGTGACGTTGTTCTACTCCAAACGAGTCGCGAGAACCCTATGCGACGTCGCGGCCCCTCGAATTCCCAAACGCGACGTCCAAATCCTAATCCCCACTTGCGAAATCGAATCGCGAGAATCCTATGCCCTGTGCCACTCGAGTACCAATCGCCCCCAGCTTCACGCGAAACCCTAAACGCGAGGTCCCCCCTTATTCCGCCATTCGATTTGAATCCTATAGGCTTCGGCCATTGTTTTGGGTTTTTTTTATTAACGAGTTGAATTTGAATGAAGAGAAGAGGTAAAAGGGAATGGGGTTTCAAGATTTCTTCGGCTGTATGGTTTATATTGTTTTTCTTTTGGCTTCCAAGGCAAGGCTTAGCAAATAATATAAAAAAAAGCTTCTACTTTTATTTTATTATTACTTAAAACAAGACTTTGAACTGGTTGAACAATGGAAAGGAATATTACATGTCAGCTGAGACTCGTACAGTGATTCGAAATGAACTCCAAAAGTTCTGGTGTGAGATGTATTTGACTAGTTGAAGAATTATATTTAAATTCCGAATCGGCTATTATCAATTAAATTTCCAACGCGTTTATATTACGTACACTCACACTCTAATTCCGATCAAAACGAAATTTGAAATCCGATAATAATTCAATATTACGGACCTGATGGAACTGGTTTCATCGAATTCCGAGACTGCGCCTCGGAAGGCTATTTTTAAATTCAATTTAAACAATAAAATTTCAAAATTGAACAATCCACTGTTTATTTCAATTTTACAACTTCTATTATCCTCAGTAATACGAATATAAATTTTATAAGCCTTCAAATTATGTTTAATAGGCTTAAAATTCTGGAATTCAACATTTCATTCAATTTTAAATTATTTAAATTCAATAATTAAATTATCAAATGAATTGTGATATTCGTAATTCAAGTTGAAACTATTATCTTGAATATTTAAAATCAATTAAATATTCTGATTTTAAATGCTTAAAAATTCAGGATCGTCACAGTTTTCCATCGTACTTAAGCAAGAGTTCAGGCAACAGATCACATTCCAAGGTTTTTACAGAATTTACTCACCTGTGAATTTGAAAAAGAAACAGAGAAGGCTTGTGCTTTTCTCTTGAATTTGAAAAACTGAGACCAGTTTCCAAGTTTTGTTCTTTTGTTGAATTTACTGTTGTATTGTGATGATCCTTGCTTTAACTCAATTGTTGAAGTTGAATCCTGCTTGCTCCAAATTTTCTTACAGACTTGAATTTTGAACTCTGTGATTTCTTGATTGCTGGATAGAAATGATTTCCAGATTTAAGATTTTGAATTGAAAAGGTTGTTTCAAATTTTCCAGTTTGGCTTTGTTTTGGTGATTCACTAATTTTTTTAATTTTGAAAACTTTGTTTCCTGATTTTAGAATGTTTACAGATTTTTTTTCTTTTTCTAAAGCTTTGAAGAGATTGAAAGAAAAATGAGAAAGAGGATGATTTGAGATGTTATAAGTTTTGTTTTTTTAAAACTTTCTCAAAAACAAAAACAATCAAAATGACACTTGTGTATTTTGATACTTCATTATTAACACTTGTTCAATTTGTAAGTTAAGAATTCAACACTTATTTAACTTTTGTTTTATAAATTAACACTTGTTTTATATTAATTCTTAATCACATTTCCTAATTTATTTGTGTATAGAAATTTAAAGAAGAAATGTTTTAACAAATTTTTACATTAAATAAATTATATATTTATGATTTCAAATGCAAATTATTTTTCTAAGACTTATTTAAATATTTCGTCCTTTGTTCCACATAGCAACTGGAGATCGAAAAGCACCAAATTTGATGACTTATTAAGGGAAAGACGAAGTAAGAGCATGCTATTGGAGACGTTGCAACATATGTCGGGGAGGCTTCCGGCGGACTCGAACCGCTGACATCCGCCACAGGGTAAACCACCGCCTCTCAGGCCTCCCCGTTAAATTCAAATTCAAATTTTACCGATATATATTCTTGTATAATTTAAATTCAAATAGTTTTAAAATATCTATTTTTTGAATTCTTAAATTCAAATGCAATTTTATAGTCTTATATATATAATTCAATACTTATTTTATTTATTTTCAAAAATTCAAATTAATTCCACAATTTATTCTAAAATTCACATTAATTACTAATTTTAAATTGATGAAATTTTGGGAATGTTACAGATTTCCCCCTTAAGAAAATTTCATCCTTGAAATTTGAAAGAGAGAGAAAGACAAACAAAGAATCATATGAATATATAAAAAGATAGAAAATGGCTTACCAGATTAAGCCGAGATATCTATTCTACAATTGGGATAAGACTTTTGCATGATATCCTCTGTTTCCCAGGTACAGTCCTTTGGATCACCTCTCTACTGCACTTTAACCAGTTTCACTGTTTTATTCCTCAATTGTTTTTCATCACGATCGATTATTTTCAATGGCTCTCTTTTAACTGCTAAGTTGGGAGTAATTTCAAGATCCTACTAAGATGCCTCTTCAATAATAATATCTGGATCGTGCACATATTTCTACAAGTTAGAAATATGAAACACATTGTGCACGCTAGATAACTAGCTCCGTAGTTGCACTCGGTAAGCTAAAAGACCGATCCTTTCCAATATGGGATAAGGACCAATATAACGGGGTTCCAGCTTTCCTGTTTTTCCAAATCTCAACACACCTTGCATTGGAGACATAGGAATACAGAATCTCCAACTTGGAATTCCAAATCTCTTCTTCTGTGGTCATAATAACTCTTATGACGATTTTTTGTAGTTTGAACTTCTTTCGAATAAATTCAACTTTTTCAGTGGCTTATTTAATCATATCTGGTCCAAGGACAATTCTATCACCTGACTCAATCCAGCATGCAAGTGATCAACATGAACGACCATACAAAGCCTCGAAACGAGCCATCTCGATACTGGCCTGATAGCTTTTGTTATATGAGAATTCTACCAGATGTAAATGGTCTTCCCAAGTACCACCAAAGTCGAGAATACAAGCGTGCAAAAGATCTTATAATATTTGATTTATTCTTTCTGTCTGCCTATCAGACTACGGGTGATAAGCAGTGTTGAAGTTCAGTTTGGTTCCCAATATGGCTTGAAATGCCTACCAAAATCTACTAGTGAAGATCGGATCGCGATCACTCACTATACTGCTGGGTATATTCTTTGATATATAACTCAGCCAAACTTGCTTCTGTCCGGGTAGATTTCACTGGTATAAAGTGGGTTGTCTTAGTCAAACGGTCCACAATAATCCAAATTGCTTCATTCACCTTTCGAGTGCGGGGCAACACGTCGATGAAATCCATCGATACTTGATCCCATTTCCACTTAGGTTCATCCAAAGGTTGGAGTAAACCCGCTACTTTCTTTTGATCGCTTTTAATTTGCTGGCAAGTAGCACAACGACTCACGTATATAAATATATCCCTTTTCATTATTTTTCGCCAAAAACTTCTTTTAATATCTCACGTTTCAAATCAGGAATATCTAGAACATCTATTCTACCTTTCAGTCTTATAACTCCTCTATCATCTACTTTAAAGCTAGAATCTTTACCTTGACATATTCTTCTATAGATTTCTCAAAGAAACTTATCTTCTGTTTTCTTTCTTGCAATCTTTTTAAACAGAGTAGGAGGGACTATAATATGAGCGAGAATAGCGTGTTTCCTACTCAAAGCAACGACAACTACATTGGCTTTACCAGGCATATACAGAATGTTTAGGTCATAAGATGCCAGAAATTCCAACCAATGTTGTTGTCGCAGATTCAAATCTTTCTGGGTGAAGAAATATTTCAGAGATTTTTGGTCGGTGAATAATTCAAATTTTTCACCTAAAATAAGGAGAGTTTATTAAGTATATTTATCAAGTTAAGTTAAACTTTTAAATTTTTAGAAAAGCCAAAAGAGATTTAACCAGAAGATAGTGTCGCAAGATTTTCAAAGCGAAATAAATGCTAAGAGTTCCAGATCATGGGTTGGGTAGTTTCTCTCATGCGGACATAATTGTCTACTTGCGTAGGCAATTAACTTCCCATTCTGCATTAGTACCGCACCCAAACCATCACCACAAGCGTCGGTATAGACAGAGAAGCCTTGGTTCTCGTTGATAATAGCGGGAACAGGAGCAGTAGTCAATCTCCTTTTTAATCCTGGAAAGCATCATCATATTGCGAAGTCCAATCAAATTTTGCATTCTTCACTGTTAGCTTAGTCATCGGACTAGCTATTTTAGAGAAGTCCTGAACAAACTTCCTGTAATATCCAGCTAAACCCAGAAAACTTCGAACTTCTTTCGGGGTTGTGGGTCGCTTCCAGTCTAGAATAGAAGAAATCTTGCCCGGATCAATAGAGATTCCCTCTTCATTAACAATGTGCCCTAGAAATCTGACTTCCTTAACCCAAAAAATGGAATTTGGAAAATTTTGCAAACAGAATGTTCTTTCTTAATATTTCCAAAACAATTCTCAGATGCTCAGCGTGCTCCTCTTTGGTCTTGAAATAGACCAAAATATCGTCAATAAATATAAGAACAAATTTATTTAACATCTCTCAGAACACACGGGTCATTAAATCTACGAAGTATGCTGGAGCATTGGTTAGTCCGAAAGGCATGACTAACCATTCGTAGAACATGTTGGGACCCCTGAAGGTAGTTAAGTGAACGTAATCTTCGGCAATTTGCAGCTGATGGAATCCCCGAGCTTGATCCATCTTAGAAAAGAAACGGGCACCGTGGAGTTGATCAAACAGATCATCAATTCTAGGTAGAGGAAATTTTATTTTGAGCGTCAGTTTGTTGAGATCGCGGTAGTCGACACACAATCTCAAAGATCCGTCTGATTTAGCCACAAACACCACAGCTGAACCCCTTCAAAAACACTAGGACGTATCAATCCTTTATCTAGCAAATCACTGGTTTGCTTGACTAATTAAATCCTTTCCCTGGGTGCCATCCTGCGATTTGCATGAGACAGGATGAGCGTTGGGTACTAAGTCAATTCTAAATTCGATTTCTCTATGTGGAGGTAAAGATTTGACCCCTTCGAACACATCTACAAATTCCCGGACAATCGGTATGGACTCCAGACTGGGTTCGGGATATCCCATGTATATATCAATTTATCTCTCTCAGGACTTGTATCCTCACAAGAGATTTCAATGAAATTCCCAAATTTGGTTCTGATCAAGATTGTTCGATTATTACAATCTAACTTGGCTTCGTACTTCGTTAGCCAGTCCATTCCGAGTAGGATTTCAAATTCATCAAAGTCAAGGAGGAAAAGGTTGGTAGGAAGTTGATGACAAGACTATGAGATAGGAACGCCTCTGCATTGTAAACAAAGATTTGCCGGACCACCAACTGGATTCTTTACGCAAATAGGCTCGTCAACAAATTCAGGTTTAAGTTTTAATTCATTGAAGGTTTATTGGGAGATAAAACTATGTGTAGCGCCCATGTCGAACAACACTCTAACAACTTTATCATAAATGATAAGGTTACCTTCTAAAACTCCTTTTTCCTTATCCGCCTTTAAAGTTAAGGGGTCATCTTTTATTGCTTACTCTTTTGCTTCTTGTGCTTGCTTCTTTTTCGGGCAATGTTTAGCTTCGTGACCAGGCTTATGAAAATAAAAGCATCCCTTAGTTCTTCGACTTGTCTTCACAGGCTAATATTCCTTTATTCTTTTCTTAGGCTTCTTACTATCATTTGAATAATGGTCTTTCTCCTGATTACTTCTCTTCTCCTTACCTTGATCCGGTTTCTTCCCTTCAAACCTCCTTTTCTTCCAATTTGGATTACTTGAACTTCCCTCCACTTCTGGAACATCTTGCATATCTAGGGTGGCATATCAATAATCCATATCGATCAAGTCTGAAAAGGATTCTTTTATGTGAGCAGTCATCCTTTCATGGTACTTCTTATTCATTCCCTGAATGAATCTTTCATTCTTCTTCAAAGGTGTAAATTCATTGAATTTACTCAAATACTCCTCAAACGATAAACTTTCCTGCTTCAAATCAATGAATTCCTGGTAAATTCGGGAGATACCGGCAGATGGCATATATCGCTGTCCAAACACCTCTTTGAATCAACTCCAAGTGAATTCATCTTCTGGCTCATCCACAGTAACTGTTTCCCACCAAGCTAAAGCTTCCTCTTGGAGTTTCCAAGAAGCTATTAATCGCATTTGATCGTCTTCTAACTTCAGCCCTTTAAAAATTCTTTCACATGATTGGATCCAAGCTTGGGCTTCGACAATAGATTCCTTGCCAGTGAATGGCTTTCCGCTAAGTTTGTTAAAACTTCTATATAGAATAGCCAGATTAGGCTAAGGTTGAGGCGATATAGCTGTTGTTGCAAGGACTCGACCAACTGAAGTGGTATTTCCTTCTCCTCTACTTCGTCCTCTTCGCCCGCTTATTCTCACTATATGTAGATAGTAAGAAAACTTGATTTAGATATACAGACGAGATATCTTAGGGAATATCAATAGTTAAAAAGAAATAGACCAAGAAATTTTAGGATTTCGGTCTTTCGGTTTATACTCATTCTAGGGTATACTTCACCGTATCTCTAATGAGCCACCTAATCTGTTATACTCAGTAGCTAAAGTTCTTACTCGATCTTTAGCTCGGATACCACTTGTCACGACCCGAAATCCAGCGATTGAAAATCGACATCAAATAACTCACTTGTATTCGACTGTTGGAAATTCAAACTTCGCATCTCAGTTTGAATGGACTTTATAACAACATTAGATGAATGTAAACAGCGGAAACAAAATGAATATCATTGATCAACACCACAGATACAACACCAACACAATATTTGGATTACAATGATCAGAGTTTATATACATGATACAATAACAAAGCGATAACTAATTTATCTCAACTTCAAGAGAGTTTCCAACATACTTCGACTTGAGAAGATCCTCGAAGAACTCCAAACACTTCAAAAGATTTCCAAGGCCAAAAGCCTCCAAAAGACTTCGAAAGATTCCAAGCTACTCCAAAACACGGATAACCTGTTTTTAGGCTGCCCATGTGGAAATTATGGGCACCCAGAGTTTAGGAAGGGAACAATAAACTCCGGGTCAGTCATGAGACTGGTATGAGTAAACGAAAATAGTTGTTTGAAACAAAAACGTTTATAAAAGAAATTCGTTCATGCTTTTGGAAAATAAAACTACCATAAGACCTCCCGCCACACACACAATGCAATCACAGAATTGGAGGAGATTTCTTCTTATGATAGTCAAATATGCTTGATACGAGAAAATTCTTTAATATTATTACTAGCGAATAGTATAGAAAACATTTTCGAAAGTATAATATTAACCATAGCCAGCATACAACCATTATTGTATGCCTACTATAGTTACCATCTAAACAGTGGTGACCACCATAAGTAAATAGTAGGTTATGCAACTAAAACTGTACTGGGTTCGTATTGGTGATTGGATTTCCAACAAATGGTCTGGCTAAGGAACTTCCTTAAAAATGGGACGCCTCTAGAGGGACGCCGCCAAGAACCAAACTAGTTCCCTACCAACACAAGGCCGAGTTACCTCTGTAACTAGGTAACACCTACAAGTAAGCCATCCCCAGTCGTTACCGACCTTTATCCCGGGATTCATCAATAAATAGCAAAAAACACTGATAAATATCAGGGCTCCACACCATGATATCACCTCTTATCCCAAAGAAAATGGACATACCCTAGGGGTGCGACCCCTAAAAGCCTCGCCGCATCATTCCTGTTTCGACCATTATCAGGTTGTGAGGTTCGACGAAGTCTTGTCCACAAAGCTACGCTTTTCACAAAAGCCATGCTTCGATCAACAAATGATCAGACCCACTCAGCATGCCACTCTACCAAATTGGGTGTATATCACTAATAACCATCAACTACATAACCTCTGAGCCCATACGTCTCAGAGAAGGGTGTTAAGCTAAGAGAATAAATTCTCCGCCACCAACAGAAATGTATTTGAAAGAAATCAGCTGTATATCTCAAAGTGTAATGTCAGACATACAACCATACAAGTATGTTCCAGGTTTGAACAGAACCGAAGGCACTTCCAAAGAAGCCCTTTCAATCCGGGCATCCACAATACCGATCGGACTCCCCATCACATATGGAGATCTCTATACCGGAGCAACTCAGTGCAGAGTCATTCGATAGGTTATCCTATCATTCTCGTAGACACCCGGTCTTCACCACCGTCTTCAAATGCTTTCTATTTCGTCGTATCACATACTCGGAATGGGTTATTTGACACAAAGGTCCTCTCCCGGCTAAACCAAATAGTGAGCGCTCAATTTAGAAACACGTGGATATTTCAATCACAAAGATTCACATTCACAGTTCGATGTGGGTTTCGGATAACTAACTAGAATCCGACTCCCTGTCGCATTGAAATTCAATTGCCGTTTTACGGGCCAATGGGTTTTCACATTCACACAAAAACAATCACAAATATCACTGTTCTGCACAAAGCAATTCACATCACAAAGTATCACAATCACAAACAGGGGTATCAATCAGCTCAAGGCATTTCAATAATAATTAATCATCCAACAATGAGATGAATTAATAGTGTGATTATAATCAATTAATCACATAATCATTTTTCATTAATTAACTTTAATTAATGATGAATAATCCTTAATTTTAAATTAATTAATCCTTATATTAATTAAATTAAATATTTAAATTATTAGTTAATTAATCCTTAATTATTAATTTATTAAACCTTAATCACCTTCATTAGTTAATTATTTCTTAATTAATTACCTTAATTAAGTTATCTTTAATTATAAATTAATTAACTTAAATTAATAATTAATTACCCTGTAATTAATTATTCTTTAATTATTAAGTAATTATAATTCATCAATTATTTAATCAACATTAACATAAATTAATTGATTTACTTTTGAGTTAAGTTAAAAATGTAAAACATTTAATTATCTCCTTAATTACATTGTTAAGTTTTATTCAAAATAAACTTTTGAAAATATAAGTTTAAAAACGTTCTTAACTTAAATAATTTAAAAAAAATTATTTTTAAAACCTTCAATCACAAATTTCAACTTAACAACAATCACCCATTTGAAAAGAATAATTTTAGAAATCAATTTGACCTAAATTTTTAAAGTTTAAAACTAGAAATGTCATCACCCTAGAGCTACTTCGAGTGACACCCGAGAATCTTTCATACTTGTTTCGAGTTTTCCTAAAAACAACCCGATAGCTTCAATTTTTAAAATTTTGTTTAAGTTTAAAAAGTAACCCGATGTATAGCTGTAATTACTCGACCTCAACTTCGAGCCATCATCTCTGAATCCCAAGTGATACTTCGAGTATCCACCCCTCCTTCCATAAAACAAGAAACTGACACAAGCCTTAGTGCTGTGCACATGCATAGAGACAGTGACGAACTTCGACCGACGCCACCACCTTCCTCATCTCGGCAACAGTTTGTATGGGTCATACGAGCACCTAAAAACACAAGACACTGACGAACTCGCAATCAAGCTTCCCAAACCAGACTGGAACCAAAAATGACCATCACCAAAACCCCTCGTTCTACCACCTCTGGTCGCCAGAGGCCATGAAAATTCAACCAAAGCTTCGTCTCGATCTCAATCCACTATCCCCACAGGAGCGATCAACTCCGGTGGTCTGACGAAACCACGACGATCCTATTTTATGCTTCAACCAAATTGTGGGTTAAAACCTTAGATCCTTGTCGTGCCAACGTCACAATAAAATAAAAAAATTATCGACTATCGTACCAATACTCGATTTTCGCTGCCAAAATGCTGCAAAATTGCTGAAAATAAGATAAACGGAGCCAAAGCAGACCAAATTTGGGGAAATGAAATACGACATCTCACTCAGGAGATGATTTAAATTTTTATTATAAAATATATTCAGATTTCAAAAATATTTATTTTTTATCTATTTAACTGATTTAAAATTTAAAATTGAAATTTCACAACAGAATCAACTTTCATATTTTCCAATAAAATTTTGCCACACGCTATGCTTCAATAGACGCATATCAAATATCAAATTTTAATTAATTAATATTGATTATTTATTTTCATCAAAATTTTAGTTAATTACGTTATTTAAAATATTTAAAATTTACAGGTCGCTAACTCTCCTCCACTCAAAGCTTTTCATCTCCTAAAAGTATCGAAATAGGAGAATAGATGTAACCAGGAAGATAGATTCGAAATACATAGTACTAGATACAACCATTAATTCAAAACCACATAAATTACATTTATTATTATTCGCATTAACTCACTTTTAAATTAACTTACATTCCCATCCGATTCACTTTCCTTTATAACTTAAGTTCATATTTCTTTCAAAACAAATTATATTTTTATTTAGCACATTTATTATTCAATTTATTCACTTAACAATTCTTATAACATAGATTAAGTGTATAAACACAAAAATTTAATTTATAAATTCCTTAAGAAAATTTCATTTTGGACATCCTATTACTTACATTTTATATTATAAATTATTCAATTACATATTTTCATTAACATTTAACTTTTTGAATAATCAGGTAAGTTATATATATGTTTCAGAATGAAATTGAGTATTATACAAATAAATTTCCTAGTTCAACTGTTTCAAGTTGTTTATTTTAGACACTCCAATTATTCAAAAAATTTGCTTCATTTCAATAATTGAAAACCATCGCTTAACATAAAACTTAAGAGTTAAATTTCCTGTTTCACTTCAAACCATTTTGAATTATATATATATATATATATATATATATATATATATATATATATATATATATATATATATATATATATATTGACACATCAAATCATAATCAAGAATTTCAAATCAAATCTATTTTTTTTCAAAACAAATTGTAGCAAAGTTACTAATTGGTCTCTCCACATTATGACTCGAAAATGAATGTCGATGATGCTGTACTCATTATCGAAATTATTTTCCAATGACATACGAGGAGAGTACGGACTTACTTCTTTTAAAATTCTTTGGAAACAATTTCTATTTGAAAATACTTTCAAATAAAATAATTTTCAAAACTTTGAAAACCTAATTTTGAAAAAACCGAAAATTAATTCTCATATCCTAAATTTAAATTCATTTGCAAAATAGGTTTATAAACCATGTTTATAAAATTCATCTTCTTATGACATACAACAATAGTTCATGGTTTAGGAATGTTAACAAAACAATAAATGATAATATAGTATTATCATTCTTAATAACAAATTCATCTAAGTATCTAATTTCAAAAAATTATATCTTTATGTATAAAATATAATCATACTTAAAATTGTTTCATTTACCAACTTTGATAACAATATTGTGCTAGTTTGTTATGTTCAAGTGTTTTGGAATTCCTATTGATAGCGTTGGCCATATTAATCTATCGAAACCCAAAATTCAAACTTAACATCTCAAACAACACAATAAAAAACATTTTTATATCAATTACAAATACACTCTCCCACAGGATGATTCAAGTATGGATTCTAGAAAGAGGATAGAGATTCAAATTTAGAGGGACCCTAATTGAAGAGAATTTTAACTAAGAAGATAGGCTTGAAATGAAGATAAGATAATTTACTTACAAAAGTGGAAAGATGGATAGACTAATATTAATCGTGGCGACCTTAACCGGGTCAATCGAGACATAGAAAAACAAGAATATCATCAATGAAAACTTGGACAAACTTATTAAGAACACCGTGGAAACGCGATTCATGAGATCAACAAAGAAGGAAAGAGTATTGGTTAATCCAAAGGGCATGACTAACCATTCATAGAATCCATTCATCTGGGAGGAAGGATAGTAGGTCGATTTCTTAGAATAAGCTCGATGCAGAATTCAGTTTCCCGCCTGGAAGCTAGAGGAGTGACTTTACCAAAGACATCCAGAAAGAGTTGGACCACAGGGGTGGAGTCCAGATCACTAGGCTGAGAATCAAGCGAATAGATAGAACTGCTTGCATAATCCTGAGGCAATTTGACATTCGATCACAAGAAAATTACCCTAATTGTCTACTAGGGAGACTGTTCGGGCTTTGCAAGAGATAATAGCATCAAAACCGAGGACATAAAAATCTCTGGTGACTCGACGCCTGTTATAATGGAGTTTCACCCCTTTACAAATCATACTAAGGCTGATGGGACCGCCGATGGGACCGCCGATGGGATCAGTCACACATAGATCAACAGAAATAGAGCTATGGGATGCTTCAATATCAAGAAGAACATAAACAGGAGAAGACAAGAATGGATTTCAAAATGAAGGAAAAATTTCAAAAATCAAAAGAAATCCAAATCTAGAGGATCCTAATGAAGAATTTCAAGCTTGAACGAAGATGATTCTTTAATTAATTTTACTCATTCTAGTGTGTCACTACCCTATCTCAAATGAGTTCTACTCCATATGCTAAGTTTTTCCTAAATCAGAGCTCCGATACCAATTGTAACAACCTAGCATTTTGAACCATTCAAATCGACAATCATCCACACATGTCGGACTTGAATTACTCAAAACAATAGATTATTACTTTATATTTGGCAAAACATAGCTTATACAATAAATAAATCAATCACAAATTCACAGACATGGAGTAATATAACAATCAACGGAATAGATAAATAGTAGTTCATGAAGCTACTACAGAACAACAGAGTCTTAAATAAAAATACAATAGATATTTCAAATACAAGTCTCGAATACATAAGCAACGACAAGTCTGAACATAAACCACGAATAAACTAAAATAACCGAATAGCTGAGTAGATAAAAGATAGATCTTCAAGGAAAACGCCAGGCTCCAAAGTTGAGTCTCAAATGTGGTGACACTCAATCTGACCCGAGCATATAGCAAAACACAATACACTCTAGTCAGGATTAACATTCATATATTAGTAAATTCAACTCAAGTGAAATGTCCAAGTGAAATGCAAATAAATCAAAGGATGTCTGGGATTCCATCCCTCAAGGATACGTAAATTATCTATATACATAGTACAATACGCTGCATATATAATGTCTACAATAAAGTAAAATATTAAAATAGCGTTAAGGTATTACCCATATCCCCCTTAACACATTTTTATATATTCTCATAGTCTATACAGTACCGTAATTCCCCCGTAAACTGGAGGACTATCAGAGGGCATTCAATGGGTACGGTACAAACAAAACTCGTAGAAGGCGTGATAAGGCATGTGACAAGGCACGCGAGGCAATGCCAGGGTAGGATTCTACCGTTTGCACTCCCAAACTGGTGGTAACGGATAGTAGCTACTACCGCCCACCTTGAGACACACTCCCAAATCAAAGGTGCACCCAATCAAATCACAAAGTAATAGAATGGCACCGAAGAAGCATGCTCGATCGGAGTTTCGACCTCACTTGGTCCGGTATAGCTTCCATTTTAGCCACATCAAGCTGACTCGCGAGAGTCAGGGCAACGTTAATACCTTATATAGAATTGTTTGGTAAACCATCCTACTTCATTCTGGAATCTCCATCACGTGCACAGTTGTTAAAGTGGTTTTCGGTATTGGTAGAGAATATAACAATATTTGATCTCGGTATCTTTAACAACCAAACGCTTATTTCACATTCTAGTCATTTTTATCTCAAAACAGTTAATAACTTCATATCAAAATATCATATTCATTTCAAAATCATGTCACTTTCGAAACCATATTCACTTTCGAAATTATATCACTTACGAAATCATATCTACTTTCGAAAACATATCACTTTCGAAATCATATCACTTCCAAAATCATAATTACTTTCGAAATCATGTCACTTTTGAAATCATACCATTTCCAACAATATAACCACGAAATAGTTTAAACCATCATATCATAATTTTCGTATTTAAATCCATTAAATCTAAGTCATAACAGTTCTAACTTAAACAGCTTAAATATTAAAAATAGTTTATATATGTATTGAAATAGCTGTAACTCAAAATAGTTTATATATACTGAAATAGTTATAAATTAAAAATACCTTATATTTAAAATAGTTTATAGATTAAAACAGTTTATACATTAAAATATTTTATATTTAAAAATAGTTTCAAAGTAGAATTGTTTCTTCCAACTTCACAAATTAATTCAAATCAACTTTAATTCCATAATTCAATTTAAATCAATTTCACTTTAACAATTTCAATTGAAAAGGTTACGATTCAATTCAAATTCCCATTAACTCATTTTAATTTATATCGATTTCAAATCCAAGTTTGAATTACAAATTTAAAACCACCTCCAATTTCAATAGATTTTAGAGTTTAAATATTCAAACAATTTATAATAACTCAATTTGATAAATCTCATTTATATTTCAAAATTAAACTTTAATTTTATATAAATTTGAAAATATTCACATAATCAATTTTAATAACATTTAAATATTAACTAAAATCAATAATTAAATATTCTAACTTCAATTATATTTAGTTCTAAAATATTCACCTAATCACTTTTTATAAGCATTTAAATAAAATTCAAATTACAAATTTAAATCAAAATTAAATATTCAATTGTATTTAAATTGAAAATATTCATTTAATCACCTTTAATCAAAATTAAGTTATCAAGTCATAAAACATATCTTTAAAAGTCTCAAAATGAATAAGTTCTGAACTAATCTTTATTTAAATTCAATTATTAACCAAATTAAATTTCAAGTGAACTTTATTTATCTTTCCAACCTATATTATTAAAGTTATTGGAAAATCTATTTTTAAAATATTGATATAAATTTAAATAAATACTTAAACATATTATATATACTAATTAAATTAAATTTATTAAATTAAATCTTATTATTTAATTTATTTTATATTAAATCTTGTTTAATATATATTTAAAAATAATAAAATTATAAGTAAAATCTTGAAATTTATATTTTCAAAACTAACTCACAAATTTGAAATTTCAAACATATAATTTTAAAATCTAAAATTTACACATATATTAAAATAAAATCTTTATATTATATTTAAAAATAAATATTTATTAAAACCCATCTATTTCCTTTCAAAACTTTGGAAATCAACTTACAAAATAGACCAACGGTGTCCGTGTATAATTTTATATCCTATGGTCAAGTGATACGAATATTTATCATTTTAATCTGTAATAATTTAAATTTACGGGTATATATCATTTCAACCCGCAATCCCAAATTTCAAAATCAATAAAATCGCTTGGGTTTATTATTTCAACCCATAACGATTTTCCCTAATCTATAAGATCTTTCGGGTATGTATCATTTCAACCCATAGTGATTTCCTAAACTAATAAGCAACTTGCAGTGTGAGAACAATATAATAATAATAATATAAAACAACATAACATATCAATTAGAGCATGGATCATAATTAACAATTTATATAATATATACATATACAACATGGTTATGGTGTCATATGCCAATTAATATAGGTAAACAAATTCAAATAACAACATATCATATTTAACAATTTAATTCTAACTAATTTAAGTTTAACAACATATTTCAATAGTCATTTTATGTGAAATCAATTTACTGATGTCAACCGTGAGTGATTGTTCACCTTTCGAGGCTAGAGAACAACGGGAAATGAACACGATGCCTACACGGACACGAAGGAAAGTAAAAAGCTGTTGCGACCAATTTTGGACAGCAAAGAGATAAAAGCAAAGCACGATGAACTAGATTCGATGAAAATCAATTATATAAGTGGACTTATATATATATATATAAGTCATATATATATATATTAAAATCATTATTTAATTTAAAACACATATTAGAATAAAATTGATATACACACACACACATATTTCAAACTCATTATTTAATTTAGAACACATATTAAAATAAAAATAAAGCCTTTATATTATATTTGAAAATCAAAACACATATTTGAAATAAAATATCTATATATCATATTATTAAAATTAATATTCATAAAACCCGTATATTTGTTTAAAAAAATTTCAAGTGAATATTTAAACATAATATATATATAAATATAAGCTATTACAAAAAAATCTATTTTAAAGATATTAACATGAATTTAAGTAAATACTTTAAACACACACACACACACACCTTGATATCAAATTTCATATTGGTACATATGCATGGAACCAAAGCAAAGATAAACAGGACAGCAACCAAATATATATATATATGTATATATATGTATAATATGTAATTTTTCCATCTTTTTTTCTCAAGCAAATGAAGATTAATGGGTTTGTGGCTGACATGGTTGGCTAAGAGTGTTAGGGAGGGATTTGTGGGGCTGTGGCGTTGGGTTTCAGGTGGAGTGCTCGAGGCTGTTCTAGCATAGGGTGGAAGGCGGTGGGAGTTTTTGGCCGAACTGGAAGAGTATGTGGCCGAGTTTCGATGGTGGATGTGGGTTATGCATGGGGTAGAAGGCTGATGAGGCGGGGTTGCCGCTAGGTGGCTGGAGGCTTTTGAGGCTTTGACGGCAAGCAAGAATGAAGGGGTAACGGATTGGATCTGGGTGAGGCATTGGCGGACTGAAGAGCATAGGCAGCTGTTGTTCATGCGGAGGTGGACGTGAGTTTGTGGAGTATGTTAGAAGGCTGGTCTTGCGTGTGGAAGATGGCTCTATTGCAAGGTGCAGGGGGACATAGCCGCATGGATTAATGGGCTGGTGACGTGGACAGTGGTCAGTGGGGGTGCATGCAAGCATGGTAAGCGGCAGATGGAGGGTTGGGTTTGAGAAAATAAGGTGCGGCTAGGGGATTAACATGGCAGTGGAAGAAGTGGATCGGTATGTGGTCGGAGTGTGGTGTGGTGAAGTAGGCTGTCTTGGTGATCAGGAGGGTCGACGTGGTTTTACGGCTGCTAGGGGAGGAAAAACGTGAGGGAGGGAGAGGCCAGTCGGTTACAAGTGCTTTGAAGCTTGCAAAAGGAAAACAAGCAACAGTGATCACAAAACCAACTTAGATATATACACACATATTTTATATGTGTGTATATATATATATATATTAAAGCATGACAGAACGAACAAGAAAAAAATGAGGGGAGAGGAAGAGAATAAGAGAGAGTAAACAAACCAGAAAAATATATTTTAAACGATGAGAAGAGCAACGGCCAAGATTTGAATTCTAGAATATAAATGGCTACCGACTATTGGTTTTACCACATGAACAAACAAAAGGACACACAACACTAAAAAGCTCAAAATGGATACCGATACGGCTAACCGTTTCGTAGATTTCGCCATGCACCGGACACTAAAATGCACAAATGAATATACTACAGAGATCCACATGATGAGATGAACAGAGTGGTACATAGATATTAGAGACACGACTATCTTATCAAAACTCGATTTTCGCTGCCAAACTGTTGCTAAATTGCCAAAAATAAGATAAACGGAGCTAGAGCAGTCCAAATTTGATGAAACGAAATATGACGTCTCACTCAGAAAATGATTTACGTTTTTCTTATATAAAGATATTCAAATTTCATAAATATTTCATCAATATAACTTATTTAAAATTTAAAGAAATTTTACAACATAATAAACTTCCATATTTTCCAATAAAAATTTGCCACTCGCTATGCTTCAATAGACGCATACGAAATATCAAATTTTCATTGCTAAATTTTAATTATTTATTTTCATCAAAATTTTAGTTAATTACGTTATTTATAATCGTTAAAATCTATCGGTCATTACAAATGCTCGGTCGTGGGTGGTAGAAGTATGGGTCGTGGTTAAGGGAAGGAATATGAGGTGTTTAAAGTGATTTGGGTGGAGTTTTCATGAATATTTCTTTAGTAAATAATTTTAGAATATTTTGGAATTATTTTATTAAGGAGGAAGGCCATTAAAGAAGTGAAGAAAGCTTGAAAAAGGAAGAAGAAATTATGAAAAAAGTGAAGAAAGTGGATGGTTATTTATAGAAAAAGTTTTAGATTAAAATAATATTTTGTAAAATGAACAAAATACACTTTTCTTATTCTTTGCAAACTAATTTTTTTTCAACACTTAACATCGTAATACAAATCATTACTTTATGTCATTTTTACTTAAGTATTAAGTAAAGAAAGTAACAATTATGTTTGCTTGATTTGATGTTTACCTTTTGACTTTATAACTCTTTTTTGTCTTTTTATGCTTACTTCTTCTTAATTATATTCTAGAATTTTCTAAGTATATTTAGTAAAAGCAAACTTGATGAGTAACATAATTACTTATACTATTTGAATATATGTTCGTATATAAGAAAATAAAGGTGCAACAACATTGCGACAACTTTAAATCGAAAAAACGTTGATTTTCGACAAAATGTTTTTCGGTCACATTTTGACGTTTTAGTTAAACTATTTATTTATGTAAACCAAATTTAAAAATAATTTGTATATTTCTATTTAAAAATACAAACACTCATAAATTAATTAAATAATCTATTTAACCGTTGAAACTTATTCTTCTAAAATCAGGATTTTGTCACTTTGACCGATATGAGCAATTGTTCATATTTTTATGTATATTTTTATTTCCATATCCTATCTAATATTATTTGAATCATAAAACCTTATATATTTTATATTTAAAATCACTTTAAATTTTATATTTTGGTGTGTTCAAATTCTGGGTCGTTACAAAATCCCTCAAAATAGAAACTAAAAAGTTGTAAATAGAAATACAAATAATCTCGTTTACCAATTATATATATAAGAATAAAGTATAAGCTTAAGAAATAAGTAAGCTTTGTTATAGCATATATATACATATACATGTGGTAACGTGTGATTAATCGTACGTTGTCGTATTAATTGTAAATAATAAGGTAATAAAATAAGGAATAGAAGGGAAGTTACTACAACGAAGTCAATTAAGGTGGTAAACCCTTTAAGAAATTTAATAACATTAATGGAAAGAAGAAATAAGGTAATAAACTTACAAAATAAGTATAAGCGATGGCAAGTAAATAAATGAATATGAATGATTAACGAACTTAAGAGACATAATAATTTCCATAGCTGTAATTATATGGATTTAATAATATGTTTGCAATAGGTGTGAATTAGTAGGCTTAGCCTAATATATAGACCATTTATAAGTGAATGTGGAATATTGCTGTTCCAAAAGGGTGACGGTATATAAAATATGGATAATAACAAGGGAAAATGCTGTTTTAGCTTTACAATTTCAATTCCCGTGCCTTGTTGGTAATAAAAAAAAAATCTTATTTTAAATAATAATCTATGTCGTGTTCTACTGAGGACATATACCATCGTTGCCATAATACTATAGTACAACACTTTTGAGATATCACCACGGACCTCTAAAGCAACATTGATGATGAACATTGTTAATGTCCATGAAAGCTATAAAGGTAGATGTTTCTCCATATCAATGCCGCTCCATATTAATACCGCTCCATATTAATACTACATCGTATTAATGCCACTTTACGACGATGCCACTACCTATTGATGAAGAATACCGAAGAACGTCTATGATACTCAATGTCATTAAGATTGCCAAAGATTATGCATGCTAAAGATAAGTCAGGTTAAAAAATGCATAAAGCATCATGTTGAATCCATCTACCCCTATAAATAGAGGCCTAGGGGCATGAAGGAAGTGGCGATCATTTCTTTATTCTCATCTTGAAATTAGACTCTTTTAACCCTAAATTGATTCGAGGAAAGGCTCCATTTTGATTGTAATCATGCTCAATTGAAATAGATGAGAACTTGGACATGCATATTACTATGATTATGCAGCTTGGAAATTATTAAACACGAGCATTCATAAATGAATCCCTTTGGACCTAAAGCAAACGCGATACTATTCATATAGGATCACATGAACTTCGATCCAAACTAGTCTTTATACGCATAGCCTCTATTTTGCCTCATACATATGGACATTGGACTATGGACATAAGGACTGTTCATTTAGTTCATTAACATGCTTAATTGGTTATTTTACACATTTACTACTTATCTTCTCTTCTTTGAATATATGACATAGGAATTTGAGTGTCCTATTCTTAAAGACCAAATGAATTCTCAAATATATTATTCCAAGTGACTTTTAGGGCTCTCGAATATCTTGTTACAAGTGGCCTTAAGAGATCTCGAATATTGCGTTCCAAGAAATCATATTGGCTTTTGAATATGTGACATCCAAAGCCCATGAGCATTATGAATCTGTTTTCTAATGATATCCACTCGTACTTAACCTCGAATGCTAAACTTATTCTTGATTTTATTAGCACCAACTAAACCATGCTTAGTCGTATCGACATATGAACTCGTATCAAGGATTGGCTCATCATTCTTGGCTTCATGGGTGTTATACTAATTTTTGGTTTAACATTTTGGCACTAGAAGGAGGGCCTAAAACTTCAATTCTGTTTTATTCTATTCTCGAACTAATTTAGATAAATTTAAGTTCCAAGAAAATGGGAGATCAAGATGAATCAACACTCCAAAAGAAGAAATCACATAAATGGCAATGTTAGAGGAAAATGTCATTCCCAATTTCAACTTTGAAAATGTAGAATTTGAATAGCCATCAGAGCTGGCACAACATACTAATAGCGAAGCTAAAATTAAAGACCTAGAACAACAAGTGTTGATGATAAAAGAACTTCTAGAAGGAATCCTTGCTTAAAATTCCTTTAAAACTACCAAGCTCACGAGGGAAGATGAGGTAGAGTCTCCAAGAAGGGGCTTGGGTGCCTCTTTTCTTAAAAACAAAAATAGAAGCAAACTGGTTTTGACTCCACAAAAGCGAAAAAAATCATCAGCAGGCTAAAGCAATCGAGCTTTCTCCAAGGTCATTGGAAGATAACAAAGTTAAGGTAAATTACGAAGGGAGATTGGTGGAGAAGTCCAAGAAGCAATTTAGAAGTTCAATCTACAAAGAATACAAACCTATTAGAAACAATTACCATAGTGACGAAGCTTATCTAAGAGACATGGCTGAGAAAATGGCAAAGTATATGCTTAATCTTAAATGAAAAAGAACTCTTAATGAGAGGGTCAACAATAACCACCGAGAAGCTCTCTTCACAGACAAGATCATGTCCACTAGGATCCGTCCCACATTAAAATTCCTTCCCAAAAATACAATGGAACCACTGACCCAGATGATCACTTGATGGCCTTCGAAATTCAGATGGACCTATATGGTGCATCTGGAGTTGTGCATTGCAGCTATTACTTTCCAAGGTGCAGTAGACAAATGGTACAAGTAGTACTATGAGAAAACCTTCTATTCCTAGAAACAATTCTGTTAGGATTCTTAGTGTAGTTCTATATTGGTAAAGACCCTACTATCGACTACATTGTGTTGAATAATATCAAGAAAAGACCAGAGGAGCTATTAGGCGACTATCTAAAGAGGTTCAATATAAAGGCCCTAAAAGCAAAAGGTATGATCGATGGGGACAAGTTGGTGGCAGTACATTCGGGGCTGATTAAGAAAACCCCATTATTGAAGGAGCTCTATATACATGAATGCAGAGATTTACAATATTTCCATTTCCAGGCTGGCAAATTCATATGGATGAAGTATTTCATGCTAAAAAGAAAGCTCAGGACAAAAAGGAGACCGATTAAACAAGCAGTAATCACAATCATAAAACCCAAGATGGGAGGAGATCCCTAACGCCAATCACATTGCTCTGAATAAGTTGCTATCTTACATATTCTCTATTGAAAAGGAAAAAATGATCATTTCCTAATACTATACAATGCTAAAGATCAATCCTGAACAAAAAGATGGGGATGACTATTGTGCTTACATAAGTCGAATGGGCATAAAACTGATGAATGTCATGTTTTGGCGGGCATAATCCAATGCTTGATTCGCTATGGATGCTTAAAGGAGTTTGTTAAAGATAACAAAAAGTTACTCGTTCTAAAGATTCCCACCAAAGACTCCAAAACAATACCGCCAACTTAGTGGAACATGATAGTCAACCGAATTTCGTATTGCCCCTTAACAGGATCGATGTGATACATGAAGGACTGCATCTAATTGGAAGTAGTAAAGAAGCTATGGACCGCTATGTTAGAGAAGCAAAGGACGGGATTTTCTCTATTTACGAAGAACTACTGCTCAAGAATCCTAGGTTTCAAATTCAAATGCATAGCCTAACCATCAACCCATAGGAGCTAAGAGGAGGAGTTTGCCATCTACATAATGATTCACTCATGATTACTACTCAAATTGGATTCTCTGTAGTTTCCAAATTTTGGTGGATACTGGAAGTGCGGTCATGTGATCTTTAAACATGCTTTCGATCAAATGGGAATTTCGTAGGAGAAGCTAGAGCCAAACTTTGAATCCATTTTTGGGCTCAACAGTAAAGGATCAACTCCTATTGGGCAAATAATATTTTTGGTGTATAAGGGAATTCCGCCAAACTCTAGGACATTCAAGACTCTCTTTGTCATCATGGATCAACTATCCTATTACAATGCATTCTTTAAGAGACCAGCTTTGGATGAAGTTGATGCTTTTGTTTGGCCAAAATACTTGATGATGAAGTTCTTAACCAAAAATGGTTAGAGAACAATTTAGCTCTCGTGAAGTATATTTCGCCACTCTTGAGAAATATAAACAGGACAATCTTTCTTACTATGACTCGAAGAAATGTGAGTTAGTTAGAAATTATATTAATAAGCCTATGGATGAGGGTACTTAAACTAATCATCCAAAGAAAAAATTAAACCTATTGAAAAACTAAGCTTGTATTATGAAAATTCAATTTCTTTAGAAAGAAAAGGAAGAGAAAGGAAACAAATCTGGTGGAAGACGAAATAGAAGGTGAGGAAATAGTCAATGAATTAGATTGTAGAGGAGAGCAAGAACGGATGAAGCCTACGGAAGTTCTTAAAGAAGTATGCTTAGATCCGTCTAATATGAAAACGAGAGTAAAAATTAGGAAGGCACTGGGTAGCAAACTCAAAGGGGAGCTAATTCAATTTCTTCTATCTAGTAGAGATGCATATGCCTAAACCCATTCTAATATGATGGGAATAGATATAAATTGTTATGTGTCTTGCTTTGAATAAATATCCAAATATGACACCTATTCGGTAGAAGAAAAATCAAATTGATAAAATTCGATTCAATGCTTTAAAAGAGGAAGTCAAGAAAATTCTTGAGAATGGGTTCATCAGAGAGGTAATTTATTGGAAGTGGTTGGCCAATCTAGTGCTGGTCAAGAAATCCAACGGCAAGTGGAGAACACGTGTTGACTATGCTGATCTAAACAAGGCATGCCCAAAAGACTACTACCCCTTCCAAGAATAAATCGGTTAATTGATGCTACTAGTGGGCATAAACTTTTATCTTTCATGGATGCATATTTGGGCTATAATTGAATTTCCATGTTTAACCATACGAGGAGAACACTAGTTTCATAACAGATTAAGGAACTTATTATTATAAGGTAATGCCTTTTGGGTTAAAGAATGCAGGAGCCACATACCAGAGATCGGTAAATAAAACATTCAAAGAGCAAATTGGCCAAAATATAGAAGTATTCTTAGATGATATGCTAGTTAAGTCTCATGATGAGAGCAGCCATTTAAAAGATCTTAGGAAAATATTCAAGGAATTGCGAAAGTATCAAATAAAGCTTAACTCACAAAAATGCTCTTTTAGAATTTAGTCTGGGAAGTTCTTAGGATACGTTGTCAGTGTTCAGGGAACTGAAGCTAACGCTGACCAGATTCAGGCTATTAAGAACACGGTGGAGCCCAAAACAAATAAAGATGTAATGAGTCTAAATGGAAGATTGGCAGCATTGAATAGGTTCATTTCCAAGGCCACCAACAAATGCATTCCATTCTTCGATGTGATTAAGAAAAAGAAGAACTTTAAATATGGAGAAGACCGTCAAAAATCTTTCAAGGAGTTGAAAGACCATCTTAAAAAACCACCAATCCTGCCTACTCCCATAGAAGGAGAGGACCTTTATGTTTATATGATAGTTTCTGAACATGCTGTTAGTTTTGTATTGATAAAATAAGAGAAAGGGATTCGGCTTTTGTTATACTATGTAAGTAGAAGGCTAAAATATGCAGAGACTAGATATCAGATCCTAAAGACAACAGCATACTGCTTAATGCTTACAGCACGAAAGCTAAGAGCTTACTTTCAAGCATATCTGATCAAGATTTTGACCAATTTCCTTCCTAAGAAAATTTTCAGTAAACCAGAAGCCTCGGAAAGATTGGTAAAATGGAGGATAGAGCTTAGTCAATATGACATTGAATTTCTGCCTTGATCGGCAATCAAAGGACAAGCTTTAGCTGATTTTGTTAATGAGTGCACAGGTTTCATCAAAGAATGGTTGGAGAGGGAAAATGATCTAAAGACTAAGTGATAATTATTTGTAGATGGAGCTTCAAATGAACAAAGTGCTGGAGCAGGATATGTCATTATCACACCCAATGGACATCGCCTACATTATGCAATGAAATTAGTATTTCCGACCACTAATAATGTGGCAGAGTACAAATCAATGGTAGTAGGACTTACTTTTCTCCTACAACTAAAAAATTCTCAGAATTGAATTTTTTAGCAATTCCCAATGGATGGTAAATCAGTTGAAACAAATATACTAGACAAAGGATGCAAGCTAGTCTTATATGTAAAGAAGGTGTTGAAAATGCTGAACCAATTTGAGGATTTTTTAATATTCCAAGTACCAAGAAGAAAGAACTCCCAAGCTGATTCTTTCGCTAAACTGGCCAATTCATAAGGAGCACAGAAACCCAAAACATTCCAATGGGCTATCAACCAAATCCCAGTACATAGCAGAAAATTCCCGAGTCGGAAAAAGAATCGATGATATTGACCAAATCTCAAGCTCTAGCACATAGAGAGGAGGAAAGAGAGAATGATAATGAAATCCCTTTAGATAAATTCTCCCATTCATAGACAAATGATGTCTATAAGAATAGTTGGATGGCATCAATTGTTGAATACCTTCTAAATGGAACATTATCGACCGATAAAAAGGTGGCAAGAAGGATTAAGCATCGGGCTCCAACTTTCTTTATGATGAATGGAATACATTATAAAAAGGGATACTCTCTTCTGTACTTAAGATGTTTGAATCTAAAAAGTTTACTAAAACAATTGAAAGAAGCTCATTAAGGATTTTGTGGGGATCATTCTAGTGGAATAAAACTAGCTAAATATGTCATGATACAATTGGCTTTGAATGACTTACCATGTCATTGATTATGTAAAAAGATGAAACAAGTGTCAAAATTTCTTGCAAAGCGAATTGACTTTAATCTCAAACCTATGGCCTTTCAACATATAGGGAATCGACCTAATAGGACCACTACCTATTTCTAAAGGGGTAGCCAAATACAATGTAATGGCCATAAATAATTTCACTAAGTGGGTAGAGGCAGAACCCTTGCCAAATATAACATCTAGAAAAGTACTCAATTTTGTAATCAAGAATATCATTACCAGATTTGGAATCCCGCAAAAGATAATATCAGATAACAGAACTCAACTTAAAAGTGAGGAATTCACTCAATTTTAAAATAGAAATGGAATTATCAAGAGATTTTCATCTGTTGATCACGCTAAGGCTAATGGAGCCATTGAGACAGCTAAGAAAACCATCAAAACCATTCTCAAGAAATGATTAAATAAAGCAAAAGGAAACTAGGTAGAAGAGTTATGTTTGGTATTATGGGCTTATAGAACTTCTATTAAAACAGCAACAGGGGATACCCTGTAATTTATTAACATGTGGATATAAAGCAATGCTTCCAGTTAAGGTGGAAATGCCCTCTCATCGAAGAATTGAGGAAAGAGTCCTTAGATCGGGTTAATGAATTGAGAGATAAGGTAGTCATATGGGCATCTGAATACCAATGAAGGATAACCAAGTATTACAACTCAAGAGTAAAAGCAAAGTCACTCCAAAAAGGAGATTAGTGCTCTGAAAAGTTATAGTAAATACTGAAAACCCGGCAGTTGGAACACTTAGGCCAAATTGGGAAGGACCCTTAATCATACATAAAGCAATCCTACCTATGACCTACAAATAATGACAACTTAATGGCAATGTGATAGCAAGAACATGGAATGCTGAAAATTTATGACCATATTCTCTAACAGTAGGTGAATAAAGAAGTTAAAATAAGAATGTATAATGGATCAAGAGTAAGACTCTCCTTAAATAAATGGAAAAAGCTTTTAGTGCCATCATCAAAAGCCTCACTAAAGCAGCTCCTTGAGGGATATCGGATAAGACCCTGGTTTTTCTTAAGGTAGCTACCCAAAGCACCGGACAAGCCTTCAATGTTATCATCAAAGGCACCACTGAAGCACCTTCTAGAGGGAGATCGGGTAAGTCTCTGGTTTTGCCTTAGATAGCTACCTAGAGCATCAGATCATCCTTTAGTGTTGTCATCAAAGGCCTCGCTACAGCGCCTCCTAGAGAGAGGTCGGAGAAGTCTCTGGTTCTACTTAAGATAGCTACCCAGAGCATCGGACTAGCCTTTAGTGTCGTCATTAAAGGCCTTATTGAAGCATCTCCTAAAGGAGATCAGGTAAGTCTCTAGTTTTGCTAGCACCTAGTTTTGCTAGCACCTAGAGAAAAGGACCTGCTTTAGTGTCGTCATCAAACGCCTCACTAAAGCGCCTCCTAGAGGAGGTCGGGTAAGTTTACGGTTCTTCTTGATATAGCTAACCAAATGCATCAAACAACAAGACTTAAACCATCACCTAAGATAGTGATAAGGGGTTTGATCCAAGTTGAGATCATCACCAAAAGATGGTGACAAGGAAATCAGTTAAGTCAGTCAAACCATGTCCTAAAGAACAAATTAAAATACTCTTCTAGAAGAAGAACGGTAAAACATGGACAAAATAATCTCCAAAGGAAACGTAGATCTGTCAGCCGTATAAGGAAATCTGTCGCCAGAAAAATGTTCTGGGCTTCTATTTTTATCAGATGGATTTTTTGGTCTTCTATTATTATTGCCAGATGGATTTGGTCTTCTTCTATTATTGCCAGATGGGTTTTCTGGTCTTATCTTATTAATTGTCAAATGGATTTATGGTCTTCTATTATTATTGCCGAATGGATTTTCTTGTCTTCTTCTATTATTGCCAGATGGATTTTCTAGTCTTCTACTATTAATTATCAGGTATATTTCTGGTCTTCTATTTTTATTGCCAGATGGATTTTCTGGTCTTCTTCAACTATTTTTAAATTGATTTTCTGGTCTTCTATTAATTATCAGATGGATTTTCTAGTCTTCATCTATTATTGCTAGATGGATTTTTTGGTCTTCTACTATTAATACAGATGGATTTTTGGTCATCATTACCATATGGATTTTCTGATCTTCTATTATTATTGCTAATGGATTTTTTGGACTTCTATTATTATTATCGGATGGTTTTCTACTCTTCTATTATTGCCAGAAGGTTTTCTGGTCATCTATTTAAATGGATTTTCTAGTCATCTTTTCAAATAACTTTCTAGCTTCCTACTTAGAATGTTATTCTACCAGATGGGTTTCTGGTCTTTCATTCATATTGCTAGAGAAAATTTCTAATGCTCCCTCCTAAGATACTACTAGATATTTTTCTGGGCTTCCGTTTAAAATTTTACTTTTATTTATTAACCTCTCAAAACAAAATTATAATCTTAACTCATATAGATAATGTGGACAATATATACCTATTTATAGCTCAATCGGATCTAAAAGAGGATTGCTTGAAATTGAAATTGAGTTTAAAATTAATAAAGATAGTTATCATTCATTTTATGTTTCACAGGAAAATGATATTGGAAAGAAAATCTCATAAGGAATTAAGAAATCAAAGAAAATTCTTGGTTTTATACTAAAGTATAAAAAGCTTCTTCTGTATAGGGGCAAATGTTATCCATATAATTTCTAAATGATTAATGCAAAAGCTCAAAGTCATGTTGAAGTTAGAACCATAATCTAAATGCCAAAATTAAGGAGTTCATGTTGAAAAGCTAGAAGCAAAGAATAAATGCAAGGTTATTCAAAGGTGCGGCATCATACCAAACTAAGAGAATGTCGAAGGTGAGAACGTCGTGGATCGTCGACATAACAACAAGCATCATATAAATTAACAAGGTAAAGGTAACATCAAAAGGCTACAATGTCGACGGCAATATAAGGAACTATGTCACTCTTAAGAGTTATGGGCATCTTGCATCAATAGAATAATGCTAAAAGAGTAAAAGTAGTAAAGCAAAGAAACTCGCTCCAGGCCCTTAAGGATGAATATCGACATCCATAAATGTACAACAGCCATAAAGGAAGTTGTTACCATTATCATTGTCAATGTCGAAGATATGAAATATAATGAAAAAACTATGATGCCAGGAAATACTGAAAGTATGGATAAGAATCGACGCTGAAGGACTATAGTGCCACTCCTCTTCTATAGGAATTTTTAATAATGTTGTCTCTCATCTATATCGCACCTTATCCACATCGCATCTTATCAATATCGTCTCACTCCAATACCGTATTTCAAGCAATGTCACACTCTATTCATACCATGCTCCATCAATATCGCACCTTTTCAATAGGCAACATGTCATAAATCATGTGGGGGCATCGTGGACTACCAACTCCACCTCTGTTCAATGACAATAATCTTCGATGTTGTCTCTAAAATAATATCATATAAGGCCGGGAATAATATCGCAATCAATAAAGATCGCCTCCAGTCGATGTTGCTCCTTGTGGGTATCAAGAATCAATGTCATTGCAGAGCAATGCCGCTCTATTCATGATGCCTTACTCCAATGCCACGTTCGATTAAGGCCATATACCATCGATGCCATATTATCATAGTATTGACTTTGGACATATCACCACAGACCTCTAAATCGACATTGATGATGAACATCATCAATGTCCATGCAGGCTATCAAAGTAGATGCCACTACATATCAATGTCGCTCTATATCAATGTCGCTACATATTAATGCTGCTCCGTATTAATACTGCATCATATCAATGCAGCTTTAGGTCGATGCCACCATCTATTGATGAAGAATACGAAGATTATCTAAGATACTCGTGTCATTAAGTTTGCCGAAATTTATGCATGCCGAAGATAAGTCTAGCTGAAGGCGTCATAAAGCATCACGTCAAATCCATCTACCACTATATAGGTACCTATGGGCATGAAGGAAGTGGGGATCATTTCTTTTTTATCATCTTAAAATTAAACTCTTGTAACCCCAATTGATTCAAGGAATGCTCCGATTTGACTATAATTATGATCAATTGAAATAAATGAGAGCTTGGACATGCATATTACGATGATCATGCATCTTGGACATTATTAAACATGAACATGCATATAATTAATCTCTTTGGGCCCAAATAAAATGCGATACTATTCACATAGGGTCGCATGAACTTCGATCCAAATAAGTATTTATAAGCATAGCCTTTATTTTGCCTCATACATATGGACATTGGACTATGGACATAAGGAATGTTCATTTAGTTCATTAAATTACTTAATGGGCTATTGCATACATTTACTACTTATCTTCTCTCTCCTTCAAATATATTACATAGGACTTTGAGTGTTATGTTCCTAAAGACCAAATAAATTCTTGAATATATTATTTGAAGTAGCCTTAAGGGCTCTCAAATATCCTATTCCAAGTAACCTTAAGAGATCTCGAATATTGTGTACTAAGAAATCATATTGGCTTTCGAATGTGTAACATCCAAAGTCAGTGAGCATTATGGATCTGTTTTCTAATGATATCCACTTATACTTAGCCTTGAATGCTAAGCTTATTCTTGATTTAGTTAACACCAACTAAACCATGCTTAGTTATATTGACATATGAACTCAAATCAAGTATTGGCTAATCATTCTTGGCCTCATGGCTGTTATACCAATTTTTGGTTTAACAAGAATAAAATAAAATATGGTGTTTAGATGTTTCTAAAAATTCAATTCCTTAAACTATTTTTAAAATTTGCAAACTCTTTTGAACGGTGTGCTTAAAATTTTTCTTTCCAGATATGGAAATTCTTTTGCAAGTTTGAGTTTCAAATGTTGCATATTAGTGTAACGCGAATTTTTAAGTTTATATTTTATGGAGTAGATAGAAATCACTATCTAGGAAATAATGTTTAAAGGCTTCAAGTTATGAATAAAATAAGAATATTTTGTACAACCTAATCTGGAAATTCGAAATCAATTTCAAATATTTATTAGTAGAATGTTGATGAAGTGTGAAGATATTCTAGATCTGTAATTAAGTTGTAAGTTAGGTAGCCTGCGGAATGTGAATTTCCTATTTTCATTTATTGAGAGCAAGTTCTGTGTAATTTTAATAAATTGCCTAATTCTTTAAATGTGCAAAATTGCGGCGTCTGAATTGAAAAGAAATATACCAAAAGGGGAAAGAAATGTGTAAAATATGGATATTAATTTCCATAGTTTACACTGTCTATTTAAATTAAATAAAAAGGAATAATCCCTTATAGTTTCAACAAAGCAAAAATATCACTTGTGGTTAATTTATAAAAAAAAATTAACAGTAATCCTATTTGGAACGATGGCTCTGATAAAATAAAATATGGAAAGAAATATTCTAGTTTAGTGATTAATAATTAGAAATAAGAAATATTTAAATTGCGTAATTTACCACGGTATTCATATTAATTATAAACAGCATTGTAATTATAGGACCAATATTGGTGGGCATTTATTAAAAATTTAACATACAATAAATTTGTAATTAATAATGAAAAAAGGATCAGATAGGAATCGATTAAGGAATCTAATATGGTATGTATAGAGGAATTGAAAACTTATAATAAGTAATTTTGAAAATGGTAATAAGTTGGAATGGATTTAATAATGATTGATTAGAGATTGTCAATTTTGACATTAATGACCAATTATTATGGGTACCATATATTTATTAGAACTAAGTAGGAAAATTAAAAGGGTGGGTAATAGTGGAATGGCATTCTAGAAATGTAAATTTAAAATTGGTAAGGGGCTTTAAGACCCCAACATTAGTAACATCATTTTATGATTAATGGTAGCTTCCGGTAAATTTTCTCTTAGAGTTTTTAGGTTGTAATCACTAGTTTTCTCCTTTAGGAAATTAAAATGTTTTGATATGGTGTAAGGCATGTTCATGTTTTATCACTATGTTCATTTTAAGGATGGCACTAGACCGCAAAATAAATATATACGTTAAGGAACATCGTAAATAGGAAATTTTTATAAGGACACTTAACTAGTGATAAGCCGAAGATAAGACTGGAAGTTAGTAAGGAGATTAGATTAGAATGCTTCAAACCTAAGACTTATGGAGTATAACCGTTTATCTCGGATGTGACAAGGCATATAGCGATATGAAGAGAATTTTCTAATCGGTCAAGGATGAATGGAGAGTCACTGAACTTGTCTCCAAATATTTGATATGCCAAAAGGTCAAGGCTAAGCAAGGCAAGCCCAAAGGGTTGTTGTTACTATTGGAGATTCCAACTTGGAAATGAGAGCATATATCGATGGACTTGATAGATAGGTTGCCTAGGAGTCAAAAATGCAATGATGTTATTTAGATTATAGTAAATTGACTTATTTTACTTCCATTGGAAGTAGTAAGACTACAACATCTCTAGCGTGGCTTATATCAAGGAAGTGGTGCAACTACGTGGAGTTGTTGTTAACATTGTTAGTAATAGAGACCCTTTGTTCCATATGGAATTTTGGAGGAGTTTGCAATCTGCTTTGGAAATGACTTTGAATTTAGAAGATTTGTTGAGAGCTTACTTCATGGATTTTGGAGGACCTTGGAAAGGGTATAAGTGTTTAGGCGGCAAATGAAGATCGAACGGGGCCATTAGGGGTCCTATGCTGATAGGCGAATGAAGAGATCGGAGTTTCTAGTTAGGAACATGGTATTCATTAAGTTTTTCCCTTATAGAAAGGTTATGAGGTTTAGTACATCCGGAAAGTTGGTGCCAAGGTTCGTTGGCTTTTTTTGATTTTTGAGAGAGTGAGGGAAACTTGCTTATTAGATGAAGTTTCTGAACTAGTTAGTGGGAGCCCATGATGTCTTTCATGTTCCACATTTGAGAAAATGTATGCATGATATTGCTTCTATAACAGAGCCTAATTAGTTAATTGATCTTGAAATAGAGCGTACCACCCCCCCCCCCCTCTCCTCTATGCTACCACATGAATTTTAGAGCGTGATATTAAGAGGCTTCATTACGAAGAAAATCATGCCGGTTTGGATAGATGGGGAGATAACCCAACAGAAGACACATGGAAAATCGAAGAAAAGATGAATGTTTCTCATCCCAAGCTTTCCATTGATAAATTTTTCTCTCCAAAAATATGGGTATTTCGCTGCATCGTGGTTGCCAGATTGGATGGTAGGACATGATTGTCAGGCTTTTTACTGTTATTTTTGTACTCATATAGAATTTTATGTATATTTAGGATGCTTATGTACATGCATATATATCATGACCTTGCATTCACGCTAGGATTGAGCTCACATTTAGCATGTGGTATAAATAATCACATTGCATTTTTGATTAAGTAGATGGTTATGTAGATAATTATAAATAAATTGGTTGTATAATATGGTTGTTGAGTGCATATTAGATTATCTTCCCTAGTTGATTTCGAGGGCGAAACCCTTTTAAGGAAGAAATGGAATGTAATACCCCATAAAATTTAATAAGAAATTAAGTAATTAAAATTAAGGTTATAAATAGAAATTCTATAAATGTCAAAATTTGGTCATGGAAGTTGCACCATTGCGTCTGTGGCGATTTTCAGACCAATTTTCAAATATAATATTTGAATCGAAGTTCAAATGGAGAAGTTATGGAAGTTTTTGAATTTGAAATAATTCAAACGAGTTTAAATTTGAAATTTTAAACATTTGAATTTGAAATTAAAAGTTTTAATTTAAATAATAGTTAACGTTATGGGGGACTTAACGTTTAAGTAAATGTTAATTAAAATCTGGTAAATGTATAAATTAAATAAGGTGTTTAATAAATAGTTAACATAAATTAAGCAAACGCGAAATCAACGGTCTCAAAAGGGGGATTGGTTGACCGCCCTTAGGCAGCGGTCAACTGTTAACGGTCAACCGCCTAAGGTCAGTGGTTGACCGCTAATGGTCGGCTTCCAAGGGTTATCGACTGGTAGGTTGTAAGGCGGCTAGGGTTTTGCTTATTTAATGATCTAGATTTTATTATTTTTGATCTAACGGTTATATTCCTTCTTACTTCCTTCATAAAATTCTATAGTAATGGCAAAGCTCTGGCAAATTTATTCTCCGTTGGGTTTTAGAAACGGTAAACTTTCTAGCAAGTAATTCTAGTCTCTAATTTAAATTAACCATTCTTCTCCCTATCTTTTGATTTCTGAAATCTAATATACATATACAATCTATTTGTTGCAGATTCAAAAAAGAGGAAAGATCAAACAGGGAGTTAAGAGGGCTATAAATCAGATCTCATCTTCTTCTTGTTCTTTAGATCTCAGAATCAGTTAGGATTTTCATGTAAGAGGTTTAGATGTTTAGTTTTTTATTCTAAATCTAATTTCTATAAACAATACATTTTGTTGAATATTCCAGAAAAGGAAAATTTAAACGGGAATTAGGCATGGTGGAATCAAATCCAGTTAGGAAGTAAACAATTCTCTGTGAGTGGAAATACCAAGTTTTACACATTTTTATAATTGAATAATATTAATTTGGATTTGATGTATGTCTTAAGTTTTGGTAAACGAGAACATAACATCTAAAACCCCCAAAATTTCCCTACATAAATGTAAATTTGTGAATATGTAGGAATTCTAATTATCTGTATTAACATAGTAGGATCAGATATGTATTTGAGATTTAGATAATTCTTAATCTTTTCCACTTTATTTCTTTTGATTTCGCTTGAAGTATAAAAAGGGTTCGAAAAGAAAATAAATTAGAAATAGTGTGCAAAGTATGAATTTTATTGTAGTTTGCACTGTTTATTTTTGTAAATTAAACATGTATGGACCTTTTCTTGCTTCAAAGTACTTTGTGTAAAAGTAAAAAAGAATATGAAAGGTCTAAATTATAAGGCTCATTTTACTTGAAATAGAAGAGGTAAATTCTACTATGTTAATATAAGACAAGTTTGGTATTATTCCTTTTTTATACAAATCAGTCGTTGGCTAAGGATACTAGCTATATATTTTATTGGAATTTGGGACTTGTATAAGTTTGACATTTAAATTAATAAGAGTTCTCCTTGCGTGTGACTGGAAATATTTTATTTGAATCTAGTGCATATATATAACATTAATGTATTGATTATTAAAGTAATAATAGCATAATAATTATAACGTATTGAACGTATTTATTAGAATTAATAGGGTAGTAAATAACATTAATTTCTTAGGAAGGCATTAATGATAATTATGGAAATTAATCCATAATTAAAGGCGTAATAATGGAATAGCTTATACGGCCTTAATTATTGATTCTGTAGGATGGTATATGTATACAATGGTAATATATATGAAGTATGGCAAGTTATAGGGATGCAAGGCCAGTCCAAAGTTGCATAGAAGTCTGCTTAGTATCTGGCTACCACCGTTGTGGCTTTGCGGACTAATGTGACATAACAACTACTCTAGTGGATGCAAGGTTACCTCCAATTCTACAGGGTAAATTTGCCCACTTAGTCTAGCTACCAGTTTCTACGAATAGTCAGATTAATCTAAGATATCACAAACGGATTATGGGTCATAAGTTACGCTATTGATACAGTAGGTGAAATCTTTAGAAGGGGTCTGCTTCGGGTTAGAGGTTTTAAGTGGATATGGTAGGGTTCACCTCTTTTTAGAAGAAGTATTAAGTGAACTGATGGGATTTCTTATCAATTTATTTAGTGAGAACCATGCAGGGACCTACCTTAGATTAGGTCTTAAATGATGGGAACCCGTCAATTTTATAGGTCTTAAATGATAAAAGTCTGCCTAATTCTCAGGAATGAGGTATTAAGTGGTTTAGAAGTTCTCTCTCTTGCATTGTTAACGATAGTTGGTTTAAAATTTTGAAATGGGTTAGGTATTAAAGGACGGGGACCTGGCTAAATTATAGATATCAAATGGTTATTGTATGCCCAATCACCAATAAAGGGTATTTATTGGTTTGGATGTTTTCTCTTGCATCATTGATGTTTGTTACGTTAAAATTTTGGAATTGGTCTAGAAAGGCCTTTGAGCTTATACTTAAAGTTATTACTATTTGTAGCACACCATTTAGGCTGACTATTACATTTGGTATAGTCTTATATATGTAAGAAGTATTTCTTATTTAAATAATACCACCCAAGTACAACTATGGTAAAGCTTGAGATTTTCATTTCATCAGACATTTGTTGTTATGACCCACTCCTCATAACAACACAGGTTAGAGAGAGTAATGTTGATTTAGGAGACGAAGGTAGAGATGAAGACTTGCAGCAGTTATTTATCTATTTATGCTTTTTAAGTATTTTATTGTACCCAGTTCAGACAGCTATGTTACTTTGAATTATTATACTCTAGTGGCTTTATGTAAAGATGTTGTAATATTTAACATGTTATTCTTTTGAAATGGTTTTCTTTCCGAAATGGGTACTTGTTTTGATATTATATTTCATCCATTCCGTTGTGAGATTCTAAAAGTATAGATAGAAAGCTTTGTATGCTATATATTATTAACTTAACAGCTTGCCTTTAGATGGGCCTAAGTTTCGATTGTTGGTTGAAATAAGGTTCGTTTCGGAGTGGGTTGTTATATCCAGCTCTTCCTTACACCATCCGGGTCACACCACTCAGGAGAAGTCTTGGCTTGACCGGTGTGATCGAAAAATGTCCACTTACTTAGCCTTAGCAAATTTCACCTTTCTCCGAGGATGGCTAGCCATATTTGGAGATTTCGCCACCTTCAGACTCAAGGAATTATTCATGACAGCAGGATTAGCACCGATCCTCCGCTATAACACTTCTAAGCGGGAATGTTACCAGTGTTGCATGCTTCTATTTGACGCGAATCTAGCATACAACTTTGATGAAGGCATCAAAAATCTTCGGTCGAAAGTAAAAGGAGTCAAAATCGATTTGTTAATGATGATTTTAGCAATATTTTGGGATAGTCATAGAGGAAGAAAATTTGGATGATGTGGAGATGATTGATCCGAAGTTTTTGCAATGGATCCTTCTTGGGGACATTGATGTCTAGAGGTCGGACAATTTGTGACCTACTGCCCGCCCCATCATTCACATATTTTAGCAGAACATCATACCAAAGACAATGAGCTTTGATCAGATTTATTTGTTGGTACAGAAGGCCACCTATACCATTATAGGTGATATGGATGTCAGTTGGGCTCATGCTATTATGAGCAATTGCATTAGTCTTGGAGTTGTAAATCACCTGAGCTACTTTTCGTATTACCATCTCTTCGCTTATATCTTTAGGCAATACAAAGTGAACCTCTTTGGAGAACCAGTCCAAAAGAAGGTCCCTTCTACATTCGATAGAGCCTCTCCCATGAAGATGGGAATCCCTAAGCCATTAGCAGCAGGAGCCACAGCATGAGGCAGAGCAAGAGTAGGGCGTTAGAGGTTACCAAAGCCTCGATCTAGCAGCTTTTTGTCAGGTCCAAGTAGAGATATGAGAGATTCGAGCTGAGTAGCAACACCAGAGCCACGAGATTGGGTGCATAGCTACTATGCTATGCCTATTCCATGGTCGCAGCAAAGGATCAGAACGATCCCATTGTCTGCATTAGTATTATAGGTCTTGTAGTGTTGTCGTTGTCATTTCTCTTCCAACGTTTATTCTTTTTTTCTTTAGGTAGTTTGGGTTATAATCGTTGTTCTCTCTTATATACAAAGATGTGTAAATATTATGAGAAATATTCCTACTTATTCACTTTGTTGTGCTTCTAGAAATGGAGACCGCTCTTGTATGTGTATTTGAAAGAAAAATATAAATATGGAAATCTCATAAAGGTAGTTAACCAACGGTAAATGCAATGTAAGACTGAAAGTTTATAAAATAATAAGTTTCAACAAGCGAAGGACATGCTAAGGTTGTTGTGAAATTATGGGTCATTATTCATGTTCCTTAAAAAGCTAAAATTTATAAATAGGTTAGTTTGTATAACTTTAAAATAAATGAATAAATATTGATAAGTGAGTAGGTTTTAAGTTCTAAGTTAATTGCGGCATGCTAGAATTGAGCATATGTGTTAACACATAATTGAATTCTAATTACATTGAAATATGGCTTGATTTATTAAAAATAGAAAAGGCGAATGTTTGAAAAGATTTACGTTCGAAAAAAAGAGAAAATTTTTGACATTCAAATAATTTTTTCCCAAACTGTTTTTAAAGGAATTGACGTCTAAATATTTTTAAAGTTGACTATTCAAATCACGTGCAAATTTGATTGAAAAATGGAAATAATTTATGTGGAAAATTTTGATTCTAAAATGCCACATATTAAGCATAGGGAAGATAGATGAGTTAATATATATGAATTCAGCGATGCATTAAGTCGAGGTTAGGATAAAGCATAGATGATAATAAGGAAAATGTAATTTTAGCCTTGGAATTTCTATTTCCATCTTTGTCAATGATGTATGGGAGTCCGTTTTAGATTCAATTCCATTTTAGAACTTGTAAACAAGTCTCCTTATGCATTTTGTTCATAGAAAAATTCAGAGGACATCGAGGCAACGAGAAAATTTCCAATGTACAATGGAATTGTTAACCAATAGAGTGGTAAGAATGTGAAATTCTCCATTCCTTTTCCCGACACAGGAATGAACTTTTAGGAAGCAAAAATCTTATGCGTTAGATTCTTGGATGGTAGTAATTGGATGCAAAATTGGTTGAATCATGCTACTATTCGTAGAAATATGGAAATTCTTATGAAATTTGTTTTTCAAAATCCGCATACATATAGAACTGCTAGTATATATAGATTTTTTGCATCATATTTTTAAAAATGTTTTTAAAAGAATATAATCATATATGAGGGTCCAATTTAGAATCATTCTACATACATGTTTTCTATGCTATGATATTCTATGCACTTGTGCATGTTGATTGAAAAATTGGTTGTACACTAATTGTTTGGGTTGTTAAAGTGGTTACTACATTGCCCCATAATTTAATCCTTGGAGTAATTCCGAGGATGAAATTCATTTGAAGGGGAAGAATGTAAAACCTTGTAAAATTTAGGTTAATAATTTAACAACTAATTAGTCTCCAGAAATAGAATTTAAGCAAATGATGGAATATGGCCATGAAACTTGCATCATTGCATTCATGGTGATTTTCTGAGCAACTTTCATATTTCAAGTTTTAAGATCAAAGTTCAAACGAAGAAGTTATGGGCGTTTAAAAAAATCGAAAAGAAAATAATTAAACAGTAAAACATTAACAGACATCGGAAAGAAAATAATTAAAGAAACCGGGATCTATCGATTGATCCCCCTTTCAGGGGTCGGTCGATCGGTAGTAGTCGACCGCTCATAGGGGTGCAATCGACCTGTCGAACCCTGCCGGCTAGGGCTTGAGCCGTGGCCTAACTACCCGGAATTGATATATTTAATTAATGATTATGACTGATTCAAGAGCCTATAAATACATAATTAACCCTTCCCTTCTCTTCTTATATTTTATGATCTAGGACAGCGAAGCTCTACCATTTCCTCTTCTAAATTATTCCTTCTAACTTTAAACAGTTTGTATTTATAAAAATTAGGGAAGAGCAGAAAATAAATAAAAGAAGAGAAGGAGTGGATCAGCGTTGCACAAATAACAAGGTAAATTTCAATATTACAAATCTATCCCCCCTTAACTCCAAATTACTTCTTAAATCTGTAATTCTAATAGTATGTATATACCCTTTTATACATATTTCTTATATTAAAAGGAGATAGAGTTGAATCAAGGAATCAAATTCAGATCTGGAGATTCGGAACGCTCTAAAAGGTGAATCAAAAATTACGTCATTTATTTATAACAATGAAATTTATTTCATTAGATTTTTATGTGATTATTATGCCTAAATAAAGATTTAAGAGTTGTAGGTCGAGTTAAACGTATAAAATATTGCCTACATGTTATGCAATTTTGGAAATTTAATTAAAAATATTGTTTACACCCAAATCTGGAAATCAATCCTGAGGCATTAAGAGTTGAATGTTGATAAGATATAGAGTTTATTCCAGACCAACATTTGAATTATAAGATGTTGGTATAATTTAGATTTATACCCTAATTTTGTTGGAACGTGGACTTTCTGTATTTTAATTATTGGGAATATTCTTCGTTTAATTTTATGAATTTGTATAATATTCTTAATTACATAGAAAAAAGCAGCATTTGATTTGACATGGAATATACATAAATAAAGGAAAGGGATGTGTAAAGTATGGATTAATTTTCTGTAGTCTACACTATCTATTTCAATAAAAAGGAAATAAAACATCCCTCGTAATTTCAAGCAAAGTAAATTTCTTAATTTAGGCTAATTTATGGGAATTATAACTGAAGAGCTTCTTAGAAATATAGTTCCAACAAATTAAAAATATGGAAAAGAATATTCTATTTAGGGATTTTTAGAAATATAATTAATATATATGCACACATGCACACGCATTTAACCGCGCTAATTAATTAAAATGAAAATTTTAACTGACACAACGATTTACGCGTAATATTCGCATTAGGTATAATTAGAACATTAGAATAAATCGTGCCAAGAAAAAAGGATTAGGAAATAAATATGGAAATATTGTAACTTCGAATAAATAGGTAATAAATGTGGAATAAATTTGAGAGTTACAAGAGTTAAATAAGGTGTAAATGGATTAAACGGACTGATAAATGAGATGTCTGGGATGATAAATATGGAGGGATAAAGAAGGAATACTGGGAAAAATCTGAGTAAATAAATAAATGTATTAGGAAATGTCCGATTACGATAATAATCATCTATTACAGATAAGTTGACATTTATAAAAACAGTAACTAAAAATATTAGGTAGTAATTGAATATTTTAAGGTAGTATGATTGTCACTAAAGTAAATCGTATAGCCTTAAATATGCAAACAGAGATTAGCGGATTTTCCTAATATTGAAGTTTAGAGTAATTAATTTGATTTAGTGGGTTAGGATGCGAGGTCAGTAGAGTTACACAATAAAAATCTGCCGATAACTCAGAGGCTATCGGCAGTTGTGCACACTTACTACTGATGTGGGACATCTACAACCTTAGGACCCGTGAGAAAGGGATTTGTATTACAGATAGATAGGGGAAAGTATGCTTGGGGGATCTTCTCGGATTTGAAGTATTAAATGGCCGGTACCTTTTAAGAAATGGGGTCTGCTTTCCATACAATAAGAGAGAGTAAGTAACCAAAAGGGGTATTTTCCTAGACTTACTTAGGATAGTCTAAACCGAGATGTTAGTTGTGGAGGGTTGGTAGGCTATGTCAGTAGTTGGTACCAATGTTCAGTAGTAGGTTTGGCATATAGGCTTGGATGCCCAACGATCCCAAAGGAGCAGTAGTAAATACTTGGTTTACGCCCATATGGATTTCGTTACCTACTAGCATAGAATTTGTATAGGATATGCATGAACCTCATGATAGAGATAGTTGAAATTTTTGTTTAGTGATATGGGCTAGTTAACTCTTAGACTACTCTTTGAATGGAGATAGTAATACAACAAATAAATTGAATTATATAATAAGGCCGTATATAGGAGTCATCGATCTTAGTAGCTAGGAACAATAGACCATTGATGACGGCGCACAAGGTACACTTCATAGTTAAGAAGAATTAAGTGGTCGGGGTTTTGGGTATAGAATGTATATATGTGCATAGGCATATATATGTGTAGCATACCTTGGGAAAGGTTAGGGTAGATATAACGTACGCACATACATTAAATTAAATGGATTAGCCGTTAATCATAGACATAACATTTAAATGGAAACTAAATGGTGTAAATTATGTCATGGATAAATTATGAACTTATTTGATCACTAGGACGTTGTTCTGACTCCTGCTCATTACATTCTATAGGATAGATTTAGAGGATCAGGTCATTGGAGCAAGACGGAACGGTTGATGGAGAAGTATTCTTATTTATGCTCGATAATTGACAAGGAAATTGGATATCCAAGGAATACCATTGATACCGATGTAGTGGCCTCAGTCGGTATTTATATTACATTATATTTCTAACTATGAGTTTAGTTTAGTTGATCTCTGATATACTTATGTCTATTTTAAGTTGTCAAAAGCAACGATCTGTACCCTAACTAATGGACTTGGATTTTGATTTCATCTAAATTCGAGAGCATTAAGGTGCAGGTTGTTGCACAACCAGTGAGTTGCTACTTATTCATTTTTTCATTTTATTTTTCTTACTCACCACCTACACGCCACCACCCACTGCACGTCCCCACAACCTGACATACCTACACCATCGCGACGCCAACTCCAGCCACCATGCGATGTTGTTGATCCCATACGCACTATGCACACACAAAACGAACCCAAAAAGAGTTATTCTTCACCCTTTCATCGTCACACCATTCACCTTTAGCTCAAGCCATTTACACTCTCGAACTCCCTTACCAAGACTAATAAATCCATATAAATTGTTTTCCATTTAGATCTCCCCCAAAATCACCTTCTTTGATGGATTCACAATTTTTTGCCCCTACAATCGAAGTTGGATCGAACCAACGCCATGGTTGCATAGCTCTCAAAAATATAGAGAGATCCAACTTTTATTTCGCCCAAAACGATGTTTATTTGCTTGTGAAAGAAGAGGAGAAAGAGGAGTGTGGGAGGTTGTTTCATGGAATAGGAGAAAAAACACAAGTGAAGGAAAGAAATGCGGCTGTAGGGTAGAAAATAATATTCATAGGGTATGGGTAGTGTTAGGGTTTGAATGTACCCAATTCTCTTCTATTTTTGAAATTCTAGTACAACTTTTGTAGTCGTATGGCTTCTAGGAATATTGAATTGCGATGATTCTTCGATGGCGCGACTCGTCATATTTTTTTGGTTCTAACGACACAATTTCATCAAAATCCATAATTGTGACCCGATATGCTATTTTTTAGCAATGGGCATTGAATTTAACCCTATACTATACTTTAGCAAAGTCTACAAAAACTTAATATGTAAATTGTTAAAATGTTGATTGTGGATCGACTTCAATCCAAAAAGTCAATAAACCGCATTGTCTGCTATTTTCGAATTCGACCAAGGTAAAATTAAATTGTAAATGTTACAAACTAATACCAATGTTGTATTAATAACTGGCTATTTTTAGTTTATTTATTTTAAGCTAAAAATAGGATACAACGATATATAAAAGTTATTCGAGGTTCAATAGATTAAGGAGCAAGAATTAATAGATTAAATGTTAATTTAAATTGGAATATCCTGGGATTTTGACCTTGATAGGCCATGCCATGTCCCGCTAGCTTTAGGGCTGAGAGGAAGACTGAACTTGGTCTTAAGATCTAAAAGAACAAAGGAGTGGAATATATTGGATAATGGTTGTAAATATCCTAGCTTCCATAAAAAGTAAGACACGCTTTGAGTTCTCTCTTTCTTCATTGCTAATCACTCATGCCTATCTTAGTTTTTCCATCTCTTCGATGTTGCAAATCAAAGAAAAGGAGGAGATATTGAAGCTCCAAGGGGAAAGACTAGTAAACAATATTTTGATTCTCGACAAGATCACTTCGAACTAAGGTATAAATTTCTTATTAACGCATACTCATTATATATATGTTAAGATCGTGTCTTTTGTTTTCAAGCAATATTAATTTTTTTAATATTTTCAGATTTATATATACATATATTATTTTAAAATCTTATATATGTTTGTATGTTTAATGCATATACACATAAAGAAATAATATATATCATAAAATTATTTTCGACAAGTTTGTTATTAGAAAATTTCCCACGGTCTTCAAATTGACTCAAATTCAAGAAACTAGACTATAAAATGATAAAGGAATGGGTTAGGAAGCTCGAAAGATGCCAAGATTAAAGAATGGAGAAAATTAACCATGTTTGAGAGAAGCTCTATCGATCAACACTGATCGATCTTGATCGGTATTGAACGATTCAATAGGATACACTATACTCTGTCCCTGTGCCTGAAGTTGAAAAGAGTGCAAAATCTATGATGTGACAATATCATCAATCAGTGCCAATCAATATGGATCAGCATCGAATGATTATGATTCCTAGATTCGAGCGCTAAAGCCAGAAGATCTAACCTAAAGTAGACTAGAAGACAAAATGGAAGTCAAAGGGATTATTCGATACTGATCCTTATCGATTGTTACCAGTTAATTATGGAAATTCAAGAACGTAATTTTTGAATTGGTCTTTCAGGCTATAATCATGGATCTAGAGGTTTACTTGTTCAAATTTGTTCTATCGACTATGGTGGAGGGATTCACTATGAAATGAGAACCTTCATCAACTATAAAAGGACTTTTCGGCAATCCATTTGATTTTGGGCCAACTTAATATCTAAACTTTATATTTTGTGATTACATTGTAGACTGAGTATTCTAGAAAGAAGTAATCAATAAAAACAACAAAGTGAACATATATTATAGATTTTTCCAGACCACTGTAAAATGCGATGTCTCTTTTCTCCTTTTCTCTTTAATTTTCTACTTTTCCATTTATTTAATGCATTCTCATGGATTTGGGATGTTAAATCAGAAAAAAGGCTAAAATTTTTGGTACTTTCACCGAGAAAAAATCGAATCTTATCTGTGGAAGATAAAGAAGCAAACTACAAGGAAAGTTATAGTCGGAGGGAATCAATCAGAGCATGAAGGCAGTCAAGAGGTGTCCTCTTGTTCAAATCTACCTTTAATCTTTGTATCTAGAGATAAGATGGAAGGGATGATGAAAAATATGCAAACAATGTTGTTAACTCGACATAAATAGATGTTGAATGGCTTTTTTCAATGCACGGAGAAACATGATATATTAGAAGTCAATGCATAAGAGATTAGGATGTAGAAATGGTGGACCAACTTTGACAACTATCATAAACCTTCGGTACCCAATATACTTATATAGTGTGTTGTAACGGTACTCGATCGATGAAGGACAACTAAAAAGTGATAACATAATAAAATCTCCAATAGATAACCTATCGCATATCTCACAGCATGTCTAAAAAATATAACAACCATCACAGATATAAAACAGGCAAGATAGTAATAACTAAATAAACCACATAATCAAAGTGCATCGGTTCATAGTAGTTATATACAACATAGATCATAGAGTTTTATAAATCAAATAAATACTCAGATGATAAACTATCCCTAAGATGATAGTCAAACATTATCCAAGCTCCACAGTATCACATACAGGAATGGTAGTAAAAATAAGCCAAGTAATAGTACATGAAAGCGTAGCCTCCTGCTAGTCCACATGCACAACCCATGTGTCGTCCTACACTTGCTACCTAGTCTACTGATCTAAGAGTATTCAAGAGAATAAGAAATTAGGCATAAAGCGTCAGGTCAGATAGCAATCTGGTGTGAGCAATAAATAATCTTTAAATACTATGAAAGTCAATATAATATAGGGCATAGAGTATGAAGAATCATATCTGCTCTATCTGTGCACCCAAACAGTTAGCACATAACATTAACATATGCTAATCTACTACCATCATCATCATATGGGTGTACTACAATCTAAGTATAATGTCGGGTGACTGATATCCAAGTCGTAATACGAACGTCATGTAATAGCCATAGGGTGATGAACAAATAGAGCAAACATAACATCTATCAAACAACCCTTATATCACTCGAGTGCTTTGGATACAAAATAACTCATATGACCCAATCATTAGCCAAAGACCTAATCAAATCTTGCTTTTACAATGCTCAATCCATGCCACTTTGTAATGATAGAAAATAGACCCATAATCACAAGGTCCATGGTAATTCAAAGTCGTAAGATCTGGACACGGTCATAATCCAGGTATGCGTCCTCATGTACCTGCTCTACACGAGCACACTAGACACCTCCAAGTATCAAGGACCCCTTTGCATATGTTCCATGGTAGAACACAGTTAATGTTCTATACCATCATCTACATATTAGAACACTATAAGAATTCGATTCACGAGTTCCCTCATTGAACACACCTTTTGGATTGTCATCTCAACTCCCATCATTAAGTCATCATTATCGAAACATATCTAGACACTACCTCATAAGTCGTAGAGTCACCCTGTCAAAGCTTTGAAGTCATCATATTGAAGCATCACATTATTACTTCACCATCGAAGTCGTCCTTCATCGCATCATAACATCGAAAGCACATGGTCCACATCCCAAAGTCCTTGCCTTGACCCCTTGGACCCACAGTGTTACCTCCACCATCAGTTATGTCGGCACCGACATGATAATGTCGAGCCTGACATGATTGACCTAACCTAAAAATGGTTAAGTCACTCGCTCACCTTCCTTAAGTGCATCGAAGCTTGCACTAATCTTCGAAAGCTAGTCCTCAAAAAACCCGAAGCCATCATGTCGGCATCGACATGATTCCTTAGCTAGGATTTTGCTTAACTCCAGATGGAAGACCTCTCATCCCCAATCTCCTTACCAAGGCTACCACTTATAAGTTCCAAAGTCTCTACACCAATTTCCCAAAGCAAAACACCAAGCTCCATGAAACCCTCTACCCTTGAATTATTTTGATTCCCCTTGACATTATTTCAATTTCAACGAATCTCGTCCAAGCCCCATACGACTAGATTTGTAGGCCCTTAGACTACTAAGAATAACATACTTCAATTGGATCACTTTTTGTACACTTTTGCCATCGATTTGCACAAAATTGAAGACTACTCTCTAATTACACTAAAATAACTGAAAACACATCAAACAATCACATATAACCATTGTATAGAATCCTAGCATCACAAATAATCATCCAAATGCAACTTAAACAAAAATATTATCTTAGGTCCATCCATACACAAAATGACGATTTATTTTATAAAATGTTTAAAAAAGAATCAAATTACATATTTATCTTTTTAAACTCGGGTTAAAGATGTTATTAAAGTTAGATTAGGTTTTAAAATGTTTTAACATCAAAATTACCTTAAAAATCATTGTTATACTACATCAACATGCATAGAACAGCGAAGGATGAAAAATCACTCACATAATATCAAAATACACAAATTCCAAGGTAAGTCCAGGGTTGAACGACATATGTACGAATTCCAAGTTGATTTCAACAGTAAATCTCTAGGCTCCCTTACTAATTACCCCTTAATGACCTATTCAAGCTAATTAAAGTAGGAAAAATTATTGTTTTGTGGCTAAGAAACGATTAAGGTGGTTTAGTTCATGGGAAGTGGGAAAAGTGATTATGAACTTTCCCATCCTCCCAATTAAGCACAAATCCCAAAATAGTTTAATGGGCCTAGTCCAGGCCTAATTAACTACCCACTGATCTAGCCAGAAACTGTCCAAACTTCAAAGGACCATATCTCTTAAATGGTAAGTCCAAAAAGCGATTTTAACCACTTTACAAAAGGAAACCATCATATCTTTCTAGTGGAAGTAAGCTCGATCTCCAATTCGGCTCTATCAAAATTTATAGGTTTTACAAGTTTCTAGGGTTAAAATAATCCAATAAAATTACTAAGGATTGGACATGAATTTAAAAATAATATTTTATGATCATCCAATACGTAAAATATGGGTCATTACACTCTTTCCCCTTTAGGAATTTCGCCCTAAAAATCCCCAACGCAAACATGGAAAAGTCAAACATTGCTACCCTACATGCCCTAATAATCACAAGAAACTATCCTTATCATCAAACAAGTTATCATAAACAACCAAATAATCTATATACCTATCCTTGCATCCTACAATCCTATGTGATATCAAAAGTGAAACTAAGTGCGACAAACAAAAAGTCTTACCAAGTAAAAAGCTCCGGATAAGTAGCTCTTATGCTCTCCTCGGTCTCTCATGAGCAACCGCATTCGCTTTCGCGGTGAACCTTTACCAATTTTACTGTCTTCCTCCTTAGTTGTTTTGTATAACTTCCAACTATACGAGTTGGCCTATGAGATCTTAAGCTTCTGTTTCAACTTCGATATCATCTAGTCGATATGTTTTGTAATCACGCCTGAGCCGTGCACAAGCTTCCGTAAATGAGAGACATGGAATACATTATGTGCACCTATCATCTTTTAAGGTAAGTCAACTCTATAAGCTAAGTTGTTAATCCTCTCGAGTACTAGAAAATGACACATGATCTTGGTGCCAACTCCCCTTAGTACCAAATGGAACTACATTCTTCAGTGGAGAGATCTTAACAAACACCATATCACCGATAGAGACACCAAGTCCCTAGGTCTCTTATTTACTTAGCATATCTGTCTATTCTAAGCCACCTTCGTATGTTGGCGAATAATATCGGTTCTTTTCGAAGTAGTTCTCTGGCCCCAATATTAGTTTTTCACCCACTTCCCACCAATACTAAGGAGCATTGCACGGTTAGCCATATAATGCTTTGAATGGTGCCATACTGATGCTAGACTGATAGTTGTTGTTGTTGTATGCAGACTCTACTAAATGCAAGTGATCGTCCCATGACTCCTCAACGTGAAGAATACAAGCTTGCAAGAGATCCTCTAAGATACAATTTTCCCTTTTGGTATGCCCTTTAGTTGCGGGTGATAAGTTAAACTTAAATGCAGCTCCGTCCCCAATGCTTCTTGTAACCTCTTCCAAAATCCACTAGTGAACAATGAATCCCAGTCACTCATAATCCTCTTTGGCACACAATGGAATTGCATAATCCACTTCACATACAACTCGGAAAATTTGGATGATGTTCTATTTTACTTTATCAAGCACTCTTTGTCAATCTATTAACTATGACCCAGATGTTATCATACCCTACTCTAGTCCTCAGAAATCTACCAATAAATCCATCGATATTTGCTCCCACTTCACATTAGGGAACTGTAACGACCCCACCGCGATGTCCAGTTTAGCAAAGAACATTACAAGTAATGTCGTTTGCTAATCCAAAGAATACTGCTTGTCAAGGGCAATTGAATGTGAATATATCCTTATAATAACACTGACACGTCATTTATACATTTTCACTTAATATCTGAACTGAATTTGATGTGTACAATACTAATACAAAGTAATAGAAACACCGATTCCTTAGAATCAAAACAATATATCATATAAATAATAGTCACAGATCACAGTGGAATAAATCTCAACATATACATATACAAATTATTTAGTTTACAAAATAAAATACTAAACTTGATTGTTATACAAATTTAACAATTCTCTAATCTCAATTATACATTTTATATACAAGGTCCAAATTCCTAAATGGGATAAACTAAAATTCCAAACTTTTATCTCCTTGCTAGCACAACATTTAAAGATCAATCTATCATGTAACCTGAAAAGTCTCGGCCTGACCCGAGCAAAAAAACACCCGGGTCAGACTATCTCTAAATATCCAAAAGGGTGAGAACAAGATAAAGCACATGAACAAATAACATATACAAATGTTCAGGATTGAATTCACAAAACAAAACACAATATCTCTAGGCACATAAATATGGGTGATTAACTCAATACAGGGTGTCACAAATAAGAACTAGTCACTAAACACAAAATCACAGAATTAAATCAACATCCATCACAAGACATAAGAACATATATTTATTTCACGAAAACACGACACAAGAATATATGTTTATTTCACAAACACAAGACACAAGAATATATACTTATTTCATGAATATAGAGCAGTCATAGAATCCAAATATCCAGAACCCAAGAGATCTTAATCCAAACTGATCGTAATGATCGCCCAAAACAATCGCCATGATTGTACTCAAAACCCGTGGCAAACAAATAAACAAATTGGTATCACTCGAACCTATCTGATACCAAGGATCGTACTCAGACCGGGAACACAGAATCATAGAATCACAGAATGATCTCAAGGATAGTCCATACCGGACAAGGTGATCGTAGAAACCATGACTCTATAATTCCACATTTATTTAGTATTATTAAATAATTATTTTTGAAAAGAAATCTAGGAATAAACTTCTTAAGGATCTAGCAGCCACTTGCCGCGCACCAAAAGAGAGTAAACTCTAAAGTGCCAAATACTGCCATCTTTAGTAATCACTAGAATTTAACCAATACGTCCCATACCATATGGTGAAATTCAAGTATTTACTAAAATCTAGTAAATATCACTTATTATGGATACCATTGGAAAACCGAAACCATATTCTCTTAAAGATCTAGCAACCACTTGTCGCACACCAGAAGAGAATACAACTCTAAAGTGTTAAGTACTTTCCCAAATATGATCACAAGAATTTAACCAAGGCATCCCATACTACCAGGTGGAATTTGAGTATTCGCTAATGGGCTAGTAAGTTCCACTCATACATTCTATTCGATGAGTTATACCATACTCGATGAAGTCTTAATCGAAAGCATTTAAACCAATCGATGACACAAAGTCGATTGTTAGTACTCCTCAATTATAGAATTAAGGTTCTCAAAATATTTTTCTCTTTTGAGTTTATTATTTAAAACACTTATTATAATTCCATAAATCCGTTTATTATTTAACTTTATAAAAATATTCACAAATTTGCTTAAATATTCTATAACTCTGAATTATTCCAAGATTTTACTTATATACATAAAGTTGTCTCAAATTCCCATATGGTTGTATTATTCACAAAAATATACTTTAAAACATATTTCATTACTCTTCTAAATCCATAAAATTATATAACAATTTTATTTAAAAATAAATAAAGTTCATAATTTTCAAACTACATTTTCAAATTCCATGGATCCTAAATTATTTATTTAATAAAATCTTAATACATATATTTTCAAATCCATGATCACTTTTATGTAAAAATAGATTAGCTTGTATTTCCAAAGTCGTATTTCCAAATCATAAATATTTCACTAAACATGCTTGATATATCAAATAACTTGCTAAAAAACATTTTTAATAATTATTAACTTAATTTAGAAATAATTCTAAGATTTATAAATATAATTAATTCGCTTTTGTAAATTACTTATATACGAAGTTTATCTATTTATTTCACCTAATTCAAATTTATGAGTTAAAGATCTGCAATTTCGACCATATAAATCTCATAATTTTACAAAAGTTAAAACATAAAAGTTTTAAATAATAGTATTAGATTTCAAACAAGAAAAAGATCATCCAATTTGGATTTATGGTTCAAAAGTTATGGCCAAAATAATTCTCAGATTTTAAATTAACTGCCACTGTCGTTTATTCTCAGGGCAGCGATAAAGAAATATGATTTCGACTATTTAAATCCCAAAATTTTGCATAACACAAAACAAGAAAGTTTTAGAACATAGTTCAAGGTTTCTAGGACATTATCAATTATCAAATTTCGATAAGTAACAAAAAAGTTACGACCAATTTAATTCCATGTTTTAACACAGCCAATTAAACACGACAGCACGATACCATCGGCTTATAACTCAATTTAGACCATCTAGACAGCAGAATTTCGACCAGTGACTAAAAGAGAAGTTGTAGCTAGTTGATTGTAGTTTCTACAATAAAAGGTTGAGCTATTTCGAAGTATTCTACCCCATGATATGGCTGTTTTACTGCAGCGAATTTCATACAAAATTTCCAGCAAACAACAACACAACAACTACTCAAGTTTACAATCAAATTGCAAGCAATTCTATTCAACAAATTATCTAAAACATAATTTACAGCAAGAAAATATATAGAAATAAATTTGTAAGTGATAACTCACCTTTAGTGCTTCATATAACTTGCTAATCTCATCCAAAGCCTTGCTAATACCTAGAATTCTCTTTGCTAATTTCAGTTTCTCATAATAACTCAAAACCTAAAATCCAACCAACAGCACTTCAATCAAAAACAGGATAAAAATCATTTTTTTATGTTTCTAAAAGGTAGAGATAGAGTTTAGTATGCTTATTTATCATTCTAGAATGAAAACCCTTTGATTTGCATCTCTGATTTGGGGTTTTAGCTTTAGGGTTCATGGGGTAAAAAGTTTTCTTACTTTTGCTTGCTGTTGAAATGAAAATGAACAAAAGAAATAAACGTATAAGTTTGTTTCTCACCTAGCTATAAGGGCCTAATGAGTTTGGATATGGATCCTAAAGCAAAGTGTTTCTAATTAATTTTTTAAGCCAAGTATTGCTATTTCCTTCTTATTTCATTTATTCACACTAATCAATATTTTACAAAATCACAAGTTATTTTCTCTAATTCAACAAGACCAAATTAACAAGTTTAAAACTCTTATTTATAATAATATTAAGCTATTATAAAATTCTAAATATAACATTTGAAATAAAATTATTCTCAATATTTTTAATTATAAATCCCAATATTAACACTTCACTGAATGTACATCATTTCGAAAGTTACCTTAGGATTTATTAAGATAAACAAATCAGTTATGCACAAAAATGGGTTTAGTTTCATAATTAATTTTTTTTTATTATAATTTTTTAGTTTAAACTACAAATCACAATATTAACATTTTACTCTAAACACAAAATTTAAATAATTTATTCAATCATATTTCAAATTTAAATTGAAATCCATTTTAAGAAATGAAGCTCATTTCTTAAATAAATCAAAATCAATTATTCTCAAAACTAAATTAAAAAAAAAATTTGCAATTAAATTTTCGCATATTTTTCGTTAATCTTCCCTAATTAAATTTAATTAATTAGGTTGTTAATAAAAGGGTTGTTACAGACTTCCCTCCTTAAATAAATTGCGTCCCCGCAATTTCTTAATAAAAGAAATCCATAATATAAATTTACTCTAGAAACGATTATTTTCTTAAATGATTTCTAATTTCGTTTCCAAAACATTCAATTAATATCACTCTAAATTATACCAATAAACACACAAAAAAATATTTCAAAATTTTTAAAATTTTCAAAAATATTCTAATACCCCAAATTTGCAGAAAATTTCGCCAGCGTCTCCTTTGCGTGGCTAGCGTTTCAAAACTTTACAATATGGATATAATTTCATAATATACATCTCTCTCAATGATGAGGCATCCCGTAGGGAAAAATATAAAAATACAATATGTAATCCGAGATACATACTATAACGACCCGATTTATTCAACCATTCGCATCCGCACATGTCGGACTTGAATTGTTCAAAATATCATATTATTAATTTAAAATTTGGCAAAACTGAACATATACAGTAAATAAATCAATCACAGAATCACAGACATAGAGTAATCCAATAATACGCAGCGGAATAAATAAATAGTAGTTCATAAGCTACTATACAAACATCAGAGTTAGAAATAAAATACAACGGAATATCTCAACTACAGTGAAGTCTCCAATACGAACCGATGACTTCTCTGGACCAATCAACTGGAAAAGCTAAAGCTGAATCGATAGTTGGATCTCCAAACGAAGCTCCAAACTCCAAAGGTGAGTCTCGAATGCTGTATCACTCAATCTGACCCGAGCGTAAAGCAAAACACAAAACACTCGAGTCAGAATTAACATTCTTATATCAATAAATCCAACTCAAGTGAAATATCAACCGAAATATAATTAACTTAAAGGATGTTTGGGAAACCATCCTCTAAGGATCCATGGAACTATCTACAATGTAGAAATATACACTATAACACCGTGGTCATTTCAAATTAATTCATACTTCAAAACCAAAAATATCATTTCCATTTCAAATAGATCTACTTCCCAAAATGGTATGTATATATTAAATAATTTATAAAGTAAGGTATTTGCAATTTCCTCAAAAATCAAATCGACTTTCCCACTCAAATTAATTCAATCTCAATTTATCAATTTCCATTCAATTCAATTTTCTAAGTAACAAATTCAAATTATATTGATTTTGAATATAGATCTGAATCACAATTTTACCATTTAATTTCCAGTATATTTCAAAGCTTTAATATTCAGCATTTCGAAGTTAAATTTGATAGTTTTCTACAGATCTCGATTTAACCTCATATTTTTTTTAGTCTTGAAATATTCACTTAATAAACTCAGTATTATTAAATAACCTTAATTTACCCTTAGATTAAATATTCCTTTCGATTTGTTTAAACTTAAAATATCATTTAATAACTTTAAATCAAAAAGAAATCAACTTATAAAATCAAATCTTAAACTTCAAATTCAATAGTTCAAATCGACTTAATTAAGTAGAATTCTTAATTAGATACGGTTTTACTTAATTCAACTTTATCTTCCTTAACTTATACAAATCCTTGAAAATCTGTTCAAAGATATAATACTTAGACATATTATATTAATTAAATCAAACTTTATTAGATTAAAGTTTATTATTAAATCTGCTTTATATAAAAACTTAAGGATATTTCCAATATTAAATAAAACCATATATATATTCCCTTTCAAAATCATAGAAAACATTTCTAAAGTATTTATATATAGACCAACGATGTCTGTATATAATTTGATATCCTATGGTCATGTGACACGGATATTTATCATTTCAATCCATAATTTAAATATATACGGGTAGATATCATTTCCACCCGCAATCCTAATTCAATTCAAATGAAAATCGCTTGGGTGTATCATTTCAACCCATAACAAAATTCTCCTATTCTAAAATCCGTTCGGGTATGTATCATTTCAACCCATAGTGAATTATATACTAACAGGGAACTTGCAAAGTGATAACAGATATGACAGTAATAATAACAGGCATATATCATCAATAACAATATAATATAAACAACAGGATATGGTGTCATATCCCATAGGTGAACAATTACATATAAATGCATATCATACATATAACAATTTGAAAATTTAACAGTTAAATTTTAGCAACATATTTCAATTGTCGTTCTAATTGAAATCAAATTTAATAAATAAAAGAACGTTAATCGTGAGTGATTGCTCACCTTTCGATGCTAGAGAGAATAGACAATGAAGTTGAGTTACAAATTCCAAAGCAACGCTAGATAGACACGATTCGATGAAGAAAACATGCACGACGAACAAGCCGATAAATGGGAAAATCGGTGGGAACTAATCAGAATCAGTCTTGATAGAGACAGAAACGAAATGTACATTGCATTATTATTAATTATTTCAAATCAATATTAATTTAAACATATATTAAATTAAATATATATATATATATATGTATTTCAAAATCATTGCTTTAAATAAAAACACATATAAAACAACATATATTTACATAGTAAATTTTGAAATAAATGAATATATATATATTCATAAAGATAAACAACATATTACATATATATATAACATACACAAAATCTTATATAAACTGGATATATATACACATTCTATTTTAAAACGATACTCATATATATAAACTGATAGGAAGCAATATATAATTAACTTACATATCAAATTATTCAGTATTAAACATGTATGTTACCAGAACTAATACATTGTATGTTATATGAACAAATACACTATATTATATGCTTTAAAAATGTAAGTTATTAAAATATCTATATTAACATATTTCATTATATTGTAAACAGCATACCAATACAGTAACACAAAATTTACTTCACCTATATTATCACATACAGTTAACAAAACTTCTATTATTAAATTTTATATACTATACAACATATAAGTATCAGTTTATATAAAATAATATATATAACTATTGTATAACATAACCTTTTAAAAAAACAGAGACTAGCATAATATAATCTTTAAAACAAACAACTATTATACAAACAACTTTATAATTTTTATAAACTTTAAAACTGTACAATAGAGGACACATATATAAACTTAACTTATGCAATCAAACTATAAATATAACTATAGCTAGTAATACCCGGTATAATATAAACTAACATAATAATATAAAAATACATATTAGTAACCAAAATAACTTGTATTACCTGCTTTATAAGAATACACACATATAAACATCAGAACATAACTGGTAAAATATAATGTATATTAACATACCATTAATAACCGAAATCAGCAAAACAAAATATAAAAAATTTAAACAATTAAAGTAAAAGATATATATGTGTGTGTGTGTGTGTGTGTATGTATATGTATATGTATATGTATATGTATATATAAATGAAAATTAGTATTTAAAACACATTTTAAAATCAAAATCTCTAGATATTAAAATCAGTATTCATTAAACATGTGTATTGGGACCAATATATTTGTAAATTATAACAAAAAAAGAAATCAAAGGCTAAAACCCAATGTATATATATATAACACGCGACCCAGAAAATGTAAAACAGCTAATATATAACTGCATACTTTATATATGAAAATTTACTAAAAGAGCTTTAGGAAAGGTAAACCATATGAAGTAATTTTGAAAGCTGTGGAAAATTTGTACTTAAACAATAATACATATATATATATATATATATATATATTACTATCAACAGTCTTTAAACTTAAAAAAAAAACAAGAAAGAAGAACAAGAAAATACGAAAAAAAACAAAAAAAAAATGTGCGACCATTACCTTAAAGAAGAAGCATGTGCGAGAAGATGAAGGCAATATGAGATGTGGATGAAATTGTGTACGTGGGTTTTTGTATTTAACATAGGCTTGCGTTGATTTGGTGTATGAAAGGCAAGAAATAAATGATTTGAAGCGATAGAGGGATTATAGGATTTCATTCCTATTAAATACAAATAAGAAAAAGGCAAGTGTAAAAGAGATGAAATAATTTACACGTGAAATGTAAGCAAGATTTTCATTCCTTTTAAAATGCACGGCTGATGATTTTAACAGCTAAGGTAAGAAATCAAAAGTGTGCGCATTAGAGAGGCAATAATTAAATCGAAACATACGCCCAAAATTTATAACAAAGTAACGTACTTTGAATTTATTTGTTTCGTATTTATTTAGTAAAATATATGCTAAAGAATATTTCAGAAGATAATGTATCATTTACATAACGCCAAATAATTTAAACAAGAATGGACATAAAACTTACCAAATAAAACGTATAATAAAATAGCTATTTACACATTATTTATTTCTTAATTTAAAATTTGATTTATTACATCCATTTGATTTGTTTATTACTTTACAAAAAAAGGGATGTATATACTTATAAAAGAAACGTATAAATTTATTTCTTTTTACACATTATTTATTACTTAATTTAAAAGTATATAACTAATTAAAAGAAACAAAATTGGAACAAATGTTGTACAAATATATATAGTTTAAATAAAAGATTTGGAAGTTAAAATTTAAAATTTAAAATTTAAAATTTCAGTCAAAGTTAAACTTTAACCCAAAATCAAAATTACAGAAATGGTTTCTATTTATTACAATTTAGGCAAATGATTTTTAATCAATACAAGAAATTTCTGAAATTCAAATTTTTAAGTAATCAGACACCAAAGTTTTAGATAAGATGAATAAAAATTCAAAAATTCAATTAAATACATAAATAAAACCATTCAAAATTATTAAAATTTGACGGGTCGAAATTATTAAAATTTTACGGGTCATTACACATACCTTATATTTGAAATATTAGTGAATCCGCTGATATTCCTTAAGCAAACAATTTATAATCTTTTAAAGGATATCTATTTAACTTTGAACGCCTGCCACCATCTCAAAAATTCATATTAGTATTTAATATCAAATTCATTTCATATAGGAGATATTAAAAATTCATGATTACACTTTAATTAGATCAACATCATAATATTCCATAATGAAAGAAATCCATACTTAAATTTTCAATTTTTAATTATTACTTATGTCAAAATGTCACGTTCGATGTTTAGGAACCCCTATCGATAACATGGCGTCCCACATATCGATCAGAATCCTTAAACAACGTTCGGATAAGTCAACACAATAGATAATCTCTAGTTTAGATGCAATTATTTTATTATCACTAACATCCATGCATCAAATTTTAAATAATTGCAACCAAGCAATCAATTGCTAGCAACTAATCAACTAATTAGCCAAAACATACATAATGAATTACAGCGGAACAATTCAATGTCTGAAATTCCGCTGTGCAACTTTTATTGTTCCTAGATCATTTAACTCTTAAACTTATTTACTCAATTTTCTCTAATTCTTTTACATAAAAGTAAATTGTTTAGTTTAAAATTAATTCATTCCAGTTTAATTCCAAAATTTTCTAAACTCTAAAAGATTTTACTCACAAATTTCCAAAAGTTTTAATGCCAAAAATTCCAATTTATCAATTAAAATTTTTTAAATCAATTATTCTCTAAATGATTATCCTAATAATCATTTTATATTCCTATCGCGGGTAAGATAATTAATATAACTATCTACCAAACATCCCAGGGGACAAAGCTCTAAGTCATCTAGGTCTTGGATCCGTAATATTATATGCTATAATGTTCTGACACAGCTCCGATACCATACTGTAACGACTCCACCGCGATGCCCAGTTTAGCAAAGAACATTACAAGTAATGTCGTCTGCTAATTCGAAGAATACGGCTTGTTAAGTGCGATCGAATATGAATACATCCTTATACTAATACTGACACGTCATTTATACCTTTTCACTTAATATCTAACTGAATTTGACGTGTACAATACTAATACAATGTAATAGACACACCGATTCCTCAGAATCAGAACATTACATCATGTAAATAATAGTCACAGATGATAGTGGAATAAATCTCAACATATACATATACAAATTATTTAGTTTACAAAATAAAATACTAAACTTGATTGTTATACAAATTTAACAATTCTCTAATCTCAATTATACATTTTATATACAAGGTCCAAATTCCTAAATAGGATAAACTAAAAGTCCAAACTTTTATCTCCTTGCTAGCAAAACCATTCAAAGGTCAATCTATCCTGTAACCTGAAAAGTCTCGGCCTGACCCGAGCAAAATAACACTTGGGTCAGACTATCTCTAAATATCCAAAAGGGTGAGAACAAGATAAAGCACATGAACAAATAACATATAAGTAAACACAGATGTTCAGGATTGAATTCACAGAACAAAACACAATATCTCTAGGCACATAAATATCTGTGATTAACTCAGTACAGGGTGTCGCAAACACGAACTAGTCACTAAACACAAAATCACAGAATTAACTCAACATCCATCACAAGACACAAGACACAAGAACATATATTTATTTCACGAACACACGACACAAGAATATATGCATATTTCACAAACACAAGACACAAGAATATATACTTATTTCATGAATATAGAACAGTCATAGAATCCAAATATCCAGAATCCAAGAGATCTTAATCCAAACTGATCGTAATGATCGTCCAAAACAATCACAACGGTTGTACTCAAATCCCATGGCAAACAAACAAACAAATTGGTAACACTCGAACCGATCCGATACCAAGGTTCGTACTCAGACCAAGAACACAGAATCACAGAATCATAGAATGATCTCAAGGATAGTCCATACCGATCATGGATATCATAGAAACCATGACTCAATAATTCCACAATTATTTAATATTATTAAATCATTATTTTTTAAAAGAAATCTAGGAATAAACTTCTTAAGGATCTAGCAGCCACTTGTCGCACACCAAAAGAGAGTAAACTCTAAAGTGCCAAATATTATCACCTTTAGTAGTCACTAGAATTTAACCAATACATCCCATACCATATGGTGAAATTCAAGTATTTACTAAAACTAGTAAATATCACTTATTACGGATACCACAGGAAAACCTGAACCATATTCTCTTAAAGATCTAGCAACCATTTGTCGCACACCAAAAGAGAATACAACTCTAAAGTGTTAAGACTTTCTTAAATATGATCACAACCAAGGCATCCTATACTACCCGGTGGAATTCAAGTATTCAGTATTGGGCTTGTAAGTTCCACTCAAACATTCTATTCGATGAGTTACACCATACTTGACGAAGTCTTATTCGAAAGCATTTAAACCAATCAATGACACTAAGTCGATTGTTAGTACTCCTCAATTATAGAATTAATGTTCTTAAAAACATTTTTCTCTTTTGAGTTTATTATTTAAAACACTTATTACAATTCCATAAATCCGTTTATTATTTAACTTTATAAAAATATTCACAAATTTGCTAAAATATTCTATAACTCTGAATTATTCCAAGATTTTACTTATATGCACAAAGTTGTTTCAAATTCCCATATGGTTGTATTATTCACAAAACTATACTTTAAAACATATTTAATTACTCTTCTAAATCCATAAAATTATATAATAATTTTATTTAAAAATAAATTAAGTTTATAATTTTCAGACTATATGACGACCCAGAATTTTTGAGCATTTGAAATTGGAATATTAATTGATTTAAATATTTGAAGGGTTAATTTTAACTTGAATTCCAGATATCACTATTTATTTGATAATTAAATTATTGAATTTAATAATTTGAAGTTGGGTAAAATATTAGATCTGGAGTTATAAGCTTGTCAAAAATATTTCAAATGCTTATAAAATTTACATTGATAATACTGAAAGTAATAAATGGGATAAAATTGAATTTAACAGTAGTTCGTTCAATTTTAAAAATACATCGTTTAAATTGGTATTTAAAAATAGCCTTTCGAGGCACAGTCTCGGAATTCGACGAAACCAGTCCCATTGGATCCGTAATATTATATTATTATCGAATTTCAATTTTCGTAATGTTTGGAGTTGTTGTGTGAGCGTACGACATATAATCGCGCTTAATTTATATCGGGAATTTAATATAATAACTGGGTTCAAAAAGCTATCTTCTCCATACAATCGAATTAGGACTCGAAACCTTTTTCATTGCGTTCGGAATAGGGGTATAACATTATAAACGCCTAGCAGCACGCCTCGATAGGAGATAGAGATTTTAGGCTTCGTTTTCGAGACGATTTAAAATTTAAATAATATAATTTTATATTTTGACAAGTCAAAAATGAATCATATCAGAACTTTTTGCCTTTCTCTTCAAAGTCACTATAGCCAGCATTGAACATGCTAACCTCTTTTCAAATATCACATCTCTCTTTCCTTATTGAACAAGCCGATAAAAATGAAACCCTGGATAGGTCGTTTCCTAAGAAAACCCCTAAATTTCCATAGGCAAAAATACTAATCAAAATGAACTCTCGCTTCTGGACAATTCAACGTTTCCATTCCCTAGCCCTAAATCGCGATTTTCAGATCTCAAATAAAAAAATCAAATCAATCAGAATCAAATCAAGGGTGCAAACGACTTGGCAAGCAGCACAGTTGAATGAGGTAGTGAGGTCGGCAAGCGCGATGTCAGCGAGTTGTGTTCCTTTGGCACCGGAGGGGTCGCGATCGTTGGTGAAGACTGAAGAGGTGGGATCGACGCTTATAGAGGAGGCATGTATGCGTGGGGTTTCGGTGGCAAAAGTGGAAGATGGAGGTGGCGCTTGCGAAGCGGCCGAGTTCGAGGGTAGAGTTTCGTCAAGGGGGAAAGGCAACGAAGGTATATGTATATATTTTTATGTTTATTTATTTAATTCTATATATATGTACATATATATTAGGAAAATAATAACAGTAAGTTCATAAAACTGTTTGTTTTTCAATTTATATATTTATATATATAGTAAAGTTAATTACTGTTTATATTTTTTCACAGAAAAAGAAAAAAAATCAATACATATGCAGTACAACGAAAAGGGAACTGACAGTAAGGTTTTAAGATTGAATCAGTTGTATATATATAAGGATTTTGAATGTAGAAGAGTTTCTTTGAAATTAGACTTTGAATCCACATAAATAAATCTTTACAAGTATAAGGGTTTCAAAGAAATTATATTAATATAAATATATCCATATAAAAATACATATACATACACATTTTTATTTTACTAAATTATTGTAAAATAAATTATTTAAATGATTGGTTTGTTAATAAACTTATTTAATTATTTTAGTTACTAAGAAATATTTATTATAGGGAATTAGTTTAAAATTTGATTATTAGTTCAAAATTGAATAAATGAATAGTAATTAATTGTTCGATCGATTCAAATATTAATAAATCATCTAATATTATACAACATCTAAAACCGAGAAAATACAAGTCGGAATGGAACTAGAGTGGAATAGACTGCAAACTAAAATCAAAGGTGAGTTAATCTCACTCATCTGGGTTATTTAAATTTAAATAGTTAAATTTAAATAATTTATTGAATTATTGAATTATTTTGGATGTGCCATATTATATATAGTAGTGTATATATATATATAATATATTCGAGTGATTGATTACCCGCATTATATAGCGGATGAGACCCTATGCGCCGCATAATAGCGGATGATATTATATAAATCCCATATACCGCGATATTCCACCTCGAAGTGGAATTGGTATTTTATATTGTGCTAACATCTGTGGATGTAGGGAAACAGGTTGGAGGGATCCAACTGGATTCCTCAAAATTATTTAGATTGTTTAATATTCTGTGTTATGAATATTTGATATTCTGTGATGAATCATATTGATAATTGGAATATTGAATGTTATGGTTTGCTTGAAAATATTTCAGTTCACTGAGTTATCAAAATATATAGAATTGGATTTTTGGAAAGAAATAAAAGAGTGAATTTTTAAGTAAAATAATTATAGAGCATCTGAATAAATTTAAGAATGAATTGGAAAAGAATAAAAGTGATCTTAAATCTTAATTAATAAATTCCGAGTATGGAAAAAGGGGATTTTGAATAAACAGAGAGAGAATGAACTTTAAACTTAAAGTGATATATTTAAAGTAATAAAAGAATTTATTTTAAAATTCAAGGATTAAATTTATTTTAAAGGATAAACAAGGAATTTAGAAAAGTATGAAATTAATATTTCAGTTAAATAAGATTTTAAACCAAATTTGAAAGGTAAAAGTGAAGTTGATGGGTTTTGGAGTTAAACTGAAAAAGTAAAGGAATCTATTTCAAATTGGAATAAAATCTGAAACCGATTTGGAAATTGATATAGAATTTGAAATTATGTTTTTAAAGAAGAAGAGACTTTGGAATTTATAAACTGGGTTTATAAAAGTAAAGTAATATATCAGTGGATATTTGGAAGAATAAATTCACGATGGGAATTTATTAAAGGAATGGGAAAATTTGTTTAAAAAAATAAATAGTGATTTATTTTTAAATGATGTGAAGAGAAGTATATTTCCCTGGATAGCCAAGTACGTTTTCAAAGTAAAAATTTTAAATATAAGTTGAAGGCTTTAATGTTGTTTTAAATAGTATGTTTAGGAAATTTATTATTTCTAAATGTTTAAATTCTAAAATAAGTATTTTCTTTAATCTATTTATAGCAGTAATCATTTAAAGGTGGCTTGGTATTTTGGTTTTAAAAGTTAGAAATTCAGCTTTACATTGCACAAAGTAGTTCTATTTTAAATATTCTTAAAGTATATATTTTAAAAGTATTAAAGTAATTTTTAATTTAAACATTTAAAGTATATTTTATAATAAAGTGTTTTAAATTATTTTAAAATCGAAAGTGTTTGTACTTGGTGATTTCAGGGAAATAGAAAATATTTGGAAAATTTATTCTGTAGAAGGAAAATGGTTTGGAAACTGTTTTAAAAAAGGTTTGAAAATGGAAATATATCTTGCAAAGATATTTTGAGGATAATAAATAATTTAGGAAATTATTTATTATTCGATGGTTGTTCTGAATGTTAATTGATAGTTAAATAACCGACGATCAATATTGGCCAATGCGCTGATCGTTTCGAAGAGAGCGGGATCGGATTTATTTTCTGAAAACCACTTCGATCCAGTTTGAATGTTTTTGTATGGAAAACAAGAGTTTGGATTTGAAGATGGAGCAGTGAAGTGCAAGGGCTAGTCGCTACAAATCCTGAGGATGTTTCCAAAATGGATGTAGTAGGAGTAGTGCCTTTAGTTCCGTTCGAACCCGGGACGGACTTGTATGGATGAATGCTTTTACAACATCGTCAGATGGGCGATGAGCATTCTAAGTGAAACGTTATTAAAGGTAACGCTTAGTCTCAAGCCTCATCAACCGGGAATGACTGAAAATCAGGGGTTATGCAGCAAGGCTAGGTGGGTAGCGCCCATTAGGGTGAGGTCATTCCTGTCTAGAAGTCCCTTTTAATTCAGCTTAGCGGTGTGGTTGCTGATCCAATCGTGGGGTGATCTTAATCGGGATTATCCAATAAGGGGTAGTACCGGTCTTGTGTTGCAGAGGGTCGAGAGTGATCCTCGGTATGCTGATCTAGACCAGGTACCGTGACAGGTGGTACCCCAGTGCCTAGTCATTAGTTGGAAATCCATTTTCCCTACGCGCCCGTACGGTTTTGATTGTGCCCAACTATTGCTGAAACGTGAGATGAAAGCATTTCAGCTAGATTCTATTTTCTTTCTATATACACTATTATAATATCAGAGAATTTTAATAAAAAAGTGTTTAGCTATCGTAAGGTAAAAACCCGACATGTTTATTTGTGGTGTGGTCTTACGAGATGCTTTTGATTTCAAAGGATTTTTGAAACTTTAATAATCAATTTGAGTGTGGTTTTCTCACGTTGGTATTCCAGACTGACTCAGGTGTTATTTAACTATAACGCTCGGGTCAGATCGAGTATTATAGAATATAGGATATGATGCTATGGAGCTCAGGAGACGAGCTGGATGGCGATACGTACTTCCGTACTTGATTTTTATTCCGCTGTGTATTCAGTTTTGAGGACAGGTTTATATGACTATCCAGTTGTATGTTATTGATGTTGTTGAACTCTGATGATGTATGTATAAACAGATATAGTTTTCTTTTGTGTAAAGATCATTGATTATCTATTATATTTTATTCCGCTGCGATGGTTAGATTCTGATGTTGTTTTCTATTTTCTTCTTCTTCTACCACTTCTTCTTTAACCCAAATGGTTCGTATTTCCGTTCATCTTGAGTTGATTGATGGAGAATAGTGTCGACTCAAGGGTTACGGGTTTGTGGGTCATTACAGTTGCTATCAGAGCTTAGGTTGGTGATAACCTTGGCTCTGGTGGGAATTACTAGAGTCTGTAGTACTCTAGAATGAGTTTGAGCGTATTAAAAGATATGAGCGCGTATTTATTAGTGGATATAAAAATGGTTTTATATTGTGTTGATTGATTTATTGGGTGGCATATGAACCTTCGTCAGCACGGTCTGGACAACTGTATCGAAGGGGTTTCTAAACACTTGAATAGAACAATTGACACAGTATTATTTTAAAGGTGGGAGAATGAAATAATTTTACCCAAAATATATTTTGATATAAAAGAAATATTTTCTTAAATTGTTATATAACTTGGATGTTTGGATGATAATATCTTAAATAAATAATATTATAAAAATTGGAATGACTTGTATAATCAATTGGAATTTTGTATGAGCATGAATTACACAAATGAATTATAGTTAAAATTTGATTTAAATAAAATCTGTAAATTTAAAACCCCGGAAATTTTGGAAGTGTTTTTCGAAGTGTTTTGAAGACAAATAATAGCATTATTATTTTGAAGGTATTTCTGAAAGGAAGTTTTTTCAAATAAATTTTGGAAAGGGATATAGCATTGAGCTCACTTCAGTCGTTGGAAAATAACCTCGGTGATGATTGCAGCATCATCGATGTTCATTTTTGAGTTTCTAAGTGACGGGTTGCTGCCAAATTGATTTGGTCAGAAGAACTAGTTTTGTTTTTGAAATTTTAGAGAAAATTTATTGGGGATAAAAAATAAAAAAATAAAAAACCAGGATTGGTTTAAAAATTTGAGAAGTGTGATTTTGGGATAATGGTGATTTCAAATGATTTGAAACCAAATGTCGGGTGTTTAAAAATCCTGAATCCTTATTTGAATTGAAAATCATAATGAGGTAAGTTATGAACTTATAAAAAATTGAGATGATTTTTAAATAAGGAAGGAAAATATGAGCTTTGAATGTTGGAATTAAAATTTAAAGTGAAAGGTTAAAAATGAAATTAACTTGGATTGAGGAAGAAAATTAAATCGAATTGAAGTCAACTTAAACTAAGTTTAATGATCTTGGGTTGGATTTAAATCAAGTGAAAATAAAATTGAATTGAAATAAAATTCAGTGGGTTATAGATAATATTTAATGGAATGAAAATGCTTAAATAAAATTAGTAAGTAAATTAATTAATTTGAATAGGTAAGCAAATGAATATTGGAAGGAGAACTAATTTATATTTTGTTAAGTAAAAGTTTGGAAATAAACTTTTATTTGAGATTTAAAATAAATTAGTAAATGTAACTAAGTTAAAATAAGTATGGAAACGAAATAAGTTAGACGAGTAAGTCAAATTTAATGAACTTAAGCTAAGTTAATACTATTGTGATTGGATTTGAAGTAAGTTGAAAGGAATTAGAATGAAATTATGGTGAATCGTGTGGGATGGTATTAAATGAAATTAAGTCCTTGCTTAATAAAATTCAAAAGAATGGTATGTAGCTAGATTTAACTGGAGTTAGATTGGAATAAAATTGAATTTAAATAAATTCAATTGAGTTATTGATAATATAGAATGAAATAAAATTCTTACTTAAATAAATAGAAGTAAGTTGAATTGGAGTTTATGAAATAAAAATGCATGCTTGATTAAATAAGTGTATAATCTCGAGTAAAAATGAAATATGAATATAGTCAAGCTTAAAATGGGTAGAAGTACGAAATATAAGTGTGGGACTTATAAGAAAATGGTGAGGTAAAATAATAAGCCAAAATAAAATTGTTTTGTATTTTGAAAATAAAATAGAAATCCAAACTTGAATTGCAAAAATAGAATTGAACTCAAGTAAAATAATGAAAGTGATTTTTTTTGAAAATAGAAATCAAATATTGAATTGGAAGGGGGAGTAAACTAATTTGGAATAAATTAGTAAAATAAATATGTTGGTGAGATATGGGAGAGGAACCTAATTTGGTAAAATAGAAGTTGAATTGTAAAATAAACTCGGTTATAAATAAAATTCAACCTGGGTTGGGAATAAATTAAATATAAGTGGAAATGTTGTCAAATGGAATGGAATTGGATTAAAATCGAAATGATTTGGGTTGCAAATAAATCCAATTCAAGTGTAAATGAGTTAAATATAAACTTAAATATTATTTTAACAAACTAAGAACGGAATTAAAATTAAAATGGAAATGAATTAAATGGAAATTGAGTTAGAATCGATTGGAAGTGGTTAAAAACTAAAGTGGATATGCCATTAAGTGAATATCATCGAAATTTCGTAGAGATGATTGTCGTTTGACGCAAACGAGATTTAATAAAATTCTATGAATTAATGGAAGAAAATATAATTGAATTTTTGGATCAATTATGAGTTTTTTTTTCTTAAAAATGAATTGAATGTAAGCAATTGAGTTGTAAACCATTTAAACTGAATGAAGTTGTATACAAATTGGTTGTAAACAATTAAAATTAATGTCGGAACCCTACAAGTTGCTTATAAATATTGTTTAACCTGCATTGCTTATAGAAACTCGTATGTTTACTAGTTAAATATGTAAAATGTTGTTGAGTTACATGATTATGGCACTTACATATTTGAATTGAGTAAGTACAGGTTCAGCGGCCGTTGGGCTGGATTTGATCGCACAAAATGCTAGAATAATAAGCCGCTTGCTTAAAAATGCTAAATAAAGGTACGCCTACGCAATAAAAATAAGAAATATGAACTGTTTTTTTCGACCGTGTGGGTCGATGTATATATATTTATATCTCTTGTCAAATTGCAAAAGCTCCTCCGTACAAATGACACTCTGCCAAAAAAATTCGAAAATTTTGGGAGTTAGAAATTTTTTTTGAAAATTTTTTGGGAAAATTTTTGTTAGCGACAAAACGATTTCAAATTGGAAATTGAAATAAATTAGTGGATGAAACTAATTTAAATTAATGATATGAATCAGTTATAAATGGAAGATAAAATTCAATATTCAGAGTTGAAGATAAATTGAATTCATATGGAAATGGGAAAACTAATTTGAATAGAAGTAGATATGGAAACTTCTGGAAGGAAATGTATAAAATGATTTTAAAAGCTATGATTGAATATTATTGCTAAGTAGGATATGCAGGTATTATAAAAGGAAAGGAAAATTGGTTTTGATTTCAGAAGATAAATTTGAATTGCTCGACAAAAAGGTATGTGTTTAAATTTCTGTATGAAATTTGATTGAGTTTTTGGATCTAGCCACTTGGCTTTTTTTTTCTTTTGGAAATTGGGAGCCCGTAGAGGCATTTTGTAGTTGTACCGAGCTAACCGCGTAAAGGAGACGCTGGTGAAATTTTTCAAAAATTTAGGGAGTTAGGAAATTTTTGAGAAATTTTGAAAATTTAAAACTTGGTTTTGAATTATAATTTGAATGATTGAATAAGTAAAGTTGTTTGGGGACTATGGAAGGGTTTGGAAAGTTAGTAAGATGGATAGTGTGCCTTTAATAAAGATTGTTTGGTTGTTGTTAAAAACTGTTTGGTTTTGGGAAAATAGTAAACGGGTATTGGACCATTTTTCCTAACTAGTAATTTCGGGGATGAAATTCTTTTAAGGAAGAGGAATGTGACGACTCAGAATTTTCGAGCATTTGAAATTGGAATATTAATTGATTGTAAATATTTGAAGGGTTAATTTTAACTTGAATTCCAAATAACACTATTTATTTGATAATTAAATTATTGAATTTAATAATTTGAAGTTGGGCAAAATGTTAGATCTGGAGTTATAAGCTTGTCAAAAATATTTCAAAGGCTTATAAAATTCATATTGATAATGCTGAAAGTAATAGATGGGGTAAAATTGAATTTAAGTAGTTCGTTCAATTTTAAAAATACATCGTTTAAATTGGTATTTAAAAATAGCCTTCCGAGGCACAGTCTCCGAATTCGACGAAACTAGTCCCATTGGATCTATAATATTATATTATTATCGGATTTCAATTTTCGTAATTTTTGGAGTTATTGTGTGAGCGTACGACATATAAACACGTTGAATTTATATCGAGAATTTAATATAATAACTGGGTTCAAAAAGCTATCTTCTCCATACAATCGAATTAGGGCACGAAACCTTTTTCATTGCGTTCGGAATAGGGGTATAACATTATAAACGCCTAGCGGCACGCCTCGATAGGAGATCGAGATTTTAGGCTTCGTTTTCGAGATGATTTAAAATTTAAATAATATAATTTTATATTTTGACAAGTCAAAAATGAATCACATCAGAACTTTTTGCCTTTCTCTTCAAAGTCACTATAGCCAGCATTGAACACGCTAACCTCTTTTGAAATATCACATCTCCCTTTCCTTATTGAACAAGCCGATAAAAATGAAACCTTGGATAGGCCGTTTCCTAAGAAAACCCCTAAATTTCCATAGGCGAAAATACTAATCAAAATGAACCCTCGCTTCTGAATAATTCATGTTTCCATTCCCTAGCCCTAAATCGCGATTTCCAGATCTCAAATAAAAAAAATCAAATCAATCAGAATCAAATCAAGGGTGCGAACGACTTGGCAAGCAGCACAGTTGAATGAGGTAGTGAGGTCGGCAAGCGCGATGTCAGCGAGCTATGTTCCTTTGGCACTGGAGGGGTCGCGATCGTTGGTGAAGGCTGAGGAGGTGGGATCGACGCGTATAGAGGAGGCGTGTACGCGTGGGGTTTCGGCGGCACAAGTGGAAGATGAAGTTGGCGCTCGCGAGGCGGCCGAGTTCGAGGGTAGAGTTTCGTCAAGAGGGGAAAGGCAGCGAAGGTATATGTATATATTTTTATGTTTATTGATTTAATTCTATTTATATGTGTACATATAGATTAGGAAAATAATAACCGTAAGTTTATAAAACTATTTATTTTTCAATTTATATATTTATATATACAGTAAAGTTAATTACTGTTTACATTTTTTCACAGAAAAAGAAAAAAAATCAATACATATGCAGTAAAATGGAAAGGGAATTGACAGTAAGCTTTTAAGATTGAACCAGTTGTGTGTGTGTATATATATATATATAAGGATTTTGAATGTAGAAGAGTTTCTTTGAAATTAGACTTTGAATCCACATAAATAAATTTTTACAAGTATAAGGGTTTCAAAGAAAGTATATTGATATAAATATATCCATATAAAAATACATATACATACACATTTTTATTTTACTAAATTATTGTAAAATAATTTATTTAAATGATTAATTTGTTAATAAACTTATTTAATTATTTTAGTTACTAAGAAATATTTATTATAGGGAATTAATTTAAAATTTGATTATTAGTTAAAACCTAAATTATTAGTTCAAAATTGAATAAATGTATAGTAATTAATTGTTCGATCGATTCAAATATTAATAAATAATCTAATATTATACAAGGTCTAAAATCGAGAAAATACAAGTCGGAATGGAACTAGAGTGGAATAGACTGCAAACTAAAATCAAAGGTGAGCTAATCTCACTCATCTGGGTTATTTAAATTTAAATAGTTAAATTTAAATAATTGATTGAATGATTGAATGTTTTGGATGTGCTATATTATATATAGTAGTATATATATAGAATATATTCGAGTGATTGATTTCCCGCATTATATAGCGGATGAGACCCTATGCGCTGCATAATAGCGGATGATATTATATAAATCCCATATACCGCGATATTCCACCTCGAAGTGGAATTGGCATTTTTATATTGTGCTAACATCTGTGGATGCAGGGAAACAGGTTGGAGAGATCAAACTGGATTCCTCAAAATTATTTAGATTGTTTAATATTCTGTGTTACGAATATTTGATATTATGTGATGAATCATATTGATAATTGGAATATTGAATGCTATGGGTTGCTTGAAAATATTTCAGTCTACCGAGTTATCAAAATATATAGAATTGGATTTTTGGAAAGAAATAAAAGAGTGAATTTTTTAAGTAAATAATTATAGAGCATCTGAATAAATTTAAGAATGAATTGGAAAAGAATAAAAGTGATTTTAAATCTTAATTAATAAATTCCGAGTATGGAAAAAGGGGATTTTGAATAAACAGAGAGAGAATGAATTTTAAACTTAAAGTGATATTATTTAAAGTAATAAAAGAATTTATTTTAAAATTCAAGGATTAAATTTATTTTAAAGGATAAAGAAGGAATTTAGATAATATTTCAGTTAAATAAGATTTTAAACCATATTTGGAAGGTAAAAGTGAAGTTGATGGGTTTTGGAGTTAAATTGAGAAAGTAAACGAATCTGTTTCAAATTGGAATAAAATCTGAAATCGATTTGGAAATTGATTTAGAATTTGAAATTATGTTTTTAAAGAAGACGAGACTTTGGAATTTATAAACTGGGTTTATAAAAGTAAAGTAATATATCAGTGGATATTTGGAAGAATAAATTCACGATGGGAATTTATTAAAGGAACGGGAAAATTTGTTTAAAAATAAATAGTGATTTATTTTTAAATGATGTGAAGAGAAGTATATTTACCTAGATAGCCAAGTACGTTTTCAAAGTAAGATTTTTAAATATAAGTTAAAGGCATTAATGTTGTTTTAAAAAGTACGTTTAGGAAATTTATTGTTTCTAAATGTTTAAATTCTAAAATAAATATTTTCTTTAATCTATTTATAGCAGTAATCATTTAAAGGTGGCTTGGTATTTTGGTTTTAAAAGTTAGAAATTCAGTTTTATATTGCACAAAGTAGTTTTATTTTAAATATTCTTAAAGTATATATTTTAATAAGTATTAAAGTAATTTTTAATTTAAATGTTTAAAGTATATTTTATAATAAAGTGTTTTATATTATTTTAAAATCTATAGTGTTTGTATTTGGTGATTTCAGTGGAAATAGAAAATATTTGGAAACTTTATTCTGTGAATGGAAAATGGTTTAGAAACTGTTTTCAAAAAGGTTTGAAAATGGAAATATATCTTGCGAAGATACTTTGAGGATAATAATTATTTATTGTTTGATGATTATTGTGAATGTTAATTGATTGCTAAATAACAGACTATCAATATTGGCCAATGCGCTGATCGTTTCGAAGAGACCGTGATCGGGATTTATTTCTTGAAAACCACTTCGATCCGGTTTAAACGTTTTCGTATGGAAAACAAGAGTTTGGATTCGAAGATGGATCAGTGAAGTGCAAGGGCTAGTCGCTACTAATCCTGAGGATGTTTCCGAAATGGATGTAGTAGGAGTAGTGCCTTCATTTCCGTTTGAACCCGGGACGGACTTGTATGGATGAATGCTTTCAGAACATCGTCAGGTGGGCGATGAGCATTCTAAGTTAAACGTTCTAAAAGGTAACGCTTAGCCTCAAGCCTCATCAACCGGGAATGACTGAAAATCAGGGGTTATGCAGCAAGGCTAGGTGGGTAGATCCCATTAGGGTGAGGTCATCCCTGTCTAGATGTCCCTTTTTATTCGGCTTAGTGGTGTGGTTGCTGATCCCAACCGTGGGGTGATCTTACTCGAGATTATCCAGTAAGGGATAGTCCCAGTCTTGTGTTGCAGAGGGTCGGGAGTGATCCTCGGGTTGCTGATCTAGACCAGGTACCGTGATAGGTGGTACCCCAGTGCCTAGTCATTAGTTGGAAATTCATTTTCCCTACACCCCCGTACGGTTTTGATTGTGCCCAACTATTGCTAAAACGTGAGATGCAAGCATTTCAGCTAGATTCTATTTAACTTTCTATGGACACTATTATAATATCGGATAATTTTAATAAAAAAGTGTTTAGCTATCGTAGGGTAAAAACCTGACATGTTTATTTGTGGCGTGGTCTTACGAGATGCTTTTGATTTCAAAGGATTTTTGAAACTTCAAAAATCAATATGAGTGTGGTTTTCTTATGCTGGTATTCCAAACTGACTCGGGTGTTATTTTACTATAATGCTCGGGTCAGACCGAGTATTATAGAATACAGGATATGATGTTGTGGAGCTCAAGAGACGAGCTGGATGGCGATACGTACTTCCGTACTTGATTTTTATTCCGCTGTGTATTCAGTTTTGAGGACAGGTTTATATGACTGTCCAGTTGTATGTTGTTGAACTCTGATGATGTATTCTGATGATGTATGTATAAACAGATATAGTTTTCTTTTGTATAAAGATCATTTATTATCTATTATATTTTATTCCACTGCGATAGTTAGATTCTGATGTTGTTTTTTACTTTCTTCTTCTACCACTTCTTCTTTAATCCAAATGGTTCGTATTTCCGTTCATCTTGAGTTGATTGATGGAGAATAGTGTCGACTCAAGGGTTACGGGTTTGCGGGTCATTACAGACTACATTTCCAAATTCCATGCATCCTAAATTGTTTATTTAATAAAATCGTAATACTTATATTTTCAAATCCATAATCACTTTTACGTAAAAATAGATTGGAGTTGTATTTCCAAAGTCAAATTTCCAAATTCATAAATATTTTACTAAACATGCTTGATAAATCAAATAACTTGCTAAAAAACATTTTTAATAATTATTAACTTAATTTAGAAATAATTCTAAGATTTATATATATATATATATATATATATAATTCACTTTTGTAAATTACTTATATACGAAGTTTATCTATTTATTTCACTTAACTCAAATTTATGAGTTAAAGATCTGCAATTTCGACCATATAAATCTCATAATTTTACAAAACATAAAACATAGAGTTTTAGATAATAGTCTTAGCTTTCAAACAAGTAAAAGATCATCAAATTTGGATTTACGGTTCAAAATTTATAGCCAAAATAATTCTCAGATTTTAAATTAACTAACGCTGTTATTTATTCTCAAAGTAGCGACAAAGAAATATGATTTCGACTATTTAAATACCAAAATCTTGCAGAATTCAAAACTTGAAAGTTTTAGAAAATAGTTCAAGGTTTCCAGAATATTTAAAATTATCAAATTTCGAAAAGTAATGAAAAAGTTATGACCAATTTAATTCCAAGTTTTAACACCGCCAACTAAACATGACAGCACGATACCATCGGCTTCTAACTCAATTTAGACCACCTAGACAGCAGAATTTCGACCAGTGACTAAAAGAGAAGTTGTAGCTAGTTGAAAGTAGTTTCTACAAAAAAATATTGAGCTATTATGGAGTATTCTACCCCATGATATGGCTGTTTTACTACAGCGAATTTCATACAAAATTTCCAGCAAACAACAACACAACAACTACTCAAGTTTACAATCAAATTGCAAGCAATATTCAACAAATTATCTAAAACATCATATACAGCAAGAAAATATTTAGAAATAAATTTGTGAGTGATAACTCACCTTTAGTGCTTCATATAACTTGCTCATCTCATCCAAAGCCTTCTACTACCTAGAATTCTCTTTGCTAATCTCAATTTCTCCTAATAACTCAAAACTAAAATCCAACCAGTAGCAGTTCAATCAAAAAAGGGATAAAAAATCATTTTTTTTATGTTTCTAAAAGGTAGAGATAGAGTTTAGGATGCTTACTTATCATTCTAGAACAAAAGCCCTTTGATTTGCATCTCTAATTTGGGGATTTAGCTTTAGGGTTCATGGGGTAAAAAGTTTTCTTATTTTTGCTTGCTATTGAAATGAAAATGAACGAAAGAAATAAACGTATAAGTTTATTTCTCACCTAGCTATAAGGGCCTAATGGGTTTGGATATGGATCCTAAAGCAAAGTATTTCTTATTAATTTCTTAAGCCAAGTGTTGCTATTTCCTTCTTATTTCATTTATTCACACTAATCAATATTTTACAAAATCACAAGTTATTTTCTCGAATTCAACAAGACCAAATTAACAAGTTTTAAACTCTTATTTGTAATAATATTAGCTATTATAAAATTTTAAATATAACATCTGAAATAAAATTATTCCCAATATTTTTAATTATAAATCCCAATATTAACACTTAACTGGATGTACATCATTTCAGAAGTTACCTTAGGATTTATTAAGATAAACAAATCAGTTATACACAAAAGTAGGTTTTTTTCATAATTATTATTTTTTTAATTATAATTTTTCAATTTAAACTACAAATCACAATATTAATATTTTACTCTAAACGCAAAATTTAAATAATTTATTCAATCATATTTAAAATTTAAATTTAAATCCTTTTTAAGAAATGAAACTCATTTCTTAAATAAATCAAAATCAATTATTCTCAAAGCTAAATTATTATTTTTTTACAATTAAATTTTCACATATTTTGCATTGATCTTCTCTAATTAAATTTAATTAATTAGGTTGTTAATAATAGGGTTGTTATAGGAACTTCAAGTGATTGCAGCAAATCACTTAGCTTTTTCTGCTCAGCCTTCACTAGCTGACTGTTCATATGTCTCGAGATGAATGCTCCAATGTTATTTTTCATCTCAACCAATAAAAATTCTACCTTATATCAAGATACATTTTAGTGCTTATGGAATGTATAGTCAATCTCGAGTGGTGACACTCTTGTAGCACCTTACCTCTCAATCCATCAAGGTCGGGTACAAGAAACTCCAATCCTTATGGAGCCAACCATCTTTATCGAGTCTGCATGGCCTTATACTTTCAAACCATACTCCTTCCTCCAACCTAGACATGATCTCCGCTAGTCTAGCATCATGCTTCTGACTAGTATTGATGTACTCAATCAAAGAAGGTATAATGGCCAAACTAGCTAATACCTTAGGCTCAGGCTCAGGCTCAGGCTCAGGCTCAGGCTCAGGCTCAGGCTCTGGCTCTCATCTGGGTCTAAAGACATAACCAGCAATAAACTGAAGTTGCCTCCACTCTAGGAACAACACTCTCAAACAGGCATATCTTCTACTTAGAGCATTAAAAAATTAATTTCCCTTACTAAGCGTATCGGAATGTCAAAGTCGTAAAAGGCTAAGAATTCCAACCCTCTGTAGTGACGAAGTTGATTCTTCTAGGAGAAGAAGTACTTAAATAATTTATTCAAACCTCTCTCCAAGCAAGTAGCGCCCTCAAAGCGAGTACTATCTCCTCTAACTCCAAATCATGAGTCTGATACTTCCTCCTATGCAGATTCAGTTGTTAACTAGCATACATGACAACCTTACCCTTCTACATCAACGTAGCATATAGTCAAGTACCATAGGCGTTTATGTATACTATCAACTCCTTATTCGCACTCCGAATGACTAACGGTGGTACACTCATTGACCACTCTTTCGAACTCATAAATGCATGCTAGCACCCTACCTCCCAAACAAAAGTCCGGTTGTTCTTTATCTAATTGGTTAACAGTGCCACTACCTTCATGAAATCCTTAATAAAATGCATGTAACAACCCTGTATTTTCTGATTATTTTAACTGTATATTTTAATTATTTTAATTTAAATTCCTGATTTAAAACTTTATTTTATTTATTAAAATGAATAATTTTTGTTATTTTAAATATAAACTTTGATATTGATGTGAATTATAATTTCAAACATGTAAAAATTGAATATTTTTCAAAAAAGTGAATTTTGGTCAATCTAGTCAAACTTTGACTTTTAAATTTAAAATTTTCAATTTTTGAATTTTATATTTTATTATGAAAATAAATTTAATTTCAAGAATACTGCGTTTTTTTCCGTTGAAATCCAATTTATATTCTGAAAGTTATGCTTTTTACAATATTGTATGTAAATTGATTTATTTAACAAAATTGTTTATTTTAATTTATATAAATAATATGTTGTTTGTCATATTCATGTTCTAATATGTGTAATATGACATCTTATATAAATTTTTATTTTTAAAACATTTTTAAAGTGTTGTTATAATTTTCAAAATGTTAATTATACATGGTTTATATTTTTAAAGCCTAGTTTTAAATTATTAAGCTATTTTCCTATTTATTTTCTATTTTTTCCTTAAAATAATTATTTATATTATTTTTCACTTTATTTGTTCAGACTTTTACTTTTATTTTCTGAATTTTATTTGTTTAATATTGATTAAAAGAAATAAGAAATTCTAAAGGACAAAACCTTTTCATTTTCTTGTCTTTTCATCTCCTTGTCTCTTCATTTTCTTTTGCCTTTTCAATTCCTTGCTGTAGCCATACATTTCTTACCGCTAGCCATGAAATTTTCTTCCTCGTTCATGTGAAAAACTTCTTTCTCCTTTTATTTCTCACGGCCATTATCAAATTGAGAAAAAAATTGCAAGTTAATGTCTTCTTCTTTCTACTTTTCCTTCCTATTTTCATTGTTTTGCCTAGATCTCTTCAACTTTGCTTGGCCTCTCCCACCCACCATCACCATCATCCTCTCCACCATCATCATCTGTAGCAAACATCTCCTCCTCATCTGACCTTGACAAACCTTGCCATCCAATTGAAGTCATCTTCATAAAACTTTGCTTAAAACTCCAAATATTGCCTAGCCGAGCCTTGTATTCCCATTTCCTTCATGTTTAGCCTTGGCCACCACCTATAACACCACCACCACTTGCTGCCATAACCTATAACGATCATCATCACCTCTGACTTGACCTAAAGATGCACCAGGCCAATCCCATAGGACCATAGGCCGAGCCTATGTACACCAAAGCCTTTCATTCCTTGACCCAAACCCCTTGCCTCCTTTACCTTCCACTTGTTTTGCCTTTACCTTCCACTTTCATGCCCTAAGCCTTGTCTCTAGGCCATTGCCGAGCCATGTTGACACCTGGGCTGAGCCTAGTGTGGTGAGATCAAGCCCATTTGATCATGTGACAAGCTTATGTTGTCGTGTGCAAGTCTTTTGCTTCTAAGGTTTGGTCATCTCTCTCGTTTTGCAACTGTTTTGCAAACTAAAGTTGTTGATTATATTTGTATGTCGATATCTAAATTTGTGCTTATGTATGTTATATTTTGTGTTGTTTACAAGGGTCTCCATCCATTCAAATCAAATCGTGCTTGTCGTGCCTTTGGAATCGCTCTTGTGTGTGTTGTTTGTCTCTAGCTTTGATAAAGGTGAGTCCATCTCACTCTGACATTTATACTTATGAAATAGTGAATTGATGACAGGTGTCTAGTAATTAAAATGTTATGCAAGTTAATATTGATTATATGTTATGTTATTTCATGTTATTACCATGTTAACTTTGTAAATTTTCACCTGATATATGATATATGATAGTATATTGTGACACTGACATGTTAGTGTATTGTTTATAATATTTATGCATATGTTCACACTGCAAGTTCCCTGTTAGAATAGAATCACCATGGGTTTAAATGATACATACCCGAACGGACTTTAGAATAGGGAAAAATCATTGGGCTGAAATGATAAGCCTGAGCGATTTTTATTTATTTTTATTTACTTGGGATTGCGGGTTTGAAATGATATATATCTGTATCACTTGACCTAGGTTAGAAAATTATATACAGACCCCGTGGTATATTTTTAAATGATTTTTATTAGAATATGTATTTTTAAAAATATGAATTTTGATTTAAAAATATATATTTTACGGTTCTAAGAAAGTTAAATATTAAGTTTTGAATTTGTGAATTTAAGTATGTAAATTTGAAGTAAATGTGATTTTTGACTTTAAATTTCATTTTAAAAATGTAAGTAATAATGGAAATTAAATTTAAAATTTTGAAATGATATTTGAAGAAAAATGCTAAGTTTAGTTGAAATTTATAAGTTAAGAAACAGTGAATTTTGACTTAACGAATGAAAGTGAGTTTTAATTGGATATTTAATTATAAAATTTTGTTGTGATAAATCATATGTTAAGTTGATTTAAATGTGAAATTTTGAAGTCTAGAAATATTATTTAAAAATTTAAAATAGAAATTTTTTGAAGTTTAATGTTTCTGAAGTTACAATAAAATCTGGAATTTTATTAGTAGCATTTCTAAAATGTTGTCATTTTATGATAGCACTTTAAAATACTATTGTTTTGAATTTAACTATGTTTGAAATAACTAAATATCTATTACGGCATTTTATAAATGTCATTATTCTTGAAATAAACTATTTTTGGAGACTATAAGCTATGATAGTACTTTATAAATGCCTTCGTTGCTATAATTTGACCATGTTTTGAAATATTTTAGATTTTAACATTATTTGAGTTATATTTTAAAGTGTTAAATGATGTAACTTTTGGAAATTGATTATTTTTTAATTTAAGGAGTTTTGAATATAATTTATATTTAAATTTTAATTTTAATAAATTTAAATTGAATTTGAATTTAAATAAGGTATGCTTGGTTATGTGTTAAATGAAATGTAATGAGATAAATGAATTTTTGAATGGAATTTTGAAATGTATTTTTGTAATGATATTTGAAATAATAATTGAATGAAATATTTGATTTTAAATGATATTTAAATTTGAATATTTGAAATTGAATTCAAATAATGATTTGATAATGAGGTTTTGAAAGGATATGATATTTTGATGATTTAAATGGTTTGGAAATGATTTGATCTTTATTTTAAGAAAGAATATGAATTTGGAATGATATTTGATTTTCGATAAATGAATATTTGAAGTTTATATTGGTATGAAAGGATATTTAGTTTAATTGTAATTTGAGTTTATTTAAATAATATTGGATTTATTAAATGAATATTTCAAAACTAAGTAATAATGAAACTAGATTTGAGATATATGAAATTAAAAAATTTAGTTTTGAAAATGTAAAGCATTAAAGGAATGTTTCATGATTTCAAATGGATGATTTTGAAATGTTATGATTTTCAAAGTGTAATTGTTTCAAGTATTTTTGGTTTCGAAAGGGTTATACTTTGAAAGTATTATGATTTTGAAATGAATATATGTTTGAAATGTTTTTGGTTTCAAAGTATAGACTATTTTGATTAAATAAATAGTTTTGAAATAAAAATGATTTTGGTTTCGAAGTATAAACTATTTTGATTGAATAAATAGTTTTGAAATAAAAATGGTTTCGGTTTCGAAGTGTAAACTATTTTGAAAGGAATATAGTTTTGAAATGAAATGATTTGATCTTTCTGAAGTATAAACCATTTTGAAATGACCACGATGTTATAATAATGTTTGGTTGTTAAAGAGACCGGGATCGAAAGTTGTCATACTCTCTGCCAGCTCCGAAAACCACTTTAACAACTGTGTACGCAGTGGAGATTCCGAAATGAAGTAGGATAGTGGCGTCGTTCTTGAGGTATATTACGTGGACCCAACTCCCGTGAGTTGGCATAAGGTGGCTAAAACAAGAGCGATCTCGGGCCAAAAAGGGTAGCTCCTCTGGTCGGACACATTCCTTCGATACTATACTCTTACTTGTGATTGATTTGATGGCCATCCTCCGATTTTGATATGGGAGTGTGTTCTGAGGTGGGCTTATGTGGCTGCTGCGTTACCACCAGCCCGTGTGCGTAATTGGTATATCTACCCTAGCATTGCCTTGTGTGCCGTGTCACCTACCATATCGAGCCTTTACTACGAGTTTATTTTTCTCCCGTAGCCCATGTGGTATCCTTTGATAGTTTCCCGATCTGGAGATATCATGATATTGGATGGACTACTGGGACTATTATGTGTGAAGGGTGATATGGGTAAGCCCGGAATGCTATTTTGAATTAAGTTTATTTTACTGTAGACATTATTATAATAGCGCAATATTACTACATAGTAAATAGTTTGACGAATCCTTAGAGGATGGGCAATCCCAAGCATCCTTTAAGTTACCGATACATTTTGTTATTGTTCACTTGAGTTGATTTACAGTTCATATGTATTTATGTCCTGACTCGAGTATTTTGTGTTTTGCTTTACGATCGAGTCAGATTGAGTGGTTCTGCATTCAAGATTCACCTTCGAAGTTGGAGCTTTGCTTGAAGATCCAGCCATCTATTTTGCTTTATGTATCCAGTGTTTCAGTGATGTATTCTGATTTGTACTTGATGTATCTTTTTACTCTTCTGTTGTATCTTGTTTAACTCTGATGTATCTTATTTTTTTATATAGTAGCTTCATGAACTACTATCTCTTTTTATTCCGCTGCATTTTTATTTACTCCGTGTCTATGTCTGTGATTATTTATTTACTGTATATTCTGAGATTTGCCAAATTTTATTTACAACGCGGTATTTTGAGCAATTCAAGTCCGACATGTGCCGATGCGAATGGTTGAAAATATCGGGTCGTCACATTTGGTATCAGAGCTTTGGTAGCTCTAGGAAAAACTCAACATATGGAGTAAATGTATTTACAGAATCACTTTCATTCGAGTTTGAATCTCTTCCTTTTTGATTCGATTCCTTTGAATTTTGTAACCTTCCCTGCGGTTCCAAAATCCATTCGTGTTCCTCACTATTTATCTTCTTTTGATTCTGGAGCATTCCATAACTCCACTTTGAAAGATCTTTATAATGAGTCGGCAGTCTCGCCAATCTCAAATTATTTGTAAAGGGGTGAAACTCCTTTACAATAGCATCAATTCACCAAAGATTTTATATCTTCGGTTTACATGCTAGTATCTCTTATTATCCTAAAATTCTATCTCTTGAGATCGAATGTTGATTTACCCCAGAAATCCACATCGGTCTTATTCTTTAAGTCACGGTTGACCCGGTTAAGATTGCCCGCGATTTATATAAGCTTATCCATGTCCCTATTCTATTATTTAATCATCTCATCTTTGTTTCCAACTTGTCTCCAAAACATTCTGAACTGTACTTGTAAATCTGTATTTAATGTTTGTTTTATATTGTGTTGTTTGAGTTGTTGATGTTGATTTGGGTTTCTGATCGATTCGTCTGATCAACGCTATCGATAAGATTTCCAAAACACTTGAACAGAACAAACTGACACAATATGTTGTTTTTCAAATTTAGTAATGAAATAAATTTTGTAACTATATTACAAATCTTTTTCTGGATTTTATTGAATTGGTTGTTAAGAAATAATAATTGATTTTATGTATCATTATCTCTTGTTTCATATATAAATAATTGAATTATAAAGATGGTTATAAATTCATTTGGAAATTCAAAATGAATTTAAAACAAGAATTTGAGGATTTAATTTCCGATGGATTTCAAACCTTGTGTCTAAAGTTTTAAAGGATATATTATTTATAGTGTTTTCTAATAGAAATCTGTTCCCAAAGAATTTTAAAGTTTAAAATTAGTGATTTTCTCTTTGTCGCAGGAAAATAACTTCGGTGATGACTGCAGCATCATCGATATTCATTTTTGAGTTTCGTATGAAGAGACCGTTCTGTAGTCTTGCTACAGTTTTGTTTTGGGGAATTTAATTGATTTGAATTTCTAAAATAGGACTGATTTATATTATTTTGTGAACTTTAATTGATTTGAGTTTCTAAAATAAGACTGGATTTATAACATATGCTGATATATGATTTAAATTTGAATGGATATATATATATATATGTATATAGTATATGCATTTATTTATCTCTAGATAGTTTGGAATTTATCAGAAATTTAATTCCTAAATTTTATCTTGAAAGATAATTTCAAGTACAATTTCAAGATTTGAATAAATATTCAAACTTGAAATGATTAAATTAGAAAGTTTTATTTGTATGATACATAATTTCATTCCAATATAACTTACCTTAATCTTCAGAAGTTGAATATGTAATTGGATAATATACAATATAAAAAACAAGGTTTTATAAATAAAATTTGAGTCGTTATAATAAATGTTATACACTTAAATTTTAGTTATAAAAAGATTAACAGAGGTAAATAGAGAAAAAAGGTAATGGAATAATTTACAATATAAAATGATGTTCAGGAACTAAGAATAAATTTAAGGCAGTTATAATAAGTGTAAATATATTTAACATAGGTGATAAAATATATTGAGAGGAATAAATTTAAATTTAAATTAGGAATAAGGAAGGATTAAATTTATTAAGTACATTTTGAGTATAATAAAGGATTTTTTTCAAATCCATGATTTTTTAAGATTTTTAATTTAAGATAATTTGATGATAAGATAATGAAATTTGAGATAGTTAAGATTCATTTAACTTATGTAAAATTAAATTTCAATTTAAGTTAAAATTTTCATGGTTCCAAACTTATGATCTTATTTTATTTTTCAAACTATCTTCTGATTGTCCTTACTTTCCTTATCGTGCTACAGAATGGGGAAGCTACTGCTTATACCAGTCTGTTTAGAAATCTTTGGTACTCATCTTGAATCTGAGCACTGCTTGCCATCCATAGACTATTGGTCAAGTGGAAAGGGTGAATCGGATTCTAGAAGATCTTTCTCGTGCTTATGTTCTTGATTCTCGAGGATCTTGGAAAGATCATCTCCGCCTTGTTACACTTACCTATAATAATAATTATCAGGTATAATTTCAATTTCCATGTCATTTTGGCTTAATTCTATTTTATTCTATCTTTTTCTGTGCTTTCCCGTACCTCATTCCTTTTCGGGGACGAAAAGTTTTGAGTGGGGGAGAGTGTAACAACCCTGTATTTTCTGATTATTTTAATTATATATTTTAATTATTTAAATTTAAATTCCCGATTTAAAAACTTTATTTTATTTATTAAAATGAATAATTTTTGTTATTTTAAATATAAACTTTGATTTTGATGTGAATTATAATTTCAAACATGTATAAATTGAATATTTTCCAAAAAAGTTAATTTTGGTCAATCTGGACAAACTTTGACTTTTAAATTTAAATTTTGAATTTTTGAATTGTATCTTTATTATGAAAATAAATTTTATTTCAAGAATACTGCTTTTCATTTCAGTGAAATCCGATTTATATTGTGAAAGTTATGCTTTTTACAATATTGTACGTAAATTGATTTATTTAACAAAATTGTTTATTTTAATTTATATAAATAATATGTAATTTGTCATATTCATCTTATAACATGTGTAATATGACACGTTATATATTTTTATTTTTAAAACTTTTTTAAAGTGTTGTTATAATTTTCAAAATGTTAAGTATATATGGTTCGTATTTTTAAAGCCTAGTTTTAAATTATTAAACGATTTTCCTATTTATTTTCTATTTTTTCCTTAAAATAATTATTTATATTCTTTTTCACTTTATTTGTTCATCCTTTTACTTTTATTTTCTGAATTTTATTTGTTTAATATTGATTAAAAGAAATAAGAAATTCTAAAGGACAAAACCTTTTCATTTTCTTGTCTTTTCATCTCCTTGTCTCTTCATTTTCTTTTGCCTTTCCAATTCCTTGTTGTAGCCGTACGTTTCTTTCCTCTAGCTGTGAATTTTTCTTCCTCATTCACATGCAAAACTTCTTCCTCCTTTTATTTCTCACGGCCATTACCAAATTGAGAAAAAAATTGCAAGTTAATGTCTTCTTCTTTCTACTTTTCCTTCCTATTTTCATTGTTTTGCCTAGATCCCTTCAACTTTGCTTGGCCTCTTTCACCCACCATCATCCTCTCCACCATCACCAGCTGCAGCAAACATCTCCTCCTTCTCTGACCATGATAAGCCGTTCCATCCAATTGAAGCCATCTCCACAAAACTTTGCTTAAAACTCCAAATATTGCCTGGCCGAGCCTTGTATTCCCATTTCCTTCATGTTTGGCCTTGGCCACCACCTCTAACACCACCACCACTTGTTGCCATGACCTATAGCCATCATCATCACCTCTGACCTAACCTGAAGATGCACCAGGCCGAGCCCATAGGACCATAGGCTGAGCCTATGTACACCAAAACCTTCCATTCCTTGACCCAAACCCCTTGCCTCCTTTACCCTCCACTTATTTTGCCTTTACCTTCCACTTTCATGCCCTAATCCTTGTCTCTAGGCTATGTCTAAGCCATGTTGATACATAGGCTGAGCCTAGTGTGGTGAGATCAAGCTCATTTTATCATGTGACAAGCTTATGTTGTCGTGTGCAAGTCTTTTGCTTCTAAGGTTTGGTCATCTCTCTTGTTTTGCAACTGTTTTGCAAACTAAAGTTGTTGATTACATTTGTATGTCGGTATATATATTTGTGCTTATGTATGTTATATTTTGTGTTGTTTACAAGGGTCTCCATCCATTCGAATCAAATCGTGCTTGTCGTGCCTTTGGAATCGTTCTTGTGTGTGTTGCTTGTCTCTAGCTTTGATAAAGGTGAGTCCGTCTCACTCTGACATTTATACTTATGAAATAGTGAATTGATGACAAGTGTCTAGTAATTAAAATGTTAAGAAAGTTAATATTGATTATATCTTATGTTATTTCATGTTATTACCATGTTAACTTCGTAAATTTTCACCTGATATATGATATATGACAGTATATTGTGACACTGACATGTTAGTGTATTGTTTATATTATTTATGCATATGTTCACACTGCAAGTTCCCTGTTAGAATAGAATCACTATGGGTAGAAATGATACATACCCGAACGGACTTTAGAATAGGAAAAAATCATTATGGGCTGAAATGATAGGCCTGAGCGATTTTTATTTATTTTTATTTACTTGGGATTGCGGGTTTGAAATGATAGAACCCGGTTTTCTTTTTAAATTGCGGATTGAAATGATATATACCTGTATCACTTGACCTAGGTTAGAAAATTATATACAGACCCCGTGGTATATTTTTAAATGATTTTTATTAAAATATGTATTTTAAAAATATGAATTTTGATTTAAAAATATATATTTTACTGTTTTAAGAAAGTTAAATATTAAGTTTTGAATTTATGAATTTAAGTATGTAAATTTGAAGTAAATGTGATTTTTGACCTTAAATTTTATTTTAAAAATGTAAGTAATATTGGAAATTAAATTTAAAATCTTGAACTGATATTTGAAGAAAAATGCTAAATTTAGTTGAAATTTATAAGTTAAGAAACAATGAAATTTTGATTTAACGAATGAAAGTGAGTTTTAGTTGGATATTTAATTATAAGATTTTGTTGTGATAAATCATATGTTAAGTTTATTTAAATGTGAAATTTGGAAGTCTAGAAATATGATTTAAAAATTTAAAATAGAAATTTTTTGAAGTTTAATGTTTCTGAAGTTATAATAAAATCTGGAATTTTATTAATAGCATTTCTAAAATGCTGTCATTTTATGACAGCACTTTAAAATGCTGTTGTTTTGAATTTAACTATGTTTGAAATAACTAAACATCTTTTACGGCATTTTATAAATACCATTATTCTTGAACTAAACTATTTTTGGAGACTATAAGCTATGATAGCACTTTATAAATGCCTTTGTTGTTATAATTTGACCATGTTTTGAAATATTATAGATTTTAACACTATTTGAGTTATATTTTAAAGTGTTAAATGATGTAACTTTTGGAAATTGATTATTTGTGAATTTAAGGAGTTTTGAATATAATTTTATATTTAAATTTGAGTTTTAAGAAATTTAAATTGAATTTGAATTTAAATAAGGTATGCTTGATTATGAGTTAAATGGAATGAAATGTAATGAGATAAATGAAATTTTGAATGGAATTTTAAAATGTATTTTGTAATGATATTTGAAATAATAAATGAATGACATATTTGATTTTAAATGATATTTAAATTTGAATATTTGAAATTGAATTCAAATAATGATTTGATAATGAGGTTTTGAAAGGATATGATATTTTGATGATTTAAATGGTTTGGAAATGATTTTCTCTTTATTTTGAGAAAGAATATGAATTTGGAATGATATTTGATTTTTGATAAATGAATATTTGAAGTTTATATTGGTATGAAAGGATATTTAGTTTAATTGTAAATTGAGTTTATTTAAATAATATTGGATTTATGAAATGAATATTTCAAAACTAAGTAATAATGAAACTAGATTTGAGATATATGAATGTAAAAAAATTAGTTTTGAAAATGTAAAGAATTAAAGGAATGTTTCATGATTTCAAATGGATGATTTTGAAAAGTTACGATTTTCAAAGTGTAATTGTTTCAAGTATTTTTGGTTTCGAAAGAGTTATACTTTGAAAGTATTATGATTTTGAAATGAATATATATTTGAAATGTTTTTGGTTTCGAAGTATAAACTATTCTGACTGAATAAATAGTTATGAAATAAAAACGATTTTGGTTTCGAAGTATAAACTATTTTGATTGAATAAATAGTTTTGAAATAAAAATGCTTTTGGTTTCGAAGTGTAAACTATTTTGAAAGGAATATAGTTTTGAAATGAAATGATTTGATCTTTTTGAAGTATAAACTATTTTGAAATGACCACGACGTTATAATAACGTTTGGTTGTTAAAGAGAATGGGATCGGAAGTTGTCATACTCTCTGCCAACTTCGAAAACCACTTTAACAACCGTGTACGCGATGGAGATTCCAGAATGAAGTTGGATGGTGGCGTCGTCCTTGAGGTATATTACGTGGACCCAACTCCCATGAGTTGGCATAAGGTGGCTAAAACAAAAGCAATCTCGGGCCAAAAGGGGTAGCTCCTCTGGTCGGACACATTCCTTCGATACTATACTCTTACTTGTGATTGATTTGATGGTCATCCTCCAATTTTGATATGGAAGTGTGTTCCGAGGTGGGCGTATGTGGCTGCTGCGTTACCACCAGCCCGTGTGCGTAATTGGTATATCTATCCTGGCATTGCCTTGTGTGCCGTGTCACCTACCATACCGAGCCTTTACTACGAGTTTGTTTTTCTCCCGTAACCCGTGTGGTATCCTTTGATAGTTTCCCGATCTGGAGATATCATGATATTGGATGGACTACTGGGACTATTATGTGTGAAGGGTGATATAGGTATGCCCGTAGCGCTATTTTAAAGTAAGTTTATTTTACTATAGACATTATTATAATAGCGCAATATTACTACATAGTAAATAGTTTGACGGATCCTTAGAGGATGGGCGATCCCAAGCATCCTTTAAGTTACTGATACATTTTGTTACTGTTCACTTGAATTGATTTACAGTTCATAAGTATTTATGTCCTGACTCGAGTGTTTTGTGTTTTGCTTTACGCTCGAGTCAGATTGAGTGATTCTGCATTCAAGATTCACCTTCGGAGTTGGAGCTTTGCTTCAGGATCCAGCCATCTATTTTTCTTTCTATTTCCAGTGTTTCAGTAATGTATTCTGATTTGTACTTGATGTATCTTGTTACTCTTCGGTTGTATCTTGTTTAACTCTGATGTATCTTATTTTTTTTATATAGTAGCTTCATGAACTACTATCTCTTTTAATTCCGCTGCATTTTTATTTACTCTGTGTCTGTGATCTGTGATTATTTATTTACTGTATATTCTGAGATTTGCCAAATTTTATTTACAACGCGGTATTTTGAGCAATTCAAGTACGACATGTGCGGATGCGAATGGTTGAAAATATCAGGTCGTCACAATGTCAACGATATCTCGCCAATCAAATAAAATTTCTTGCATCTATAGCATTCTTGGGTTGGTTCCAATCCTGCACTGCTACAACCTTTGCATGATATATAGCAGTGCCCTACCCGAAAACAACATGACCCAAGAATCGTACTTCTCTCTCTCCCGGAATTGACACTTTAAAAACTTTGCCTTTAATCCGTGCTTCCTCAATACCTCAAGCACCATCCTCAAATGTGTCTAATATCTAGGAAAAGACAATAATATCATCAATAAACACAAGCACAAACTTATTTAGTCAATCCTTGAGGTCATAATTCATGAGATTAACAAAGTATGTCGACACGTTAGTTAGCCCAAATGTAACAGCTCGATATTTTCAACCATTCGCATCCATTATAAGTGTATAGGTAGACACTCATGCCGGAATTGAATTGCTCAAAATACCGCGTTGTAAATAAAAATTTGGCAAATCTTAGAATATACAGTAAATAATAATCACAGATCACAGACACAGAGTATTTAATAACGCAGCGGAAGTAAAAGAGATAGTAGTTCATGAAGCTACTATATAAATATATCAGAGTTAAACAAGGTACAACAGAAGAAATAAAGTACAACAGAAGTTTCAATATGATAACCAAGTACAAGCTGAACAGAACAACCGAACTGAAATAGATAAGACTACATAAGCAGATAATCTCCAGCGATTCCAATCTCTAGAAAGTGGAATCCAAATCTGTGAATACTCAGGCTGACCAGAGCGTAAATAAAAATACAAACACTCAAGTCAGGACATACATACTTATACAATGTAAACCAACTCAAGTGAACTGTAGTAAAAGTACATATAACTTAGAAGATGCTTGGGACCGCCCATCCTCTAAGGATCCGTTAAACTATTTATTATATAGTAGTATACGCTATATCTAATAGTGTCTAATCAGTAAAGTATAATCATATAGAAAATAGCATTAAGGGGATGGTGAACCTTAACGCGGTCGGATCTTTAAACCAAAATCGTAGTGGGCTCGATATAAGGAACATATGACAAGGCATGCGAGGCAATGCCAAGGAGGATACACCGTTTGCACTCCCGGACCTGTGGTGACGGCAAGCCAGCAGCTTCCGCCCACCTCGAGACATACCCCGAATCAAAGTGGCGCTACCAAATCGAATCACAAAAGTAATAGAATGGTTTCCGAAGAAGCATGCTCGGTAAAAGGGTGCGATCGTTTGTGTCGCCCGGTATAGCTCCTGTTTTAGTCATAATTAGGCCATCCATCAGCATTCTCTTACTTCATTCCAGTAGTGTTCACCAACCAACCTACTTCGTTCTGGATTTCTCCACCGCGTACACAGTTGTTAAAGTGGTTTTCGATATTGGCCGGCTATAAGACAATATCCGATCCCGGTCTCTTTAGCAACCAATCATTATTGTAGGCCGTGGTTAGAACTTTAAAACAATATTTTTATATTTCAAAATAAAATATCATTTCAATCCAAATCTTTATCAAAATTAAGATTAAATCATTTCTAAACCATTTCAATATATCAACATACCATATCTTTCAAATTCAAATATTTATCAAAATAAATATCAAGTCATTTCAAATCATTTTTAATACATAAATATCATATCTTTCAAACTTCATTTTCAAATCATTTTAATTTCAAAATATCTTAACTTTCAAAACTTTATTTCAAATCATTTAATATATATATCAAAATATCATATCTTTCAAACTTCATTTTCAAATCATTTTAATTTCAAAATATCATAACTTTCAAAACTTTATTTCAAATCATTTAATATATATCAAAATATCATATCTTCTTAAAACTTCATTTCAAATCATTTCAATATATCATATCTTAAACATCTTTAAATTCAAAGATAACATTCATTTATTATCATCTCAAATCACCTTTTAAATAATTTATATTCCATCAATTTAATTCAATTAAAATCATTTTAAAAGTGTAATTATTATACTTTCAAATCAAGTATTCAATTTCCAAAGTTTCAAATCATTCTGAGCTCATTTGCTAAGTTAAAAACCATAATTATTAAAATTCAGCTTTTCGCAGCATTTAGAAAAGCTGTTAAAAGTGAAAACATTTTAATTCAGCAAAGACAGCACTTAAAAACTCCTGTTAAAACTCAATTTTAGTTAAATTTTAGTTTAAAACAACAAAGACAGCCTTTCCAGAAATGATGTGGTAGCTCAGATTTCAAAACAAGGTTTTAAATTAATTTCAGCAAACTGCAGACCACTATAGCATTTCTAGAGAATGCTATAATAGACCTGAGTCCAATATTAGCCTATAAGTTCAATTACAGCAACTACAGCATTTCAGAAATGGGGTAATAGCTCTTTTTACACAATTTTAGTTCAATTCAGAAACTATAGCATTTCTGAATGCTATTAAAAGTTAATTCCAGGTTTTAGTATATTTCCAGCCAATAATAAACATCATTTTAAATCCTTTAAACATTTTAAAAATCAAAATTTAACATTAAAAATGTTCATTAACATATCATTAAACATATTGCTTTTTATAAAACCAATTTCTTATAAATAAATCCAAATTTCAATAATTCCACTTATTCGTTCAAGCGTATAATTTCCTTTCTTCACTTTTCAACAAATAAACTTAACACTTCAGATTTAAATTACCATTTCACAAATTAACTAACTTTCCAATTTATTTAATTAACTTAAACCTTTAATTAAAACCAAATTCTCCTTCCCCAGTCCAGTTATATTTTAAAGTTACAATTTAAGCATTCATTTATTTAACTAAAATTCAAATTTAAATAAAATTATCATATTTACCATTTTCCAAATATAACTAAATTTCCATTTTATTCATATAACTTAAATATCATTTTTAACCAAAATTCCAAATTCCAAACTTAAGTTATATTTCAATAATCCAATTTAAACATTCATTAATTACATTTTTAACTCATAGAAAAATCATGATTTCTTTATTTTAAAACATTTAAAAATCTATTTAAATTAAATTTCATAAATTTATATTTTTAAATACTTAAAAATATCCTAAACACTTTGTAAATAACCACGGGTATGTATATAGTTTTCTAACCTAGGTCAAGTGATACAGATATGTATCATTTCAATCCGCAGTTTAAAAAGAAAAATCCGGGTTCTATCATTTCAAACACGCAATCCTAAGTTTAAATAAATTAAATAAAAACCGTTCAGGCCTATCATATCAGCCCATAACGATTTTTCTCTATTCTAAAGTCCGTTCGGGTATCTATCATTTCAACCCATAATGATTTCTAATCTACAGGGAACTTGCAGAACGGAATAGCATTAGATAATAGTAACAGATGATATGACAGGAAATTTAATAGTTTTAACATCGTATATAAATGATCACAGGAAGTTATAACATCACATAATAGTTCTACACATTCAAATGGTGTCAATTCACATTTGTATAAGTATAAACGTCTGGTGAGATTTACTCACCTTTATGGCTGGAGATTGCAATACAAATGACACAATGGATTCCAAAAGGCACGATGACTAAACAATAGGCTCAAGTGGGAAGAGATCCAAGTTTATAATTTGTGTTACCACCCAAAACAAAACAAAATAATATTACAACTCAATACAACTTGAATAGAAATAACTTTGAAATAAAAAGAAATATGAATGTCAAATCTTTTGCCTTATTTTTTACAATGCTTTGCACAGCCTAGGGGTTTATTTAGGTTAGGTTTGACATGGCTTTGGTTCAGGTTTGAACATAGGAATGCATGGCATAAAGGCTGGAACATGTGGAGGAAGTTACAACATAAGAATATCAAGAGACTAGGCAACATAGTGGAGTTTGGTTCAACTTTTGGCTCGGTCTATGGGTCAAATGGCTCGGCCATCATCAGGTACAGGTCTGGACAGAGGTTTAGGTGGTGAGCAGTGGTGGTAGCAAGGTGGTGGTGGTGGCTCAAGGTGGTGGTGGTGATGGAAAATGGAGTGGTGATCAACTAGGTGCTCGGCTATGCATTGTTTTGGACATTGTTTGCATTTTTGGTAAAGTTTGGCTTCAAGGAGGGTTCGGCCATGGTCTAACCTGAAGTGGTGGGTGGTGATGATGCCAAGGAGGAGTGGTATGGGATGGTGGCCGTGGCTATGGTGAGGCGGCCATGCAAATAGAAGAGAGAAACAAGACAAAAGTATGAAAAAAAAATGGAAGAAAATTGCAAAAAGAGGAGGACATTACCAAGGATGTTTGAAGAAGCCATGAGAATGAGAAGTGCTGAGTTGTTTTTCACATGAAAAGTAAAATAATACATGGCCAAAACTGAAGAAGTGGACAACAAAATGAATTAAAGTGAAGGTTATGGCATTTGAAAAGTTTTGAAGGTGAAAGGACTTATGTTTTGCACTTTTTTAAAACCTTTGGCATTTCCTTTTCTCTTTAATTTTATAAAAACAAAATAACTCAGTAATATACTTTACAAACCGAAACCAAGTAAAAATATAAGAAAATAAATAATTAGTTTTAAAGAAAATGTAAAAAGAATGAAAGAAATTACATAAAAATACAAAACAGTGTCCAGAAATTACAAATAAATCACTACTAGTCCTGGAAAAATATCCACTTCATTTTAAAAATATTATGAAGTGAAAATTTGAAATAAAATAATTAATTTTTCATTTTCAAAATAAAATAAATAATTAAATTGGAGAAAAATAGAAAAAAGAAAAAGTAATTGTTTGAAAATAGCAAACAGAACATAAAAATTACAAGAAATTTACCAATGGCTTTGGAAAATTATTTACTTTATTTTAAAAATATTATAAGACAAAAATATACATACAATAATATAGTAAAACATATTAAAATAAAATATGACAAGGAAAATATAATTTTTATAATTTAAAATAACCAAAATTGCTAAATAACTCAAATTGTACTCAATATTGAAATATACATAACTTTCACAATTTAAATCCGTTTCCAATGAAATGAAAAGCAGTATTCATGTTATTAAATCTATTTTCATAATAAAAGATAGAATTTAAGAATTTAAATATTTAAATTTGAAATTTAAAAGTCAAAGTTTGACTAATTTGACCAGAAATCCACTTTTCAGTAAAATATTCAATTTATACAAGTTTGAACTATAATTCACATAAAATCAAAATTTATATTTTAAAATGAAATGTTTGAAATAAAAAACTTTTGAAATAATTTCAAAATAAAATAATGTCAAATTTAAATTATATGCAAAAATCTAGGGTTGTTACACTCTCCCCCATTCAAAACTTTTCATCCCCGAAAAGGAATGAGGTACGGGAAAGCACAGAAAAGATAGAAATGAAATAAGATTAAGACAAGGTAACAAGAAGATTGAGATTATACCTGATAATTGTTGTTATAAGTAAGTTTAGCAAAGTGGAGGTGATCAAATCAAGAACACAAACACGACAAAGATCCTCTAGAGTCTGAATCACCCTTTTCACTTGACTAACGGTCTATGAATGGAAAAACAGTGTTCAGATCCAGATGAGTAACAAAAATTATCAAAGATTATAGAAAGATTTCTAAACAGACTGGTATGAGCAATAGCCTCCCTATTATGTAGCAAGATAAGAAAAATAAGGACAACTAAAAGATAGTTTGAAAAACAAATAAGATAAAAAATTTAAAACCACGATGCTTTGAAATCATAATACTTCAGAGATGTTATTATTTGGAAATCATACTACTAAAAATCATAACACTTTTAAAATAATCTTCATTTAAACCATTTAAATTCAAGTTCAAATAATATTCATTTCAAAATTGTAACATTTCTAAGTTCATTCATTCAATTATAAAATTTCCAAAACATTATATTTTCAGAAACAGCAGCACTTATAAAGTGCTACGGTAGATATATTAGTATTTCAAATCAGTTCAATTTTAGAAATATTCATTTGGATATCATTTACTTATGATTTATTAAAACAAACTTTTATGAATGGAATATCCAAATCAAACTGTACTTCATTTATTAAGTCAAAAGTTCACTATTTTACTTAACTCTTAATTTAACAAATAACCTAACATTTTACTTAAAATACCCATTTCATAAATAAGATATTCCTTCAATAAGTTACACTTGAAATTTCCATTTGAAAACCAAATTCTCAATTATCAAATTTTAGTGATACTAAAAATACATCTTAACTATTTAAATCATAATTATTCGTTTTACAAGACATATCTATTTCATAAATAAAATATTTATCATAGAAAATACAACAATCAAATTTCTTTACACCCCTTTTTCATTTAGACATCAATTAAACTATGATTCCAAACTAAATAAACTTTATTACAAAATATCCCATTCAAATATATTTATTTTATCCAAAGATACATTATTTATTATACAAACATACTCATTTCAGGAAATAACTTTTATTAAAATTCCTAGGTTAGACTTTAGGTTCCATATTAAATCAAGTTTCATTATTAAGTTATTTAAATAAAATTCTTTAAATTTTCTTTTTCTATTTACTTATGTCAATCTTTTATAACTAAAATTTAAGTGTATAACATTTATTATAACCACTCAAATTTTATTTATAAAATCCTTTTATATTGTATATTATCCAATTACACATTCAACTTCTGAAAATTAAGGTAAGTTATATTGGAATGAAATTGTGTGTTATACAAATAAAACTTTCAAATTCAATTATCTCAATTTTGAATCATTTATCCAAATTTTGATTTCTTTTTATAATTGAAATTATTCTTTAAGATAGAGTTTAAGGATTAAATTTCTGATTCCATTCAAACCATTTAGATATAAGTAATAATATATACATAATATGTCAAATTAAATTTCAATCATATATATATATATATATATATATTAAAATTAAGTCAAATTTTAGAAATTCAAATCAATTAAATTCCCCAAAACAAAGCTGTAGCAAGACTACAGAACAGTCTCTTAACTTCGAAACTCGAAAATGAACGTCGATGATGTCGCGGTCATCACCGAAGTTATTTTCCAGCGACAAAGAGAAGAGCATTAATTTTAAACTTTAAAATTCTTTGGAAACAAATTTCTATTTGAAAATACTTCAAATAATATATCCCTTTTTAAAACTTTAAACCAAAGTTCGAAATCGTCGGAATTTAAATTCTCAAATTCTTGTTTTAAATTCATTTCAGTTCCCAAATAAATTTATAAACAACTATTTATAGATTCATTTATTGAACAATAAATGATAAATCAAGTATTATCATTTCAAATTATCAATTTAAATCATTTTATTAGTTCTATAAACTTATATATCAAAATTTATTTCATTAACCAAATTTTAAAATAATATTGTGTCAGTTTGTTCTGTCAAAGTGTTTTGGAAATCTTATCGATAACGTTGATCAGACGAATCGATTAGAAACCAAATTCAACATCAACAACTCAAACAACACAATATATAAACATTTTAGTTTTAAATATCAGTTTACAAATACACTATACAGGAATAGATTTTCAAAGAAAGATAGAGATTCAAATTTTGATTAACTCAAATCAAAGGAAATTCTTTTTTAAAAATAAGTTGGAAACTGATTAAATAACAGAATAGGAAGATGGATAAGCTTATATAAATCGCGGGCAACCTAAACCGGATCAACCGTGACTTAAAGAATAAGATCGATGTGGATTTTCTAGGGTAAATCTACATTCGATCTCAAGAGTTATAGTTTGGGATAACGAAAGATATTAGCATCTAAACCAAGGATAGATATAAATCTCTGGTGAATCGATGCTAATTGTAAAGGAGTTTCACCCTTTTACAATTCAATTTTTGAGATTTGGTGGGACTGCCAACTCATTATAAAAATCATTTTGAAGTGGAGTTATGGGATACTCCAGAACCAAAAGAAGATGAATAGTGAGGGACATGAATGGATTTTGGAACCGCAGGGAACGTTCCAAAATTCAAAGGAAACAGAATTGAAGAAGAAGGAATTCAAGCTCGAACAAAAGTGATTCTGAAATTAAATCTACTCTATATACTGAGTATTGCCTAAAACGAGAGCTCTGATACCAACTGTAACAACCCGATATTTTCAACCATCCGCATCCATTATAAGTGTACAGGTAGACACTCATGCCGGAATTGAATTGCTCAAAATACTGCGTTGTAAATAAAAATTTGGCAAATCTCAGAATATATAGTAAATAATAATCACAGATCACAGACACAGAGTATTTAATAATGCAGCGGAAGTAAAAGAGATAGTAGTTCATGAAGCTACTATATAAATATATCAGAGTTAAACAAGATACAACAGAAGAAATAAAGTACAACAGAAGTTTCAATATGATAACCAAGTACAAGCTGAACAGAACAACCGAACTGAAACAGATAAGACTACATAAGCAGATAATCTCCAACGATTCCAATCTCCAGAAAGTGGAATCCAAATATGTGAATACTCAGGCTGACCCGAGCGTAAATAAAAATACAAACACTCGAGTCAGGACATACATACTTATGCAATGTAAACCAACTCAAGTGAACTGTAGTAAAAGTACATATAACTTAGAAGATGCTTGGGACCGCCCATCCTCTAAGGATCCGTTAAACTATTTATTATATAGTAATATACGCTATATCCAGTAGTGTCTAATCAGTAAAGTATAATCATATAGAAAATAGCGTTAAGGGGATGGTGAACCTTAACGCGGTCGGATCTTTAAACCAAAATCGTAGTGGGCACGATATAAGGAACATATGACAAGGCACGCGAGGCAATGCCAGGGTGGACACACCGTTTGCACTCCCGGACTGGTGGTGACGGCAAGCCAGCAGCTTTCGCCCACCTAGAGACATACCCTGAATCAAAGTGGCGCCACCAAATCGAATCACAAAAGTAATAGAATGGTTTCCGAAGAAGCATGCTCGATAAAAGGGTGCGACCCTTTGTGTGGTCCGGTATAGCTCCTGTTTTAGTCATAATTAAGCCATCCATCAGCGTTCTCTTACTTCATTCCAGCAGCGTTCGCCAACCAACCTACTTCGTTCTGGATTTCTCTACCGCGTACACAGTTGTTAAAGTGGTTTTCGGTATTGGCCGGCTATAAGACAATATCCGATCTCGGTCTCTTTAACAACTAATCGTTATTATAACCCGTGGTTATAACTTTAAAACGATATTTTTATACTTCAAAATAAAATATCATTTCAATCCAAATCTTTATCAAAATAAAGATTAAATCATTTCTAAACCATTTCAATATATCAACATACCATATCTTTCAAATTCAAATATTTATCGAAATAAATATCAAGTCATTTCAAATCTTTTTTAATACATAAATATCATATCTTTCAAACTTCATTTTCAAATCATTTTAATTTCAAAATATCATAACTTTCAAAACTTTATTTCAAATCATTTAATATATATCAAAATATCATATCTTTCAAACTTCATTTTCAAATCATTTTAATTTCAAAATATCATAACTTTCAAAACTTTATTCAAATCATTTAATATATATCAAAATATCATATCTTCTTAAAACTTCATTTCAAATCATTTCAGTATATCATATCTTAAACATCTTTAAATTCAAAGATAATATTCATTTATTATCATATCAAATCACCTTTAAATAACTTATATTCCATCAATTTAATTCAATTAAAGTCATTTTAAAAGTGTAATTATTATACTTTCAAATCAAGTATTCAATTTCCAAAGTTTCAAATCATTCTGAGCTCATTTGCTAAGTTAAAAACCATATTTATTAAAATTTCAGCCTTTCGCAGCATTTAGAAAAAGTTGTTATAAGTTATACTTGAAAACATTTTAATTCAGGAAAGACAGCACTTAAAAACTGCCGTTAAAACTCAGTTTTAGTTAAATTTTAGTTTAAAACAGCAAAGACAGCCTTTCCAGAAATGCTGCGGTAGCTCAGATTTCAAAACAGAGTTTTAAATTGATTTCAGCAAAAACTGCAGACCACTATAGCATTTCCAGAGAAGGCTATAATAGACCTGAGTCCAATATTAGCCTATAAGTTCAATTACAGCAACTACAACATTTCAGAAATGCGGTAATAGCTCTTTTTACACAATTTTAGTTCAATTCAGAAACTATAGCATTTCTGAATGCTATTAAAAGTTAATTCCAGGTTTTAGTGTATTTCCAGCCAATAATAAACATCATTTTAAATCCTTTGAACATTTTAAAAATCAAAATTTAACATTAAAAATGTTCATTAACATATCATTAAACATATTGATTTTTATAAAACCAATTTCTTGTAAATAAATCCAAATTTCAATAATTCCACTTATTCGTTCAAGCGTATAATTTCCTTTCTTCACTTTTCAACAAATAAACTTAACACTTCAGATTTAAATTACCATTTCACAAATTAACTAACTTTCCAATTTATTTAATTAACTTAAACCTTTAATTAAAACCAAATTCTCCTTCCCCGGTCCAGTTATATTTTAAAGTTACAATTTAAGCATTCATTTATTTAACCACTTAAATTCATAGAAAAAAATCAATAATACTTCAATAAATCACTAAAATTCAAATTTAAATCAAATTATCATATTTACCATTTCCCAAATATAATTAAATTTCCTTTTTATTCATATAACTTAAATATCATTTTTAACCAAAATTCCAAATTCCAAACTTAAGTTATATTTCAATAATCCAATTTAACATTCATTAATTACAATTTTAACTCGTAGAAAATTCATGATTTCTTTATTTTAAAACATTTAAAAATCTATTTAAATTAAATTTCATAAATGTATATTTTTAAAATACTTAAAAATATCCTAAACACTTTGTAAAATAACCACGGGTCTGTATATAGTTTTCTAACCTAGGTCAAGTGATACAGATATGTATCATTTCAATCCGCAGTTTAAAAAGAAAAATCTGGTATCTATTTTCAAACCCGCAATCCCAAGTTTAAATAAATTAAATAAAAACCGTTCAGGCCTATCATTTCAGCCCATAACGATTTTTCCTTATTCTAAAGTCCGTTCGGGTATGTATCATTTCAACCCATAGTGATTTCTAATCTACAGAGAAATTGCAGTGTGATAAATAGATATAAATGAACGGAATAGCATTATATAACAGTAACAGATGATATGACAGGAAATTTAATAGTTTTAACATCATATATAAATGATCACAGGCAGTTATAACATCACATAATAGTTCTACACATTCAAATGGTGTCAATTCACATTTGTATAAGTATAAACGTCTGGTGAGATTTACTCACCTTTATGGCTGGAGATTGCAATACAAATGACACAACGGATCCCAGAAGGCACGATGACTCAACAATAGGCTCAAGTGGGAAGAGATCCAAGTTTATAACTTGTGTTACAACCCGAAACAAAACAAAATAATATTACAACTCAATACAACGTTGAATAGGAATAACTTTGAAATAAAAAGAGATATGAATGTCAAATCTTTTGCCTTGTTTTCTACAATGCTTTGCACGGCCTAGGTATTTATTTAGGTCAGGTTTGACATGGCTTTGGCTCAATTTTGAACATAGGAATGCATGGCATAAAGGCTAGAACATGTGGAGGAAGTTACAACATAAGAATATCAAGAGACTAGGCAACATAGTGGAGTTTGGTTCAACTTTTGGCTCGGTCTATGGGTCAAATGGCTCGGTCATCATCAGATACAGGTCTGGACAGACGTTTAGGTGGTGAGTAGCGGTGGTAGCAAGGTGGTGGTGGTGGCTCAAGGTGGTGGTGGTGATGGAAAATGGAGTGGTGATCAACTAAGTGCTCGGCTATGCATTGTTTTGGACATTGTTTGCATTTTTGGTGAAGTATGGCTTCAAGGAGGGTTCGGCCATGGTCTAACCTGAAGTGATGGGTGGTGATGATGCCAAGGAGGAGTGGTATGGGATGGTGGCTGTGGCTATGGTGAGGAGGCCATGCAAATAGAAGAGAGAAACAAGACAAAAGTATGAAAAAAAAATGGAAGAAAAGTGCAAAAAGAGGAGGACATTACCAAGGATGTTTGAAGAAGCCATGAGAATGAGAAGTGCTGAGTTGTTTTTCACGTGAAAAGTAAAATAATACTGTAACAACCCTGGTTAGAGATTACCGCTAGTATTAAGTCATAATTATAGTTATGATTTAATATTAGATTCATTAATTAAATTAATGGGGAGAAAATGAGGATAATATTGTTGTTAGGGATAGAACAACATTATGTGAGTTAATCTTAGGAGAATAAAATAAAATGAGATTTATTTCAATTTTATGATTAGAAATAAATTTAGGAAGAAGGATAATCAAAGGGGAATATATATATTTTGGGGTTGTGTAATACATATATGGGAATGGAAAAAAAAATATATAATATCTCTTTATTTCATGAGTTTTGAATAGAGATTTGTGCCTATATTCCATGAGCATGCACAATTTGGCAATAATATATGTAATGTCTAAATTACATTTTTTTTGGTATATACACACCACGAAAAGTGTTGAATAAATAATTAATCATGTTATAAATGATATATAATGGGGATAAATATTTTGGGGAGTTAAAATAAATCATTCCCCCATAATAAAATGAGATAACCCATTTCATTTGATAAAATATGTCCATATTTACATTAGTTGGATAAATAGTGTAAAATTGCAATAAATAGGGAATAAATGGTGAATATATATATAATAAAACTTGGTAAAATATAATTTTATTCTTTTTATTGGATTCCTTGTGTTTTAACGAATCCAGTGCATTTTTATTTTGTTGAATTCGGATATAAAATGTGTAAAATATGAGAGAAATAGCATTATATAAAAATAAAAATAAAAAAATAAATTGGAATTTTTGGCTAAGTATGTTTTGGGCTGAAGTGTTGGTCCATTAGCCCATAAAGAAGTTTCTAGTGTACGTACAGTTTTCCTCTCCTATCTCCTCCTCCAGTTGTAACAGAAGCTCAAAAGTAAAATCAATGGCAACCTCAAACCCTTGCTAAATCTTAGTTAATTCCACACAAAATTAAGAGATTTTCTTATCTAAAAATTAAAGCCATGTAATCTTCTAACCAATCTCCATCTTAAATCCGGGAAAAATCTTAGTTTCAGTTACTATTGTTGTTTTAATGGGTTTTCCCCTTTGCATGTCCATTTTTCAGCAACTATAGGTACTGCCTAGGCGATTGCTAGCTTGAAGATCTCATCTTGCAGCCAATTTCGCTCCTTTTTGCCGCAAAAGGTAAGTGAAAACTTGCAGCAAACTGTAAGCAAATGAAAATTCTTCGCTATGTAAAAGTTTGGTATTGTGATATTTTGTTTTTGATCTTTTTGATATGTTTATCCGGCTGAAATAGTGCCAATTTCATTTGCCATATCTTGTTCATCCAGCATTGGATTGCTGCCAAACTTGTTCAGTTTGGAGTATATTTGTTATAGTTCATTCTTGTAAAATTTTATCAAGTTTCGAGTCCGTTTGTACCTCCTTATTTGCTGTCAAAGTTGCAAAACCGAAAGCGTTTTTGCACAGGAAATATATTTGGCTGAATAGTATTTTTGCCACAACTTTTACGTTTCTAATCAGAATTTAAAAATCTTGGATGTTCTGGAATCCTTGTGAAATATTACACAACTTTCATTTGTTGAGTTTTCAGTAATTTTGATGTTTGAAATGCAAAAATTGACAAAGTTTGTCACTGTCCTGAAAATGTATCAGTCCAGGCTTAACTTTTAACTTTTAGTAATTTTGGCATAACTTTTGTGTTTCAAATCGGAATTTCAAAATCTTGGATGTTCTGGAATCCCTGTGAAATATGCCACAACTTTCATGTTTTTTGTTTTGAATAATTTTGAAGTACAAAAATTGATTTTTTTCGTTGCTGGTCCGTGTTAATAACCAGTGCACAATTTTTTTTCTATGTAGTATTTCGATCATAACTTTCACGTTACTGATCAGAATCTTGAAATTCAAGATGTTCTGCAATCCCTAGGAAATATGCTACAACTTTTATGTTTTAAGTTTTATAAGATTTTGTCGTTTACATGGTGAAAAATTGATGCTTTTACTGTTGGTCTGTCATTGACAGCCACAATATTTATATATTTGTCTGATTTCGACAATTTCATTTGCATTCTTTTGCAAATTTTTATATATGAAATTTGATGCTAATGTTTTATTATTATGTCCAGCAATGGACTAGTCAAGTTAGGATAAGATTTGGATTTAAATTTAATTCAAATTCGATTTAAATTTGAATATCGATTTATACCGATTAAATTGCAAATTGTTGTCTTTTGAGTTTTAAAAATCCGAATAAATTGCATAAAATCTTCTAAAATCATGGTTTGTATAATAAATGTTTTTACACATTTTTAAAGGTTTTTAAACAATTATTCTTTATTTTCTAGGTTTTCAAAATCATTAAAATTCTTTTAAATGATGAGTTTTCTCTCAAAATCCTTTAGATAAATTTCTAGAAATTGGTTTAAAATCCCATTTTCTCTAGTAAAATATATTATAATTAATTTTATTAATTTTAATTACTTTGATTCTTTTTCGGATGTATGAGAAAGTAAATTAAACGATTTAGTAAAATTACGAGGTATGGGACTCGTGAATTTACTTTATCGGTTAATTTCGGATTTGTACGATCGAAACAACTTTTGGGAATTGTTTGAATTCCTCTTTGATGACAACCACTTCGTGGTATGTTTTTGATGTATTTAAATCCTAATTGGGGCATTATTCCATATCAATTTATTTGGTGTGTGTGTGTGTATAGTCCGAGAACCCCTAAATAGGAGTATATTCGATGATGGGCTATATTGATAGAGATGCTCTTGCCAATGATATGAGGCAAATATTTCGATGGAATTTGATGATGATTGATGAATTTATGGTGTTTCTTACTTGTCGATGAGATAAGACAAGTTTGGCATTTCATACCATTCGCCGATGACATGAGGCGATTCTTATGATGATTTAGATGATTTTCATAGTGTGGCATCGACTAGCGGCTAGAAAACCGCTAAGTGAGAACGTGCGGTATGGGACGTACGTTACCACTTTTTGGGTTACTATCCAAGAGTTTCTGACACATTCTAGAAGGACTACCAGTACTTTGAGTCCCGATCGGGCCAAGCAATATTTGGCTCGATCACTGTGATGGCGGGGGCTCGGCGGACACCGATTGGAGTGAAGACTCCAATCACTATGATGGCGGGTGTTCGGGATGGATATAGATGACGTCATAGACCGAAACAATTCGATGTGAGGATTTCGGTCAATAGATGGATATGGTACCATAATGATGGTAGTACTGGTAAGTAGCACGTGCAGCATTGCTCCGGCATGTGGGATCTGGCCAATCCGAGGTTTCTTTTGATGATTCATGATGATTTCAATTTTGCCACCTTTTTATGTGTTTTCTATAGCTTTATAGATATGAGAAAGGCATATATGATTTCTTGGTGGATTTCGGTAATTTCGAATTTATGAATTGATACTTGGGATTTTATATGATTTTGTAAGGATGATTATTTAATGAATGATTGTTAGGAGTTTCCCTTATACCCTACTCACTCATTCTCTTTTGTTAAACCAAGTATATACATAGTTTCAAACCACCTGTAGTGACGTGTAGAAGTTATATGATATCTACTCTTGTAATTCTTATCTGCTTATGTTTACCTTAAGGCTGTAAGGGGAAAGTTCCCTTTCACTTTATCGTATTTTTTTTCTAATGATAAGATTCAGTTTGCCTGACCCGTGTGTTTGTCACTCGGGTCAGACCGAGTTGCAGGTTAGGTCGGATATCTATCTTTTGTGCTTGGACCCATTTTGATTTTTGAGGGGCTCATGACTATGGACTTGGCTACATCTTTCGTGTTGTCTCTTTTGTGTCAGCTTATTGTACATATTCTTTTATAGAGACGGATATGTATGTATATTGTGTGGTTATACGCCACTATGATGTAGGGTATTACATTTGATGTTCGGCTGTATTAGTATATATATCTGTGGCTGTTGTTCTGTGATGTGATTGTTATATTTATTGCATTCTGTTTCTGAATAGATCCTACAGCCGTGTAGTATCGTATTAGTTAAACATTGAGTATGTCGATCACATGAGATACACGAAAAAAAAATATGGTAAAAATCGACGTACTTAGTCTTTAGCTAATGCATTACTATTCGGTCGCCCTTAACCAGCCCTATTCTCAGCATTAGTAGACGGAATAACTCATTAATTCTCTTTACTAATATGGGTCTTGGGGTGGGGTGTCACAAATACATGGCTAAAACTGAAGAAGTGGATAGCAAAATGAATTAAAGTGAAGGTTATGGCATTTGAAAAGTTTTGAAGGTGAAAAGACTTATGTTTTGCACTTTTTTAAAACCTTTGGTATTTCCTTTTCTCTTTGATTTTATGAAAACAAAATAACTCGGAAATATACTTTACAGACCGAAACCAAGTAAAAAGAAAATAAATAATTAGTTTAGAAGAAAATATAAAAAGAATGAAAGAAATTACTTAAAAATACAAAACAGTGTCCAGAAATTAAAAATAAATCACTACTAGTCTTGGAAAAATATCCACTTCATTTTAAAAATATTATGAAGTGAAAATTTTAAATAAAATAATTTATTTATCATTTTCAAAATAAAATAATTAATTAAATTGGAGAAAATATAAAAAGGAAAAAGAAATTGTTTAAAAATAGCAAATAGGACATAAAAATTACAAGAAATTTACCAATGGCTTTGGCAAAATTATTTACTTCATTTTAAAAATATTATAAGACAAAAATATACATACAATAACATATTAACACATATTAAAATAAAATATGATAAGGAAAATATAATTTTTATAATTTAAAATAACCAAAATTGCTAAATAACTCAAATTGTACTCAATATTGAATATACATAACTTTCACAATTTAAATACGTTTCCAACGAAACGAAAAGCAGTATTCATGTTATTAAATCTATTTTCATAATAAAAGATAAAATTTAAGAATTTAAATATTTAAATTTGAAATTTAAAAGTCAAAGTTTGACTAATTTGACCAGAAATCCACTTTTCAGTAAAATATTCAATTTATACAAGTTTGAAACTATAATTCACATAAAATCAAAATTTATATTTTAAAATGAAATGTTTGAAATAAAACAATTTAAAATAATTTCAAAATAAAATAAAGTCAAATTTAAATTATATGCAAAAATATAGGGTTGTTACACCAAACAACATAACAGCCCAATCAAAAAATCCAAACGGCGTGTGAAACACTGCAATCGGCACACTCTCCTTGGTCACTCTCTGTCGGTGAAACCCCGTTGCTAATTCCATCTAGGACAACATCCTCGAACCGTGGAGCTGATTAAATAAGCCATTAATATGTAGGATTGGATATTATTTTTTTCTTTGTTGCTTTAATCAGCTCATGGTAATCTACGTACAATCTCAATGAGCAATCTGCCTTAGTGGCAAACACTATAGGCGCACCGCACTTAGATATGTTCCTTTGAATGAACCCCTTCCTCAATAGATCATTCACTTGCACCTCCAATTCCCTCTGCTCTTTGGGTGCTATATGCTACAAAGACAAAACTATAGCCTGAAATCCTTTACCATATCTATACGGAACTTTATCTCCCTGCGTGGTGGTGATTTAATGACCTCCTCGAATACATCTGAATTTCCCTAGCTATAGGCATGATTGACAGCTCATCCTACCATGTCTCAAGTGAGTATAGAAAACTAACCATCACCTCATCCCTTGGAAAGTAGCCTAACTTTACCCTCCATCCATCCTTGGTCCTAATTGTCACCAATAGCCTTTCATAGTTCACCATTACCGCATACATTCTTAGCCAATCTATCCCTAAGATAACACTAAACCCTAAAAAACACAAAACAAAGCAATCATAAAAAAAAACATCCATGACTCTTTAAGGTAACATTACGACAAACCATGCACAGGCTAGTTGAGCCTCGAACGAGGTTAATCATAATCAAGGGTCGGTCTACTATGTCCGGTCTCAATCCAATCTATCCACCAAATCACTAGATATGAAGCAATGTGAAGCTTTACTATTGAATAAAACATATATAAGAATATCGAAAATGAAAGCATATATTGGATAGTAACGCCCTTTCCCTTCTCCTTCATTAATGGAGCGCTCGACGAACTCGGAACGACATCCCAGGCATATGGCTTAACCGTAATACCCTATAATTTTACAACAATTAATTAAAAAGAAATTAATTAACAAATGATAACGCTGGAAAATAATTATTTTATAAAGTGAATATTAGGCATACATCCCTAAAACAAAACTTAATCTAAAGCGAATCCCTGCTTGAAAAATTAAACTTTCTACGTCCCTATTTTTGTTTCCTGCTACTTTTTTCCCAAATTACCCATGTGCTTCAATGTCAAGCTGCGATTCTTCTTCTTCTTCGGTTTTTTCAAATCAAATTGAAAATCTAGTTGATTCTTCTTCTTTTATTAGCTGATTTTAATTGATTTCAAATGATTATTTCTCGATTTCAATATAAAACTGCAACTATTTGAAGAATTGATCTTTTTTACAAAATATTGATTGTTGTTGATTTTTTATGGATTGTTGAAGTTGTATTGATGTTTAAATTTATTAATGATAATGAGGAATAATTGCAGTTTAATGTTTGAAGTTTTAAGCAAATATTCATAGTATGTGCATAAATACTGCAAATATTACGATTTTTGCAGTTTTTCTGCAATTATTCTCAATTTTTGTAGAAAATCTGCAGATATTGAGAATACTTGCATAAGACATTGCAAATATTGTCAATATTTGCAATCAAACATCTAATTGTACAAATAGAAATATAAGAGCTATTTAGCAAACATTTGCTCATTTTTACGCAAAGATTCCAAAATTGTATTATTTATAATTATAAATGCCTTTTTTGAATTGAAATGATTTTAATTGAATAGTTGCTGATAAGTAATGAATTATTCAAAATAATTGCAGACATACATGCAATTATTTAAAATAGTTGCATTTATCTCGGTAATTATTATGAATAATTACAAAGAAGGATGAATATAAATGATTTTAAGTGAATATTTGCAAACATAAACTGAAATGAATTTATTTAAATAATAGCTGACAAGTAAACAATTATTTAGCATTATTGCAGATATACATGCAATTATTCAGAATAGTTGCATATATCTCTGTAATTATTATGAATATCTGCATGAATATATGTAGAGAAAGATGTATATAACATTCTTTATTAATATAAAATGATTTTATGTTATTTATAGTTATAAATGCATTTTTTGAATTAAAATGATTTTCGTTAAATAATTGCTGATAAGTAAGGAATTATTCAAAATAACTGTAGACATTTATGCAATTATTTATAATAGTTGCACACATCTCTGCAATTATTATGAATAATTGCAAAGAAAGATGAATATAAATGATTTTAAGTAAATAATTGCTAATAAGTAAGCAATTATTCTCAATAATTGCAGACATGCATTGAAATAAATTTATTTTGAATAATTGCTGACAAGTAAACAATTATTTAATATAATTGCAGATATACATGCAATTATAAAGAATAGTTGCATACATCTCCGTAATTATTACGAATAACTGCAGAGAAAGATGTATATAATATCCTTATTAATATAAAATGATTTTTATATTATTTACGGTTATAAATGCCTTTTTTAATTGAAATGATTTTAGTTGAATAATTGCTGATAAGTTAGGAATTATTCAAAATAATTGCAAATATACAAGCAATCATTTATAATAGTTGCATAAATATCTGCGATTGTTATGAATACTTGCAAAGAAAGTTGAATGTAAATGATTTGAAGTGAATAATTGTAAATAAGTAAGCAATTATTTTGAATAATTGTAGATATACATTGAAATGAATTTATTTGAATAGTTGCTAACAAGTAGTAATTATTCAGCATAATGCTTTATTTTGTTATTTACAGTTATAAATGTCTTCTTTTGGATTGAAATGTTTTTATACGAATAATTATTGATAATAATGCAATTAATTAGAATAATTATAGAAATAAATGCAATTATTATGAATAATTGTTGATAAATATGCTATTATTATAAATAATTGCAAAGAAAGATGAATTTACTCTTCATAATTGAACTAAAATGCTTTATTCAATTATTTCCAGTTATAAATATCTTTTTTAGGATTGAAATGATTTTATATGAATAGTTGCTGATGAACAAGCAATTAATCGGAATAATTGCAGATATACATCCAATTATTGATAATAATTGCAGACAATTGTGCAAATATTGTGAATTGCATATAAATTTGGGAATTTTTTTCAACTTTTGCTGGACCTAAATCCAGTTGTAAGCGATGGAACGTAGTAGGTTGTTTAGAAATTTTGTTAAGGAAGGATTCTTTTTCTTATATTTTTTTGTTTTTTCTATTTGATCTAATTACTCAAATTTCTTATTTGAATTTGAAATTAAAATGTCGAAATTGAATTTGCTTACGCTTATTTAAATCAATTTTTTGGAAATAAGATTGTCGATTTAATGAACATGAATTTGTCATTGGTTTGCTGTAAAAATAGATGGTGGTTGGGAAGAAAACTAAGCGGGAACCAATTTACAGTGGCCTAGGATAGTTTGGAAAGAAAATTACGCGGATCGAAAAAAATGGATGTAATTTGTATAGTTTTTTTGGAGAGGATATTCTGTCTGTTTTGAAACTTAACAAGGATGTGAGCCAAACATTCCCTTTTATAAACATTATAATTTGACTACGAAATTTGCAGCGTTTGGTTCATAGTGAATTTTTAATCAAATTTTATATACAAAGTTTTACGATCGGAGTTCAAATGAAAACATTATTAACGTTTGAAGATATTAAATCAAATAATTATATATGTAATTATGATAATAAAAGTTAATTGATGTTTATTAACAATGATTGTGAAATATTATACGTTAAAAAATGTTAACTTAAATCAAATCTAAGAGAATAAATATAGCTAGAAACAAATTATAGCAATCGGTTTTTAAAAAGGAATAAAAGTAAACAAATATCAATACTAATTAATCAGCGCCATAAACACAAGGAAGGTCAACCCAAGATGCCTTCAGGTCGATCGGTAATGGTCAACCCAAGCCATGGAGCGGTCGGCCGTTGCTTTTGTAAATGCGGTAATAATATATGGCCAAACAACTCTGATGTAATACGGTTTAATCTAACGGTTGATATTGATTTGAACCCCTATAAATATAGAACTAGATCCCACTTCTAAACTTAAATTTTTGGAGCGATGCTGGAGCTTTATCATTTTCTCTTCTCCTCTAAATCCTAAATCCTTTGAAATAGTTGTAAGTTATATGTATATACAATTAGAGAATTGTAGAAGATGAATGAGAAGAAGAATAGAGTCAAATAAAATCACCAAAGCCAAGATAAATTGTAAATCCATATCTAAATTGTAAATTAAATTTCAAATCTCTTTTCTAATCTAGATCTTTGATAAATCTATATACACTTATGGCATATGTATTCAAATTGTGAGAAAATGGAATCAAACTGGAATAATAAGGATTAGATATAGAGATTTGAAAAGCTAAAAAGGTGAGTGAAAAATTATATATATTTATATAATATTAGATTTATATCATTGTATCTATTCCCGTATGCGTGAAATGTAAACTGGAAATGTAGGCTAAAAATTAAATACGTGAAATAAAATTATAAACCCTGCCTGCCTATTTTGTTATTGATGACCCGAAATTAATTGCATGTACCTGAAAAATATTGGGTATTAATAGTCCCTGAATTTAATCTTTGAAATCTGTAGAATATGTGATAGTTCCGATTTTCGAATTTAATATGACTTATGCAAATAAAATGGTGAAGTGAGTTAGCATAGTTAAACATAGGGATTTAAGTAGTATTTTAATTTATTGGATTATATAGCATATTGCAATGTGAATTTCTATATGTTATCAAGTTATATATATATAAGTGTAACAGTTAAAATAATAAGAAATACAACTAAAAATAAAGAACGTATAAAATAGAGATATTTATCGTATTTTTATTGTCTATTTCAATAATTATGAAAAGATATTTCCTTATAATTCAAAAATGTAACACAAATTCGCTTTTTGGATAAAATGTAGAAATTTACAGTGTTAACCATTCTATTTGGGAGAAATATAATTCTAATGCATTGAAATACAAAAAATCCCTAAAGATAAATTAAAAGAATTATTAATGTGATAAAAATAGTCTAAGAATAGAATATGCGCATAAGTAAAACATAAGTGAAATAAAAGGAAATGAAAAGGTAGACAAGTCATAATTTAAAATAAAAAGGGTACAGATAGTCTTCTAAAACAAGTTAGGGAATTAAAGGTTCAAAAGAAATAGAAATAGAAATAGGAAGTTAAATAACGAAGGTAAGGGAAAGTAAATGAGAAAAGATATTTAAAAGAAAGCGATAAATGGCCTTAAATTGAATAAGGTGTAAACGCATAGAAAACCAAAGGAACATTGTCAACAGTGAATAGTAGACTCAAGTATGCGTTTATGGCGGGCGTGAATTATTATATAAGTATATAAATTCTTAAATGGATAAGAATGAAATGGTCATTAGAATGAGTTAGAATGCGAGGTCGGTAGTATTACACAATAGAAGTCTGCCCACCACAAGGGGCTACCAGCAGTGTTGTTGCATTGTACTGATGTGGGGCATATCAAAATATATGACCCGTGGAGTATATACGCTTGCGTATAGGTGAGGGAATACCCTTAGTAGAGTCTGTTTCAATAAATTAAGTGAAGGGTATTGCCTTGATTGCATTACACAATCTAAATAGGATGGTGAGCGGCTCGACGCTATATCAGTATGTGTTGGTATCAAATCTAGAATAGGAGTTGTACATAGGTTTAGTACGTCATCGGTCCAGCACGGTCATTGGAAAAGACATGATTACACCTAACGGACTGCTCCTCCTACCAGGGTATGTCGTGTTAGGTAATGCACCGCCACAGTTGTTTGCTAGTTTTTTGCTAGGGCAAGGCTAGTAACCCATAAAAGAGTACTTTCAAAAACGAATGGGGTATGTCTAATGGGATGAGATCTCTACAGTCGGTGGATCTAGGTCCACAATAAGAAGCAAGCAAGCAGTAAATCCCCAATGCAAGATAGAATGCAGCTAAGCTATTATGATGCTGTATTAGGTACTACGAGATGCATGACGAGGAGTGAACTACCATTGAGAGGTGGACAAGAATGAAAACGTTGAGACGCAACAACGAGTTGATATTTTTGGCTTTCCCTCCCCAATGCGTGGTTGAAGGGGTAGTCGCACTACGAGATGTAGTTCCATACGGTTGTGATATTACACCAATGATGGATCCTGACGTGGTGCTAAATTACGGATACTAGCGGGGATTGTTTCTTGGTTCAAAGGGAGACTATAGTACTTATATACATATATATATATATATATATGCATGCATGTAGTTATGATATACTTTGAGTAGATGAGGCATATCGTATGTAGAGTCGAGTTGACAAAATAAAAGTAAAAGGCATAGCATATAATGAAAGAAAATTGGCATAAACTAGTGTTATTCGTAAAATGTATAATTCGCTAGTTACCAGAACGTTGTTCTGATCTCCTCCTTATTACAACCCATGTGATAGCTTTAGAGGTACATGTACTGGTGCAAGGCGGGAACAGTAGAAGGACATGTTTCCTTAAGCATGCTCGACACTGGCAAGGTGTAACGACCCGTAATTTTGATAATTAAAACAATTAAATTAAATAAGATTTTGAAATTTAATATTGGGAGAAATTAAACATTTATGATTTATTAATGAAAAAAATAATTAGAATATGATTTAATAATGTTCTTTGGATGTTATTGAAACTATTTTTAATGTAATTTCAATTAATTGAAATTATTGTAAAGTTAATTTGGTTGTAATTGTAAATATGCAATTAAGTTGGTAATTAATGGAATCAATGAAACTGAAATATTATAATTAAAATGGTAAAAGATGACAACTGTAGAATAAGAATGTAATAAAATGTAAACTAGTGTCCAATAAATTCATATGGTATAGAATGATTGAATAAAAAGAGTGAGAATTTATTTGAAATATAAATTATAATTAACTGGAATTTTATAGTGATTGAAACTGAACTCTAAAATTTATGTAATATTTAAATATCAGATTTAACATGGAAATTTTATTTTAAAGGATTATTAATTTCTATGTAATCAACTGATAAAATTGTTAACTTTTTAATTTAGAATCTAAAAGGTGATTAAATCCATTCAATAATAATTTATTTAGTTAATGTGAAATTAGCCATTTTGGCCACTGTCATGGAATTCGATGAAACTAGTTTCATCAAATCCACAATAGTGAATTATTGTACGATTTCAAGTTTCATAGCGATCGGACTTGTCGTTTAGCTGTGCGGGCTTGAAACGCGTAGAAATTAATTAAAAGGATTTAAATAAATATAATCTGATTTTAAAAGCTAACTTCTGTATACAATGGAATTGGGTTTGAAACTGCTTACATTGAGTTTAAAAATATCCAAAACATATATTTTGATATATGGGATGACCTACTTTCGTTTCGAAAATGAATGGGCTTTTCGGGCCGTCGTTATCGTTTCAACCCAATTCGATTCATCCATTAATTCTTATCAATCTTTGTCCATATAAATAGATTTCTTTCTGAAACCCTAGCAACCTTTTTCTTATTTCTGGACATACTGTTATTTCCATATGCTTATTCCTATCTTCTCTCTCCAATGACATAAACCTAATTTCCAAATTCCAAACCCTAATTTCAGTTTCAAAATTAAATTTCGAAATTCAAACTCCTCAAACAATAGCAAATCATATATCATTGGAAGCTCTTGACGATCGCAATCTACTGTTAAATTTGTTTCTGTAATCGAATCACGGTTCAAACAGAAATTGACGATCTTTCTTAGTCGTCCGTTACTAGGGTTTTCGATCCAATGGTGGATCGTTCATTATAGGATGATCGGGAGGTGCAAGCTTATAGAGGTCGCGAAGCAGGTCTCAGGGTAGTGTTCGTTCATGCCAGAGTTAACCGGTTTCGTCACATATTGATGATGAACAACCGGATCTCGTTCTCGGCCCAGAGGCTAGCGGCGGCGCCATGTGCGATCGGTTGGAGGGTGTTCGAGCGGTTGGACATGGGCATGGCAATGGCATTGCCTTATCTAGAGGTAGCAGCGTGCACGAGCTTCGGCAATTAGATGTAGGTGGCAGCTGGAACTGTCACAGGTTGAACGAGGCGATACGCTAGGGTATCACAGTGAGAAATTTACGATTTTTCCCTTAATTTAATTTTTTATTAAAATTTAAATTAATAATGTTCTAACACGCATTACCTTTTCATACGAGCTCGGATTTCGACGTGGTTTCTTACGTTGCGGTCGTATCGAAATTTCGAACATTATGGAACAGGTTTGGCTGAATTCTAAGACTGTTCAAATTTTGGGCTTTATTTGGATTTTAAACCGATTTGAAATCAAAGGTGAGTGCTTTAACCCACTCACAACTACTAAACCATCTTATGTTGGTTAAATTAAATTTATGATGTGATTAGAAATTTATTTATTACTGTTTGGTATATTTAAATTGTCAATTTGAATTTATATTGAATTTAATTGCCATTTGAATTAATATTGGAACAGAATTGCTAATTAAATACCTGATAATGATAACCAATTAATAGTTGTGATTTAATGGCTGATTGGGATGTTAACTATGATGGATGCTTAATTATTGACATTTTGGATGATTTGATGTTATGTTTATTTTATATGTTGTTATTACACTACAAGTTCCCTTAGTTATTGTTAGGAAAATCACTATGGATTGAAATGATACATACCCGAATGATCTTATAGATTTGGGAAAAAATCATTATGGGTTGAAACAATAAACCTGAGCGATTTTATGGATTTGGAAAATTGAGATTCGGGATACGGGTTGAAATTCATTTTCGAAAATTTAAATTTATTGCGGCTTGAAATGATATACATCCGTATCACTTTGCCATAGGATAGAAAATTATATACAGACACCGGATTGGTTTAATTAAATGTTTTAAAAATCTTAAAATTCGGATTTTGATTAAATGGTATTGTTTTAAAGGAATAATTTTTTTGGATTTATATGAATTAAATTATTTTCTAATTCAAGTTGAAATATTGAAATTGAAATTTGTTAAAAGAAATTTATTTCAAAGAATTGAATTGGAAATGCGAAGTTGTATTTGATGTGTGACTTCAATTCCGAAATTTGAATTTATTTTGAAATTTGGATCTTAAAATTTAACAGTGAAGTTAAATCTGATTTAAGTGGTTTAAATAAGTAAATTGAAATTGGGTTTGAAATTGATATGAATTGAAATGGTTTAAATTAAGAATGGAAATTGAAATTAAATCATTGATTTAACTTGTTGAATCGAAGAAGTTAAAATGAATGTTTTGGAAATTAAAGTTATTTCGAATTGAGATTGAAACCACATTGATTTGGAACTAAATCGAAATTGAGTCATTTGAATTGAAAGGCTAAAATTGAGTTTTTTTAATTTGAAATCTGGATATGGTCCAGATTTGTTGAATGGAAGAAACAATTTGATTTAATACTATTTTCAAAATAAATTATTTTAATATAAACTGTGTAAAGTCTATTATTTTAAATTAAGATTAATTGTAATTTCAAAACTACTTTTACTATACAAACTATTCCAATACTCAAACTATTTTAAACAATCAAAACTATTAAAACTATTTTAAACTATTTATGAATATCCAAACTATTTTCTAAAATTCAAACTGTGCAAGGTGAATTGTTTATATTTAAATCCTCAATTTAAAGGCGAATATGGTTAAGTGATGTTATAACCTACGTAGGAATTTGAATTGATATTTTTTTAGTGAAATGATATATCTTTAGTAAATATGATGGTTTTGAAATGAGGGATATTTTTAATTGAATCTGATATTTTGATATCAAATATGAATCGGTTTTGGAAATGTAAAAGAACCAACCGGTGTGAAATAAGCATTTGGTTTTTAAAGAGACAGGGATCAGATATTGTAATACTCTCTACCAATAATGAAAACCACTTTAACAACTGTGCACGTGGTGGATAATCTAGAATGAAGTAGGATGGTTTGGCGAACTCTACTGGAATGAAGTAAGAGAATGATGATGGATAGTCTTGACCTTCGGTCATAATTAAAATGACTAAAACAAGAGCCATGCTGGGCCAAGTGGGGTCGCTCCCCTTACGGGCACATTTCTTCGATACCATATTTATTACTTTGTGATTGATTTGGTAGCTATCCATTGATTTGATTATGGGAGTGTATCTCGACGTGGGTGGTAGTACCTGTTATGCGTTACCACTAGTTCGAATCTGCAAAATGGTAGAATCCTGCCCTAAGAATTGTCTCGTGTGCCTTGTGATATTTATCCTGCTTACGCCCACTACGAGTTTGGTTTTTGCTGTACCTATGGAGGGCTCCCTAATAGCCTATCGGTTTGGTGGAGTTTACAGTACTGTATAGACTATGGCATTTATAAAAATGTGTTAAGGGGGATATGGGTAACGCCTTAACGCTACTTTAATACTTTACTGTAGACATATTATCATAGCGTATTGTATTATATACGTAGATAGTTTAACGGATCCTTAGAAGATGAAATCTCGAACATCTCTTAAGTTATTGCACCACGATATACACTGGATAAGAGGTGCAAATCCCGTAAACATTTCTGAAGTTGTTACACTCATATTTCTTTACTGTTGATTTAACTTACATAAGATCTTTTAGTTCTGACTTGAGTGTCTTGTTTTTTCATTACGCTCGGGTTAGCCTGAGTGTTTCAGCATATTGAAGGCTATCTTTCTGGAGGACAAAGACAAAGATTTAGTATATTATTTCTATTTATTATATTTTTCCACAACATCATGTGTTTCACCACATTATTTATTTATTCCTACTGTAAGTATAACTCTGATCTGTATTATAAAAGAGTAATCAAATGCATTTGTAAACAGCTACATGAACTATTTATTTGAATATTATATTTTTGGCATTCCGATGTAAGATTCTATGTTTTATTTTTCCTTCCTCTCTCTTATTTTCTTATTTACCTCATTAACAATCCTCCCTTTTGAATGGTTTGAGCTTGACATGTGTGGTTTATTGTCGATTTAAACCATCCAAAAAGGCAAGTCATTATAGTTGGTATCAAAGCTTTGGTTTAGCAATAACCTTAGCTTTGTGGGGTCTGACTCATTAGAGATAGGGCAGTAATACCCTAGAACGAGTTTATGTGAGTGTATATATATGAGAGTGCAAACTTGTTAGTGTTATAAAATGTTTTTATATTGGGTTAATTGTTCTGTTTAGTATTTATAAATTCTGGTTGGTACATAGGATGTTATGGCATCGATAGGGATTTATAAACACTTAATATGGCAGAACGATATAATATTATTTTCGAAATATAGGTAAATGAAATAATTCTACCTAGTATTATTTTGTATATATAAGAATAATTTATAAATAGATATAGTTTTATGTGATATGTTTGTTAGGAAGTGAAATTTCATAAATATTGGTTGAAAAACATGATTTATAAATAAAATGAATTTAATTGGAAATTTGAGAACTTAAATCCCGGGGTCTTGAAATTGGTTTTCAAAAGATTTTGGAATATAATATTAGTATTATTTGGAAGTATTTTTGGATATACATATTTTCAATGTAATTTGAAAGAAATGTTTTAAAGGAATTTTAGAAGGAAATAAGTTTTGTACTCCTCTCTTTTATCACTGGAAAATAATTTCGGTGACGATGGCCACATCATCGACATTTATTTTCGAGTCTCAAAGTTGGAAGTCCACTGTAGTTACTTTACTACACATTTGTTTTGATAAACAAATCTTAATTTTAAATTTCTAAATATGATTGGATATATAAAAGATACGAGAGTGTGTGTGTGTATTATTTTAAAATGATTTGAAATGGAACCCGGTGTTTAGTTCTTAAATTTCTACAAATTAGGGATTTCAATTATTGTAATGAAATGAAATTTTAACTATTTTAATAATTGGAACTTCTAAAAAGAAAAATAAGAAATTGGAAGATAAATAATTAATGAAAATATAAAGAAATTGGAGATTTGTAACTTGTAAATTTAAATGATGGTGAAAATTTAGAAGATATGAAGTATTGAACATTTTGTTAACTAAATTGAATAATATAAACTTGTGTAACGTTCAATTACTTTCTATAAACATATATAAAACTTACTTGAAATATTTAAAAAGTTGATTTGTTAAATATGGATACGTAATAGGATCTTATATAAGTAAAATCTTAATGACAAAAGTGCTTCAAAATGAATATATATTTAAGAATGAAAAATCAAGATGTACAAGTAATGTTGTAAACATGAGTTAAGTCTTAAAATGCTTAATAACTAAATTGAATAGTAACAACGAATGTCACCTAAGTAAATGATTATAAACTTAAGAAAATGATGAAATGATCCATAAATAGTTTAATTTTAAATGATACCATATATAAAGAAATAAATGGGAATCAAAGTTAAGATACTTATATAACATTTTAGGAATTGATTTATTGATGTTCTAAATAATTGAATGGAAAATAATCTATGTGAATAAATGAATGTGAGCTAATAAGAAATAACCTTATATAATAATTTTGAAAATAAATGAAATGTATGTAATACTTTAACAATGTATTCAATGATGATTTCAAATATTGAATGAGAAATAAATTGTGTAAGTAATGAAGGTAAATTAATAAAAGATAACCATTGCATGAATGAATGAAAATAAATGAACAGTAAATAATGTGAAAGGAAACCAATAGAATAAACTTAAATAATATTAAAATTCTTGGTTGTTTTGGCTTATGGGATGCTTGGGAAAGGGAACTTCTAATTGTTGAGGTCGTATGAATAATCTACTAAGTTCTTATCAAAGGTTGTTGAGCATAAGGTACACTTATTAGTTTACTTATCACCCTTGTACGATTAAAAGTTTCTGAAATTGAAAAAGCCATTAGTTTTGGTTGCTATGGAAGTATGATTGATTTTTTGCTACATATGATGGTCGTGTTGTTTTGTTTGCATATGTTTTATGTTGATTTGCTTTTGTTACTAATTGAAATAACTAAATATTTCTCTTTTACATAATTCTCACTATTTTGGATTATATAAATGAAATACAGGTTTATGGAAGCAATAACTACTGCTTTTGGTTTCATAAATAAAGTTTGTTTGCTCGACAAATAGGTACGATTTTTATTACGGTTTTGTAACGATATTTTATTGTTCTTCTCATGGTTGGGATGTCACATTATCGAAATATTATATATATATATTGAAGTTATTGATATTATTATTTTTTCGGACCTAGCCGTGCAAAGGAGACTCTACCGAAAAAAATTCGTGAATTTAAGACTTAGAAAATTTTGTGAAAGTGAAAATATTTTCAAACTTTTATTGTACTTGAATACGAAGATTTACTTGTTTATAAATTGATATATTTTATTTAAAATGCTTAATTATGTAAGTTTAAAATGTTATAAATTGATTATTTGAATAGAGTATACGAGTTTCTTAATTCCTTTTTGTTCCTTTTCGAGGACAAAAAGTTTTGAGTGGAGGAGAGTGTAATGACCCGTAATTTTTTATAATTAAAAAAATTAAATTAAATAAGATTTTGAAATTTAATATTGAGAGAAATTAAAAATTTGTAATGACCTGCCTTTTTGGATGGTTTAAATCGACGATAAACCACACACGTCATACTCAAACCATTCAAAAAGGGCTGATTATTATGAAGTAAATAAGAAAAAGAAGAGAAAGAATTAAACAAATACAGAATCTCACAGCGGAATGATAAAATATAATAATCAAATAAACAGTTCATGAAGCTGTTTACAAATAACATTGATTATTCTTTTAAAAATACATACCAAAGTTATATACAACAAGAATAAATAATAAACAAATGCAGCGGAACAACATGTTGCGGTGGACTAAATATTATAGATAATAATAGTATAAAATCTTCGTCTTCATCCTCTAGAAAGCGGTCTTTGATAAACTGAAAAGCTCAGACTGACCCGAGTTAGTTGAAATGATAAAACACTCAAGTCATAACTAAAAGATCTTATGTAAGTAAAATCAACAGTAAACAAATATGAGTGTAACGGTGTCCGAGATATTTACGGGGTTTGACATCTCCTATCCAGTGTCTAACGTGAGTGCAATAACTTAAGAGGTGTTCGGGATTTCCATCTTCTAAGGATCCGTTAAACTATCTACTATGTAGTACAATACGCTATTATGATAGTGTCTACGGTAAAGTAAAGTATTAAAATAGCGCTAAGGCGTTACTCATATCCTCGATAACATATTTTTATATATATTCCCATAGTCTATACAGTATCATAATTCTTTCGTAAACTGGAGGGTTTTCAAAGGGCACTCCATATGTATGGTACAAACCAAACTCATAGAAGAAGCGATAGGGCATGTGAACACGGCACCGGAGGCAATGCTAGGTTAGATATACCAATTGCGGATCCGGACTGGTGGTAATGCATAGCTGCTTCTAATGCCCACCTCGGAATACACTACCATAATCAAAATCAAGGGGTGGCCACCAAATCATCATCAAGTCATAATATGATATCGAAGAAGTGTGTCCGATAGGAGGAATGACCCCACTTGGCCCAGCGTGGCTCATGTTTTAGTCACATCTAAACTGACTCACGGGAGTCAGGGTCACGTAAATACCTCATACAGAATCATACACCAAACCATCCTACTTCATTTCTGGAATCTCCACCACGTACATAGTTGTTAAAGTGGGTTTCGGTATTGGCAGAGAGTATGGAAATATTTGATCCCGATCTCTTTAAGAACCAAACGCTTATTTCACATCAGATGGTTCATTTACATTTCAAAAAAATCAATTCATAATTAATATTCAAAATATCATATTCGATTTCAAACCATTTTACTTTCCAAATCATATTCACTTTCAAAACCATATTCACTTTCAAAATTATCGATAAGATAAGTTAATTAAATCCTCATTCCAAAATCATCATATTTACTCAAATATGGCTTTTCACAAAAAGGGTATCAATTTCAAATCCCAACTTAGGTTGTATCATCATCAAGGATTTAAATATAAATACTTCAACTTTACACATTTTGAAATTTTAGAAAATAGTTTAAATGGTCATTAATAGTTTTTAATAGTTTAAAATAGTTTAAAAATAGTTTAAAATATTTAAAATACTCTAAAATAGTTTAACTGATTTGAAATAGTTTAAAATAGAATAAAATAGTTTAAATAGTCAAAATAGTTTAAATAGATTTAAATTAGATTTAAAAATGGTTTAAACAGACTTAAAATAGATTAAATAGATTTAAATTATATTAAATAGATTTAAAATAGATTAAATAAATTTAAAATATACTAAATTGGATTAAATAGATTACAATAGATTAAATAAATTAAAGTTTGAATTAATTAAAATAGTTAAATTCATTAAAATAGTTTAAATTAATTTAAAATAGATTTCAAAGTTATATCCAAACATTTTCAACAATTCAATTCTGAGAACTTCATTTATATTTGACACTTAGGCTTGAAACTCTAATTTAAATCCTTTAAACAATTCATTAAATTAGTTCCAATTTTAGCGTTAATGCTCGGATTATCGAAAATAATTCAATTTGTATAAATCAATTTCTATTTCAAAATATAAGTTAACTGAATTCAAAATTTTAAAGATTCAAAAATCATTTGATTTAACCAAACCGGTATCCATATATAATTTTCTACTCTATGGTCAAGTGATACGGATATTTATCATTTCAATCCGCAATTTACAGTTTTACGGTTATATATCATTTCAAACCACAATCCCGAATTAAATAAAAATCAAATAAATCGCTCGAGTCTATCATTTCAACCCATACGATTTTTCCCTAGCCTATAGATCGTTTGGGTATGTATCATTTCAACCCATAGGGAACTTGCAGTGTTATAACAATGTAAAATAAAATATCCAGTTATCCAATATCAACAATCAAACATCCATCACAATCATCATCCAAATCAATCAATAAACATCAATAGATAACTGAAAATCAATAACAGGAATTAAATTGACAATTAAATTAAATATTCAGTTAAACGCTGATTAAATGCAATAAAAGTCAAATTTAACTAGAATGACAATTTAAATATACTAAACATCAACCAATCGATTTCTAAACACATCATAAATTTAATTTAACTAACATAAGATAATTTAGTAGTTGTGAGTGGGTTAAAACACTCACCTTTGATTTCAAATCGGTTTGAAATCCAAATAAAAGCCTAAAATTCCAATAGAAGAAATCGCGCATGAATCGAAGTTTATATGCAAAAGATATTCATGTTATAGGAAATATGATTAAAATAATAATTGGTACAAGTTTTAATAAAAAAATAAACAAATAAAGTTTAATACTTACATTTTTCTCAAGGTAAGGCTTCAGGCAAAGATTGAAGAACAAACTAAGATGTGGCGAGACATGTAGGAAAAATGAATAAAAAAAATGAAACCTATGTTTCATAAAAGAAAGCTTTTGAATTTGCAAAAATAAAATTTTTTGAGTTTGCAAGTTCAATTAAAATGATTCAGGGGAAGGAAGATTTGAAATGGAGATCTAAACATAAGAAATGAAGCGGTGACAAAAAAATGAAGAAATATTAAAAAAACATTTGAAATCAATGAATATGAGGTGTTAGGAGAAACAAAACACAAAAGAAGAAATAAAGTGGTAGGTTATTTAATAATAAAGAAATGAAGGTGGAGGGATAAAAATGAATGTCACATTTCTAAAATGAAGGCTTTAGGAAATATAGGCTACCAAAACAAAAACAAAAATATGAGATTGTGGAAGAAGGCTACAGGAAAACAAAACAAAACGAATTGAACTGGCTATAGAAATATAAAATGAGATGGAGAAAACAACGAACTTACATTCTTTTTTTAGGAATTGGAGGTAGGACATAGTGTAAAAAGGTGAAGAAAGGTTAAATAAAATAAATATGTTATAAAATGAAACTCACGTTTGAGAAGATGCAGCTTTAGGAAAAAGAGGAAGGAAATAAATGAAACTGAAGAAACAATAAAAATAAGGGAAGAAATGTGGTATGTATAAAATAATGTTAAAGGAATGCACAGACCAGATGTACACTACCAACAAACCTTTGAAATTCAAATGTTTTGAAACGTAACCGAATTAACTTCATTAACTCAAATGATATTCAAATTTGTATGCATTTAGGTTTTTATCTACGCATAATAAAAAAATTATACTTACTTTAAAAATAAAAATGTTCAATTTGGTTTTTCCAAATGATCTTTTATTTCCATTAAAACACCGTTTTTTTAACATAAAACGTGCGTTTCTTTTATTAAATCTATTAGTTGCAATCAACGTTTTCTTTCCTTTTAATTGAAATATTTGAATTACATTAATTACAATTTCTTACAAAGTTAAATTTCAAAACAAACAACTAAAAAGAATGAAAATAGAAAATTGTTTATTTAAACACGTTTATAAATTTGTTGTTTATACACAAGAGTAATAAATAACTTACTGAAATAGATTATTTTCTAATTCTTGTAATCAATCTGTAAGCTAAAAAACAGTTCAAATAAACATATATTTCTTCCTTTAAAATCAATTATTCTATTCTTTATTTTAATGAAATTAAACCTACATTCACACAAATGAAACATTCATTTCATTTGATGTAAATGTTCTTTTCATTAAATCAAACTTTCCTTATATTTTTACAAAACATAAGATACTTTTAATTACATCTATTAATTTACAATTTAGTATTCTCTCTCTTATTAATTGAAAATTTTCAATTACATTAATTTCAGTTAATTAAGTTTCAAAATGGACTAAATGAATGTAATGAGAAGTAAAACAATTATTTTCTATCTAATATTAATTTGAACATATTTATACACTATTGGATACAAACAGTAATTATACATTTCTTACTAAATAATAGTTTCTCGTCTCTACAATCAATCTTTCAGCTACCAAACATTTCAAATAAATAAACATATATTTACTCCTTTACTAAACTTATTCATTTTTATTATTTTATTTTGATTTACACTCCTACTATTAAATCAACCAATACCTTATGAAATTATTAACATAGGTTTCTATCTTTTATTTAAATCAATTATTGCCTCATGATTATAATCGAAATTTCTGTAAAGTTTATTGCATTCACCTTTTACAATTATCGTCTTAACTCATTTTACGTAACATTTAATTTCATTTAATTATAATTGATTAAATAAATTGGTAACAAATAACAGTTGTCACCATTTCTATATTTAATCACATTTATATGTTTGTTATCTACACACAAATATTAAAATTATTTATGCAACACTAATTTTATTCAATTACAATTTATTACCCACTATTTCATTAATTAATACAGCATTTAAATTATCAATTACTCTTTTAACTCAATTATCAATTAATAATCACAATATTACAATTAGTTTACAATCTATTGCCAATTATAACTCTTTAATTATATTAATTAATTGGAATTACATTTAAAGCAGTTATCAATTACCTTGAATTAATACTATTACATTTCATTCCATTTATATTCTTATTATTAAATCATAAAAAAAATTCATAACATTAAATTCCAAAAATTATTAAATTTATAAATTTAATTATCGAAATTTACGAGTCGTTACAAAATTTATGTTTTATTTATGAGAAAAACAATCAGAAAATGATTTAATAACATTGTTTGGATGTTATCGAAACAATTTTTAATGTAATTTCAATTAATTGAATTATTGTAAAGTTAATTTAGTTGTATTTGTAAATATGGAATTAAATGGTAGTTAACGGAATCAATGAAATTGAAATATTATAATTAAAATGGTAAAAGATGATAACTGTAGAATAAGAATGTAATAAAATGTAAACTAGTGTCCAATGATTCATATGGTATTGGATGATTGAATAAAGAGTGTAAATCGAAATAAAAGAATTTATTTGAAATTTAAATCATAATTAACTAGCATTTTATAATGATTGAAATTGAACTCTGAAATTTATGTAATATTCGAATATTAGATTTAACATGGAAATTTTATTTTAAAGGATTATTATTTTTTATGTAATCAACTAATAAAATTGTTAACTTTTTAATTTAGAATGTAAAAGGTGATTAATCCATTTAATAATAATTTATTTAATTAACGTGAAATTAGCCATTTTTTCCACTGTCATGGATTTCGATGAAACAAGTTTCATCGGATCCGTAACAGTGAATTATTGTAGGATTTCTAGTTTCGTAGCAATCAGACTTTTCGTTTGGCCGTACAAGCTCGAAAAGCGTAGAAATCAATTAAAAGGATTTAAATGAATATAATCTGATTTTAAAAGATAACTTCTATATACAATGGAATTAGGATTTGAAACTATTTCCATTGAGTTTAAAATATTAAAAAAAAATTGATATATGGAAAGTTCTACTTTCGTTTCGGAAATGAAACGGGCATTTCGGGTCGTCCTTATCGTTTCAACCGAATTTGATCTATCCATTCATTCCTATCTATCTTTGTCCATATAAATAGATTTCTTTCTGAAACCTAGCAGCCTTTTTCTTATTTCTATACATACTATTATTTTCATCTGTTTATTCCTATCTCCTCTCTCCAATGGCAGAAACCCAATTTTCAAATTCCAAACCCTAATTTCAAAATTAAATTTCAAAATTCAAACTCCTCAGACCATAGCAAATTGTATGTCATTGAAAAGCTCTCGACGAATGCAATCTACTGCAGCAACTCGTTTTTTGCAATCAAATCATGGTTTGGCCAAAATTTAGCGATCTTTCTCAACCGGCTGTTGCTAGAGTTTTCGATCCAACGGTGAATCGTCGATTATACAACGATCGGGAGGTGCAGGCTTGTAGAGGTCGCGAAGCAAGTCTCAAGGGTAGTGTTCATCGTGCCATAGTTAATTGATTTCGCTACAAATTGATGATGAACGACCGGATCTCATTCTCGGCCTAGAGGCTGGCGGCGGTGCCGTGTGCGATCGGTTGGAGGGTGTTCGAGCAGCTGGATGTGGGCATGGCAATGGCATTGCTTGATCTAGAGGTGGCAGCATGTACGAGCTACGAGAATTGGATGTAGGTGGCAGCTGGAACTGTCGTGTGTTGAACGAAGCGATACACTAGGGTTTCAAGGTGAGAAATTTTTTATTATTGCCCTTAATTTTTATTAGAATTTAAATTTATAATGTTCTAACATGCATAACTTTTTCATACAAGCTCAGATTGGATGCAGTTTCTTGCATTGCGATCATATCAACATTCTGGACTTTATAGAACTAGTTTGGCTGTATCCTAAGACTGTTCAAATTTTGGGCTTTATTTGGATATTAAATCGATTTGGGTAAGTGTTTTAACCCACTCACAACTACTAAACCATCTTATATTGGATAAATTAAATTTTATGATGCGATTAGAAATTTATTGATTGTTGTTTGGTATATTTAAATTGTCATCCAAATTTAATTTGAATTTATATTGAATTTAATTGCCAATTGAATAATATTGAAACTGAATTAGTAGTTAAATACCAGATAATGATAATCGGCTAATTATTGTGATTTATTGGCTGTCTGGGATGTTGATTGTGATGGATACTTAGTTGTTGACATTTTGGATGATTTGATGTTATGTTTATTTTATATGTTGTTATCACAATGCAAGTTCCCTTAGTTATTGTTAGGAAAATCACTGTGGGTTGAAATGATACATACCCGAACGATCTTATAGATTAGGGAAAAATCGTTATGGGTTGAAATGATAAACCTGAGCGATTTATGGATTTGGAAAATAAAGATTCGGATATGGGTTGAAATAATATATATCCAAAAAATTAAATTTATTGCTGGTTGAAATGATATACATCTGTATCACTTTGCCATAGGATAGGAAATTATATACGGACACCTGATTGGTTAAATTAAATGTTTTGAAAATCTTAAAATTTGGATGTTAATTAAATAACATTGTTTTAAAGGAATAATTTTTTTGGATTTATATGAATTAAATTATTTTCTAATTCAAACTTTGAGATGTTGAAATTGAAATTTGTTAAAAGAAATTTGTTTTAAAGAATTGAATTGGAAATGTGAAGCTGTATTTGATATATGATTTTAATTCGGAAATTTGAATTTATTTTGAAGATTTAGATCTTAAAATTTAATAATGAATTTAAATTTGATTTAAGGGGTTTAAATAAGTAAATTGAAATTGGGCTTGAAATTGATATGAATTGAAATGATTTAAAATAAGAACGGAATTGAACTTAAATCATTGATTTGACTTGTTGAATCAAAATTGAAGTACAAAATGAATGTTTCGAAAACTGAAGTTATTTCGAATTGATATTGAAATCACATTGATTTGGAGCTAAATCGAAATTGAGTCATTTGAATTAAAAGGTTAAAATTGAGTTTTGTTAATTTGAAATCTAGATATGGTCCAGATTTGTTAAAATGGAAAAAACAATTTGATTTGATACTATTTTCAAAACAAATTATTTTAATATAAACTATTTAAAATCTATTATTTTAAAATTCAAATTATCTAGAATTTCAAAACTATTTTTGCAATGTAAACGATTCCAATACTCAAACTATTTTAAATTATTTTAAACTATTAAAACTATTTTAAACTATTTATGACTATCTAAACTATTTTTTAAAATTCAAATTGTGCAATGTTGAATTGTTTATATTTAAATTCTTGATTTAAAGGCGAATATGGTTAAATGATGTTATAACCTACGTTGGAACTGAAATGTTATTTTCTAGTGAAATGACATATTTTGAGTAAATATGATGGTTTTAAATGAGGGGTATTTTGAATTGAATCTGATATTTTGATATCATATATGGATCGGTTTTGCAAATGTAAAAGAACCAACCGGTGTGAAATAAGCACTTAGTTGTTAAAGAGCCCGAGATTGGATATTGTCATACTCTCTACCAATACCGAAAATCATTTAACAACTGTGCATGTGGCGGATAATCCAGAATGAAGTAGGATGGTTTGACGAACGCTGCTGGAATAAAGTAAGAGAACGATGATGGATAGCCTTGACCTTCGGATCATAATTAAAATGACTAAAACAGGAGCCAATCGGACCAAGTAGGGTCGCTCCCCCTATCGGGCACATTTCTTCGATACCATATTTATTACTTTATGATTGTTTGGTAGCCACCCCTTGATTTGATTACGGGAGTATGTCTCGAGGTGGGCGGTAGTAGCTGCAATGCATTACCACCAGTCCGGATCCGCAAAAAATTAGAATCCTATCATGGGCATTGTCTCGCGTGCCTTGTCATATTTATCCTGATCGCACCCACTACGAGTTTGGTTTGTGTCATACTTATGGAGTGCTCCCTCATAACCCACTGGTTTGGTGGAGTTTACAGTACTGTATAGACTACGACATTTATAAAAATGTGTTAAGGGGGATATAGGTAACGCCTTAATGCTACTTTAATACTTTACTTTAATATAGATATATTATAATAGCGTATTGTATTATATATGTAGGTAGTTTAATGGATCCTTAGGAGATGGAATCACGAACATGTAATGACCCAGGTTTTTCTGGCGTTAATCGTGAATATTTGAATGGTTTTAAATATTGAAATTGAATTATAAATCGGTTTTGAATATGGAAAACTTGGGTTTATTTAAAGAAAACAGATTTAGAATTTAGATATAGTGATTTATTGGAAAATTCAACTTTCGGATTTAATACTTGGAGTTTGGGTAATTATTGAATCTTGAGTTTTAGGCCTGTTAAAGATAATTTGAAGGCTTATAAAATTTATATTGATAACAATGAAGATAATAAAAATTCTCAATTTGAATTTAAAGGTGGTTTATTCAGTTTTGAAAATATATCGTTTAAATCGACGCTTAAAAATAGCCTTCCGAGACACAATCTCGGAATTCGATTAAACTAGATCCATTGGATCCATAATATTGTATTATTATTGAATTTCAAATTTCATAGCTTTCGGAGTTATCGTGTGGCAATACGGTTTGTAAACGGCTGAAATCTATATCTGAAATTCTATATAATAACTTGGTCCAAAAAGCTATCTTCTCCATAGATCGAATTAGGATTCGAAACCTTTTTCATTGCGCTCGGAATAGAGGTACAACATTATAAATGCCTAGCGGCACGTCTCGATAGGAGGTCAAGATTTTAAGCTACGAATTCGAGACGACGCAAATTTAAATTATATATATATATATATATATATATTTGTTAACTTGACCTTCAATTCACATCAGCTGTTTTTATTATTATCCCGTCTTTTGGCAAGGCCGTGATACCAAAAGATTGATCAAAAACTAAAGATAGTCCATCTCAAAGATTGGTAATACATCGCTCCGCTATGGATATCGATGAACTTTGTCCGAGTCCGGATCGGGCCACAATTGACCATACATGACAAGCAAGACCATAAAAGCCAGCGTTTCAAATCTCGGGTTAATTGGAGTTCGTATGAATGAGATATGATCGATGCAAGTTGGAGAAAATATGTTGTTCGTATCCATCTCATTGACTGGTTCAAACCTATCATACTCGTATCCATCGGAAGGTCAAGGTGATGGTCTACTCGCACCGATCAAGTTTGTATCCGTCAGGATGAGTCCGCCTCGATCAATTCGAATCCATCATGTTCGAATCGATCCACCGTCAGACTGTTCGAATCCATTGAACTCAGTCACTTCGTATAGATCAGGGCTCTCACTTAGCAGCCTCATTCGCATAAATTGCATCGGTTAACTACGTATCCATCAACAAACGTTTGTTCGAATCGATCAGGATACACCATTTCGTATCCATCAAAGGAGTACGCTTGCTCATATCGATCTACCCAAAGTCATTATTCGAACCCATCGAAGCTCTTTAGTTCGTATCCATCAATCGTACCCATCACGTTTGATCGATACGAACAGGGCCAATTTCTATCGATACGAACAAGCGTGCTTCCATCGATACGTGTTGGTAGCTGTTATCGAATCGAACAAGGAAACGGTCACCGATACAAACGAGGCGAAGTTCATGGATGCGACACGGTCAACTCGGAGCAAAAGGCGGATCGATGCGAGATATGCACGCCACGTCGCCGCGTTGTCACGTGCATCCATCTATTCGAAGACATGGATTCGAAGTGATCGACTCGAAGCAAACAGCCAACCAAGAAACTCCATCTCGTATCGATCATAACTCAAAATCCACAAGTCCAAATGCTACGAAATTTTCACGGCATCTTGCGTACAAGCTAAGGAACAATCCTTCCAAGTTTCATCTCAATTGGATCATTTTTTGATGGATATGAAATTGCTTCGTATCGATCAAAGATCGAGTCGAAACTTGGTAGGGTCGGTCGTGTGGGCCCACTCACGTGCCAGAAGAAGTCTTCCAAAGTTTGAGCACAATACCAGCCTCCTACGCCTATAAATAGCCCCCTGAAGCCTATAGAAACGGGGATATTTTAGCCAGTCAACATCCAGACTCTGCCGGATTCAATCCTACATCTTTCTATCATCATTGTATTCAAACTTCAGAGCTATAATCTACTGTAATCTGCTGTAACAGATTGAAATCATCAAGTGAATCAATAAAGCTATCAAGTTCAGAGTGGACATAGGTAAGATCGCCGAACCACTATAAAATCTGTGTTGCTTACTGATTTCTTTTGAAGTTTCTGAGTGATTTATTTATTTTCTATTCATCTAAGATCTGTGATTGTGAATTATCAACCATCGAGTGTTTTTGACCAATTTTGGCGCAAACATTTATCACCATAGAATCACTATAGCAAGTATGTTCAAACACATAAGGATCGAGTCTTCTTTATTTTAAATCACGTTCTTTCCTTTCTATCAGTTCATATTAGAGAATTAACCTACCCCTTCATTATAAATCACGCTCGTTTTTCTTCTTCCTACATGCAAAATCTCAGAATCAAACTGCCTCTTTCATACTTCATGAATTTCCTTTTTGTTTCCCCCTCTTCTGTAAACCAGGAAACAAAAAAAGAAAAAAGAGAAAAACGAATCACAACAGATTTAAATCGTGAGTCATCTTCCCCTTCTTTCTTTAACTCGAATCGATCAAAAAAATAGCTAGCGATTCGTCTGTAAAGCAAAAAAAAAGCAGAAGAAGATAGGCGACTAGCAATGAGTCGAATCGTGCCTTCTCAGTTCAATCACGATAGAGCCTGTCACTGCGCTCGATGATTTGGGAAGGAGTCGCGTCTCTTGCGATCGCGTGTCGAGGTGGTAGAGTCGTGTGGATCATGTTGGAGGACGCTGAGTCGAGGCTAGGGTTTCGCGTGACGCAGACAGAGGATGGAATTATTGGTGCTTGGCAGAGGCACGTTTGATGTGGGCTCGATGGTTTGGAGATAGGAGGCCGATGAGGTGTCAGGAGATGCTGTTTGGAGCGCGATGATTTTGGTGAACGAGCAGTAGCCATCGGGGGGTGGCAATTTGTTTTGGGGAGTTTGCAGTGAGGTATATCGCTAGCTTCATTTTTTATATAAAATGTATATATGCATCAACTTACTGTTTTTACAAATATGCACAGAGAAAAGAAAAGAAGGAATTTTAAAACCAGGTTTTTATTCCTACAAATATATGTATATTAAAGAAGAAAAGTTTTTATAGTAAAGCGAACAACTGTTTTTGTTATTTACAGAAGAAGGAAAAAAAATAAAAATAAAAATATCTATATAAAAATATACATACTTATTTTCACTTACTAGTTTATTTTAAAAATAATAAATTATGGTGATTAACTCATTTAATTAACCGGTTCAATTATTTTACCTACTAAAATTTTTTATTATAGGAAAATTAGTTTAAAATTAAATTATTAGTTTAATTAATTTATTAGTTAATTAAATTTAGTAAATGGTAATTGATTGTTCGGTTATTTCAAATGCGAATAAATCGTAAATTGTTTATACAAGGTCGAAAATCGTGGAACCCAGTTGAGATTGGAAAAGACTGCAAATAAAATAAAGGTGAGATTTTCTCACTCATTTGGATAACTTTATTTAAATTTAAATGTTAAATTTAAATTATTGGATATCTCACTTGATTGATAAATTTATAATTTGTCTGTTGGATGTTATATATATATATATATATATATATATATATATATATAGTAGCATATATATATATATATATTAGTATTTGGAGTGATTGATATTGCCGCATATTATAGCGGATGAGACCCTAAGTGCCCCGCATAACAGCGGATGACCCTATATACCGCGATATCCTGCCTTGAAGCGGGATTGGTATTTTATTTGTTGACTAACATCTGTGGATGCAGAGGAAACAGGTTGGAGGGATCCAACAGGATTCCTCAAAAATATTTATTGCTTATATATATATATATATATATATATATATATATATGTTATGATGGATAATTTGATATGGTTTTGTATGTGAATTGAATTATCAAAGGTTAAATAGCATGGGAATTAAAATGGGCATTTCGAATACCAGAAATAATTAAATTGAAGGAATTTAAAAGTGAATAGTAAGTATTTATATTGTAAATTGGATTTATTTTAAATTGAATTAAGTAAAATAAAAATATATTAACTAACTAGAGTTATACTTAACGAATTGAAAATTGGTTTAAGTAGAGATTTGAAATTAAATTATATATTAAGGGCTTGACGAGATATTTGAATCCATAAATAGTTTTGAAATAAAATGGAATTTTATTAAAGGGTAAAATTTTAAAATGGAATTATAAATAAAGTTGGTTTTTATAAATAGATGGAAAACTCAGGTGAGTTTATAAATTTATAAACAGGGTTTATAAATGAGATAGATTGAGATCAGTGGATATGTTAAAAATATAAGTTATGGCGTGAACTTATATCGAATTATGAAAATTGTTTTGAAAAGAAATAGTGGAATATATTTCGAATGTGAGAAGTGGTGATATGGTCAATGTGATACGAATCAAGAGGAACTTATGAATTGAATCGGTGAATATTGGATTTTCAAAAAAATAGACTTTTGTTGAGTAAATAGAAATTGTTTTAAATGGAATTTAAAAAATTTCAATACTATATAATTTTTATAAATTATTATTTGGATCTAGAATATTTCGAAGTTAGCCGTTGTATACTTAATATTTATTGAAATAAATTTTAATGTTATAAATCAGCTTTGTAAATTTATTAGTAACTGATATGATATGTTGATACTTAGTTTTGCCTTAAACCATATTTTGAAAAATAAACCATTATTCTTATTTTTAAAGTACATATATTTTTAAATGTTATAAAACTCATTATAAATCCTCTCGGGATGGGAAGCTAAGTTTTTTAATTGAATAAGATTTTAGAAGAAAGATCTTATAGTAGTATTATGGGAAGTTAAATAAATTTCTTAAGCATAAGATAAGTGAACTTCGGAAGGTGAAATAAACTCTCAAGGGAAGTAGAAGTAAAACTAGAATTCTGAATAAGCATTAACTGCTTTGGAAATATTAAAGGGAATTAACTAAAGAATTCTGGAATTTTAATTGAATTTGTGTGAAACGGGTGGGAAATTTATAAATAAAATTGTAAATGATTTTCTTTTGAAAAGAAATGGGAAATAAGTGAATATTTTCCAAGTATTGAATATCAATTGAAGTGGGGAAAAAATACTCTAAGTGTGAGACATAGGAATTGATATCTTGTGTAAATATTTTGAAATGAATAATTTGGAAAATTATTTAAGGCATGATGTTGCTTGTGGATGTTATATGATAGTTAAAAAAACGACTATTAATATTGGCCAATGCGCTGATCGTTTCGAAGAGAACGGGATCGGATTTAATTGTTCGAAAACCACTTCGATCCGGTATGAATGTTACGAAGGAATACTGTGAAGATGATGAAGACGGTCATTTGGCTTATCCAGACCCAGGGCAACTTGTATGGACGAATGTTATCAGACCATCTTCATTGGAGAACGGTGAGCATTCTAAGTGGATGTGTGCTAAAAAGGTAATCGTAGCCTTAAGCCTCATCAACCAGGAATGGCTAAAACAGGGGAGGTGTAGCAAGGCTAAATGGGTAGCACCCAATTAGGGTAAGATTTTCCTTATCTAGAGTCTCTCATTTCGGATGTGTGGCGGTTGTTAGCTCCAACCGCGGGGTGATCTTATTCGGTCTATCCAGGTTAGCGGTAGGCCGGTCTTGTGTTGCAGGTGATCAAGAGTGGTCCTCGGTACGCTAATCTAGACCAGGTACTGTAACGGACGGTACCCCAGTAGCCCTACCATTGTATGGAATCCATTCTCAAATAAGCGCCGTATGGTTTTGATTGTGCCCAATTATGCTGGAACGTGAGATGCAAGCATTTCAGCTATATTCTATTAACTTTCTATAGACACTATTATAATATCAAAGGATTTGATAAAATCTGTTTTGGTTATCGTAAGATAAAAACCCGACATATTTATTTGTGGCGTGGTCTTACGAGATACCTTTGTTTTCAAAGGGTTTCAAAAAAAATCCAATTCATATGGTTTTTGTAACGACCCAGAATTTTTATCAATTAAAATTTGAATATTTAATTAATTTTAAATATTTATAAGTGAATTTTTAAGTCAAATAAATTTTTATTTGATTTATTAGATTTAATTAGATAATTAAATCAATAATTTAATATGTTAAATTATGGAAATAATTAAAATTGAGTTAAAAAAATGATTGAAAATGATTTGGAAAATTTTATTTTATCAAATTGGAGTTATATAAATATTCTAGAACTTTTAAAATCGAATTAAAAGTTAATTTGTGAAAATTGAATATTTTAATATTTAATTATCGACTGTAAAATAGCCAATTTTTGAACAGTCTCAGAATTGAACGAAACTAGTTCCATTGGATCCGTAATAGTTAGTTATTACCGGATTTCAATTTTCGTGTCAATCGGAGTTATCGTTTGATCGTGGCAGCTCGAAACGCATCGAATTATTTTTAATTTAAATTTGGCGAGTCAAAATAGCCATTTTTCAAAAAGTCTCGGATTTCGACGAAACCAGTTTCATCGGATCCGTAATGTGATATTATTGTAAGGTTTCAAATTTCAAGTCAATTGGATTTACCGTTTGTCCGGTACAAATTAAAACGCCTAGAAATCGAGTTAAATCGGTTTAATTTAAATTGAGCGTTTTTAGCCATAACTCGCACATACTTCCGAATTAGCTTCCGAAACCTGTTCCATTGTGTCCGGAACGCGGGATAAACCCTAGGTACGCTGGTTACGGCGCCTAAATCGGAGTTCGGAATTCCCGGGATGAATAGTGTTTACGCTTGGTTTTCTATAAATACACCTCACTCTAAAAAAATAAAATAAAAAATATTCAAAACCCTAATTCATTATGTAGCCGCCAGTTACAATTCAAAGGCTGAAAATCAATCTCCTTCCTCCCTCCAAATCTCGAAATCCGTCGACAATTAGCAAGAATGTTCAACTACAAAGAGGTAGAGCGCATCGAGAGCTAGAGATTCAACGGCTGTGATGTAAAACGGAGCGATGTGGTGGCGTATAGGGGGCCGCGTTCACTGGAGCCTGCGCACGCACTTCCACGCAGCACATGAGGCCGAGCTTGGCATGGAGGGGGGCCGAACCTAGAGGGAGTTGAGAGCTTCAAAATGCATGTAGCTGATCGAGTTTTAATTGAGAGAGGTGTCACAAAATCAAACCCTAGTTAGGTTGTATGGGTTCGGCCATCTTCCTGTAGCCGTGCGTGATGAAGACGTGAGGGAGATGAAAAGTTTGGGCCGTTGGATCTGGAGTGGATGGTGGATGATAGCTGTAGGTTAAATTAATTATGTTATATTAGTTTATATAAAACGTGTACAAACTTCAAAAATTCATATCTTTTTCATACGAGGTCGAAAAAATGCAAACTCAGTTGCGTTGGAATCGTATGGACGAGCACTACGCGATGGAGTTGGTTTGGAGTCGTTTGGAGTTAGTAAGAATTTCGGGTAAAATTAAACGCGCGTTTAATTTTATTCGAAATAAAAGCTGAAACGGAAATTAAAACCAAGGTGAGAACTTCTCACTCAATCGAATAGGTTTCGATTATTATTTTAAATAGTTAGATTTAAAATATTTGAATGCATGTTTGAATGATGACTGTAAATTATTGATTGTTAAAATAGACATTATGCGCCGTTAGTAAACGGATGTTATTTATTAAAAACATATACCGCGAATATTTCATAAACAGTGAAATTGGTATTATATATAATATCAATATATATATATTGGCATATGTATATATTGCATTCGTTGATTTCCCGCATTTTTTGTTTAGCGGATGAGACCCTATTACGCCGTTATTAAGCGGATAATATTTAATAAGAACATGTACCGCGATAATTTCGTACTGGAGCGAAATTGGTATTGTGCTAATGTTTTTGGATGCAGGAAAACAGGTTGGAGGGATCCAACTGGATTCCTCAACAGTATTTATTTTATTTCAGATATTTTGATATTTGATGGATTATCATATCGATATATGATATCGTTGTTAGTCGTGATTGACTATTTGGTGTGTAGCATCATTGGACCCAGATTTGGGATTTTGAAATGTTTTTAAAGTGATTTTTGAAAATATACTATATTTTTGGAATTGATCCATTTTAAATAAATAAACGTTATAATTTTTAAAAGTTATAAAATTATGGTTTTTGTGAAATATAGTTAAAAGCTGGTTTTTGAGAAATATGAACCAATGATTTTATAAAATAGTTTAAACTGGATTTTTGAGTTTATTATTAAAAGTTTGAATATAAGATTTATAAAATTTGATTATTTTATAAATCAAGAGAACGGTGAAATTTTAAAGGAATTTAAAGACGTTTAAAAGAATAATATAAATTAATTTATATTAAGAGATTTATAAATGGATATTTATAAATTGAATTATGGACATTATAAAACGAGTTTTTATAAGTGTTTGAATGTAGTGAAAATGAATTTCCTAAATGAATGAAATTTATGAAATTATAAACTGTGAAGTTATAAATGAAATTTTATAAGCAATAGGTTTATAAAATTTATAAAGTTATCGAAAGAATGAATTTTGGATAAATAAACAATCTTATAAGTTAAGATTAATAATTTGGGAAGTTAAATGAACGATTTTGTAAAATAATCGTTTTATAAGTAATTAACTTATAATATGAACTTGTAGTTTATAATTGAGTTATAAACTGGAATAGGTTAATAAAGGAATTTATAAAAAGGAAGTTTTTATAAATAAATAGAAATGGAATTTATAAACGTTGTTTTATAAATCCGCAAATGACTTATTTTGATAAGTTAATTGTTATAACTTAGAGATAGAGTTATATTCACATTTTGAACAGTGAATAATCCTTTAAGTTAAAGTGAATAGAAATGATGAAATTTGTTAAGGTAGTATATTCACGTTTTTGAATTGTGAATAATACGTTAAAGAAATTATTTTGAAAGTAATGTCTTAAATAGAATTAAAACGATCTAATGATGTTTTAAAATGTGTTGAGATTCGAAACCATAGATTTCAACATTTATTGTTGAAATAGACGTTTTCGAGAAATAAAAGGAAATGGTGGACTATAACACTGTTGTTATAGTAAATGATTTCCGAAAGGAAATGTTTTGTATAGTATTGGGATTTATATATCTCTTTTGAATTCGAATCCCTATACTAATGATTTTGGGACGTTGTAACGATGTTTTACGCAACATTCGTTTTGACCCAAATAAATATGTTTAAGTGAATGATTTCCTTAAAAGAATGAAATATATACTTAATCTCGATTGAAGTATATTGAATATTTTCCAAGTGTTGAAAATAAATAAAAATTGTGAATTACTTATGAATAAATAAGTATGGAAATGTTTTCCAATATAAAGTGAATATTAGAGAATTTATCTTTTTGAAGATAAATTGAAAATGAATATTATAAATCGAATTGAAGTCGTATATTCATTAATACTTTGGAATATAAATTCACTATGGAATTTATATAAAAAAAAGGTGGAATTGGTTTAAAAATAAATATTGATTTATTTTTGAAGTGTTGAAACTATATATCTAGTAAAGATATTTTGGAAAATAAATAATTTGGAAAATTATTTGGAATCTGGTGATGTATGCATATCCAGTGATAGTTCAATAACCGACTATCAGTATTTCCCTTTGAATGGGTATTGGATGTGAATTGATTGAATTTGAATGTCACACTTATTTTTGAATAAGCGCTCACTATTCGGGTTAACCGGGAAAGGACCATGGGGTCGTATAACCCACTCCGAATATGTGATACGTCGTTGTGAATGGCATTTGAAGATCGGTGTTGAAGACCGGTATTTGCGAGAGTGATAGGATGAACTATCGATTGACTCTGCACCGAGTAGCTACGGTATTGAGTTCTCCATATGTGATGGTGAATCCGATCAGGATTGTGAATATCCGGATTGCAAGGACTTCTTTGTAAGTGCCTTCGGTTCTGTTCGATCCCGGAACAGACTTGTATGGATTGTATGCCTGACATTACAAGTTGAGATATAAAGCCGATTTCTTTCAAATATATTTCTGTTGGTGGCGGAGAATTTATTCTTTGCTTAACACCCTTCTTTGAGACGTACGAGCTCAAAGGTTATATAGTTGAAGTTATCAGCGATATATTCCCAGTTTGGTAATGTGACATGCTGAGTGATGCTGAAATGATCATTGTGTTGATTATTTGTGATAGGATCATTTATTTGATCGTCTATCCTTGTGATCATTGTGTTGATCATTTGTTGACCCAAAGCATGGCTTTTGTATAAAGTATGTTTTTGTGGACGTGAATTCGTCGAGCCTCACATCCCGTGAATGGTCAAAACAGGAAAGATGCGGCAAGGTTATGAGGGGTAGCGCCCTTTAGGATGTGTCCATTTCCTTCTGGAAAAGGGTGGTATCATGGTATGGAGCCCAGATACTTACTCATGTTGAAAACACTTTATGATTGTGTGAATTGATTACGAGCGCTCGGTTGATAAAGGTCCCAAAGGACCGGGGGATGGCATATTCGGTCAGTTGTTACTCAGTTAGGAGTAACCCGGCCTTGTGTTGGTAGAGATCCGGTTTGGTTCTCGGGGATGTCCATCCAGAGGCATTCTCATGTGGCAATGGGAAGTTCCTTGGCCTGATCATTTGTTGGAAATCCAAAGAAACAATACGTGACTTGTACGGTTTTAGTTGTAGAACCTGCCATCTAATATGGTAGCTATTAGTAGGCATAATATAATGGTACCTATGCTGGCTAAGATTTATATTCTACTTTCGAAATGAATTTTCCTCTACACTATGCACTAGTAATAATATCAAATGCTCTTTTTAAATGCGTATCAAGCATCTTTGACTATCATAAGGAGAAATCTTCTCCAAGTCTGCGTTTGCATTGTGTGTGTGGCGGGAGGCCTTATGGTAGTCTCATTTTTAAAAGCATTGCGAATTAATTTAAAAATATTCTTCTATTTGATTTTAAAGATAAATAAACTGTTTTGAGTTCTCACACCAGTCACATGACTGACTCGGAGTTTATTGTTTTCCTTCCTAAACTCTGGGTGCCCACCAATTTCCACACGGGCAGTTAAGAGTTAGGTTTATCAGGATATTCTGGATATTCTGGAGTTGCTGGAGGCAAGCTGGATGGCATGGCGTATTACTAGTTTATATAGTATTTCTTTTTCCGCTGCACTTTTGTTGTTGTATGTTGTTGTACACTCTGATGATATGATGTAATGAAATGTGATGTAATGTAATAACTGATATAGTTCTTTGTTGAAAGATTATTCATTCATAATTATATGTTGTTCCACTGCGAATTGTGAGATTCTGATGTTGTTCTGTTGTTGTTTTCTTCTGTCCCGTTCTATTTTAAAATTTCCTATTTTCTTCTGTTTTCTTTTCCCTCTATCTTCTACTTTTCTTATCTCTTCTCTCTTCTTTCTCTTTCTTTTTCTTAAATCCTTTTTAAAAACCCATAACATCTCGGTTTTCGGCCTTCGATTTCTCGGCAGTCGATAAAGGGAGTGTCGATGTCGGTTTTTCGAAGAACGAAAATCCGTGACGTTACAGTTTTCTCATGCTAGTTTTCCAGACCGACTCTGGTGTTGTTTTATATGATGCTCGGGTCAGACCGAGTTGACCAGATCCAGGATAATATGCTATGGATCTCAGGTGGCGAGCTGGATGACAGAGACGTATCTCCGTACTTGGTTACTATTTCCGCTGTGTAAAGACAAGAATTAGCCGTCCAAATAAATAGATGATCGTTGTACTCTGATAATGGTACGTATACATAACAGTATAAGGTTCTTTGTATTTAAAAGCTACTATTATATATTGTATTTTGTTCCGCTGCGATTGTGAGACTCTGATGTTGTTATTTCCTCCTTTTCTTCTACCTCTTTCTTCTTTAACCCTAATGACCTGGTATTTCCGGCACTTGAATATGTGACAGTTTATATAGTGGACGTATATATGTCGATTTTCGAGAGTCGAAAACCCTCGGCCTTTACAGAACATCTCTTAAGTTATTGCACGCATGTTATACTCTGGATAGGAGGTGTAAAATCCCATAAACATCTTTGAATTTGTTACACTCTTATTTCTTTACTGTTGATTTAACTTACATAAGGTCTTTTACTTCTGACTCGAGTGTTTTGTCTTTTCATTACGCTAGGGTCAGCCTAAGTATTTAAGCATATTGAAGGCTATCTTTCTAGAGGACGAAGACGAAGATTTAGTATATTATTTCTATTTATTATATTTATTCCACTACATCATGCGTTCCACTGCATTATTTATTTATTCCTGTTGTATGTATAATTCTGGTCTGTATTGTAAAAGTGTAATCAAATGCATTTGTAAACAGCTTCATGGACTTTTTATTTTATTATTATATTTTATCATTCCACTGTGAGATTCTATGTTTTGTTTTTTCTTCTTTTCTCTTATTTTTTTATTTACCCCATTAACAATCCTCCCTTTTGAATGGTTTGAGTTTGACATGTATGGTTTATTGTCAATTTAAACTGTCAAAACTTTATCTTGGTTGTTTATGAGAAATGTGAGTGAAATATGATTTTTATTTGAGAAAATGCAATAATTCTTGTAATTATTGCCAAGTGTTCTTTTATTGATTTTAAAAGGAAGAATTTGATTTTAGTATGTGTATATGTGTGTGTGTGTATATATGTTTGACTACTGTTCTGTGATGTGTTATACATATTGTTGTTATATTTTGTTTTGATAGATTCATTAGCCACTGTAGTTTTGTATTAAGCATTTATTGAATAAGTTGAACTACTTGAGAAAGGAAAAAAAATTAGAGCACTAAATCGACGTATTTAATAGATGTTTAAGACAAAGCTATAGATGGTCACTTCTAACCAGTCCTATTCTTTGCATTAGTAGACAGTATTACTGGGTAATACACTTTGTTAATATGGGTCTCGGGGTGGGGCGTCACAGCTTACAAAAAGGTGGGTCGTTACACAAGGACATTAGACGTTAGAAGTGTCAACCTTGGTCGATAACTATATATTCTATTATACTTTACTATTCCTGTGGGATACATCGATAGTGCTTAGATATGCAATTATTTGTTATTTGCAAGATACCAAACCAACGATCCGTACTTTGGTGGATTTGAGTTTTCGATTTAGCAAAAATTCAGACCCGCTGGAACGTGGGTTTTTACATGAACCACTTACCACCTATCCGATTCATGACAGTCCTCCTACATGTTCCTGAATATTCTGCAGTCATAATATTTCTTCCCATCATTCTTACATTCTAGCTCAAATGGACTTTTTCGCTTCTTTTGTTCTTCCTTATTCCAATTTTTTTTCCTATTGTTGTTGTTCCATTTCTTCTTATCTCCACTATCCAATTGCATCTTTGGCTCATCCTTAGAAACAATAGCCTTCTGCATTGGGAACAGGCTTTCTTGTCATAAAGCATTTTTGACCAGCTTCTCAAAGCTCTCGTCTATATGGTTAATCAGTCTCCCCAAGGTGGTCGTTTAACCTAATGATAAACGTTTCATTCTTTTTGAGTGGAGTATCAGTGAAAGGTAGACGGTACTTCAACAACATATCGAATAGGGGCACACACTCCGACACAAACATTTCGCCTTCTTTAAATTGTTGAAGTTCCTAAACCGAACTGACTTCCAAGCAATCAATATAAACTTATCTTCAAACCTCATCCTAAACTTCTCTCGGATGATATGAACTGTTTGATGAAAATTAGACGTAAATAAAAAAAATTAACCTACATCACCGAAAAACTCTAGATTTGAGCCCTTCTTTGTCGGTTTAACAAAATCTCATTCTTTTGAATAAGAAAATTCCAAACTATCAATAATGTTGACTATATTACCACTAGAATAAGTGAAACCAATAAATTTACTACTAGAATACGACTTACAAATACCACCAACATCAACTATAAAAACATCCTTTAATCGCACAAAACACCATAAACTTATTCTTTTTTAAATATGGCAAGCTTACAAGCACATGACTACTTGCAAATTAGTATTGTTAAACCGACGTGACTTTAGATCAGGAATATGGTAATCAACAATATAAGATGATCCCAAAAGTCACATATTTATTTCTAACATTAGAAGTGGAAGAACTCAAATAAAACTTAAAGCTAAATCTGTTATTGTTATGAAAAAAGAAACCACCTGAATATTTGCCTCAACGTTTTAAAATACAACAAAAAGATAAATGAATTTACCATTTTGCAAAAACAACAAAAAATAAATTTCAAAAAAATAAAATAAAAACAACACACCGTTAATCAATAATATTCTCCAAATTCATAACAACAAAATCATATAATAACCGGATTTCAGCATAGCCAAATCACAAATCACCAACGTTTGATAAATAAAATAAAAATCAAAGAATCTTTGAATATGTAATCTCTAAACAACCAAATCTAATTTAATACCAAAATCCATAAAGGAGAAAACTAATTACTAGAAACAATCAAACGAGATTAAACGCGCACTGAAATTTCAATCGAGATCGGGAATGTAGTGATATCAAAAGAAACACAACAATGTAATTTAAAAAAAGCTAAGGTAGTGTTTGACTCGAAAATGAGTTCTGTGTTTTCCATTTTCAATGTGTGTCAAATAGCCTGAAAGAGAATGAGAAGTTGAAAATCCTAGTTATTGCAACAAAGGGGAAGGTGAAAGGAGAAGATAGTTTTTGATATTTTTCGATTTGCGAAAAATAAGAAAATATCATTTTTAATATTCTATGTTAAAACCATTTTCCAAACTGATTGTTTTTCACCTCCTTCTCCTCTCCTATGCATTTAAAATAAATGTTGAAAATGCAAAACACAAAGTCGTTACCAAACCAAACACTACCTAAAACTTTGGTAATTGTCCTTGAAACTAAGTAAAACGTATAATAAAGCACTCAAAATAAGCATATTATAGTGTTATGGATTCCAAAAATAAGTAACACTATTTTTTATTTAAAGCGCACCGGATTAATAGGCACTTGGATCTAATTTCCAATTTTTAGAGATCCGTTAAGAAACATGTTTTAAGTTACATGTTGAGGTTGCATATTTTTGTGAAAGGAACCAATAAAATATGGCATGAACCGAGAAAATTCAAGGAAATGATTTTTTATGCTGTGAATGAGACAATGAACGAGGAATGATTCTTTGTTTATATTGTATTTATAGATATTAAATATTTTTGAGTAAATGTTAATAATTAATATTAAATTATAATTAATGCAAAAAAGACAAAATTAAATATTACTACTCTTATCATTAAAAAAGAAATTAGAAATCAAATACTTTAGAAAACAAATTGGTACACTAAGATTAAAAAATTCAATAGATGTGCTAGAAATACGAGAAAGAAAATGTAAGAAAGATGATAACATGTATGAAAATGAGTAATGATTTCTCAATCAAATGTTTGAAACTGCATAGAATTGCCACTACGAAAGAGGGTCTGGGGATGGTGGTAACCCTCCAAGTGAGGGTGCAGGAGGCAACATTCCTGCGGACGACGGCCAATCTAATCGATTAGGCTGCAGAGGTTTAAGGGGAAACACCACGTAGTGGGGTGTGGGGCGGTGCACCGTCGGAAAAAAGTATGAGTTATCATCGTAATTTTTGGTTTTTCAGAAAATATCACATTATTATTAATATTGTTTATACTTTTTATAAAACTTGATTAGTTTTATTTTTACTAAAAATAAATATCTTTACATACTACAAGTATTTATAATGTACACATTATATGATTTTAAACTTATATCATATTATTAATTTAGAAACTTTTTACTTAATAAAAATTAATGTCTGCGAATGCAAATGCGCCCTAATTCAATGCTAATTTAAAGCTCGCCCTAATATTAAATTTGACAAAGCTTTATTTATTATTATTGTTTTGAAAAACAAATTTGTGTTTTTAGTTCAAATCAAGGTGTACCCAGCTTGGACACAGTTGGATTGCGAGCTAGGAAAATCTAGGCCAACTGTTTAGACATCATAATGATCATGTTGTATCATAGCCCAACTCTTCCCATAATTTAGAAATACTTAATATTTTGTATCTTTTAATAAAATAATATTTCCAGTTTCTCAATCCTGACCTCCCAAAGTCGAATCTCCCTTTTTCCAAATTTTATCCCTAAGCCGACACCGCCTGCTACTAAGCGCCCTCATCCCGAGTCACAGCCTCCGTCCCCATCCGAGTCCCATCTACTGGTATTTCATTTTTAAAATTAACTTGTTTGCTATTTGATTCTTAATTTACTATTAAGCTGGATTGGGATTGTGCAATTATGTTCAACTTAGATTTAATAATTAAACTATTTTATTCAATTATGTAGTTAATTGTGTCGAATTTTAAATGAAATAATATTTTAGCTAACTTAAGTTGGATCTAATGTGTGTGTAAATATAATTAAGGAATTTTACTACGTAAAGACGTGTTGAGCATAATCAAGGTGGATATTTTATAAGATAAGCGATGTGAAATTAGTTTTTTTCTATTAATTATCCTTTTACTTTGAGTTATTAGTGGAAATAAATTTTTTATCATTATTTATCACAAACTTTTTTCGTAGGAGTAATTGTAATGAAAAATTCAATTAAAGGAGAAAAATCCGAGAAAAAAATCAATGCTAAAATCAACCACCTCTTCAAAAATTCTTGGGACCGTCCTTACTTCATACTACAAGTGCACTATTATGACCCACATGCACAAATACATATGTTACCCTAACCATTCTAGTCAAATTGGGTCAAAACAGTGCTTTAATCTTTTATTTCTAAAAAGGACTCAATATAAGAGTCAAGAACTTGTTAATCCAAATTATTTTGCATGATCAGTGTCATCCCTTTGACGTCTTACCTTGTCTCAAGAAAATCAAGTGGAAAGTATTTGAGGTCTCTTGTTGTTTGAAGTAAATTTGCATTTATACATTACACTTAGTGCATGGTTTATCAATTTGTGACTAAATTTATTACATTTTTACAATCCAAGATAAAATAAAATGACCTCAAACCCTAAGCACTTCACATAACTCTTAATTTAAAATGAACACAATTTTTCTACAAATAACAACAAGTAAACAAACAAACATTAATTTTTCACACGTAAAGTGAAAAACTCAACATTTTAAAGGTTATAACAAGCTTAGTAGAATTCATATAATATAGTAGATTACCAATGTACAGTCTCGTGCTCACATTCGATACGTGTTTGTGATTTTATTGCCTTGAGGCATTAACCAAAATTCTACTTTTTGGGGAGATTTAGTGTACTTAGATCCAAGACATGAGTGACCACAATAATAATAGAGAATAAAACAATGAAAATCAATCATAAAGAAATAAAAGTGCACAAATAGGAAGGACACATGAATTTATGGTTCGACAATGTGCATACATCTATTTTGTTTTTTATATTAATATCGGCACTATTATATCTCGTTTATATTTGATAACAAAGGAGAAAGAATAAATATGGCATAGTTTCGGTTTTTGAGTAAAATAATATGAGTTCCTTTTTATTCAAGTCTTAGGAATTTATAGGATGATATGAATATGTTCGGAGTACAAACCATCCTTTAAAATTTGGATGTGAAGGTTTAACTTCAAATTCTCCTAAAATGCCTTGACATTTGAGTGAGAATAGGTCCATGCGATCATTTAGAAAATTGCCTACCTCGATCAAAAATTGACTACCTCTATCTTAGTCGAGTTTGGTTGTCTATCATAGCTGCATTTCAGTTGATTCTTTTAGTGCATGTTTGACCACTTTAAACCCATTTTTTTGATCAGGTCCCAAGCACTCTTTCGAGCACTTATTATACACATCTTTGATCGTCTCAAATACTCAACCAGCCAATCTTTGCTTATTATTTTGACCACTATCTTAAGCTAAAGTGCAATCATCTTTTCATTAATTTCGCAAGTGATATTTAGGGTATAACAATATGCTTACTATAACATCACTTATTTAGAGGCCCAAAGCTAAGAGCTACAGATGCTGCAGTCATCTATAGTGTTAACTTCCGGCAACTAAATACGGTTATGTTAATGATATTCAAAATATCAGAAGCACTTGAATATGAATCGGAAGCGTAGATTTTCAAAAACAACATTTTTCTGACTACATTTCAAAACACATGTTTCACATTCAAATTTCATAATCCCATAATCGTTCCCAGGTTCAGATAAAGTATATTTATTAAATGATTACGCCAAGAGCGACATATGATGATGCCTCCTTGGTTGACCAGAGTACTACATAAGCATAGCTAATTTAGATACAAAATAGCGGAAAACAAAACAAAACAACAACTCCTAAATAGCTATCCATCAGCCACCTTCTCGTCCCCGGAAGCTTTATTAGTCAACCTACTAAAACCTGTAAAACCTCAACACTCAGCCTACTCAAATCAATTTTAAGCACCCGAGAGTTTAAGGGGAAAAACATAAACTTCGAGTCTGACATAAAGCCTGGTGTGAATAATACTATGCATCTTGGTTATTTAATGTTAAGTAAGACATGCCGCTTGGCGGAACGGGTTCCCTTCACTAATAACTTTTTAAAACATATCTTCTACAAATCATAATCCTACAACCAAAACTGGTTAAAACCATAAAGCATTATTATGTAAACGTACATATCAGGTGGCAAATGGACTATCTGTCCAACATTATAGTTTTGTTTGCTAATTGCTAACCTTTGGCTGACATGGGCTTACCAAACAATATAATTTTTTTATCTTACATTTGTTAGACGGTTCTTTTCTAGACGATCTGCCATTAACTATCTGTTAAATACTTCTCTTTTGGATGGTTTTCATCCCTAACTTAACATCTCCAAGGGTCACCTATTCCTAATGGTTTTGCGAACTCACCAATAACCTATCTGTATACAAACATATATTCCTTTCTGTGTATAATCATAATTTTAGTCTTACCCGTGACAAAACCCTACACACTGGAATTTTGGACTAAATTAGCTAGGGTCGATAACTAATGTATAGAGCTTGACCATATACCAGTCCTATATGGTATTCTAATATCTGAGATTTTACTTAGGGATATCTTTCCAAAATCTTCCTTGAAAACCTTTTCATCTGAAATTGATTTAAAACCTTCTAAACCAAACTTAAACAAGGAAAACACTTATACTCTATGCTTTACTCAAAATCAACTCGCCATGCTATATATATACTTTACTCAAACCTTTGTTGATGAAAACAATTAACTTTTGAAAGTACCGCTTTCGAATCCATTAAAAGCACCTCCTTCGAAACCAAGTAAAACCCTAATTCAACCTAGGCTTAAAGGCCAAAACCTTCATTTCGAAACCATTCATAGAAACCTTTCGAGACCATTAGAAACCTTCCTTTCAAAAGTTTTAAAACCTTAGACATCTTTCTTTCAAAACATTTTAAAACTGCCTTTCGAAAACATTGGAAAAACCTTTCCTCTTAGACCTTTCGAAACCATTGGAAAATCTTCATTTGAAACCCTTCGAAAGCAATTGGGTTCAATTTTAAAACATGTGCAAATGTGTAACAACCCTGGTTTTGGCTATTACCTGTTAATATTAAATTATAACTGTAGTTATAATTTAATATTGTAAATTAAAATTGGAAATTTTAATTGTTTATTTGGAATAAACAATGAATTTTGAAAATAAAATGAGAAAAATAAAGTTTGGAACTTTATTTTAGTTATTCGGGTTAATAATGATTGGAAAATCAATTTTAAATGGGGAAAATGCAATAAGTATATTAATTATTGTTAATTACTTCTTTTAATAATTTTTAAAAGAAGTTTGAGATTTTAAAGGTTGTTTATTTAAATAAAAATATGGAAATTGGTTTAAAAATAAGTTTTGGCTATCAACAAAGTTTGGATATGGTTGGAAATATTTTTCTAAGTAAGAAAATGATTTTTATTGAATTTTAGAAGTTAAACATGTAGACTTTTACATTTATTGGTGAACATTGTGTATTCTTGTGAAATAAAGGATATTAATAATAATAATGTTTTAAACATAAAAATTAATCCTTTTTATAGTGTAAAATAATTTATTTCATATGTATGTAAATTTAAAAATTTTGTTTGGTTGAAAATTGAAAGAATTATGACTTTGTTTTGTAAATTAGTGTATATAAAAATGCATTTGGTTTTATGTTAAGTAATTAATTTAGGCCATCATACTTTCTTTTGTTTGATGGGTCCATTAAGCCCATTAGCACTTAGTCTAGTTTGATAAGGTGAGAAAAAGATTACAGTACGTTCATTTTACTCTTCCTTTTTCCTCTTTCTAGAAATAGAAATACAGTAAAATCCATCTCTACATTTTGCAAATTTCAAGCTCTTCCTTCAAATTAATTCAAAAAACTGATAATTTTATCAAATTAGAGTATAATTAAAAGGTAATCTCATTCCAAAACTTTACAATTTCATCAAATTCTTATTTTTAGAAGTAGGTTTTTCTAATTTACTATATCTCCTTCTTGCATGTATTGTTTTAAGTCTGTACAGGTTATTTGAAGCAAAAATCTCCTCAAAACTTGCCTCTTTCTAAGTAAATTCAAGGTTTAATCTTCTCTATAGCAAGGTGAGTTGTATAAACTCACAATCTAGCAAAAAAAATGCCAAAGCTTGAAACTAGGTAAAATTAGCCTCTGTCTGTAGTTTTCTGCAGTTGGTTTTTCTCTTGTTTATAATCAGTTTCTGTTGCTACTTTGAAACCTTATAATTTATGATTCTAACAAGAAAATGCTACCGGATTTCTTGCATTTGGTAGCTTTCATGTTGAACTCTATGTCTGTAAATTTTGGTTGAATTTTATAGTCATTTTCTATGTCAAAATTTTGCTTTGAAAATCAGTCCGCGGCCTGAAAACGACCTTGAACACATCGTGTATGAAGAAGTCGACATTCCTCTCCCTGGGTTGACATGCAGGTCGACTAAAAGGACCCTTAGGTCGACAGGGAGGATGACCCAAGGGGCATAGAATTCGACCTCCATGTTGACCTGGGTGATGGGCTTTTAGCAGCTCATTTCTACACCTTTTCTGGTTGTTTTCGAGTCTTTTCTGCTTGTTCTCCTGCCTAGTTTGTGATATTTCTGCATATATTCTTAGGCCATGATGTCTATCGTTATACTAGCCAAATTTTGGATATTTTAAAATTCAAATTTTGAATTGTTTCAAATTTAATTTGAATTTAAATTCGAATATCGGTTTGAGTGATTTTCCCTGTTTTTTTGTTTTCGAGCACGGTTTTCTTCAAATCTTTTGGAAATGATTTTTAAAATTAATGATTATTTCAAAATAATTATTATATAATATTTTAAAGTATAAAATCAATTTATTCTCTATAATAAGCGAATTTTCAAATATGGGATTTTAACTTGATTTTGAAAATTGGTTTTCAAAGCTTGTTTTTTAAAGTAAATTATTTTATATATAAAATACACGTTTTTGCGCTATTTGAGCGAATGAGAAGGAGAATTAAATGGTTTGAAAAAACACATGGTATGGGACACATGCGTTTATCTTATCGGTTAATTCCCAACTTGTCTGTTTGATCGTTTTGACCTTCGAGCCGAGTTTACCGATGAGATGAGGTAAAAAATTTACTGCTTTAAGTGTAAAATTTACTAGCGGTTAGTAAATCGTTTAGTGCGAACGTGTGGTATGGGACACACGTTAACACGTTCGGGTTTCCATCCGAGATTTTGTGACACATTTTCCATTGTAGCGTGTCAGTACTGGACCTTTGGGTCATTGCTTTGCGGTGTTCACCATTGCGGCGTATTTGTCTTCGTGACGTTTGCCATTACGGTGCATTTTCCATTGCGGCTATTTTCCATTATGGTGTTTTGGCTTCGGGAGAGGTACCTATTTGAGATAACAGTACTTGGAAAGGCTTCAGCCACATGCACGTGCAAACACTTTTGAGATGTTTTCTTTGACTACTTATCCTAATATATCGCCACTTTCTAGAATTGGTCTTTGGAACCATTCGATATATATTTGCGGCGATTACCTTTCGGGAATTTGAACTCTTAGGAGTTCTATCTTTGAGATTTAAGTTGTCTACACTGGCGTTATTTGAGATTTGCCTTTTTACGTTTATTTGAGATAATATTTTCCTATGTTGGAGAATTATATTTGATTGCCTTGTGGCGTATTTTGAGATGGTAATTTCTTCGAGATTTCCTTGAGTTTGCCGATATGGCGGGTTTAGGATTTCTCCTTTTTAGGAGTTATATTTTCCTAAACCATTATTGATGATTTATGATATGTCGATGATATGAGGCTTGTTATACTTAGCGTTTTATGGATTGTCTTATCACTTTTGAGATTATATGTTTGTGTAAGTGTTAGCATCCCATCACTTAAAGTAACCATACCATACTTATACTCATGCTTATGCTCAGTATTGTTTCTTCTTGGTTAAGAAGAACATTACCCTTATCCTTACGCATCTATTATTGCTTATCCTTATAAATCTATATGTTTAGTTAGACTGACCCGTGTATTTTATACTCAGGTCAGACCGAGGTGTTTCAGGTTAGGTACATTTGGACTTAGCGTATTTTGCTTTCGCATGGACTCATTTTTCTATCACCTTTTTTATATTGCTTTTGTATCATCCTTTTGTTGCTACTCTGATATGTATATTGTTTTGACTCATGTGTATATTGTGGTTGTCATACCACTTATGATGTATTATTTGTATTGTATTGGGATGTATCAGTACATATGTGTGTATATCTGTTTGATGTTATGTGTGTGTTATGCATTTAAGTTGTTGTATTTTATTCTGATAGATCCTACAGCCACCTGTAGTTCTATATTAAGCATTTATTGGATATGTCGATACACTTGAGAGGAAAAAATATAGAGTACTAATCGACGTATTCAATAGATATTTAAGACAAGACTATAGATGGTCGCTCCTAACCAGCCATATTCTCATCATTACCAGACATTATTACCCAATAATACTCTTTATTAATATGAGTCTCGGGGTGGGGCGTCACAGCTTGGTATCAGAGCTGAATTCAGAACAAAATAGGATAAACACATAACAGAAGCATATATATTACGATATATCCAAGTATAGTACAAGTGCTACAAATTCCTTAATCATCATGTACATTATCTTATCGTGTCCTTTGAGATTGAAATTTGGGATAAGTCTAGGAATATTTTTATTCTGTAGTATTCCGAAAATAGAATTGATGACATCTTATCTTAGGAGTAATCCAAATTGTGATTGTTTTATTCGGATCCTCTTCAATATGTGAGCTTGACACCCATCCGTATCGAAGGAATTTGTTGATGCTTTTTGATGTTCTTAACTTATGATTTCTTTGAGGATTGTGAATCCTATTGAGGGGATCCACAATATTTGGTATGATGTTTGAGGGTTTTGGAATTGTTCCTTGTATCTTATCTTTTCGTGCGAATTAGCATATGCCATTTTTCTATCTAGAGTTTGGAGGGTTTGAGATGAAGTGGCTTGCCTATTATCAAGCCACATTCTATAATTCGAAGAATCCTATATTAGGCATCCTTATTCGCCTAATTTTTTGCTTCTTGTCCTTTTGAAATGTTAACGATGATTCCGAAGTCTCTGTATTCACTCTTGAGTTTTGATAATATATCTCGAATTCCAATCATTATGACTCTGATGATTTCTGTGAGTTCATTCGGGTATGACACCCAATCGGACAATTGAGTATTGTATTGACCTCTTTTCCTATTCTTGGACTTTAGGTCATACTTCCACGAGGATGTCCACTAGGGAAATGAGGTGATTCATTGAATTTATTTGATATCGCCATTTTTACCCCTTTTGAGATATCCTCTTTGGATACTCACTTATTGATATACTTTGTCGTGTTACTTTACTCAAAGTAATGATTTATTGTTAATATTACTTCTCCTCATTTGAGAGATATTTACCCTTGCTTTTACATCTCACTTCTCTCTTTTTAATTTATTGTGTGGTACTAGGGTCATTCTTCAGCTTAACTCTACATCGATTTTTCATGAGTTACGAGTCACGGAGGACAGCATTACTCTTACCGCATTCCGCACTCGTTATAGGTCTTGTGAGTGGTTCGTTATACCATCGGAATAATGAACACTCCAGACTATTCCATCAATCTTGTGAATCGAGTATTCTGATAATATCTCGATGAGTTCTTCTTGTGTCTTTGATTTTGAAAATAAGTTATAATTGAATTTTCAAATCTTTCAAATTGAAGAGAAGTTTTTGAGAGAAATTAGATTTTTTTTGGAAAAACAAAGAATATTTTGAGTATTTTATTTGAGGTATTTCTTTTTAAAGAAAATGAATTTTGTGTTGGATTGTCCGTCTAGTGCTTTAAGAATTCTGATCGATGCGTTTGGCCAACGTTATCTATAGGAATTTCCTAAATGTTGTGATGAGACAATCAGACACGGTAAATGGAGTTTTAATAAATAAAGTTTGGAAATATTAATATGGTGGAGTATTAATTTTTATTTTAAATGTTTAATGAATCCATTGAACCATACCGAGTATTGAATGAGTGGTGAGGCAATTTTGATCATTTGATCAATTCGGCAGTCAATCGGCGAGGCCATTCACTATAAATTAATGGCGAGGCAATACCCTTATATTATTTGAAATCTGAGAAATTGAATATGGTAATTTGGGTAAGTAAAAGCGAATAATTCTAACTAATGAGATGTCTTAATTAGGAGAAAATATCATTTGATGCATTGATTTATAAAATGATGTATTTAAAGTAAAACAATACTTTGGTTTGAAAATTAAATATTAATTGAATATTTTAGTACAAGTTATTAATGATGACTATAAAAATTTGTTTTGACACTTAGTTATCTGAGTAATAGTAAAGGATAGATATAAAACTCTATCCAAAAATAAAGAAGTGTTAGTTCAGAACATTTAGTATAAATTTGTGAGCTAGTTTTTGTTTTAAACTAAATGGTATTAAACTTGTGGGTTTGACATTGCAAAATTCTTTCGAAAACAAGTTTGAATTAATTATCGACTTTAATTAGTTTTATGTTGATAATTAGATGGAAATTTAATTTTTATGCAAGTGGAAATGTGAATTTGGATTGTTTTGATAAATGAACAATTCATGTAGTATAATCATTTTAAACTGCAAGAATAATTTTAAACTATATATTCCTAAAAAAATTAGTGGATAATCAATAATCATCTCTTAATAATGAAAGATATTAGTTATCTCTTCCAAAATGAGTTTGCATAATTAATTGTTTTTAAAGCTAGATTTTTGAAAGTAATGAAAATATTTCCACTTAATAAAACGTTTTATGATGATTATATAAAGTTGATCATAATTTTGTATGTCTTTGCTGTCCGGGCAAAAGAAAATCATTTAATAAATGTTTTAGCAAAAAGCTTGTTTGAAAATATAGTTTGAGCTTAAAATGGTTTGGGTAAATTTCGAATTTTAAATTGATTTAAAAACAGAAATTTTATTTGGAAATTTTGTACTAAAACAGCGATAACTTGAGATTTATAACTCCAAATGAGTTCATCTTTTTGAAAAATGAAAGAAATTTCAGTAAGCTATAAAGTTTCTTTTACCAGTTTAAAAGATTTTGCTTTTTACTGAGTCAAAAATAGGTTTGAAAGTGGATAGGCAGTTCTGCCCTATTACAAAATTCTCTAAGATTTAAGCTGAAAGTAAATTTAACGTAACATTCAAAACGTAAATCCGATTTTGATAATCTTTAAATTGATGGAAAGCTTAGATTGAGTAGAATAACTTTCATTTTATAAAAAAAAATTGGTTGTTTTCCAGGTCAAAACATGTTTTCTTTACAGAAGGTCTGAAATGAAATTGACATGTTTCCCTTAATAGTTAAGTGTAGTACTTCTTATTTATAAACATGAACTAATATCATCTATTTGAGTTAAGTACAGGTGAAAAGAGGATAATTGTACTATATTTTGAGGAAAAAGAATATATATGTAAGTTTGTGCAAACTTGATTCAAAATACTATAAAGGAAGGTATGTTTTTGGATTAAATTTTTAAATTGTTAAATGATGATATTTATTGTGTTTCCGACCTAATGGCCAATGTATATTATATAAATCATTTTTGTAATATTGTATATGGCCCTTCGTACAAAGGAGAGTCCGTCGATTTCTTTTTGGAAAATTTCTAACACTTAGAAAATTTGAGAAACAAATTGAAAAAATAAAATAACTTATGTTGCAAACTAAAGAATACCTATGGAAGAATTAGAGAATAAACAACTTAAACTTTATTTACTCCAATGAAGAGTAACAAAGTTAAATTTAAAAAACTAAGTAAGAAGCTTTAAAAAAATTCAAGTGTTGAAAATTGAGAATTTTAAATTTTTAAGATAATGGGTTGGAAAACTTTAAGAATATTTGAATAGTAAGAGAGAGTTTAAAAATCCATTCCTTGAGTCTTAACTTTCCTTTGTGCAATTATTTTGCGACTTGCATTTATGTAGCCGTATGAGTCTGGTGGTATTGGGGGAAAACCACCTACCTCTTGTTAGGTTTTCTTTCCATAATAGTTGTCAATCTAATACCAGTATGACTCCCTTCGTAGTGTTAACCAGAAAGTCGTATCGATTATCATCTTGTGGGGTGGAGTTCGAGATAAAGTTGTCACTAAATCCTGACTCTTTTCGTGAAGCTTCTTAGGAATTAGTCTCACTCGATTTATCTATTGCGTAACATCCTATCCATGTTTTGCTTTGAAGGTGAAACACCTTCAAAATAGGGATGCATTGCTTGTAGAAATTCAATAGTCCGCAAATCCCAGTAATAACACTTGGGAAACCGTAGAATTAGTCGAGCAATCTTATCTTGGTTTTCTATCATCTTGTTTTGAGGGTCAGAAATTTTAAACTCGAGCTTATCTATCTTCCTTTGATTGATGAAATAATTATGTTGAATATAAACACTTCTATAAAAATTGCATGGACGCAATTTTGTTAAGGAGGGGAGTCTGTAACAACCCTAGTTTTGGAGATACCTGTTAATTAAAATAAAATTGGAAATTTTAATTGTTTATTTGGAATAAACACTTAATTTTGAAAATAAAATGAGAAAAATAAAGTTTGAAACTTTATTTTAGTTATTTGGGTTAATAATGATTGGAAAATGGGTTTTATTTGGGGAAAATGCAATTAGTGTATTAATTATTGCCAATTACTTCTTTTAATAATTTTTAAAAGAAATATGAGATTTTTAAATGTTGTTTATTTAAATAAAAAGATGGAAATTGGTTTAAAAATAAGTTTTGGCTATAAATAAAGTTTGAATATGGTTGGAAATATTTTTCTAAGTAAGAAAATGATATTTGTTGAATTTTAGAAGTTAAATGTAGACTTTTACATTTATTGATGAAAATTGTGTACTATTGTGAAATATAGAGTTTTAATAATAATAATGTTTTAAACATAAAAATTAATCCTTTATAGTGTAAAATAATTTATTTCATGTGTATGTAAATTTACAAATTTTGTTTGGTTGAAAATTGAAAGGAAAATGACTTTGTTTTGTAAATTAGTGTATATAAGAATGCATTTGGTTTTATGTTAAGTAATTAATTTAGGCCATCATACTTTCTTTTGTTTAATGGGTCCATTAAACCCATTAGCACTTAATCTGGGTTGAGAAGGTAAGAAAAAGATGATAGTGCGTTCATTTTACTCTTCCTTCTTCCTTTTTCTGGAAATAGAAATACAGTAAAACCCATCTATACCTTTTTGCAAATTTCAAGCTCTTCCTTCAAGTTGATTTAAAAAACTGAGAATTTTGTCAAATTAGAATATAATTAAAAGGTAATCTCACTCTAAAACTTTATAATTTCATCAAATTCTTATTTTTAGAAGTAGGTTTATCTTAATTTACTGTATCTCCTTCTGCATGTATTGTTTTAAGTCTGTACAGGTTATGAATCTCCTCAAAGCTTGCCTCTTTCTAAATAAATTCAAATTTTGATCTTTTATACAGCAAGGTGAGTTGTATAAGCTCACAATATAGCAAAAACAAAAGTGCCAAAGCTTCAAACTGTGTAAAATTAGCCTTTGTCTGTAGTTTTCTCTAGTTGGTTTTTCTCTTGTTTATAATCAGTTTCTTTTGCTATGTTGAAACCTTATAACTTATGATTCCGACAACGAAATGCTACTGGATTTCTTTCATTTGGTAGCTTGCATGTTGGACTCCATTTCTAAATTTTGGTTGAATTTTATAGCCATTTGCTATGGCAAACCTTGCTCTGAAAATTAGTTCGCATCCTGAACATGACCTGGAACAAATCGCGTATGAAGCAGTCGACATTCCTCTCCCTGGATCGACATGCAGGTCGACCAAGAGCACCCTTAGGTCGACAGGGAGGTCGACCTAAAGGGGCATAGAGTTCGACCTCCATGTCGACCTGGGTGATGGGCTTTTTGCAGCCCATGATTGCACCTTTTCTAGTTGTTATCGAGTCTATTCTACTTGTTTTTTTGCTTTGTTTTATGATATTTCTGCATATATTCTTAGGCCATGATGTCTATCATTGGACTAGCCAAATTTTGGAGATTTTAAAATTCAAATTTTGAATTGTTTTGAATTTAATTTGAATTCAAATTCGAATATCGCTTTGAGTGATTTTACTTGTTTTTATTCGTTTCTTAGCATGATTTTCACCGAATCCTTTTGAAATGATTTTTAAAATTAATGGGCATTTTAAAAATAATTATTATATAATATTTTTAAGTATTTTCAAGTATAAAATCTATTTATTCTCTATAATAAGGGAATTTTCAAATATAGGTTTTCAATTTGATTTCGAAAATTGGTTTCCAAAGCTTGTTTTTCAAAGTAAATTATTTTATATATAAATACATGTTTTTGCACCATTCGAGCGAATGAGAAGGATAATTAAACGGTTTGGTAAAACACGTGGTATGAGACATGTGTGTTTATCTTATCGGTTAATTCCCAACTTGTCCGTTTGATCGTTTTGACCTTCAAGTCGAGGTTACCGATGAGATATGGTAAACTTTTTACTACTTTAAGTGTGAAATTTACTAGCGGTTAGTAAACTGTTTAGTGCAAACATGTGGTATGGGACACACGTTAACACTATTTAGGTTCCTATCCAAGAGTTTGTGGCACATTTGACGTTGCGGTGTGCCAGTACTGGACCTTTGGGTCATGCATTTGCCATTATGGCGTATTTGTCTTCGAGATGCTTGCCATTGCGGCATTTTCCATTGCGGCATATTTGCCATTGCGGCGTATTTGCCATTGCGGCGTATTTGCCATTGCGGCGTATTTTCCATTGTGATTTTTTTCCATTATGCGAGTTACCTATTTGAGATAATAGCACTTGCCAAGGCTGCGACCACATGCACGTGCAAACACTTTTGAGATGTTTTCTTTGACTACTTATCCTTGTGTATCACCCCTTTCCAGAATTAGTTCTTTGAACCATTTGATATATATTTGTGGCAATTACCTTTCGGGAATTTAAACTCTATGGAGTTCAATTTTTAAGATTTTAGTTGTCTACACTGGCATTATTTGATATTTTCCTTTTGGCGTTCATTTGCGATTATATTTTCCTATGTTGGAGAATTATTTGATTGCCTTATAGCATATTTTGAGATGGTGATTTCTTTGAGATTTCCTTGAGTTTTCCGATATGGCGGGTTTGAGATTTATCCTTTTTAGGAGTTATATTTTCCATAAACCACTATTGATGATTTATGAAATGCCGATGATATGAGGCTTGCTATACTTAGCGTTTTATGGATTTTCTTATCTCTTTTGAGATTATATATTTGTGTAAGTGATATCATCCCATCATAAAGTAACCGTACCATACTTATACTCATGCTTAAACTTAGTATTGTTCCTTCTTACTAAAGAAGAACATTACCCTTATCCTTATTCATCTATTATTACATATCCTTATAAACCTATATGTTTAGCTAGACTGGCCCGTGTATTTTATACTCGGATCAGATCGAGGTGTTTCAGGTTAGGTACATTTGGACTTAGCCTATTTTGCTTCTGCATGGACTCATTTTGCTATCACCTTTTTGATATAGCCTTTGTATCGTCTTTTTGTCACTACTCTGATATGTATATTGTTTTGACTCATGTGTATATTGTGGTCGTCATACCACTTATGATGTATTATTTGTATTGTATTGGGATGTATCAGTATATATGTGTGTGTGTGTGTGTGTCTGTTTGTTGTTCTGTGATATGTTATGCATTTGAGTTGTTGTATTTTGTTATGAAAGATCCTACAGCCACCTGTAGTTTTGTATTAAGCATTTATTGGATATGTCAATCCACTTGATAGGGGAAAAAATATAAAGCACTAATCGATGTATTCAGTAGATATTTAAGACAAGACTATATATGGTCGCTTCTAACCAGCCCTATTCTTTGCATTAGCAGACAGTATTACCCAGTAATACTCTTTATTAATGAGGGCCTCGGGATGGGGCATCACAAAATACCTTTCGAAATCATATAAAACTTTATCATCAAAACCTTTGGGTTAATCTTTAAAAATCTCTAAGGGTCACAACAACAGGGTCGAAAGCAACTCTTTTCAAATCCAAAAACAAAGCAAAGAAGTGATGGTATCGAAACTATCCTTCCGAAAGCAATGAAGAAGCAGCATGGTTTTATAAAATAAAGTACAACCTTTCAAAGGCATTGCTTCGAAAGGTAAGAATCGACGGATAAGGTTTCGACTTAGTCGAAAGCCTATACTTAAAAACAATGGCATACCCTCTTTAATACCATTCTATTTAAACCATCGACCTACTCGAAAACCAACCAGGTCGAAAGCAGTTTGCTCAAAACAAGGCACAACCATTTCTTTAAAACCTTTAACTATGTCGAAAGCTATATAGTCAAAAGCATAGGAGGTGGAATTTTCATTTAAAACAAAGTAGCGCTTTAACCCCTTCGGAACCTTTGGTTTCGACCTTATACCTTCCGTCCCTTATCCAATTCGCTATGTACCAATGAATTGATACCATGCGCATTGGTTTCGATGGTGACAAAGGAGGATCCACTAAGTCGAAAGCCATCAAACTCGAAGGCAGGGTGCCGAAAGTAGCGAAACATGTTTTTGGCACGAAAATTTGATTTTTAACCTTTTTAATTAATTTTTTTAACTAACCTACCTTGTTTGTCAAAATCTTATTGGTTGCTAATTTTCTTTTCTAAAAGCACCGCCATAACTTCAGAAATAATAATTTAATTTATTTACAAAATACCTCTTCTCCTTACAAATATATAAAACATTTAAGTCCCATATCTTAAATAATTTTATATATTCATCAAAACACTTTGGAAAATTCTACAAAAATTCTAGAAAATTCTATTTAATATGTTTTCTAACATATATAAATCTCAGACCCAAATTAGCTATAATTTAACCGTAAATTATTTGTAACCTAATGAATCATTTTCTTCACTGGAAAATTAATATAAAATCCACATTAATTCAAAAAATTATTAAAATTGAAACCCACCTTTAAAATATTATTTTTGATCTATATCTAAAATCGAAAGGCATTTAGATGTCAATAAATAGGGTTTTCACAACAAAATATATCAAAAAATCTATACGAATAAGCATAAATCATTAACAAGCAGACATAACCATTTAATCATTTAAAAACATGGCATAATCATGCAAATAATTCAAATTTTACCTTAAAAACAAAAGTCATCAAGAAAAATGAGATGTAGTCATTACCCACCTTAGCTTTGTGATTAAGGATGTGAGATTCGATCTTGGTTAATTGATTTGATTCTTCTCTTGAATGCTAGCTTTATCTTCTCTTGAGATTGCTAATGGTGGCCGGCCTTAGAAGTGTTTTTGTTTGAGAAAATATGAAATGAATGTGTGTTTTAGTTTCCTAAGGATTTATGGTATAAGTTTAATCATTTTCCTATTTTGTCCTCCCTTATTTCCTAACATTTTAATTCTTTGATTCATTGTTTACTCATGACATGGCATGCTTGCCCCTTAATTAAATCACAAATCTCAATTCATTAATCAATCCACGTTATTTAATTTAACTAATTAAATTTCCTAAATATTGTCACTAAGAATATGGTGTGTTACAATCTCCCATCCTTAAAGAATTTCGTCCTCGAAATTATTACAAGGTACACATCTAAACAATCAAAGGTAAAATATACCAACAAACAAATTAGGATAAGCATCTCTAATCCTGCTTTCGGTCTCCCAAGTACAGTCTCTAGCATTGTCACTCCACTGAACCTTTCCTAATCTGATTGTCTTGTTCCTCAACTTCTTCTCATCTCTTGCGACTATCCGGATAGGCATCCTACCTGTAGTCATGTCTCGTTCCACTACTAAATCTTCTAGCACGGTCGGTGCTATAGTAATGTTTGGATCCCTAACACACTTCCTTAGATGAGATACATGAAAAACATCATGGCCTACTGCCAAACTACTCGGTAACTCTACTTATATGCGAGTTTCCCAATCCTCTCTAAAATAGGAAACAGTCCTATGAATTTCGGTGTTAACTTCCCTATCTTTCCCAAACCTGATAACACCTTTCATCGGTGATACTTTGATGAAAACATGATCTCCAACAAAGAATTCTAAATCTTTCCGTCTTCTACCTGCATAGCTCTTGTGCCTTGGCTGAACTTCCATCATTCTTACCCATATCAGCTTAATCTATTCTGATGCTTCTCTTACCAAATCGAGACCAAGGACCAATCTGTCTCTGGTATCTAACTAACATGTAGATGATTTGCATGGTCTCCCATACAAAGCTTCAAACGGTGTCATCCCTATACCAGTCTGATAATTATTGTTATACGAGAACTCAACTAGGTGTACGTAGTCCTCCCATGATCCCCCGAAGTCTAATACACAAGCTTGTAACAAGTCTTCCAAGATCTTGTTAACTCTTTCTGTTTGTCTATTGGTCAGCGGATGGTAAACGGTACTCATCTTGAGCTTGGTTCCAAAACTTTCCAGTAGACTCTTCCAGAATTCGCTAGTGAATAAAGAATCTATATCACTAACAATACTACTAGGAATTTCATAAAGTCTAACTACATTCTTCATAAATAACTTCGCTAAAACATGTGCCATCCTAGTTGACTTAAAGGGAGTAAAATGGGCACTCTTGGTCAATCTGTCCACTATTTTCATTTCCTTTGCTAGATCTTGGCAACCTATCTATAAAATCCGTAGAAATAGAATCCCACTTCTATACCGGAATATCCAATGGCTGAAGCAACCCACTTGGCTTCTGATGCTCGGCTTTTACCTACTAACAGTTCAAACACTGTTCCACCCATAAGCCAACATTCCTCTTCATTCCTTCCCAAAAGAAACTTCTCTTCATATCTTGATGCATCTTCGTTCCTTTTGGATGAATAGTGAACTTCGAACGATGGCATTCCTCCAAAACTTCCTTCCTTATGTCTCCCATATTGGAACACATAATCTACCCTTCTTTCTTAACCATCCACTTTGAAATCCTTCAAGTCATCGCTCTCTGTTTCATTCCATAATTTCCTGATCCTTTCAGCTAACACTGGATCCACTTCCTGTTTATAATCAATCTTCTCAATCAATACTGGTCGGACTTCTAAACAAGACAATATAGTAGATCCTCCTCTAGACCTAACCTCGAATCTCCACTGCACTCTGCAAGCTGACAACGCTTCCAAGTCTTTCCATTCTGCTATCATAGCCAACACTGCATTCTGATGCTTCCTACTAAGCGCATCTGCAACCTTGTTGCCCTTCCCTGGTGTGTACTCTATTCTAAAATCATAAGCGACTAAAAACTCTAACCACCTCTACCATCTCATGTTCAGCTCCTTCTGAGAGAATAAGTACTTCAACGACTTATGATCAGTATAAAGCTCAAACCTCCCTCCCAATAGGTTGCCTCCACACCTTCAATGCAAATATAACTACAGCAAATTCCAAGTCATGCGTTGGATATCTAACCAAATGTGGTCTATGCTGTCTAGAAGCGTAGGAAATCAATTTACCTCTCTACATTAGTACAGCTCCTAATCCAGTTCCGCATGCTTTTGTATTAACCACCAAGTCCTGATTCCACTCCGGAACCACTAACACGGGTGCATGGGTCAACAAGTGTTTCAACCTCCGGAAGGCTTCCTCACACTTGTCGATCCATACAAACTTTACATCCTTTCACGTTAGCTTAGTCATCAGCGCTGCTATCCACAAAATATCTTTTATAAACCTCGGATAATATCCAGCCAATCTAAGGAAACTTCTTATCCCAGTTACCATTTTTGGCCTTTTTCAATTATTAACAACTTCGATTTTATCTGGATCGACTGATAACCCTTTCTTTGAAACCACGTGACCAAGAAACTTCACTTTCTTCTTCCAAAAATGGCACTTTAAAAATTTAGCCTTTAATTGATGTTGCCTCGGCGTCTCAAGCACAACTCTAAGATGAACTTCATGATCCTTCTCATCCTTAGAGTATATCAGAATATCATCTATAAAAACCAACACAAACCTATCCAAGTGTTCTAGAAAACTCTGGTTCATCAAATCCATAAAGAATGGTGGCGCATTAGTGAGTCCGAATGGCATAAATAACCACTCGTATGACCCATACCTTGTTCTAAATGTCGTTAAAGGTATACTATCCTCTGCCACTCTAAGCCGATGGAAACCTGTAGCTAAGTCTAACTAAGAAAATACCTTGGCTCAACTCAGTTGATTGAACAAGTCGTTAATCCTAGGCAACAGCAATCGATTCTTTATCGTTATCTCGTTCGACTTACGATAATCGATATATAGCCTTAACGATCCATCTGGTTTCTTAGCAAATACTGCGGCTGCTACCCAAGGTGAACTACTTGGTCTGATAAAACTCTTTCCTTCCAAATCCACCAATCGAACTTTCAACTTCCTTATCTCTATAGGTGTCATCCTACTTGGTACTTGTCGGTTCTGCTCCAGGCACCAAATCTACCCGAAACTCAATGGCTCATTTCGGTGGTAATCCAACTACCGGCTCGAAAACATCTACGAGTTCTATAACCATGAAAACGCGATTCAACTCATCTTCTAACTCCATAACACCTAACAAAGCATTCACCTCACAGCTAAGGTTTTCTATGGTATAAATTATCCAATCAGTACAGTCCGGGTGTCTAAGTGATATTTTCTTGTTCAGGCAAAATATCCTAGCATCATACTCACTTAACCAATCCATGTCCAGTATAATTCCGAACCCTACAAAGTCAAATACATGCAAACTGCAAACAAAGGTGTAACCTAGAAATCAAAACTTTAAGTGGTCACTCTTCATCCCAAGTGTTGCATATCCTCCTATCGGATTTGCAACTCTTAAGGATGTAACTAAATATGTGGGTTCTAGGTTAAGCTTATCTACCAAACATCGAGATATGAAAGAATGAGATATACCAGTACCAAATAAAATGCTAACATACATGTCATAGATCTAAAGTGTACCTCCCAATACTGCCTTTCCTTTCTCCTACACCGTCAGCTTTGATGTAGCAGGCCCTAATGCAAATACTTGGCATTTATCTCCTTTAGCTGGCTCTTTGAACTGGTTCTTGTAGTGCCTAACTTGATCACAGTTGAAACATCTAACTCCTTTCTTCTCAACAGCCTTCTTTCCTTTGCCTATCTGGCACTCATGAGTATAATGGCCTTTCTTATCACAAGTGTAACATACCACTTCAAATTTTCCCTTCTTTGTCGCCCCACCTTTTTGAGTGCATTTCTTATGGAAGAACTTCCTCTTTTGAGTCTTTCCCACCTGAACTTCCTTAGCCTTATTCTTTTCCTTACAAGCAAGCATCTCTTCATGTATAAAGGCTATCTCCACAACCACATCACAAGGGACCCTAATATGAGGTATGGTAGCCCTGGCCAATTTAGGTTTCAAACCTCTAATAAACTTCTCATTCCTTTTTATCACCATATCAACAGTCGCATAGCTATATCTAGCCAACTCTTCAAACCTACTATCGTACTCCAGAACAAACATTTCTCCTTACTCCAACTCAGCAAACTTCTTGATCAAAACAGACCGCGCCATCACTGACATAAATCTCTCTTGAAACCTCTTTTAAACTCTACCCACGCCATCGTCTCTTCATCCACACCTACAGTCACACCGTTCCACCAAAATAAGGCGGCCCCCTAGAGCTGTTTAGATGCAAGCCTCCTCTTCTACTCATTATTGAGCCCCAAGTTAGGGGAAATCCTCTCATAGTGCAACAACCAGTTTTCTACTTCTAAAGCATCTTCTGTTCTGATAAATGGCTTTCCCCCAAGCCTGGCATAGTCTCTACTAAAGTTAGCATAATGGTTGACATCCGGAGCTTCCTGAACTCCTCCTATAGCATTTCCTCCAACAACCCCAGAGTGATCCCAGCTTGCACATGTTTAAAAAAACCTGATACATAGCCCTCATATCTACTTGTGAGACTCCAGCACCTACATTCTCAACTTGAGCCTGACCTTGAGTCCTCCTTGTATTTGGTTGGGCATTTCCATTGGCGGCGGCGTTATCCCCTCCTAGGTTATCACTGTCTCTTCTGGTGTCCATATTCGTACTCAAGCCTCATGAGATACAGAAGAATAGCCTAATAGAGATAGGAGAATAGAGATATAGCGTATACTTATATATAGAAAATATAAGTACGTTATTATAGCATTATCCCATCCCGATCTTAACTCTAATTCCTAAGGATTATGTTTTTAAAAATCATTTTTAGTTAAAGTATTTCATAAACCTATGCTCTGATACCAAGTTGTAACATCCCCTATCTAGAGGCCCAAATTTAAGCGCTACAGATGTTGTAGTCATCCATAGTATTAACTTCCAACGACTAAATACGGTTATGTTAATGATATCATAATGTCAGAAACACTTGAATATGAAACAAAAGCACAGATTTTCAAAAACGGCATTTTTTCGATTACATTTCAAAACGCATGTTTCACATTTAAATTACATAATCCCATAATCGTTTCCCTAGTTCAGGTTAAATATATTTATTACACGATTAGGCCAAGAGTCACATATGATGATGCCCCCTTGGTTGACCAGAGTACTACATAGACATAATTGTCATAGATACAACACATCAAAAAACAAAACAAAATGGCAACTCTAAAATAGCTATCCATCAGCCACCCGCTCATCCTTGGAAGCTTTATTCGTTAACCTACCAAAACTTGTAAAACCTAAACCCTCAGCGTACTCAAATCAATTTTGAGCACTCGAGAGTTTAAGAGGGAAAACATAAACTTCGAATCAGACATAAAGCCTAGTGTGAATAATACTATGCATCTTGGTTATTTAATGTTAAGCAAGATCATGCCACTTGGCTGAACGAGTTTCCCCTCACTAACATCCTTTTAAAACATACCTTCTGCAAATCATAATCCTGCAACTGAAACTAGTTAAAACCGTAAAGTATTATTATATAAACATACATATTATTGTATAAACATACATATCAGGTAACAAATGGACTACCTGTCCGAACATTATAGTTTCTTTGGTTAACTACTAACCTTTGGCTGACTCGTGTCTACCAGACAATATAAACAAAATTTATCTAACATCTGTTAGAAACTTCTTTTCTGGACGATCTATCCTTAACTATCTGTTAAATACTTCTTTTTTGGATGGTCTATCCCTAACTTAACATCTTCCAAGGTCACATGATCCTAATTGTTTTGCGGGCTCACCAATAACCTATCTGTATATAAACATATATTTCTTTCTGTGTGTAATCATAATTTTAGTCTTACCTATGACAAAGCCCTACACATTGGAATTTTGGCCTAAATTAGCTGGGACTAATAGCTAATGTATAGGGCGCGACCCTATACCAGTCTCATCTGGTATTATAATATATGAGTCATCCCAAAATTTTCCTTGAAAACCTTTTCGTTTGAAATTGATTTAAAACCTTATAAATCAAACTTATACAAGGAAAACACTTATGCTCTATGCATTACTCAAAATCAACTCGCTATGTTACATATACACTTTACTCAAACCATTGTTGATGAAAACATTTAACTTTTGAAAGTACCCCTTTTGAATCCATAGAAAGCACCTCTTTCGAAACCAAGTAAAACCCTTCATTCAACCCCGGCTGAAAGGCCGAAACCTTCCTTTCAAACCAATCATAGAAACCTTTCGAGACCATTAACAACCTTCCTTTCAAAAAAATTTAAACCTTAAACATCTTTCTTTTAAAACACTTTAAAATTGCCTTTCGAAAACATTGGAAACACCATTCCTCTTAGACCTTTCGAAACCATTGGAAAACCTCCCTTCAAAACCTTTCGAGAGCATCAAAGTTTTAAACCTTTCGAAAGCATTTAGGTTCAATTTTAAAAATGTGGAAATACCTTCAAAACCATTCAAAACCTTATCTTCAAAACCTTTGGGTTAATCCTAAAAATCTCTAAGGGTCACAACAACAGGAACTTTTTCGAAAGCCAAAACAAAGCAAAGAAGTGATGGTGTCGAAACCGTCCTTCCGAAAGTTTGGAGAAGCGGTGGGGTTTTATAAAAGCAAGTATACCCTTTCGAAGGCATTGCTTCGGAAGGTAAGAAGCGGAAGCTAAGGTTTCGACCTAGTCGAAAGCCTATACTTAAAAACAAAGGCGCAACCTCTTTAAAACCATTCTATAAAACCACCAATTTATTCAAAAGCCAACCAGGTCGAAATCAGTTTGCTCAAAACAAGGCGCAACCTTTCTTTAAAACCTTTAACTTTGTCGAAAGCTATATGGTCGAAAGCAAAGCAGGCGGAATTTTCATTAAAACAAAGTAACGCCGCAACCCCTTCGAAACCCCTAGTTTCGACCTTGTACCTTCCGCCCCTTATCCAATTCGTTACGTACCAATGAATTGATACCGAGCACATTGATTTCGATGGTGCAAAGGCGGAACCACTAAGTCGAAAGCCATCAAAGTCAAAGGTAGGTTGCCAAAAGTGAGAAACATGTTTTTGGCATGAAAATCTGATTTTTAACCTTTTTAAGCAATCCTTTCAACTAACTGTCCTTATTTGTCAAAATCTTATTGGTTGCTAACTTTTCTTTTCTAAAAGCACTGCCATAATTTTAGAAATAATAATTTAATTTATTTACAAAATACATGTTCTTCTTTTGTAAATATATAAAACATTTATGTCCCATATCTTAAATAATTTTATATATTCGTCAAACCACTTTGGCAAATTCTACAAAAAAAATCAAAAAATTCTTTTTAGTATGTTTTCCAACATATATAAATCTCAGACCCAAATTAATTATAATTGAACAGTAAATTATTTATAATCCAATAAATCATTTTCTTCACTAGAAAATTAATATAAAATCTACATTAATTCAAAAAATTATGAAATTGAAAATCACCTCATAAATATTATTTTCGATCTATATCTAAAATCGCAAGGCATTTAGAAGTTAATAAATAGGGTTTTCACATTAAAATATATCATAAAATTTATATGCATAAGCACAAATCATCAGCAAGCATATATAATCATTTAATCATTCAAAAACATGGCATAATCATGTAAATAATTCGAATTTTACCTTAAAACGGAAAATCATTAAGAAAAATGAGATGTTGTCATTACCCACCTTAGTTTTGTGATTAAGGATGTGAGATTTGATCTTGATTAATTGATTTGATTCTTCTCTTGAATGCTAGCTTTATCTTCTCTTGAGATTGCTAATGGTGGCCAGCCTTAGAAGTGTTTTTGTTCGAGAAAATATGAAATGAACGTGTGTTTTGATTTCCTAAGGATTTAGGGTATAATGTTGAATATGCGATTATATGATTTTTGTTTGATGATAATAAACATATATATATATATTCATTTAAATGTATTTGTTAATGTACTATTTATTTTTCACATAATCAATAAATATTTGCTGAATAAAGTAAATAACACAGAATTTAAATTCAAACATTTTTATTCAAACAAATATTTATTGCAATTTTGAATAGTACAAATTTGAGCTCTTACTATACGTACACAATTTCAATTACAGTACAATTTTGATTACATCACAATTTTTCATTTACAAGTGTCCTCACTACATATCGCTCATTCACTCATATTTATCTTCAACTCTATTCCAGATTGAATCCAGCATCTAAGCAATCTGCAAAATAAACACTAACGCGGTAAAATTGAAAAGAAAATATTTTGCAGTGTAAAATAAAATGTATTTCTGAAAATATTATTTGCCTCGATTATTGGGGTTGTTCGTCATCATTTAAATTTGAATTCATCATACACGAATAGCTTGTGACATGCACAGTGTACATACCACAAGGCTGTGCACACCGATATACACTTGATAAAATTAGAGGGACAGGTGAGCACAAGGTCAAACCCAAATCAAAAGCTGGGTTCAACTCAAGTGAAATAAACAAAGCCAAGATACGAGCACAAGGTCAAACCCGAGCTTTAAAGATGGATTCAACACAGGTGCAAATTCAAATGAAATGGTCAAGACAAAACTGAGGTGGCTATAATAATAAGCATACATGTGTGATCATATATGTGCAGTAGAACCAAGAGGCAGTAGACAGTCCAGAGCAAACATAGTGAAACCCAATTGTACATAGTGGAATCATCTACAAGTGCACTATGGCAGTTGTACAAAAGCAAGTGCAGCCTCAACATGAAGCATGAATGCAATAACCAAAGTCAGTGATGTACACATAAACTACATAACTCGAGCTAGCATATCATAACAAGCTCCAGATGGTACACAAGAAGTGCACATGTATACCAGACCAGGTAGCAAAACAAGCAGCTTCCACATGTGACTAAAATACAATACAATGCAAACAAGTAACATATAGATGTCCAGAGACTAAACTAAAAGTAACTCGACTAGCTAAATGAACCATCTCACAAATCAGATTGAAGTACACAAATGCATCAGTGAATGATATTGCCAAGATTAGGTCGAGTATGCTACAAATATGAACACGCATATATATGTAGTGCATTGAAACTAAATAGTGAAACCAAACAGCAAGGATATGTATGAAATGCACATCAATTCGAATAGCAATGGTACTGCCTCAACAGTCAATGGCATCATCAGCAAACAAGAACAAGACTGCATCAAGTAACAAAACCAAGTAACATATATGTATGCAATTCGAAGCAGTAAAACTCTAATGCAATACTCAAGTGCTAACAGAATCCATCGGCTACCAAAATCATGGAACGGTATGGTACAGTTCGAACAATATCACCAGCATTTTAACAAATCAAAATGGTCGAAGTCAACACGATCAAAGTCAAAGTCGATGTCAACAGAGAATTCAATGCCATGATGACCAAGGAAGTGGAACAGGTAAGAAATCAAGCCGCGTCAATCAAGAAATGAAATTATATGAATTGGAACAAGTCAGAAATCATCACTAGCATCCATACGAAAATCAATGGCCGGGATAAATAAATTAACGAATTCAAATAAATTTATACGAATGAATGTATAGGAATTTGAATCCTATATAAGTGTTAAACATCATCGCAAAAAGAGCATTCGAGTCTAAGCAAAAAGGAATAATCATTTACCTCGAATCAAGATCGAGTTCAAGCATATAAACGAGTAAAGCAAAAGGCATAAATTACATACCGAAGGCAAAGTCGAACTCGATCAAATAGAAGCAGCCGTGAGCAACTCAAAGAGATAGTCGATCGACAAAGCAGGACATAAATCATCATTCAATCAAGCAATTATTGTCGGCAGCTTCTAATCAGAAGCCCTAATTTGCAAGCAAAGGAAAAAGGAATGAGCACCATTTTTTCAAGGAAAAAGATACGGCCGATTGGAGATAAAAGAAAAGGGGATAATTTGATTATCTCTATATTTTTATTTGGGCCAGTTTACATTGGGCTTAATAATTTAAAATTAGGGTTCTTTGTTTTTAAATTGTATTTACTTTTGTATTTTCCTTTTTAAACTCTTGTAATTTCTAGTCGTGTGACTAGGGGACAAACTACGTGGCGTAGTTTGAGAATTCGCAATTCAGTGACTGAATTGTGGTAGGGTTTCGAGCGTAGAGTTAGGATTAGTCAATAGCGGGTGTCGCAAATTTATGTTTGTAAGCATCTGACTATCTATTTTCTAGTATAAACCTTGGGGGCAGCACGTAGGCAGGGTTTTGCCGAAGCTGGGTAAATCTGTATGTTCTATTTTTACTATTCTACTATTACCTGTGCTGCTATAATTCTGATAAATCTGTGCTGCAATTATTTTATATACTTCCACAATAAATTTTTATAATTAATAGTATCACCCTATTCACCCCCCCCCTCTAGGGTGAAATCGATCCTACAATTGGTATCAGAGCTAGGAACAAAAGTCGTTTTTGTTTTTAAAAAAGTTTGATTTTTCAAAGACCAATTTTTTTTACAAATTTGAATTTTTAAAATGGCTTCTTTTAATGAGGGTCGGTTCAATATTATTCCTCCTATTTTTAGTGGAACGGATTTTTTTGAACTGGAAATTAAAAATGGAATTTTATTTAAAATCTGTTAATTTTAAATGTTGGGATATTATTGAAAATGGGTGTGATATAACAGACGAGAAAATTTTCTCAATTAATGCTCTTGCTATGCATATATTATATTCTCATATTAATCAAGCTAATTTTAATGCTATCTCTCATTATGAAAGTGCACGGGAAATCTGGAATACTCTTGATGCAATATACGGTGCAAAAGTCAACGGTGATGAGAAATTCCTCATAATCGACTCAGAAACGTGCTTAACAGGATTTGTAAAAGGCAGTAGTTATGAGGATGATGATGATGGAGCGGCTGAGCTGGCATTACTAATGAAGAGATTCAAAAAGTGGAACCACAAGCATAGAAATCCAGCTCTAAATAAAAAATTGAAAAGAAGAATAGACAAAGCACTGGACAATCCAGAAGAACGGAAGATCATCTGTCATAAGTGCAACAAACCCAGTCATATTAAGCCCAATTGTCCTCGACTTTAACATGGTCAAGAAAAGAATTCAAAAGGGAAAAGTTTTGCATCTACGTGGAATAAAAATGATGATGATTATAAAAGCACTAGCAGTGAGAGTGAGAAAGCAGAACTGTGCCTTCGAGGTGAATATAATTGATAGCGATGATGACGAGCCAAGCGAGGTATCAAAACTTACTCACTCAGAACTACTTATATATTTCCATGAAGTAAATGGCTATTTTGAAAGACTTAGGGAAAAATATGCCAAAATTGAATCACAAAGAGATAGTTTGATAGAATCAATTAAACGGCTTAATCAATTGGTTAAAAACTATCAAACTAAGAGCCCTAAGTGTGAAAAGTGTCCAACATTTGACGAAGAGATTAAAAAAATAGAAATTAAAATTGAATTGCTTGAAATGAAATTCTGATTTTGAAAGAAATTGAAAATACTAAGAGAGAGAACCCTACTAAAAAGTGCACACAATTATTGAACGAAAATGAATCTCTCAAAACACAAGTCCAACAACTGTCAACGACTTTAGGAAAATTTTCCAAAAGTGAAAGATCGTTGAATATGCTATTAGGGAAACAAACTGTTAATACAGTTAGACAAGAACTTGGATATAATCAATCTGAACCTGTTAAAAGAAAAATTAATAAAGTCAAATCCGAGTGCACAATTTGTAGAAAAATTGGACACAATCAAAACAATTGCTGGTATAGACCTAAACACGTGAAAACTATACCAATTTGGATTCCAAAAGGTACAAATATAAAATCCCTTAAAGTTAAACAAATCTGGGTGCCAAAAGGAATATATATATATATATATATAGTTATAAATAGTTTTGGGTCTCCACAAACTTATTTTTCAAAATCACTTGCCACTAGCAACCATGGACCTATAAAAACAAATAGATCACAAAAAGCTTTTCTCGTGTAGGTGTAGTAGCGGGCTAAGGAACTACAATAGTGTTACTTGGATTCTAGCTGTTCCAGAGACACAACGAGCGACAAAGCAAAGTTCTTTAGCCTAGTATAAAGGTGGCAGAATCAAAATCAGCAACAACGAAATATTATCGATTAAGGTAAAATAGGTAATGGTACATTGAACGATTTACTAAATGTGACAATTTGCACCTTAATTCAGCCAGTAATGTGATGATGAAATAAAAGTTGATTCTGATTTTAAAAATGTTGATTATGATTCTGACTTTCTCAAATTTGTTGGTCAGTTATACTTTTATGTCAAGAATTCTATAAGAGTCTTTGAATTGTTTTAAATTCATTTGTCCGGATTAATGATGATGTTTTAATGATTGATGATTACTCTCGGATATATTTGGTTACTTTACTGCTGACACTATGATCACTATTTGCACGGTTTCAATTCAAATTCAAGAGAATTTCATTTAAAAGCTATTAAAATGATTTTGAGAAATTTTGTTGCACACTTCATTGTCTGGTCTATGACATTCATGGTAATCTTGAGTGAAAGAAATTCAGATGTAGATTACATTGGTAATTTAGTTGATAGAAAAATTAATAGTGGAACGTGATTTATGTTGAGACATTAAGTAATTGCATCGTTTTTCAAAGAAAATATCTGCATATTTTTCATCTCGTAAAATTTCCAATTAGCAGACATTTTTCTTTTATCAAACCCCTTCAAGAAAATAACCTTTTGTTGACCTTGTTTCAAATTAGTTATTTTTGAAAATTTGATTTTATAATTATTTTTGGATTTGATCTTAAATGACTACATTGACTAATCAGACACCCTACTGATTATCAAAAAGATAAATAATGATTAAAAAGTGATGAGTGTTGATATTGATCGTATATTATATTGAGACAGTATAATTAGTAAATTTCTTTAGAAATTTAAACAAGAGTTATAAAAAAATTGTTGGCAAAAATTCCATGACCATTTCTAACTCTATCATATCTCTATCAACCATCACTCATCAAAATCCAATATAATAAGTCAAAATGTGGTATTTTAAACGGGAATCATTTGTTTTTCATTTCATTTTATTTTTTAATAAATAAAAACATCCCAAGTATCCACTCTCGTTTAAAAGTCCTCACGGTTATGCATGGGTGAATTACTTGGAATTTCTGATTTTGTGCTTCCATGCTCATTTAAAAGTCCTCACGGTTATGCATGTATGGAACGCATATAAAAAATGATTAATTAAATAGGCAAGTTGATTCTAATCCCATTTGAAAGTCCTTACGGTTATGCATGGTTAGAAGATACTTGAATTCATTTTTTTAAATAAAATTGGGAATACTACTAATCTCATTTAAAAGTCCTAACGGTTATGCATGGTTAGTAGATATTCGAATTCCTGATATAAATATACCACAAATAGACACGACTATATGGTTTTATATGATGACATCATCTCTATCATTCTAAAGTGGAATATGCGTCAAACAGAATATTTATGATTTTTGTTTGATTTCCTATTGAAATTTAATATTTATGCTCGATTGAGTATTAATGTTTATCACTTTATCTCTATTTTTCTAACACTATTACTCTTTTGCTGATAACAAATGGGGGAGAGAAAAGTTCAGATTTTGGCGAATAATGGTTAAATATTTTCTATTTGCATCTAGGCTCATTTGCATATTTTTTATTTACATGCATATTTGCATCTCGGCTCATTTAATATATTCAAAATGTTAAATATATGTTTGTTATCATCAAAAGGGGGAGATTGTTGAATATGCGAGTATATGATTTTTGTTTGATGATAATAAACATATATATATTCATTTAAATATATTTGTTAATGTACTATTTTTTTTTAACATAGTTAATAAATATTTGCTGAATAAAATAAATAACACAAAATTTAAATTCAAACATATATTTTATTTAAACAAATATTTATTACAATTTTGAATAGTAGAAATTTGAACTCTCACTATACATACGCAATTTCAATTACAATACAATTTTGATTACATCACCATTTTTCATCTACAAATATCCTCACTACATATCGCTCATTCACTCATATTTATTTTCAACTCTATTCCAAATTGAATCCAGCATCTGAGTAATCTGCAAAATAAACACTAACGTAGTAAAAGTGAAAAGAAAATATTTTGCAGTGTAAAATAAAATGTATTTTTGAAAATATTATTTTCCTCGGTTATTTGGGTTGTTCGTCATCATTTAAATTTGAATTCATCATACACGAACAGCTTGTGACATGCATAGTGTATCACTATACAATCCACAAGGCCATGCACACGGATATACACTTTATAAAATAATAGGGATAGGTGAGCACAAGGTCAAACCCAAATCAAAAGCCGGGTTCAACTCAAGTGAAATAAACAAAGCCAAGATATGAGCACAAGGTCAAACCCCAGCTTTAAAGATGGATTCAACATAGGTGCAAATTCAAATGAATGGTCAAGGCAAAACTGAGGTGGCTATAATAACAAGCATCCATGCATGAACATATATGTGCAGTAGAACTAAGAGGCAAACATTAAGAGTGATTTCATTAATACGATGCGGGCCACCATAGACAGTCCAGAGAAAACACAGTGAAACCCAATTGTACATAATGGAATCATCTACAAGTGCACCAAGGAAATTGTACAAAAGCAAGTGCAGCCTCAACATGAAGCATGAATGCAATAACCAAAGTCGGTGACGTATACATGAACTACATAACTCGAGCTAGCATATCATAACAAGCTCTAGATGGTACACAAGCAATGCTCATGTATACCAGACCAGGCAGCAAAACAAGCAGCTTCACATGTGACTACAATATAATACAATGCAAACAAGCAACATATAGATGTACACAGACTAGACTCAAAGTAACTCGGCTAGCTAAATGAACCAGCTCACAAATCAGACTGATGTGCACAAATGCATCAGTGAATGATATTGCCAAGATCAGGTCGAGTATGCTACAAACATGAACACACATATACATGTAGTGCATTGAAACTAAACAGTGAAACCAAACAACAAGTATATGTATGAACTGCATAGCAATTCGAATATCAATGGTACTGCCTCAACAGGCAAAGCATCATCAGCAAACAAGAACAGGACTGCATCAAGTAACAAAACCAAGTAACATATATGTATGCAATTCGAAGCAGTAAAACTCTAATGCAATACTCAAGTGCTACCAGGATTCATTGGCTACCAAAATCATGGAACAGTATGGCACAGTTCGAATAATATCGCCAGCATTTTAACAAATCAAAATGGCTGAAGTCAACACGATCAAAGTCAAATTCGTTGTCAATAGAGAATTCAATGTCGTGATGACCAAGGAAGTCGAACAGGTAAGAAATCAAGCCGTGTCAATCAAGAAACGAAATTATACGAATTGGAACAAGTCAGAAATCATCACTAGCATCCATACGAAAGTCAATGTCTGAGACAAATAAATTGACGAATTCAAATAAATTTATACGAACGAAAATATAGGAATTTGATCCTATATAAGTGTTATACATTATCGGCAAAAAGAGCATTCGAGTCCAAGCAAAAAGGAATAATCATTTAACTCGAATCAAGATCGAGTTCAAGCATATAAACGAGCAAAGCAAAAGGCATAATATACATACCAAAGGCAAAGTCGAACTCGATCAAATAGAAGCAGCCGTGAGCAACTCAAAGAGATAGTCGATCGACAAAGCAAGGACGTAAATCATCATTCGATCGAACAACTATTGTCAGCAGCTTCTAATCAGAAGCCCTAATTTGAAAGCAAAGGAAAAGGGAACGAGCACCATTTTTTTCAAGGAAAAAGATACGGTCGATTGGAGATAAAAGAAAAGGGGATAATTTGGTTATCTCTATATTTTTATTTGGGCCGGTTTACATTGGGCTTAATAATTTAAAATTAGTGTTCTTTGTTTTTAAATCGTATTTACTTTTGTATTTTCCTTTTTAAACTCTTGTAATTTCTAGTCGTGCGACTAGGGGACAAACTACGTGGTGTATTTTGAGAATTCGCAACTCAATGGCTGAGTTGTGGAAGGGTTTTGAGCGTAGAGTTAGGATTAGTCGATAGCGGGCGCCGTAAGTTTATGTGTGTAAGTGTCTGACTATCTAACTTCTAGTAGAAACCTTGGAGGCAGCATGTAGGCAGGGTTTTTCCAAAGCTGGGTAAATCTGTGTGTTCTATTTTTATTATTCTGCTATTTATGCGGCTAAATTCTAATAAATCTGTGTTGCAATTCTTTGATATACTTCCGCAATAAATTATTATAATTAATAGCATCACCATATTCACCCCCTCTAGGGTGAAATCGATCCTACATATAAGTTTAATCATTTTCCTATTTTGCCCTCCCTTATTTCTTAACACCTTAATTCCTTGATTCATTGTTCACTCATTAACACAACACAGCTACCCCTTAATTAATCACAAATCACAATCCGTTAATCGACCACATTATTTAATTTAGTTTAACTAATTAAATTTCCTAAATAATTTCACTAAAAATAAGGGGTGTTACACTCACCTTCTTTAATATTGTATCTTCAGTTTCTTCTTCTACATATTTAAATTCTCATCGATTTCACTTTAATGCATCGTTGAAAAAGTTAAGGTTTGGAAATGATGGATATTTGAGGTGGAATTTTCATAATTATTATTGTCACGTGTAATTGATATGCATACACACGCATATTTGTGTGTATGTGTGTGTATTATGTCAGAATATGATTATACGATAAATATGTTGTGTTATTTGTAGTAGATGTAGAGGTACAATTTTATGTGAAATCTAATATGGAGTTTATAATACATGCAATAAGTAATTAAAAAACTCAATATCTTGTAATATTCATAGTAAAAGAACAATCTGTTATGGTTCGTAATGATAGAAATTTAAAATTTGTAAGCCATTCAAAATTTTGAAACGTCAGTAGCTCAATGTTCGATTTGAAAAAATCACAATAAAAACTTAAGAGAAAAGGGATCTACACCATAGTTTTCTGTTATCAATCCTAACTAGAAACAAAATCTTTCCCGTAATCATTTATTAAACAAGTCCTTGTTTGTTCATTTTCTTCTTCCACTTTTGCTATTATTCTCCTATCCGACCCATTTTGGCATGTCGTTAACTTTTCACAAAGTTGTCAAATAACCAACTTAGTTTCACCATTAAATAACCAAATTCATGTTGTTTGATTATATGCACTATGCATATGCAAAAAACAATCTCGAGAAAATTAAAATTGACATTTTTACTTAATTTTTCAAGCATTTTCAAAATAGTGTTTGCTCCACGGAGGTCTAGTGGGTGACAACGTTGAGAATATTTATTCGATGTAGTTCTAGCTGCATTCATTTGATGTATCTTCATGTAGAAACCACATTGATCCAGTGCATTTTTATCGATATTATTTGGATGCGTCCAAAGCACTTTGCTTTGATGAAGCTAAATCTACATTGATATGAATAGTTAAGACTTATTTCTAAGATATATTATTGTATCAACACATATCGATCACAAATTTACAAAATTTGTTATTTAATGGTGAAAAAATTCATATATAACATTTCTATAAAAAGTCATTGTATAATAAGATTGAAAGTAAATGAATTTATTGAGATTGGAAGATTAAGCATGTGACAATGGTAGAACATGGATATAACTTATTATGTATGATTAGAAGTTGACCCATGTTACAATAACATCGTTAAATTGGGAACAGAAAAAAAATTGTAAAAGAAAAGCAAAATAATTTCAATAAAAAACATAGAAATATATAACTTCAAAAGAATACAAAGTTCAAAATTTATTGCTCCAAAAAGCTAAAAATTCAAAATTTGTAGAATGTTAAAAAATTAAATATTTGCAATAAAAAAGACACTAGAAAGAAAAAACAAAATTTTAGAAATATGATTTTTATAAAACTATTCTTTTGTACAAAAACCAATTTTTTAGAGGTCTGAAAACAAAAACTTAGAAACATTAAAATATTAAAAGATTAAACAACTATATTTTTATTAAATTCAAAACATTACAACATTTAAATTTTGAAAGGTTTAAATTTTAGATCTTTCATATTAAGTATATTACGTTTTCTAGACTTCAAAACTTGACTCTTTTATAATCAAAATGATAAAATTCAAAATAATCCTAACATAAATTTTTCTAGAATATCGATTTTTTTAAAATATAAACATAATTCAAAACATTAAAAAAATCAAATTATTTAAATTCCAAACAACAAAATAAATCAATGTATTAAGAAGGTCAAAATTTTATAAATGTAGTACTTCTTTCTTTAAAATATTAAAAATTTATAAAAAAAACTGTTTAATTTGTTTGTATTTTTGGGAATGATAAAACTTTAATTATTTATAAATTTTTAACTAAAAGTTCAAATTCAAAATAAAAAGTAAAAGTTTTGTGTTTCAAAAAGTTAAGCTTACAAAAAAAATATTGAATTGTGAAAAAAAATGAAATTTTGAATGAATTTGTGATGCCCCACTTCTATACTCACACTAACAAGGACCATGCTGGGTAATGCCGTCAGTTATTACGAAGAATAAGGCTGTTAAGGAGCGACCATCTGTGTAATTGCTTTATGCGAGTTGCAATATGTCAAACATTATATCATGCATTTCATTCAAGAGGAAATCTGACACATCAATTACAAACTCAAAACTACTACACAATGGCTATGTGATCTTCGGAAACAAATATAAAATAAGCATAACACAAATCAGTCTCAGATATTGATATCACTAAGGTGGAAACAGATATTAATATAACACATAAATCAAATTAGTGGTCATACAAGATCCACTACACCATAAAAGAATAGGTACAAGTGCTAGACAAAAGAATATGTATACATCAAGGAGTCTCTATCTCGAATGTATAAAAGCAAAACCTACTAAGCTAAAGTAGTTAGCCAAAAGTCAAAAGACGATCCCAGATAAGAAGTCAAATAGAAGCACCTGAAACACCTCGGTCTAACCCGAGTATTACGTAAGAAGAAAAATAATAAACGGATCAGTCTAGCTATAAATATCATATAAAATGAGATAGGATAAGAGATATAACAGAAATATATGATAACAATGAAAATCATATAATATCTCAAATCTACTCAAAACACCAAAAAGAATGTTGTATTCTTTTGCTTATTCACCATACCTCAAATATTGATAAAGCTTATCAATACAAATCACAAAAATAGGTGAAACACAAAAATTTCAGAAATCAATAATTAGAAATCCAGAAAACATAAAGGGGGAAAGGTCTATCACAAACGAGAGCATGAAAGCTCACCAACACGTGTGTCACAAATGGGTCGCTATCCCAGTAACGACCCAGAATTTTGGTCGTTAGATTTGAACATTTAATTCATTTTAAATGTTGAATGCGAATTATAATTTGATTTTGAATAAGAAGATTTTGGTTAAATCAATATAATTAGTTAAAATATCCGGCATGGCAATTCAATTGGATTTGAATAATAATAATTAAATATTTGGAATTGGGATAATTTGTGAGTCTGGATGTAAATGGTTAAAGATGGTGTCAAAGATTTATTTTAAGTCTAGATGAATGTGAATTATAACCTTGGACTTTCGGATGGAATCAAAGGTCGATAAGCTGAATTTGGAATTTTTATATTAATTTAAAAATGGAATTTAATATAATAATGCAATAATCAGATTTTGATTTAAAACGAATTAGAATATTTATAATGTGACTATAAATTCTATATGATTTATAATGAAGATAGTAAAGTTTTAAAGTGAAATTTTAAGTGATTTCGACGATTTTGAAAATCGCTCGAATTTATCGACGAGTTAAAAGAGCCTTCCGGGGTACAGTTTCGGAATTCGACGAAACCAATTCCATTGGATCCGTAATAGTTAGTTATAATCGGATTTCAATTTTCGTAGCATTTGGAGTTACCGTTTGTCTGTACGGGTGAGAAACGCGTTGAAATTAAAATCGATAATTTAATATTTAAACTCGATTCAAAAAGCTATCTTCCACATATAATCAAATTATCCTCTAAAACACGTTTCATTGTATTCGGAATGCGGGTAAAACCTTATAAACGCCTGCCGGTACGTGAGATTTGGAGTTCGTTTGTAAAAGTTTGTTAAAATTGAGAATATCGATAAAATAATTTGATTACACGTATATATATACGTATAAGGTCGAAACCCTAGTATCATTTTCGAGCTGCCGTTCTACGTTATTTCAATGGCCGAAAATTCATGAATTTCTTTCTCAAATATCTCAAAATCCTTACACAATTAAGCCTCGATTTCTAAACGAAGATTGTAGAGGGCTTCGAGATCTATGCATCGGTGGATCGAGGGTATCATCGTCGATTGGAGGTGTTATGAGGTTGTGCTCGCCGGCCATTCGCGCTCGTTTTTCGAGCTGATGGAGCTACCGAGTTTGGCCAGGTGCCAGGCGATGGATGAGCTCGTGTAGACCGTTCGTATGGTGGTTAATGATCGTGGCCTAGGCGATCGAGGAGGCGACGATTCCAAACCCTAGTGGGTGGCTATGGGTTTTGTGAGATGTTGGAATGCGATCGTGTGATGAAGGAAGAAGATAGGGACGGCCGATGGTATAATAAAAAAAAGAGGAAATTTGTTTTAAACATTTATTCAAACTATAAAATTCATATCTTGTGCATATGTTATCAGATTTCGACAAAACAAGAAGCACCGGAATTGCAGCAATGAGCAGCCCGCTGTGGTGCCGATCCGGAGTCGTTTCGAGCAAGTGAAAATTTACATTAAATCGAACGTGCACGATTTAATGTAAAATTTGAACGCTCGGTGTTTCGAAAATTCAAGGTGAGTTTATCTCACTCACATCTGGAATGCTAGTTAGTTTAAATAGTTAATATTTAAATGATTGCTTGATTGGTTGAATGTAATAATGGTTATCAGATTTGATTGATATTTATTTCTTGTGCTAACATCTGTGGATGCAGGGAAACAGGTTGGAGGGATCCAACTGGATTCCTTACAATATAGAAATTATTTTCACAATTGATGATGTATTTTATTTACATATTGTGATTGATTGATTTGAAAATTAAATTATGTTGTGTTATGATTGGATAAATATAATCTGGGATTTTAAAGTATAATAAAATAAATTAGGATTTAAAAGGAAATGAAGAGGGATTTTTGAGCAATGAATTTAAAGAAATTAAATTCAAGAATTAGTTTGGAAATTGAAAATGTTTTTGAAATAGGGATTTAAAAGGAAATGCGAAATAGAAATTTATAAACTGGGTTTATAAGTGAAATGGAATATGTATCGGGGATAAATATTGAAGATATAGATTTCCTGAGGGAATTTCTATAAGAAGTGCGAATTGTTTTAAAAATAATAGCGAGATTATTTTTAAAGAATGGGAAGTGTATTTTTCCCTGGAAACTAAGCATGTTTCAAAGAAAAGTTTTCGAAGTATAGACTAGAAGGTTTTGAAAGGTGTTTTTAGAAAGTTATTATTATTTTTAATTATTTTTAAGTGAAAGCAAATATTTATTTAAGTAATTATGGTATTTAATTATTTAAAAGGGTAATTTAGTATTATGTTTTCTAAAGGGAATTTCATATAAATATTTGATATAATAACCTCATATAAAAAAAGAAATTTTGATTTAAGTTACATAAGAAACTTTTTATTGTTGAATATGCGCTTATATGATTTTTGTTTGATGATAATAAACATATATACATTCGTTTAAATGTATTTGTTAATGTACTATTTTATTTTTCATAGATTAAATAAATATTTGCTGAATAAAATTAAATACACAGAATTTGAATTCAAACAGAAATTTTATTCAAACAAATATTTATTACATTTTTGAATAGTACAAATTCAAGCTCTCACTATACATATACAATTTTGTTTACAATATATCATAAATTCAATTTACATAAATGCCTCACTACATATCACTCACACTCGTAGTTTATCTTCAACTTCATTCCAGTTATAATCCAACATCTGAGAAATCTGCAAAAATATTCACTAACGCAGTAAAATTGAAAAAGAAATATTTTTTGCAATATAAAATGAAATATGATTTTTGAAAATATGATTTGCCTCAGTTATTTGGGTTGTTCGTCATCATTCACATTTGAATTCATCATACACGAACAATGTGACATGCACAGTGTATCACTGAACATGCCACAAGGCCGTGCACATCGATATACACTTGATAACGCTACAGGGACAGGTGAGCACAGGTCAAACCCAAATGAAAAGACAGGTTCAACTCAGGTGCAATATATTCAAAATCTCATCAGCAGCACAAGGTCAAACCCGAGTTTTAAAACTGGGTTCAACTCAAGGTCAATGCACAGACTGAAGAGTCAAGAAGGCACCAAACAATCAAACTGATACATGCAACTTGACCACCAAGATTCAGTGCACAAGACAACAAGTTCAGCTACTCAATGCAACATGGACTACAACAAACAAATGAATGCAACCAGCATGAATCAAGTTCACTGTGGCAATGCACCAACCAGAGACTCGGTGCAACAGTTCAACAGGACCAAAAGACCAGTGACGCAAGCAATAACCAGATCCAGTTACAATAGAGAATCAAGTCAGTAAATAGTTCAGTGTGACAAAATGAATGCATAAATGACCACTCAAACCAAAGTATAGTGAAGCAACTCAACAGCAATGCATGCAACAGGACTAAGGCGACAATGTGCACAGGTCAGAGACAATACAGTATGTACAAGGATCAATGAAGAGAGGTGAACAACAAGTGCAACAAGCAGCAGTGTGCAAGTGCAGACCACAAAGACAGTAACATGCAGTTTTGCAGTGATACAAATGAAAAAAAAACACAAGTCAGTGGCAAGCTACAAACACCAATGATACAAGAGAGGTAACAGCATGGTACAATGCAAATACATGGAATAATGCTCAAGTATGGAAGCGACTCAAAAAACAGTGTGCAACTCGAGCTTCAGAAAGATCAGAGATAAAAAAAATGCCCAACTCAATATCACAATATAATGCAATCATCATGAAGCACTTGCAACAGAAAGTCAATGAAAAAGGAACTAATTTGAAACCACAAGAGACTGCAACAGCAAATACATCATGAAAGACCACCAAGTACAACAATGCACAAGTGACACCACTGAACCATCAAAGATATGCACAGGTAGTCCAGATAAACAAGCCAGAGTGCAACAGGTTATACTACAGGGATGAATACAACATGATGAAGCAGTGCAAATGAGCAAGTGCAACAGAGAATAGCAACATGCAAATAAAACAAACAAAATACACAAACAAGACCAGAACAATCATGCCAAAAGTATGGTTACAGCATCAAGGCGGTCAAGACTAAAATCAAACAAGGCCAGAGACGAAGCTCACAGGGATGAAAACAATGATGGCCGAAGTAATGCAGAGTTATGGATTGGTATACACGAAATCAAGTATGTATGAAAATGGAAATTGCCGAAAATAGGAAAGTCAAACAAATCAAAACGGGAAAGTTTTCTTTTCGTATGACTCAAGAAAAATTGAACGTTTCATAATCAAAGCCGTGCGCTTCAGGCAATCGAAAATTAGGAAGGTGTAAATGAATACGAACAAATTCAAGTGTCTCGGAATTCATATAAATACCAAACCCAACAAATTCATCATTGGCATCGAGTTCGAGTACGAAAAGCACAAACAAGGAATTTACATACCGAAGCAAACAGTGAACTCGATCAAATAGGAGCGGTCGACATCATCACAAAATGATCAACAGAGGAGCAGCTGCTAACAACCTCAAGTAAAGCAAGTCGCCGATCATCAGAGAAGCAAAGAGCAACAAATTCGATCGGCATCATCAAAGACCACCGAAGCCCTAATTCAGATCGAACAAAGAAAGCAACGGCCGCCATTCTTCACAAAGAAAAAAAAAGGGATCGAGTTAAATAATAAATTGGGTCGGCTTGTTTTTTTTAATAGGGCTTATTTTAATTTTTTTTAATTTTTTTTTAATTTAAATTCTCTTTTTAAGGTTGTCAAACCTTGGTAAATCACCACCTAGGTTGTAGGTAGTGTCAGATTGTCTAGTTAGAATTAGTTCAATGAGCAGGGTGTGCGAGTTTGCAAAACTCTATAGGCGGGAGCAGGGTTTGCGAGTTTGCAAAACTCTATAGGAGGAAGCAGGGGTTGCGAGTCTATTAGAGTGTTTGTAAGCGGGAGCAGGGTTTGCGAGTCTGTTAGAGTGTTTGTAAGTGGGAGACTGTTTAATTCTAATAGAAATCTGGGAATGCAGCAGTAGGCAGGGGTTGCCGAAGCTGGGTAAAATTTGTGTGTGACTTACTTTTCAGCATATTTATTTCTCTGCAGTTTGTTTTTGTTTAATTCGAGAAAATTTGCTATAACCCTATTCACCCCCCTCTAGGGTTAATCTAGATCCTACAAGTGGTATCAGAGCACGGTATTTTTCTTTAACTCTAGAGTCATGAATCCACCAAATAATGCTTTTTCTGAGGGGCAATCTATTGTTAGGCCACCCATGCTCAATGGGAATGATTATGCTTATTGGAAAGTTAGGATGGGTATTTATCTTAGTTCTGTTGATTATGATGTTTGGGACATTATTGAAACTGGCTCTAAATCTCCCACCATAATTGTTGGTGATACTGTGATTCCTAAACCTAAGGATAGGTGGGATGCTAACGATAAGAAATTAAAAACTACAAATGCTAAAGCCATGCATGCTCTTATCTGTGCTCTTGATAAGTCTGAATTTAATAGAATTTCTCATTGTAAAACTGCACAGGAATTTTGGCATACCTTGGAGGTGACACATGAAGGAACTTCTCAAGTCAAGGAGTCTCGTCTAGCCCTATTCAGCAATGAATACGAGAACTTTGTGATGGACAAAGGCGAGAGCATAAAGGACATGTTTGGACGCTTTTCAACTTTGGTGTACAACGCTAGAGCGCTTGGGAAGGCATTCACTGAGGTAGAGCTTGTGAGGAAGGTGCTGCAAGTCTTACCGATGAGCTTTGAGGCAAAAGTCACGGCAATACAAGAATCGAAAGATCTGAGTAAACTAAGCATGGAGGATTTGATCGGCAACTTGATGACATATGAGCTTGAGCTAAAAACAAAGGAGGAACGCAACAACTCCGAATCAAAGAAGAAGACGATTGCCTTAAAGAGCAAAGAAGAGAGCGATGAAGAAGAAGAAGATCCAATTGAAGAGCTTGCAATGGCTATCAATAATCTTAGAAAATGGTCAAGATTCAAGCCATGCAAGAAGAAAACAAATGGTAATAGGTCAAAAGATTCTGACAATTTCGATAATGAATCGACGTGCTTTAACTGCAACAAGCCTGGCCACTTCAAACAACAATGCCCACTTCTCAAAAACAAGAAAGGAAAGAAAAAGATGAAGAAGGTCTTTGCAGCAACTTGGGATGATGAAGAAGGAGAGGAAGTTTCGAATAATAGCTCAGAGGAGGCTAACTTGTGTCTTGTGGCAAAATCAGATTCAGAAGCAAGCTCAGAGGAATCTAGTGAGGTAGGTGACTATTCTTATAAAGAACTTGTTTTTATGTGTCTTGATCTTACTAAAGAAGTTGATTATCTTGAATCTAAAATTGAAAAACTGAAATCTGATAGGAGATAACTTGCTCGTGAAAATTTTAGGTTAGAAACTGAACTTGAAAATATTCAAAACCTAGAATGTAAAAAATGTAAAATTTTAGATTCAGAATTATGAAGACTTAAGAATAGCTCTGCGAATCTTGAAAAAGAAAACTTGAGTCTTAAGAAAATCATTGACACTAGGAAAAAGGATTTTATAAATAGATGCACCTCACTTGTAACTGAAAACACAACACTAAAAATCAAAGTCCAAAATCTTGAGAAATCTCTGAATAACTTTTCAAGAGGCGAAAAATCTTTCAACATGCTATTGGGAAATCAAATTTTTGCTAACAACAGAAAAGGACTAGGCTTTGGGAAAACACAAGTTGAGGATAATGCAAAAGGTAAAAGTGTCTTTGATAGATGTGAAATAATTGGACATCGTGTTGAAAATTGTAGTCATAGGAACAAGAACACAAAATTTATACAAGTTTGGGTTCCTAAGAATTCTACAAACAAATTTCATGTCTATTGGAACAAGAATGAAATGAAAAAACAAGTTTGGGTTCCAAAGGGTTTGTTTATTCACAATGCTTCAGCCACTAACAATCATGGACCTATAAAAACAAATAGGTCACAAAAATCTTTCATCGTGTTGGTATGGTGGCGGGCTAAGGAACAACAATAGTGTTCGCTGGATTTTGGCTGTTCCAGAAACACAACGGGCAACAAAGCAAAGTTCCTTAGCCTAGTACAAAGGTGACAGAATCACAATGGGCAACCACGAAAAATTATCGTAAAGGTAAAACAGGTGAAGGTATATTAAATGTGATAATCTGCACCGTATTCTGAATGAAATCAGCCAATATTGAGATGTTGTAAAGAGATGATTTTTTCTGGCTTGTTCGACATAGTTGGCCAATTATATTTATGCCAAAAACACTATTCTTTGAATTACTTCATACATTTGGATTAAACATAGTGTTTCGTTGGATGATAATATTGGCTAACTCTATATTCACGGTTTTCTGATTATTTACATGGCTTCAATCCAAATTCAAGAGAATGCCATTTAAAATGCTGTTTGAGTTTTTATACACACTTCATGGTCTGGTCTCTCAAATTTAATTAGTGATATTTTGGAGTGAAAGAGAAATTCAGATGCAGATCATACTGGTAATCTAGTTGACAGAAAACTTAGTAGTTGAACGTGATTTATGGTGAGACATTTAGTAACTACATCTTTTTTCAAAGAAAAAAAATCTGCATATGTTTCATTACAAATAATTTTCAAATAGCAGAATTTTTTTTCTCATATAACCCCTTCAAGAAAATCATTTTTTGACCATATTTTCAGATTAGTCATTTTTATTTGATTTTAAATGACAAATTTTGACTAATCCGACTCCCTACTAATTATCAATAAGATAAATAGTGATTGAAAAGGTGATAAGTGTTGATATTTAACATACATTACTCAAGACGGTATATTTGGAAAATTTCTTTAGGAATTCAAACAAGAGTTATAAAACTTTTTGTTGGGTAAAGATTCCATGACCATTTCTATATCTATCATATTTCTATCGACCATTGCTTATCAAATCTTAAATATAGTTTGTCGATATGTGGTACTATAATCAGGGATCATTTGTTTTTTCATTTCACATTTTTTTGTAAAAATAAATAAATATCCAAAGTATTCACTCTCATTTAAAAGTCCTCACGGTTATGCATGGGTGAATTACTTGGATTTTTGATTTTTGTGCTTCCATGCTCATTTAAAAGTCCTTACGGTTATGCATGTATGGAACACATATCAAAATTAATTGATTAAATAGACAAGTTGATTCTAATCCCATTTAAAAGTCCTCACGGTCATGCGTGGTTAGAAGATACTTGATTTCATTTTTTAAAATTAAATTGGAATACTACTAATCTCATTTAAAAGTCCTAATGGTTATGCATGATTAGTAGATATTCAAATTCCTGATATAAATGTACCACAAGTTGATACGATTGTATGATTTTATATTAGAACATCATTTCCATTCTCTCTAAAAGTGGAATATGGGCCTAACAAGGGTAGTTATGATTTTTGTTTAATTTTTATTGAAGTTTAATATTTATATTCAATTTGAGTTTAATGTTGGATTAATATCGACCACTCTATCTCTATTTTCTCTAACACTATCATTCTTTTGCTGATAACAAAAGGGGGCGAGAAAAGTTAAAATTTTGTCAAATAGAATCAAGCAAAGGTCAAATAATTTTCCATTTGCATCTAGGCTTATTTATATATTTCTATTTATATGCATATATGTAGGGGGAGAATCATGTAGAGAGGAAGCATTTAAATAGGGGGAGCCATTAGAGCATATCATTGATCAAATACATTTAACGCAGTCATAATCTTAAATATATGTTTGTTATCATCAAAAGGGGGAGATTATTGAATATGCGCTTATATGATTTTTGTTTGATGATAATAAACATATATACAATCGTTTAAATGTATTTGTTAATGTACTACTTTATTTTTCATAGATTAAATAAATATTTGTTGAATAAAATTAAATACACATAATTTGAATTCAAACGGAAATTTTATTCAAACAAATATTTATTACATTTTTGAATAGTACAAATTCAAGATCTCACTATACATATACAGTTTTGTTTACAATATATCACAAATTCAATTTACATAAATGCCTCACTACATATCACTCACACTCGTAGTTTATCTTCAACTTCATTCCAGTTATAATCCAGCATCTGAGAAATCTGCAAAAATATTCACTAACGCAGTAAAATTGAAAAAGAAATATTTTTTGCAATATAAAATGAAATATGATTTTTGAAAATATGATTTGCCTCAGTTATTTGGGTTGTTCGTCATCATTCACATTTGAATTCATCATAGACGAACAATGTGACATGCACAGTGTATCAGTGTACATGCCACAAGGCCGTGCACATCGATATACACTTGATAACGCTACAGGGACAGGTGAGCACAGGTCAAACCCAAATGAAAAGACAGGTTCAACTCAGGTGCAATATATTCAAAATCTCATCAGCAGCACAAGGTCAAACCCGAGTTTTAAAACTGGGTTCAACTCAAGGTCAATGCACAGACTGAAGAGTCAAGAAGGCACCAAACAATCAAACTGATACATGCAAATTGACCACCAAGATTCAGTGCACAAGACAACAAGTTCAGCTACTCAATGCAACATGGACTGCAACAAATAAATGAATGCAACAAGCATGAATCAAGTTCAGTGTGGCAATGCACCAACCAGAGACTCAATGCAACAGTTCAACAGGACCAAAAGACCAGTGATGCAAGCAATAACCAGATCCAGTTACAACAGAGACTCAAGTCAGTAAATAGTTCAGTGTGACAAAATGAATGCATAAATGACCACTCAAACCAAAGTATAGTGAAGCAACTCAACATCAATGCATGCAACAGGACTAAGGCGACAATGTGCACAGGTCAGAGACAATACAGTATGTACAAGGATCAATGAAGAGAGGTGAACAATAAGTGCAACAAGCAGCAGTGTGCAAGTGCAGACCACAAAGACAGTAACATGCAGTTTTGCAGTGATACAAATGAAAAAAAACACAAGTCAGTAGCAAGCTACAAACACCAATGATACAAGAGAGGTAACAGCATGGTACAATGCAAATACATGGAATAATGCTCAAGTATGGAAGCGACTCAAAAAACAGTGTGCAACTCGAGCTTCAGAAAGATCAGAGATAAAAAAAATGCCCAACTCACACAATATAATGCAATCATCATGAAGCACTTGCAACAGAAAGTCAATGAAAAAGGAACTAATTTGAAACCACAAGAGACTGCAACAGCAAATATATCATGAAAGACCACCAAGTACAACAATGCACAAGTGACACCACTGAACCATCAAAGATATGCACAGGTAGTCCAGATAAACAAGCCAGAGTGCAACAGGTTATACTACAGGGATGAATACAACATGATGAAGCAGTGCAAATGAGCAAGTGCAACAAAGAATAGCAACATGCAAATAAAACCAACAAAATACACAAACAAGACCAGAACAATCATGCCAAAAGTATGGTTACAGCATCAAGGCGGTCAAGACTAAAATCAAACAAGGCCAGAGACGAAGCTCACAGGGATGAAAACAGTGATGGCCGAAGTAACGCAGAGTCATGGATTGGTATACACGAAATCAAGTATGTATGAAAATGGAAATTGCCGAAAAAAGGGAAGTCAAACAAATCAAAACAGGAAAGTTTTCTTTTCGTATGACTCAAGAAAAATTGTACGTTTCATAATCAAAGCCGTGCGCTTCAGGCAATCGAAAATTAGGAAGGTGTAAATGAATACGAACAAATTCAAGTGTCTCGGAATTCATATAAATACCAAACCCAACAAATTCATCATTGGCATCGAGTTCGAGTACGAAAAGCACAAACAAGGAATTTACACACCGAAGCAAACAGTGAACTCGATCAAATAGGAGCGACCGACATCATCACAAAACGATCAACAGAGGAGCAGCTGCGAACAACCTCAAGTAAAGCAAGCTGCCGATCATCAGAGAAGCAAAGAGCAACAAATTCGATCGGCATCATCAAAGGCCACCGAAGCCCTAATTCAGATCGAACAAAGAAAGCAACGGCCGCCATTCTTCACAAAGAAAAAAAAGGGATCGGGTTAAATAATAAATTGGGCCGGCTTGTTTTTTTAATAGGGCTTTAGTTGTTATTAGGGTTTTAGTTTTAATTTGTTTTTAAATTTGTTTTAAATTTAAATTCTCTTTTTAAGGTTGTCAAACCTTGGTAAATCACCACCTAGGTTGTAGGTAGTGTCAGATTGTCTAGTTAGAATTAGTTCAGTGAGCAGGGTGTGCGAGTTTGCAAAACTCTATAGGCGGGAGCATGATTTGCGAGTTTGCAAAACTCTATAGGCGGGAGCAGGGGTTGCGAGTCTATTAGAGTGTTTGTAAGCGGGAGCAGGGTTCGTGAGTCTGTTAGAGTGTTTGTAAGAGGGAGACTGTTTAATTCTAATAGAAATCTGGGAATGCAGTAGTAGGCAGGGGTTGCCGAAACTGGGTAAAATTTGTGTGTGATTTACTTTTCAGCATATTTATTTCTCTGCAGTTTGTTTTTGTTTAATTCGAGAAAATTTGCTATAACCCTATTCACCCCCCTAGGGTTAATCAAGATCCTACAACTTTTATAGACTTTCAAAAGTACAATTTGAATAAATAATTTAGTAATCATATTTTAAGTATATTTTGGAAGTGATTTCCAGGAAATGGGAAATGTGTTTAAAAATAAAAAGGGTTCATTTTTAAAGTGTTAGGAGAAATCTACGGGATTTGAATGTAAATTTGAATTGAGATAAATGCAGCGGGATTTATAAAAAGAATTCTTTGATTTATTCTAAAATGGAAATGTATTTCCCTGAAAAGCCAAGTACGTTTTTAAAGCAGACTTTTGAGTAAAAGTTAAAAGTTTTGAATTTGTTTTAAAAGAATGGTTTCAAAAAATTATTATTTAGGTTGTAAAAATTTTAAAAGTGAATATTTATCAAATTAGTTATAGTAGTGATTATTTTAAAGGATTAATTAGTATTACGTTTTGAAAGAATATTTTTAATATTTATATTTTATAAAATGGATTTATTTTAAAGATAGTTTGGTTAAATTTATTCGAAACTAGTATAGAATTTTGTAACTACTCCTTTTAAATTTAGTGTAACTTAACCTTTATTATTAAATTAGTTTATATCTTATAAAATAGTTTTGCTATAAATATTTGTAAAATATATTTTTGAATGAAATGTTTAAGTGGTCTAATTTAAATATTTAAGGTATATTTTAGAATAAAGTGGCTTAATCATTTTGAAATCTAAGGTAATTGTACTTGGTGTTTTCAGTGGAAATGAATATATGGGAATTTATTCCATGAGAAGAGTGTGGATTTGAAAACTGTTTCCAAAAAAATTTGAAGTGGAAATATATCTTGCGAAGATATTTTGAGATTAACAAATAATTTGGGTAATTATTTATTTGTTTGATGGATGTTGTGGATACTAATTGATAGTTAAATAACCGACCATCAATATTGGACAATGCGCCGATCATTTCAAAGAGACTGGGATCGGGATTAATTTCTCGAAAATCACTTCGATCCAGTTTGTACGTTTTTGTGGGAAAATCGAGTTCGGAATCGAAAATGGAGCAATGAAGTGCAAGGGCTAGTCACTACTAATCCTGAGGTGATTCCAAAATGGATGTAGTAGGAGTAGTGCCTTCGGTTCCATTCGAACCCGGGACAGACTTGTATGGATGAATGCTTTCGGAACATCGTCAGGTGGACGGTGGGCATTCTAAGTGAAATGTTCTAAAAGGTAACGCTTAGCCTCAAGCCTCATCAACCGAGAATGACTAAAAATCAGGGGTTATGCAGTAAGGCTAAGTGGGTAGCACCCATTAGGGTAAGATCATCCCTGTCTAGATGTCCTTTTTATTTCGGCTGTGTGGCGGTTGCTGATCCCAACCGTAGGGTGATCTTACTCGGGATTATCCAATAAGGGGTAGTCCCGGTTTTGTGTTGCAGGGGATTTAGGGTGGATCCTCGGTACACTGATCTAGACCATGTACTATGATAGGTGGTACCCCTGTGTCTAGTCATTAGTTGGAAATCCATTCTCCTTATGTGCCTTTACTGTTTTGTTTGTATACCTATTAGCTGGAATTTAATAAATGTAACAATTTCGTCTTTTTGAATAAGTATTTGTATATAGACCCTATTATAATATCAGAGGATTTTGATAAAAATGTTTTGGCTATCGTAAGGTAAAAACCCGACATGTTTATTTGTGGCATGGTCTTACGAGATGCTGTTGATTTCAAAAGATTTTGAAACTTTAATAATCAATTTGGGAGTATTTTTATCATGCTGGTATTCCAGACTGACTCGGGTGTTATTTCATTATAATACTCGGGTCAGACAGAGTATTATAGATTACAGGAAAGGATGCTGTGGTGCTCCGGAAAAGAGCTGGAGTCCGAGACGTATTACCGTATTTGTTTATATCTGCTGCTGTGATTGTTTGAAATTGTCAGGCTGGTTATTGTTGTTTGTTTGTGATACTATGATGATGTAATATATAAAACAAATATAGTTTTCATTCTGTGCAAAGATCTGTTATTAACTATTATATTTTGTTCCGCTGCGATTGTGAGATTCTATTATTGTTTAGTTCCTTCTTCCTTTTATCTTCTTTCTTTCCCTCAACTATCTGTCTTCCCTGGCACTTGATCGTCGACATATTATACGGTGGCATATTTGTGTCGATTTTTGAGGGTTGAGAAGGGCGGGTCGTGATAGTTGGTATTAGAGCTTAGGTTAGCGATAACCTAGGCTTTGGTGGGGAAAATTACTCAAATAGTACTCTACAATGAGGTTAGTGTATTAATAGCTATGAGCGCGTACTTGTTAGTGAATATTAAAATTGTTTTTATACTGTGTTGACTTATCGATTGAGTGTTTATGAATTCTGGTCGGTACGGAAAGTACAACCATATCATAGGGGTTTCTAAACTCTTAAACAAGATAAACCGACATAGTACTGTTTTTGAAGTGGGTAAATGAAATAATTTTACCCAGGATTATATTTTGATATGAAAGAAATGATTTCTAAATTATTATATATATTTGGATGTTTGGTTGTGGATATCTTAATTAAATAAGAATCTAAAATTTAAAATGGTTTATAACCAAATAAAGTTCTATAAGTATGATTTATCCAAAAGAAGAATAACTAAAATCTGATTTAGACCAGAATTTAAATCTCGGAAATTTTGAAAGCGTTTAAAGTGTATTTAAACAAAGGTTTGGCAATCTTGGAAATGGTGGACATGTTTTCCAAAAATTTGAAGGAAATAATGGAGTATTATTTTGGGAAATATTTTTGAATGGAAATTGTTTGAAAGGAATTTATGGAAGTAAGGAAGCACTGAACTCACTTCAGTCACTGGAAAATAATCCTAATGATGATGGCCACATCATCAGAATTCATTTTCGAGTTTCTAAAGTGATGGATTGCCACCGTAGTGATTGGTTATGATATTTGTTTGGACTTGTTAGGTATACAAGTGGTTATAGAAATTTCAAAAAGGAAATTTATTTTGGTAAAACCAAGTGTTTTGGAATTCGGAGATTTGATTTGATATACCAAGAGGGTATGTGTTATTTGTGATTTCAAAATGGTTTTGAAATAAAACCGGGTAATTGAATTCTGCGAACTCTATTTAAATAATGTGGAAAGTTAAGATAAATTAACTATCGAACATATAAAGTGAAGTTGATATGAATAAGAAGAAAATGGAAATTTTAATCCTGGAATTAAAATTTAACTTGAGTAAATGGAAGTGAATAAAATATATTTGCATTTAACTCAGGATAAGTTAAATATAAAATAAAATTGAAATTGAAATTGAATTAAATTGAATATAAAATTGTAATGTACAATGATTAAAATTGTGTAATGAAAATTTATACCCTTAAGCTGGTAAATGTTACATACACAATCCTAAATTAGGATTATAAGATGTAAATGGACACAAATGAGCAATATAAGATTTTAAATGCATAAGTTGGTGAACTTATGGATAGGAAATCAAATTGTAAACCAAAATAAAATGATTGGCATTTTATGGGAAATTCAAAACTTGATCCTAAATGACATATAAATTGGAATAAGGTGAAGAAAAATAAAATATGAATGGACTTAGGCTAGTAAATAAGTTTGAACTTATATACAGAGAAATAGAATTTAGTTGAATTTGAATTGTATTAAAATCAAAACTCAGTTGTGTTATAAATAATCTTGAATAGAATTAAATTCTTATTTAAAATAGTAAAGGAAATGGTATGAATTTAAATTGGTTAAATAAAATTTGGTTGAACTTGAATTAGAATCGGAAAAGAATTGAATTGAAAGAAAATTTAATTAAGTTGAAGCGATATTGTATGAATAAAATTTTAACTCAACTAAATTCAAAAGAATTGTTTGAAGATGAATTTAGCGTAAGCTAAATTAAATAAAAGAGTGATGGGATGGATAAAATTTTGGTAAAACTTGTAAAGTTTTGAAAGGAAAAATAAAACCCAGTTCTGGTTTAGAATAATTGGAATGGCTATGTTATTAATAAATTCAGAAATGAATTGAGAAGGTGGATAAATTTAAAATGGATTGAGTAAGTAAACAAATTGAATTAAAATTTGTAATGGATTGGAATTTGATGGAATAAGAATCAAACTAAAATGGAAATAAGATTAAGGTGAGAAGAAATGGAGTTATTTTGTTATTGAAATAACTTAAGCAAATTGGAAAATGATTGTGGTCGAGCTTTATAAGGGGTCTTGAATGAAGTTTGTTTAGATAATAAAATTTTAATGCAAATGAAAGAATTTTAATTCCTTATCGTGATGAAATAAGAATGTATGAGTTGTAAATAATCCAGAATGGAATGATATGAATATAAACTTAAGTTGGATGATGAACATGAAGTGAGAACAGGGATTTGATTTAATAATTGTGATGAAGTAAAAATTATTTGGGTTATGAATAATTCCAAATGAAATAAAATTGATATAGATTGAGATGGAATTTATTTTAAATGGTTATAAGCTTAAGTGATGATTACTTGCATGGATAGCTTTAAAATTTGCATGGAAATTGGTTGTTTGCTGTAAACGGAATTGAATTGATTTAAAGAAGGAAATTAAGCTAGTTTTTGAATCAATTGGATTAAGTGAAATCTAATTAAGTTGTTTTGTATATAGATGCAAGTGAATCATAAAAGAAATGCAAATATATCAAATTTAAAATAAAAATTTGATTGTGAATCAATTTGGAATTGAATTGAAGTAAATTGATGTAAGTAAAGCATAGGTTAATCATATTGAAGAGAAAATGAATTGGTTGTAGTAAATATGAATTGTAAAAAGTAAACTTGAATGTAAATCATTCGAGTGGAATAAAATGAAATTTAGATTGTTAGGAAAATCAAATAGTGTTGAAAACTTGTGATTGCTATAAAGATGGCACTTGTAGGATTATGAAATTTGTTGTTGGGCTATGTAATTGTTGTGTTTAGCTAAGATAAATGTACGGAAGGTTGTTAAAAATCTCATATTATTGAAAACTTATGTACTTGTTTGAGTAAGTACAGGTACGAGAGGCAATCGATAGAGCTGGAGTGCGTAAATGCAATATAAATTAGCTGCTTGTTTTTAAAAATGCTAATCTAAGGTACGCCTACGAATAAAATTTGAAAATGATATATATATATATATATATATATATATATTATGATATATTTTGTTTTCCGACCGTATGGGTCGATGTATACATATTTGTGTCTATTGTGATATTGTGAAATGCTCTCTGTACAAAGGAGACGCTGTCAAAAAAATTCTAAAATTTTGGGAGATAGAAAAATTTTGATGGATTTTGAATTTTTGCCTTAACAAGAAAAGGTTGATTTTTGAAATGATGTTGAAACATAAGATTTTGAGTTAAAAATAAAGCAAATGGTTTTGGAATTAAGCTAAAAGTTTTGGTGAGGTAAATGTAAGTTTTTAACTAAGTTTGGGTAAGTAAATGAGTTTAGTAGCATTCTCCTACCTTAGCAAATTTCGGGGACAAAATTTTTGTAAGGAGGAGGAATGTAACGGCCTAGAATTTTGGTCGTTAGATTTGAACATTTAATTCATTTTAAATGTTGAATGTGAATTATAATTTGATTTTGAATAAGAAGATTTTGGTTAAATCAATATAATTAGTTAAAATATCGAGTATGGCAGTTCAATTGGATTTGAATAATAATAATTAAATATTTGGAACTGGGATAATTTGTGAATCTGGAAGTAAATGGTTACAAAAACGGTTTCAAAGATTTATTTTAAGTCTAGATGGATTTGAATTATAACCTTGGACTTTTAGATGGAATCAAAGGCCGATAGGCTGAATTTGGAATTTTTATATTAATTTAAAAATGGAATTTAATATAATAATGTAAATAATCAGATTTTGATACAAAACGAATTAGAATGATTTCTAATGTGACTATAAATTCTATATGATTTATTATGAACATGTAAAGTTTTAAAAGTGCAATTTTAAGTGATTTTGAAAATCGCTCGAATTTATCAACGAGTTAAAATAGCCTTCTGGGGCACAATTTTGGAATTCGACGAAACCAGTTCCATTGGATCCGTAATAGTTAGTTATTATCGGATTTCAATTTTCGTAGCGTTTGGAGTTACCGTTTGTTCGTACGAGTGAGAAATGCGTTGAAATTAAAATCGATAATTTAATATTTAAACTCGATTCAAAAAGCCATCTTCCACATATAATCAAAGTAGCCTCTGAAACATGTTCCATTGTGTTCGGAATGCAGGTAAAACCTTATAAATGCCTGGCCGTACGTGAGATTTGGAGTTCGTTTGTAAAAGTGTGTTAAAATTGAGAATATTTAGTAAAATAAGTTGATTACACGTATATATATGTATAAGGCCGAAACCTAAGTATCATTTTCGAGCCGCCATTCTATGTTATTTCAATGGTCGAAAATTCATGAATTTCTTTCTCAAATATCTCGAAATCCATACATAATTAAGCCTCGATTTCTAAACGAAGATTGTAAAGGGCTTCGAGATCTACGCATCCTACGGTGGATCGGGGGTATCATCGTCGATTGGAGGCGTCATGAGGTTGCGTTCGCGCTCATTTTTTGAGCTGATGGAGCAACCGAGTTTGGCCAGGCGCCAGGCGATGGATGAGCTCGTGAAGGCCGTTCGTATGGTGGTTACTGATCGTGGCCTAGGCGATCGAGGAGGCGACAGTTCCAAACCCTAGTGGGCGGCTTTGGGTTTTGTGAGATGCTGGAACGCGATCGTGTGATGAAGGAAGAAGTATAGGGACGACCGATGGTATAAAAAAAAGAGGAAATTTGTTTTAAACATTTATTCAAACTATAAAATTCATATCTTATGCATATGTTATCAGATTTCGACGAAACAAGAAGCGCCGGAATCGCAGCCACGAGCAGCCCGCTGTGGTGCAGATCTGGAGTCGTTCTAAGCAAGTGAAAATTTGCATTAAATCGAACGTGCTCAATTTAATGTAAAATTTGAACGCTCGGTGTTTCAAAAATTCAAGGTGAGTTTATCTCACTCACATCTGGAATGCTAGTTAGTTTAAATAGCTAATATTTAAATGATTGCTTGATTGGTTGAATGTGATAATGGTTATCACATTTGATCGATATTTATTTGTTGTGCTAACATCTGTGGATGCTGGGAAACAGGTTGGAGGGATCCAACTGGATTCCTCACAATATAGAAATTATTTTCACAATTGATGATGTATTTTATTTACATATTGTGATAGACTAATTTGAAAATTAAATTGTGCTGTGTTATGATTGGATGAATAAAATCTGGGATTTTAAAGTATAAATAAAATAAATCGTGATTTAAAAATAAACGAAGAGGGATTTTGGAGCAATGAATTTAAGGAAATTAAATTCAAGAATTAGTTTGGAAATTGGAAGTGTTTTTGAAATAGGGGTTTAAAAGGAAATGAGAAATAGAAATTTATAAACTGGGTTTATAAGTGAAATGGAATATGTATCGGGGATAAATATTGAAGATATAGATTTCCAGTGGGAATTTCTATAAGAAGTGCGAATTGTTTTTAAAATAATAGCGAGATTATTTTTAAAGGATGGGAAGTGTATTTTCCCTGGAAACTAAGCATGTTTTAAAGAAAAGTTTTCGAAGTATAGACTAGAAGGTTTTGAAAGGTGTTTTTAGAATTTTAGAAAGTTATTATTATTTTTAATTATTTTTAAGTGAAAGTAAATATTTATTTAAGTAATTATGGTATTTAATTATTTAAAAGGGTAATTTAGTATTATGTTTTCTAAAGGGAATTTAATATAAATATTTGATATAATAACCTTATATAAAAAAAGAAATTTTTGATTTAAGTTACTTAAGAAACTTGTATAGACTTTCAAAAGTACAATTTGAATAAAGAATTTAGTAATCATATTTTAAGTATATTTTGGAAGTGATTTCTAGAAAATGGGAAATGTGTTCAAAAATAAAAAGGGTTTATTTTTAAAGTGTTGGGAGAAATCTATGGGATTTAAACGTAAATTTGAATTGAGATAAATCCAGCGGGGTTTACAAAAAGAATTCTTTGATTTATTCTAAAATGGAAGTGTATTTCCCTTAAAAGGCAAGTACGTTTTTAAAGCAGATTTTTTAGTAAAAGTTAGAATTTTTGAAGTTGTTTTAAAAGAATGGTTTCAAGAAATTATTATTTAGGTTGTGAAAATTTTAAAAGTGAATATTTATCGAATTAGTTATGTAGTATTTATTTTAAAGGGTTAATTAGTATTATATTTTGAAAGAATATTTTTAATATTTATATTTTATAAAATTGATTTATTTTAAAGATAGTTTGGTTAAAGTTATTCGAAACTAGTATGAATTTTGTAACTCCTCTTTTTAAATTTAGTGTAACTTAACCTTTATTATAAAATTAGTTTATATCTTATAAAATAATTTTGCTTTAAATATTTATAAAATATATTTTTGAATAAAATGTTTAAGTAGTCTAATTTAAATATTTAAGGTATATTTTAGAATAAAGTGATTTAATCGTTTTGAAATCTAAGGTAATTGTACTTGGTGTTTTCAGTGGAAATAAATATATGGGAATTTATTCCATGAGAAGAGTGTGGATTTGAAAACTGTTTCCAAAAAGATTTGAAGTGGAAATATATCTTGCGAAGATATTTTGAGATTAATAAGTAAATTGGGTAATTATTTATTTGTTTGATGGATGTTGTGGATGTTAATTGATAGTTAAATAACCGACGATCAATATTGGACATTGCGCTGATCGTTTCAAAGAGACCGGGATCGGGATTAATTTCTCGAAAACCGCTTCGATCTGGTTTGTACGTTTTCGTGGGAAAAACGAGTTCGGAGTCGAAGATGGAGCAATGAAGTGCAAGGGCTAGTCGCTACTAATCCTGAGGTGATTCCAAAATGGATGTAGTATGAGTAGTGCCTTCGGTTCCGTTCAAACCCAGGACAGACTTATATGGATGAATGCTTTCGGAACATCGTCAGGTGGATGGTGGGCATTCTAAGTGAAACATTCTAAAAGGTAACGCTTAGCCTCAAGCCTCATCAACCGAGAATGACAGAAAATCAGGGGTAATGCAGCAAGGCTAAGTGGGTAGCACCCATTAGGGTAAGTCATCCCTGTCTAGATGTCCCTTTTTATTTCGGTTGTGTGGCGGTTGCTGATCCCAACCGCGGGGTGATCTTACTCGAGATTTTCCAGTAAGGGGTAGTCCCGGTCTTGTGTTGCAGGGTATTTAGGGTGGATCCTCAGTATGTTGATCTGGACCAGGTACTGTGATAGGTGGTACCACAGTGCCTAGTCATTAGTTGGAAATCCATTCTTCCTACGTGCCTTTACGGTTTTGTTTGTATACCTATTAGCTGGAATTTAATAAATGTAACAATTTCGGCTATTTATATAAGTATTTTTATATAGACCCTATTATAATATCAGATGATTTTGATAAAAATGTTTTGGCTATCGTAAGGTAAAAACCCGACATGTTTACTTGTGGCGTGGTCTTACGAGATGCTTTTGATTTCAAATGATTTTGAAACTTTAATAATCAATTTGGGTGTATTTATATCACGTTGGTATTCCACACTGACTCGGATGTTATTTCATTATAATGCTCGGGTCAGACCGAGTGTTATAGATTACAGGAAAGGATGTTGTGGAGCTCAGGAAAGGAGCTGGAGTCCGAAACGTATTACCGTATTTGTTTATATCCGCTGCTGTGATTGATTGATCGGGCTGGTAATTGTTGTTTGTTTGTGATACTCTGATGATGTAATATATAAAACTGATATAGTTTTCATTTTGTGTAAAGATCTGTTATTATATTTTGTTTCGCTACGAATGTGAGATTCTGTTATTGTTTAGTTCCTACTTCCTTTTATCTTCTTTCTTTCCCTCAACTATCTGTCTTTCCCGACACTCGATCGTTGACATATTATACGGTGGCGTATTTGTGTCGATTTTCGAGGGTCGAGAAGGGCAGGTCGTGAAAATCCCATAAAATGAGCCAGAGCTCCTCCAAACAGGGTATTGTCCCCTATTGCAGACTATGAGCTGAAGCTCCTCCAAACAGGGTATAGTCCCCCTTTCCGGACTATGAGACGAAACTCCTCCAAACAGGATATAGTCCCCCTTTGCGAACTATGAGCTGAAACTCCTCCAAACAGGGTTTAGTCCCCTTTGCGGACTATGAGAGGAAACTCCTCTAAAGACGGTATAGTCCCCCTTTGCAGACAATGAGCTGAAAATCCTCCAAACAGGGTAAGTCCCCCTTTGCGGACTATGAGACGAAACTCCTCCAAACAAGGTATAATCCCCTTTTGCGGACCATGAGACATCACACATCGCTAGTCTAAATGTAACGACCAGCTATTTTCCACAATTCAAATCGACAATAATTCGAACATGTCGGACTTGAATAGTACAAAATAACAGATTGTAATAAAAATTTGGAGCAATTAAAATCAAATCACAGAATCACAAACACAGAACATCAGAATATCTCGCAACGGAAAATAAAATACCATAGTATTCATGAAGCTACTATCACAAAGTCTCAAAACCAAATACATAATATCAGTCTGAAAACAGATATAACATAAAATCCCAAATACAAAGAAGTCCTCTAATACAAAGCTGACAACAAAACAGCAGAACTGAAATATAGAACTAGATAACCTGATAAATCTCCAGCGATTCCAGACCTCTAGAGAGTGGAAATCCAAATATGTGAATAACTCAGGCTGACCCGAACATAAATAAAACACAAACACTCGAGTCAGGATATACGTACTTATCCAATGTAAACCAACTCAAGTGAACCGTAGTAAAGGTACAAGTAATTTAAAAGATGCTTGGGACTGCCCATCCTCTAAGGATGCGTTAAACTATTTACTATATAGTAATATTGCGCTATTATAATAGTGTCTATCAGTAAAATAAACATACTTTTAAATAGCGTTAAGGAATGACCCAATATTCCCCTTAACACAGATAATGCCAGTAGTCTATACAGTACCTGCATATCTCCTGATCGAGAGACTATGAGAAGATACTGCATAGGTACGACACAAATAGAAACTCGTAGTAAAGGATATGGTAGGTGACACGGCACACAAGGCAATGCCAGGATAGATATACCAATTATGATACCCGGGCTGGTGGTAACGCAGCAGACACATACGCCCACCTCGGAACACATTCCCAAATCCGAGGGTGGCCATCAAACAATCTCAAGTAAAAGAATGGTATCGAAGAAATGCGTCCGACCAGAGGAGCTACCCCTTTTGGCCCGAGACTGCTCCTGTTTCTGCCAACTTATGCCAACTCACGGAAGTCGGGTTCATGTAATATACCTCAAGAATGTCGCCACCATCCTACTTCATTCTGAAATATCCACCGCATGTCAAAGTGGTTTTCGGTATCGACGGAGAGTATGTCCATATCCGATTCCGGTCTCTTTGCCAACCAATCGTTATTATAACCCGTGGTTATAACTGTAAAAATAATACTTTATACTTCAAAATAAAATATCATTTCAAAACCCAATCTTTATCAAAATAAAGATTAAATCATTTCCAAACCATTTCAATATTTCAAAATATCATATCCTTTCAAAACTTCCCTTTTAAATCATTATTTGAATTCAAATACAAATATCAAACTTAATATCCTTTTAAGTTTCAAAGATAACGTTCATTTATTTTCAATTTAAATCACCTTTAAATAGTTTATATTCCAATTTAATTAATTCATTTAAACCATTTAAAATTGAAGTTATTATCCTTTCAAGTCAAGTATTCAAATTTCAAAGTTTCAAGTAATTCTGAGCTCATTTACTAAGTCAGTACCCATAAACATTTAAAATTTCAGCCTTTCGCAGCATTCAGAAAAAACTGTTATAAGTTACACTTGTAAACATTTTAATTCAGCAAAGACAGCACTTAAAAACTGCTGTTATAACTCAGTTTTAATTAAATTTTAGTTCAAAACAGCAAAGACAGCATTTCCAAAAATGCTGTAATAGCTCAGGTTTCAAAACAAGGGTTTTTATTCATTTCTGCAAAGACAGCAGCCCACTACAACATTTACAGAAATGCTATAATAGACCTGAGTTACGTTTTTAGCCTATTTGTTCAACTATAGCATTGCATAAATGCTACAATAGCTCTTTTAGTTCATTTCCAGAAACCATAGCACTTCTGAATGCTATTGAAAGTGATTTCCAGATTTTAGTGTATTTCCAGCAATTAATAAACTTCATTTTAAACATTGTAAAAAAAATCATATTTTAACATTAAAAATGTTCATTAACATATCATTTAACATATTATTTTTATAAAATAAATTTCTTATAATTAAATCCAGTTTCAACAAATTACTTAGTAAATTCAAGTGTAAAAGTTTCCAATTCTTCACATTTTTTAATAAACAACTTAATATTTAAATTTTCTCCATTTTTTCAAATAAAATTTAACTTCCATTTTTATTTATACAACTAAATTTTTATTTAACAAAATTTCAATTTTCCACTTAAATTATATTTTCAAAAATTCGATGTAACTATTCATTTTTCCAACATTTTTAACTTATAGAAAAATCCACATTTCTATATTTAATATTAGAAATCTAATTTAAATCAAATTTTCATATATATATATATATATACACTTTTAAAATTACTTAAAAATTCCATAAAATTTTATAAAATAACCACGGGCCTGTATATAGTTTTCTAACCTAGGTCAGGTGATACGGATATATATATCATTTCAATCCGCAGTTTACAAATAAAAATCTGGGTTCTATCATTTCAAACCCGCGGTCCCAAGTCAAAATAAATAATTAAAAAACGTTCAGGCCTATCATTTCAGCCCATAACGATTTTTCCCTATTCTAAAGTCCGTTCAGGTATGTATCATTTCAACCCATAGTGATTTCTAATATAACAGGGAACTTGCAGTGTGATAAACCGATATAAATGAACAGTTTAACATTATACAACAGTAACAGGTGATATGGCATGTAATTTAACAGGTTTAACATCATATATAAATAATCACAGGCAATTATAGCATCATTTATAATTCTACACATTCAAATGTTGTTGCTTCACAATTGCATAAGTATATAGTGCCGTGTGAGATTTACTCACCTCTAAATGCTGGAGATTGCAATACAACTGACACAACGGAATCAAGAGAAAAAAGACAAGACTACGGACTCGAGTGGAGAGTGAGATCCAATGCTACAAATCTTGTGTTACAACCCAAAAAAAAAAATCAAAACAAACCATAAATTCAATATACTTTGAAATGATGTAACTTTTAAATGAAAAGAGATTTGAATGTCAAATCTTTTGCCTTGCTTTCTCTATTCTTTTGCACGGCCTATGGATGAAATATGGTCAGGTTTGGACATGATATGGCTTGGGTTTAGGCTATCATGGATCGAGTTTAAGGCATGAACATGGAGAGGAGTTTATAACATGAGAAGGTGAAGGGGTTATGCAATATAGTGGTTATATTCACCCAAATGGGCTCAGGCCATAGGGGATGTGGGCTCGACCAGAGGAGCATGGGTCAGGTCCATGGGAGGAAAGGTGTGTGGTGGTCTGGTCATAGGTGGTGGAGGCGGCCTAGGTGGTGGTTAGGGTGGTGGTTGAAGTAGATGAGGCCAAAGTGGTCAAACTAGCATGGTTTTGGGCTTTAGGTTGCATTTTTGAGGGGTTTGGTCACCATGGTGGGCTCGGCCTTAGTCAAGACTAGAGGAGTGGATGGTGATGATGGCAGGAAAGAGGTGTAGGAGGTGGTGGCCGTGGCTATGGAGGAGAGGCCGATCAAACATTTATGAGAAAACAAGGCAAAATCTTAGAAAAATGAGTAGAAAAGTAGAAAAAGAAGGAGGAAGACATTACCAAAATGTTGCTAGCCGTGAATGAAAAATGAAGATAATAATTTTTGCGCAAGAAGTAAATGAAGGTCATGGCTTACCAAAGAAAATTACAAGGCCAAAGAAAATAAACGAGGAGTTATGAAAAAAATGAAAAGTCTAGAAATGAAAAGCCATATGAAAAGGAAGAGTCTTGTCTCTTCAATTTTTCCATTTCGTAAATTCAAATAAAACAAAATATAATTTCAGTAAATACATTTAAAAACTGAAACAAAGTGAAATAATATGAAATAAATAATAAAATTTAAAGAAAATAGAAAAAGAATAAAAGAAATTACTTAAAAATCCAAAACAGTGTTCAAAAATTACAAATAAATCATCACTAGCCTTGGAAAAATATCCACTTCGTTTTAAAAATACTATAAAGAAAAAATATGAAATAAAATAATTTATTTATCATTTCTAAAATGAAATAAATAATTATTTTGGAGAAAAATAGAAAAAGAACTAAAGAAATTGTTTAAAAATGACAAACAGGACATGAAAATTTCAAAAAAATTACCATTAACTCTAAAAAATTCCTGCTTCACTTAAAAATATTTTAAAACTAAATTTTAAGTAAAATAATTTCTAAAATATTTTCAAAGTGAAATAAATTCAATTAAAATTAATTTCAGAAATATTGGTTGTTACACTCTCCCCCGCTCAAACCTTTTCGTCCTCGAAAAGAACGGAAACAAGGAAACAAGAAAACAAGATAGAAAAACAAAATAGTACCTGGAATAAACAATTCCGGATTTGAAGCACGAATGCTCTCCTCCGTCTCCCAAGTACAATCACGATCATCGGCACTCCACTGTACCTTCACCAGACTAACAGATTTCCTTCTTAGCTGCTTCGTACCTCTGTCGAAAATACGAAGTGGCTTCCTCTCGATAGTCAGATTAGGCTCAATATCCAAGCTGTCAAGAGCAGAAGACGGAACAAACAGAGATGGGTCACGGAGATACCGCCGAAGATGTGAGACATGGAATATATCATGCACTCCAGAAAGCTTCTCGGGTAACTCCAGACGATAAGCCAAGGAATCAACTCTTTCCAAAATACGGAAAGGACCAATGAATCTAGGAGAAAGCTTCCCTCGACGACCAAAGCGAGTGACATTCCGTAAGGGAGAGACCTTAAGGAAAACCATATCGCCCACGGCAAACTCAAGCTTCCGCCTTCGCCTATCAGCATACTTCTTCTGCTTATTCTGAGCAACCCTCAACCTTCTCTTAATCTCCTCAACTCTCTCCGAAGCTTCCAAAATCATATCAGGACCAAGAACCAGACGATTACCGTATTCAATCCAGCAAAATGGAGATCACCAAGGTCGTCCATACAAAGCAGCAAATGGAGACGTCTTAATACTAGCCCGACTTCAAAGATAGAAAGAGATAGATAAAAGATTTAGATAAGGTTAAAACAGAAGATAAGATTATACCTGACAACTATTATTGTAGGTGAACTCGATAAGATGCAAATGATCTTTCCAAGATCCACCATAATCAAGCACACAAGCACAAAGAAGATCTTCGAGTATCTGATTTACTATTTCCATTTGACCGTTGGTCTACGGATGATAAGTAGTGCTCAAATTTAAATGAGTACCCAAAGATTCCTGAAAAGCTTTCCAGAACTGCCTGGTAAAGATAGGATCACGATCACAAACAATACTGAGAGTAACACCATAGAGACGAGCAATCTCCCTCATGTAGATCTCAGACAAGCTAGAAACAGAACGGGTGGACTTGACCGGAATGAAATGAGCAGATTTGGTCAGTCTATCCACAATAACCCAGATACTCTTATTGCCTTTTCTAGACCTCGGCAATCCATCAATGAAATCCATGGAAACCTGTTCCCACTTCCAGTTGGGAATCTCAAGGGGATGCAACAAACCAGGAGTCTTCTGATGATCGGCCTTGACTTGTTGACAAGTTGCACACCGACTAACAAAAATAGAGACATCCCTCTTCATCCCCCTTCACCAACAAAGCCTCTTCATATCCTGATACATCTTCAACATACCAAGATGAATAGAAAGTCTGGATTGATTATTCTTCCGAAGCAATTCCTGCCTCAATCCATCAACATTCAGGACACAAATTCTGCCATTAATCCTCAAAACACCACTACCATCAATCTGAGGTCCGCCACTACCACTACTACTACCAACCCTGTCATGAACATTCTCCTTCATCAATCTAAGCATCTTATCCTCATCCTGCTTAGCCTTGATACGATCCAGAAGAGGAGAAGAAACAACAAGCTGATACAACAAAGCCTTCTTCCAACTTGGAGCATCGGCCACAACATTAGCTTTACTGGGAGTATAGCTAATATCGAGGTTATAAGAAGCCAGAAACTCAAGCCAACGAACTTGTCTCTGATTCAAATCCTTCTGGGTGAAGATATATCTCAGAGACTGATGATCAGTGAAAAGTTCAAACTTAGCTCCATGAAGATGATGCCTCCAAAGCTTCAAAGCAAAGACAGCAGCAAGCAACTCTAAATCATGGGCAGCGTGATTTTCTTTACGGTTTTCAACTGACGGCTGGCATAGGCTATGACCTTACCATCCTGCATAAGAACAACACCCAATCCCTCACGACTAGCATCAGTATATACCGTCAATCCCTCACTTCCATTCAGAACGGTAAGAACTGGTGCGGAAGTTAGCTTGCTCTTTAACACATTGAATGCAGCTTAACACTTCTCATCCCAGATGAACTTAGCATTCTTACGAGTCAAAGCAGTGAGAGGTGCAACAATCCGAGAAAAATTCTTAATAAATCTCCGGTAGTAACCGGCAATGCCCAAAAAACTACGAATCTCATAAGGAGTCTTAGGAGTTTCCTAATCCTGTAACAGAAATAGGGAAAATAAGAACCACAGAAGAGATAGAATACTTAAATGACAAAGGAAAAGAGAAAAAAAGAAAGACTTACATTGATCGCAGCGATCTTGGCTGGATCAACAGAAACTCCATTACCAGAAACAATATGTCCAAGGAATCGGACTTCATCTTTCCAGAAATGGCATTTAGAAAATTTAGCCTTCAGTTGATGACTTCTAAGAATCTCCAAAACAGATTTCAAGTGCGACTCATGCTCTGCCTTGGTCTTAGAAAAGACAAAGGATATCATCAACAAAGACCAAAACAAAATTTTTAAGCACAACAAGAAAAACACGATTCATAAGATCTACAAAGAAAGCAGGAGCATTAGTCAAACCAAAAGGCATGACTAACCATTCATAAAACCCATTCTCAGTCCGGAAAGCAGTCTTGGGAATGCTTTCCTCAGCAGCTCTGAGTTGGTGGAAACCTATGGCAAGATCAAGCTGAGAGAAACAAGTGGCACCATAAAGATGATCAAACATATCATTGATGCGAGCATGGATATCTGTTTTTCATAGTGAGCTTGTTTAGCTCCCTATAATCAACACACATCCTTAAAGATCCATCAGACTTGGTGATGAAAACCACCGCTGCTCCCCATTCTGAATGGCTAGATCTGATCAGACCTTTGGAAGACAAGTCCTCAATTTGCTTTGCTAACTCAACCTTCTCGCGGGGTGCCATTCTTCTAGGAGGAAGAACAACAGGTCATGATTCAGAAATAAGATCAATGCGTAAATCAATCTCCTGCTTAGGAGCCAAAGTAGTGGCTTCACCAAAAATATCTTGAAAGAGTTTGACCACACGGGTCGAATGAAGATCGCCAGGAGCAGAATCCGGAGAATATATAAAACTGCCTGCAAAATCCTGAGGCATGCGGCACTGAATAACAAAGGAATTACCCAGATCATCCTCAAGATAAACAGACCATACTTTACAAGAGATATGAGCATCATGCCTACCAAGCCAATCACTTCCAAGCAACAAATCAAAAGCATCAAAGCCCAAAACATAAAATCACCACTGAAGCAGTGATCAGAATATATAAGTTCCACATGCTTACAAATCCGATTAAGGTTTGCGGGACCCCCAATTGGATTTGAAACACATAAAGGCACAGAATCATATTATAGAGAAAGAAGATGCTCGAACTTATCACATAAATCAACGGATATAAAACTGTAGGATGCACCAGTATTAAATAGAACACGAACAGGATGCTGAAATAAAGAAAAAGAACCCTGGAGAGTACCTTGGTCATCACTAGGAGTTGGAGGAGCAGGTGTTGGAGAAGAGGCGGAGGTGACAGCAAAGATACCAGAAGGCTTACCCTCTGCTGGGTAGGGCAATCTTTCCTGAAATGGCTAGGCTGGAGACAGATGTGACAAAGATCACGCCTAGCTGGCTGAGCGGGGGAGGAATAGTAGTACCAACAATAGTAGGACAACTATTTGCATAGTGTCCCTTGTGGTCACACTTGAAGCAGGTGATGGAAGAAAGGTCAACTGGCTGCCTCTGAGATGGAGCAGATGATGAAGATCCCAAACCAGGATTCTTGAGCAAATTCTTCTTCTGCTACTGGAAACCGAGCTTTCTCTTCTTGGAATTAGCAGAAGAAGTCTGAGATGAAGGAGCACCAACAGAAGCAGGACCCTTAGAAGTAGGGTTCTCAGAACGAAGAGCCATATCCATAAGCTGGGTAAAAGTGCCATGAACATGAGAAATGAGCCGACTATAGTACTCAGGATAAGCATCAGCAATAAACTTCTCATTCTTCTTTAGAGGAGTGTCTATCAGACCTGGTCCGAACTTAGAAAGTTCGTTAAACTTTCTCTCGTACTCTGAAAAAGACATGCTTTCCTACTTGAGGTCTATGAACTCCCTATAAAGCTGGGATTTCTCGACTTCAGGCATCCACTTAGCAACGAAAGCCTCCTTGAGAAGTATGATATTAAGCTTAGAAAAGACACGAAAAGATAGAAAAAATAGAATTCAAAGAAACACTAGAAGATACCTGAACTGTTCACAAGTAAGATCAGCCTCAACGGTGTTAGCCATAACAGACTCCCACCAATCTTAAGCAGCCTCCTACAATTGCCATGCGGCTAACTGACGCTTCTATGCATCAGTAATCTCAATACCAGTAAATATCCTCTCGATACTCCTCAGCTATTGTTGAGCCTCAATGATAGACTCAGAAACAGTGAATTTGGTTCCACCAAGCTGAGTGAATTCTTTGCAAAGAACAGTGAAATGGACAAGAGCTGAAACTGGGGCAGCACCACGGCCCTAACCTCTAGCATTTCTACGATTCATCCTGAAAATTCAAGAATGAATATTAGGACAAAGGTAGAGATAAGACAAGACAAGACAAGACAAGACAAGATAAGGCAAATTCACTTGGATGAACATCCTAATTACAAAAATTTCTAACAAGGTCGATACGAAAGGAAAGAAGTTAGAAAAAAAATGCTTTAAAACAAGAAAATTTTTATATCAAAATAATCTTTGAAAAAAAATCCTTTGAAAATCATTTTATACTTTGAAAATACGTTCTCTCACAAAGAAATGATTTTGAAGTTGATTTCACTCATTCTAGGGTATTTCTACCCTATCTATAATGAGTTTTTGCTCCGCAGGCTAAGGTTTGCCTAAAAACCAAAGTTTTGATACCAATTGTAATGGGCCGCGCCAATGGGGTAACGCCCACCGTAGCATACATTGGTACCTATGTTCTGCCTTTACGGCCAGCCTCTCGACTGCACACCAACCCCCATGTGGACATGTAGGAGTAAGAGTCAACCGTCGCTAGCAAACCAGGAAGCGAAAACCCCCTATCATACTGCACCCTCCAAGTGCAATGGCAGACACACATGTCGGACTTGAATAGTACAAAATAACATATTGTAATAAAAATTCAGAGCAATTAAAAACAAATCACAGGATCACAAAAACAGAACATCAGAATATCTCGCAGCGGAAAATAAAATACCATAGTAGTTCATGAAGCTACAATCACAAAGTCTCAAAACCAAATACATAATATCAGTCTAAAAACAGATACAACATAAAATCCCAAATACAAAGAAGTCCTCTAATACAAAGCTGACAACATAACAACAGAACTGAATTATAGAACTAGATAAGCTGATAAATCTCCAGCAATTCCAGACTTCCAGAGAGTGGAAATCCAAATCTGTGGAACTCAGGCTGACCCGAGCGTAAATAAAACACAAATGCTCGAGTCAGAACATACATACTTATCCAATGTAAACGAAATCAAGTGAACTGTAGTAAAGGTACAAGTAACTTAGAAGATGCTTGGGACCGCCCATCCTCTAAGGATCCGTTAAACTATTTACTGTATAGTAATATTACGCTATTATAATAGTGTCTATCAATAAAATAAACATACTTTTAAATAGCGTTAAGAAGTGACCCAATATTCCCCTTAACACAAATAATGCCAATAGTTTATATAGTACCTGCATATCTCCTGATCGGAAGACTATGAGAAGATACTGTATAGGTACGACATAAATAGAAACTCATAGTAAAGGCTCGATATGGTAGGTGACACGGCACACAAGGCAATGCCAGGGTAGACATACCAATTACGATACCCGGGCTAGTGGTGACGCAGCAGCCACATACGCCCACCTCGGAACACATTCCCAAATCGGAGGGTGGCCACCAAACAATCTCAAGTAATAGAATGGTACTGAAGAAATGCGTCCGACCAGAGGAGCTACCCCTTTTGGCCCGAGACTGCTCCTGTTTCTGCCACCTTAAGCCAACTCACGGGAGTCGGGTCCACGTAATATACCTCAAGAACGTCGCCACCATCCTACTTCATTCTGGAATCACCACTGCGTACACAGTTGTCAAAGTGGTTTTCGGTATCGACGGAGAGTATGTCCATATCTGATCCCGGTCTCTTTGCCAACCAATCGCTATTATAATCTGTGGTTATAACTTTAAAAACAATACTTTATACTTCAAAATAAATATCATTTCAAAACCCGATCTTTATCAAAATGAAGATTAAATCATTTTCAAACCATTTCAATATTTCAAAATATCATATCCTTTCAAAACTACCCTTTTAAATCATTATTTGAATTCAAATACAAATATCAAACTTAACACCCTTTCAAAGTTCAAGATAACATTCATTAATTTTCAATTTAAATCACCTTTAAATAGTTTATATTCCAATTTAATTAATTCATTTAAACCATTTAAAAGTGAAGTTATTATTCTTTCAAGTCAAGTATTCAAATTTCAAAGTTTCAAGTCATTCTAAGCTCATTTACTAAATCAAAACCCATAAACATTTAAAATTTCAGCCTTTCGCAGCATTAAGAAAATGCTGCTATAAGTTATACTAGAAAACATTTTAATTCAACAAAGACAGCACTTAAAAACTGCTGTTAAAACTCAGTTTTGGTTAAATTTTAGTCCAGAACAGCAAAGACATCATTTCTAGAAATGCAGTAATAGCTCAGGTTTCAAAACAAGGGTTTTTATTCATTTCTGCAAAGACAGCAGCCCACTACAGCATTTACAGAAATGCTATAATAGACCCGAGTTAAGTTTTTAGCCTATTTTTTCAACTACGACAACTACAGCATTTCATAAATGCTATAATAGCTCTTTTAGTTCATTTCCGGAAACCATAGCACTTCTGAATGCTATTAAAAGTGATTTCCAAATTTTAGTGCATTTCCAGCAATTAATAAACTTCATTTTAAACCTTTTAAGCATTGTCAAAAAATCATATTTTAACATTAAAAATGTTCATTAACATATCATTTAGAATATTATTTTTATAAAATAAATTTCTCATAATTAAATCCAGTTTCGACAAATTACTTAGTAAATTCAAGTGTAAAAGTTTCCAATTCTTCACATTTTTTAATAAACAACTTAACATTTAAATTTTCTCCATTTTTTTAAATAAAATTTAACTTCCATTTTTATTTATACAATGAAATTTTTATTTAACGAAATTCCAAATTTCCACTTAAGTTATATTTCAAAAATTCAATGTAACTATTCATTTTTCCAACATTTTTAACTTACAGAAAATTCCAAATTTCTATATTTAATATTAGAAATCCCATTTAAATCAAATTTTCATATATATATATATACACACCCTTTTAAAATTACTTAAAAATTCCAGAAATTTTTATAAAATAACCACGGGCCTGCATATAGTTTTCTAACCTAGGTCAAGTGATACAGATATATATCATTCCAATCCGTAGTTTACAAATAAAAATTCGGGTTCCATCATTTCAAACCCGCAGTTCCAAGTCAAAATAAATAATTAAAAACCATTCAGGCCTATCATTTCAGCCGATAACGATTTTTTCCTATTCTAAAGTCCGTTCGGGTATGTATCATTTCAACCCATAGTGATTTCTAATCTAACAGATAACTTGCAGTGTGATAAACAGATATAAATGAATAGTTTAACATTATACAACAGTAACAGGTGATATGACATGTAATTTAACAGGTTTAACATCATATATAAATAATCACAGACAGTTATAGCATCATTTATAATTCTACACATTCAAATGTTGTTGCTTCACAATTGCATAAGTATATAGTGTCGTGTGAGATTTACTCACCTCTAAATGCTGGAGATTGCAATACAACTGACGCAACAGAATCAAGAGCAAAAAGACAAGACTATGAACTCGAGTGGAGAGCGAGATTCAATGCTACAGATCTTGTGTTACAACCCAAAAAAAATCAAAACAAACCATAAATTCAATATACTTTGAAATGATGTAACTTTTAAATGAAAAGAGATTTGAATGTCAAATCTTTTGCCTTGCTTTCTCTATTCTTTTACACGGCCTAGGGATGAAATATGGTCAGGTTTGGACATGACATGGCTCGGGTTTAAGGTATGAACATGGAGAGGAGTTTATAACATGAGAAGGTGAAGGGGTTGTGCAATATAGTGGTTTTATTCACCCAAATGGGATCGACCATAGGAAGTGTGGGCTCGGCCAGAGAAGCATGAGTCAGGTCAATGGGAGGAAAGGTGTGTGGCGGTCTGGTCCGAGGTGGTGTAGGCGGCCTAGGTGATGGTTGAAGTAGATGAGGCCAAAGTGGTCAAACTAGCATGGTTTTTGGCTTTAGGTTGCATTTTTAAGGGGTTTGATCACCACGGTGGGCTCGGCCATGGTCAAGACCAGAGGAGTAGCTGGTGATGATGACAGGAAAGATGTGTAGGAGGTGGTGGCCATGGCTATGGAGGAGAGGACGATCAAACATTCATGAGAATACAAGGCAAAATCTTAGAAAAATGAGAAGAAAAGTAGAAAAAGAAGGAGGAAGACATTACCAAAATGTTGCTAGCCGTGAATGAAAAATAAAGATAATAATTTTTATGTGAAAAGTAAATGAAGGTCATGGCTTACCAAAGAAAATTACACGGCCAAAAGAAAATAAATGAGGAGTTATGAAAAAAATGAAAAGTCTAGAAATGAAAAGCCATAGGAAAAGGAAGAGTCTTGTCTCTTCAATTTTCCATTTCTTAAATTCAAATAGAACAAAATATAATTTCAGTAAATACATTTAAAAACCAAAACAAAGTGAAATAATATGAAAGTAAATAATAATATTTAAAGAAAATAGAAAAAGAATAAAAGAAATTGCTTAATTCAAAACAGTGTTCAAAAATTACAAACCAATCATCACTAGCCTTGGAAAAATATCCACTTCATTTTAAAAATATTATAAAGAAAAAATATGAAATAAAATAATTTATTTATCATTTCTAAAATGAAATAAATGATTATTTTGGAGAAAAATAGAAAAAGAACCAAAGAAATTGTTAAAAATGGCAAACAGGACATGAAAATTAAAAAAAAATTACCACTAACTCTAAAAAATTCCTACTTCACTTTAAAAATATTTTAAAACAAAATTTTAAGTAAAATAATTTCTAAAACATTTTCAAAGTGAAATAAATTCAATTAAAATTAATTTCAAAAATATTGGGTTGTTACACTAAAACTCAAAATGATCACCATTAATCAATAAGAAGTGTAAATTACACTAAGCTAGTAAATAAATGAGTTTAGCTTCATGTCCCATAACCACTGGCTTAAATATTTACGAATAAATTGTATATTTCCAATCAAAAATTGTCACAATATTCAATTGAACAAGTCTAAGAATTAACCGACGAAGTAAATGCAAGCGTTTCTTATGACTTGTTTTGCTAAGTTGTTTAATTGGATTTCTCGAACGAATAAGGTAAAGGTTTGTATATACTAATAGATTGGAAAAGGGTGTAAAAACGAGCTTTGTGTTAAAAGTAACATTGAAAGCATTTTTGTGAAAGAGTTTGAGTATTTACTACTAGTATAGCAACCTTTGTAGTTTAAAGTGGCAAATCACAGAAATGATTGTAAAAACAATCAATCACCAAAAGTTCACATACGAAAACGTGAATTAAAACCATGAAAATTGATATCAAATCCATCAAATGAATATTCCTAAAAATCCAGAAAAGAAGTCATCAAAGTCGGTAATAAATGACAACAACCAACCGGATCAACCAAAAATCGATATAAAATGGAAAGCCACATAAAACAGGCAAATTGGCTGAATTTAACAGTGTAAGGCGTCGGGTGCTTTCTTCAGACGTCTGAGCTGAAGGTCTGAAATTTTCTTCCAAATCACCTAGACGTTTGGAAAAGAACCTTAGACGTCTGAGCTGAAAGACTAGAATTTGTAGCTTCAGACGTCTGAGATTATTACCAGACGTCTGAGCTGAAGCTCAGGGCCCAATTTGCCTAGGCCATTGATGGCCAAATCTCATCGGAAGCGATCGAATGAGCGACGATGGCTAGGGATTTATGACAAGCAATAACCTAGCCTTATAAACTCAACAATACACTCCGAACAACATGTCCAAACATCCATAAAAGGATTTTCATAGATTTTGACTTCAAAATATCAAAAATTGGAAAATTCGCCAAACCAATTCAATTCAAAAGCAAATGGACATGAAGTGGATGTTAGGAATTCATACCTAACAACTATCAAAGGTATAGACATAGGTGTGAGTTCAAGAACTCACCTTTAAACCTAAAAACAATGAATGAGAAGCTCAAAAACAAAGAAAGACCGATTCCCCTTCAACAAGACTTCAAGAATCTTCAATCTATTATGAAATGAAATGAATTTCCTAAGTTACGGTTAAAGAATTTCTGAGAATTGAAGAGAGATTGAGATGGAGAAGATGAAGAGGATGCTTACCTAAACTTCTCTTTGATTTTGAAACTTGAATTTGAATTTCCTAGTAAAATAAGGCTTAAGAATTTTAATTTCCTATCTCTTCTCTCATTTTTCTTTTAGCTTGAGAGTGTTAGGAAATGAAAATGAATGAAGAGGAGAGGAGCGGAGTGGGATGTATATGGTAAGGGGTTTGGGTTCATTATAGGGTTAGTCGGCTAGAATACAACACAAAGCCCAAACAAAATAACAAAATCCTAATCAACTCCAAACATGTCGATGTTTACACTCAAAAAGGTTGTAAATGCCATTTTGAACTCAATGAAAGTAGTCTCGAGTCCTAATTCGACTGTTTACAAAAAGTAGCATTTCGGACTATAATCCGACTAACGATGTTATATTTAAATAAATCATTTAAATATAAAATCATAAAATATGCAGTTTGTTACAGACTCTCCTCCTTAAGGAAACTGCATCCTCGCAATACTTAAGAAGAAAATAAAGAGTAACAACCACACGGAGGCATAACAACACAAAAGAAAATTTTGTAGTGAGAAGTTCACCTTAAAGAGCACGAGAGAATTAGTCCGGATGTGTTCGCACGATGAATTCTCTAAATTCCCAAGAACAATCCTTAGGATTTGTGGACCATTGAACTTTCACAAGCGGAACATATTTATTTCGAAGATGTTTAACCTCCTAGCAATGTTACGAATAAGATGCCGCTCATAAGTCAAATTAGGGGAAACTTCAATTTCTTCAATAACACCGGGCTCAAGAATAAAATCCGAGTCTTTAAGGCATTTTCGTAGTTGAGAGACGTTGAATACATAATGAATAGCAGAAAACTAAGCCAGTAATAAAAGACGATAAGCCATGGAACCAATACGTTCGGTGATGGAAAATGGACCAACATATCGAGGTGCTAGTTTTCCCTATCAACTGAAACGCACAACACCCTTCATAGGTGAAACACGAATGAACACCAAATCTCCCACAGAAAATTCTAAATTCCTTCTTCGGTTATCGGCATAGGATTTTTGTCTATTTTGAGCTTCTTTCATCCTATGACGAATAAGGTCAATCTTTTCTATGGAATCACGAATAAAATCTAGACCTAAAACCAGCTTCTCGTCGGCCTCAAGCCAACAAGAAGGGAATCGGCATGGCCTTCGGTAGAGTGCATCGAAAGTGCCATACTAATACTAGATTGGAAGCTATTATTATAGGAAACCTCAACAAGGGAAATATGATCTTCCCAGCTTCCACCAAAATAAAGAGCACATGCATGAAGAATACCTTCAAGAGTTTGATTCACGCGCTCGGTTTGTCCATCGGACTGAGTATGATAAGGGTGCTAAAATTAAGCTTTGTTCCCAAAGCTTTTTGAAGACTCTTCCAAAATCCACTAGTAAATAATGGATCACGATCACTAACAATAGAAGTTGGAACTCCATGCAATTTAATGATTTCTTTAACATAGAGTTTAGCCAAAAAAGGTACGGTCTGATTAGACCAAACGGGAATAAAATGTATGGATTTTGTAAGTCTAGCTACTATCATACATAAATTTTCATGACTCGAACGACAACGGGGAAGACCGTCAATAAAGACCATGGAGACTTGATCCCGCTTCCAAACGGAAATGTCTAAAGTTTGCAATAACCCACCGGGCATTTGATGCTCGGCCTTTATGAGTTGGAAAGTCATGCAACGCTTAATAAAGTTAGCAATATTAGATTTTATTCCATCCCAATAATAAAGTCGCTTCATGTCAGCGTACATTTTACTACTACCGGGATGAATGGTAAATTTAAAACGATGAGAATCTTCTAAAATTTCTTTACGAAGATCACTAATATTTGGTACAATAAGTCTACCAAATTTATAGAATATAAACCTTTTTATTCATTTCTGCAATGACAGCGGCCCACTATAGCATTTACAGAAATGCTATAATAGACCTAAGTTAAGTTTTTAGCCTATTTGTTCAACTACAGCAACTACAGCATTTCATAAATGTTATAATAGCTCTTTTAGTTCATTTCCAGAAACCATAGCACTTCTCAATGCTATTAAAAGTGATTTTCAGATTTTAGTGTATTTCCAGCAATTAATAAACTTCGTTTTAAACCTTTTAAGCATTGTCAAAAATCATATTTTAACATTAAAAATGTTCATTAACATATCATTTAACATATTATTTTTATAAAATAAATTTCTTATAATTGAATCCAGTTTCAACAAATTACTTAGTAAATTTAATTGTAAACGTTTCCAATTCTTCACATTTTTTAATAAACAACTTAACATTTAAATTTTCTCTATTTTTTTCAAATAAAATTTAACTTCCATTTTTATTTATACAACTAAATTTTTATTTAACAAAATTCCAATTTTCCACTTAAGTTATATTTCAAAAATTCGATGTAACTATTCGTTTTTCCAACATTTTTAACTTATAGAAAATTCCAAACTTCTATATTTAATATTAGAAATCCCATTTAAATCAAATTTTCATATATATATATATACACACTTTTAAAATTACTTAAAAATTCTAGAAAATTTTATAAAATAACCACAGGCCTGTATATAGTTTTCTAACATAGATCAAGTGATATAGATATATATCATTTCAATCCGCAGTGTACAAATAAAAATCCGGGTTCTATCATTTCAAACCCGCGGTCCCAAGTCAAAATAAATAATTAAAAACTATTCAGGCCTATCATTTCAGCCAATAACGATTTTTTCCTATTCTAAAGTCCGTTCGGGTATGTATCATTTCAACCCATGGTGATTTCTAATTTAACAGGGAACTTGCAGTGTGATAAACAGATATAAAAGAACAGTTTAACATTATACAACAGTAACAGGTGATATGACATGTAATTTAACAGGTTTAACATCATATATAAATAATCACAGGCAGTTATAGCATCATTTATAATTCTACACATTCAAATGTTGTTTCTTCACAATTGCATAAGTATATAGTGTCGTGTGAGATTTACTCACCTCTAAATGCTAGAGATTGCAATACAACTGACACAACGGAATCAAGAGCAAAAACATAAGACTACGAACTCGAGTGGAGAGCGAGATTCAATGCTACAGATCTTGTGTTACAACCCAAAAAAAATCAAAACAAACCATAAATTCAATATACTTTGAAATGATATAACTTTTAAATGAAAAGAGATTTGAATGTCAAATCTTTTGCCTTACTTTCTCTATTCTTTTTCACGGCCTAGGGATGAAATATGGTCAGGTTTGGACATGACATGGCTCGGGTTTAAGGTATGAACATGGAGAGGAGTTTATAACATGAGAAGGTGAAGGGGTTATGCAATATAGTGGTTTTATTCACCCAAATGGGCTCGGCCATAGGAAGTGTGGGCTCGGCCAGAGAAGCATGGGTCAGGTCAATGGGAGGAAAGGTGTGTGGCGGTCTGGTCCGAGGTGGTGTAGGCGGCCTAGGTGGTGGTTGAAGTAGATGAGGCCAAAGTGGTCGAACTAGCATGGTTTTTGGCTTTAGGTTGCATTTTTAAGGGGTTTGATCACCATGGTGGGCTCGACCTTGGTCAAGACCAGAGGAGTAGCTGGTGATGATGACAGGAAAGAGGTGTAGGAGGTGGTGGCCATGGCTATGGAGGAGAGGCCGATCAAACATTCATGAGAAAACAAGGAAAAATCTTAGAAAAATGAGAAGAAAAGTAGAAAAAGAAGGAGGAAGACATTACCAAAATGTTGCTAGCCGTGAATGAAAAATGAAGATAATGATTTTTGTGTGAAAAGTAAATGAAGGTCATGGCTTATCAAAGAAAATTACATGGCCAAAAGAAAATAAATGAGCGGTTATGAAAAAAATGAAAAGTCTAGAAATGAAAAGCCAAAGGAAAAGGAAGAGTCTTGTCTCTTCAATTTTCCATTTCTTAAATTCAAATAGAACAAAATATAATTTCAGTAAACACATTCAAAAACCAAAAAAAAGTGAAATAATATGAAAGTAAATAATAAAATTTAAAGAAACTAGAAAAAGAATAAAAGAAATTGAAAATTACAAATAAATCATTACTGGCCTTGGAAAAATATCCACTTCATTTTAAAAATATTATAAATAAAAAATTTGAAATAAAATAATTTATTTATTATTTCTAAAATTAAATAAATTATTATTTTGGAGAAAAATAGAAAAAGAACCAAAGAAATTGTTTAAAAATGGCAAACAGGACATGAAAATTACAAAAAAAATACCACTAACTCTAAAAAATTCCTGCTTCACTTTAAAAATATTTTAAAACAAAATTTTAAGTAAAATGATTTCTAAAACATTTTCAAAGTGAAATAATTCAACTAAAATTAATTTCAAAAATATTGGGTTGTTACACTAAAACTCAAAATGATCACCATTAATCAATAAGAAGTGTAAATTACACTAAGCTAGTAAATAAATGAGTTTAGCTTCATGTCCCATAACCACTGGCTTAACTTAAATATTTACGAATAAACTGTAGATTTCCACTCAAAAATTGTCACAAGATTTCAATTGAACAAGTCTAAGAATTAACCGACGAAATAAATGCAAGCGTTTCTTACGACTTGTTTTGCTAAGTTGTTTAATTGGATTTCTCGAACGAACGAGGTAAAGGTTTGTATATACTAATAAATTGGAAAAGGGTTTAAAAACGAGCTTTGTGTTAAAAGTAACATTGAAAGCATTTTTGTGAAAGATTTTGAGTATTTACTACTAGTATAGCAACCTTTGTAGTTTAAAGTGGCAAATCACAGAAATGATTGTAAAAACAATCAATCACCAAAAGTTCACATACGAAAACGTGAATTAAAACCATGAAAATCGATATCAAATCCATCAAATGAATATTCCTAAAAATCCAGAAAAGAAGTCATCAAAATCGGTAATAAATGACAACAACCAACCGGATCAACCAAAAATCGATATAAAATGGAAAGCCACATAAAACAGGCAAATTGGCTGAATTTAACAGTGTAAGGCGTCCGATGCTTTCTTCAGACGTCTGAGCTGAAGGTCTGAAATTTTCTTCCAAATCACCTAAACGTTTGGAAAAGAACCTTAGACGTCTGAGCTGAAAGACTAGAATTTGTAGCTTCAGACGTATGAACTTATTACCAGACGTCTGAGCTGAAGCTCAAGGCCCATTTTGCCTACGCCATTGATGGCCAAATCTCATCGGGAGCGATCGAATGAGCGATGATAGCTAGGGATTTATGCCAAGCAATAACCTAGCCTTATAAACTCATCAATACACTCCGAACAACATGTCCAAACATCCATATAAGGATTTTCATAGATTTTGACTTCAAAATGTCAAAAATTGAAAAATTCGCCAAAACAATTCAATTCAAAAGCAAATGGACATGAAATGGATGTTAGGAATTCATACCTAACAACTATCAAAGGTATAGACATAGATGTGAGTTCAAGAACTCACCTTTAAACCTAAAAACAACGAATGAGAAGCTCAAAACAAAGAAAGACCGATTCCCCTTCAACAAGACTTCAAGAATCTTCAATCTATTATCAAATGAAATGAATTTCCTAAGTTAGGGTTTAATAATTTCCAAGAATTGAAGAGAGATTAAGATGGAGAAGATGAACAAGATGCTTACCTAAACTTCTCTTTGATTTTGAAACTTGAATTTGAATTTCCTAGTAAAATAGGGCTTAGGAATTTTAATTTCCTATCTCTTCACTCATTTTTCTTTTAGCTCGAGAGTGTTAGGAAATGAAAATGAATGAAAAGGAGAGGAGCGGAGTGGGATGTATATGGTAAGGGGTTTGGGTTCATTTATAGGGTTAGTCGGCTATAATACAACACAAAGCCCAAACAAAATAACAAAATCCTAATCAACTCCAAACATGTCGATGTTTACACTCAAAAAGGTTGTAAATGCCATTTTGAACTCAATGAAAGTAGTCTCGAGTCCTAATTCGACTGTTTACAAAAAGTAGCATTTCGGACTCTAATCCGACTAACGATGCTATATTTAAATAAATCATTTAAATATAAAATCATAAAATATGCGGGCTGTTACAAACTCTCCTCCTTAAGGAAATTGCGTCCTCGCAATACTTAAGAAGAAAATAAAGAGTAACAACCACACGGAGGCATAACAACACAAAAGAAAAATTTGAAGTGAGAAGTTCACCTTAAAGAGCACGAGAGAATTAGTCCGGATGTGTTCGCACGATGAATTCTCTAAATTCCCAAGAACAATCCTTAGGATTTGCGGACCATTGAACTTTCACAAGCAGAACATCTTTATTTCAAAGATGTTTAACCTCCTAGCAATGATATGAATAAGATGCTGCTCATAAGTCAAATTAGGAGAAACTTCAATTTCTTCAATAACACCGGGCTCAAGAATAAAATCTGAGTCTTTAAGGCATTTCCGTAGTTGAGAGACATGGAATACATAATGAATAGTAGAAAACTATGCCGGTAATAAAAGACGATAAGCCATGGAACCAATACGTTCGGTGATGGAAAATGGACGAACATATCGAGGTGCTAGTTTTCCCTATCGACTGAAACGCACAACACCCTTCATAGGTGAAACACGAATGAACACCAAATCTGCCACAGAAAATTCTAAATTCCTTCGGTTATCGACGTAGGAGTTTTGTCTATTTTGAGCTTCTTTCATCCTATGATGAATAAGGTCAATCTTTTCTATGGAATCACAAATAAAATCTAGACCTAAAACCAGCTTCTTGTTGGCCTCAAGACAACAAGAAGGAGATCGGCATGGCCTTCTGTAGAGTGCATCGAAAGTGCCATACTAATACTAGATTGGAAGCTATCATTATAGGAAAACTCAACAAGGGAAATATGATCTTCCCAACTTCCACCAAAATAAAGAGCACATGCACGAAGAAGACCTTCAAGAGTTTGATTCACGCGCTCGGTTTGTCCATCGGACTGAGGATGATAAGGGTGCTAAAATTAAGCTTTGTTCCCAAAGCTTTTTGAAGACTCTTCCAAAATCCACTAGTAAATAATGGATCATGATCACTAACAATAGAAGTTGGAACTCCATGCAATTTAACAATTTCTTTAACATAGAGTTTAGCCAAAAAAGGTACGGTCTAAATAGACCAAACGGGAATAAAATGGACGGATTTTGTAAGTCTATCTACTATCATCCATAAATTTTCATGACTCGAACGACAACGGGGAAGACCGTCAATAAAGTCCATGGAGACTTGATCCCACTTCCAAACGGGAATGTCTAAAGTTTGCAATAACCCACCAGGCCTTTGATGCTCGGCCTTTATGAGTTGGAAAGTCATGCAACGCTTAATAAAGTTAGCAATATTAGATTTCATTCCATCCCAATAATAAAGTCGCTTCATGTCAGCGTACATTTTACTACTACCGGGATGAATGGTAAATTTAAAACGGTGAGAATCTTCTAAAATTTCTTTACGAAGATCACTAATATTTGGTACAATAAGTCTACCAAATTTACGAATACCGCCACGAGCATCGATTTCAAAGTCTTTCAAACCATTAATATCAATTTTATCCCTACAGCTTTGGCTAAAAAGAGCCAATTCAGGATCTAGCTTTTGAGCTTCAAGGGTGCGGTCTAAAAGAGAAGGATGAGCCTCATGGCTACATAGAACAAGAGATGAACATGAATCGGATTCACGATCTCGAATTTCACAAGTGGATAAAGTCTCGAGATCGTTCCATTCGAATATTATCATGGAAACAACCGCTTATTGCTTACGACTAAGTGCATCGGCAACACGATTTCCCTTTCCATGGATATAAAGAATATCAAGATCATAAGATGCAAGGAATTCGAGCCAACGTTGTTGACGCAAATTAAGTTCCTTTTGAGAAAATAAGTACTTCAAAGATTTATGATCGGTGTAGAGAACAAATTTCTCTTCCAAAAGATAATGACACCAAATTCTAAGGGGAAAACAATAGCCATGAGCTCTAAACCATGAGTGGCATATCTAGTCTCGGTATGCTTTAATTGTCTATAAGCATAAGCGATAACACGTTCCCTTTGCATGAGAACGGCTCCTAAACCAACACGACTAGCATCGGTATAAACAATAAAGTCTCGGTCCCCTTTGGGAATCACAAGAATATGAGCATCAGAAAGGAGTTCTTTTAATTTTTGAAAAACAGCTTCATATTTGTCTGACCAAATGTACTTAACTTCCTTCTTTGTCAAACTAGTAAGAGGTACGGAAATTTTAGAAAAGTCTTTTATGAACCGACGGTAACAGCCCGCCAATCCAAGAAAGCTAGGAATTTCTGTCACACTCTCCGGTTTCTTCCAATTTTGAATCGCTCAATCTTTGAAGGATCCATGGAAATTCTGGATTCAGAAATAATATGTCCTAAAAGTTTCACACGAGATTGCCAAAAGTAGTACTTATAAAATTTCGTTTTTAATTGATTGCTCCTAAGAGTTTCCAACACAATCCGAAGGTGTTTTTCATGCTCTTCCTCGATTTCAGAATAAACAAGAATATCATCTATAAAGATGTGAACAAATCGATCGAGGAAGTCCTCAAAACTCGATTCATAAGATCAACGAAATAGGTTGGAGCATTCATTAAACCAAATGGCATAACAAGCTATTCATAAGATCCATAATGAGTATGGAACGACGTCAAAGGAATGCTATCCTCTGCAATACGAAGCTGATGAAAACCGGTTGCTAAGTCTAACCATGAAAAGATTCTAGCACCACAAAGTTGATCAAATAGATCATCAATCCGAGACAAGGGATATTTATTCTTAATGGTAAGATCATTAAGCTTGTGGTAGTCAATGCAAAGCTTAAGTGTACCATCAGATTTCTTCACAAAAATAGTTGAAGCTCCTCATGGAGAAGAACTAGAATGAATAAACTGTTTTGTTTCCAATTCGAATAATTGTTCACGTGTCTCCGGATTTTCCTTATTAGACAAAGGATAAGGAGGACAGTAATAGGTAGAGCTCGAGAGATTAGATTAATCCTAATCTCAATTGCTCGCTTAAGTGGTAATCCTAAAACGGGGTTAAATATATCGGAAATTCACGAACAACGTGAATGAGGAAAATGACATCTTCCTCATCATCATTATCATCATCATGAGGGTTTAGAGAATATAAGGATGCTACTAATTGGAATCTGAATCTTTAAGAACAATAGAAATCTGCTTTACAGATTGAGGATGTCGAAAATATATAGTCCCCTTGGGACATAGGATGTAGGCTTCATAACGGTTAAGCCAATCCATACGCAAAATCATTCTGAAACCTAAGTAACGCATAACATGCAAATCGGCTCAGAAAGCATAATCACATAAAATAATCTCGACATCTTTACAAAGTAAACTAAGTGTTGTGGATCCACCCACCGGATTCACAATTCTCAATGAAGTCATCAATCCCATAACATTTAAAGACAAAGTACCAACAAGTTATTTTGATATAAAAGAGTGAGATGCGCCCGTGTCAAAAAAAACTCAAATATGATGATCACGAAACATAATAATGCCATCAAGGGTAGAATGAGAAATACCTTGACCAAGAGAAGTGTTACTAGGGACTTGCACAACATTTAGCTTTTCCTCTTTCTTGCTTTGAAGTTTGGGACATGAAGATATAAAATGAACCGAACATTTGCAATAACGACAAAAAGGGGTTTCGGACACCCATTAGCATAATGGTCCTTAGAACCACAATTGTAGCATTGTCCATGACTAGGGGTAGGAGTCTTTGCTGCTGAAGTTGTTTGCTTCCCTTTCTTGTTAGGATTAGGCTAGAACTTAATAGGCCTTTTCTTATTGTTGTTGAAGTTCCATTTGGCACCCACAACTTCTACATCACTTTCTTTATCGGCCTCTTCAAGACGAAGAGCGATATCAAAAAGCTAATCGAAAGAAACTTCTAGTTTCAGAAGTAAAGGCTTTTTGAGGTTCTTATTCAACCCATAAATAAACCTCTGATTTTTCTTCAACGGGGTATTAATATACTCGATCTCATATTTAATAAGGGATTCAAAAGATGTGACATAATCTATCATAAAAGATTCACCTTGAACAAGGTCAATAAAGCGTCGGGCTAAAGTTATTTTTTCAGCTTCTGGCACAAACTTCAACTCGAACCTTTCTCGGAATTGCTCCCAAGTAAGATTCGCTTCGATAATCTCAAAAACCAAAAGCTCATACCAATCTAATGCACTTTCTTGGAGCATGCTAGAAGCCACTTGGACGCGATGTAGATCTATAAGATTCATGCGGGAAAAGATGCGATCGCATGTTTTGAGCCAAGCTTGGACTTTTATAACGCTTTCAGAGCCCTTGAATGGCCTTCCACCCAATTGGTATAATTAGTGCACAAATGTGCAAACCCAGATTTAGGATGAGTGGGTTCTGCGATGGGTCCGACAGCTTAAGCATTCTTTACAAGATCTAAAAGCTGTTTGGCAGACATGACTACGCCATCCTGAGGAGTGGCATTAGATTGACGGCGCTGGGATAACCATGTCTAACTATTTCTATTCTTTAAGAAAGAAATAAAGAAGAGGAAAAAGGTTATTCTCGGAATGAATATCGAACAAACTTGATTGATAAAGCAAGGCATAAAAGAAAATATGATAGAACGGGTCCTAAGACTCGAATTAAATCCTAAGGCACGATTCCTAAGAGAGACTTAGGACAATGGTCCCTGTCATAATATTCTATATTATTCCGAAGTTTAGCTCTAATACCAAGTTGTGACGCCTCACCTCTATACTTACACTAACCAAAGACACTACAGGGTAATGCCGTCAGTTAGTACGAAGAATAAGGCTATTAAGGAGCGACCATCTGTGTAATTGCTTTGTGCGAGCAACGATATGTCAAATAGTATATCATGCATTTCATTCAATAAAAATCCGACACATCAATTACAAACTCAAAACTACTACACAGTGGCTATGTGATCTTCGAAAACAAATATAAAATAAGCATAACACAAATCAATCACAAATATTCATATCATTAAGGCAGAAACAGATATGAATATAACACATAAATGTGTACATTAAAGTAGTGGTCATACAAGATCCACTACACGACAAAAGAATAGGTACAAGTGCTAGACAAAAGAATATGTATACATTAAGGAGTCTCTATCTCGAATGTATAAAAGCAAAAACTACTAAGCTAAAGTAGTTAGCCAAAAGTCAGAAGATGATCTCAGATTAGAAGTCAAATGGAAGCACCTGAAACACCTCGGTCTGAGTCGAGTATTATTTAAGAAGAAAAATAATAAACGGATCAGTCTAGCTATAAATATCATATAAAATGAGATAAGATAAGAGATATAACAGAAATATATGATAACAATGAAAATCATACAATATCTCAAATCTACTCAAAAAACCAAAAAGAATGTCATATTCTTTTGCTTATTCACCATACCTCAAATATTGATAAAGCTTATCAATACAAAATCACAAAATAGGTGAAACATAAAAATTCCAGAAATCAATAATTAGAAATCCAGAAAACATAAAGGGGGAAAAGGTCTATCACAAAGGAGAGAATGAAAACTCACCAACACCTGCGTCACAAATGGGTCGCTATCCGATAAGATGAGCCGGAGCTCCCCCAAACAGGGTATAGTCCCCCATTGTGGACTATGAGCTGAAGCTCCTCCAAACAGGGTATAGTCCCCCTTTGCGGACTATGAGACGAAACTCCTCCAAAGAGGGTATAGTCTCCCTTTTGCGGACCATGAGCTGAAACTCCTCCAAACAGGGTATAGTCCCCCCTTGCGGACTATGAGACGAAACTCCTCCAAAGAGGGTATAGTCCCCCTTTGCAGACTATGAGCTGAAACTCCTCGAAACAGGGTATAGTCCCCTTTTGTGGATCATGAGACATCGCTCATCGCTAGTCTAAAACTCAAAATGATCACCATTGATCAATAAGAAGTGTAAATTACACTATGCTAATAAATAAATGTGTTCAGCTTCATGTCCCATAACCACCGGCTTAACTTAAATATTTACGAACATATTGTAGATTTTCACTCAAAAATTGTCACAGGATTTCAATCGAACAAGTCTATGAATTAACCAACGAAGTAAGCGCAAGCGTTTCATACCACTTGTTTTGCTAAGTCGTTTAATTGGATTTCTCGAACTAATGAGGTAAATATTTGTATATACTAATAGATCAGAAAAGGGTTTGAAAACGAGCTTTGTATTAAAAGTAACGTTGAAAATCATTTTTGTGAAAGAGTTTGAGTATTTAGTACTAGTATAGCAACATTTGTAGTTTAAAGTGACAAATCACAGAAATGATTGTAAAAACAATCAAAAATTCACATATGAAAATGTGAATCAAAATCATGAAAATCGATATCAAATCCATAAAATTGATATTCCCAAAAATCTAGAAAATAAGTCATCAAAGTCGGTAATAAATGACACCAACCAATCGGATCAACCAAAAATCGATATGAAATGGAAAGCCACATAAAACAGGCAAATTGGCTGAATTTAACAGTGTCAGACGTCTGGTGCTTTCCCTAGACGTCTAAGCTGAAGGTCTGGAATTTTCTTTCAGATCGCCCAGATGTCTGGGAAAGAACCTCAGACGTCTGAGTTGAAAGACTGGAATTTTTATTCCGTAGCTTCGGATGTCTGAGCTTATTACCAAGCGTCTGAGCTGAAGCTCAGGGCACATTTTGCCTAGGCCATTGATGGCCAAATCATATCGGAAGCGATCGAATGAGTGACGATGGCTAGGGATTTATGCCAAGCGACAACTCAGCCCTATAAACTCATCAATACACTCCGAACAACATGTCCAAATATCCATATAAGGATTTTCATAGATTTTGACTTCAAAATGGCAAAAATTGGAAAATTCGCCAAACCGATTCAATTCAAAAGCAAATGGACATGAAATAGATGTCAGAAATTCATACCTAACAACTATCAAAAGCATAGACATAGATTTGAGTTCAAGAACTCACCTTTAAACTCAAAAACAACGAATGAGAAGCTCAAAAACAAAGGAAGACCGATTCCTCTTCAACAAGACTTCGAGAATCTTCAATCTATTATCAAATGAAATGAATTTCCTAAGTTAGGGTTTAGGAATTTTTGAGAATTGAAGAGAGATTGAGATGGAGAAGATGAAGAGGATACTTACCTAAGCTTCTCTTTGATTTTGGAACTTGAATTTCCTAATAAACTAGGGCTTATGAATTTAAATTTCCTCTCTCTTCCCCCATTTTTCCTTTAGTTTGAGAGTGTTAGGAAATGAAAATGAATGAAGAGGAGAGGAGTGTGATGTATATGGTAAGAGGTTTGGGTTCACTTATAGGGTTAGTGGGCTAGAATACAACTCAAAGCCCAAACAAAATACCAAAATCCTAATCAACTCAAAACATATCGATGTTTATATTCAAAAAGTTGTAAATGCCATTTTGGACTCAATGAAAGTAGTCTCGAGTCCTAATCCAACTATTTACAAAAAAGTAGCATTTCTTACTCTGATCCGACTAACGATGTTATATTTAGATAAGTCATTTAAATGTACAATCGTAAAATATGCGGATTGTTACAGAATTGATCCCTAAGAAACTTGAACACATGAAAAGTTTAAATTTTAAATTAATAAAAAAAACATCTTATTTTATTCCAAATATTTTAGGTACCATTTACAATGAATTCTTTTAAAGGACTTAATGTCAAAGAAAATATATGTAAAATTTGGAATGATTTTACCCAACAAAATTTTTCAATATAAAAGGGTGACACTATACACGTTCAAATTCCCTTTAAAAAAAGAGCGGTGCTAAATATATGTATTGCCAAGGTTTTTCTGAAGCAGTCGACCAAAACCTGGTTAAATAAAATATTACCTTTAGCACTATGAAAAAAATAATCTCAAGGAAAAATCTATTAACATCCCGAATTTTTTTTCCACCCAGTTAACAGCAAAAATGATTGATTTCAAAAGCACCCTTCAATAACAACATAACATTCTAGATGTTCTTCCTTTCCTCCTCACCCCCTTTCTTCCATTTTTTAATCTCAAATTGAAAGGTTAAAAATAACTACGTTATTTATATCTAATATCATACTAATTCCATTTGATTAACCAAAATTATAGAAGATTTCAATCAACTTTAGCAAGTTTAAATAAAATTTAACCAGTTTCATAAAAATCCCAAATTATGACCTGATCCTTTACATGAAAGAGCAAAACACCTTTTGAATAAACTTACTAAGAGTAAGTATTTATTTCTTGATTCATTTTTTCACAAACATTGACGATAAAAATTGCAAATTAGTAGACCGCATTTTTAGATTTCATTAATTTGACAATTTAAGAAGATAAAGAGTAGAAAGTGAACAAAGAAAAAATTAAAAATAAAAGGGTAATATTGATATAATATGGGATGAGAAAAGAACATGGGGTATGATATTTTTAACAAAACAGTGGGGCGTGAGGAAAATTAAAGGTTGCTAGCAGATCTAGTCAAATCTCAAAATCCACTAAAATTTAAACTATAATAATCTTCATCCACACACACCAAATACAATATCTTTAACCTTTATTAATAATTGTAATACTTCCGGTGTCACGCTTTTTTGGTGTCAACGTGAACTATCGAAAATGCCCCTATAACATCACTTAAAAATATGATCTAACAATTAAATTTCCTTTACAAATTCAAACCACCTTTCTACAAGTATATGAACAAATTTTAGCATCGCTTAAAAAATAGGATCTAACAAATTAATTAACTTCCATTACAAAAGTGTTCTTTATTATTTAATAATACAAATAAAAATTAAAACTAATAAATCTTTAATGATAGTTGTAATACCTTTGTTGTCGTATTTTTTATGTCAGCGTGAATTACCAAACCACTTAAAAATAAAATATAACAATTAAACTTTCGCTGCAAATTCAAACTGCCTTTCTATGACTATATTAACAAATCTTAAAATCACCTAAAAATAGGACCTAACAAATAAACATCCATTACAAAATCGTTCTTTATTAACTAATAATACAAATAAAAATTAAAAATAAAGAAAAAAAATTAGATATTGCAACTTAGAAATAAAAATTCAAACTACATACACATGATTTCAACAAAAAATATAACTAAATATTCATACAAATCATTTTCTCTTAAATGTGTTAAACATGGACAGTTTGTAGAAAAACAATTTCCGCATGAAGCACGTGCCATGATCAAGCGCAAAACGCGTGCCATAACGCCCGTAATAATAGTTGTAATAACTTTGGTGCAACAATTTTTTGGTGTCAGCATGAACTACCAAAAATGCTTCTCTACAAATATTACCCAATTTTAATATCACTTAAAAATAGGATCTATCAACTAAATTTTCTTTACAAATTCAGAATATCCCTCCAATTTTTTTTTGCGTTAACGTGAACACCAAAAATACCCCTCTACAAATATTACCCAATCTTTATATCACTTAAAAATAAAATCTATTAACTAAACTTTCTTTACAGATTCAGAACACCCCTCTACAAATATTATCAAATCTTAATATAATTGAAAAATAAGATCTAAAAATTAAACCTTCTTTACTATTTTGTTCTTTATTAATTGATAACAGAAATAAAAATTCAAGTTAAAAAAAAATTAGATATCGTAACTTAGAAATAAAAATTCAAACTAACTACACATGATTTCAACGCAAAAATATAGTTAAAAAATTGTGCAAATCATTTTCTCTTGAATGTGTTAAATATATACAATTTGTAGAAAAAATTTACACGTGAAGCGCGTGTCTTAGCATTCGTATTCAAAAAAAAAAAAAAAAATCATTGAAGAAACGAAAATTGCTCAAATTTTACAATACTTTTTATATCTTGAACCTTTGATCTAGGCACTAATTTTGACTATTGCCCCAAGCATTCTATCCTGAACCTTTGATTTAGGCGCTAATTTTGAATATTGCCCAAACACTCTACCTCCTCCTATCAAGAGCTTCAAACCAATCTTTCAGTGAAAGAACAACAATCGCAATTGAAAAATAAATCCCTAAATTGAGTCTTAATCCTAATTTTGAGCAAACAATTGGTAATAACGAATAGAATTAAGTGGGTAAAGAAGTTTGAGATAAAAATAAATTATTACAAATAAGTCGTTTAAAAATGAAACTTAATAAATCAGGCGTTTAGAGAGAGACATTGATTTCTATAGCGGTACTACTACGTGAAATTCTGGGGCTGTCAATGGATACCCGAAAAATCTGAAATCCATCCGCATCCGTATCCGAAAAACGGATAATAACCGATATCCGGAAAAACGGATGCGAATGCGGATAAGAAGATATTCGCATCTGAAAATTATCCGTCCGATGTTTGTCAAGATTATAGTATAAATTATGTGTATTTTAGTATAATGAAAGTTATTTATTTATTGTTTTATTAAGTCAGTAATTTATATTATATGCACTTAATGCTTATTAACTGCTCAAAACTATTTATTATCGCCATATTTGTTTATATTTAATACTTTTTATAATAAATTGGATTGAAAAAAATGTATGTTAAATTTAAAATTTAAATTTATATTTCTTGATTTATCGGTCGTTAGCGGATATGATAATTATCCGATATCCGTCTGTATCCGTGGATGCGGATATCCAATATCCGAAAATCATTTCGGATGTGAATACGGATATGGTGCTATCCGTATTCGGAAGTATCTGTTAAAGCTCGGAGAAAAACCAATCTATTGCTTTATATCAAAGCTGGAACTTTTTTTTATCCCTTGCTATCACGTGCTTCACATTTCCGCTTTTATTTTCATCCCCTGCCTCATCGTCTCCAGCTGCTCCATCACGTGTTCTGCCAACTCCCTTTCCTTTCCACTTCATTGCATTTCCTCCTCCCTAAAACGGTGCTTCCAATTTACATCCTCATCGCCTCCTCCCACGCCTCCACGTCAGTCAACGTGGTTTCCATCTCTCCTCCCTACCACGACCTGTCTTTTCTCCCTCAACTATAAAAATCGACTGCTGTTTGTCGCTACCAGCCCACGCCACCGCTTCCTCCGCGTAACCACGCGCCGGCGCCAATCACCACCTTCATTTGTTGAGCGGTGCCAATCGCCTCCCCCCTGTTGCGTGGTGCCAATCACCACCTTCACTTGCCGCACTGCTATCTCTGCCTGGTGCGGCTGTACTGACTGCCTGAACCCTAACTTCAAATTTTCCTCTGCTGCTGCTAATCCTGAAGGCTAAAGTGCTGACTGTAACTTAATTGGTAAGAATTTTCTGATTCATTCAACGAAATCAGTAAATCCTTTTATTGATTAATGATTAATGATTTACTGTAAATCCCTTTAAATCTTTTTACGAACACTCCATGATTTCTTCAGTAAACCCCCTTCATTAATTTCATATATTAATTTGATTTTGGTCAATTTGTTAAAATGACTTAGGAATCCATGATTATGAATTGAATTTTATAACTCACATTATTGTCACACATATATTTCGTGAATGAATTAAAATAAACCCCTAAAATAGTAAATCCTTCTGGATGGCGTATTGATTTTGTATTTTGTTAAAATTTGAATTAACTGGAAGTTGAGTTAGTTAAATTGGTATTGAGATAAATCAATTTAGACTGAATATTGAATGAATAAGGAATTGAGTTAATTATACCAGTTTCATAATTGATTTTGAATCTTTGATATATTGTTATAAATTTAGTTAATTAAAATTGCTAAATTATGCATAAGTAGACTGTTTGATTGTTTTTTAGAAGTATGTGAAATGTTTGATTCTTTGAATGTATAATGACTTAGATAAGCTTCACTATAAAGATATAACAAATGAGTTTGTTTCAAAGAAGTGCAAGAAGTTGTTTTTGTTAATACATATTGATATGTTGTGAATCTTGTGAAATCACACTAATATTTAAAATTTTGACTTGTAATCCAAATGACTAAGTTGATCCATATTTTGTTATCAATGTTAAAATTTATATAGAATTTGCATTAGGTTTCGTGCGCATAAAAGTGTTGTTTTTAATTTATTGGGGATTTTGATTTCTTTCTGTTCGTCTAGGACATTAATTACCATTAGACTGGCCCTGCCTATAACTCGTGTTATCCTGTGTATTATTCAAAAACTGATGGATATTATACTTTTAAACCACTATCACCTTTACCAATCGCTACTATCATTACCAGCCACAAGTTGATATCAGATGTTTTTGTGAGTAATTGGATTATTATTTCTTAGTACCAAATAGATTGGTATTGTACGTGATTTTACCATGGTTTGAGAACTCGGTTTCGGTTTCGGTCATTTGAAATTTTAGTAGTTTCGATCAATTTCGGAAGTTTCGGAAGTTTCGGTTTTTGTTTCGGTTTCGGTCTTTATTTTGCATTTTGGTATCTTTTGAAATATAGACAATGATAAACAATTCAAACATAATGCAAAATGTAGTTTTTGATGAAATAAAATGTAACATATAACAACATTACATCAACCATTTCCAATTGTCCATATCAGATCCCCGTATTAAAGAAAACAGCACTTGAGTTAAATAAAATAAGTTTTTCTCAAACCAAATGAGCCCATTTATCAATATAAGTAATTTCCACTTCCAACAGCCCAACAGCCCAACACCCTAAGCATATTAAAAGCGGCCCAATCTTCAGATTCATTCCTTTCATTGATTACAGCTGCGAACCAAACTAGGGCAGAAAAAATCAGTGCTCGGCTTGCTTCGATTCGAGGAAGAAGACGTGATAGAAGCTTGAATCTGGAAGAAATAAATAAGAGGTAGGATTTTGTTCTCGATTTTCTTTTATTTTCTCTCAGCCCCCCTCGACTTTGAACAGTATCTTCAGCGAGACGAGTTTGTAGGCTGGTTTCGTCTCGTCTGCCGCCGAAACCGATCCGAGTCGGTCGGAATCTCGGCGTTCCGGCCGAGACCTTATACCTTGGATTTTACATATTGTTGTTGGTACTTAACTAAGTCGAACATAAAATATTTCTAGCAATATTAATGTTTTAACTTCATTATTATAACATAATGTATTGACTTGATTACGTTTGTTACCATAATGTATACAATGTTTTAAGTTAATTGTATTTATCATTGCAATATACATATAATGTTTCAACTTATTTTCGCCAAATCAACCCTCTTATTTCTCAAGAATGAAAGGCAGAAAAAGCAAGTGTGTGTGCGCGTGCACACACACTTTACAAACAACCATAATCTAATTAATCAGAGATCTATGCCATATGTGTCAATTTGTTCCGTGCCGACATATGTATATGTTGTACACTGTACATCAATATGCATACGAACGATATGGTCACTCTTCTGCTCTAACATCGTCTTTCACGTGTTCTGATTACAAGAGTATAACAATGCCCGTGTGCGTAGCACGGGCTACTCGCTAGTACATCTATATAACAAAGTGCTATTTGGTATGCAACTGTACTCAGTCTCACTCGGAAGCTGCTTCTTCCCTCACTACGATTTATTATTTCCTCTCTCTTTATTGTTTCATTAGGTACCATCCAGGTAAGTAATTTTTTTTCATTTTGATCGAGACTTTGTTTTCCCTTCTTCGTCCACGAACCACATAATAATTTTCGACTTTCAGTTATCTGTAACCAAAACTTTGGGCTTGCATTTTTTTAAAATCATTTTGGTATTTTCAAATTTGAATCGAAGGTCATCTTTATATGTCCATATTTGGATCCATACATGCGATTCTATTTTTTTTTGCAAATATGATTTCCATTGAATATCAGACCGGAAAGATTTTCACTAGATCCAAATGGATTTGAATCCCACGGTTTTCCATATTTTAATAAAACCATTGTTCACATGCATTTTTGTAGCAGAACACAGCTGAGTAATCTGTTTTGTTTGATGCTCTTATCATGCAATTAAAATTTATTGTTTCAGGAAACAATATCATCAAAATCATTTATGGTAGTTTTAGGGTCTAATCTAAAAATCATGCTGCAGTGGAAAAAATGCATGTTTTAGGTTTTTTTCAGCAATAATAGTAAATATCACTTCGTGCACATGAATTTGGATGCTTTAAACTTTCAGTTGCTATAGTTAGCATCAGTGGCTCATGACCATTGTCCTTTTTTGCAGGGGTTGTCATTATCATTTATATTATAGACATAAAGGTTAGATGTCTTTATACTCCAACAGTTCAATGGATCCACAAAAATCACATTTGGGAAAGGAATTGCTTCAAGAAATTTCTCCTGTAGTAATGGTACTATCTTCCTCTCTTGCTGAAGAGTCTTGCCAAAAGAATGGGCTGAGTCTTGTAGAGATGTTGCTTCCATTTTCAGTTTTCAATAGAATTGATGGTTAGTAGAATCATATTTGTGTTTTTCCTTTTTTGAGAGATTTTTGCTAAGTTTGGTTAATACTGATACTAGCTAGTCCTCTTATATCCCTAAACTACAATCCTATCGATAGACTTGAGATGTCTTATTCAGTGGTGATCCAAAAAGTAGGGTAATTTATAACTTGTAAAATCTGTTTATAGTAATGAGAACCAAGAATAAATTTGCGCTGAAGTAGAATAGTATTTAGATGTTAATTAATTTCTCCTGTAACTTTCTCAGCTTACCTTTTTAAGCTGATCGTAGAGTTATTTTTCCTCAGTACCTGTTCGAACTGCAAGCGATCAGCCATATAGACTGCAAATGTTCAGATTGAGGCTAGCTTATTCTTCAGATATTCGACAGATAAGCTACGAGGTAATTTCATGTTAAAACTTAAAAAACTGCCTAGAGCTTATACTTATTTGGGTAGTTAGCTGCAAAAAATAAAAATAAAAAATAAAATCTTGATAATAAAAGTTTTCTTTGGAGGTTAAAATTATAGAGATGGTTTATCTTTCTATGCATGAAAACTTGTGAATTGATTTGAAGGTTGACAACTGAAAAGTAAATCTTTTATTCTCCATTAGCGTGACGATTTAAAATAATTAGAATACAAATTAAATCATAAATAAACTTCTTATTAATACCAAAGGCCGTATATTTTATGATAATTGAAGCCACTGTAAGTGTTGAATGTCTCTATTCAATATTAAACACTTTTGTAAGTGCTAAACAAACACAAGCTTGCAACTAATGCAAAAAATATATTCTAAAAGTTAACAAAATAAGAATAACAATCAAAACAAGTAGATATTAATCAACTTAAACATAGCAAATCAAAATTAACAGTACATATTTCTGTATTTAGAGCGGAATACCACAATTGAATTCTAGCAATGAAACAAAAAAAAAAAATAATAATCAAATTTTATACTTGAAGCATGTAACTATAGGTTACATAGTAAGTTTGAATTTAAAACATCTTTATCTAATTTTAAGTTTGTATATGAGATATTGAATTACGCCTTTCAGTAGTAGATATGATAATCATAGTATGTAAAATTTGATTATATTGCTGGATTGTGAAATAGTAAAAGACAGGATATAGGTTTGGGATTTGGATATTAGTTCTCATAGCTTTTCAATATTTTTTGAGACTGACAAAATTTTCATAATGAATCTTTCTAACAACGAAAACAACATATTCTTTTAACAGCCGGTGAGTTTTTTATTTTTTAAATTGAGTACTTAGCTGATAGTATATATTAGTACTACAAGTCTTAGGTGGTATACAATATACTGCGTGTCAATATATGTTCGAATTACACTACGCAGCTTGTAATTTTCCGCACCAAAGTCGAAGCACCCAACCACTAGGACAATGGTGCTGGTCAGCCAGTGGGTTTTTTGAGAAACAAAACTATTGGATATTTAATTCTGTTGGTTATAAGATAAATAGGCTTGGGCTAATAAAACAATGATACCTGCTATATGTACAAAAATAGGACCTGCCTGTAATAGATGTCTGACCTATTCTTCTCTTAGGCCCTGATTTAGGACTAGCCTTGAATTTGGCATAGGATTAAGATTTAACAATTTTATGATCGAAGTTATGTATCCAACCATTATGTTTAAATAAATTCGTAATTCCGTGTCATAGAAGGCCTAATAACGTTTTCATTTGTACCTTCTTCTTTTTCCCTCCAAAAATCATCTTAATTATTCAGGTATGGCGCTTGCTTATGTACTTGAATGTTTTTCCTGCTTATGCTATTTTTTGTGTTTAGAAATATGGATATGGTTAAACCTACCCAAACCATAAATTTGTAGGAAAAATTGCTCAAGCAAGCAAACAATAATTGTTGTGTTGGTTCGGTTTATACAAGAAATGGTTAGACTGGAGCTCTAAAACACAAAAGCGTACACAAGGCGTTCTTTTGTTCACTAGGTGAGGTGTAAGCCTCAAACGTTGAGATGTAAGTTTTCGGGTAAATATTGAGGCGTATGTTATTATTGATTTGTTATTATTAATTTTTGATTAATAAGTAAAAGTTAACAATTAATCGTATAAAAACTATAAATAAATAACAATATAAACACTTAACTTTAAGGAGTTCAGTCATAATCATTCTTTATTATTTATTCATAAAAGTATAAATAGTTAAAACTATAAATAAATAAAACTTTAGTATTTGATAATCTATATAAACGATTTAATCCTTTGAAGAATTCATATTTAGTTTTCAGCTCCACAATGGCATGTATATTTTTTTTCCTCCCTCTATTTGTCTTCAATTTTTTTTTCTAGATTTTTGATAATGATCTTTAATCGATTCTAGTGGAGTCAATCTCTATTACAAACAGTGGAAAATCATGTAAATTATCATTTATTTTTTCTTCTACCAATTTAAATCGACTGGCAAAATTTATGGTTCAGTGATGGTAATTCAAGCTTTTTCTTTAAATAACAATTGAGAAATCTATTACATAACTCTCGATCGTTGTTCCAAAAACAATCTTACTTAATCGCGTGGATATTGAATTTGAAAAGTAAAATAACACTAACTTTCATTTTCTTATATTTTGTTCTTTTTTTTGCTTGCCATTAAGTAATTGAAGTTTAATAAATTCGGTTGGTGTTAATATTGGGAGTATAAAGTTTCTTGAGTTGCATGCCTTAGCAATTTGAGGCGCGCAAAGCGTACGTTTCGTATGCCTCAAGTTGCCGAGGTGTAAACCTCAGAGGTAAAAAGTAAATTTTTGAGAAAACCCAAAGGCATTTTATCTTCCATTGCCTTGAGACGCTCCTTGAGACGAGTGTCGAGGTGGATTTTTTTAAAACAATGGACTGGAGCATGACTAAAATAGGTTGTTTCAATTATGAAACCTACATGTTGAAATAGGCTGCTGAAGATAAATTGAAGAAAGTCGTATATGATGCAAGCCAGATGGTGCCCGATCTAAAATCTGACCCACCACAACTTGAAAGTATACTCAACAGTGAGTTTTCTATTATCAAATAATTTTCTGCATTTTACAGCAATATTGTTGTCATGTACTTCTCATAATTGGCAAATCATCATAAAAAGATGTAAATGGTAAAGGATTATATTTGACCTTCTTACGTATTAACAGTTATATCACTTTTTCGATTTTTTTATGTAGTATGAGCACGTATGAAATCATGAATTCAGACCATATTGTTTTTGTAAGTGGCACTTTAGTTGCAATTTCATGCAAATTATAATTTGCCAATATCGGCACATGAGTGCAGAAGTGAATTTGACATAATTGGCAGCAATACATGAAACAAAGATTAATGGCTAATTTTATTTTTTATCATGTCACCGGTAATCATATTGACTTTGGTAGTTTATTATGATTATGTGTGAAATTTAAAGCAGTTGAGAATGAAAATGATGTCTGTAATTTTTTGGAAATTAAATGGGACAATGCAATAAGGTCTATTTTTGTTTTCATTAATACATGATTAATGTTATATGCAGAATCTGAGTCCGACTATTACCCATCCTGGATCCAGGCATTCAATAAAGAGTTGATACAGTCAGTTTCGTATTCAGAGCATGAAGCTTTTGACCATCCTGTGGCATGTAAGGATATACAATTTTGCATGATATTATAGTTTTGTGTTTTTATCTTCAACACACATATTTGCAGACTACATTTTCTAGCAGTTGTGAAAATTAGGAAATGCTTGGGAGTATAGTTTTAGTAAGACAAACCCTTCTGTTATATTTACTGCTTGACTACTTATAAATTGTAATCGAATAAGTGCCAAGATTTTCAGATCAATATAGTAAACTAATGTAAGATTCTTTTTTACTATGATAGGTTGTCATTAAGTAAATAGAGTGCTAGACCAGGCTCACCCCGGTCACAAGGAATTAAGGTGTGCACATATTAAATGTGAAAAACAACACGAAGCCTAAGCCACCAAAATTGATTGGATTTTGATGTTCTTTCTATGACATCAATGCTTTACAAAAATATAGGTCTTATGAATTTTATATTTGGATATCCATTTTGCAAGTTACCATCGTCAAGAGCTTATCAATACTGGAAGCACTACCAAAAAGTTCTGAGTAAATCTTTGTAACATAGCTATACTTGTTTGAACAAGTGGATGGTATCAAATAGAAGCTATTCATGACAATAACAACGTATCTATTTAACAAGGTAACGGCACCCTTTGACTTTTATGAAATCTAATTTAGGTTCCAGAAACAATCAACTACACAAGTTCCTCACCTTTTAAAAAAATAACATCATTGAATCTCATCACGTTCTTTCACCTTTTATTCATCTCTACTTTTAATTGCACACCCCATTTTTCCTATTTGATTTTAAACTATACGCGACAAACTTGTAATAACACCAATTGAAGAGAAGTTAGTCCAACATTGGTTAAGATGGTTTGGACATCTCCAATGGAGGTCTCTCGAGGCACCTGTGCGCATTGGAATTATAGGCCGCATCGAATGCTCAAAGAGAGGTAGAGGTCGGCCAGGATTGATATGAGAGGAAGTAGTAAAAATGAACTTGAGGGATTAAAATATATCCGAAGAACTAGTGTCGGACATGAGCGCGTGGAAGTTAGCGATCTACGTACGAGAATCATGAACTATGAGTTTATTTACTTAAGGTTGGTTTAGAGGTAGTGTTATAAGTTTTAGATTATAGGACTAGTTAGTAGAAACCAAAGACGTAGTGTTTGGTTTTCGGTTCCTATTACTGTTAGTACCATTATAATTATTATTACCATCATCATGGTTTTTTTAATTTCTTTATTGATTTTTATTTTATATTTTATTTTTATTGTATTTATTATTATTATTTGTTTAATTATTTTACTTTATTCTATTTTTATCTTTATTTTTATTTTCACCTTATATATATATTTAAATCTAATATTGTTGTTATTACTTTTAAATTCACTTTGTCATTTAGTTTTAGGTTTCATCTCTAGCCGACCCAACTTGTTTAGGAAAAATGACTTTAGTTGTTGTAGTATTTTAAACTATACTCCTGAAGCTATCAAATAGCCCATTTTTGAAACTTCCATGTATACATGTGGGTGAATGATCAGAGGTTCAATGTAAACTATAAATGATTTTGGCAGTCATCCTTTTGATATATATAGAGAGAAACATATGATTTACTTTGTTGACCTCTTTCCTTGTACGTGAATTTTGATTTGCAGGTCTTTTGGCTGTTTCATCAAAGGAGGAGCTACCTATCAATAGGTTTATTGACCTTTTTAACACAAGCAGGCTGCCATCTCTTCTAAATAATGGTGCCATGGATCCAAAGATATTGAAGCATTATCTCTTGATACATGACAATCAAGATGACCAGGCTGAGAAGTACTTGTTTTTTACACTCTTACGTACATTTCTTGAATATATTATGCAATTATTTTTTGTGATAAAGCTCTTTGTTTGACACATTGGTCGATATTCATTCATGGTATGCCATGCTTGATTCTCTAGACCTATTAACATTAAATCAAGAAAATAATAATTGATGGTTATATGACAAGTAGATTCCTTGTTGTAATGAAACTATTTGAATTGTCTATGATATCATATGAGTTATTTTTTAAATTCTATTTTTTCATTTTTATTTTATACCTGAAGGGCGACAAATGTTTTAACTGAGATGCGGAATACTTTTGGATTATATGGCTGCAAATTACTGTGCATTAATTCTGCTAAGGATATGAGCGATAAGTTAGGAGAAAATCCTTGGGCAGATATTGTAAGTTTTCTAATTATTGCATAAAGCTCTCACTATATCGGACAATAATAGTTTTAATATATAGCCATTTTGTTACTTTTTATATGCAGAAAACTAAGGTATCAGATTCTCAGGAGATCGGGTCTTGTCTCAGCATCGATGATCTTAATGGGGTAAGCTCAATTTTTTTATTTCATGATGTATCATCATAGATTGTAAAAGTATTCAGGTATTGTTCAGATTATGCACAAAGGCAATAATGCTAGACATCTAGGATGTCTTGATGGGAGGTTTTTCAAATATTTATCACATAATAGTTTCTCATTTTGCAGGCTTCTTTGTAAATACCCTAGTTCGTGTTAAATATTGTATAGCAAATTAATTATTTATATCATAGCAATAAGTTTGGCAGCTCTAATTATGTATGGCATAGCCTGTTGTGACACACACAGAGACGGAGAAAGAGGCTTGATTTCTTCATCTCCAATGCTTCAAGTGCTCCTGAATCTCACTTTATCTTCTCATATTTGAAAATTAAAAAAAAGCGCTAAATTTTATAGACAAGACTTTATAATAACATAGTCATCCACGTAAGTTATTGGATATTTTTATACTTATAACTCATGCTAAGTCATTCATTAACATTTAGTTTAACTATTGATTTAAAATATAGCTTTGAAATAATATAAAATTTTGTGGAGATATCAAGTGAAAGATCGTAACTATGAATATATCTCATATTGAGATTTATAAGTAGTATTAAAAGAAGAGATGATTGGTAATGATATGAGGGGGGGTAGGATTCATATCTCGCTTTACTTAAAACTAGGTTCAATAGCATAACCGAATCTAACCTAATATCACATTTGTTTCTTAATTTTATCTGTTAAACTAATTTGATTTGTGATTATTTATGGTGTTTGTTGATATCACATTCTCATTATCGTCAAGTCATTATAATTTATCATCACTAGTTATATGCTTTAGTTGCAGAAAGGATACAGTTGAACGTAACTCATATTATTTTGCAAACTGGTAAATAAGCTGAAATATAATATACATATTACACGCGCGCGCTCGCACACACAAGTATGTATACGTATGTTTGCGTGCGCCCTCACATGTGTATAAATGGAATTGGCTAACTCTACTTCCAGTATTTCTATCTATATGTTCCCTTGTTTCTTGAGTTACACCTGATCTTAGATAATACCAAATTAGAAGATATGTCCTTGATTTATTTGAAACAATGCCCAAATATTGTTTATTCGGATAACCTAAAACAATTGAAATATCATTTCACTAATGAACAATTTTTCTGGCAAATGATTTTGTTCAGTAACCAACATAAGCGAACCATTTGGCATATGGCAACACATTAAAAATAATATTTGATAGTTAAAAATTAAAACATATGGATTCAGCATCATGCTGTAACTTATGCATCATTTCAGTACATTACTTATTTCTTCCTCTTATCATTCAATGCATGTAATGATTTTGAGTTGGCATACTATCTAATTTTCTATTTGGTGTAGATTAAGGAATGCATGCAGGACATCACTACAAAGCATATCATTCCACACATGGAGCAAAAAATTCGCATTCTTAACCAGCAGGTGTTATTTAGTCCAATTTTGTTAGTTTGCCTTAATTCACACTAGGCAGTTACACTTGGATTTTGTTTTAGGTTTCGGCCACTAGGAAGGGGTTTAAAAACCAAATTAAAAATTTGTGGTGGAGGAAGGGAAAAGAAGATACACCAGAAACTCCTATTGGTCCTACGTAATGTTTTTCTCTGCAAATACATATACATATGTACATGTACATACATACATACCTATATGCATTTATGTACATATATATGTCTATACTTACATATATACATACACGCATTTGTGTGTGTGTGTGATGTGTAAGTATAAAACAAACATCTTCCATTTATCTTACATTCTTATTTTACTAAATACGATCGCATTTTTTTACAACAGGTACACATTTAACTCTATTGAATCTCAGATTAGAGTGTTAGGTGACTATGCCTTTATGTTACGTGACTATGAACTTGCCTTGTCGAATTATCGATTACTGTCTACTGATTATAAACTCGACAAGGCTTGGAAGCGCTATGCAGGCGTACAGGTAGCTTTATTTCTGCAGACTTCATCGACATATGTCTATAATGCCCATATCTAATAATATATTTTTCTATCTATACATGAAGTAGTGTCTATACCTCCTTAAATTTATGTGAAATATTTCCAGATCAGATGCTTACAATTTGTTACACCTCTTAATGTTGAATTGGTAACTTTGAGAAATTCTCAATCAATATTTGTAATTAGCTTTGTTGTATTATATATAGCAATATGTCATTTACCACGAATGGCAGGATACACTAATTCTGGATTGGAAATGCTTCATCTAGTTGGAAAGCATCATAATCTTGTCTTCTTCTAGGCATGATACTTGTTAAATAACATTCATGTTTCATACTTTTTACCAAACTTCATAAACAACTATGGTGAATGTTTGTAAATGCGATGATATTTATAAATCCTATTCATTTTTCCTTATTGTTAGCTTGAGCCCTAGATATATGGCTAATTAAAATAAAAATAAAACATCTCTGAGTATGTATGACAGTAAGAAAGTTCAATTGAAGCTTAATGAGCCTACAAATAAAGCTGAGCATAAATCCATTGATGAAAACTGCTGCCTTGATCAGCATATAATAAATCCTAAGATAAATTCGTCATAGAACATGTTAGAAATTAGGGTTGCTACAACACAATGTTGGATCTTAAGGCTATTCAGACACTAGCAGTGGTGAAATGTGTATTAACTACTTATGAATATAAAACTGTATTTACTCAAATTGCAAACAAAAAGAAGTAATCAGAGAATAAGTAATAAAGTAAAATGCAGTAATGTAAATAACATCCGGATTTTTATATTGGTTCGGATTAACCAATCCTACATCCAGTTCTGCACTCTATAGTGAAGAATTTCACTATAATCGCTTGCTTTTCACGGGTAGCAAGAACACCTTTACAATCTTGGACTCACGGGCTACAAGACACATCCTCTTGATTTTACAGGCTACAAGAACACCTTCTCCTTATTACTAACAACAAACTATGTCAAGTAGTCATATCTTTAATACAGATTCTTGCAGATTCGGTACAATGATCCTATAGACCTCCAATGACAATATATCTTTGAATTCATTGAGGAATATGATGAAATCAGAGAGAGAATGATGTAAATTAAAGTACAACTTTCTGATATTGTGTGGTTTGCAAATCAGTGAAGAATTGGAGTGAAACAATATCGATTTGCAAGGAGATTGAAAGAGTATGCAATGGATTTCTTTTGCAAATGTTTGAAGGAGTAAGAGCAAATGAGAATTCTTGATGTTAAAATTCGTTTTCAGAGGCCTTTATATAGTGGTTGAAGTGACGTGTCTTTTGGTGAAGAGGTGGAGGGAAATGTCTCTTTATTTAAAATTTGAAATTCTGAAAAACGGGTACCTTGCCGACAACCTCCTACCCCCTTGTCGACAAGGCTGTGTTGCAAAATGAACAACAACACTAATAAGTGTTGTAAATTTTCAGTATTTCAAATTACCTTATATTTATGGATTTTTGTGATTCGGTTGAGGTCAATGGTTGATGATTTTCAAGTATAATTGCCATGAGATCTTTAACAAGATATTCTAAGGTTCAACTAACTTCTCATCACTTCAAATACCTTTATCCTTCAGCATTCTTCTCTAATTGAGTTTTGTTTTTCAATTGCTCTGATTAACCTTCTTCTATAATTCATCTGCTTCCACTGTATTCTTGTTAATCTCTGTAAATGTCTCTATAATATATCTGATATGACTGCATAACTCGAAGATACGTTAGTAGTAATATTTATGTGGTTGTTATCAAAATCAATACCTAGGGGGTATTAACTGAACAATCTTATTTTATGATGATGATGATGAGGCAAGGTGGTAAATCAGTCACCTAACTTAATGAGCTTAATTGATGTTTATTTTTCTAAGTCTAAATATGGATTTAATCAATACACAAGTCTTTTTATGGCCTCAGCATATATAGTCACACATGATTTTCAAAAATGTAGATCTTATAACATTTTATGCATTAAAACAACATTAAGAGAATGAACCGAACAAAACATAGAAATTATAGATTCTCATATCTATTACGTCATACCTTACATTTCATTTTAAAATATAAGTTGAACTCTATAAAAAGAGAAACATCATAGTCATATCGTATGAGTGGACAAGAACATCATTTTCACATTGGGTGAAGTATACATTGCATTCTTACTCAAAAATCGTGTTAATGCAACAAAAGCAAGATGGATTTATCACTTAATTCGTTTAAACCATGTCTAAGAACAAGCAATATGTCATTAAGTATTGCTTAAACACTTTCAAGCCACTCACACGCTAAAGCATCATAGGTATTTTAACATTTTATTTGCTTCATTAAATCATCTAAGTGAGGGCATCATAGGTATTTTAACATTTTATTTGCTTCATTAAAGCATCTAAGTGAGGATCGGTGCTAAAAATTCAAATTAACGTATAATATTAGCATTCGAGAATTTAAAACATCAAGTAGAAAATATGTGTAACATTTAAAAAGTTGTAATTATAAATTTTATTGGTAAAAGAGAAACAAATTATATAAATAAAAGCCCTATCTATCAAATTAATCTTATGTGATACCCATGAAGTGCATCGAAAATACATATATACGGTAAAAACAATGTTTGTTTCTGTAACATTCAATTTTATGCCAAGGCCCGAGACTCAATAGTGCATTCTTTGCAAAGCGAAAAGGAAAACCGAAGGGCATTCTGAATGGGCACAGACTGAAAAAGTTTGGTGAAAGAGGAATGCGTTTTTGTACTGCAGAAGGGCAGCGAAAGGGGAATGTGAATGGATCAAACTGTCTAGTTTTGAAAATAACACTTAACGTCCGATGCAGACCGTGTTAGATACAAACTGAACAATTTTCTTGCGCAAAAGGGAACATGGTGAAATGCCAACATCACTGTTCCCGTGCCGGACGCGTCTAAAATGGGAAATGTTGGGCGAATTCTCACCCAGAAGATCTCGAGACCGAGAAGTCCCAGTTTCACCCGGGCTCGCAACCTCCACTTCATTCGACAACCAAGAAGCTCAATACTAACCTAGAAGTCCATCCAACATTCTCCATGAAGAAGCTCATTCGGCCCCAAGCTTTCATTTCGTCCCCAAGCTTCCATTACCGAACCAACATTCGGTCATCTCCATTCGGCCCCCTTCGTATTCGGCCACCGGACCAAACCCATCCCCATCTTGGCCGAACCAGTCACACAACCGGTCCAGACAGCCAACACCGGACCAACCTACGAGCCAATACCGGACCAGACCATGCTCCTACCACCGGTCCACCACAACTCCACAACCGGACCACCAACACCAAATCATTCATGGCCGGACCAATGCCACCGAGCCAAACACATACCTCACCACCGAATGAAGCTCCGCCGAACCAGATGACTGCCAGGCCAGATTGCTCCAGCCCAGGCCCACCAGCAGCTATATACATCCAAGACCCCTGCCCCCAACCTCACTCTATAAATAGAGGGGCAGAGGTACAACAATGGCAGACAAGTTTGAGAGCTCAAGCACGGAAGGAACTTTCAAACTACTTTCATATACTTGTACACAAAGCATTGTACTTGTAATCTGAAACAAAGAAGATAATAACATATAAAGTGGACGTAGGCACGTTCTGGCCGAACCACTATAAATCTGCGTGTCTTTTACATTCCAGCCCCTGCTTTTTTCATGTTTACATAACTCATCTGAATCATTAAGAATCACGTAAAATCAACTAAATCACACGACTTGGAGGTGTTTGCCCATTTTTTGCGCAAACATTTTTGGTGCTTTCACTGAGAACTTCGAACTCGAAGCTTCAGCTTCCCTCATTCAACCTTCTTTCCCAATAGCACCTTTCATTGCCTAGGAAACATGACTTCCAGGCCAAGAAAAGACGCCAACAAGGGAAAGAACGCTGCAACTAGCAGCGCTCCAAATCCAGTAGATCCAGATCAAGAGAACCATCCCACTACAGCAGCAGTGCCACATGTAGATCAGGCAATTCCAACAGCCCCTGCCGCGGAACAACCGACAGTAATCACTAGAGCAGACCTAGACAGAGTTGTGGTGGAAGTGACTAACCGCTTCGCATCCCAACAAGAAGCTTTGGTGAACCAACTCATGTCACGCTTGAGGGATGTCGAAGAATACAACCGCAACACTGAATCATGGGATGAATCTCAATCTGGAGGATCTCGGAGACAGCAAAGGTCTTCCCTCTTCGAGGAAGCCATCAACAGGAACAACAATGATAGGGGCCGCGCCCGGACTCAGCCCGAACTCCGACTCGATGAAGCGCTTGGAACCGAACCCAGTGGGGGAGGCGCCAGACGAGGGTCAGATGTAGCTGAGCCAGTCATGCCACCTAATCATAGAAACCCCGCTGAACGGAGCCGAGCTAGAACCCAGCCCGAAGTTGACCCCATGGAAATGCTCGAAACAGAACCCCACAGGGGAAGATCAAGGCAGGGGGCAACTATAGCTGGTCCTAGCATGCATCCGAGCAGCCAGAGGCAACCGTTGGATAACGTCAGAAGTGATAGACTATACCATCCCTACAGGCCATCTGGACGAGATCGATCCCGCAGGGAAGAACCAAATTCATTTCTATCCGCTCCAAATTCTGACGAAAGAATGACACGACTATTCAGGGAATGCGTCCAACGGGAGCAAAGGGACCGAGGAATAGGCGCTAGGGTCACCAGCCCCTTTACCCGCAATATCGAAACTGCCATCACCCCCCGGGAATGGAAAATGCCAACCATGGAACCTTACAAGGGAACTTCCGACCCCATCGTACACTTACAAAGATACACCCAGCATATGCTCATGAGCGGAGCAACAGAAGAGGTACTGTGTAAATGCTTTCCGCTATTCCTAGCAGATCTAGCTACCTCCTGGTTCTGCCATCTACCCCAAGGATCTATCAGCTCATGTGAGATGTTGAAAGAAAGGTTCATTAGCCAGTTCCGCATCCATGTAGAACAACCCAAGGATGCTTATTCTCTATCCAATGTTAAACAGAAATCCGGAGAGACACTGCAACAATATCTAACTCGGTTCAACGCCGCAGCGGCCGCAGTCCAAGATGCCGATGAGAAACTCACCCTAATGGCCCTCTGTAGCGGTGTACATCAAGATACCAAGTTCGCAAGAAGACTAACTAAGGAAAAACCAGCTACTTTACCTGATTTCTTCCATGAAGCTGGAAAGTATATGAGACTTGAAGACGCCGCCACTGAGAGGCAGTCAGGGCAACAAGGTAAGACAACTTCGGACAAGGTTCCTGCTGCAGCCACGGACACTCGAAGAAATGAATCTAGAGACAATGCTGCGGGCAAGAAGGTTGAAAAACGCCAATATCGGCCAGGACCAAGATTTGACTCCTACACTCCTTTGAATGAAACAATCGAAAACATCTTTCTAGCCACTCAGGGCGAACTCGGATACAAGCGCCCCCCGCACAAGAAAGAATCTGATAACGCACTCAAGTCTGGAAAGTTCTGCCGCTTCCACGAATCCCACGGACATGACACCAATGAATGCCACCATCTTCGGGACTTGATCGAAGAACACATCAGGAGAAGAAGGCTGGAACGCTATGTGAAAGGTCAGAACAAGACTCCAACCCCTGCTAATGAAAACTCAAAGCGACCCCTTCCAGAAGTAGGCGAAGGGAATCGCAACACCAGTGGCTCTAGTCAAGAGAAGATAGTGGTCCATACCATCTCGGGAGGACCACACATCGCCGACAGAAGCTGGGCAGAGATGGAAAGATACGGCAAGTCACTTAGAAATGCTGAAGGCTATGTTAACTCTATTATGGAAGAACGCCACCCGAAACGGAAAGAGAGTGAGGACATCGTATTCAGTAAGCGTGATTTAGAAGGAAGACAGTATCCGCATATGGATCCCATGGTCATCTCTGCCTGGTTCGGTCCAGCTAAAGTTTTCCGAATTCTAATAGACACAGGAAGCTCCGTAAATATTCTGTTCAAGCATGCTTTCGACAAAATGAAACTGTCAATGAAGGATGTGTCTCCCTGCAACAAACCCCTGCACGGTTTCACTGGAGATGCGAAAATGTCCCTCGGGCAACTTGACCTCTTCGTCGAAATAGGAAGTCATCCCCGCTCCGTTGTGCGAAAACAAACGTTCGTACTAATAGAAAACCACTCGGCCTACAACGCCTTCTTGGGAAGACCAGCCTTGTCTGACTTCCAAATTGTCCTAGCCCCGTGGTGCCTAAAGATGAAATTCCCAACAGATGACGGAATAGGAGAGGTTGAAGGAGTTCAAGACGCCGCCCGAGATTGCTATGTAACTGAACTTCGCAATAACCATAGAAAGAATAAAGGGAAAGATGCAGAGACTACTCTCTGCATGAAAAGCTTGGAAGCATAGCAACTAAAGAAAGCCCCTCCTCTTCGATACACCAGCGATCCTTTCAATGAACTAGACCCCAGGGATAAGGAGGAGGAGGCTACCGCTGAGCCTGCAGAGGCCATGGAATTCGTATCTGTAGACAAACATGATTCAAACAGACTATTAAAAATAGGATCTCAGCTAAAAACAGAATTGAAGGATCAACTCATCGACTTTCTCCGCCACAACTTAGATGTATTTGCGTGGACACATGCCGATATGACAGGAATCTCCCCAGACATAGCATGCCACATGCTGAACATCGATCCCACCAGGGCACCGATAAAGCAGAAAAAGAGAAGCATGGGAGCAGAACGATCAGCAGCCCTCGACGAGGAAGTAAAGAACCTACTTGCTAATGACTTCATCCGAGAAGCCATCTACCCCGAGTGGATAGCTAACCCGGGTACTAGTAAAGAAAGCTAATGGGAAGTGGCGAACATGCATTGATTTCTCCAACTTAAATGACGCTTGCCCGAAAGACTGCTTCCCGCTCCCCCGAATCGATCAACTTGTGGACAGCACTGCCGGGCACGAACTTTAAACTTTTATGGACGCATACTCCGGATACAACCAGATTCCCATGCACGCTCCCGATCAAGACCACACTAGCTTCATCACTGACCGGGGATTATATTGTTACAAAGTCATGCCTTTTGGACTCAAAAATGCCGGAGCCACCTATCAGCGCCTCGTCAACAAGATGTTCGCGGAATTAATGGGACGAACTATGGAAGTATATGTGGATGACATGTTGGTAAAGTCCAGGAAAGCCGACGATCATGTAAGCCACCTGAGCGAGATGTTTCAGGTGCTTCGCCGATATGGAATGAAGCTGAATCCTCTAAAGTGCTCCTTCGGAGTGTCATCGGGAAAATTCTTAGGGTTCATTGTCCATTCCAGAGGAATTGAAGCAAACCCTGAACAAATCCGGGCTCTAAAAGAAATAAGGATACCTTCCATCCGAAAAGAAATGCAGAGCTTAAACGGAAAGGTAGCCGCCCTAAGCAGATTCATTTCCAAAGCAACTGACAAGTGCGTCCCTTTCTTCGAAGCTCTCAAGAAAGACAAAGGAAAGTTCGAGTGGACCGATGAATGCTTAAAAGCCTTTCTTAACCTGATCGAACACCTTCAGAAACCACCAGTACTCTCAACTCCAAACGAAGGCGAAGAGCTATACCTATACCTCGCTGTATCATCTCATGCTCTAAGCGCTGCCCTGGTAAGAGAAGAAGACCGCACACAACGCCCGGTGTACTTTATAAGTAAGAGATTTACAGGGGCAGAAGCCAGGTATCCTAAACTTGAGAAATTGGCATATTGTTTATTGATCGCGTCGCGAAAACTACGACACTACTTCCAATCTCACTCCATCAGAGTTCTAACCGATCGGCCACTAAGACAGGTGCTCCATCGTCCCGACACTTCTGGACGACTCCTCAAATGGTGCATTGAACTAAGTCAGTATGACGTCACCTACCATCCTCGCACTGCTATCAAGGGGCAAGCCCTGGCCGATTTCATCGCCGAATTCACTACCAACGAAGGCAAAGATCAGTTTGAAATAGCAAAAAACATCAAGTGGAACCTCTTTGTAGATGGAGCATCAAACGAACAAGGCTCGGGGGCAGGTATTGTGATAATCACCTCCAGGGGAAGAAAGCTGTACTATGCATTAAGGTTGGAATTCGCGGCCACTAACAACGATGCGGAGTACGAGGCAGTAATAGCGGGATTGGAGCTTGCCTTAGAAATTGGAGTCAATTCTTTATGTCTTCATAGTGATTCTCAACTTATCGTAAACCAAGTACTAGGAGAATTCCATACACGAGGAGAACGACTCACATCATACCTAAAGAAAACCAAACTGCTGCTCGACCAATTGGACCATTATCTAATCAAACACATTCCTCGAGAAGATAACCAAGAGGACGATGAACTAGCAAAGCAAGCTAGTATGAAGAACAGCACCATTTCCGGAGCACTAGCCATCTCAAGGCAGCTAGCCCCAAGTTTTGAACAAGTGAATCTGATAACTACAATTGAAGAAGCAACTTGGATGACTCATATCCGGAAATATTTGCAGGACGGCACACTACCAGACAAACGTGATGAAGTCAGGAGAATTTTGAGGAAAGCTCCCCACTACACAATACAAGAAGGCATCCTCTATCGGCGTGGCTTCTCTAGCCCCTTATTCAGATGCGTCGTTGGAAGGGAAGCCAAGGAAATCTTATACAACATCCATCAAGGAAGTTGCGGAGATCACACTGGAGGGCAGACTCTAGCGAAAAAGATACTCCGATATGGATATTACTGGCCCACACTAAACAAAGACGCCTTAGACTTCGTCAAGAGATGCGACAGATGTCAGAAATTTGCCAAGATTCCTCGACTACCCACAAATGAGATTACTCAAATGACCAGCCCTTGGCCCTTTGCTGTATGGGGAATTGATTTAATTGGCGAACTGCCAACGGGCAGGGGCGGGGCCAAATATGCTATAGTGGCAGTCGGTTATTTCACCAAATGGGTGGAAGCGGAATCCCTAAATAAAATATCTTCAGCAAAAGTCATCAACTTCTTGATCAAAAATATTCTGTGCAGGTACGGAGTACCACTCAAGATCATATCAGACAACGGACTCCAATTTGACAGCGAAGAATTCGCCGACTGGTGCCAAGAGCATGGAATCCATAAAAGCTTCTCATCAGTAGCTTATCCTCAGGCAAACGGACAAGTCGAAGCTGTCAACAAAATTCTCAAAATCCTAATCAAGAAGAAACTTGAAAAGTCAAAAGGCGCTTGGGTGGACGAACTTCCCACGGCACTTTGGGCCTACCGCACATCTTTCAGAACATTAACGGGACATACTCCTTTCTCTTTGGCATACGGATCGGAGGCAATGCTCCCTGTTGAGACTATTGTTCCTTCCCATCGTAGGATCCACTACAATCCAGAAGAAAACGAAGAACTCCTCCTCATGTCTTTGGATCTAATTGAGGAAAGGAGAAACGATGCAGCCCTCAAAGCAGCAACTCACAAACAAAAGGTGGCAGCACTATACAACTCCAAAGTCAAGCATCGCACTTTACAAGAAGGAGATTTTGTCCTCAGGCGAATCTTTCCGCGCCCCGGGGCGCTGGACCCCATCTGGGACGGATCATATGTAATTCATAAAGATCTCCACAACGGAGCTTATATTTTGTCAACAGTGGACGGAGAGGTGTTCCAGAGGGCATGGAACATCCGACATCTCCGTCGATACTTTTCTTAACTTGTACTGCCCATATGAAGTGAATTAACAAAGAGAATCAGTGGACGTAGGCGTTTTCATGCCGAACCACTTTAAGAAATCTTGTCTCTTTTTAACTTGTTCCTTTATATCTTGGCTGCTTGTTAAGCTTTATCCTTTTCTGTTGAACAAAATCTTATGGCATCTCCACTCAAGACGCACCACGGCCTCATCTGGACAAGGCCTAACAGGTACGCTACGATTCTATGCACTCGCCAATGAGACTCTTTTGCTCCAACATCTCTCTGCTGCGGGTTAACTCATTGCTCGCGCCTGCCCTCAAAGCCAACTGTAATGAGCCGATTATAAGTCATCATAAAGGCCGACTATAGCCGATGGCAGCTCATTACGGCGTTCGGCTCGCCGGCAACTGTGAACCTACTTTAAGCCCCAACATAAGGTGTGGCCAGCCAGGGGTAGTTCACGGCCAACGGCACCCACGCTAGCCGGCCACGGTAAATCGAATAATACCCACGATTACGGACCATAATGGTTCAGGTAGTTACCGTGCGCGATCTCGGCTCCGATGTGTCTTAAGTGCGGCTGTGGTAAAAAAGAAAACTCCCCGCGGAGGCGTAAGATGAGTGACAAATGTCTCCAAGACCCACAGCTAGGGAAAGTGACTACAAAACCCGTTTGCCACGAACTTAAGCACATCGACGGCCTTCCGTGACTGGAAGTTTTACTTTTTCTATATTTCCATTTCATTTAAATACTTTTCTCCTATCCTGTATAACAAACTCTAAAGTACAGGAAACCGAATAGGGAGCGTTCACTCATGAGAATCTAAGCCCGCGTACTGGGTGGCAAGGTACTCAGATATATTCATGATCAGTTACACAAGATGCTCAAAACTACCGCCTGCAAATAAAACATGAAGGGCGGTACTCTCTTCTCTTGTACATAGATGCATAACTATAGCTTATTCATATGTCACACCAACATTGCAAAACATGAAATTATATTTCAAGCAAAGGCTTAACATCAAACACAACTAAAATCACAGGCATATACATGGTTATACTTCTCACGCAGCACATCAAAATGACAACAACGTTTAAACATAACAAAATCAGCTTATATTATGAAATCACACCAAGTTATTCTCTGCAAATAATATTATTACAGTCACATCAATGTTTTGGACTAACGTAAACAACAGTAAAAAAGAAATAAAAAGCGGCCGAATCCGGACGAGTAACCAGCTGCGTCCACACTCCATCACCAACTTCCCAAGCCTATTTGGCCGCAGGGCCGGAACCCCCAGCATGTTGATCGGAAGTTCCACCTGTCCAATTCAGAAAAGGAATTCATTAAACAAACGATAAACAATCAAGTCATGGAAACCCAGAAAGAAAAGGAAAAGTGAAGAATAACTCACCAGCGTCCACCGCTTGATCCTCATCCTCCAGTTGCACACCCGCTTCCTCCGCAGCGAGCAACCGCATCCCCTCCTTCACCGCCACTTGCTCCTCTTTCGAGAACTGAGCAGTGACCACATCCAGACTAAAAGCCACTCCACCTTCCTTACCCGCGTCGACCCTGGCCTCCTCTAAAGCCCGGAGATATATCTTGGCCATGACCCGAGGATAGTCATCCATCCAAGACAAGCTGCCCTCCTTCCAAGTGCGGAAGTACATGTCCTGCAACATCTCGTCCATCATCCCCTCATTCTCCTCGAACTCCCTCACCCTGGCCTCGGAAGCCTGCAACTTGGCGACAGCGGCATCCCTCTCTGATCGGTATCTCGAGCAGTCAGCCTGGAGAGACCTCCTCATCTCCTCCATCTCCCCCTTTAACTTAACTTGAGCCATCTCCGCGGCCTCAAGCCTCCCAGACAACTCCTCTACCTGCTCGAGATCCGCATTCCGAACCTCATCCACTGTCGCAATGGCCATGTCGATCCGCTCCTTACAGGCGGCCTCCATCTTCCGTAATTCCGCCCTACTTGCCTTTTCCATGGTCTCTTTCAGACGCCTGGAGGCTTCTTCGTGCCGAGAAATCTGAACGGTTTGACCGGCAAGCTGTTCGGCCTGATCAGCAACCTTCAGCCGCAACCGAATATTAGCACTTCCAATCTCCTCCCCGGCCTTGACCAATTGAGCATGATACTTCATTAACTTCTTGGTCTCCTCAGCCACCCGATCAATATTAGCCTTGGCCTCGTCTCCCATGGTAACTACCCGAGTGGTAAGCAGATCAAGGTCTAGGGACTTAGCCTCGTCTAACACTCGTACCATGGGGTTGCGGGGAAGGAGGTGCTCACCCGTGGCCTCATCAAATGAAATATCCCGAGAACTTGGGTCTAAATCAGGATGACCAGCAAAGGGGTCACGAGGCACATCAGGACGCCTAATACGGATAACTGTGGGATTCTTGGAAGGAGGTGGAGGGGGGATAAACTCCGTGCTCTCCTCCGTGGCATCACAAGGAGGCTGAACAGGAAGCTTCGGACCAGGGGAAGGCTCAAATAAAGAACGACTACTCTTCTTTTTCTGAATGCTCTCTTCGATGACCCCAAGAAGAGGACGGTATTTGACCACGTCTCCAGTGCGACCAGTGGGAGGCTTCGCAGAAGCTCTCATCGACTTGAATTGTTCGAGGCAGTGTCGAACGTCTGACGTTTTAACCACCTGGCCTGCCCCTGGAATAAAGAACAAGTGTTACGAACATACAATGGTCCACAATTCAGGAAACATGTTAAATAAAAAGAAAAGAAAAGTGTGAAGGCACGTCTACTATACAAACCCTGTGGAGAAGTGGGGTACTGTAATAAGTCCTGAATCTCATTTCAGGACGGGAGTGAACCATAAAATATTTCTAAGCCCTTATCGAAAATGGAATCGACAGAGGACAAAAGTTCACCTTGCACTGCCGAAGTCACCCTGGCTGAGGAACCCCTGGGGGATAGATCGGCACCAGCCCCGACCTTGTCAGTCTCCTTCGCCTTCTCCGCTCCCGATTCCCCTTCCGATTCCCCGAAGGCCTGGCGGAGGGCCTCATCCAGCTCAGAATCTTGCCCAGAAGTTAAGGCACCAGCACCACTACCACCCTGACCATCTCCATCTCCTCCGCCTTCCGACTCTCCTTCCATATCACCTCCTTCGCCCTCTTCCACACCTTCCTCCTCAGGAATGATCGGGCAAGTACTAAGAGAGGGACCCTCCGATTCTTTAAGCTTCTTGCCCCCCGCGACGGGATGCTGTGCGAAGGGTTTTCTCTTTCCACTGTTTACCGTGACCCCCTCCTTAGCTTTGGCAGCCTTCTCCTCGGCCGTGTCCCTCTGCTTAACCACGGACTGGTGCGGCTGGATCAAATTGTACTCCAGGAGGGTAGCGTTCCTGATCAGGAACGAAGCCGACCTGTCCCGTGCAGGAATGGCCTTTATTCCAGCAGCCATCCGCGCCAAAGAATCATCTTCCACGACGGCAATGCCACCTGTCGCTAGCAAGAAATAGAAGCGTGTCAGAAGAAGCACTACAGTCAGAACATGGAAAATATAAATGAAATTAATCTTACAGCCGGAAGTGAAAAGGCGGAAAGAAACAGAATCGTCCTTGACAAAGAACCATTCCTTCTTGAACATGGTGAACTTTGAATATAAGTCCAAGACCGGTTTGAAGGGCACGGCCGCTTCCAGACTAATATACGGAGACCCCTTCTTGTAGCCCCTCAGGTTATACAAATACCGAATTTCCCGGTTAGAAGGAGGGCGTCCGTATCTCCTCTGGAAGATGACGAAGAGGCTTACCAGAATGGCATAGGAGTTCGGCTGAAGCTGCAATGGAGCTACTTTCAAATATGTGGTAAAGCTGACTATCCAGGCATTGATAGGAGGGATAGCACCACACATGCAATGGTATCTGCTGTAAGCGAAGTAACCTTCGGGGGGATTATACGGCATCACTCCCTCTCCCGGCAGCTGCATGAGAGCCCTGTCTATCCCAAATGAACGAGAGATGACATCAAGTTGCTCCTCCTTTAGGGAGCTAGGAAAGCAATCGGGCGGGGAGACCAGAAGTTCCTGTGGACCATATCCGTCCACTAACGACCTCGGAACAGGTCGATGCTGCCCAGATCCTGATTGGGCTGGGGGCACGGAAGAAGACTCGCCTCTATCTTTGGATTTCCGTCTGTCTGATCGTGTTTCCGCCTTGCGAGACATTTATCTGCATACACAAAGGTGAAAAGACAGGTTGTTAGAACGAAGAATACATAGATGTAAGCAAAAAAGAATGCATAAGTCCGGAATTCTGCTAAAATATCAAGTCCATTCGGCAGTACAAGTGAGTTCATTCGGCAGGGAGATAATAAGTTCATTCGGCACTAAGAGTTCATCCGGTATACGTGCCATTCGGCACTAAGGCCTTAGGCTCATTCGGCAAACTAAGCCACCTCGCGTGCATTCGGCATAATGCCATCCGGTAATAAAAATCATTCGGCAAAAGAGTATATACCTGATTCGGTGAAGATTTGATTCGGCAAAGATTTGGTTCGGTGGTCAGTTGATTCGGCAAAGATTTGGTTCTCTGGTTCGGTAAGAAGAAACAAAGGGGGGTGTAGCCTCTATATATAGGCGAGCTCAGGATTGCCGAACCAACTGGTTCGGCCTACCGGACCAGAATACCGGACCAATACCAACATACCGAACCAACCAAGAAACCGAACGAAACCATCTCTACCAGCAAAGACCGAAAAAGGGGGCACGCAGGGCGCCTCACTCAGATAAGTACCAAACTTCAGAGCTTACTAATAAAATAAAAATTATAATAACAATGAATGAGTAGTAAATCTTCCACCAACACGGGTTAATCATTTACACGTGTACGCGACCACGAACGGTCCATAGGCACGCTCCGAATGGCTATTAACCCTATCGTCGTGAGAATTTGCACTTTGACATCCTTTTTTAAGCCCATCGGCTAAATGGATATTTGATTCTGATAATTATGAAATGGCTAAGCTACTTACACATGTACGGGGTCGCGAACGATCCCTAGGCATGCTCTGAGCCGGCGATAAACCACCTGGACAAACGATCCAGGGACCCACTCTGACGTGAACCTGGCATCGATAATGCTAAACCCCCTCAGGGCACACCCTCTCGCCCCGAACGGCACGATTCGCTCTATCTCAAAAATTTCGATCCCGAGCGATCGTTATTTGAAATCATACTAAAACTGTAAATTCCTTTGCAGGACATCAACAGAATACAAACATCTAGCCCATGGCATTACCAAACAAGCCTTTCTACCACAGGGAAACAAAGCGCGATACATGCAAGCACGTGCCCCACTTTGGGGGGCAAATGTTGGGCGAATTCTCACCCAGAAGATCTCGAGACCGAGAAGTCCCAGTTTCACCCGGGCTCGCAACCTCCACTTCATTCGACAGCCTAGAAGCTCAATACTAACCTAGAAGTCCATCCAACATTCTCCATGAAGAAGCTCATTCGGCCCCAAGCTTTCATTTCGTCCCCAAGCTTCCATTACCGAACCAACATTCGGTCATCTCCATTCGGCCCCCTTCGTATTCGGCCACCGGACCAAACCCATCCCCATCTTGGCCGAACCAGTCACACAACCGGTCCAGACAGCCAACACCGGACCAACCTACGAGCCAATACCGGACCAGACCATGCTCCTACCACCGGTCCACCACAACTCCACAACCGGACCACCAACACCAAATCATTCATGGCCGGACCAATGCCACCGAGCCAAACACATACCTCACCACCGAATGAAGCTCCGCCGAACCAGATGACTGCCAGGCCAGATTGCTCCAGCCCAGGCCCACCAGCAGTTATATACATCCAAGACCTCTGTCCCCAACCTCACTTTATAAATAGAGGGGCAGGGGTACAACAATGGCAGACAAGTTTGAGAGCTCAAGCACGGAAGGAACTTTCAAACTACTTTCATATACTTGTACACAAAGCATTGTACTTGTAATCTGAAACAAAGAAGATAATAACATATAAAGTGGACGTAGGCACGTTCTGGCCGAACCACTATAAATCTGCGTGTCTTTTACATTTCAGCCCCTGCTTTTTTCATGTTTACATAACTCATCTGAATCATTAAGAATCACGTAAAATCAACTAAATCACACGACTTGGAGGTGTTTACCCATTTTTTGCGCAAACAGGAAATGTGCATTAAATTACTGTGAACACATCCTAAACGACTCAGGTGCCAATTCATATTTTTAGCACAAAATGTAAAAGGCAAAGCATTGAAGGAGCAGTTAGAATTACCCTCTTACATGATGCTTAAATATGCTCTAATTAAATATAGCATTGTAATCATCTAGTATATTTAACTGTTTTCTAATTGAAATTTGCGGATCAATCTATCTTTAATAATAGATGTAATACTTACATATTTATTTGGTCCAGCGGTAAATTTCTTAAGTACCCATGGGTTTCAAATGAGGTTTTGAGTTCAAATCCAATCAATTCAAAATAATCTATATTTTTAATTAAAAATCTGGTACACAAATGAAATCACGATTTCGATTTCCAGTCCCAAGAGAAAATTTCTTGTTCTTCTTGTTCCATTTCTCTGAATGTTTATTGTATTTTCGATATCGATATACTCTTTTTTAACTATTCATTTTATATGGTTTTGTTTTACGAAATACATTCCATATTCTACTTGTACTCTTGTCATATCAAATATTACATATTAAAAATTATGTGCAAAATTGGATTGATGATTTGAGTTCGTTTTTTCAATGATATTTTTGTACACCCTCATCACACGGCCATGGTATTAGTTATTATGAATGGGTTATTGCAGTATGGTAGAACATATCTGCGATATTATATGTATGAATTGTTTACTTTCAACTTTCAAGTGTGGTAAAAGAAAAGCTTCCGCGGTATTATCATGTTAGGCTTATGTTCAAATATGAAATATATTTGTATTGTTGATTCCTGCTGGCAGATTTTAACTTCCCATTGGTTTTCAACTTTGATTCTATGTTATGTGGTACATAATTAGATTTGGTATGCAGAATAAAAAGGGAAAACGTTAATATTACTAAACGTAACAGAGGGGGTGGACTTAATTAGAACGCTTTACCGGAATACAATAAGTTTAACCCGCGCGCGAAACATTTTTGAAATGCTCTCTTTACATTCAAATATGTATAGTATTGTTATCCACTACAAATAGTATGAAAATAAAGTAAAAACATTCTTGTATAAATAAACATATCGTTTAACTTTCATATCCAACTGATTATCGGTTATAACTTATGGCAATTGAAGTTAATTTTTATATAGAAAATGTTCAAATATTGTAGCATAATTGCTAATATCATATTTTAGTTTTTTACGAGCGAGTTACTTTTCTAGTTTAAGTAGTTGAAAATTATAACAAAAGTACATAATATCTTTTCCTTTGTCGACCATAGATGATGATCATCCTTGGTATACTCGAGCTCTATGCACAAAAACATTTGCAACTTCCGAAAGGGTTAAAGTTGAAATTTGACCATCAATTGTTTTTGACTTTTTGCAGTATTTCACCATCATGTTTGGATCCGTTGCCTTTTCATCTAGTTATATATTCTATTTTAAAGTCAATTTCTTCGTCCTCTTTTTCTAGTGAGTTCCAGCGCATGTCTTCTAATCTCACATGAGAATCGTCAATCATGATGCCCATTGGATGAATGTTCTATTTTTCAAATGGTTCATCCTTGTAATTTTCTTGAAGTCTTGACAATACTTGTTGAATATTGAAATAAAGTATAAAACAAGAATCTTAGTCTTCTCAAGCCTGATTTGAAATCATTTGTTGTTATTTGCTTATTTTTCAACCAAAAAAAATCATTATTTCTTGGTGCATGTTAATGTAATACACTTAAAATCGTCGACATTTTTGAGTGTCGGAATTAACAGTTCAAAACAGGTGATTTAATGTTTTGGAATGTAAGTTCAACATTTTGAAATGTCAAAATCAGTGTATTAAATCGTGTGCGCACAACGTTTTGTAACGCTAGTGTATTGTGTCTTAGAAGACACGTACCAAAACGGAATACGATAGCCAAAATGTGACTGTGGTAACACAGTTTGGTTGTCCACCCTATCTGATTCTACAAGGGTAGAGATAATTTATTTTGAAGCCCAATGACCACGATGATAACTGTTCTGTCTTCTGTTCACACATTTTGACCCTAGCACATTCTAAATTTAGCCATATTATGCATAGTTTAAATTAATCGATCTCTAATTTTAATATTTTTGTGAAAATTTAACCACAAAATATACAAAAGTGTTTATTTTGTTCTCCATATTTCTATTCATTTCCTCTATGGGAGTATTCACTATTTGTTCACTTTTCAGTAGGTACTTTAATTTGTGAATATTTGTTGCAGTCATAATTTAGTACCAGTTCATAACTACCACAACCTTATGTGCTAGTGGTACATGTCTAGGAATGATGCATCTTCTTTCAAAATTTATTCATTACAAAACCAATTGGTAATGGATGTATGGAAGAGTATCATAAACCTATTTTCTTATCTTATATAATTACAGGACTATTCTATAGGTACAATTATAATTTCACCTATGGGGTGCATATTTGCTTGTGCAGGAAATGATGGGCCTAACCTTCTTTATGTTGGATCAATCAAGAAAAGAGGCAGAGTATTGCATGGAAACTGCTTTTACTACTTATTTGGTGCATTTTTTTTTCTAACCACCATTCTTCTTTACTACATTTTTCTAACCAAAAAGAGTTGGGAATGTTTACAATGTACTTATTACTTTTTTAAAATGTGGACTACTGCCATAAACACTAAATGTTTCCAAGCATAAGCATAACCATATTTATTTGCTTGGACTTTATTTGTGATAAATAATTTGAATCTGCGTGTAATCAAGTTGACCCGTGGCTATGTAGAGACTTGGGCCTTCAGGTCAGAGAAATGCAACGAGGTGTGGGTTATGGTGGGCAGATATGCTCAAATTCAGAAGACAATATAAGGATGCTGCCGGAATATACTTCCGTATATCTATTGAGGTATTGCAAGTGGTAACTTGTCAAAGGTCGAAAAAGCATCGTAGTTCACAAAAACACCCTTTGAGCTTTATTTGGAACTACATATTCCATTTTAATTTTAGTAAAAATATCTTAGGAAATACTTCTTATTTTTTTGCCATAACATAACTTCAGGGAACACAGATATAGTTCTATGAAATCACTAAAGTATGTCAGAAATAGGTTTACCTTTAATCTTTATGCTGTAGAATATTATTCGAAATGTTTATAACTGTTCACTAAGATGAATTGTTCTGGTCAGCACATTTTTTTTCTGACAACATACAAATATGTCAGGAACCATCTTTGCATGCAGCTGTAATGCTTGAGCAGGCAGCTTACTGTTATTTGTTTTCTGAGCCACGTATGTTACGTAAATATGCATTTCATCTTGTTCTTGCTGGAAACCGTTATTTTATGTCGAATCAGGTATGTCGATGTTTGCTTTATGAACAGTTTGTCCATACCGAATATATCTTTTAATCAAAAGCGCCCTGAAACAATTGTGTCAAAAAAGAGTTCTTGCATGCCTTTATTTCAGAAGTGCCTCAAACGTACTATATGCAAACAATTGATGACTTGTGCAGTAATGTAAATCAATTTAGGTATCCATGAAATAAAGTAAAAATGGTAGGATCACTACAAACATGAATGGTTCAAAACTTCTGATATACCCGTTTCATGACATGCATATCTGTTAAACTTCATGAAATTTATTTCCTTATTCATCCTATTGAATTGTAACTTGTAACCGTGTTATCCTTGCTGATCATAAAACTGTATTTGATGCAGAGGGAGCATGCAATTCATATGTACAGAAATGCCCTATCGGTATATAAGGGACGTGCTTGGAATTACATAAACGATCATGTTCACTTCAATATCGGAAGGTATTCAATAAATTTTACGTTCTTCCGTTTCATGGATGTTAAATTATTAATGTGAATTTACTGCATTTATGTTTTTGCATGAAATTTAGGTGGTATGCTTTTCTTGGGATCTCTGATGTTGCTATAAAGCACATGTTGGAAATTTTAGCATGCAGCCATCAGTCTTTGGCTACCCAAGATTTGTTTCTTAAGGATTTTTTTCAAATCGTGGAGGTAAGACCAATGACTAGTATATAAATGTATGTGCGTGCGTGCGCATGTGTATATATCCGATTTTGCTAATTATTTGACTGAATCTTTGATATATACTATTTTGCATTAGAAATTGGGGAAAATGCATGAAGTAAACAAACTTCAACTGCCAATTATCGACATGAACTCGTACAAAGTTATCTATGAAGATCACAGGACATATGCTTCACCCACCAATGTATGTGTTTTTCTTATTTTCATGGGTTTTTTTTTCTTGGAAAAACTTTTTGAACAAGGTAAACTAGTTAGTTATGGTCATGTTTAATTAATTAGTATCGACCTTGCCTGCCTCCCTAATTAAAATCACAAAGGTTATGCAAATCCTTCAGATCTTCATTCATTCTTCATTCTTTACTCAATGCACAAGGCTCAGATTGAGGGGAATTTGAGTAAACAGATCGTACGAAGTCTTGTCCCATTACCGGGGAGATTGTTTTCCAAACTTGTTCATTAAACCAAACACCCACAAAATCAGAATCCAACGATCTATGAAATAAAGCTCACAATAAACATACATATTTAGAGCAAATTGTGTTGCATGTGATATGTTTTCTATTATACGTTCTTAAATTGAGACACCCTATTAAATAATGTGGATTAGACATCAACTACCAAGATAATAATGCAAATTCTTTAGATAATCCCACTAAATTCAAGGACCGGTTTCTGTTTTGAAACCAAGAACTCAAGCGTTATAATTTTAAATCCGTCTCAAGAGTGATTTTGGTCACATGTATTTTTAATATTCAACCAGGCCAATGTGAGGGAGAACTTATGGCAAGCTTTAGAGGAGGATATGGTACCGTCAACATATAATGCCAAATTCAATTGGCTGGAATCGAAAAATTCTTCTTTGGTTAAGGATCAGAACTCTCAGGTCTGCATAGTAGGAGGTATGTTTGAAAATCAAAATTTTAAACTAATTTTTTACTTCGTGGTCTTATTTATATTAAATCAACAAAAGGCCCTTCAGTTTCATTGTGTAAAACAATAACACATGTCAGTAAATATCATATCCATATCATTTTCTTAAAACTTCTGTTAAAAATAATCCATCAGTCTTATTATCTTGTTTTATGTTAGATAATATAGGCTAATATAGCCTGTATATCACATATTAAACTTCAAGTGATTTTTTCCTTTCTTTTCTTAAATCAGTTAAAGCAACAAAATATTTGCGGTATCTTGATGATATTTGATGATGTTGGATCAAATATTTGATGTAGTTATCACTGAAAACTAAGGGTGTGTACAGGTCAGTTCTGTGCGGTTTGGAGTGCGGTTTGGAGTCCAAACCGCTTCCGCACCGCATCAAACGGTTAGTAAAAAATACAAATCATTATACGAATATTTTAAACAGTTCGGTTTTAATGTAATACGGTCCGGTTTTGATCCGGTCTGATTTGAACCCATATAAACTATGAAATAAGAGAATTACTTCCATCAACAATCAATTTACGAAGGCAACTGTGTGAAGCTTTTACACCTAAATGTTAAAACAGAAAATGCTATACTGAAATGAATGATTTGTTCTTAATTGTATGAAAATTCAATTTTACATTTAGCTACAAGTGAGATTTTTTAGTAGATTAATCAAACATCAACGTTAATCAATGCATAATCATTAAGAAAAATGGCTAGAATAAGATTATAATTAGCATTTATCCAAAAAAATGAAATGAAAAATATTATACTAAACTATAACTTCTTCCTTTATGACAATGATTATTGCTAATATAACAACATATCCGAAAATAGAATATACATCGTTAGAATCTAAAATGAGATAGGAGCTGCTTATATTTTTATCATAAGATTACTAGTGCAAATTTTCGATTCGGTCCGGTTTAACATGACCAGTTCAATCGTCTAAACCGCAATCGAATCATATCGATGCGGGTCGGTCCGGTTTGAGGTATTTGCTTTGCTTAGAAGATTCGGTGTGGGTTTTCGCATCATTGTTGCGGTTCGGTGCAGATGGTTTCCGTATAGCGGTGCGGTTTATGTCCAACCTTACTGAAACAGTCAATATCGTCATTTTGTAGGAAAAACATAATCAATTTTCAGCAAAACCAGAGTATGTATGCAAATCCTTTATATATATGTATATATATCTGTGCTTGTGAAACAATCTAACATTTGTTTAAAGTGCTAAAAGAAAATATTTTCATCTTTTGTCACTATCATATTTCTTAACCTACCTTAACAAGCACACCGATACGATTTTGATATTATCTTGATATATTTGAATATCACATATCGGTGCTTGACCAATATTTATTGGCATGTAAGTAAACATGATTTTATGGCTGTTAAGAACAGTTACCGAATGAGAAAAATCGTTAGTATTGATTCCACTGGTAAAGCAGAACTTTAAAACCGTTAGCAATACTTTGGTATACCGATTACTAGTATATCGGTAAATCAATTACCGTTGATCGGCTATGGTAAATTTATCGTTCAGTGAAACCGAATAAAAATTTAAATGTATAGTTTCATTTTAACAAACAAGTTACTCATTTTTATCTTAATCAATACTAGATCTGCCAATACATATTTCATTAGATTGATGTATGTCTCAAGTGCTATTAGATTTTGAATTGATACAACATTTATGGCTTACAAATATATCGAAATTTCATAAATAAAAAAAACGAAGTTTAAAAAAATTGGAAGGTAAGAAAGATAGTCATAAATGAGTCAATTATTATCCTAAAATATAGTTATAAAATGAGGTTGAGCCTTGATGCAACGGTTAGGTCACCCGTATGGTGATCTAGGCATCTAGGTTTGAGTCCGGAAACAGTCTCTTCGCAATGCGTGAGAAATGCTGCACACATTATCGATCTCCGCTGAGCCCGCTATCGTGCGGGAGCCTCGTGCACTGGGTTCCACCTTTATGTATTGCATGTAAATTGATCAAGGTTAATAATATAAAAATACGAGTCTCAGTTCCTTCTTCGATACCCCAGCTTGAAGAAAGGGATAAGAGGGCCATATGGAAAATGTTAGAAGTCCATAATAGAGTTGACCACAACGATATATTTATTAAATATATCTTCATGCATAAGGATAATATAAACCCAAGTTTAAGGTTTCGACCAAAACCTGATATGTTCTGGCCAAAACTATACGAAACCCAACCTAAAACTCGGTTTCAGCAAAGCAAAGGTCATTAAAAGTGATAAACTTGAAATTCTGATCGAAGAAATCATGTAGAAAAATAGAATTTGATCCAAATCAACGTGAGATAAAAAAGAAGAAGCTTATTTGGATTTGTAGTTGTTTCGAATTTCCTTTCCATCAATGTTAAAATCCCTAATTTTTGATGTTGAAATCGCCAATTCAGAAACCTGATTTGTTACGCGACATTAATGCTCTGGAGTTCAGATTTTTTTTTTTTTTTTTTATGATGCGGCGACAAGAAGAAGGGGGATTGGAATGATAGTTTAGGGTTCGGGATTTATTTACGCCAGGTTTCTTATTTGGGTCCAATTTTTTTAGTCACAAGCATGTTTAATATGGATTAGGTTATATGTTCATTGAGATGGGTTGGGCTGATGTTTTGGACCAGGTTAGATATTTGGATAAGGTTATTACTTAAAATTTGTTATACTTTTCTGTTTAAAATATTTTGAAATTAATCACTGAAATTTGAAATCGAAACTTTTACTGAAATTCCGAAACTGACAAACGAAGTGAAATTTGCAAATATTTTGAAGTCCAAAACCATGTTCTCAAGCCTTGTTAAGGAACAATCGGTAAATTTACCGGGATCACTGCTATTAATATTTTGTTGTCATTAATTTACCGATAATGTAACTGTTATCATACGATTGTGCGGGTATACAATTTTTGTTTTGTTTTGTATTTTTTTTTTTGGTTACCAATGATTTGGTAATGGTAAATTATTATTACCGTAACCCGCCTGCATGCATTCAATGGAAGCTGCATGCATTCAATGCAGGGTGCAAGTAAGATTACTGGGTCCGTTGGCCATCTTAGATTTTGGAAATGTATTAGTGGGTAATGGTTTGATTCAACGTGATGGCCATGAATCTCTTTTCAAATATATTCATATTTTACCCTATCAATATATAACCAAGATTCCTTATCTACACCGTGTGCGTATCTTACATAGTCAACGATTAGTATGGATTGTTCTTTACATTCTTAGTAGACTACAAAAGAATGTTGATATTTCTGCTCTGATAATGTTTCCTTGAAATTCTTAATTCTTCATAATGCTTCATGGGACATGTATCTATTTTGTGATCTTGTCTTGAAATGATACCATGTTACACACACGTACGCACGCGCGTGCGCACACACATACATAAATACATACATATATACATATACATACATATACATACATACATACATACATACATACATACATATATATATATACATATACATACATACATACATATATATATATACATATACATATACATATACACATATATACATATACATACATATATACATATACATACATATATACATATACACATATATAGAAGAAACAGTTCGGGAATTACTAAATATGGGACCGTAGAGGTGGATTCAATCGTAAAAAAAGAAGATTTGATTGTATCGAGGAGTAAAAGAATTTAGTCCAAAATACAAAATGAAAGTGGATCGTTTTTTTTCACCTGAAGAGGTGCATATCTTACCCGGATCTTCGTACCTAATGGTCCGGAACAATAGTATCATTGAAGTAGATACACAACTCGCTTTAAATACAAGAAGCCAAGTAGGTGGATTAGTCCGAGTGGAGATCAAAAAAAAGTATTGAACTGAATTTTTTTTCTGGGGATATTCATTTTCCCGAGGAGACAGATAAGATATCTAGACACAGCGGCATTTTAATACCACCGGGAATGAAAAAAAAAATTCTAAGGAATCAAAATTTTTGAAAAATTGGATTTATGTCCAACGAATCACACACATTAAAAAAAAGTATCATATATATATATATATATATATATATATAATGTAAATATTTATTACTAGCCCTCCTAATGTGCATCAGGAATTTTGCTCTTATCGAGTATTGCGGTAAGAGCACCAACTTTTTTAGAAATCAACGACTGCTACCTGTGCTTTTTAATCAAATTGAAATTCCTGAATTTTTTATAATTTACTTCAGTGGAGAAGAAAATGCTTGGCGTCATGGTAAAGCTGACAATGAATTTTCAACAGCAGCGAGTTCAAGTCCCGATGCAACCTTTTGAATATTTATATATTTAGGTAGAAGGTAGGTTTCCAAGTGCATTTTCTTTGGTGCGTGTTCCTCCCTTTTCGGTTAAAACTTAAAGATTTGAAATTTGTGAAACTACTACAAATAAAATACTTAATGTCTTTCTTCTAAAGCAAGGTAACATGATTATAGATTAAAGTGAGGACAACCCACCGTGTAGATTCATAATAACATACCAAAAACACAATCCTTTCATACTGTTGAGTCGATTATCATAACTACTAATAAAAGGAGTTCATTGCATATGATTTTATTTCATGGTCTATAATATTATGTAAATACCCTTTTGCATTTTCTTAAGAGGGAAAAAGGAGGATGGAAGGGTGCGTGCGGAATCACATCGTGCGTATTAAACTAAATCGTTTTGATCTATGTGTATGCATGCACACATTATGGTGCTGACATACTAGTTAACGATAATGAAAAATATTATAACATATCTAAAATATAAAGGTGAAATGCAGTGCACGAGGCTCTCGCACGATAGCGGGCTTTGAGGAGGTCGTTAATGTACGCAACCTTTTTCTATCATTGCGAAAAGGCTGTTTCTGGACTCGAACCTGAGCATCCAAATCACCATGCAGGTGACCTAACCGTTGCGTCAAGGCTACACCTCACATATGTAAAATATATATACTAAAAATAAGCATCTTCCGTATAAATGCTAAGTACAGTATGTGATACATCTCAAACAATTTAAACCCTTAGAAGGTCACATTACATATGGAATGAAACACATCAATTGCGTGAGTTCCTATGATAATCATATTTGTATACTTCAGAAAATGAACAGTAATTATACAAAAAAGTCACCGTTAGTTTGATCTGTCATATAAAACAAAAGTGCACACGGGCCTGCTCCACCGTAAATCAGTTACAATCACAAAGCAGTCACGATATCACAGCTGAATTTTATAAAACCCATGAACCTCTGCTTGAAATTATCCGAAGAATTATAAGAGTGGAATAAAGAAATCAATAAATTAGGTTTTGTCCTGCTGTCGGAAATGCATTTATGTTTATGTCATGTTATGTACACCATCTACCAATGGCAAAATCAATTTGCTATGTGTAGAAGAGTGAATGACCTCTTCATATCTCATGTTATCATTTTTCTAACGTGGGACTATTCCAAGGTATAAGGTCTCGGCCGGAACGTCGAGATTCCGACCGACTCGGATCGGTTTCGGCGGCAGACGAGACGAAACCAGCCTACAAACTCGTCTCGCTGAAGATACTGTTCAAAGTCGAGGGGGGCTGAGAGAAAATAAAAGAAAATCGAGAACAAAATCCTACCTCTTATTTATTTCTTCCAGATTCAAGCTTCTATCACGTCTTCTTCCTCGAATCGAAGCAAGCCGAGCACTGATTTTTTTTCTGCCCTAGTTTGGTTCGCAGCTGTAATCAATGAAAGGAATGAGATCTGAAGATTGGGCCGCTTTTAATATGCTTAGGGTGTTGGGCTGTTGGAAGTGGAAATTACTTATATTGATAAATGGGCTCATTTGGTTTGAGAAAAACTTATTTTATTTAACTGAAGTGCTGATTTCTTTAATACGGGGATCTGATATGGACAATTGGAAATGGTTGATGTAATGTTGTTATATGTTACATTTTATTTCATCAAAAACTACATTTTGCATTATGTTTGAATTGTTTATCATTGTCTATATTTCAAAAGATACCAAAATGCAAAATAGAGACCGAAACCGAAACAAAAACCGAAACTTTCGAAATTGATCGAAACTACTAAAATTTCAAATGACCGAAACCGAAACCGAGTTCTCAAACCATGGACTATTCCTTGCCACATCCTCTCAAGTGTGCTGAGCCAACATGTGAACATTCATATATGATTTCATGTAGTCTGTTCGGAGGTTAACTTGACTGATGTTTGACTTCGTTAAACTTTGGTACCATATTAGTTGTTAGAGAACCACTTAACTATTAGTGTCTATCTGTAAACTCAAGATATTGCCCATGTTATTATATAGGTGCCAATAATATTCAATTGCTAAGTTACAAAGTCGATAATACTTTACGAAGCAAATTGGATAACTATCACTCTTAACAGTTAGAACTATCCAATATTTAACTATCAAGTAATGGATGATGTGAAAGCATTAAATTATACTTAGCAAACATTCCTTTTTTAAGTCCAGGAAAATGCAACTGTTGTTCTTCTGCAAATTACTCTGAAATCATTATTATTGTTTACTGTTTATTTTATATTACCGAATTTTTTTTTTCATGTGGAAATTCTTTCTCTTTAATACATAGTGCTGAAATATTAGACATATTTTCTTGCAGAAGCAATAAAACTAGATATTGAATTCAAAAATCCTCTTCACATTCCATTATCTGTTTCTAGCATATCACTTATATGCGATCTTGGTGCAAATTCTGAGGTGGCAGAAAGTGGTAAGACCTGCTTTCCTTATTGATATAGTTTTGACAATAGTACATACAGCTTTCCTTCAATTATGCAGATAAAAGCTCGCCTACAAGATCTCAGGATGGGGAGCCTAGTGAGCATCCTAGTTGTAGGTACTTGGTTCTGTGTGCTGAAATGGATGTCATATCAGAACATATTATACCCGTCATCGTAATCGTCATCGTCCTTGTATTTTCTTTTAAATGATTGGGGTCAGCCACATGAATACCAATTTTCAATAATTTATATTTCTTAGTTAAATTTTGGGCCCGGTTGATTCTTTTAAGTTTTATGTTTTGCGTTTTTAATATTTATTACAAAATATGAAGAGAGCGGAAAGAAGATTTAAAATTTTAAACCATTATGGCGATGGAGAGATGGCGCATGAGATGGAGGGACCGTTGAGGGGATGTATTGTTTTCCATGCTTTTGTTAATTTCTCAAAACACGTAAACCAAAATAAATATTGTTTTCTGTTTTGTAAATTAACTTTATTTTTCAAATTGGCCGTCTTCCAAAAGTACGTGCCGTGCATATTTTTGTTTGGACGAAAACACAATCTAAAACAGGCAAACCAAATGGGGCATTTGTTTTTTTATATCCTTTTCAATACCATTTCCTCCATTTTCAGGTCTCCTTTTGTCTTTTCCCCATGTAAATGTCGTTTTCTCTTCTGATTAGTGCATCACTCTATCTATTTTGTATACGTCCATATTACTTAGTTCATTTTCTTATTTACGGATTTCAATTGTTGTTTCTCTCTCTTTCATTTGGATTGTATATTTTCTAGTAATTTCGGCCATTCTTTACATTTTCATTTCTTATACACTTATTTTACTATTATTATTTAAAAGTCTATATGTTGCATTGTATAATATGGTTGGTTTAACCAGAGTTTGATCAAAATTCTTTTAGTTTGTTCATTATTTTCTCACTACATAAAATAACAAGTGGTCTAACCGTCCGCAAGCAAACTACTGCCAAATGAGGTCAGCAACTATCGTTTGACTTCACTTGTAGTGGTTGAAACTGAGTCAAACCTACTTTTTGGATACATGATATGATTTTTATTTTACTTTATTTTAAAAACATCCTTATCCGATAGGGAAAAACCCTTCTCACTTTTTATATTATAAATTAAGCCTCTAAATTTTTTGAAAACAAAATGATGTACAAATTCATCATAACACAAAATTAGTAATCTGAATCAAAATTCCAAATAAAAAATCTTGAAATCGAATGCAAAAACGACGAAACAAATAGGTTGCACCATTTAAAATGCAATGTTCAATGCAACAAATAAAAAAGCAAAAGTAATAGAATTTTGAACATGTAGTATGTTTATATCATTTAGTTTCATGAAATATAATATTTTTATAACTGTAACTTAAATTATTTTAGCAAAAACATACATATTTAAAATTATATTTTGAAATTAAGTACTTATATGTAAGTACGTATTAGTACTACAAGTCTTATGTAGTATACAACATACTACTTGTCAATATATGTTCGAATCACGCTACATGAGTTTCAAACCTATGACCTCTTGCACCAAAGTCGAAATGCTTAATCACTAGAATAGTAATGTCGGTCATATTTAAAATCATTATGCACATTGTACTATAATAATGGAATAAAATGAAGTTTCGACAGATTGTTGCATTGTAGACAGTGCAACATACAATGAAAACAATTAAATTGCATATAAAACCTTGTTTTAAAAGGCAGAAGCGTACGTGAGACGTTTTCGGGTCTTGAGGAAGGCGTAAGACTCAAATCATTGAGGTGTAAGCATAAGCATTTCAGGTAATAAAGGCAGAATGAAATTTGACATTGAATAGCACAAATGTCAAATATTAAATAAAAAACATAAAGCATTCATAAAGCATTGAAGCAATTCAAATAAATATAATCATCTGTAAACATTTAAAGTTAAATCAACACAAATTGCAAAAGATTAAATGATTCCAATAAATCTTTAATTCACTTCACGCAATATCTTTCATGCTGATTTCAAATTAACCTATGCAAAAAATAAGGAATCAAATCATTCAGGTATGCATCTCTATTTTTTTTTACAAGTATGCATCTTTATTTTTTAAAATTAAAAATAGCTTTAATGGGCCAGCACCACGTCCCGGTGGTTAGGTGCTTTGGCTTTGGTGTGAAATGTCATACATTCGAAACTTGTGTAGCGTAATTCGAACATATATTGACATATAATATGTTGTATGTATACTATCTAAGACTTATAATACTAATATGTACTGCCATTTAAATACCCAATTTAAAAAAGAGGCTTCAATGGATTTAAGTTTTAGAATCGAGTCGACTCCAATTTCTGGAATTGAACGAAATCTACTCGATTCCAATTCAATTTCAGTTACTGAAATCGAACTCGATTCCGGAATCTTTATTTTTTTTTAAATTTAAAAAATTGCTTTATAGATTCTAGTTTTGGAATCGAAGTCGATTCCAGTTAGTGGAATCGATTTCAGTTAGTGCAATCGAAGTCGATTACAGGAATCGACTTCGATTCCAGATAATTGCATTTTTGGAATATTTAAAAATAATAATACTTACAAGTTGTTTAGTCGACGAATGAGATAAGAGCGGGTAGGATTTGTGAAATACACATCAATTAATTTTTTTACAACCTAAAAGGCTTAAGCCTCATCAAATTGAGGCACCGAGGCATACGCTTTTTGCACCTCAAACGTCTGAGGCTAAGCCTCACGAGTAAAACAACTTTTGCTGTGTGCCTTGATGCGTTTTTGCCTGCGCTTCGCGCGCATTTTTTAAAACACTGATGTAAACACATTATTACGAACACTTTATTAATAATATTTTTTATTATTTTAAGTGTTATTTTACTTACATAACTAAACATATTTTAATGTTGCATTTTTAATAATGCTTAAAAACGAGCGTCCGTTTTGAATTTCGTAAATTCCAAAACTCGAAAAGTTTCCTATTTTTTTTCTAGAAAATTCCGAAGGTGAAAACATAATTTCCACACACGAGAAATAAGATATTGTTTTGAATCTTTGGGTTTATTATGTTTTACTGACAACTATGAATTTGTATGCTATACTGCTACTATTAGTTTTTTTGTCTCATGAACTATGTTTAAATGTTAATAATATTTGAAAATATTTGTGATTAAATGGGCCAACTTACTGGTACTGCGGTATATGTTAGGGTATGCATGGTCCAACTACAAAGATTACATGTAGGGTATTTGCAGTTTACTCTTAATTTTTTTCTATTTTGCAAAATTTCCTTATAGTTTGAGTTGGTTTTTGCAGTGAAGTGAATAATGATGATTCTCATGTTATGTCACCTCAACTTGATATTGTATTAGAAGGTGGTCAGACTAAGAAGGTGAGTTTCATAAATCATCAAAGAATTGTATCCCTGTCATCTGTTTTTGTTTCCACCATGTAATGGTTTTTTGCTGAACTTTAGTTTAGTTTAGTTGAATTGAAAATCGGAAGTTGTGTGTGTTTTTATCCGTGTCTGTGCATTTTAACTATTGAACTAAAATATGAGACACCAACTTTATTTTCATTTAGTTAATTATTGAACATTGTTGTAGTGATAGCTTTCTGGTATGAATCACTCATGATCAACTTTATCATTCAGATTCAACTCAGTATCACTCCCAATACGGAAGGTATATTAAAGATACTGGGTGTTAGATGGAAAATCTCTGAACTTGTTTTTGGCTATCAATACTTTGAATCTGAAAAAAGAAGAAAGCACAGGAAAGGCAAAAAATACCAAACACATTCTTCAAACTATGATCTCACATTTATCGTGATCAAGGTACATGTTAGCAAAATATTGTTTCCACTTCATATTACTAGATTGACGATATTTTCTTTGTTCTTTAGGGGCTACCAAAACTTGATGGACGTGTTAGAAATCTTCCTCAAAAATCATTTGTTGGTGAATTAAATCATCTTAAGCTTGAACTCAGAAACCCGTCCGAATACACCTTGAAGGTAAATATACAGAAAAAGCTTGATTTGAGGAAACCTTCTTCACATTTGCACTTGTAACATGTACAAGTCTATCGTGCATTTCAGTTTCCTTTTTTTTTTTTCAAAATTGTTTGCATATGCTAACACCTGCAAGATTATATCAAGAAGAAAATAATGTAGATAAATTGGTAACTCTATACAAGCTTGAAGCGAACTTGGCAATGTAAGGTTGCATGTATATACTGCATGGTAGGCGCACATTGATGTTAATTACAGATTGATCATAAGAGGTTTCCTATTATAATTACTGCAAACTCTAGCATGTACACACTTACATGGGAAGAGTTCCACGACACTCCTCTACGTTATACCCCATCTACAACCCATCTAAACCTCTATGATTTTTGAGCTACATAATTTGAAATCGAAGGAAAATTTGTGGATATGTTCTTACATGCGTCAAGAGCATCTATAAAAAAATGGTTAATTTGAATTATTCGAACATATTCAAAATTATATTTCAAATCGATGGTTAAATTAATGTTTTAATGATTGATGTTAATTTAACAATTTAAACATATTAAAAGTTCCAGAATGTTCTCATTTTCTGTGGACATGATATTTATAGTGTAGATTGAACGTCCCTAAAGTTTCATATGATTTTGTATTATGTAGCACAAAAAATCATTGGGATGTAGAATGGATTGTAGTGGATCTTTACCCCTGTGTGTGTGTGTGTGAGAGAGAGAGAGAGATATGTATATATATGCTATGTTGTGTGCGTGTATATGTGCGTATGTAGGAAGGGTTCCGCTGCACCTCATCAACACTCTTATGATTTTTGGGGTTAGGCAATTTGGAAATGGATGAAAGCTTGTAGATATGTTCTTTAGACAACTCAAGATCACCTCCACAAAATTTTGGGTATTTTAAATAATCAAAACTTAGTCAAGTTGAGACTGATAAGTTTGGGATGCATTATTTTTTTCAGAATATAAAAATGAAGATTAGTCATCCCAGATTTTTGATTCCTGGATGTTCGGAAGACATGGACAAGGATTTTCCCAACTGTTTGGACAGTCATATAAGTTCTGAAAGAAAAACTAACCAGCCAGATGTTTTGGATAATTCGGACGGCGTTTTATTTTGTTTTCCAGCAGTAAGTGTCAACTTTGGCATTTGATAATTGTTTACCTGGAGACGCTTAAAATTTTGGTTTTGTATTTGTAGGATACCATGATCCAAGGGGGAGCGACATTAGTATGGCCTCTTTGGTTTCATACAGGAATCTCTGGGAAGATATCTTTATACATATCAGTATACTATGAAATGGAAGGCTCCTTTGGCGATATGAAGTATCGTTTGCTTCGTATGCATAGTGATGTGGAGGTAACACAATACTTAATCTCAAACCTGGAGGACCTGTTTTTAGGAATGAATATATCTGACACTGTGGAGAATACTGGAGTTATACATTTATATGTTTGCTCATGCTAAAAGATAACCACAATATTAATTTTATAATGGCACCAGGCATATACTGTGGCATCATATCTGTTTTTACTTCATTACTTTATACAGAATCATATCTTGTAGGGTTATTAGATTACTTGATTGTGATTTTTTTCGGCATTATTTAATTATTTGTTAGGTGAAAAATATAATAAATATTTTACAGCATAATGTAATATTATATTGTAATCAGTGCATCTTTTCAGTTAATTGTTCGTAGCTAGTTATTACTGCTAAACTAATTTGTGTGATTTATGTCCAAGTTTCTCTTGCAAACAATGCTATTTTTCTTGAATAGTGATTTCTTCTTATATTTATTTTTGCAGGTTTTGCCATCATTGGATGTATCATTCTCTATAACTCCTTGTCCAACAGAGTTGCAAGAGTATATGGTGCGCATGGATATTGTAAACAAGGCAACCTCAAGCAGTTTCTCCCTTCAGCAGCTATCATGTATTGGTGATCATTGGGAGATCTCAACTTTACCTAAACATTCAACCATTTTCCCTTCACAAGTGTTACATGCTGGTCAAGAATTGTCGTCCTTTTTCAGACTAAAGGTTTGTGCTTTTGATTTCAAATACCAGACATATAATTTGGTTTGAAGTCCATTCGTTTCTGTCAGTCTCAACGCTGAATATGCTAATAGCATTTACGACCGATAAATGAAATTGTCAGAAACTTCTTTGTTGAGCTATTTTATATACTATGATGCCTATCTTACACTTTGAATATTTAGTTAACAATATTTTCTTTAAACTGTTCCAATAATTAGCAAATTTTATTTTCCAGGATTGTGAAAAAGGCACTTCCAAACAAAGTGAGATTGTTGTTAGACGAAACGATACCTTGCTTGGGGCTACTGAGAATGTAGAGAAATTAATTGATATTTCTAAAACACCTTTGGCTGATTTTCACCGTCATGAAAGGCATAAACAAGGAATCTCAGCCAAGGTCAATAAATTTTTAGTTAATGAACTTTTTTTAATAGTTTTCCCATAAATGATGCCTATTGGTAATGGTTACCGTTACCATTTCACAAAAATACCATTACCGTACCATTTTTACTGGTAAACGAAAATGGTTTACTGTTATCGATAGGCTGGTATACCGATAATCTGGTAACCGTTACACTGGTAATGGTAAATTACCGTTTGTCTAAAAAAAGTTAGTAACATGACACGTATTCATACCATAACAGTGCTTCATTATACAATTTATAGTGTTACTTAATAAAAGACATAAATTAGAAAGAAGTGAAGTGTATTTAACATTATTTCACCTGGGTAATAAACTAAATTTAATCATTTGCTTGTTTCTAAATGCTTATAATAAAGCCTGTTACATGAATATACATGCATTATAAATTGACTGGTAAAATTACCATTACCGCTGGTATTGAGGAAATGTTACCGATGATTTACCGTAGAAAATGATAAATTTACCATTACCATACCGATTAAATTGGTATACCGATTTCACTTGAAAATGGTAACCGATTGGCTGGTAATGGTAAATTTACCATTACCATAACAGCCCTATATGAATGCATAGCTTTTCCTACTTAAACAAAATGTTCTTATTTAAACTCCTTATTGTAAAGTTTATGAAGTATCATCATTCCTCTCCTTCAATGATATCCAGCTTACAATGTGGTGGCATTTCGTATTCTTAATACATTCCTAAAATATATATTTCAGTTGGTACTTCATATTGGTTTCATATAATGTGATATTGGGAAATAAGAACTAAACTGTGATTGTTCTTTGTGTCACAGGGAAACAGAAACAATATTGATTTCATCTTGATATCAAAATTACAAGAAGATGGTTCCAACACTAGTTCCGTTGGCTCCAAACTTTTATCTCATCACATTTCCCACTGCAGGCAAGCTAACTGCTTTTATCAACTGTCAAATCATTTTTATTCAAATGTTGAACATCACTAATCTTCTGATATTTTCCTCCATTTCTTTTACTGTATCAGTTTCAACAGCAGGAGTCCCATATCATATCTCATGATGGGTCCGAAAACAACAACTCATGATTTTTTGACTTCTTTTTGCGAAGTTGCTCTTCAGATGAAAATCCACAATCTCGCCAGCTATCCAGTTTCCATTAAAATCACAACTTATGACAGCATTCCTGCCGGCAAAACTCCAGAAACTTCTGGAAGCAGTGGAGGATGGCATGAAGTTCAGTTAGCAAGTGAAGTGAAGGCCGCTTCTGATGTTCTTAAAGTTAGTTCTAAAAAGTCAACGGTACATAGCATTTCTCCGTTTGTATGGTGTGCTTCTAGCTGTACACAGATCAATGTAGGTCCAGAGTGCACTGTAGAGAAACCGTTGAGGGTATGCTTGTTTTCTCCAGGCGTATATGATTTATCAAACTATGAAGTGCACTGGAAAATAGAAGCGACAGATGAAGTGCATGGAAATATAAAGAAAAATATATCTGGCATGGGGCATGGTCATCCTTTCTGCATCACTGCATTGCAATCTTCTTCCGTGGATGTAGAATAGTGTTTTATATTATAGATTATTTTTACATACCAATCGTGCTCCCCCAGATCTGATAGATGTATCAATTTGTTCAGTTTTGATAACCTTGTTTGTTTCTTATCCTTTTAAGGGTACAGTGGATGTTGATGAATTCTGTAAACATGGCTGAGATGACAATTCTGCAGATTGATGGTGCTTTCATGTAATGTTTGATTGAAGAACTTGTTGAATAGCTAATATGGTTATTGTTGGTTAACAGATTTAGAACTTGAATAGTAGAGTAGGCTATGATGCCGTTATAGTGGGATCTGCCAAATTTTTGAATCTTGCTGCAGATGTACGTTGTTAGTAATGTGTTTGGCTGACGATGTGGACTTCAAACCCAAACTTTTTAATTAGGCATTTAAATAATATCATCGCAGTACGAAAAAAACCATCAAATGGATTTTTTAAACCTTATGATTTATTTTGATAATCTGCATTACTATATAATGGAAACGGACGTTTGATGCTGTAACCGTGGATATTTGGTTCTTACAACACCAAATTAGAAGTGGTTATACCGTCATATGCTTATGGATTACGAATTAGCAAATTAATGTTTATTTAGATGTCAGGAAAGCAAGTAATTATGCCTTTAGGTGCTTGCACAATGAAGATGCTATAGATTAATCGTTTGTTAAATTGCCTAAAAAAGTTACAACTAAATTTATCATAGTGCATTACAAAAATAAGTGAAATTGTAGAAAAGCAAAGGACATGGAATTCACGTTGTTTAGATGTTAATGAACCATATGTTCACCTGTCACACAAATCTTAAATATCCTTTTTCTAACATAGAGGCCAATGAAGATCTTGTTGCACCTTTTTCTATATTAATTTCTCCGAGTACAAAAAATTTCAATTCATTTTCTCTACAGTCATTTCCTTCTATAGATGAAAGAGCGTCACATGAATTGCTGACGTCATACCTCGTACTTAACTGTCCCGTTAAATCTTGCCATGTGTTATTCATCCTTGTCGCTGGGATTGCATGTAGGTGTGGATTGATGACTTGGATTTATGCGAGATAATTTTGGCTTTGGCGGGGTAATTGGATTTAGATGGAATAATTTGAATTTGAATTGTTGGAGAGATGCTACTAGATACTTGCACACATTCTTTGATAATTTTGGGATAAGTGGTTATGCCTTTAGGATCCCTTCTATGTCCTGCGCATCCATCTGCTACTGGGAATGACAATGAGGCGAGTTTCTTGTGTTCCAGACCCGTCCCTGGTTTTTTAGACCCAACCTCGGACCAACCCCGTAGATCCGGTGCGGATCTGGAATTTTGCCTCTAACCCGAAACGGCGAAACCCGTACGGGTCAGGGTAGACCAGTCTCGTCCCGAGACCTAACGATGTCTTTTGTATTGATTTAAAATTGTGTACTAATGTACACGTATTTATATTTGTTGTTACTAAATGATACATTAAATACAAATAACAATACGTTTACAATGATGAAGGAAAATTAAAAAATGTGGCATAGCAAATAGTTCAAAAAAATATGCATATGTTATTGTATAATCATTAATGATGCAACTTAATATTATAAATTTTATAGCTTATTGATTGGAACATTAAAATATGCACGTCATGATCACACAAACACACACATACATACACATACATATATATAGAATAACAAATCATCATTATAATACTAAAGCGATTTCATGAGATCTCAATAGCGCGGATCGGGTTGGAATGGGTCAGCCAAGCTCCAATCCGCCTATAGACGCAGAGCTCTCAAAAAAGGGTCACAGGTTTACCCATCTCGATGACCTAATAAGGCGGGTCTGAGTGGTTCAAAACATATGCAGATCAACTGAGTTTGGACTCTAGACCCACACCGTTGCCATCCTTATCTGCCACCGACGGATATATCTCATTATCTTCCGAGCATATTTGCTGCAGTTTATATTTGCCTTCTAGCCCACTAATTTATGAATTGTTGGATAGCTTGGGATCTCCCTTATCCAACAAGCGCCATTTTCATATTTTCTTTTGGTCTGCACTTACATTCTCTATACCAAGCATTTGGACTCACCTCCATTTGCCGCTAGTTGCGTCTTTTATATTCCATGTGAAGAATACCACACCGTACAATGAGTTATTATATTATATTCAAGGCCTTAAATTTGTTTTTCAACCTTCTCCACATAAGACTCAGCCTTGGGAACCAGTACTTCTATTTTTCTAATTACGACTCAGCTTCCTTTCTATCTTCCAAGAAGCGGATACGACCTCTTTACTTTATCCTTTTTCTCTTTTCCTTTCTCAACTCAACTACCTTGTTTTTAATTTACTTTCTTTTGTTTCTTTAGTTAACCGACCTAGCTTTTCTGCAGCTGAAAATGAAAAGTTTGAGGCTTGCATGAATTTAATCTGTTCTTTAAATGTTAACTTCCACAAATGTTCAAGAATGTTCACTGAGCCGCTGCTACGTCAGCAAAACTTCTTACGAGCCTCCTACAACTTTTCATGATTAGTTTTTAATGACGAATTTTTTTCTACTGCCGAGGAGGTGTGGAGTTCCTCCTTTTTTCCGAGAAAGGTATTGGACCATTTTATCCTTTTCTAATTCTATTTATGTCGTGTTTCTCTTTATTTACAAAAGAAATCTTTTTATACATGAACATGTTCTATTTATTTGTATATTTTTTGTTAAATTTTGCAGGAAGCATGTCTTCGTAGCACCACCTTAGATTGAGGACTGCTTTCGCTAAGCCGGATGCCTCAAAGCTTAGCAAGGAGATTAAGAAACATCATATGCGGCAATCTTTGAAGTGTTCCATAAGGGCCTCTTCAAGATAATAGAGGATATGCGTGTGTCGTATTATGTTGCATATTTTTAACCTTCATTCCACTATAGTGCAGCGCCTTGGCCATTGAGATGCATCAGCATTTCGAGCAGTGTCAAAGGGAGTTAGAATTTGCCCACTCCAGGCTAGGAGTGGCATAGACTTCTCATTCTTAGTTAGGGAAAGAAGTAGCACGGCTTAAGACTGACCTTGCCTCTTGAAAAGATAAAAAGGCTGCCTTGAAGGCCTAAGTGGACCAGGCTATGCGAAGGACTATGCAAGCTAAAGAGTCCATTAAAAAAGCTACAAAGGAGGCTAAGGGGTTAATGAAACGGCGGAGGATACTGAAGGGTTAAGGAAGAAGATGACTAAGGTAGAGGACGCACATGAGTAGAGCGTAGAGGATGCCACTTACGCCGTACAAAATTTGCACACAGGTTATGAGGCAGTTTGTTAAGGAACATGAAGATGAGGATGGCTTCAAAGTCGGCTCTTTCTTTTTGGATGTTGTAGTTGATAGAGTTAGGAGTATGCCCTAGGAGAAATTATGTAATTTGTTACATATATCTAACTCGATAATCAATCTTGTTCAAAATAAAAGACGTTTTCTTTTTGTTATATATTTGATATAATGTGTTATATTAGCCAATTAATTTAATTGAAAGTATATTTAATAGAAAATCCATAAATGATATGTTTTGTGATAGTAGAGTTACAAAGAAACCGTGAGTAATTTATCACAATTAAAACGAATATACCATTTTAAATGTTCATAGTCAAGGTGCATCGAGACTAAATATCAATGTATCCGTTAGGACTAGAGCACGTAACGCTCTTCAAATGTTGGATAGTGTATTGCTTATAACTATTGGGGGCACCTAGGGGTTACGTACCGATAGTTATTGGATAACCATGGAACGACTCACTCGACAGTTTTCTGTTGGTTAGTATAACTAAGTTCAAACAGAAAATATCGATGTGACTAATTTACATAGTTCTCTCGACTTGAGAATACTAGGGTTCTTAAAGCTCTGCTTTGGTTATAGTCAAATCATGGCACGACGTCCATCGACTGACTATAATTGGGTCGAGTGGAAGTATTGGAAGGGAAGCATGATTCGTCTCCTCAGTTATATGGGTTAGTATCATAGTCAACTCAAAAAATTCAAAGTCAAAGTCTTTGGTCAGAGTAGTTCAGTTAATAATAATTGTTATTATTGAACTAAGGATTTTATGTTTGGAGTTTAGAGTTGAATATGGACGATATTTGAATTTTGACCATTACCAAATTTCATAAGTCCAAAGTGATATGAAGAGAATTGGTGTAAATAAATGTCACAATCGGGTAACGTTTAATAATATAAAATAAGATTTTACCGAAACTAAGTGGTAAATTTAGCCAAAATGTCACACCACCTACTAAGTGACGTGTGAACATTAACATTCTAATAGTTTGATGCTAATCGATACCTAATAGGTCACAGAATTGAAATGATGAAGTCTCTTTAGACCAAATAATTTAATTAGTTTATAATTGTTATAAATTAATTAAATTAGTTAGTATTTATGAAATATTAATTATAAAATTTTGAATATAATTTTGAGGAATAAATATTATTATATATATATATATTTATGATAGTTATAAATGTATTGATCGATATGCGATATTAACAAGCAATTAAATTAGATATAATTAATAATATTTATTTGGATTTAAATGGAATATTAGCCCACGATAATAAGATGATAATTTCATCAGCAATATAGCTTATTGGGGGGAAGGCAAGAGGTGATTTGAGATGGATGGTTTAGATCTAGTGAGAATTGGTATGAGATGTGATCCATATCTCTCTTTATTTCATCCACTACAGAAAGATCCCTACCCTAATTGTTGTTCGAACTTTTTGGCTGCCACTATCCCCTCCATTGCTGGCCGATTTCATCTTCAAGGAGATCTAACTAATTCATCCCAAATCAATTCAAAAAATGACAAATGTTGGATAGTCAAAGGTCTACAGTTTAAGAATTAGTAGTCTGCCGAATCGAAAAGTTTTTAAAGGGGAGAGAGTTCATCATTACTAGGTGTGCTTCAAGGCATTAGTTTTAGGTATGTTTTTACTACTATATGGTTTATAATTTCTGAATAACATTTTTATGTCCACATATTATTGTTATTATTATATTGTTAGTTAGGTGACGATTCTTATATGTATTAGTGTTGTCATACTAGATTGGTTATATGTATGTATTCGGTAAAAAATAATTTTTTCTTCTATAGTGATCAGATATGTACAGCCAAGTATTTTATTTATATTAATTATTATTTTATTAATTAACATATACATATTAATATGTCATTTAATTATAATTATATGGTTGTTTTATCATGTAAACATTTCATGCGTATAATTGATCATATATTTTATACATGTATATTTACATTATATATTATTTTTGGCAGCAGTAAATTATTTTTAAATAAATATTTACTATTATTTAAATCAATACATCATCTATATATTTTTATACTAAATAAAATACGTTTCAAAAATTAACTTTTAAATTTTATAAAATGATTTTATCATGAAATAAACTCTCGACCAGAAAGTGAGAATTTAAAAATAAATTTTTATATTTTCTAAAGATTATTGCAATACGTGATCAAAAATAATTAATTAATAAAAAATAAATTTTGATCAAGAAAAATTATGGGAATTTTTTTCGAACCTTAAAATATCCTGTTAGATTTTCTGAAAATTTAAAATTCAAACAATATACTGCAAAATTATTTATTATTAATATTTTATTATTTTTGAGTAATTAATATATACATAGATATATATTTAGATTTTATTTAATTATATATATGTACATATATTTAGATATTAAATATGCTTATATATACACACATATATAAATAAAATTTTTTACTTTTTCTTTGTAATGCATATGTATATATATTAGTTAATAATTAAAAAAACCTTTTTATGTTATGCGTATATGAAAATTATTTTAATATTTATTACAATATTACACACACACATATATATAATATTTGACTTTTATATAAATTTTATATGTACATATGTACACACACACAAATATATATATGTGTGTGGATTTATAATATTTGTATAAAAAATAAATTTACATACATACAAATATTTGGACAACATACAACACATATCGGATGAGCTAACATATCCATTGCAATGTAAATCCCAACAACTATATACGAACATATTATTCCTTACATGGATTATCATGTTACACATGCACACACATGCATATATGTACATTATAAATATGTGTACTTATATATACCTAGAATATTAATTAATTAAAATTGTATATAATTTATAAATTTAAATAAAATAAGAAATTTTATTTAAATAATATTTTGGAAATGTTCTTAATGGATTAGAGTTCATAGACCCAATAATGATCCAACAGGGTAATTTTTTTGAAATTCACCTGTAACTTCCACCGTGTGCTGATCCGGATCCAATAATGGTATTAGAGCTCAATAGCCTATGTGTTCTAAATTAGTCATATTAGGGTTAGCTATTAAGCTCACAACCTAAAAGTTTGCACTAATAGAAAATTCTCAAATCGAATTGGGCCTTGGGTCAATTTTCAATTTTTTTTGAAAATTAAAATATAAGATTTTAAATTTAAATGTTAAATGTTAAATTCAATATAAGATATATAAATATTATAAAAGTTATAATATAATAATAATTCTCAAAATGTTTGAAAATAAATATTAATTTCAAAATTTATTAATAAGATTAATAAAATTAATTAATTAAATAAGCTGATTAATTAATAAATGTATACATATATTATACATTATGATATATGTCATGTTGTTTTAAAATGTTTAAAATAACATAAATATACATGTATGTATATGAATTGAATTTTGAAATTAATATAATTTAATTAAATAAATTAGTTATTAATACACACATATATAAGATATATGTATAATACGATAAAGGTTACGACATGTAATAAATATTCAACATAAATGTTTTTTTGAAAACTCAGAAGAACCTGGCAGGCCGGTAAACTCCTAAGGAGGGTACAGTAAAGCCGTCCGTCGGTCCAAGTCCCCATACCCCCGGGTAAATTTATATAGGATAGGGAAGCGCATGGTAGGAATCGAACATAAACGTTATATTAAAATAATATAAAATGTTAATTAATTAAAAATTATTAAATATGATTTAATTAACATAATATTATATACAGGACTATTACACAAGTAGTATGAAATATAAAAGTTTTATTATTAGAACTTATTTATTATAAATATATAAACTAAAAGTGGAACATTAAAGAAAACCTAATAGATTTAAGGGATAAATACATATGTATTGTACATATACTATGATTTCCGATGTGTCCGACACTTGAACCACGAGAGTAATTCATAAGAATCATATTATTCCATAAGTTGATATCACTCAATATTAAATATTAAAGATTATGAATATTCAATATAATGTTGTTCTCTACCATATATATATACACATATTAGTAAATTACCTGCATACTCCTTAGTTGTTAAGCAGACTCAATGAGGATGTTATGCGTAGTATTATTGATATATTGAATAGATGAGGTCAGATAACTATATGTATTTTTTGAGTAGACTTAAGGTACAAATGATATACTTAGGCCGTTGCGATATAGTAGGTATAAGTGAATAATTTCATTTTGATATGTTGAGCAGACTCAAGATCGAAGCCAAATTACGACAATGTACAAAAGGGTTAGGAGTTGTATATGATACAACTAATAAGGTGTTATCCATCGTTTATAGAGCTATGCATCGTTGAGCAAACTTAAGGTCTGAATTCCAAAATGGATGAGTCCTAACATCTACTAGTGAAGTCGAAAGACTTCTATGTTTCGACTTGGGATTTAACGAAACATAAAAGATTAATGGGAGCCTTATTAGAAAAATGAAATGAGAACATTTTACCTTTTCTAACATTATAAGAACATATGCTATATAATGTTATAATAATCTACATCGATAAATTTATGCACTTAATACGATTGATAGAATGTTTGTCAATTAAGATATACAAATGAATTGAATTAAAGATTGACAAATAGAGATATAATATGTATACTACTAAATACTTCTTGTATGTTAATGTTCTTTATACCTATGCAAGTACCTAATTTTACAACTGCTGAATAGTCGCTTATGTGTTTATTTGGTCGAGACCCTGTATTGTATTCAATGAGTTCCAAACTCAAAAACAACAAAGGACTATGGATATTTGATTCATGTACTATCACATATAAGTGTTATATGTGGAACAGTTATAGTTCGTAATGTAAGATACTTGTAACACCCTGTAATTTGGCGCCAGTTATTTAATTAGTTAGTTAATTAATTAGGTTCCAAAAATAGAATTTGTGAAAATAATTGAATTTGACTACCAAACTTACACCATTGCGTTCTTGTCGAAATTCTGAGCAACTTTCATATTTTGAGTTTTGCGATCGCAGTCCAAACGAAGAAGTTACAGATGAAAAACGAATTCGGAACAGAAATAATTCAAGTATAATTAATTAACGTCTATAATTTTTTCTCCAAGTATACAGGCCGACCGTTCATTACGTCAACCTGTAGCGATCGACCGATGCATATGAGGCGATCGATCGGTTGGGTAATTGCAGGCGCAATAAACCTAGGCCACAACGACCCAGATTTAATATTTTAAAATCGGAGGGCTGTGGTTGATTCAAGCGTCTATAAATTCAGGCCTAATCCTCTCTTCTCTTTACATATTTTTTCAGAAAGCAGCGGTGAAGCTCTGCCATTTTTTCTTCTCAACTGTTTTCTAAATTATGAAATAAACATTTATACTTGTATATATTCAAATTGAAGAAGAATAAAAATCAAGTAAGGGAAAAAGAAGGGCGAATCAACTATATGCGTATTTGAGGTAATCTATGTATTTATTTATTTGTCTCTGTTTTCTCTCACAATCCCAAATCTCTTCTTGGACCTGTAATTCTAATGTATGTTATATCATTTGCATACATATTTCTTGGATTAAAAAGGATTTGGAGATGAATTTAGGGTTCTACTTCAGATCTGGAGATTTGGATCGCTTTTAAAAGGCGATGGGGAAATTTTATATATTGTTTGGAATATATTTGATTTTTCTGCCTAAATCAATCATATTTGTGAATTATAGTCTTAAATTAGCGTAGAAAATTATTGCCTACATATTCTTGTTTTAGATCAAATTTGAAATATTTTTACACCTAGATCTAGAAATTAGTCCCAAAGATTTTAGAGTTTGAATGTTGTAAATTTTTATTTCAGATTTGTACTTGGGTGTAAAATATGATTTTTGGATTATTTCTCAATTTGTGCTATGTTTTATATTTTCCATATTTTAACTTGTGGGGAGAACATCCATTTAATTTTTATAAATTTGTTTACTTTTTCCATTTTTCATTCAAAAGGGCGATGTTTGATTTAACAAGGAATACCCACAAACAGATTTGAAAGAATATGTAAAGTATAGATTTATTCTCTGTATTTTACAATATCTATTCCAATTGAAAAACATTATCCATTCCTTGTAATTTCAAACGAAATCGATCTTTCTTTTTTGTGTTAAAACCAATTTATGGAAATCATAGCGGAAGATTTTCCTAAGGAATTCAATTCTAGGAAATTAAATATGGAAAGCACTTTCTAGTTACATATTTATGACTATAATATATTTAGTTATGAATAGTTCAGTTTTATCAGGAGTTTATATGTATTTATTACGTTAATAAAGAAGAACAACGTTTATTCATGCATTATTTATGTGTAACGTTTATTAGTTATTACTATATTTAGGAAAGCGAATAATTAATATTAATGGAAAATAAATTGGGAATTCCTATTAATTAGTTAATAGGAAATGAAAGATTGTAATCTAAATTAATGAGCAATTAATAAGAAATAGTGGATAATATTAAATTAAGGGTTACAATTAATAGAGACAAATAGATTAATGAGACTGATAAAAATGGAATAAATATAAAAAGGTTAATAATTTGAAATTAGTAATCATACATAATTGTCTAAGAAAATACCCTTTAGGACTTTAAGAATAAATTGACATTTATGAGCATTAAAAGAGGATTTATGGGTAGATAGGTATTTAAGTTAAATCTTATTACCTTAAATAAAAAGGGAATTAGTAAGCTAAGTCTTATGTATACCTAAGATAATATAAATAAAGACTTAGGATGTTTAATTAGACTTAGTAGGTTAGTGATGCAAGGTTAGTGGAGTCACTTGATGGAAGACTGCCCTTCACTTTGAGGCTATCAACAAACGGGTGCACTTATTACTTAAGTGAGATATCACTAATCTTAGGAACCGTGACGGCGTGAGAGTTTGGACCTGCTTTCTTAACTGAAAATATTAAATGGTCCTAGTTCGGAATTAGAGGCGGTGAGGGATATCTTCATAGGTGTTCGCTTTAGGTTTGAGGTACTAAGCGGTTGTAGGGTCCGCCTCTCTCCTTAAAAATGTATTAAGTAACCTATTGAGGTTGTAAATAAATAAGGATATCTCTAAAAAGGCTTACTTCAGTGTTGACGTATTAAGTAGCTATTGTATAGCCGACCTCCCTACCGAAAGGATTAATCTAATGAGATTCCATATTTATAATTAAGGGCGATGATGGATATTTGGAAAAGGGTTCACCTCAGGTTTGAGATATTAAGTAGCTGTAATGTCTGCTTCTTTCCTATGAAAAAAGAATCAGGTAGCCCAATGAGATTTCCAAGCAATGTCAACTAGATAATACCAGTGAGGAGTCCGCCGTAGGGTTAGGCATTAAATGGCAAAGACCTACCTGTAAATTATTGTTAAATGGTCAACGGCCTGCCTAATGCTTATTAATGAGGTATTAAGTGGCTTGAGTATAGTCTCCCATATTGTTAAGACTTTAATAACTGTAAATGCATTAGTGGTATGGATATTATAAATTGTAAGGCCATATATAGTGGTCAAAGGTCTCTTAGTTAGAACCAATTGACCAATAATGACGATGCTAGAATTCCACCTTGGAAATAGGTCTTGAATGACGGAGTCTACTTCGATTGAGATCTTAAATGGCAAAGTCTACCTATTTCTCTTTTAAAAATATTATGTGGTGATAGTAGAAGCATGCTTCATATTTAAAAGTATTAAGTGGAAAATATTGGATGTGGAAGTATTGGGTGGTTGATAAGACTTCGTCGGTATTTCGTACCTTGAGAATGGGTAGGTAAGTAATCGTGTACGCAATGCAAGGTTAGATTAGAATTGCTAACCTTAATAGACATAATAATTAAATGAAAACCAATCAGTATAAATTTATGTTATGGATAGTTTATAGATTTTTCGGTCGCTAGAAGGTTGTTCTGACCACCTTCTTGTTACAACCAGTAGGATAAATTTAGAGGAACATGCCACTAGAGCTTGACGTGTTTTGTTGTGGAGAAGTCTCCTTTTTTTATGCTCAATGTTGATGTGACAATCTACTACCTAAGAGATACCATTAATTCCAAGGTAATAGTCATTATCAGTATTCTTATCCGATTATCGTTTCAGCTGTGAGTTTAGATCTCTATTAATCTCTGATAATGCTCATACTTATTTGCAGGTACTAAATTCAATGATCTATGCTTTGATGGACTTGGATTTTGTCGAAATTTAGGCCCATTAAAGTTTAGATTGTTACAATACTTCGATGAAATTAGTTCATTCGAAATAAGAAAATAAACCATAGTGCAAGACTGAATATTCAATTTGATTGATTATGATAGAGATCACATCGTGTTAAAAGTAACATAAGGCAAAAACTACAATATAAGTCTAGGGACTCGATCGATGATATGTTAGTTCAATCAATTTACGCAAAGTGTAACATATTTGATATCCTTAAATGTTAAGGATGATCGATTTTACCTTTATAATGAGTTCATTATGATTTTGTAGTAAGAGTATTTTTGAATGGTTCGACCATTTAGAAAGAAAACCGAATATACAAGAGTAGATGTGATTTAAGGTATAGTTGGGATGAAGAGAGTGAATAGTCACTTTTGATTCACAAAGAAACATCAGAAAACAAGAATTGTAATAATAACAACTGATACTTAATATTGGAATGATAAATACTATTTTTATTCCAAAATGTATTTCCATACAGAAAATTGTTTTCTATGATTTTTATTTCTTTGAGACAATATATTTGATCAAAGAACTCACCACCGTAAACTAGTTGCAGTGTGTGAAATAAATAATTTATATTCAGTGAACGACAGACCTCCAAATTCAGTATGTTATTGTAGTAATGGATAAAATAACAGGCGCGTGCCATATAACACTTGTTGATTGCATCAAGTCATGAAAAATGTTTTTGTAAAACACACCGAACATTATTTATGGAATAATAACTATATTTCGATGCCAACTAAAACATAGACATAGTTATTTTTTAATATGAATATTATGAATATTCATAATGAAACATAACTACAATATGGTATTTTTTTCATACAAAAGTGATGCATTAGAAAACACATAAGTATCTAAAATTATTTATAATCATTTTGGAATTATAGACTAAGCCATAGTTTTTGGAAATAGTTTCATTATATGATTATGAGTCATATGATATTGGTTAATTATATCTCAAACAGTTAAGGGCTACACCCATTTAGTGAGAGCATCATAAAAGTTAATGAACTCTTCGGATTGATACATATAGATGTATGCAATCATAAGTCTGTTAATATTAAAACGATTCCACGTACTTTATCATATTCACCGATGAATTATCACAGATATGAACATGTGTATTTGATATGCATGTATAATTCTTTGGTAAGCCCATGGAATATAAAATAGAAGAAAATAATGTAACGTGTGATAGAAATGATTTGATTTGATCGAATGTGTGAGTTTATTGGAAGGAGTTCCGCACATACCTAAAAATGAATAAATATTCAATCTCAAAGTCACTCCTCCATGTGATATATAACGATGTATAGATAAGAAGCAATCGAACTTTATTGTATAAAGTACGATTAATTGTGAACGAAATCGGGTTAATTTCTTTCTATAAGGTCATGTACTTAAGAATAGTACACAAGGTTAATATTATTTCATCTAAATAATAGTTTACAAAATCATACAAGAAGAAAGGTCAATAAGAATCCCCAACATATCCTAGGTCAAGGCGTTGGCAGGTTGTGCGAATCGAAAATTTGCATATAATATTTGTTAGTGAGGGATCTTGTATGAATCTTCCCAAAAGGATTTTGGGAGGACTGTCGTTGGATGATATTTTATGTTTTGAACAATACTTTCGTAAACTAAAACCAAATCTGCTTTATATATAAGTAAATTCGTAAAATATTCATGAATACCTATTCCATTGCACTGAGAAACTGTTCGGTTATTTTAAGAAAATACCAACTTCATAGTGGATTAATTCCTTTGAGAAATTATTAGTAGTAATATGGAATTGGATACGATCTAAAGATAAAACTGATTACATGATGTGAAATGAATTTAACTAACCTAAACAAACACATAGCCTTAGAGAGTATTCTAGCATATTGAAGAGAAACTATTAGTTTCTTATCAAAGTAAAAAATATATAATCCTTGGTTTTTTAATTAAACTATTAAGAGTATCGACTATATGATATGGTATGATGCGTAAATTTGAAAGAATTCCAAGTATGTTTTTCATAATATGATTTTAGTAGTCATAATCAAAGAGATGTAATCCATCGCTAGCGATTGTGTCTTTGTGAGCCAGACTAATGCAGTTGGAATTAAATAAGCAATGTTGATAAGAATAATCTTATAAATTTCAATTGTTGATAGCGTAATAGATTCATCGTTCAACATGATTAAGTTATTTTAGATTTACGCATAAAATTATCGCCTGATAAGACTTAATGTTTGGTACATATATGCTAAAATAGAAAATTTTAAATAATGATTTGGAATAAACTATTTGCACATAACAACTAAAGTGTCTCAAAGTCAGTGGAAGCGATATAGAGGTTGTGAGTTTTTGGATATGATCCAAGAAATGATACGAAAGTATCATTTTATAAGTATCAAAATCGAATCGGTATTTTGACAGAAATATCAAATAGTTTAGTTTTTAGTCAAAATGTAGAGGCATCATGTGTTCATAAGAAAGAATGTTAAAAGGTACATTAATATTTCTAAATCATAAGTAAACAACACATTACTGGTTGTTAAGGATGTACTTGTGTTAAAATCAGTTTTAGTTGTTTCAACACTCAACATTGGACTTGTAAATGATGTCTTTTATAGTAAGTATAAAAATATTGGGTATGTCCCAAAATGTTATGCGATGAAACTATATTAAAATATTTGATACAGAACAGGTAAGATGGATTCCTTATGCATTAGCAATAGGAATTACCATACATGTTATATTGTCTATGATATTGTGATTTGTTTTTGTATTTGATACATGAGGCAGATATGAAATCTTAATTGATATCACTAAATGATAGTTTGGACCCCTCTCGTGTTTTTATGAAATACTAGAGAACTATTTATGGGAACAGTGAACTCCTTATGAAGGAATGTTCGGGCTCAAATTTCCATAAGTGAATCGAGTATAATGTCAATAATAAATTAAGAATCTTTAAGTTGGACATGATCCAAATAGAAGAGATTGTGGATGATTCATTGACTTGAATAGCACAACAATAAAACAATGTATATAATAAATGCATAAATTTATAATTGAGATAAAGGAGTTTCCAAGTGTTGAGAATCACATAATATTATTATATGATAACAATGTCATGATATAGTTCGTAACAGAACTTAGAGCTTACTGAAAGTTGAGAAACATACTCTGATTTGCTCCATATGATAAAGGTAGTTTACCAGCATCGGAGAGAGTTGATTGACATAGTAGATCACTGAAACATATTAGCATGCTCGTTCACTAAGAAACTGATCCAATTGGTTTGGAAAAAACCATTGAAGAAGTTGGAATAAGATTCCATAAGTGACCCCAAGTCCAAGTAGGAGATTGGTAGAGTTAGGGGTATGCCCTAGGCCTTAGGGCATTTATGTAATTTGTTACAAATCTAACTCGTTAACTAATCTTATTCGAAATAAAAGGTGTTTCCTTTCTGTTATATACTTGATATAATGTCTTATATTAATTAATTTAACTAAAAGTATATTTAATATAAAATTCATAAGTGGTATGTTTTGTGACAACAGTTTCAAAGTATTAGAACTATGAGTAATTTATCACAATGAAACAAAAATACCATTTTAAATGTTCCCACTCAAGATGCATCAGGACTGGATATCGACGTATCCTTGAGATTAAAGTACGAAACGCTCTCCAATTGTTGGAAAATGTGTTACTCATAACTGCTGAGGGAACTTGAGAGTTACATACTGATAGTTATTGGATAACTATTGAATGATCACTCGATAGTTTTCTATCGGTTAATATAACTAAGGTCAAACATAAAATATCGATGTGATTGATGTACACAGTTCTTTTGATTTAAGAATGCTGTGGATCTTCAATATGAAAGCTCCACTTTGATTATAGTCAAATCATGGCACGACGTCCATTAAGTGACTATAGCTGGATCGAGTGGAAGTATTGGAAGTGAAAGACTATTTAAGAGCGGATTCGTCTACTCAGCTATATGGGTTAGTATCACGGTCAACTCAAGTCAACTGAAAGTTAAAGTCTCTGGCCAGAGAAATTAGGTTAATAATAACTATTATTACTAAACTAAGGATTTTGTGTTTGGACAATAGAGTTGATTATGGACGATATTGGAATTTTGACCATTACTAAATTCCATAAGTCCAAAGTGATATAGTTTTGCGAAGAGAATTGTCATAAATAAATATCACAACCGAATAATGCTTAATAATGTAATATTAGATTTTGTCAAAACTAAGTCAGCAATAAATTTGGCCAAAATGTCACACCACTTGCTAAGTGATGCGTGAAAATTAACATTCGAATACTTCGATGTTAATCGCTGAACAAATTTACACTTGACGAGTCATGCAACCGAAATGATAAATTCTCTTTAGACCAAACGATTTAATTAGTTTATAATTGTTATATATTAATTAAATTAACTAATATTTATGAAATATTAATTATAAAATTTTGTTTATGATTTAAGGAATAAATATTATTGTATATATATTTATAATAGTTATAAATATATCGATCGATATGCGATATCAACAAGGCAATAATATTAGATTTAGTTAATAATATTTATTTAGGCTTAAATGGGATATTAGCCCATGATAATAAGATGATAATTTCTACAGTAATATGGCTTATGGGGGCGGCTAAAAAGGCTAAAGGTATTCTGAGATGGATGACATATGTGATAACCCGAATTCTAGAGTATCTGTTAATTGATAATTAACTGGGTTAATTAATAGAAATACTGATTTTTATTGATTGTTAAGGATGATACAAATAAATCTAAAAATTAATATTCATATCTGTGAAAATAATTATTTGATAATCTCCTAATAGGATTATTTAAAATAGGCAAAACTTATTATCTTCAACATACATTTAATAATGTGTTTGTTTAAATTAATATATATTTGAGTTGATTTTAAGTTGAAGTTTTAAATTGAATTTGAATTTGAATATTTTGATTTAAAATTTGAATTTAAAGAATAATTATTTTGAAATAGTTTGGATATAAAAATATATGAATAAAGTTTTCATTAGGATATAATTTTTTTATATTGTTTTTCCTTTAAAGAATTTATTTATATAAATTATGAAAGTATTATTCAAATAGTAAACAAACACAAAAATTTTATATCTACATTTATAAATGTACTAAATACACTATATATGATTTTACTTGAAATATGATTGATCTTATATTTAAATTTCTTTTAAAGATTTTATTTATATAAATTTACAAAAGCATTTATTAATTAAGAAATGCACTAAATTAATTAGGAAATTTATATAAAAACTTTTTAACTCATTTTAAAAATATATAATAATAAATAAATACATGTGTTAGCTTTTAAGTGCACTTGATAACATGTGTTTGATAGTTAAATGTAGTATAGGACAAGTGTCGTGATTTATTTTCTTTTTTCTTGATTTTTAATAAACCATAAATAAGATTATATAAGCATACATCTTACCTTTCTTTTTCTTTTTCTCATCTCATTTCTAAAATAAGGAAACAAAAATAATCTCAAATCAAAACTGAGAAAATCTATAACCCATTTTCAAAAAGTTCAACCCTGTAAATTATTTTTCCAAATCAAAAGACCAAAGCCTGTAACTCATTTTCTAGGCAAAACCTGTCAACAATTCTCAAAGCAAATTTCTAAACCTGTAACAAATTTTCAAATGCAACCTGGATTTTCAAAGCTATCAACTGCAAATTACATTTTCAACCTGCATCAATTAAACAAGAATCTGAAGTTCGTTCCAGTTTCCCAAAGCTTCAACTCAGTTTTCAAAGATCACTGCAACTTAGAGTCTCCTTTTTCAAATATTCATCTCTCTGCTTTTTGAAAAAAAAGGTGAGTAAACATTTGAAGTTTAAAAACAGTTTTAAACCTATATTTATGCTTAAATGTTGTGATATGGTTGCATGTGTTCATGGATGTAGATGCATATATATATATATATATATATATATATATATATATATATATGAATGGCTCTGTGTATATGAATGTGTATGCCTGTATGTATATATCTGGTCCCTGTTATGATTTCTATTCCAAATAAAAAAAAAAAATTCATATCTCCTAATCCCACAAAATGTAAGCTTAGATCTGTGAATGAAAAATTATTTTAGTAGTGTAATGTTCATTATAAAAATAGTTCCAGAAATTTATATTAGGAAATTTTCTAAATTTTTTATAAAAGATAGTGAAAATCAAAATGGGTTATAAATCGATCATGTTAATTTTAAGTTTTGATCATATATCCAGATTAATATTTTGTAATGATGAATTTAGGAAGTAAAATCATGTTTTTTAAATAAGTTTTTTGTGAGATATATCGGAATGAACGGAATGTGGGTTTCTGTTGATTGCTGGTGATCGCGAGGTGGATGGAGGTCGTGGTTAAAGCTGGTGGATAGTTGATGGTCTAGGATCATTAGAGAATTGGAGTGACATTTTTAAGATGACCATGGTGGTTGAGGGATGGCTAAATAGGGTTTTGGAGGCTGTTCTGGTCGAGGTTGTTGAAGTGTTGATTTCATCGTCGGTGGTGGTTCAAGGTGGACCCGACCGAGGGGAAACGTGGCGTAGGGTAGTGACGAGGCTTTGGTCAGAGTCGCGAGTTGTCTGGTGGTCAGTGGCGATAGCAGGTGGTTGTTTTGGTCTGCAGGGTTGGGTTCCGGTGGGAATCGAGTTGCTCGATTTTGTTTCTTCGTGTTTTCGTCGGTGCTGAGGGGTCGGAGCATTTATATGGATGATCGCCGACTTGCTAAAGGCCTCAGCGAGGCGTCTTAGTTGATCAGATTGACGTATACGTGTAGGCGTGCACGTTCGTATCTGATGTGGTTCGATTAGTTTAGGAAGAAGCATTGTGCTCGAGTTGATCTCGAAGTTTTTTGGAGTTTATCTCGGAGTAGAGTGACTAGGTGAGTTGCTTGAGTTTTTATTCGACTGGCACGGGATGGACTCGGGGAAGTTTAAGGGTTAGGTCAGGCTTGGGTATTTCGAGCCTGGTTTCAAATTTAAACTGGAACATGTTCAAGTTATTTTTATGTGAAGTAAATTTTGAATCTAAGTTAAAGCAAAAATGTTTTCAGAGGTTTTTAATTGTTTAAAAAGGATTTTTAAAGTTTTTAAACAATTTGTTTCCAAAAGGAAAATGTGTAAACAAGTTTAAAGTTGGAAATTTTGATAGTAATCAAGTTTTCAGAAAAATGTTTAAATAAGTTTCAATATATTTAAAGTGAATAAGTTTTAAAAGGAATGTTTAATTAAGTTTTCAAAGAATAGGAATTTATTTAAACAAGTCTGAATAAGTTTTCAAAGACTTTAATAATTAAGATTAATTGTTTTAAATTGTTTTATTTTAAGAAAGTTATATACTTTAGCTTTTAAAGTTGATTGCAAAATGTTTTCAAATGGAACTTAAATGATGTAATGAAGTATTTATTAAAGACAAAGAATTTATCCTTAGATTATTTAAGTTGTGATAAATTAAGATTTATAAATAATGTATTTAATTTAAGAGGATAATTACTTTAAAAGTAATTAAGGAAAATAAATTAGTTAAATAAATTAAAGGTTTGTTGTAATTAAAAATAATTACTAAATGAAGTAATTAGTGGATAGTTAATGAATATAATTAAGAGATGAATCATTAACTAGAGATTAAGAAATGATTAACTGATTAATTAATATAATTAATTTTAAGTTAATTAATTAATGTAGTTAATTAAAGATAATCACTTAATTATGAATTAATTAAGTGTAATTACTTAGAAAAGTAATTAATGGATAATTACTGGATGTAATTAATTAAAGGGGGAATTACTTAATGAAGTAATTAGAGTATAATTACTTAATGTAATTAATTAAGGATTAATTACTTAGTGTAATTAATTTAGTTAATTAATGGAAGTAATTAAGGATTAATTACTTAAAGTAATTAATTAAGGATTAATTGATTTCGGATGATTAGTCAAGGGTGATTAATTAAGATGGATAATTAAAAAGGATGATTAATTAATTAGTTTGTAATTAATTAATGTTAAGTAAAGGTAATCTAAGTGATTAAAGATTAGTAATTAATTTAATTAGAGATGAATTAAATAAATTTTAGGAAGTGATCAATCTTGTTTATGGGTGATTGAATGATGTTAAATGCCTTGAATTGGTTGATATCTATGATATGAAATATTTTGTGATATGATATATTTGGGTGGACAGTGATAATATGGTTATCTATCGATGATGAATTGCTGTGTATAAAGTGGCAACCTGTATTTAAAGATGAATTGTATTTCACTTGAATAACTTCGGTTAAGATTGTATTGAATTCGAAGAGACCGGGGTTGGGTATCAGTAAATACCCAAACCCACTTCGGTTGTAACCTACGATGATTCTTTATAGGTTGATATTTTAAATCATCAGGCTGAAATGGAATAATTTAAATGACTGGACTATTTAAAAACCAAGTAAAGGTACTTAGGGATTGATTGTGAAAATATGTGTTGACTATAGCATGATGAGAACTTGTAGTGATGAACAAGATTACCTCGGGTTTTAAGTAAATTCTATGCATTAGTATTTCTTGTTAGATGGGTTTACTCACGTTGGTTTCCAGCTTGACCCAAGTGTTACTTTGACGTAATGCTCGGGTCAGACCGAGTATTACAGATTTTCAGGTAAGGACGTTCTGGAGCTCAAGAGGCGAGCTGGATGACAGGAACGTATGGAGTGTTTCCACTGTGTTATATTGTTGTATATCTGGGACAAGTTATTTTAACTGTCCAATGATCATAAAATGTTGTAACTCTGATGTATTAAAATGTTATCGACTGATACATCTTTCTTTGTGTAAAGAATATTATTTGATATTATATTTTATCCACTGCGAATGTGAGACTCTGAGTTTCGTTTTCTGTTTCTTCTTTTTCTATCTCTTTTCTTCTTTTCCTAACTATCTAGAATTTTCAGGATCGAAAATGTAACATTCCTAGTTTTTTGGCCTAATTTATTTGGTAATAAATATTGAATTTTGGTTGAATTATGAATTAATTGAGAATTAATTTGAAGATTTGGGAATAAAATATAATTAGTGTTTGAATTTTCAAAATTAATAAGATGTATGATTATTTATTAATTGTTTTCAATTCATTTTCCTTTATAAATTGTATGAGATTTGATAAAGAAGATACATTTTCTCTTAAAATGAATAAGTATAGTAGTATATTTATAAACATACATATGTAAAATTGGTTTGTAAATGCATAAAACAAGATTTTAAAAGTGTATGACATTTAAAACTATAATAAGTATAATTTGAAAATAAACATATGTAAATATAAAATTAGCAAAGGTTTAAACTATAATTTCAAAGATAATTTAAGTAAGGACTTAAACACAATTAGGTTGCAAGAGACATTTGTAAGAAGAGCAAAATATGTTTTAACAAGTGTTAACATGTTTTAAACAAGTGGCAACATCACGTTTTCTTTTGAAATTGAATTACCTAAACATGTATGAAAAGAAAATATACTAGGCTATTTTCTATTTTCTCAAACCTGAGACAAAACTGCAAAACAAAGCCTCAAACCAGTAAAATAAAACAAACTTGAATTCATCTCAAACATAAATCAAGATCAACCTGAATTGAGGCACGCAACAAACTCAGGATCAAATTCAAACTGTTTCAACCTGAAAAGAAAAATAAAAAAATAAAAATAAAAATCAAACAACTTGGAACTCAAAGCAGAGATTAAGCAGGGTTCAACTCAAAACAAATCAATATTTAGCAAGCTCAAGGGCAAATCAGAACAGCAAGCCAGTTTAAAAGAAAAATCTAGTTTCAATAATAAAGAAAAATTTCAAGTCTCAATTACATCAAAATTCCAGTTTCTCAGTTGCAAATTTCAGAGCATCTCCAGGTTTCCAAAGCCTGTAACCAAATACAAGGTTAAATTTCAAGTCAAATACAACTTCCAGTCCTCTGTCTTCAATCCAGGTGAGCAAACTGACCTCATCTATGTTTGAATCTATTTGTCTATGGTTAATATGTGATAAATTCTTGATTGTGTGATGGTGAGATGTTTGTATAGGTGTTAAATTGCCTGCATGTCCATATATGTAAATATAAATAATACCTAGTTATATACATGTATAGTCCTCTGTTTGAGTAACAGGTACAAACCCACCTAATATTTTTTATCTCTTCAATTAATCAAATTCAAGCTGTAACTCCTGAAGAGAAGATGATTGTAACAATGTAATATAAATTTTAAAGAAATTTTAAGCATTTATATTGAGTAATCATTTTGAAAATATAGAATTACAGTGAAATTTTAAATCATATCAAAAATCTCGACTTGAATGAATTGTTGTTTCAGGTATATATCCTGATTTATTATCGAAAGCTATGATTTTTAAAAATATAATCATGATTTTTAAGCCTGAAAATCGAGTGAAATTGCAAGTTGAATGGATAAGTCAATTTTATCAAATTGCGATGAACGATGGCAAGTTGTTCGTTGAGATTGCTACTGGAGCCGGCGAGGTTGTTGGGGAGTTAGGGAAAATTGTCAAATGGATGTATTAATCACCAAGGTGGCGTCGCGATAGTAGTTTAGGGTTTAAACCCAGATTTTTGTCAATAGGGTTCTTGAGGCAGTAGCATCATCTAGGTTTAATCGAGCTTGACTGAGGTAAGGGAGATTGTTGTGTGATGTATGGACGTAGTTTTGGATGGAACGGCTTGGGTTCTGATGGCGTTAGGTGGCGGGGCGAGGTGATCCAGTAGGTAGGGTCGATTCCAATTTGGGTTGTGTTCGTTCGATTTTGGATTTCGAAGAGATCGATGGTGCTGGGTGGTCATATCGACTAAGGGGAAGATTTCGACTTGTCGATTGTTGGAGAAATGATCGGAGGTGGTTGGTCACGACGTACACATGCACATGGTAATAAGTGTGTCTGGATTTGATTGAGCTCGGGAATAAGAAGAGTCTCTCGGGGCTTTTTCGAAGTTGGGCTCGAGGAAATTGGGTATGGGCTCGGGTAATTGCAAAAGTATTATAACGGTTTGAAAGTTAAACCAGTAAAGTTTAAAAAGAAAAAGAAAAAGGAAAAGAAGAAACTGTATTTTGCTCGAGAAAAATGGAATTAGGCTCAGGTAAAAATAAGTTTGGCTCGGGTTTTTGTTAAAAACTTGTTGATTCTAAGAGTTTTCAAATAAGTGTTGAACAAGTTTAAAGTTTATTAGATTAAATAAGTTTTAAAAGGAAGATAAGTCAAAGAATTTTTTTAAGGTTTTAAATAAATTTCAAAGATTTATTGCTAAAAGATTAAATGTTTTTTTTTCTAATTTATTGATATAGTTTTGTAATAATTTTATTAAGTTATTAAAGTAAATTTAATGGTATAATCAAGTAGTAAAACAAATGACGTGTTTTAAAATTAATTGTATAATCAAATGTTTTAAATTGTTAACTTAAAAGTAAGTTAATTTATATTGTTAATGATAATTAATTAACGTGATTAATTAATTAAGGTAATTAAGTTAGTAATAATTAATCAATTTAAAAGGTTAATTAATTATGTTAATTAATAAATCAAGGTTAATTTATTAATTTATTAATGGTTAATTAATAAATGATTAAGGGTTAATTAATTAAGATGTTTTGTAAGTAATTAATATTAATTAACCATGACTAATGTTTATTTATAAGTAACTAATCTGATTTAAATTAATCAGATACTTAATTGATTTTGCTTATGGATGTATGAATTGTCTGAATGCCTTGAGTTGATCTATAATGATTCTATGATGTGGATTGTTTTGGTTGAGCCATATGTGTATATTATTTATCTGTAATGTATTTACATATTTATCTGTGATGCATTTACATATCTATCTGCGAATCTATGAATGGAGATAAGCGTTATTGATTATACCGGCTTATCAATATTGATATGATTGAATCTGTGATGATTAATTATGTTGCAATATGGTGTAAAACCCCTGGACTACACTATACACACACAAATATGGATTACACGAGGAAATTGGTTAAGTCACAGATTTTTAATGATTTTAAAGATTGAATTTTTTAATCCAAAATAGTTTTGGAAATGGAATTGAAAGCTTTTGAAAAGTAGTTTCAAAAATAAAAGTTATCTTGAATAACTTGATTTAGTTTGAAATTTAAATAATTTGATTTAAATTTGAATTCAAAATTTGAAATTGAATTCTATGTTCGGAAACTATGGTTAAAGATGTCATATAAGTTGTATATGAGTTAAACCATTTTAAAGGTATTGATTTGGGAATTTGAATTTGACTCAAGGGCTCTGACTCGTGCGAATATAATTGGATTTCTTTCGAAATGAAAACTATTTTTTTTCAAATAACAATAGCTTTCATTTAAAGAAAGGATTTCCAATTTGTATCTAAAGATTTCAAATTTTAAGTGAAAGTGTGAATTGTTTTGAAAAGCTATGAATGAATCTTTGTGAAAAATTATTAAACTTTGTTTTGAAATCAAAGAGGATTTTAAATGGCGTATCTTTTATATATAAAAGATTTTAACTGGAAATGGTTTGAAAGTTATGAATTAAATCTTTAATTTAAAGATTGGATAAGTTAATCCAATTTGAAAGGAAATTGTTTTGGAAAGCTATGAGATAATCTTTGTGAGAAATGGGTGAACTTTGTGAAATGAATCTTTTTAAAAGATTGAAAATGGTAATTTGTTTGAACCATTTGAAAGAAAATTTTTGGGTTTTAAATTGTGACTTAACTGAAATCCCATTATCCATATGTTTTTAAATATTGCATTCATTATTCGGTTTAGCCGGGAGAGGGCCTTGTGTCATATAACCCATTTCGAATAATGATACGACGTTATGGATAGCATTTGAAGACCGGTGGTGAAGATCAGTTATTTTCGAGAACGAAAGGATAACCCGTCGTTTTGTAACGACCCACAAATCCGTACCCCTAGAGTGAACACTATTCTACAACAATCAACTCAAGTTGCACAGAAATACGAACCATTTGGTTAAAGAAGAAGAGGTAGAAGGAGAGAAAACAGAACACAACAACAACATAATCTAACCATCGCAGCGGAATAAAATATAATAGATAATAAATGATCTTTACTCAAAATCAAATATCTTGTTTATATATTACATCATCAGAGTACATCAATCACAGCCCAACATCAATATCATACAAATGGATACATAACGACTTAACACAGCGGAATATATACATAAACAAGTACGAAAATACGTATCGTCATCCAGCTCGTCTCCTGAGCTCCACAGCATCATATCCTGTATCCTATAATACTCGGTCTGACCCGAGCATTACAGTTAATAGCACCCGAGTCAGTCTAGAATACCAGCGTGATAAAATCACACTCAATTGATTACTAAAGTTTCAAGAATCCTTTGAAAACAAAAGCATCTCGTAAGACCACGCCACAAATAAACATGTCGGGTTTTTACCTTACGATAGCTAAACAGTTTTTATAGAAATCCTCTGATATTATAATAGGGTCTATATACAAATACTTATAAAATAGCCGAAATTGTTACATCTATTAAATTCCAGCTACTAGACACAGAGTGCATAATACAAACAAAACTCGTACAAGGCTCGTAGGGAGTATGGATTTCCAACTAATGACTAGGCACTGGGGTACCACCTGTCACAGTACGGGGCCTAGATCATCGTACCGAGGAGTACGCCCGCTCCCCTGCAACACAAGAGCAGGACTACCCCTTACTGGATAATCCCGAGTGAGATCACCCCGCGGATGGGATCAACAATCGCCCACTAAGCCGAAATAAAAAGGGACATCTAGACAGGGATGACCTCACCCTGCTTGGGTGCTATCCACCTAGCCTTGCTGCATAACCCCTGATTTTCAGTCATTCCCATTTGATGAGGCTTGAGGCTAAGCGTTACCTTTATAGAACATATCCCTTAGAATGCCCATCGTCCACCTGATGAAGTTTCGCAAGCATTCATCCATACAAGTCCGTCCCGGGACCGAACGGAACCGAAGGCACTATTCCTACTCCATCCATTTTGGAAATATCCTTAGGATTAGTAGCGAATAGCCCTTGCACTTCACTGCTCCATCTTCGAGTCCAAATTCGTTTCCACGAAACGTAAAACTGGATCGAAGTGGTTTTCGAGAAACAAATCCCGATCCCGGTCTCTTCGAAACGATCAACGCAATTGTCTAATATTGATAGTCGGTGATTTAACTATCAATTAATGTTCACAACATCCATCACATAATAAATAATTTCCCAAATTATTTATTTATCTCAAAATATCTTCATAAGATATAATTTCACTTTTCAAATTCCTTGAAACAGTTTTCAAAACTATCTGCCTTTCTCAGAATAAATTCCAAGTATTTCTATTTCCACAGGAATCACCAAGCATAAAACTTAAGATTTTAAAAAAAATTTAAAAACACTTTATTGTAAAGTATATTTAACATTCAATATAGAAAAATTAATTTAGTACTTAATTTAAAATAATACTCTAGAAATAACTAAATGAGGTTACCTATAACTATACAGTAGATTTTCTTCTTTAAACAAATACCAAATCATTCTTTAAACAATTATTACAATCATAGATTAACAAATTACGTACTTTAGATTTTACTTTAAAATATTTAAATTAAAACTACTTCAATAATTTATTAAAAATATATACTATAAGCATATTTGAAATAAGGTTACTTTATATATATAAACTAGGTTTTCACCTTTTTAAATCAGAACTACTAAGTCACTTTTATAAATTATTACTACGGTAATAGATTTGAATAAATATTTACTTAGAATTTAACATTTAGAAATAATAAATTTCCAAGAACAAACTTTGTAAAACAACATTAAAACCTTTATTTTATTTTAAAAACTTACTTTGAAAACGTACTTGGCTATCCACAGAAATATACTTCTCTTCACAACCTTTAAAAATAAATCACTATTTATTTTTAAACAATTTTTCTCATTCCTTAGTAAATTCCCACCTTGAATTTATTCTTCCAAATATCCAATTTCAAACACTTAAATCAATTTCCAATTTACTTCATTTATTCAAAAATCCTTTAATTTCATATTTTATTCCTTAATTATGATTTAAAATACTTTTAATTGAAATACCAATTTAGATTTCTCAATTTGCTTTAGATTCTTTTAAATAAATTTAAAACTTTTAGTTTAAAGTAATTCTTTATTCATTTAATTTAATATCACATACTTTTACAATTCATTAATTACTGTTTATTCAGACCTTTTTTTTTCATACTCGAAGTTATTTATTAGTATTTAACATACTTCCATTTCTTTTTCAATTCATTCTTAATTCAATAAATTTTCTAAGATTATTTCGTTTATAACGTTACTTCCTTTATTTCTTTCCGAACCCAATTTATATATCTTTGGTAATTCATTATACCCAAACAGATCCAATCAATCATAACATTCAATATTCCAACATGTTCAACATAGAATATCAAGTAATCATAACAGAGAATATTAAATAATAAATGTTGAGGGGTCCAGTTGGATCCCTCCAACCTGTTTTCCCCGCATCCACAGATGTTAGCACAATATATAATACCAATTTCAAATATAAAGTATACTATAAAGCACATCCATCAATTCAACCATTCAAACATTGATTTAAATTTAATCATCTAAAATTTAAATTTTAAACTGAGTGAGGTTAACACACCTTTAATTTTTGTTTGGCAATCCATTTCCATCCAGCTTGCTTCTTTTCATATGTTGACCATGAATAATAATTTATATGATTTACTAATATTCGAAATATAAATCGAACAATTTATTTACTCTTTAATAAACTTAATTAGCTAATAACTTAACTAACAATTTTAATTCTTTTAAACCAAATTTCTTTTAATAAATATTTTTAGTGACTAAATAATTACATCAACTTATTAAACAAATTAATCACCCTATACAATATTTTAAAACAAACTAGAAAACTAAAATGCATACATATTTTATTTTTGAACTCCTTATATATATTTATAAAAATAAGCTACAGATTTTTAATGATCTATCCTTTTCATAAATTCCTTTCTCTTCCAAAATTACATATATATATATTACTATTTTTACCTATATATAATTTAAATTAAATTAGGATTAACTTAATTTTTTTTAACTGCTTAATAAATACAAACTTTCTGTTTTGAACTTTATATTTTCCAAAGTCTCGTCAGAATATGTATATTTTCCTTCCAATACAATTCCCATCAATAATTTTCCAAAATCGTTCAACCCAAAATCAACTGTCAAAATTTTTTTGCAAATTATGGTTGACAAGCAAACGTAAAACAAGCGAGATACTTACCAACATTTGCTGGTGACAACACACGAGACAGTTCAACCCATACAGACCATCGACGTCGCTACGCTTCCCTGTCGAGGACTTAGCCGTACTTCCCAAACCACCCAGAGGTCGCGAGCCTCCTTGCTGCAAAACAAGACGAACGCAACCTTGATCCCATCGCTCGCTACATCTCCTACTCCTTCACCTAGTATGCCTCGACGTTGCCGCCGTTACCACAGCTTCACAAAGCTCTAGCCGAGCTCGAATCCTTCGCCCAAACGAGTCGCGAGAACCCTATGCGACGTCGCGACCCCGCAAATCCCAAATTGAACAAGGTCGCGGCCTCCCCCTTCGTGTCGAACATCCCGTAATTGATTGAGGAGTAAACTTCGAACGAAATCTCATTCGATTCGTCATCTCGAGTTCGAATTCGAGAGAAAGAAAAAGATCGCCGGCCATGATTTTTCGATTTCTCGCTTCCCTTTTCTTTTTCTGAGATGCGTTCGAATTGATGAGAAGAAGAAGAGTGCGAAATTGAATAAGAAAGCTCGGCTTGCTTGATTTGGGAATGTGAATGAAATTGAAAAGAGGGGAAAATAGACGAGAAGGTACTGCAGTATTCTTCGTTCCTTTCGGCCATTTCTCTCTAAAAATTTCGAGTCTGAAATTGATCTTACGAAAGGAAAAGAAAACGGTGATTCTTATTTATTATAAATTTTCGATAACATGCTTTGACACGTGCGTGCTGTTTCAAAAAGGGGAACATGATAAGAAAGGAAATCGGCTTGCTTAGGAAGAAAATGGCTGCTGATGAGAAAGAATATCTTTCCGTTGACTTAGGTTATATAAATAAATATATATTTAGTTTTCAATGCGTTTACTTATCGTCCGCTCACACAACAACTCCGATCAATACGAAATTTGAAGTCCGATAATAATTCAATATTATGGATCCAATGGAACTGGTTTCGTCGAAATCCGAGACTGTGCCTCGGAAGGCTATTTTTTTTAAATTCAATTTAAACGATATACTTTTAATTTCCTAACAAATCACTGTTAAATTCAATTTTAAAACTTCTATTAGCCTCAGCACTATTAATATAAATTTTACGAGCCTTCAAATTATTTTTAACAGGCTTAAAATTCCAGATTTCATATTTTACCCAATTTCCAATTATTTAATCCAATAATTTAATTATCAAATTAAATAGTGATATTTGGAATTCAAGTAAAAATTTACTTTTAAATATTAAAAATCAATTAAATATTCCGATTTTAAAGGCTTAAAAATTCCGGCTCCCCCCTTAAAAGAATTTCGTCCCCGAAATTACTAGTTAGGAAGAATGGTGCAGTACCCGTTTACTACTCTTTTTTTTTTCAAAACCCACAACTCAATATCCCACCCAACTATCTTTTATGAAGACCCATTACCATTCTTACTAACTTCTCTAGCTCTCTCATAGTTTCAAACAATATTACCTACTCAATCATTCAAATTTAAATTCTAAATCAAATTTAAAATTATCAGAATTTTATCAACAATTTTCAACTCTCTAAATTTCCGAAATTTTTTGCCAGCGTCTCCTTTGCGCGGCTAGCTCGGTACAACTACAAAATGGCTCTACGGCCTCCCAAATCCAAAAATAAAACAAAAAGACAAGTGGCTAGATCCAAAAACCCAATCAAATTTCATACAGAAATTTAAACACATACCTTTTAGTCGGGCAATTCTAATTTATTGTCTGAAATCAAAATCAATTTTCCTTTCCCTTTTTCATACCTGCATATCCTGTTTAACAATAATATCCAATCACGACATTCAAAAACATTTTATTGACTTCTTTTTCACATTTCTAATATTTGTTTTACTTAAGCCCGTACGATGTACCCATATTATTTGTACGCAATACCAAATTCGATCACCTACTCGATCACACAATTTCACTTTCGAACTAGTATTCGTCCATCCGACTTTCTAGTGCGGACTCAGATCTGGTTTCTTGATCAGAAACCATCATTCTCCTTGCATAGCTGTAAACTATGATAGAAAATTTACAGAATCAATCAAAACTCCATATCCAGGTTCGCCGTTGAAAATCGAGTGAAAAATTCTAACTCGGAACGATAAAATTATCTCGAAATTCTGTGCTCGAATCTGGATCAAATAGCCATGCGAATAAAATAATATATGTACATCCTACGTATTTAGCCCAATTTATTTTAGCTATATCAATTCTCTTTTATTCACATTCATTTTGATTGTTATTCACTTTTGCACAATTTTCCCTTGTCACTACTTCCAGTTTTAAATCTTTATTCAATTATCCACTTAGAATAATTTTCTCAATACTAAATTTACTTAAGAATCTCACCATTCACTTCTTAAGTTCCATATAAGTATTTGATATATATTCCTTATATCCATTTTACTTCATTACTGAAGTTTATACTCAAATTGAATTCCAATTCCATAAAAATTTCAATTTGCTTCAATTTACTAATAAATTCCAAATCTAAATACCTTTTATTAGTTTACTTACTAATTTATTTAAAATCTTAAATAAAAATTTATCTACAAACCTTTTTTCCTTCTTTAAAAAAAAAAATTTCGAACAATTTCTTCGATTCATCTTACTTTACATACACAAAGTTTTAAATTAAATTTCAAACTTCAGTTTCAATTTTATTTGGTAACCGATTTTAATCATTTACCGTTAATGAAAATTTTCAACGATTCAAAAATTTTCTAACTCCCAAAATTTCCGAATTTTTTTGGCAGAGTCTCCTTTGTACGGAGGAGCTATTGCAATTTGACAAGAGATATAAATATATACATCAACCCACACGGTCGGAAAATAGAAAAACAGTTCATATTTCCTATTTTTATTGCGTAGGCGTACCTTATTTAGCATTTTTAAGCAAGCAGCTATTTATTTTAGCATTTAGCGCGGGAAAAACCAGTCAACGGCTTCCAAAAACTTGTACTTACTCAATTTAAACATGTAAGTGACAAATATACAAAACTTATTAATATTTCACTTTATTTCAATAGCCTAAACACAAGTGTAACCTAAGAAATTTACACTAAACACTTACCATAAGCATATTTATAAGGTTCCGACTCCAATTAAAATGTTTTCAATCCATTCCCAAACCATCTCACTCAATTCAATTAAATTGCGTTCCATTTCAATGGTTTATATTTCATTGCTTACATCCAATTCAGTTTAATCCAAACGAGCTTATATTCAATTCAATTGATTTCGAAATCAATTTTATTTCACTTCTATCAATTCATAGAATTTATTTAATCTCGTTTACGTCAAACGACAATTACTTTTACGAAATTCAGTGATATTTACTTAAAAGAATATTCATTCTAGTTTATAACTATTTTATTTTTATTCACTTGAATTTATTTACCACTCAAACTATCACTATTTCAACTCTATTTTGTTTAATTTGAGTTCTTTGCCAGCTCCATTCGTTTAAATTAAATTAGTATACTTCGTTGAATCAATATGAATTCTAATTCTCATTCAATAATCTATTTCTGAATTCCTCTCATTTTATAACGAGGCCATTTCCAATTTATTTCTACTTAGATTTTTATTTATAATATAAATCATTTTTATGTTAATTCAATTTCATTCAACTTCATTTCAAATTTAATTCACCTACCATTTCAAGTTGAATTTCAATTAATAACTCAAACTTCACTTTCAAATTCTATAATTTACTCACAACTCAAGTTTTTATTAACCAATTTAAGTTCCATTTCCATATTCCATTAATTTATCAAGTAGTCTATTTAAAATTTTACCCAATATTTGATTTTTATTTCAAAAATCACTCTAACCATTTTACTTGAGTTCAATTTATTTTATAATTTAAATTTTGGATTATATTCATTATCATTACAAACAATTTTATTTGGCCTATTTATTTTACTTCCAAATTTTATAAGTCACAACTTATTTATATTCATGTTTCATTTATTTACAATCAATTTCATTCACATTTTTCTTTCTGACTCGGAATTATACCTTTTATTTAGCCAATATATTTTTATTATTCCATAAACATTTAAACAAGATTCCAGAGTTTAAACAATTTTTCAAAATTTCAAAATCACTTTTGAAATCAACTATATCCAAAATCTTTTGGCAAATTCAATTATTCCTTTGAATTTTCAAAACCAAACCCAGTTCGCAAACAGTTCCAATTTAAAATATTCGGGTAGCAGTTCTTCTCTTGGAAACTCGAAAATGAACACCGATGATGTTGCGATCATCATCGAAATTATTTTCCAGCGACCGAAAGAATTTTGTGCTTTTATCTTTTAAAAACATTACAAATATTTTAAATTTCCAAATCTCTCCATATTCAATTCCAATTCAAAAACATTCCCGAAATAATACCACTATTATTTCTCCAAAACCTTTGGAAACTACTTTCAAATCCAAGGAATTTAAACCTTTCCCAAAATTCCAAATTCCAATTCCTTCAAATCCATATTCAAGCATTCTCTGGAATTTTATCTCATTTCAAATTTCAAATGTTTCTCTGGAATTCTATTCCAGAATTATAATCACCTTTACAGTTTACATTTACAAATCTCATTTGTATATGAAGTTTATTTTAATTTATAAATTACATTTATAATCCATATTTCAAATTCCATTTTGCTATATAAATTTATTCTTCAACTTTGGTTATAAGTTTTCAATTTCTTATTCAATTTCTACATAATGGTGTTAATAATTTAATATTATCATTACTTAACAATTCAAGCATCCAAATACTATCATACTTTACAAAATTATATAATTTATATACAAAATAATTTGGGTAAAATTATTTCATTTACCATACTTTAAAACAATACTGTGTCGAATTGTTCTATTCAAGTGTTTAGAGACTCCTATCAATAACGTTAATTACTCGTATTGACCAGAATCCATAAACTACTCAATAAACCAATCAACACAATATAAAACCATTTTATATTCACTAACAAATACGCGCTCATATCTAATAATACGCTTAAACTCAGTCTAGAGTACTATTGACTCTATTTAATGAGTAATTCCCACCAGAGCTAAGGTTATCACCAACCTAAGCTCTAATACCAAGTGTAATGACCTGTAAATCTGTACCCCTTGAGTGAACACTATTCTACAACAATCAACTCAAGTTGCACGGAAATACGAACCATTTGGTTAAAGAAGAAGAGGTAGAAGGAGAGAAAACAGAACACAACAACAGAATCTAACCATCGCAGCGGAATAAAATATAATAGATAATAAATGATCTTTACTCAAAATCAAATATCTTGTTTATATATTACATCATCAGAGTACATCAATCACAACCCAACATCAATATCATACGAATGGATACATAACGACTCAACACAACAGAATATATACATAAACAAGTACGAAAATACGTATCGTCATCCAACTCGTCTCCTGAGCACCACAGCATCATATCCTGTATCCTATAATACTCGGTCTGACCCGAGAATTACAGTTAAATAACACCCGAGTCAGTATGGAATACCAGCGTGAGAAAATCACACTCAATTGATTACTAAAGTTTCAAGAATCCTTTGAAAACAAAAGCATCTCATAAGACCACGCCACAAATAAACATGTCGGGTTTTTACCTTACGATAGCTAAACAATTTTTATAGAAATCCTCTGATATTATAATAGGGTCTATATACAAATACTTATAAAATAGCCGAAATTGTTACATCTATTAAATTCCAGCTACTAGCCATAGAGTGGGTAATACAAACAAAACTCGTACAAGGCTCGTAGGGAGTATGGATTTCCAACTAATGACTAGGCACTGGGGTACCACCTGTCACGGTACGGGGCCTAGATCATCGTACCGAGGAGTACGCCCGCTCCCCTACAACACAATACCAGGACTACCCCTTACTGGATAATCCCGAGTGAGATCACCCCGCGGTTGGGATCAGCAACCGCCCACTAAGCCGAAATAAAAAGGAACATCTAGACAGGGATGACCTCACCCTGCTTGGGTGCTACCCACCTAGCCTTGCTGCATAACCCCTGATTTTCAGTCATTCCCATTTGATGAGGCTTGAGGCTAAGCGTTACCTTTATAGAACATATCCCTTAGAATGCCCATCGTCTACCTGACGAAGTTTCGCAAGCATTCATCCATACAAGTCCGTCCCGGGTCCGAACGGAACCGAAGGCACTATTCCTACTACATCCATTTTGGAAATATCCTCAGGATTAGTAGCGACTAGCCCTTGCACTTCACTGCTCCATCTTCGAATCCAAATTCGTTTCCACGAAACGTACAAACCGGATCGAAGTGGTTTTTGAGAAATAAATCCCGATCCCGGTCTCTTCGAAACGATCAACGCATTTGTCTAATATTGATAGTCGGTGATTTAACTATCAATTAATGTTCACAACATCCATCACCCAATAAATAATTTCCCAAATTATTTATTTATTTCTAAAATATCTTCATAAGATATAATTTCACTTTTCAAATTCGTTGAAACAGTTTTCAAAACTATCTGCCTTTCTCAGAATAAATTCCAAGTATTTCTATTTCTATTGGAATCACCGAGCACAAAACTTAAGATTTTAAAATAATTTAAAAACACTTTATTGTAAAGTATATTTAACATTCAATATAGAAAAATTACTTTAGTACTTAATTTAAAATAATACTCTAGAAATAACTAAATGAGGTTACCTATAACTATACATTAGATTTTCTTCTTTAAACAAATACCAAATCATTCTTTAAACAATTATTACAATAACAGATTAACAAATTACCTACTTTAGATTTTACTTTAAAATATTTAAATTAAAACTACTTCAGTAATTGATTAAAAATATATACTATAAGCATATTTGAAATAAGGTTACTTTATATATATAAACTAGGTTTTCACCTTTTTAAATCAGAACTACTAAGTCACTTTTATAAATTATTACTACGGTAATAGATTTGAATAAATGTTTACTTAGAATTTAACATTTAGAAATAATAAATTTCCAAGAACAAACTTTGTAAAACAACATTAAAACCTTTATTTTATTTTAAAAACTTACTTTGAAAACGTACTTGGCTATCCAGAGAAATATACTTCTCTTTACAACCTTTAAAAATAAATCACTATTTATTTTTAAACAATTTTTCTCATTCCTTAGTAAATTCCCACCTTGAATTTATTCTTCCAAATATCCAATTTCAAACACTTAAATCAATTTCCAATTTACTTCATTTATTCAAAAATCCTATAATTTCATATTTTATTCCTTAATTATGATTTAAAATACTTTTAATTGAAATACCAATTTAGATTTCTCAATTTACTTCTGATTCTTTTAAATAAATTTAAAACTTTTAGTTTAAAGTAATTCTTTATTCATTTAATTTAATATCACATACTTTTACAAGTCATTAATTACTGTTTATTCAGACCCTTTTTTTTCATACTCGAAGTTATTTATTAGTATTTAACATACTTCCATTTCTTTTTCAATTCATTCTTAATTCTATAAATTTTCTAAGATTATTTCGTTTATAACGTTACTTCCTTTATTTCTTTCCAAACCCAATTTATATATCTTTGGTAATTCATTATACCCAAACAGATCCAATCAAATCATAACATTCAATATTCCAACATGTTCAACATAGAATATCAAGTAATCATAACAGAGAATATTAAATAATAAATGTTGAGGGGTCCAGTTGGATCCCTCCAACCTGTTTTCCCTGCATCCACAGATGTTAGCACAATATAAAATACCAATTTCAAATATAAAGTATACTATACAGCACATCCATCAATTCAACCATTCAAACATTGATTTAAATTTAATCATCTAAAATTTAAATTTTAAACTGAGTGAGGTTAACTCACCTTTAATTTTTGTTTGGCAATCCATTTCCATCCAGCTTGCTTCTTTTCATATGTTGACCATGAATAATAATTTATATGATTTATTAATATTCGAAATATAAATCGAACAATTTATTTACTCTTTAATAAACTTAATTAGCTAATAACTTAACTAACAATTTTAATTCTTTTAAACCAAATTTCTTTTAATAAATATTTTTAGTGACTAAATAATTACATCAACTTATTAAACAAATTAATCACCCTATACAATATTTTAAAACAAACTAGAAAACTAAAATGCATACTTATTTTATTTTTGAACTCCATATATATATTTATAAAAATAAGCTGCAGATTTTTAATGATCTATCCTTCTCATAAATTCCTTTCTCTTCCAAAATTACACACACATATATATATTACTATTTTTACCTATATATAATTTAAATTAAATTAGGATTAACTTATTTTTTTTAACTGCTTAATAAATACAAACTTTCTGTTTTGAACTTTATATTTTCCAAAATCTCGTCAGGATATGTATATTTTTCTTTCAATACAATTCCCTTCAATAATTTTCCAAAATTGTTCAACCCAGTATCAACCGTCAAAACAAATTTGCAAATTGCAGTTGACAAGCAAACGTAAAACAAGCGAGATACTTACCAACATTTGCTGGTGACAACACACGAGGCAGTTCAACTCATACAGACCATCGAAGTCGCTACGCTTCCCTCTCGAGGACTTCGCCGTACTTCCCAAACCACCCAGAGGTCGCGAGCCTCCTTGCTGCAAAACGAGATGAACGCAACCTTCATCCCATCGCTCGCTACATCGCCTCCTCCTTCACCTAGTATGCCTCGACGTTGCCGCCGTTACCACTGCTTCACAAAGCTCTAGCCGAGCTTGAATCCTTCGCCCAAACGAGTCGCGAGAACCCTATGCGACGTCGCGACCCCTCGAATCCCAAATTGAACAAGGTCGCGGCCTCCCCATTCGTGTCGAACATCCCGTAATTGATCGAGGAGTAAACTTCGAACGAAATCTCGTTCGATTCGTCATCTCGAGTTCGAATTCGAGAGAAAGAAAAAGATCGCCGGCCATGATTTTTCGATTTCTCGCTTCCCTTTTCTTTTTCTGAGATGCGTTCGAATTGATGAGAAGAAAAAGAGTGCGAAATTGAATAAGAAGGCTTGGCTTGCTTGATTTGGGAATGCGAATGAAATTGAAAAGAGGGGAAAATAGACGAGAAGGTACTGCAGTATTCTTCGTTCCTTTCGGCCATTTCTCTCTGAAGATTTCGAGTCTGAAATTGATCTTACGAAAGGAAAAGAAAACGATGATTCTTATTTATTATAAATTTTCGATAACGTGCTTTGACAGTTGCGTGCTGTTTCAAAAAGGGGAAACATGATAGGAAAGGAAATCGGCTTGCTCAGGAAGAAGATGGCTGCTGATGAGAAAGAATATCTTTCCATTGACTTAGGTTATATAAATAAATATATATTTAGTTTTCAACGCGTTTACTTATCGTCCGCTCACACAACAACTTCGATCAATATGAAATTTGAAGTCCGATAATAATTCAATATTACGGATCCAATGGAATTAGTTTCGTCAAAATCTGAGACTGTGCCTCGGGAGGCTATTTTTTAAAATTCAATTTAAACGATATATTTTTAATTTCCTAACAAATCACAGTTAAATTCAATTTTAAAACTTCTATTAGCCTCAGCACTATTAATATAAATTTTACGAGCCTTTAAATTATTTTTAACAGGCTTAAAATTCCAGATTTCATATTTTACCCAATTTCTAATTATTTAATCCAATAATTTAATTATCAAATTAAATAGTGATATTTGGAATTCAAGTAAAAATTTACTTTTAAATATTAAAAATCAATTTAATATTCCGATTTTAAAGGCTTAAAAATTCCGGGTCGTCACAGATTGTCTCTGCACTGGGTCGCGCCGGTATAGAGATCTCCATATGTGATGGGGAGTCTGATCGGGATTGTGAATACCCGAATTTGCAAGGACTTCTTTGGAAGTGCCTTCGGTTCTATTCGAACCCGGAACAGACTTGTATGGATATGTGTCTGACATTACACTTTGAGATGTAAAGCTGGTTTCTATCATATACATTTCTGATTGGTGACGGAGATTTATTCTCTTAGTTTAACACCATCTCTGAGACGTACGAGTCAGATGTTATGTAGTTGATGGTTACTAGTGATACATTCCCAAATTTGGTAATGTTGCATAAGAAGTGCTGCTGATCATTTGTTAATCAAAGCATGGCTTTGTGAAAAAGCGTAGCTTTGTGGACGAGACTGCATTAGGACCTCACAACTCGGTAATGGTCGAAACAGGAAAGATGCGGCAAGGTTGCAGGGGTCGCGCCCCTAGGGTATGTCCATTCCTTCTGAAAAAGGGTGGTATCATGGTATGGAGCCCAGATACTTAACTCATGTGGACACTGTATATTTATTACCGTGTGATGTTGCTTTGTGATTGAGGTACCTCGGATAAAGATCACAAACGACCGGGGGTGGCATATCTTAGGTGTTACTCCCGGGAAATGAGTACACCGGCCTTGTGTTGGGAGAGAGCTGGGTAAATTTTCGAGGCGACCCTCTAGAGGCGTACCCATATGGCAATGGGAAGCTCCTTGGCCTGACCATTTGTTGGAAAAATCCAAAGAAACAATACCGCCCTGTATGGTTTTAGTTGTATAACCTGCCATGGAATGTGGTGGTAATCTGCTATTGAACATGGTAGCTAAAGTAGACGTACAATAATGGTTGTATGCTGGCTAAGATTAATATTATACTTCCAAAATATTTTCTGCACTATGCACTAATAATAATATCAAAATGGTTTTCGCGCATCAAGTATTTTTGACTATCATAAGGAGAAATCTCCTCCAATTCTGCGTTTGCATGGTGTATGTGGCGGGAGGCCTTATGGTAGTTTCATTTTCCAAAAAGCATTGCGGATTTCAATGTTTTAAAAATCCTTGTTGTTTTGTTTAAATATAAACCGTTTTCATTTTCTCATACCAGTCTGATGACTGACCCGGAGTTTATTGTTCCCTTCCTAAACTCTAGGTGCCCACAATTGTCCACATAGGCAGTCTAGAGTTGGGTTTTTCAGATAGTCGAATAGTAGGTGTAGATTCCATAGCATTCAATCTTTGGATATTGGCAAATCGTATTGGGATCGAGTTGTTTCACTTCAACATTGATGGGGTTCGAGCTAGCTTTGGATTGGAGATGGAATTTTTGGAGTTTGGCATTGAAGACATTGTCTTTCCGCTGCTATTGTCTCTGCTATTGTCTTATATATATCTTGGATATATTGATAGCAGTTGTATTTGATATTCAGTTGTATCTGATGTTGTACCAATTGTGTATCACTGATATATGATATTTATTCATTTTTCTTCCGCTCTGTTGTATACTTAATGTTTTATAAGCTCCGGTGAGCCAGATTCGACGTTTGGATCTGCAGCATTTGAATACGGGTGACATATTCAGTGCCAATTTTCGAAGGTCGAGTCAGGGTTGTTAGAGAAAATTCCGGGTCGTTACATTTGGTATCGGAGCTGAAGGTTAAGCGAGAACCTTGACTCTGGTGGGCGTACTCTTTAAGGATAGGTTCAATGGTACCCTAGAATGAGTTGAGTGTGTGTGTGTGTGTATATGAGAAAACGTACTTGTTATTTTCTTATATAATGGTTTTAAAAGAAAATGATTTTTATATACGTTTATATATGAAGCAATGATTCTTCTAACCATTATATATTAAGGTAATTGGTTGTTGTATTATTTAAAAAATTTAATAATGAGAATTAAGTGGTAATAGTAATTCAACCAAATTGAAATTAAATGAAGATAAGTTTGAAATAGATCCAAACGGGAACTAAAATCCTGAATTTGTAGAAGTAAGAATAAGATAAAAATGAATTGCTATCCAGATATGATAATCTTGGGTATTATCATAAATAGTTATTGTGTTTAGTAATGACATATTTGTTAATAAGTAAGCCAAATGAAGTAAACTTTTAAGATGAGTATAGCTTCTAAATTGAAGTAAGTTTTAAATTGTGAAGTTTTAAAACCTAAGTCTAGGAACATTTGAATTGTTTCAAGGTGTTAAAGGAAATAATAAATAATATAATTCAGACTATTTTGAATATAGTCTTATTTTAAAATAAGAAGTTGTTCGAAAACTTCAAAGGAATTTGTTTTGAATTAAAACCAAGGGTGGTTTAAATTTTAAATTTTGGCTTGGTGGGTATGTATATATATGTATGGATACACATAATATCGAAGATGATTTGAAAGTGACCAGTTTTGATTTTCCTTTAAGTGTGATGTAAAAACCCAAAGTAAAATAAGTTTTTGAACTTTTAAGTGATAGAAATTTGAAATCTGAATTAGAGAATTTAAAATTTGAGTGGGATTATTGGGATTAAATTGAATTTAACTTAGAAAAAGTTAAATAAGTTTGAATGATCAACCTGATTTGGGAATTTCAAGATGAAATTAAGATTTAACCTGGGAAGTTAAACGGTTGATTTGAATTGGGAGTTTGTGTGATCTCAAAATGAGTTTGAGATTTGGAAATTGGAAATGGATGGTGTTTAAATAATTTGGATAATACCATCCCGTTGTTATTAATAATCTTTAAGCTGAAATTGGATTTATTTAAATGAAAGAAGAAATGGGGTGTGGTAATATATCCATTATTAAATAAAATGGAATCATTTTGGACTTAAGATTTGAGTGTTTAAGATAAAATTTTAGAGGTTTGGTTTCAAAATTGAAATTTGATGATAAATTGAATTTCAAAGATTTAGTTGTTCAAAAAGGATTTAAATTATTATTTGAACTTTGAAATAGGTTAAAAATGGAATTTGGATTAAAAATTAAATGGTTTAAAGATATAAGTTGATTTGATTTATAGGATTAAATCAACATTTAAAAATTTAACTCGAATTTATATAATTCGGAATGGTTTAAATTTGAAATTTGAATTGAATTAGTTTAATTTTGAAATTTGATTTAAATTAATTAGAATTGTGACTGAAGATGTATAAATTTAAAAATTAAAATGGGAATTGGGATAAATTCAAACGGAAATTGAAATGATTTGAAATTGAAGTGGGTTCAATTTGAAATTAGTCCAAATTGATTTGAATAATCTGGAATTGTAATTAAAGTTGAATAGGTTTAAAATCAAATGGAATTTGATTTTAATTTGGAAAGAAATTGAGGTTAATTCAACTTGAATTGGGATTAAATCAATTTCAATGGAAATTGAAGTTATTTAAACTGGAATTGGGTCAATTTAAATGAAAGTGGAAATTTAAATTGAAATGATTGGAAATGGAGGTTGGGAATTGAACAATTTGACTATGGGCTATTTTCAAAATAAATTGTTTTAATATAAATCTATTTTTCCAAACTATTTACTTTACAACTTTTTTTTTAAACCTAAAACTATCTTATACTTGTTTTACGATTGTTTTTGGAACTACAAAAAAAAATTATAACTGATTTATAAACTAATTACTATTTTCAATTACCTTATAACTAATTACTATTTTACAACTATTTTGGAATTATTTAAAATTTTATAATTATTTAACTACTTTCCAATTATTTTACAATTACATAACTATTTTACAGCTATTTTGCAAACTAATAATTATTTTTCAACTAGTTGTCTATTTTTTATTTTTTCAAGCTATTTTCAAATTTTAAAATGGTCAGAGTGCAAAATGTGTATGGTTAATTACCAACAGTATAAGTATATTTACAATTCTTAAGAAGGATTATATTCTGAACCACACTTAAATTTTGGCTATACTGTTGTCATTTTAAACAGAGATAATAATAACACAAACATTATTCCTTCGGTGTTAAGAATAAAAAATAATATTCCATACCACCATAATTAAGAAGGTCATTTTGGAAAGTCAAATCTCTTTTATAAATTAACTCTTTTATAAAAATCCATTTATAAGTGTAACCTCTAAATTTCTTTCATAAATATTATTTGTAAATTCCTTTATAAATATATATAACATAATTACATCATCCATTTATAAATTCCCAAATTTTACTTAATGTCTTCTTTGTAAACATTTTTTTATAATTTATAATATCATTTGTAAACAGCTTCTTTTTATAAAATACCATTTATAACCTATTTTATAAGTCCCCGACTTATTTGCAACTCTTTATAAAACTCCAAATTCATTTATAAAATTTCTTTCACAAATTTCCAAATAAATTATCGAAACTCCCTTTTTAAATCAAACTTCAAATATAACACCGACTCCAAATATAAAAAAATTCTAAAGATCGTTATGAAAAACATATGCTTTCCATAACACAATCTTTCCATATATTTCGACAAATTTCCAAATGGAATTTATTGCTCCAGTTTATCAAAATGATATTAATTTCCTTCTATAAATTCATTTCAATTTATAAAATACTACTTATACATCTCCGAATTTATGACACTTCTAGTTTCCAAAGTAGATCTAACTACTTTTTCTAAAACAACCATTCCATATAATATTACAAATCTATAAATGTGATTGATTTCTAAAATTTATCAAATGGAAATATCTTCCCTTTTTATAAAATATCACTTATAAGACTCTCTTTAAATTTATAAGATACCATTTATAAATTTATTCTTTTATTTACAACATTTTATATAAAATGTCTCACAAATATTTATTTTCAAAATATTTCCATCTTCTTTAAAAAAAACACTTTTAAATAAAAGGTAAATAAAAGGTAACCCTTTTTGTTTACTTTTGAATACAACTATTATTATTATAATAATTTTCTATTAAAACAAATACTTCCAAAAATAATTACTAAAACATTTACTTAAATAAATATTATAAAAGGAAAATAAAAGAAGTTAAAATAAAATAGAAAGGTTTAAAAACACTTTTAAATTAAATTATCCTAGAAATTCCAAAATAGAAAAATTTTAAAATCATTTTCCCAAATCAAAAATCATTTTCAAACCAAATAAACAATTTATAGTATTTCAAACGTATTATATCGAGGTTAGACAATTACCATAGCATTTAACAGGTGCTATATCTACATTTTCTACTAAAAATGTTCAATTTTTCATATGTTGGTGCCACATCCAAAATAGCCAATATTCAAATTTAGCATTTAATAATCTATACCACAAATATATAGCTGAAATAAATCAACAGGTAAATAACTAGAAATAAAAAGTAAAAATATCGAGAAATTCAGATTTCTTGGTAAAATTCCTGTATTTCAATTTTAAATACTAATTTCTTTTCAAAGCGAATATTTTAACGAATCAGCCAATAATTTCAACTAAATACAAAACAGTAAAATTTAATCTACTATACATAGTAATTTATCCAAAAAGGTGAGTTATACTCATTGAAATTCTAGTTATCACCGAAGCGTTTCAGTTCGGCTTAAGATCTAACAATGTTCAATTTTGCTTGAAATTCTACAAGCTTCAATTCCGAGAAACTAATCCAAAGCATAATTATCATCACTGTAACGACTGAAGTTTTTGACCCATGAAAATTGACACTAATACATCCTAGGTATCCACGTGCCACAAATCCAAGTGTCAGAAACCCCGATTGTTACGGAAAAAGAAAAGAAAGATAGAGCATAATCTCACATGAATGGAATAACATATATTATTTCAATATAAAATCTTTACAGAGGAAAATTTTAAATACAATATCAGAGTCTAACCTCGATTTAGCCTCGATGGTTATAAATCTCTGTCCTTACAAATGCTGAAAACCAAAAAAATGCAATGATGCATTAGATAATTGAATAAGTCCATACATAGATGAAGATCTTTAGTCCTCCTCTGGAAATTTCAAGCGTCTTCAAGTAAACCTGAAACTTCTCGGATTTGACCTGAGTACTAATAATACCCGTACCAGGCATGATAAACCAGCATGAGATTCTAGAAATTTTAATTGCTGATGTAAATCAAAACCATTGAAAAGAAGGGTATCACGTAAGACCACGCCCACACATAAATACGGACGGGTTTTTATCTTATGATTACCAAAATACTTTATACAAAGAAACATTTTGATATTATTATTAATGACATTGTTTTGAAAACGCTTTTCAAGTAATATATCAAAATAAAGTTCAATATCCGGACTATGTCTATGGTAATATATCCTGACCAGGTCAACGAATACGCTGGACGGAACATATGATACTAAAGTGGTAGCTGAAATGTTTGTAAAGCATTACAACTATTTTGGGAATACAATCAAAACCGTAAAGCTCGTATTGGATTTGGGATTTCCAACATGATAAGGAACTAGTGGCCTTTTCCTTCGATCCACGCATAGAAAACATAGTTCCTACAGTGCCTTAATTGCTTTTCTCAAGCAAGTCACTTGCAACTGTACTTGCTACACTACCAATATCCGGTAGCCTTATCACTTTTCAAAAGCTAGCTGCTATATTCAAATAAATGGGGTAATGAATGCCTTGAGGATCCAGATTCCACCGGACTCCTCCATACTCATACAACCGATAGCCTGAAATATATGTCATGCAGACCACATAATTACCCATATCATCTCCAGGATGTAAGGCTCGAGAGGCTACGCTCTTCTTTTCATAAAGCCATACTTTGTTTTTCACAAAGCCATGCTTTATTCTTCCACAGAGCACATTCCACTTAGAATGCCATATTGCCATTCCCTAATCACACAACTCATTTCTACTAACGTATACTTCTAAGCTCGTACGTCACGGGAAAGGGGGTTAAGCTAAAAGAAGTTGCCTTCTCCGCTACCAAGCAGATGATACGTTGATAGAGATCAATTAATATGATTAGAAATGCAATGTCAGACAATCGTCCATACAAGTTCTTTCTGGGACTGAACGAAACCAAAGGCACTCCCTCTATTACCATCAATAGCAAGTAGTCCTTACAATCCGAAGATTTCAAAACACGATAGACCACTGCTATAATAAATGCATCTATTTTGGGAGCGACATAGAGAATGTCAACAAGCGGTCTTTTCTCTATAAAGATATTCGGTCTTTAGTAATCATCATCTTCAATATGTCTTCACTTTCTAATGTATACATTAGTTCGAAATGGTTTTCCGATAGGAGTTACCCAAATACGACCCCGGTTCCTCCAAACCAATCTTCGATAAAAAAGATGTTAAATTCATATGTGATTATCTATCATCAATCAATTTAATTCATCTATTTTACTCATTCATTGACATTTTTTAGAGATATGTTCATTGAATCATTTCTTTATATTTTTCAGAGTATATGGAATCATTAAGCCTCATTTATCAAATCATTTGGTCAATTTTAAAAACTTTTTAATATTGGAATAATTCCAATTTCTTTCATCCTTTACTTTAGGAAAATATTTCTAAAACATTTATTTAAATCTTTAGAAAGATTTCTTAATTCAAAACACAGAACTTTGATCGAGTTAAAACCATGTTATCTAGAATTTTAATCCAAAACCAGTAAATATTAAATGAGCAGAATCATAGAATCATCTAATTCTAATCGATATCAATTCCCGTATTCGATAAGTACTATGGGCGGAATAATGGTGAAATCATCTTTAAATTCCACAAACAGTACGAGTTCCTTCTTCGGGCTTTAACATCGAGCCCAATAAGATTATCTCCATAAAATCCAGGTTATTTATATTCAGAAAATTATATCCTTTATACTTAGAAATTTTTTGATCTGAGTAAATCAAATTTACCATCCTGTCCGTTAGGCCAGTCTGGATATCCAGGGAGAATAGGAAACTAATTTTCCAAACTCAAGCATAGACACTATATCTCCGTCACCCATAAGGTGGTCAAGTTATTTGATCGACTCTAAATCATTTAACATACTCTACTAACTTTTAGTTATTTATTTTAACCACTTCATAAATCCTTCAAATCATCTTTGAAATACTTTATTAAAAATTTAAAAACATTTACAAAAGATTCGAAAAAGAATCGTTAAGTTTGAAACTATATTTCAAAGTTATAGAAAAGTGCTATGGAAAGTGCTTTTTAAGCTATATTGATCAAAACGACTTTTTATCATTTGAAAATTCATTTTTATAACTCAAATCACTTTTAATTTTTTTAAGATTTATTCCATATTTTAAAATATAATTTTTAAAGAAATCCTTTTCTGGATTCCGAACTGCAACCACGATTTTTTCAAAAACTTATTTTACTCATATTTCAAAATCTACTAATTGAGATCTATATTTTCTTTCTTTGTTTGAAAAATATGGATATAACAGTTCGGAAAATTCTTACCTTAAAGAATTCTATACACTCGTTTGACTTTTACGGCACGAAATCGCGGCGTTCTGCGATGCGCCTATTTTTGGCTCCAAATTCATTATTTGATAAAAAATTTCCAAATTGAATTTTAAAGTTTATAAAACATTTATAAACCATTTTCAAATATTCAATCCAATATTTTTCCATATTAAAACTCTTTTTCACTTTTAAATCATTTCATAATGTTATATTATTATAATATTCATTTTCAATATTTTTATATTTTCAAAACCACTAAGAGGCTAAATAAATTCCATATAGACATCCATATGGATTTATTTTTCATTAATGATTCATTATTAATTTCTTTACTATTTTTATTATGATTTCTCATAATTTATCACAACCAAGTTATCAACCATATCAACATCCATATAATCAACCATATAATCATTTAAGTTATCAAGCAAGCATTTAAATTTAAACATTCATATAATTATTTTCTAAATGTAAGTAAATCGAGTACTCATCATAAATCAAACCAACTTTCTACCAACATTCAAAACACCACAACATTTCATCCAAATCTTACTAAACTTCACTAATACACCACTAAACAACTCCACTTCTCTTCCAAGTGCTCGACCATCTTCCCTCCACTTGCTTTACCTTCGGCCTTTCCCTCTCCATCTTCAAGTGCTCGCGGCCTCACCTCCCAAATACTATCACCTCTAGTGCTCTCGGCCACACCCTTACCTTTATCAAAACTCACGACCTCAAGCCTATCCTCTACCTACCTCACTGCCTATAGATATTACCTCCTCCTTGCTCATATCTAAGGCTTCCACTCTCTTCCTTGCACATGTCCAAACCCCCTCACATGCTCTTGGCGTAAGCCATTAAAGAAGAGAAGAGAATGGGTAAAGTAAGAGAGAAGAGGAAGAAGTGGAGAGTGTGAAATATGAGAAGGAGAGTGCATGTATTTATAGGGGAAAGTTATCCTATGAAATATCATGATATATATATATATAATATATATATATATATATATATATATATATGAAACATCATATCACAAATCTTTTATATATATATAATTATGTCTAGTCACGTTATATATAATTATTGTTTCTAGTCACATCACTTTCTTTTATATATATATATATATAATTATTATGTTTAACAAATTAGTATAAGATAGTTTATTTCTAAGTATATTGTTATCTAGTTAATTAACTCTTATATGTATGTGTTTATAGTGCACAAAGAAGAAGAACATTCTCGACAACTTTCTGGTGTCGAAAGGTTGAAATTTTGAAAAAACGTTCTTCAGTCACATTTTCTGTTTTTCTATGAACTATTTAATTTGGTAAACAAATTTTGAGAACACTTTCACCATCATATTAGTTAATTAAAATGAGTTTATTTTCATTGTGAAACTTATATATTGAATATTTAAAATTAATTAAATATTCACTAAACAAAGTAGTGAAATTCCTGGTCGTTACATTCTTCCACCCTTAAAAGAATTTTGTCCTCGAAATTACACCAAAACAGAACCTAAAGATTTTTGCCCAAAATATTTATTTTTAAACTTACATCCATATGATGTAAACAGGTCTTTCAATTTGATATGCTTTTCGAATCCACAACTTTACTTCCGAACTAGTATTAATCCTTCGATCCTCTAGTGTGGACTTTGATCAGGCTTCTTGATTAGAAAACTTCGTTTCCCTTACATAGCCCTCAACTATGATAGAAAAGTCAAGTATTCCAATCACAAACCCTCATCAATGTTTGTAGTCAAGAATCGAGTGACAAATCCTTTTACGGATTGATGTAAACACCTCAAAGTTCCATACTTGACTCTTAGATCTAAATCATGTGATGAAATAATCTACTTATAGCCCCCTTTTTTTCAAAACTTTATGGAAACATTTCATAAATCTTTTATCTTTTAAAAATGCTTCTCTATATATATTCACATTAAATCTTTATTTCTAAATATTTTTTTTTAAATGAAAACATTTCATTCTAAAGTAATAATTTCAATTTAAAAGATACTTTACCTTTTATTTCCAAAATTACAATTAACTTTTCTCCTCATAATATATTCCTTTTTAACCAACCTTGATATTAACCTACCAACTACTAATTCAAAATTACCTTTTCAACTTAAGGAAAATTATATAAATTGAGAAACCCCAAAATAATACCAAGGAACTGAGTACTACCAATAGTATTTTATATTTGCTTAACTGGAAGGGTAATACTTAAGAGAAGTGTTTACCATTTTATCATATCTCTTGCCCATTTTTAGTTATTTTCAAGCCACTCAAACTGTGACGATCCAGAATTTTGAACATTTGAAATCGTAATATTTAATTGATTTTAATTATTTGGAAGTTAGTTTAACTTGAATTTTAAAATTAACTATGGATTTGGCAATTTAATTATTGCATTCAATTTATTGAAGTGGGATAAAAATTTGAATCTTTAGTTTTAAGCTGATTAAAAATACTTTTTTAAGGCTTAGAAAATGTATATTTATAATACTAAAGATAATGGAAGCTTCAGAATTTAATTTGAAAATGTTTTGTTCAGTTTTGAAAATATATCGTTTAAATCGATATCTAAAAATAGCCTTCCGAGGCACAGTCTCGGAATTCGACGAAACTAGTTTCATTGGATTCGTAATATTGTATTATTATTGGATTTCAATTTTCGTAGTATTTGGAGTGATCGTTTGGCCGTATGATAAGTAAACGCGCTGAAAATTTTATCGAAATTTAATATAATAACTGGTTCAAATAGCTATCTTCTCTATACGATCGAATTAGGACTTGAAACCTTTTATATTGCGTTCGAAATAGGGGTATAACATTATAAACGCCTAGTGGCACGCATCGATTGGAGGTCAAGTTTTAAGCTGCATTTATCGAAACGGTTTGAATTTGAATTTAAATTGAATAATTATATTAGTCAACTGCAGTTGAAATTATTTCATATCAGAGCTCTATAACCTTCTTTTGCATGCTTCCCTCTTTTCAAAAACATCACGTTCCTTTCATTTCAACAGCCATTCCTTTTCACGTTCTCTCCTCCCATTCTTTTCTTTCTCCAAATCGAAAAGCATTAGAGAAATAATGAAACCCAAATCAAAATCTCCCTGACGAAAATCAAAATGAAACATGGCCGCGATTATCTCCTTCCAGTTCAAAGCTACTTTCTCCCTTATCTTGCTTCTCTTCGGTTACGAATTCAAACCGAATTCTTCTAAAAAAAGGGGCATTCGAAATCAAATTTCAAATCTTTCTCCCTTCATTCGAATCGGATTCCAAACCCACAGGCGAGCGACATGACTTGGGTAGAGGTCGCGAGGGTTTGGCTTGGCGTGCGGCAGTGGTGTCGCGGTTTCGGAGGGGCGAGGTTTGAGCTATGATGTGGTGGCGAACAGCGTGTGCGGCGACAGTGCAGGCATGTCGGTGATGGGATGTCGTGATGTTCTCGGCATGGCTAGGTATTAGAATGATGGCAAGATTCCTCAGGCGTACGCTCGAAGCGACAAACATCGACGATGCGACATCGAAAATCGGCAACAATTGCATTGGTAAGGGGGTTGGGGCGGTTGCTTCGCGGGTTACAGTAAGGTATTTTTCAGTTTTATTTTAATTTGAGTTTTAATTTAATGTTAAGTTGAAACTTTAATTTAATTTGTTGTTGAAATTTTAAGTTATCAGAAATTAAACAGTTAAAACAGAAATTTTTTTACGGTAAAGAAATTTGCTACTTACAGAAATATTTATATAAATAAGATTTTGAAAGAAAAGAAAGATTTAGAAATTTTGAAGTGTTTGAAAGTTTTATAAAAAAATTTGATTTATAAAATTTGTATAGACCATTTTTATAAATGTATATATGTTTTCAAAATGAAAAGAAAAAAATATAATAACTTATTAAATTTGTTTTAATTACAAAGATTACTTAAAAAGGAAATTTAGTTATAAATTTAATTTTTAGTTAAATAAAAAATAATATTAAAGGAGAAATTGGTTTAGATAAAACCATTAGTTAATTAAGCTATCAAGACGAAAATTTATTATTCGATTATTTCGAATATTAATAAATTGTATAATTGCTTATACAAGGTCAAAATCATGAAATCAAGTCGGAATAAAAATGGATTGCAAAATAAAAGCAAGGTGAGATCTTCTCACTCAAATTTAAATTGGAATTTCCAATTTGATTTTAAATAGTTAAATTTAAATCGTTGATTATGTGCTTGGATGATTGATTTATTATCAGTTATATTAGCTTAGACCCTATGCGTCGCATAATAGCAGATGATATTTTATAAATCACATATACCGCGATATTCCATCTCGAAGTGGAATTGGTATTTAATTGTTGTAACATATGTGGATGCAGGGAAACAGGTTGGAGGGATCCAACTGGATTCCTCAAATAATTGAATTTGTTTCAATATTGTACATTGATTATATAAAATCTGTGTGTGATTATATTATGATTGAAATCATTGAAGGCTAAAATTTAGCCGAATATATTTTTGGTATTGTAGGATACCAGAATAAATAAAATTGAATTTTTGAAATTTAGTAGAAAATTTATAGTAAATTAATCTTAGAAATTTGAATAGATTTAAAAGAAGGAATTTGTTTCAAAAGAGAATAAATTTGGTGTTGAAATAAATTTAGAAATAAATTTTGGAAATTGATTTGGAATTTGTAAATAAATTTGGAAATCAATTTAGAATTTACCTCGGTGATGAAAATGAATATTTAGAAATTGATTTGAAAATCATATATCAATGGATATTTAGAAGTTTAAATTCATAATGGGAATTTATAAAGGAAAGGGAAATTTGTTTTAAAAATAAACATTTGGTTATTTTTAAAAGCGTGAAAGGAATTTACGGATATGGAACGTAAATTTAAATTAAATCAAGAAAGTGAACCATTTTGAAATGAAAAATGTATTTTCCCTAGAAAGCTGAGTATGATTTCGAAGTAGCCTATAAATATAAACTGAAATTTTTTAAGGATGGTTTTAGAAAGGATACTTTGAATAAATTATTTTCTTAACTGGTTTCAAATCTTTAAAGTATGGATTTATTCAATTACTTATAGAAGGGCTTATTTTAAAGATTAAAATAGATATTTGTTTTAGGAAACGATTATTTAAATAGTTATACCTTATCTACTAATTTTATTCTAAAATTAGTTGGGACTTAAAATCTTATATGTGATAATTAGTATAATGTTTGCATAACCAATATTTTAAGTAAGTATTTAAAATGGTTTTATTTTAAATATTCCCAAGTATATTTCAGATAAGTGATTTGAATTAATTTAACTCGGCAGATTTTCAGTGGAAATGAATAAATATTTGAAAATAAATTCCGCATAAGGAAAATGCTTTGAAATTTGTTTTCAAAGGATTGAAATGTGAATAGTGATTCAAAATTTGTTTTCAAAATATTAAAGTGATAAAAGTATATCTTGCGAAGATATTTTGGAAATAAATGATTTGGGAAAATTATTCAAAATCCAATAATTGTTGTGAATGTTGATTGATAGTTAAATAACCGACTATCAATATTTGCCTTTAAACGACATTTGAATTTCAATGCAACCGGGAGTCGAATTCCAAATGGATATTCAAAAACCACATCGAACATTTGTGATTGTGATGGATCTTTTGTTTAAGAAGATCAACGTGGAAATTATTGTGATTTGTTTGAAAACTGAATGAACACTTGTTTTTAAAAATAAGCGCTCGTTATTTGGATTAGCCGGGAGAGGACCTTGTGTCATAAAACCCATTCCGAATAATGATACGACGAAATGGGATTACATTTGAAGACGGTGTTGAAGACCGGGTATTTTCGAAAATGAAAGGATTACCTGTCGAATGTCTCTGCACCGGGTTGCTCCAGTATAGAGATTTTGTCACACTTTGTGATGGGGATTCTGGACGTGATTAGTGAATATCCGGATTTGCAAGGGCTTCTTTAGAAGTGCCTTCGGTTCCGTTTGATCCCGGAACGGACTTGTATGGATGTGTGTTTGACGTTACACTTTGAGATGTAAAGCTGGTTTCTATCAAATACATTTCTGTTGGTGGCGGAGAATTTATTCTCTTAGCTTAACACCCTTCTCTGAGACGTACGAGCTCAGAGGTTATGTAGTTGATTGTTACTAGTAATGCATTCCCAATTTGGTAACATGACATACGAAGTGCCGCTGATCATTTGTTGATCAAAGCATGACTTTGTGAAAAGTGTAGCCTTGTGGACGAGACCTCATCGGACCTCACACCCCGAAAATGGTCGAAACAGGAAAGATGCGGCAAGGTTATGAGGGTCGCACCCTTTAGGGTATGTCATTCCATTTTGAAAAAAGGTGGTATCATGGTATGGATCCCAGATACTTAACCTATGTGGTAGCTGCAATCTCATTTACTGTGTGGTTGTTGCTTTGTGGTTGAGGATCCCCGGATAAAGGTCGCAAACGACCGGGGGATGGCATACTCGAGTAGTAGTTACCTTGTTACAGAGGTAACCCGGCCTTGTGTTGGCAGAGATCTGGGTAGGTTCTCGGGACGTCTCTCCAGAGGCGTACCCATGTGGCAGTAGGAAGTTCCTTAGCCTGACCATTTGTTGGAAATCCAAACTCCAATACGCGCCTTGTACGGTTTTAGTTGTATAACCTGCCATTTACTTATGGTGGTCACCACTGTTTAGATGGTAGCAATAGTAGGCATAGTTCAGAATGTCTATGCTGGCTAAGATTAATATTATACTTTCAAAATGTTTTCTTGTAACATATCGATTTTATCGGGATCCGAAGGTCGGCATTCTTACGTCCACTGTATCAAATGCCGCATAATCGAATGCCGGAAAACCAAATTGTTAGTAGTAATAAGAAGAGTTAGAAGAAAAAGATAGAAGAAATAAGGAAACAGAATAGAAACAATGTCAAAATCTCACAGTCGCAGCGGAACAATATATAATAGATAAATGAATAATCTTTAAATCAAAAGAACTGTACATTTATACATTACATCACAGAGTGTACAACAACAATATACAACACAACAAGAATGGACAGCTATACAAACATGTCCCTACAAGTGAATTTACAGCGGAAAGACAATATCATATACAAGTAATACGTCTCGCCATCCAGCTCGCCACTTGAGCTCCATAGCATTTCTGAATCCAGAATGACCTGATAACCTGACTCTAGACTGCCCGTGTGGAAAATTATGGGCACCTAGAGTTTAGGAAGAGAACAATAAACTCCAGGTCAGTCATGGGACTGGTGTGAGAACTTAAAACAGTCATTTATCTTTAAAACGACAACAACAAGGGAAGTGGAAAAAAGTATCCGCAATGCTTTTGGAAAATGAAACAACCATAAGGCCTCCCCGCACACACACAATGCAAACGTAGAATTGGAGGATATTTCTCCTTATGATCGTCAAAAATGCTTACTACGCAAAACAAATCATTTTTGATATTATTATTAGTGATAGTGATGAAAGCATTTCGAAAATAGAATATAAATCTTAGCCGGCATAGGTACCATTATAGTATGCCTACTATAGCTACCATATTAAATGGCAAGTTCTACAACTAAAACCGTATAAGGCTCGTATTGTTTTGTTTGGATTTCCAACAAATGGTCAGGCTAAGGAACTTCCTACTGCCACATGGGATCGCCTCTGGCGGGACGTCCCGAGAACTTAACCAGCTCTCTGCCAATGCAAGTCCGGGTTACCTTTGTAACAAGGTAACTACTACACGAATATGCCAACCATCGATCCTTTGGGACCTTTATCCGAGGGCCCTCTATCACCAAGCAACAACCACACAGAAAAATGAGATTGGAGCAACTACATAGGTTAAGCATCAGGGCTCCATACCTGACACCACCCTTTTCCAGAAGGGAATGACATACCCTAAAGGGCGCGACCCTTATATCATTGCCGCATATTCCTGTTTTGACCATTTCCGGGGTGTTAGGTCTGACGAAGTCTCGTCCACAAAGCTACGCTTTTTAACAAAGCCACGCTTTGATCAACAAATGATCAATAAATAATCATTACACAGCAACACTCAGCATGCCACATTACCAAATTGGGAGTATATCGCTGATAACCTTCAATTACAAACCTCCAAGATCGTACGTCTCAGAGAAGGGTGTTAAGCTAAGAGAATAAATTCTCCGCCACCAACAGAGATGTATTTGAAAGAAATCTTCTTTATATCTCAAAATGTAATGTCAGACACATAACCATCATGTCTGTTCAGGGCTCGAACAGAACCGAAGGCACTTCAAAAGAAGCCCTTGCGAATCCAGGTATTCACAATCCCGATCGAATTTCCCATCACAAAGGAAATCTCCATACCGTAGCTAACGGTGCAGAGACAATCGATAGGTCATCCTATCGTTTTCACAAATACCCAGTCTTCAACACCGGTCCTCAATGCTATCCATTACGTCATATCACTATTCAGAATGGGTAATCCGAATAACAAGCGCAATAATTTAAAAATAAGTGTAGCATTCAATTTCAACCAATTCACAACAAATAGCCACTCAAGGGTCAATATTGATAGTCGGTTATTTAACTATCAATCAATATTCACAACATAACCCGATTTCAAATAATTTCCCAAATTATTTATTTTCAAAAATATCCCTACAAGATATAATTCCCACACTTCAACCATTTGAAAACAAATTTCAAATCATTTTCCACCTTTCAATCTTTGAAAATGAATTTCAAATCAATTTCCTTAAACAGAAAACACTTCCAAATATTTATCCATTTTCAATTTAAAATGGTTCATTTAAATCAATCAAGTATATCCTTACCGATTTATTTTAAACTTACGTTCCAAATCCGTAAATTTATTTCCACACTTCAAAATAAATCAATGTTTATTTTTAAACAAATTGCCGTTTCTTTTATAAATTCCATAGTGAATTTACCTTTCCAAATCAATTTCTAATATTCATTTTCAGTTTATTATTAAAAGATAAAGTCTCAAAACATTCACTTCGTATTGGAAGACATTTCCATACTTATTCAATAATAAGTAATTCACAAATCCATTTATTTTCAACATTGGGAAAATTTCCAATATACTTAAATCCCAATTAAGTATAAATTTTATTCTTTACGAAAGACATTCTCTTAAATGCATTTATTTGAGTCAAAATGAATGTTGAGTAAAACATCGTTACGACAACCCAAAATCACTAGTATAGGGATTCAAAATTAAGATAGATATATAACCCCCAATACTATACAAAACTTTTCCTTTCGGAAATCATTTACTATAACAACAGTGTTATAGTCCACCATTTCCTTCTATTTTTCGAAAACGTTTATTTCAACAATAAATGTTGAAATCTATGGTTTCGATACTTAATACATTTTAAAACATCTTCAAATCGTTTTAATTTTGTTTAAATTGTCACTTTCCCAAAATATTTCTTTAATATATTATTCACCGTCCATAATCGTGAATATACTTCATTAACCAAATTCAATTTCTACATATTCTATTTAAAGGATTATCCACTATCCCAAAATCGTGGATATATCTCCTTTAATAAGCTATAATAATTAAACTTATTAAAATAGGTCTATTTCGGATTTATAAAACAACGTTTATAAATTCCATTTATACTTTATAACAATTTTAACTTATAAAATCACTTTATTTACAAATTCTATCCATATTCCATTTACATGCCAAAATCCAATTTATAAGTTAACTACTTATAAATCTCTTATTTTACAAAAATCCATTCATTTTATAACTTCACAATTTATAAATCTATAGATTTCATCCACTTATGAAATCCATTTATATTTCATTTTAATACTTATAAAAACTCGTTTTATAATTCCAACATTTTAATTTATAATATCAATTTTATAAATCTTTTATATAAATCATTTATAATAATTCAAAATCTCAACTTAAACCATTTTATAAATTAATTAACTACTTATTTCAAAAATCAAATTTCGGTTATATTTCACAAAAATCATAATTTTTATAACATAAAAATCTCAACGTTTATTTACTTAAAATGAATCAATTTCAAAATTAATTTTATTATGAATTCTCAACTTAATTTTCAAAAATCAAATTTTATTTATTTTTGGCATCTAACGATACCAAAAATATATTCGGCTAAAATTTAGCCTTTAACGATTTCAATCACAAAGATAATCACGCAAATTATAAATAGATCAATAAATAAATCAACACACAACATTGAAACAAATTCAAGTGTTTGAGGAATCCAATTGGATCCCTCCAACCTGTTTCCCTACATCCACAGATGTTAGCACAATACCAATTCTGCTTCAAGACGGAATATCGCGGTATATGAGATTTATAAAATATTATCAGCTATTATGCGGCGCATTAGGGTCTCATCCGCTATATAATGCGGGAAAATCAACTCCAAATACATATATAATACCAATTCCAATCAAGTTGGAATTATCGCGGTATATGTTTTTAGTAAATAACCTCCGCTTAATATACGGCGTATAGGATCTATTTCAATACAACAGATAATAATTATCATCCAATCACACAATCAAGCAATTTTAAATCTAACTATTTAAAATTTAAATTGAAACAATTCGATTGAGTGAGAAGTTCTCACCTTGAGTTTCCGATAACAGTTGTAGCGTTTTATTTTGAATAAGATTAAACGTGCGTTTAATTTTACCCAAAATTTTCACTAGCTCCAAATGACTCCAAACCAGCTCCATTGCGTAGTGTTCGTCCATACGAACCCGACGCAATTTATTTCGCATGTTTTCGACCTCGTATGAAAGAGCTACACAGTTTTAAATTTTATACGAATTTATATAAATTAAATTTAAAATTTTATATTTTAATTTAAACCCTACAGCAAGATCTAGCCGTCCAAACTCCTACACGAGTTCAAGGCCGCTCGTACGCGTCTTCTCCATCGCGTTCGGCTACAGGCCGAAGAAACCCAATTGACGCCACTTTTCATGAATTTCGCGACCACCTACGCTCGATTATAATTCGATCAGAGACCTCCACTTGTTGTGCCTCACCACGCTATGCCCACGACCAGAGAGCGGCCCCACTCGGCTGCCCCAATGCATCGGTATTCGAGCTCGAACGTGATGGCTTTGAGGAACAATTGTCGTTGATCCGTTGCTTTTTTTCCGATCATCACCGTACGGATCTGAAGCTCTCACTCCGCTCTATAATCTTCATGTTGGAGGATTTTCGAAACGATGAAGAGATTGAGAGGGAAAGGATCAAACAATATTGGCCATTGAATGTAACTGGCGGCCGACTCTTCAAACCCTAGGGTTTTGAGTTGTTTTGCAAAAGTGAATTAGAGAAGTCCTTATATAGAAATTTTCCAAAGACACTATTCATCCAAATTTTTTCGAACTCCAAATCTCGCGCGGTGACCGACGTTTCTAGGGTTTACCCCGCGTTCCGGACACAATGGAATATGTTTCGGAGGCTAATTCGATCATCTGTGCGAGTTACGGAAATAAACGATCAAATTTAAATTAAATCGATTTAACCAAATTTCTATGCGTTTTGGCTTGCCCCGAACAAACGGTAAATCCGATTGACACGAAATTTAAAACCTTACAACAATATAACATAACGGATCCGATGAAACTAGTTTCGTCGAAATCCGAGACTGTTTGAAAATGGCTATTTTCACTAGTCGATTTAAATATTAAAATATTCAATTTTCACAATTTAACTTTTAATTCGATTTTAAAAGTTCACAAACATTGTTCTAACTCCAATAATTTGATATAACTTTATAAATGCAATTTAATCACATTAAAACCAATTTCCAATTATTTACACAATTTCAAATATTAAATTGCCGATTTAATTATCCAATTAAATCCAAATATTCGAAAGAAAAAAATTTATTCGACTTACAAATCTTACTTGTTGATATCTAAAATCAATTAAATATCTGAATTTTAAATGACAGAAATTCTACATCATTACAAACTTCCTCCCTTAAAAGAATTTCGTCCTCGAAATTACCAAGTAAGAAAAAGTTTTGGAATTCATTAACCTTTCAAAACAAACCGTTCAGATTTAATTTACAAATCTCTTAAGCGTTTAACCTCTCCAAATCCATAATTAAACCTCTTACAAAATATTTACTAAGTTTTCAAATCCATGTATAGTTATTTTTTCAAAATCAACTATATTGTTTAACCTTTAACTTCAAATCAAAACTTAGTCTTCACAAAAAAAAATTCCCAAATTTTCCCGAAAATTTTCTAACGCCTTAAATTTTCAAAAAAAATTCGCCATAACTTCCTTTGTATGGAGGAGCTTTTACAATATCACAATAGAGATAAATATATATACATCGACCCACCCGGTCGGAAAAACAGAAAAACAGTTCATATTTCTTATTTTTATTGCGTAGGCGTACCTTTTTAGCATTTTTAAGCAAAGCAATTATATATTTAGCGTTTTGCGCAACCAAATCCCGCTAACGGTAGCCCCGGTACCTATACTTAGTCAATATAAGTATGTAAGTAACATATATAAGAAGTTATTAACATTTTACTCTTTTAAACAACTACAACACATGCATGCATATTAAAAGAAATGCATACTAAACAAGGTTTATAAGCAACTTATATGATTTCAACATTACTTGTAACTGTTTACAACCAATTCATATACAACGACATTCAATTATTCATTTTGAATTAGTTTACATTCACTAATTTACATTCACATTTGTTCACTTTCAATTCAATTAATTACCATTCAATTTAGATTTACTTAACTTCCAATTTGAATTTAATTGCTTTAGCTTTCAATTTCACTAATTCAAGTTTATCAACACTTAATGAATTATATACAATCAATTAGCAATCAAATAATAACCAATGTATATTCAACACAATCAAATTTATTCACTTTGTTTACCTTCAATTTGGTTTAACACATTTAATTAGCCTTAAATGAATTAACACTTATATCCATTATTTTATATCAATTCATTACATTCGATTAATTAATATTTAATTCATTAGTTCAATTACTAATTTATTTTACAAATAAAGTTGAATCTCTTTTATATAACTCAAGTTCACATCCATTTGATGATTTCATTTCATTAATTCATTTTGATACCAAAATCAACTTCATTCAGCATCACTTAAGTTATATTCCATTTCAAATTTCCACTTATAAATCCAATTCAAATTCCAACTCCAACGTATTTAACTTTTACCAAAGTCAATTTTCATCACTTATTCAGATTCATACCTCGTTTTTCTTAACAAATTTGTTTAACCATTTTAATAATTGGTTTTACTTACATCTTCACATTTAATAAGTTATACAACTTATTATTCAACTTCCAAATCTGATTTAATTTATTTAACTTCCTTTAGTTAAATTTCACATCATACATTGATCATACTAACTCAAATTTATTTCAACTTTATTAAAGTTAAATTCTTTATTATCTCATATTATAATTCAAAACTTGATAACTTATATTCATCAATTTTAACTTGGATTTCTAATTTCAAATCTGTTTATCACAACAAAATTCAATTTCAATTTACTATAGTAGCAAATCCATCACACAGAAACTCGAAAATGATACTGATGATGCTGCAGTCATCACCCTTATTATTTTCCAACAATAATAGTGAATCCAATGCTTTAAATTCTTTCAAAAATTTCTTTTTATTTATGAATCACATTTATAAATCTTGCTTATATAATTTCACCATTTTCCTTTACTTATACAAGATTATTTCACAATTGTAAATCATTTCAATTATAATTCTATACTTATACAATTGTTGCTTTTATATAATTTATTCTTTCATAATTGTTGTTTTTATTCAAATTATTGAACAACTTTGATTCACTTATATATTTTGTTACATTTTCAACAATCAAACAATTCAATTTTACATACACTTTGATAATTCTGAAAAATTATTCCTTTATATATAAAATATAGTCGAGGTAAAATTATTTCATTTACCCAATTTGAAATGATACTATGTCGGTTTGTCTCGTTTAAGAGTTTAGAAACCCCTATCGATGACAGTTAGCTAGACTGCACCGACTAGAATCTATAAACAATCAACCGATAAGTCAACACAATACAAAACAATTTCATATTCACTAACAAATACGCGTTCATATCTATTATTACACTCAACTCATTCTAGAGTACTACTGACTCTATCTCTAATGAGTAATCCTCAACAGAGCCAAGGTTGTCACTTAACCATATGCTCTGATACCAAATTATAACATACCGGTTTTGTCGAGATCCGAAGGTCGGCATTCTTACGTCCACTGCATTAAATGCCGCATAATCGAATGCCGGAAAACCGAATTTTTAGTAGTAAAAAGAAGAGGTAGAAGAAAATGATAGAAGAAATAAGGAAACAGAATAGAAACAATATCAGAATCTCACAGTCGCAGCGGAACAACATATAATAGATAAATGAATAATCTTTACATCAAAAGTACTATACATTTTATACATTACATAACAGAGTGTACATCAACAATATACAACACAACAAGAATGGACAGCTATACAAACATGTCCCTACAAATGAATTTACAGCGGAAAGATAATATCATATACAAGTAATACGTCTCACCATCCAGCTCGTCACTTGAGCTTCATAGCACTTCTGAATCCAGAATGACCTGATAACCTGACTCTAGACTGACCGTGTGGAAAATTATGGGCGCCCAGTGTTTAGGAAGAGAACAATAAACTCCAGGTCAGTCATGGGACTGGTGTGAGAACTTAAAACAGTCATTTACCTTTAAAACAACAACAACAAGGGAAGTGGAAAAAAATATCCGTAATGCTTTTGGAAAATGAAACTATCATAAGGCCTCTCCGCACACACACAATGCAAATGCAGAATTGGAGGAGATTTCTCCTTATGATAGTCAAAGATGCTTACTATGCAAAACAAATCATTTTTGATATTATTATTAGTGCATAGCGATGAAAGCATTTCGAAAATAGAATATAAATCTTAGCCGGCATAGGTACCATTATAGTATGCCTATTATAGCTACCATATTAAATGGCAGGTTCTACAACTAAAACCGTACAAGGCTCGTATTGTTTTGTTTGGATTTCCAACAAATGGTCAGGCTAAGGAACTTCCTACTGCCACATGGGATCGCCTCTGGCGGGATGTCCTGAGAACTTAACCAGCTCTCTGCCAACACAAGGCTGGGTTACCTTTGTAACTAGGTAACTATATACGAATATGCCACCCCCCCAGTCCTTTGGGACCTTTATCCGAGGGCCCTCTATCACCAAGCAACAACCATACAGAAAAATGAGATTGGAGCAACCACATAGGTTAAGCATTAAGGCTCCATACCTGACACCACCCTTTTCCAGAAGGGAATGACACACCCTAAAGGGCGCGACCCTCATAACCCTGCCGAATATTCCTGTTTTGACTATTTCTGGGGTGTGAGGTCTGACGAAGTCTCGTCCACAAAGCTACGCTTTTTAACAAAGCCACGCTTTGATCAACAAATGATCAATAAATAATCATCACACAGCAATACTCAGCATGCCACATTACCAAATTGGGAGTATATCGCTGATAACCTTCAACTACAAAACCTCTGAGCTCGTACGTCTCAGAGAAGGGTGTTAAGCTAAAAGAATAAATTCTCCGCCACCAACAAAGATGTATTTGAAAGAAATCTGCTTTATATCTCAAAATGTAATGTCAGACACGTAACCATACAAGTCTGTTACGGGCTCGAATAGAACCGAATGCACTTCAAAAGAAGCCCTTGCAAATCCGGGTATTCACAATCCCGATCGAATTTCCCATCACAAAGGAAATCTCCATACCGTAGCTAACGGTGCAGAGACAATCGATAGGTCATCCTATCATTTTTACAAATACCTGGTCTTCAACACCGGTCCTCAATGCTATCTATTACGTCGTATCACTATTTGGAATGGGTAATCCGAATAACGAGCGCAATAATTTAAAAATAAGTGTAGCATTCAATTTCAACCAATTCACAACAAATAGCCACCCAAGGGTCAATATTGATAGTCGGTTATTTAACTATCAATCAATATTCACAACATAACCCGATTTCAAATAATTTCCCAAATTATTTATTTTCAAAAATATCTCTACAAGATATAATTCCCACACGTCAACCATTTGAAAACAAATTTCAAATCATTTTCCACCTTTTAATCTTTGAAAACGAATTTCAAACCAATTTCCTTAAACGGAAAACACTTCCAAATATTTATCCATTTTCAATTTAAAATGGTTCATTTAAATCGATCAAATAAATCCTTACCGATTTATTTTAAACTTACGTTCCAAATCCGTAAATTTATTTCCATACTTCAAAATAAATCAATGTTTATTTTTAAACAAATTTCCCTTTCTTTTATAAATTTCGTCGTGAATTCACCTTTCCAAAATATCTATGAATATACGATTTCCAAATCGATTTCTAATATTCATTTTCAACTTATCTTTAAAAGATAAAATCTCAAAACATTCACTTCATATTGGAAGACATTTCCATACTTATTCAATAATAAGTAATTCAAAAATCCATTTAGTTTCAACATTGGGAAAATATCCAATATATTTAAATCCCAATTAAGTATAAATTTTATTCTTTAAGGAAGACATTCTCTTAAACACATTTATTTGAGTCAAAATGAATGTTGCGTAAAACATCGTTACGACAACCCAAAATCACTAGTATAGGGATTCGAAATTAAGATAGATATATAACCCTCAATACTATACAAAACTTTCCCTTTCGGAAATCATTTACCATAACAACATGTTATACTCCACCATTTCCTTCTATTTCTCGAAAACGTCTATTTCAACAATAAATGTTGAAATCTATGGTTTCGATACTTAATACATTTTAAAACATCTTTAAATCATTTTAATTCTGTTTAAATTGTCACTTTCCCAAAATATTTCTTTAATATATTATTCACCGTCCAAAATCGTGAATATACTTCATTAACCAAATTCAATTTCTATATAATCTATTTATAGGATTATCCATTGTCCCAAAATCGTGGATATATCTCCTTTAATAAGCTATAATAATTAAACTTATTAAAATAAGTCGATTTCGGATTTATAAAACAACGTTTATAAATTCCATTTATACTTTATAACAATTTTAACTTATAAAATCAATTTATGTACAAATTCTATCCATATTCCATTTACATGCCAAAATCCAATTTATAAGTTAACTACTTATAAATCTCTTATTTTACAAAAATCCATTCATTTTATAACTTCATAAGTTATAAATCTATAGATTTCATCCACTTATGAAATCCATTTATATTTCATTTTAATACTTATAAAAACTCATTTTATAATTCCAACATTTTAATTTATAAATATCAATTTATAAATCTTTTATATAAATCATTTTAATAATTCAAAAATCTCAATTTAAACCATTTTATAAATTAATCAACTACTTATTTCAAAAATCACATTTCGGTTATATTTCACAAAAATCATAATTTTTATAATATAAAAATCTCAACGTTTATTTACTTAAAATGAATCAATTTCAAAATTTAATTTTATTATGAATTCTCAACTTAATTTTCAAAAATCAAATTTTATTTATTTTCGGCATCTAACGATACCAAAAATATATTTGGCTAAAATTTAGCCTTTAACGATTTCAATCACAAAGATAATCACGCAGATTATAAATAGATCAATAAATAGATCAACGCACAACATTGAAACAAATTCAAGTGTTTGAGGAATCCAATTGGATCCCTCCAACCTGTTTCTCTGCATCCACAGATGTTAGCACAATACCAATTCTGGTTCGATACGGAATATCGCGGTATATGGGATTTATAAAATATTATCCGCTATTAGGCGGCGCAATAGGGTCTCATCCGTTATATAATGCGGGAAAATCAACTCCAAATACATATATAATACCAATTCCAATCAAGTTGGAATTATCGCGGCATATGTTTTTAATAAATAACCTCCACTTAATATACGGCGTATAGGGTCTATTTCAATACAACAAATAATAACTATCATCCAATCACACAATCAAGCAATTTTAAATCTAACCATTTAAAATTTAAATTGAAATAATTCGATTGAGTGAGAAGTTCTCACCTTGAGTTTTCGATAACAGTTGTAGCGTTTTATTTTGAATAAAATTAAACGTGCGTTTAATTTTACCCGAAATTTTCACTAGCTCCAAACGACTCCAAACCAGCTCCATTGCGTAGTGTTCGTCCATACGAAGCCGTCGCAATTTGTTTCGCGCATTTTCGACCTCGTATGAAAGAGTTACACAGTTTTAAAGTTTATACGAATTTATATAAATTAAATTTACAATTTACAATTTTAATTAAAACCCTGCAGCAAGATCTGGCCGTCAAAACTCCTACACGAGATCAAGGCCGCTCGTACGCGTCTTCTCCATCGCGTTCGACTACAGGTCGAAGATACTCAATTGCCGCCACTATTCATGAATTTCGCGACCACCTACGCTCGATTATAATTCGATCAGAGACCACCACTTGCTGCGCCTCGCCACGCCATGCCCACAACCAGAGAGCGGCCCCACTCGGTTGCCCCAATGCATCGGTATTCGAGCTCGAACGTGACGGTTTTGAGGAACAATTGCCGTTGATCCGTTGCTTCTTTCCGATCATCACCGTACGGATCTGAAGCTCTCACTCCGCTCTATAATCTTCGTGTTGGAGGATTTTCGAAACGATGAAGGGATTGAGAGAGATTGAGAGGGAAAGGATCGAACAATATTGTCCATTGAATGTAACTGGCGGCCGGCTCTTCAAACCCTAGGGTTTTGAGTTGTTTTGCAAAAGTGAATTAGAAAAGTCCTTATATAGAAATTTTCCAAAAACACTATTCATCCAAAATTTTTCGAACTCCAAATCTCGCGCGGTGACCTGCGTTTCTAGGGTTTACCTCACGTTCCGGACACAATGTAATATATTTCGGAGGCTAATTCGATCATCTGTGCGAGTTACGGAAATAGACGATCAAATTTAAATTAAATCGATTTTACCAAATTTCTATGCATTTTGGCTTGCCCCGGACAAACGGTAAATCCGATTGACACGAAATTTGAAAATTTACAATAATATAACATTACGGATCCAATGAAACTGGTTTCGTTGAAATCCAAGACTGTTTGAAAAATGGCTATTTCCACTAGTCGATTTAAATATTAAAATATTCAATTTTCACAATTTAACTTTTAATTCGATTTTAAAAGTTCATAAATATTGTTCTAACTCCAATATGATTTAATATAACTTTATAAATCATTTTTTAATAACATTAAACCCAATTTCCAATTATTTACACAATTTCTAATATTAAATTGCTGATTTAATTATCCAATTAAATCCAAATATTCGAAGAAAAAATTTATTCGACTTACAAATCTTACTTGTTGATATTTAAAATCAATTAAATATCTGAATTTCAAATGACAGAAATTCTGGATCGTTACATTTCTACACTATGCACTAATAATAATATCGAAAGGATTTTGCGTACTAAGCATGTTTGACCATCATAAGGAGAAATCTCCTCCAATTCTGCGTTTGCATTCTGTGTATGGTGGGAGGCCTTATGGTAGTTTCATTTTCCAAAAGTATAGTGAATTTGTTTTTATTTTCTTTGTGAAAATAACTGTTTTTATGATCTCACACCAGTCCCATGACTGACTCAGAATTTATTGTTCCCTTTCTAAACTCTGGGTGTCCACAATTTTTCACACGGGTAGCCTAGAGTCAGGTTACCAGTTACTCGGTAGCGAAATCAAGAAGTTGCTATGGTGATCTGGAGGCATGCTGGATGGCGAGATGTACCACTTATACTATGCAGTGTCCGTTGCGTCTGGGTTAGTGCAAGTCAAATTTTATTGTATACAAGTTACTATAACAACCAGTGTTTGTATTTGTCGTTGTAAACTCTGATAATGTGATGTATAAAATGATATAATGCTTTTATTTTTAAAGATATTCATTTATCTATTATATGTTGTCCCGCTGCAAATTTGAGATTCTATTATTGTTTCTGTTTCTTCTCCTATCTTCTTCTTCTTTAAACCCTAATGGTTCGGATTTCCGGCATTCGACTGTTCGGCTTTCGATACAGTGGACGTATTGACGTCGACTTTCGGCCGTTGAAAAATCGGGTCGTTACAAAAACTGTTTATCATTTTAGACTTTCTTACTTTTTAAAATTCTTATTTGAAATTTCTTTTCAAAAATCCATTAGAGATTATTTTGTTTATAAAATCCATTTTACAAATCCCTTCATAAAATTATCTTGTATTAACTTTCTCGTTTTATAATTTTTATAATTCTTTTCCAAAATGCCCAAAATTCAGTTTCTCAAAATTTATATAACATATCTTTTATATCCATATTTTCACAATATAATTTTATAAAATACAATTTTTATACTGCAAGCTTATTTATTATTCATCAAGCTTAACCCAATATTATTATCAAACATCTTATAGTCAAATCATGAAACTTAATTCACAAGATGTTCATTCAATCAACAAATGGTAATGACTAAATATTATCATTTCCTTAACAATAAACTGACCCACATAAATATCCATATCTTTCAAAAGATATTCCTTTATACTTAAAATATAATCCTTTGAAACAGTGTGTCGATTTGCCTTGTTTACGTGTTTAGAAATCCCTATCGATAACCGTGATCAGGCACATCGACCAGAATCTATATACTAAATAGATAAATCAACATAAAACATTTTTATATCAAATAACAAATACACACTTATATATAATGCTCAAAACTCATTCTAGAGTGTTACTAACCCTATCTCTAATGAATTACTCATTCTAGGGTATTACTAACCCTATCTCTAATGAGTTACTCATTCTGGGTATTACCAACCCTATCTATAATGAGTTTTACCCCGCTAAAGCCTAGATGTTTGCTCAACCTAAGATCTGATAGCAAATGTAACGACTGAGATTTTCGACCCTTGAAAATCAACACTAATACATCCTAGGTATTCACGTGCCGCAAATCCAAGTGCTGGAAACCTTGATTTTTATGGAAAAAGAAAATAAAAAGAAAATAGAATCTCACACAAATGGAATACCATATGTTTTTTCATTATAAAATCTTTACAGCAGAAAATTTTGAATACAATAACAGAGTTTAACCTAGACTCAGCCTGAACAGTTATAAATCTTGTCCTTACAAATGCTGAAAACCAAACAAAACAAATGCAATAGATGCAACAGATAATAGAATACGCCCATACATCGATGAAGATCTCCAGGTTTCCTCTGGAAAATCCAAGCGTCTTCAAGTAAACTTAAAACTACTTGGATCTACCCGAGGATTAAAAATAACCTGATCAGGTTTGATAAACCAGCGTGAGATACTCAAAATTTTAAATGCTGATGTAAAGCTAAACCATTGAAAAGAATGGTATCTCATAAGACCTCGCCCACACATAAATACGGATGGGTTTTTATCTTATGATAACCAAAATACTTTATACAAAAAACACTTTGATATTATTATTAACGACATTCTTTTGAAAACACTTTTCAAGTAATATATCAAAATAAAGTATCAATATTTGGACTATGTCTATGGTAATCTATCTTGACTAGGTCAACGAAATACACCGGACAGAATATATGAAACCAAAAGGGTAGTTGAATGTTTGCAAAGCATTACAGCTATTTTGGGAATATAATCAAAACCGTAAAGCTCATATTGGATTTGGAATTTCCAACATGACAAGAAATTAGTAGCCTTTTCCTTCAATCCACGCATAGCAAACAAAATTCCCATGGTGCCTTAATCGCTTTTCTCAAGCATGTCACTTAGAACTATACTTGCTACACAACGTATCTCCGGTAGCCTTTTCACTTTTCACAAGCGAGCTACTATATTCAAATGAATGGTGTAATAAATGCCTTGAGGATCCAGATTCCACTGGCTCCTCCATAATCATACAACCAATAGCCTGAACTATATGTCATGTAGACCATATAATTACCCATATCATCTCCGGGATGTGAGGCTCGAGAGGCCACGCTCTTCTTTTCATAAAGCCATACTTTGTTTTTCACAAAGCCACACTTTATTCTTCCACGAAGCATATTCTACTTATAATGCCACATTGTCATTCCCTAATCACACAACTGATTCAACAAACGTATAACTCCTGAGCTCGTACGTCTTAGGTAAGGGTGTTAAGCTAAAAGAAGTTTCCTTCTCTGCCACCAAGTAGATGATATGTTGATAGATATCAATTAATATGATCAAAAATGCAATGTCAGACATTCGTCCATACAAGTTCGTTCTGGGACTGAATAAAACTGAAGGCACTCCCCCTACTACTATTAGTAGTGAGTAGTCCTTGCAATCCAAAGACTTCAAAACATGATAGGACCACTGCTATAATAAATGTCTCTATATTGGTAGCGACCCAGAGAATGTCAACAAGCTGTCTTTTGGCTATAAAGATCTTCGGGCTTCAATAACCATCATATTCGGCATGTCTTCACTTTCGAACATATACATTGGTTCAAACTGGTTTTTGGATAGGAGTTACCCAAAGATGACACCGGTTCCTCCGAACCAATCATCGATAAAAAAGATGTTATTTTCATATATGATTATCATAATCTATCAATTCAATTCATCTTTTTTATTCATTCATAGATATCTCTTAGAGATATATTTATTGAATCATTTCTTTATATTTTTCAGAGTATATGGAATCATTAAGCCTCATTTATTAAATCATTTGGTTAATTTTAAAACCTTTTTGATCCTGGAATAATTCTAATTTATTTCATCCTTTACTTTAGGGAAATATTTCTAAAACATTTATTTAAGTCTTTACAAAGATTTCTTAATTCAAAACTCAGAACTTAGATCGAGTTAAAACCATGTTATCTAGAATGTTAATCTAAAACCAGTAATTATTAAATGAGCAGAATCTATAGAATCGTCTAATTTAATTCAATATCAATTCCTGTATTCAACAAGTATTATGGGCGGAATAAGAGCGAAATCACCTTTTAAATTCCACAAATAGTCTGAGTTCTTCTTTGGGCTTTAACACCGAGTACGAGAAGATTATCTCCATAAAATATAGGTTATTTATATTCGGAAAATCATATCCTTTATACTTTGGAAACTTTTGATCCGAGTAAATCAAATTTACTATACCATCCGTCGGGCCAGTCTTGATAGCCAGGTAGAGCAGGAAACTGTTTTTCCAAACTCAAGCCTAGACACTATCTCCCTGTCACCTATTAGGCGGTTAAGTTATTTGATCGACTCTAAATCCTTTAACACTCTACTAACTTTTAGTTATTTATTTAACCACTTTATAAATCCTTCGAATAATTTTTGAAATAAATCATTTAAAAACAATTACCAAATATTAGCAAAAGAATCGTTAAGTTTGAAACTATATTTCAAAGTTACAAAAAAGTGCTGCGAAAAGTGCTTTGTAAGCTATATTGATCAAAACGACTTTTTATCATTTAAAAATTCATTTTTATAACTCAAATCACTTTTAAAACATTTTAAAAGATTTTTAAGATTTATTCTGTATTTTAAAAAATTTAAAATACCATTTTCAAAGAAATCATTTTCTGGATTCCGTACTGCAAAACCGCGATTTTTCCAAAAATAGTTTTTCTCATATTTCAAAATCTACATATTGAAATCTCTATTTTCTTCCTTTGTTTGAAAATAATGGATATAATAGTTCGAAAAATTCATATCTTGAGAATTCCGAGCTATATTCCATTCTATACACTTGTTTGACTTTTTTGGCGCGAAATCGCGAACTGCCGTTATGCGGCGTGCCTATTTTTGACTTTAATTTCATTATTTGTTAAAACTTCTTCAAATTGAATTTTAATGTTTATAAAACATTTATAAACTATTTTAAAATATTTAAGCCAATATTTTTCCATATTAAATCTCTTTTTCACTTCTAAATCATTTCATAATATTATATTATTATAATATTCATTTTTAATATTTCTATATTTTCAAAACCATTAAGAGGCTAAATGAACTCCATATAGACATCCATATGGATTTATTTTTCATTAATTATTCATGGTTAATTTCTTAACCATTTTTATTATGATATCTCATAATTTATTATAACCAAGTTATCAACAATATCAACATCAATATAATCATTCATATAATCATTCAAGTTATCAAACAAGCATTTAAATTTAAACATTCATAAAATTATTTTTTAAATGTAAGTAAATCGAGTACTCACCATAAATCAAACCAACTTCCTACCAACATTCAAAACACCACAACACTTCATCCAAATCATTACTAAACTTCACTAATACACCACTAAACAACTCCACCTCTTTTCCAAGTATTCGACCATCTTCCCTCCACTTGCTTTGCAGTTGGCCATGCCCTCTTCATCTTCTAGTGCTCATGGCCTCACCTCCCAAATACCCCAAAGCTCATAGCCCAAGCTCCTATCACCTCGAATGCTCTCGGCCACACTCTTACCTTCATCAAGACTCACGACCTCAAGCCTATCCTCCACCTACCTCATGGCCTATGTTATTACCTCTTTCTTTCTCACATCTAAGGCTTTCCCCATCTTCCTTTCATACGTCCAAACCCCCTCACATGCTCTTGGCCTAAGCCATTAAAGAACAGAAGAGAATAGGTGAAGATGGAGAGAAAAGGAAGAAGTGGAGATTGTGAAATATGAGAGGGAGAGTGCATGTATTTATAAGGTAAAGTTAGCATTTAAAATATCATTATATTTACATGAAACATCACATCACAAATCTTTTATATATACAATTATTATGTCTAGCCACATCACATTCTTTTCTACATATATAGTTATAATTATTATGTCTAGTCACATCATATTCTTTTGTGTATATATAATTATTATGTCTAGTTACATCACTTTCTTTGGTATATAATTATTATGTCTAGTCACATCACTTTCTTATATATATATATATATATATAATTATTATGTCTAATCACATCACTTTCTTTTATAAATTAATATCAAATAGTTTATTTCTGAGTTTATTGTAACCTATTTAATTAACTCTTATATATATATGTATATATAGTGCATAAAGACGAACAACGTTCCCGACAACTTTCTGGTGTCGACAGGTTGAAATTTTGGAAAACATTCTACGGTCACAATTTTGTTTTTCTACGAACTATTTAATTTGGCAAAAAAATTTTAAAAACAATTTCTCCATCATTATTAATTAATTAAAATGAGTTTATTTTCATTATAAAACTTATATATTGAATACTCAAAATTAATTATTCACTAAACAAAGTAGTAAAATTTCGGGTCGTTACAGTCATTATGAATCCAACACAACTAGCCACATTCGATTTGGACCTTGTATGAGAGAGTTGTTCATTTTAAAGGCTTTGAGAATTAATTATATAATTAATTATACTAACTATAAATTTACTTTTAATTACCCAAGGCTTAATACTTCTTCCTCTATCCAAATATATTCAAACTCCCACCCGTACACGGTATCACTCTAATACGTCATGCGCGTTTATCCCAAGATACAGAGCATCCCTCGAACATTCGACGAATGGATTTCACCGTTGTTCACTTCATCTCAAACTCGACGTGGCTATACCAAACTCACTACCTCCGACCCCCTCGTCATAATCTTGACCTGGAGCCCCACACTGGTCGTACGCAAATGTCATGCCTTTTTCTACTGCATTGACCTCCACCATACTGCACCCTTGACAGCTGCTTCACATAAGCAATGCAACTGAGCCACCCTTGCCTCCTATCTTCCCCTAAAACTCAAACAATCCCAAACCCTAGTTCAATTTGTAAATTTGAATACCCTCAAATAGACTGCCGCACCCACCATGAATACAACCACGTAAAGCTTTGGGCAAAAAAAAATCAACGAAATAAGTTCCACATTTTTTAAAGGCCTATATCATTTTAATTTTTGTTTGATCGACCAATATTTCGATAACTGGAAGTGTAAAAATGAAAATTGGGAGGAAGAAAGAATGTGAAGTGTTATTATATTCCATCCCCTTATGTGTAACTGTTGAGTTACAATAATTTTCGATTTTACGACATCTCGCTACACAGATTTTTGATCGTGCATGAACTCCAAATGATAAACAAAAACACGGTGATGCTCGAAACAACGACGCTGCCTCAAAACAAGAATAATACACATTGGTTATTCGATTTTCTAAAATTACAAATATGCCATTCTTTTACCAAAAATTATCAAACGATAATTTAAATATTTTTCCAATTAAAAATTATGAAAAAAATCAAATAAATAAAATAAAAGATACATCAATAAAAATCGATTCGTAAAAATAAAAATAAATTTTCTCATTATTTATTATTGTAATGCATTCACTTTGTTATTTATAATTTAAAAAGAGTTAAATTAGTCCATTAAATCTATTAAATTAACATTCAATTAAAAATCCCGTTATTTGAAATACTATTCAAATATTAATTCACAATTCAAATATTTTAATCAATCCTATATCTGAAATATGGTTTAAAACCTTATAAAACCAATTATTGAATATTAAAATTAATTAACTAGTCAAAACCAAATGACTGAAATTCTAGATCGTTACAGATGCATTCATATATGAGGAGATGTGATTGTATCTGGATAGCTATCCAAAGTACAGTGGATTCACATATCGTTAATTATACTAAAAGTAGCCTATCCTATCCTACATGTTGATGTCGATGCTTTTATTATTGAGATTAATAGATATATTCAAGAAATATCATGTACTAGCCTGATCATACTTGGTGATATCTCACTTATAGATGATTTTTGGATCTTGATGATGATTTTTGAATATGGATGATTCACCCATTTATTGTTGTTTTCATGATTTATGATTTGATAAGCTTTTATATGGGTGATGAAGTCTTTATGCATAGTTTTGTGATGTTTGATGTTTTGCGATATGTTGGGGATTGTTTATGTTATCATAATTACATACTTGCATTTATTACTATATGCATATATAATAACACATGAGTTTTCAGGTAATTACCTTTTTATACACATTAGTTAATCACTTTATCGCATTTCTCTATGCTTATTACTTATATGAGTATGCCCTTTAACTTAGACAAAGTCTGACCGATGTGTTATTTATAATATTTGGGTCAGTCCGAGACTTTTCAGGTATAGGAATAGTATGACCATCTTGTGTTGTTCCAGGCATAAAGGAAGCTAGTATATAGTGTTGTTATCCTTCAACTTATGTTATATAGTTTCATGTATATATATATATATATATATATCCTTATGTCGTATATTGGATGCACTTTGTATATTTTGTGTTATATATCATCGTTGCAATTTCGACTATGTGTTCTCTGTTATTTATTGTATATTATTTATTGTTCTATCCAGGAAGCACACATATTTATTGTTTTGTGCCGATACTATATACGTATATGTGAGTTATTTTTTCGACATTTAAATATATACCAGTGTTAGCCTAAGGGGATAATCACCTGTATACCCTATACTGCCTCATTCTTCATGTTATCCTATAATATTACTTAGTAGCACTCTTGGATAGTATGGGTATAGAGGTGGGGTGTTATGTTTGGTATTAGACCAAGTTTAGAACAATACATCATATATAAGGGCACGAGTCATGACCTTAGGTGAAACCGAGTCCTTGTCCCCTTAGGTATGTTGGGTAGTTACCCTATAACAAGGGATAATAGGAGTTTATATATTACTAATTATATGTTGATTACTGAGGTAATCATCTTGGGATGTATTTTTTATTTTCTATACACACACACACACAGAGAATTTTTCAAAAATTATTAAAAATGTTGGTGGAAGAGTTGGCCAACTAGTAGAGTTGGGGGTTGAAGTAGAATGTTAGACCCATGTTAGCTAAATTTTGAATTATTTCATTTTGATTTGACATTAATTAGAGTACACAATGGAAACTGATGAATATTTTACCGTTGAATGCATTGAATATAGTCTTTAAGATTATTGTTTGATGGTGGATTATTTGCATTAGATTTGTAATATTTGTTAAGAATAATATTGAGAATGAATTATTATTTGAAGATTAGAAACTACATAAACGTTGGATTTATTTTAGACCATTGTTTGGTTCATGACTATTTGTATATATACTAATTAAAGCTGTGAAAGGTATTCAACTTTTGATCTTTACTATTACGTATAAATTCATATGGGGGATGCTAAAAGTGGCACAACCTCGAAATATGACCTGTTGTAGCATTAGGTCTAGCAGAAATAACATAAAAAATATAAAAGTGCGTGCAAAAGTAGAGAGACATAAGATTTTTATAGTGGTTTGGCAATCTTTGGCCTACGTCCACTTTATAGGTTTTATTGATTGTTAGTTTGATAGAGAATTAGAGTCATTAGTACAAGAGATTGACAAACTCTTAAGCCTAGAACTGCAATTGTAACCACAAAGGTGGCTATTGTAAAGGAGATATAGGAGATGAAGAAGAAGCAGATTCCAAGATCCCGTTTTGGTTACTATAAGGCTGTCATTTATAGAGAAAAAGCAGTACATGTTCAGTAGTCTGCTTGAATTGAAGTCCAAAAGCAAGCCCAAGGATGCACCAATGAGCACGCCAGCCTAATTAGTCAAAATGACCTCTCAGTAGCGAGAGGACCTCTCGATATCTAGCTTAGTGAAAACTTATTGTTTTTACTTGTCTTGCTCTCATATCATCCACCAGATATGTTCTCGTTTCCATAGACTTTGAGTTATTTACGATGATTCTCTCGATAACACTTGTAGTATTCCACTTCCTTTGCTTTCTCCTTATCAACTCTGTGATTTTCTAGCCTATTCTCTGAGAGAGGTGCTTGACGATGATTAGATGAAAGAATATATGAAGTACGAGAGGATAGTGAGGTCCAAGCAAAAAATAGACCTCTTGGTACCGGGAGTTTTTTTTATTTCTCTGATGGACTTAGATTTCCTAAGTTCCATCCTTCTAAGCGTATTTCTAAGTCTCGAGTCATTCCGTCTTTTTCTTGATCTTCTACTTCTGGTTGAATTTAGCTTAGTTATAAATCCAATTAACACTTGCCCTCTAGAGTATGATTTCATTGAAAACAAAGTGTGCTTTGAATCGAGACAGGTTAAAACTTGCCATCCAATGATTCTACTTGTTCATTCAGGCATTTCTTCAAAGCGTTGTTTTTGTTTGGTAGATTTTCCTTTAACTGATTTGCGTAGATAGAATTCCGTTCTTCGCGCTAAGGAAAAGATCTACACTTTGGAGATCGCTCTATGCCCACGATTAGTATGCTTCTCTCCCTTGCCATTGTAATTGTCGACTTTCAATGGAAGAGGCCTCTCTGTACCCAGAGGACCTCTTGGTACCGAGATGATTCATCTCCCCCAAAAGCTTCTGTATAAGTTCATTACTTAGATCTTTTTATTTACTTTCTTTTTCTTTTTTCCAACGAGACACTTTCTCCTCGATTCCTTTATAACAACTCCTCCTAATCAATTGCCACCGACCAAATCCAGCCGCCGTTGGCCATCTAAGCTTAGCACTAGCCTACTCCCTACTACTGACTATCTTGTATCGCCTTCGACCCTAGAGTGTCGACGTCCTGTCGATTCTACCAAGCCCTTGAATTGCCACCAACAGCTTTCAAGTCTCGATCCCTTTCAAGCATCTTCTATCGATTCAAATTCGTATAAGATTGGCGATGGGTACTTGTCATGGCGGTGGTGATGGTGGTTGATGATGCCGGTTGTTTTATTGAAATGGATGGTTGGAGTTATGGTTTTACTCAACCTAATGTGAACTTGTGTTTGGCTTTGGTCATGCATAAGTCATCTGGGAGACGAGTCTAACTCTCCTACTTCGGTTAACCCTTTTTAAAGCTCGGCTAAGCTTTCACCATCGTTTGAGTTCCATAAAGACGATTTCTTATTCAAGAACGGTCGTGTTGGATGATTCCATTGCAATGTTTTCCATATTGCTGCACTTCCCATATCCCTGAGAAGAAAAACTTCCACGTCACTTCGGACGAAGGTTCCGTTATCGATTATTTATCGATAACGGGTAAGTTCTGATATAAAGCTTCATCGTCATACATGGCTCATTTATTCTATCACAAGCATGATATCTGCAGCGGATGGTCCGTTTGTGGTTTATAAGATGCCGAACTTATACTACATAGATTAAAAATTTCACTTGCCCCAGCCAACGATCGAAATTCATTCGGTCAACCCACATCAACACCTTTAAGATTCCAATCGTTGGTCATACAGGTTCGTTATTTAAAATAAAACATACCTGACCGCAGTAAACGCTAAGTTTTATTGTTCAGAATGTATCTTCGGTTGCTGCACCTCAAGTCCAATAGGGAACATCTATTCACTTGAACCTAGGTCCTTTATAGCTCAGGTTTTACCTTCTATTCCCGTCCGACCTGGACGTATGATTACTTGCTGAGTTACAAAGTGCAATTGTTTTAACGGTTCCACTACAAAATTAACCTCCTCTTATGAATGAATACATTAGCCTAAGGGTCTTGAATGATTCGCCTAACTGAATGCCTACTATCATTTCTACGAAAACGCTTCATAATATCTGTTGCCAACATGAAACTCCTAAAGCTGACGCATGGCTTCTTACTTAAAGCGAACGAGCATATTTCCCTTCTTTAGAACACATTACTTGGAACGGATATATGTGCCTTGACGATGCTATATCACCCTTCAATCCATTCCTTTGCATGATTTTACATAAGCTTGAGTTTGCTCTAGCTTAAGTCCATCCAAACGGTTACGCTCTCCTAAGCTCTTTGTACATTCCCTTCATGAATCGCTTCAACATGGGCCCTAATTTTCAAGAGATTACCTACCTCTTGCACTTCAAACACTGGCAGGAGGTTCCTTGCTATATGATCAACGTGGCCTAGTTCAGATGCAAAGTCATCGAGTCTCTCCACAGTAAGTGCTTGTATTTCAAAAATGAGTACTTCTTTGTTCGTTGCCCATATGGCTTCAACAAGCGTTGGCTATCTAGAAGCGAGTTTATTTCCCTCAATCCTTCCCATACTTATCTATCCAAGCATTTAACTTGCTGTTTGTTAGGCATTCTTACTCGGGGTGTTCGCGACGAGCATGCTAACATTCTAGATGGACTAAGGGAGGTTAGATTTTAGCAACACACCACTGCCTATCTCGTTAACAATAAGAATCTTCGAAGGTGAGATGGAAATGATTGATTCTAAGTCTTACTTTGACATGAAATTTAGAAAAGTTGACGCGTTTACTGATTAGTTTGATTCCCTAAGGAGATCCTATTGAGCAACCAGCTGGATCGAGTAGCCCTAGAGCACCCACTTGAACCACCTATCATACTCGCAACTGCGATAAGAATTTATAGGGTCAGCTTGAAGGTCCTTCAAGCATGGTACATGCAGAGGAACCTATTGAAAGTGGGGCTAAAGAACCTGCAATTCACGATGTCTCAAGAGAAAGGAATGAAGTAGTTAAGATGCAGCCGATCCCAGAGGGGAGTGAGAATGAGGAGAGACGGGAAGGAAAAGAGCCAATGATTGCAGAAAGTGAAGAGGCTCAAGTTATAGTGATAACAACTATCGTGCTAGTGTAGAAGAAGGCGAATTTTTCGGTGAGACGCCCCACGAGAGCCCTGTTTTTCTTTATTTACTCGTCCGAATTGAATCGCCATCGAAACTTCGAAGGGGGACAGAGATCAGGCTATGCTACCCACAAAAGAGATAACGCCCCTATCCCACTACTTTGACGACATTTTTGTTTGTTTTAACGACATTGGTGAAATTGATATCTTAGTTCATGACATTTTGAACGAAGTAGGCTCGGGCTTCACCTTCTCGCCTTAAGATTTTGTAAGCGAAAGTGGTGAGACTCAATCTTAACTTCCTTGCCAACATGGTCTATAGAGTACTTAAGGGGTCATTGGCACTATTATACACTTTACTAGGATCATGCACACGCATTCTTATATTCCTTCATCTTTCAACATCCCAATTCTTATACTATCCTTTCGTTGTTCTCTATTTCCATCGGTCATGATAGGTATGAAGCTCTTTCACGTAGTGGAGATGATTATAAAGGGAAGACTCTCGCTCCTTATTCACCTCACTCCAGCTATCAGTTCATCATGAGACCAATAAGGAGAGGTGAGAAGAAAATACCAAGAAACTGATGAAAACCGTCAAGCTGACAGGGAGCATGAAAGAGAGAAAGAGAGGGAAAGAGAGAAGGAGAGGAGGAAGAGAGAGGCTGAAGAAGAGTTATCTTGTGACCCCACGAAATGCCAAAGAGAATCCTACTAGCGTCGTGGCCCTTCTCCTGGTACTCTTCTGCCATATTTCGAAGCTCAGAATTCTTTACAACAAAAAGTTCATGTTTCTTGCTTTTTAACTGCAATGATTCCAACCGCTTCAAAAGGATCCTTTGCTCCTTCGCATACTCTTCCAACTGCTCCTCCTTACCTACATGCTGCGTTTTCGAACCTCTTGCTACATAACATGAAGTTTGACCAGGACATCGAGGATGTTCCAAAAGAGAAGTGGTAGGTCAGGATGCTTGAAATTTCTAGAAGCATATTGACATTGGATACAAGTGGAAGAAGCTATGTTGAGCCCTCTATGATATGAATAGAATTAATTACACCAACATCCACTCCTTCAATTCTGAGAAGGCAATTACAAGAGGATTTTAAAGGAGAGGGAAGAGGACCCGGTGAAGGTCACCATAGAGAGGGATGCAGCCCTTGAAGCAAAAGGCTAAGTTTGACAAGTAGAAGGAAGAGATAAAGCTGGCTCACGATTGTAACAACCCTGGTTTTGGTGATTACCTGCAAAAATTAAATTATAATGGTAGTATAATTTAATAATAGAGAAATAAAATAAACTGGAGATAAAGAATTTGTTAAAACTATTTATTTAACAATGAGTCTGAATGAATAAAAATGGAATTAAGATGATAATGTTGGTAATAAATGATGGATAATGGTAATATGTCAATTTGGGTATTAATTGAATTAATTAACCGAGATAAAAAAATTTAATTCAATAATAATATGTTGAAATAAATAAATAATATTGGGAATAAATGTAAAATGTTGGGAATAAAGTTTGAAAACTTTATTATGTTTGTTTGTGATAAAAATGAACATTTTATGGTTTTAATTTGATAAAATGCAATAATTTTGCAAACTATTGCCAAATGTTTAGTTTTGTAAATTTTAATGAAGTATTAAAATTTATTATGATGTATTTTATAAATAAAAGGGTGGAATATTGTTTAAAAATAATATTTGGATGTAAAATATTTTAACGTGGTTTGTTAAGACAATATAAACAAGAGAAGTGATTTTATGTAATTTATGTTTTTAAAATATTGATTTATTTGAATAAAAGTTATAATTGAAGCATTTAATTAAAAATGAGAATTTAATGATAAATATAATTTTCAATGGTTAAAATAACTTTTATATGTGGCAAAATATTCTGTAAACATAAAACATGTTAGTTTGATTTTATATAAATTGAAAACTTGAGAATATATGTTGTTTTGGGTAAAATATATGTGCTTTAGTGTTAATTAGTATTATAGGCTAATTATTTCTTTTTGGGTCTATGCCCATTTACCATCCTAACAAAGAAGAAAATAATCTTCTTCTTAGAAATTAGTACGTACTGTAAATTCTAAAAGAGGAGAAAACAGAAAGAAGCTGAAACCTATTCTCCTTTGAAACCCAAAACCCAAATTTCAATCTCTTCAAATCTTTATGGAAAATTAATCAATTTAAACCTTTTAAACAGGTAATCCATTCAAAAACCAAAATCTACTCATCTATTTCTAGTTTTGAGAGTTTTTTGTCTGCAATTGATTTCTTCTTGCTGCATGTTTCCTTCTTTCAAGTTTCTGGTTTCTATAACTAATTCATGGTAGAAGATTCAAGCTTCCAAGTCTAATTCGATGAAAAAAATATAAGGTGAGTATCAAAACTCACATTTTCTAGCTTTAATTGAGATTTCAAGATAAGAAATCTCAATTTTGTTGTTGCATGTTCATTTGTGTGTTACTGTCAGTAAATTAAGTATATCTTTTTCATTTTAAATCGGAATTTTATTTTCTTTAATGTTATGAAAATCTTGAAAAGAATGTGATAACTTTCATGCTAAACACTTTCAAAATTTTTGAGCATAAAGGGTCGAAAAACCCAATTAAAACTCGCTGCCCTGTTACTGTAAAACTGTGACTTTCTGTGCTAAGTGCTGTTGGTAATTTGAGCATAAGTTTTTCGTTTGATGTCCGAATTTGAGGATTCTTGATGTTCTTGAAAGCTTAGATTATCTGCTACAATTTTCATATATTGATTTTTGCTAAATTTTGAAGCTTACATGGCCGAAAGTTCATATTAGTATCGCTGTCCCGAAACTAAAACGACAGCTGTAGTGAACTTGAGATCTGAAATTTGTTTTGACCATTTCTTTCACATTTCTTGTCAAAATTCAATAATTTTAGATGTTTCGGAAAGAATAGACTTTGTTATAGAAGTTTCATGTCTTGATTTTTGCTAAATTTTGAAGTTTACATGGCCGAAAGTTCATATTAGTATCGCTGTCCCGAAACTAAAACAACGGCTGTAGTGAACTTGAGATCTGAAATTTGTTTTGATTATATCTTTCATGTTTCTTTTCCAAATTCAATAATTTTGGATGTTTCGGAAAGCTTATACTTTGTTCTAGAAGTTTCATGTTTTTATTTTTATGAAATTTCAATGTTAGCTTGGTCAAAACTGTATTTGTTTGTTGTTGTCCCGAGAGCAAAACAACAGCAATAACAATCATTGAACGAAGAATTGTATTAGCTTATTTTTGCTCTCATTCTTGTTCGATTTTGATGTTGTTTTTGAGATGTTTTGAGAGTTATGATTCTTATAAATAGGCTAGCTATATTTGGATAATTTGAAACCTAAATTTAAATAGAATTTGAATTGATTTTGGCTTAAATTTGAATTGAATTCGTATTGAATTCAGATTATCCGTCTTGAGTTATCTTTCTTGTTTTTCATTGTTTCGAACACGGTTTTCATTAAACCATTTTGAATTGATTTTTGAAATAAATGGACATTTCAAATTATTATTATATAGTATTTTAAATCATTTTTCTAATATAAAATCTATTTATTTTCTATAATAAATGAATTTAAAATATTGGTTTTATTAATCTTTTCGAGAAAAAAGTTGTAAAAGTTTGTTTTCTATAATAAACTATTTTAAAAATAAAATACATACTTTTGTAATATTTGAATGTATGAGAAAGAGAATTAAATGATTTAGTAAAACACGTGGTATGGGACATGTGCGTTTACTATTTCGGTTAATTCTGGACTTGTACGATCGAAACTATCTGGGTGATTGATTTCTGAGTTATTTAGCCAATTTATAGTGGGATTTTGAGATTATAATTCCTATCTTCAGAAATTATATTGGAAGGCCAATATTTGGCGAGTTTTATGGTTTGAGATTTCTACTTTGAGATTTATGGTTTATGAGGAACCATCAGGATGTTTTCACTTGTTGATGAGATGAGACAAGTTACGATGCCATTTAATTCTTGCCGATGAGACGAGACGAGTATGGTGTCCCTTTATCACTCTCAATGAGACGAGGCGAGATATAATTTTTCGAGTTTTATGATGTTTCTAATGTGGCATCGACTAGCGGTTAGTAAACCGCTAGTGCAAACGTGTGGTATGAGACACACGTTAACACTTTTTGGGTTCCTATCTGTGAGTTTGTGACACATTCGTAATGTTTACCTAACGGAACTTCTTTGAGAGGTGTTAGCGACCTAGTCATGAGGTGAACTGCTTTGAGAGTTGTTAGTGACCTTGTCACGAGGACGAACTACTTTGGGAGGTGTTAGCGAACTTGTTAGTGCTGATAAAATAGCTTGGAGAGGTGTCAACGACCTTGTCATGAGGACGAACTGCTTTGAGAGGTGTTAGCGACCTTGTCAAAGACTTCGACCGTTTGAGTTTAGCACGTGCGACATTGCTTCGACATTGCAATCGGGGACTTAGGCAATCCGGGTTTTCTAAGTTTTCTGTTTTATTGTGATTTCACAATTTTAAGGTGTTTTATTACATCGATAGCCTAGTGCTTTATAAGTTGTTATATATATATATAGTGATTTCATTTATGATGTTTTGAACTCTTATCGAGTTCCTTGAGTTATGAGTTTCGATGATTTCATGATTTTATAAGATATTCTGGATTTTACTATTTTGGCGAGTTGAGATTGAGATTTATACTGATGGGATGAGGTATAATTGAATTTGAGATTCTTCTACATTTGAGTTTATATCATCCTATTTGAGAATGTTTTATGTTTGCCATTTTGACGAAAGTTTGTATTGACGTCTCTCCTTTTGAGGAGATATGGTTCATGGAACCAAGTAGATATTTTGGGATGTAGCCGATGATATGAGGCAAATGTTTATATTATTTGAGTATTATTATTGAATTTACCGCTTTTAAGGTCTTTGTATACTTAAGTGATAGTTCACTTAAGTCATGGGTTGTATTCTTTCTGTTGCCTCTTCTCGGTCGAAAAGAATTATCACCTTGTATCTTATGCCTTATATTATCGTCTATCCTCATTAATCGATTGTTTTAGCTAGACTGACCCATGTATTTTGTACTCGGGTCAGACCAAGTTGTTTCAAGTTAGCTATCACTTACGGGACTTAGCTTTGATGCATCTGCTTCGATATCAGCATATCACTTTTGTATAGTTTGTATTTCTTTCCGCTTGACTCTGATATGTATTTGATTAGATGTATATAGTGTGGTCTCTATACCACTTTCGTGTATCAGTTTGTATCATACTGGGATGTATCTGCGTATATGTATTCATATATATGATGATTACTATTTCATGGTGTGATATACATTCTGTTATTGTATTTTGTTCTGATAGATCCATTAGCCACCTATTGTTTTGTATTATGCTTTTATTGGATATGTCGATCCACTTGAATAGAAAAAAAATATAAAGCATTTATCGACGTATGTAGTAGATGTTTAAGACAAGATTATAGATGGTCGCTCCTAACCAGTCCTATTCTCCGCATTAGCAGACAGAATTACCCAGTAATCCTCTTTGTTAATGTGGGTCTCGGGGTGGGGCATCACAACGATCATGCTAAAGTTGTGATGTAGAATGAGCTTATAATTGCTCATGAAGAGGGGGCAGAGTTGAAGAAGAAAATCATAGACAAGGACTTGACTCTTACTAAGAATGACAAAACCATCAATGAACAGGCGGTTGAACATCAAAGGATCGTGAAGAGAATGAAAAGCTAGCTGCAGGCCTGGAGTAGTTGACAACTAATAAGCTAGGTAATGACATAAAGCTTGAGTTCGTTCAAGGAGAAGTCAAAGACCTCCGGGAAGAAAAGGCTTGTGAAAGAGAACATATGAACTTGAGTCTCCAGCACTTCTATGCCTGCGTTGGCATAAAAATTTGAAGTGGCTAGGGAAGGACTATCCTGCAACTTTTGCAGACGCCTAGAAAGAGGTGTTGTGCTGAGCCGTGCACATTGGAGATAATCGCTTTGAGGAAGAGCCGATTGCTAAGTACCTCGACGTTGAGCATGTCAACATGTTCGCAGCGGGTAATGTAACATCCCCTATCTAAAGGCCTAAAGCTAAGCGCTATAGATGTCGTAGTCATCTATAGTATTAACTTCCGGTGACTAAATACGGTTATGTTAATGGTATCCATAATATCGAAAGCACTTGAATATGAAACAAATCACATATTTCAAAACAACAATTTTCCATTACATTTCAACACAAATGTTCCATATTCAGATATACATAATCCCAAACATTTCCCAGACAATGACAAATTATACTATTACAAAATATGCCAAGAGCGACATATGAAAATGCCCCATTAGATGATCAGAGTCATATAGTCATAATTTACTTAATACATTCACAGCGGAAATAACAACAACTAAACAAAGAGCTGCAACTCCTAAATAGCTATCCATCGGCCTCCTGCTAGCCTCCGTTAGCTTTATTCGTCATCCTACTAAAACCTGCAAAGCCTTAACCCTCAGCTTACTCAAATCAATTTTGAGCACCCGAGAGTTTAAGGGGAAAACATAAACTTCGAGTCGGACATAAAACTTGGTGTGAATAATACTATACATCTCGGTTATTAATGTTAAGTGAGACCACGCCGCATAGCGGAACGGGTTTCCCCTCAATAACATCCTTTTTAAAACATTAACTTTTGCAAACCTTTATCCTGCTACCAAAACTGGTTAAAACTATAAACCATCATTATGTAAACATACATACATACATACATACATACATACATACATACATACATACATACATACATACATACATACATATCAGGTAACAAACAGACTATCTGCCCGAACACTGTAGTTTTTTTTGGCCCGCTATTAACCTTTGGCTAACCAGGCCTACTAGACAAATAACAAAATAATCGAACAAATGGTATACATCTCTTCTGGCGGTCCGCCCTAAACTATCTGTTAAATAATTCTCTTTTGGACGGTCAATCCTTAACCTAACATCTCCAAGGGTCACCTGATCCTAATGGTTTTGCGGGCTTACCAAATAACCTATCTATATACAACATATATTCCTTTCTCTGTGTAATCATAATTTTAGTCTTACCTATGACAAATCCCTACACACTGGAATTTTGGACTAAAATTAGCTGGGGTCAATAGATAATGTTTAGGGCGTGACCCCATACCAGTCCCATTTGGTATTCTAATATCTGATTCATTTCACTTAGGGATACCTTCCCATAATTTTCCATGAAAACCTTTCATATGAAATTGATATAAAAACCTTTTCAAACCAAACTTAAACAAGGAAAACATTATACTCTATGCTTTATTCAAAATCACCATGCCATGCTATATATACTTACTCAAATCTTTATTGATGAAAACCTTTAAACAATTGAAAGTACCCTTTTCGATCCTATTGAAAGTACCCGTTTTGAAACCATGTAAAACCCTTTCCTTTATCTAGGCCGAAAGGGCAGACCTTCCTTTCGAAATCGTTCATATAACCTTTCGAAACCATAGAAATTCCTTTTCCTTCGAAAGCTAAAAACCTTAGACATCTCTCTTTAAAAACATTAAACATTGCCTTTCGAAACCATAGGAAAAACCTTTCCTTTAAATTCATTCAAAACCATTGGAAAAACCTTTTCTTTTGACCTTCCGAAACCATTAGAAAATAGTACCATTTGACTCCTTCGAAACTCTTTGGGGAACCACCCCTTCAAAACCATTTTCAAAATCTTTTGAAAGCAATAAACCTTTTAAAACTAAAACCTTTCGAAAGCACTTGGGTTCAATTTTAAACATGTGGAAAAACACCTTTCGAAACCATTTAAGTCGAAACCCTTCTCTTTCTAAACCATTAGGTTATTATTTAAAATTCACTAAGGGTCACAAGCCATATGGTCGAAATCTATCTCTTTCGAAAGCTATCTCTTTCAAAAGGTATAACTTAAATAAGAAAGTGATGGTGTCGAAACCACCCCCTACCGAAAGCATTGGAGAAGCGGTAGGGTTTTTATAAAACAAAACAGTCCCCTTCGAAAGCTCTATTTCGAAAGGTAGGAAGCGGCAGTATAGGCTTCAACATAGTCGGAAGCTATCATTTAAAACAAAGGTACAACTATTTCAAAACCAATGATTTAGTCGAGAGCGCTAAGTCGAAAGCTGTTACTTAGAACAAAGGCGAATGCACAAAACCTTTTCTTTAAATAAGTTGACCAAGTCGAAAGCCAACTAAGTCGAAAGCATCTTAGTCGAAAGCAAAGCAGGTGATTTTCTCTTTGAAAACATAAAGGCACTTAAACCCCTTCAGAAACCCTTGGTTTCGACTCTTACCTTCCGCCTTTGTCCAATTCACTATGTACCAACAGGTAGATACTATGAGCATTGGTTTGAGGAAGTAGGCGAAGGGTCTTAGTCCAAAGCTACCTGGGCGGAACAAAAAGTGGAAAATCAGACTTTTAACATGAATTTATGATTTAAAACCTTTTTAAGTGAACTTTTTAACTAACCTACATTGTTTTTCAAATTCTTATTTGTTGCAAATTTTTCTTTCCTAAAAGTACTGCCATAATTCCAGAATTTATTTGTTTAAATCGTTTGCAAAATTCCTCTTCTCCTTAATAAAATATATAAAACATTTAAGTCCCATACCTTAAATATTTTTATATATTCATCAAAACAATAAATTATATCATAAATTCCAGAAAGCCCAATTAAATATGTTTCCTAACATATATAAATTTCAGACCCAAATAATTATTTATTTGACGTATAAGTTATAATCTAATAAATCATTTTCTTCACTGGAAATTAACATAAAATCCACATTAATTCAAAAATTTATGAAAATTGAAACCCATCTCAAAAATAACATTTCTAGTCCATATCTAAAATCGTAAGGCATTTGGCTGTCATTAAATAGGGTTTTCACATCAAAACATATCATAAAATCTACATGAACAAGCATAAATCATCAACATATATATAAACATTTTACTCTTCAAAATCATGGCCAAATCATGCAAGATAAACTCAGATTTCATCTTAAAACCGAAAACATATAGAAAAATAAGATGTAGTCATTATTCACCTTAGCTTTGTGATTAGGATGTAAAATTTGATCTTGATTAATTGGTTTGATTCTTCCTCTTGAAAAACCTAGCTTTATCTTATCTTGAGATTGAAAATGGTTGTCGGCCTTGAAGTATTTTGTTTAAGAAAAACGAAATGAAAGCGAGATGTAGTCCCTCCTATTTTTCCATTTTTCCCTTCCTTATTTCCTAACACTTAACTCCATATTAGTTCATTTATTTATTCATTAGCATGGTTCGGCTACCCCTTATTCTTTAACCACAAATTCCAATCCATAATCAATACATTATTTTATTTAATTTAACTAATTAAATATCCTAAATAATGTCACTAAAAATATGAGGTGTTACAATCCTCCTTCCTTAAAGAATTTCATCCTCGAAATTACGATAAGGAACACAACAAACAATCAAAGGTAAAACATACTATCAAACAAATCAAGATAAGTATATTTAATCCCGCTCTCAGTCTCCCAAGTACAGTCTCTAGCATCGCCACTTCACTAGACTTTCACTAATCTGACTCTCTTGTTCCTCAACTTCTTATCATCTCTCTCAACTATTTGGATAGGTTTCCTGGCTATAGTCAGATCTAGTTTCACTACTGAATCCTCTAACACAGTCGGTGCTATAATAGTGTCTGGATCCCTAACACACTTCACCGGATGAGATACATGGAATACATCGTTGACACCTGCCAAATTTCTCGATAACTCTATTCTATATTAAGTTTCCCGATCCTTTCTAAAATAGGAAATGGTCCTATGAATCTCAGTGCTAGCTTTCTTGTCTTCCCAAACCTGATAAAACCTTTCATCGGCAATACTTTGACGAAAACATGATCTTCAATAAAGAAATCTAAATCTTTCTGTCTTCTATCCACATACTCTTCTGCCTAGATCGAGCTTCCTTCATTCTCGTGTAAAGACCCGTAAATCCGTACTCCTTGAATAGACACTAATCATCTTTGTTTAATTCAAGATGAACGAAAATACGAACCCTTAGGGGTTTTAAAAAGAATTTAGGGAAAAGAAAAAGAGAGAAGATAGAGAAGAGATAGAAAATAGAGGGAGAAAAGAAGATAGACAATTTTTTAGAAAACAGAGAATTAGAAAAACAGAAGATAGAAGAATTTTAAAAATAGAACGGACAGAAAGGAAACAAAAAGAACAACAACAGAATCTCACAATTCGCAGCGGAACAACATATAATAATAAATGAATAATCTTTAAACAAAGAACTATATCAGTTATTACATTACATTTCATTACATTACATCATATCATCAGAGTGTACAACAACATGCAACAATAAATAGTGCAGCGGAAAAAGAAATACTATATAAACTAGTAATACGCCATGCCATCCAGCTTGCCTCCAGCAACTCCTGAATATCCAGAATATCCTGATAAACCTAACTCTTAACTGCCCGTGTGGAAATTGGTGGGCACCCAGAGTTTAGGAAGGAAAACAATAAACTCCAAGTCAGTCATGTGACTGGTGTGAGAACTCAAAACAGTTTATTTAACTTTAAAATCAAAATAGAGGAATATTTTTAATCAATTCGCAATGCTTTTAAAAATGAGACTACCATAAGGCCTCCCGCACACACACACATGCAAACGCAGAATCGGAGGAGATTTCTCCTTATGATAGTCAAAGATGCTTGATACGCATTTAAAAGACATTTGATATTATTATTAGTGTATAGTGTAGAAGAAATTCATTTCGAAAGTAGAATATAAATCTTAGCCAACATAGACATTTCGAACTATGCCTACTATAGCTACCATCCAAACAGTGGTGACCACCATAAGTGAATAGCAGGTTCTACAACTAATACCGTACAAGTTTCGTATTGGAAATTGGATTTCCAACAAATGGTCAGGCCAAGGAACTTCCCATTGCCACTGAGAATGCCTCTGGATGGACATCCCCGAGAACCAAACCGGATCTCAACCAACACAAGGCCGGGTTACTCCTAACTGAGCAACAACTGACCGAATATGCCATCCCCCGGTCCTTTGGGACCTTTTTCCGAGAGCGCTCTCTAATCAATTCACACAATCATAACAAAGTGTTTTCAACATGAGTAAGTATCTGGGCTCCATACCATGATACCACCCTTTTCCAGAAGGAAATAGACACATCCTAAAGGGTGCTACCCCTCATAACCTTGCTGCTTCTTTCCTGTTTTGACCATTTCCGGGATGTGAGGCTCGACGAATTCACGTCCACAAAAACATACTTTATACAAAAGCCATGCTTTGGGTCAATAAATGATCAACACAATGATCACTAAGATAGACGATCAAATAAATGATCCTATCACAATAATCAACACAATGATCATTTCAGCATCACTCAGCATGTCACATTACCAAACTGGGAATATATTGCTGATAACTTCAACTATATAACCTTTGATCACATACGTCTCAAAGAAGGGTGTTAAGCAAAGAATAAATTCTCCGCCACCAACAGAAATATATTTGAAAGAAATCGGCTTTATATCTCAAATTGTAATGTCAGACATACAATCCATACAAGTTTGTTCCGGGTTCGAACAAAACCGAAGGCACTTCTTACGAAGTCCTTGCAATCCGGATATTCACAATCCTGATTGGATTCACCATCACATATGGAGAACTCAATACCGTAGCTACTCGGTGCAGAGTCAATCGATAGTTCATCCTATCGCTTTCGCAAATACCGGTCTTCAACCCCGATCTTCAAATGCAATTCACAACGACGTATCACATATTCGGAGTGGGTTATACGACCCCATGGTCCTTTCCCGGTTAACCCGAATAGTGAGCGCTTATTCAAAAATAAGTGTGCATTCAGATTCAATCAATTCACATCAAATACCCATTCAAAGGGAAATACTGATAGTCGGTTATTGAACTATCACTGGATATGCACACATCACCAGATTCCAAATAATTTTCCAAATTATTTATTTTCCAAAATATCTTTACTAGATATAAAATTTCAACACTTCAAAAATAAATCAATATTTATTTTTAACAAGTTTCACTTTCACACATAAAAATTCCATAATGAATTTATATTTCAAGATATCCATGCATATGCGATTTCAATAATTCATTTTCAATTTATCTTCAAAAAAGATAAATTCTAATTATTCACTTCATATTGGAAAACATTTCCATACTTATTTATTCATAAGTAATTCACAAATCTCTTTTATTTTCAACACTTAGAAAATATTCAATATACTTAAATCGAATTAAGTATATATTTCATTCTTTAAGGAAATCATTCACTTAACATATTTATTTGGGCCAAAACGAATGTTGCGTAAAACATCGTTACGACAACCCAAATTCACTAGTATAGGGATTCGAAATTAAAATAGATATATAAATCCCAATACTATACAAAACATTTCCTTTCGGAAATCATTTACTATAACAACAGTGTTATAGTCCATCATCTCCTTTCATTTCTCGAAACATCTATTTCAACAATAAATGTTGAAATCTATGGTTTCGAATCTCAACACATTTTAAACCATCGTTAGATCGTTTTAATTCTATTTAAAACATCATATCTAAAACAATTTCTTTAACGTATTATTCACTATTCAAAAACGTGAATATACTACCTTAACAAATTTCATCATTTCTATTCACTTTAACTTAAAGGATTATTCACTGTCTAAAACGTGAATATAACTCCATTTATAAGTTATAACAATTAACTTATCAAAATAAGTCGTTTGCGGATTTATAAAACAACGTTTATAAATTCCGTTTCTATTTATTTATAAAAACTTCCTTTTTATAAATTCCTTTATTAACCTATTCCAGTTTATAACTTAATTATAAACTAAAAGTTCATACTATAAGTTAATTACTTATAAAACGATTATTTTACAGAATCGTTCCTTTAAAGACTTTCCAATTTACAAATCTTATAACTTATAAGATTCATTTATTTAACAAATTTTATTCTTCAAATAACTTCACAAATTTTTAAATCTTACTATTTATAAATTTCATTTTATAACTTCACCATTTAAATTCTATAAATTTCATTCTTTAGTGAAATTCATTTTCACTTCATTCAAACACTTATAAAACTCGTTTTATAATGTCAGTATTTCAAATTATAAATATCCATTTATAAATCTCTTAATATAAATCAATTTATATTTTTCTTTAAAACGTCTTTAAATTCCTTTATAATTTCACCATTTTGATTTATAAAATAATCAAATCTTATAAATCTTAAATTCAAACTTTTAATAATAAACTCAAAAATCCAGTTTAAATTATTTTATAAAATCATTGATCCATATTTCTCAAAAATCAACTTTTAATCGTATTTCTAAAAATCAGCTTTTTAACTATATTTCACAAAATCATAATTTTTATAACTTTAAAAATTATAACGTTTATTTATTTATAATGGATCAATCCCAAAAATATAGTATATTTTCAAAATCACTTTTAAAGATCATTTTAAAATCCCAAAATCTGGGTCCAATGATGCTACACACCAAATAGTCAATCACGACTAACAACGATATCATATATCGATATGATAATCCATCAAATATCAAAATATCTGAAATAAAATAAATACTGTTGAGGAATCCAGTTGGATCCCTCCAACCTGTTTCCTGCATCCAAAAACATTAGCACAATACCAATTTCGCTCCAGTACGAAATTATCGCGGTATATGTTCTTATTAAATATTATCCGCTTACTAACGGCGTAATAGGGTCTCATCCGCTAAACAAAAAATGCGGGAAATCAACAACTGCAATATATATATATATGCCAATATATATATATTGATATTATATATAATACCAATTTCACTGTTTATGAAATATTCGCGGTATATGTTTATATTAAATAACATCCGCTTACTAACGGCGCATAATGTCTATTTTAACAATCAATAATTTACAGTCATCATTCAAACATGCATTCAAATATTTTAAATCTAACTATTTAAAATAAAATCGAAATCTATTCGATTGAGTGAGAAGTTCTCACCTTGATTTTAATTTCCGTTTAAGCTTTTATTTCGAATAAAATTAAACGCGCGTTTAATTTTACCCGAAATTCTCACTAACTCCAAACAACTCCAAACCAACTCCATCGCGTAGTGCTCGTCCATACGATTCCAACGCAACTGAGTTTGCATTTTTTCGACCTCGTATGAAAAAGATATGCATTTTACAAGATTGTACACATTTTATATAAACAATTTCAACATATACTTAATAATTTTAACCTACAGCTCATCCTAGCCACTAGATCCAGATCCTAGGCCTCTCCTTCATCTTCCCCACTCACGCACAAATCTACAGGTTGTAGATATGGAGGCCGAACCCATTTAGTGAACTAGGGTTTGATCTTGCCATCACAACGCTCAACAATACTCGATCTCAACACCACCACGCGAAAGCTCTCGTCGCAAGCTACCACCACCAGCCACCATGGCCAACTCGGCCCCACTATGACGCGCGCGCACGTATGACAACAGCCCACGAACAGCCACGCTTAGCTCCCTCTCCGTTACACCATTTCTGATCATCACCGTATGGAATCGAAGCTCTCGTCGAGCTCTACGACTTTCATGTTGAACACCTTGGCTAATTCTTGATAGATTTGAAGAGATTAAGAGATGAAGAAGGAGGATTTCTGGCCCTAGGTTATGAAACTGGCGGCTACTAGTTTTTAGGGTTAGGGTTTGTTATTTTTATCAAATTTATGAAGATGGTGGTCTATTTATAAGGAACGAGCGACACTATTCATCCCGGATTTTCCGAACTCCGATTTAGACGCCGTAACCAGCGTACCTAGGGTTTATCCCGCGTTCCGGACACAATGGAACAGGTTTCGGAAGCTAATTCGGAAGTATGTGCGAGTTATGGCTAAAAACGTTCAATTTAAATTAAACCGATTTAAGTCGATTTCTAGGCGTTTTAATTTGTACCGGACAAACCGTAAATCCAATTGACTTGAAATTTGAAACCTTACAATAATATCACATTACGGATCCGATGAAACTGGTTTCGTCGAATTCCGAGACTTTTTGAAAAATGGCTATTTTGACTCGCCAAATTTAAATTAAAAACGATTCGATGCGTTTCGAGCTGCCACGATCAAACGATAGCTCCGATTGACACGAAAATTGAAATCCGGTAATAACTAACTATTACGGATCCAATGGAACTGGTTTCGTTCAATTCTGAGACTGTTCAAAAATTGGCTATTTTACAGTCGATTATTAAATATTAAATATTCAATTTTCACAAATTAACTTTTAATTCGATTTTAAAAGTTCTAAAATATCATTCTAACTTCAATATGATAAAATAAAATTTTACAAATCATTTTCAATCATATTTAACTCTATTTTCAATTATTTCCATAATTTAACGTATTAAATTATCGATTTAATTATTCAATTAAATCCAATAAATCAAATAAAAATTTATTTGACTTATAAATTCACTTATAAATATTTAAAATTAATTAAATATTCAAATTTAAATTATTAAAAAATTCTGGGTCGTTACAATCTTTCCCCCTTAAAAGAATTTCGTCCTCGAAATTACAAGTAAGAAAAGTTACAGAATTTATTAATTTTCCAAAATTCATAGTTAAACTTCTTGCAATAACTTTACTAAGCTTTCAAATCATACTTAGTTATGTTTTCAAAAACAATCTATATCATTTAACTTTCAACTCTAAAACAAAGTTAAAGTTTTCCAAAATTTTCCCAATTTTCTCAAAATTTTTCTAACGCCTTAAATTTCCGGAAAAATTCGCCATGTCTCCTTTGCGCGGCTCGATCCGAAAAAAAAAATGACAGTATATATATCACAAATATACATCTCATCAAGTAATGAGGCATCCCGAAGGGAAAAAAAAGTGTAAAAGTGCGATATTTAATCCGAGATATGTACCTTATATTTTATTAGCAAGCATATACGGCTAATATAGCGCTAAAGCGAACTCCAAATGCGAAGCAAACGCGATCCGCACCTACTAAACTCAACAAACAACATGAGAACATGCATATAGGCAATAGTATCGATATACAACTTATATATCCATATGCTAACATAGCAAAAGCAACAAATGCAAACATCAACCAACTAACATCCATATCCAATAAACATTCATTCATATTCTCATTCATATTTAATGGATTGGTTTTCACTCTAAATCATATTTGATTTATTAACATTGGATTTTATCACATTCATTCTCAATTCAATTAGTTAACATTTACTAATTAAATCCAATTCACGTTCAATTCTATTCAAATTTATTTACTTTAATTTGAATTTCAATTACATAGCTTCCAATTTCATTAATTCACTTTCATTAACACTTAATGAATTATATATAATCAATCAACAATCATATAACAACAAATGTATATTAGTTACAACCAAATTCCTTTGCTTATATTAATTTTCATTCAATTTTATTCAACTTCTAACGACATTAGATTTAAATGAATTAACACTTATATTCATTATTCCTTATCAACTTAAATTACATTCAATTGATTAAACATTCAAGCCATTCATTCAATTCAATTACAAAGTTGAATTCTATTACATAACTCAAGTTCATATTCATTTAATCCACTTGATTATTTACTTCGATACCAAAATTCAATTCCATTCAACATCTCTTAAGTTATATTTCCATTTAACTTTAAATTCACTTTTATTTAGAACTCATATTCATAAATATATTCATATAGTTTCACTTCTTATATATACAAGTTTATTTCACAATTGTAAATCACTTTAATTATAATTCATACTCTTATAATTCACTTGCTTATACAATTATTCTTTTATTTAGATTATTCAAATAACCAAACAATCAACTTATATACACTTTAATAATTCTGAAAAATTATTCCTTTACATATAAAAATATACTCAAGGTAAAATCATTTCATTTACCCAATTTAAAATCAATATCGTGCCGAATTGTTCTATTCAAGTGTTTAGAAACCCCTTCGGCTCAGTTTCGAGGCTGTGCTGACGAAAGTTCATATGCCACTCAACAAACCAATCATCACAATATAAAACAATTTTTTTATATTCACTAACAAATACGCACTCATAGCTATTATTACACTCAAATTCATTCTAGAGTACTACTGACTCTATCTCTAATGAATAATACCCAACAGAACCATGGTTGTCGCTTAACCATCAGCTCTGATACCAAATGTAAAGACCCGTAAATCCGTACTCCTTGAATAGACACTAATCATCTTTGTTTAATTCAAGATGAACGAAAATACGAACCCTTAGGGGTTTTAAAAAGAATTTAGGGAAAAGAAAAAGAGAGAAGATAGAGAAGAGATAGAAAATAGAGGGAGAAAAGAAGATAGACAATTTTTTAGAAAACAGAGAATTAGAAAAACAGAAGATAGAAGAATTTTAAAAATAGAACGGACAGAAAGGAAACAAAAAGAACAACACCAAACTTGCTTTTACGGCCAGCCTTTCGACTGTCACAGCTTACGCCTAACCAACCCCCTAAAAGAGGATGTGTGGGAGTAAGAGTCTCCCGTTCGCCACCAAACCGCGAAGCGAGAACCCCCCATCACATAGCCCAATAGCTTAACAAGACTGGTGTGAGAACTCAAAACAGTTTATTTAACTTTAAAATCAAAATAGAGGAATATTTTTAATCAATTCGCAATGCTTTTAAAAATGAGACTACCATAAGGCCTCCCGCACACACACACATGCAAACGCAGAATCGGAGGAGATTTCTCCTTATGATAGTCAAAGATGCTTGATACGCATTTAAAAGACATTTGATATTATTATTAGTGTATAGTGTAGAAGAAATTCATTTCGAAAGTAGAATATAAATCTTAGCCAACATAGACATTTCGAACTATGCCTACTATAGCTACCATCCAAACAGTGGTGACCACCATAAGTGAATAGCAGGTTCTACAACTAATACCGTACAAGTTTCGTATTGGAAATTGGATTTCCAACAAATGGTCAGGCCAAGGAACTTCCCATTGCCACTGAGAATGCCTCTGGATGGACATCCCCGAGAACCAAACCGGATCTCAACCAACACAAGGCCGGGTTACTCCTAACTGAGCAACAACTGACCGAATATGCCATCCCCCGGTCCTTTGGGACCTTTTTCCGAGAGCGCTCTCTAATCAATTCACACAATCATAACAAAGTGTTTTCAACATGAGTAAGTATCTGGGCTCCATACCATGATACCACCCTTTTCCAGAAGGAAATGGACACATCCTAAAGGGTGCTACCCCTCATAACCTTGCTGCTTCTTTCCTGTTTTGACCATTTCCGGGATGTGAGGCTCGACGAATTCACGTCCACAAAAACATACTTTATACAAAAGCCATGCTTTGGGTCAATAAATGATCAACACAATGATCACTAAGATAGACGATCAAATAAATGATCCTATCACAATAATCAACACAATGATCATTTCAGCATCACTCAGCATGTCACATTACCAAACTGGGAATATATTGCTGATAACTTCAACTATATAACCTTTGATCACATACGTCTCAAAGAAGGGTGTTAAGCAAAGAATAAATTCTCCGCCACCAACAGAAATATATTTGAAAGAAATCGGCTTTATATCTCAAATTGTAATGTCAGACATACAATCCATACAAGTTTGTTCCGGGTTCGAACAAAACCGAAGGCACTTCTTACGAAGTCCTTGCAATCCGGATATTCACAATCCTGATTGGATTCACCATCACATATGGAGAACTCAATACCGTAGCTACTCGGTGCAGAGTCAATCGATAGTTCATCCTATCGCTTTCGCAAATACCGGTCTTCAACCCCGATCTTCAAATGCAATTCACAACGACGTATCACATATTCGGAGTGGGTTATACGACCCCATGGTCCTTTCCCGGTTAACCCGAATAGTGAGCGCTTATTCAAAAATAAGTGTGCATTCAGATTCAATCAATTCACATCAAATACCCATTCAAAGGGAAATACTGATAGTCGGTTATTGAACTATCACTGGATATGCACACATCACCAGATTCCAAATAATTTTCCAAATTATTTATTTTCCAAAATATCTTTACTAGATATAAAATTTCAACACTTCAAAAATAAATCAATATTTATTTTTAACAAGTTTCACTTTCACACATAAAAATTCCATAATGAATTTATATTTCAAGATATCCATGCATATGCGATTTCAATAATTCATTTTCAATTTATCTTCAAAAAAGATAAATTCTAATTATTCACTTCATATTGGAAAACATTTCCATACTTATTTATTCATAAGTAATTCACAAATCTCTTTTATTTTCAACACTTAGAAAATATTCAATATACTTAAATCGAATTAAGTATATATTTCATTCTTTAAGGAAATCATTCACTTAACATATTTATTTGGGCCAAAACGAATGTTGCGTAAAACATCGTTACGACAACCCAAATTCACTAGTATAGGGATTCGAAATTAAAATAGATATATAAATCCCAATACTATACAAAACATTTCCTTTCGGAAATCATTTACTATAACAACAGTGTTATAGTCCATCATCTCCTTTCATTTCTCGAAACATCTATTTCAACAATAAATGTTGAAATCTATGGTTTCGAATCTCAACACATTTTAAACCATCGTTAGATCGTTTTAATTCTATTTAAAACATCATATCTAAAACAATTTCTTTAACGTATTATTCACTATTCAAAAACGTGAATATACTACCTTAACAAATTTCATCATTTCTATTCACTTTAACTTAAAGGATTATTCACTGTCTAAAACGTGAATATAACTCCATTTATAAGTTATAACAATTAACTTATCAAAATAAGTCGTTTGCGGATTTATAAAACAACGTTTATAAATTCCGTTTCTATTTATTTATAAAAACTTCCTTTTTATAAATTCCTTTATTAACCTATTCCAGTTTATAACTTAATTATAAACTAAAAGTTCATACTATAAGTTAATTACTTATAAAACGATTATTTTACAGAATCGTTCCTTTAAAGACTTTCCAATTTACAAATCTTATAACTTATAAGATTCATTTATTTAACAAATTTTATTCTTCAAATAACTTCACAAATTTTTAAATCTTACTATTTATAAATTTCATTTTATAACTTCACCATTTAAATTCTATAAATTTCATTCTTTAGTGAAATTCATTTTCACTTCATTCAAACACTTATAAAACTCGTTTTATAATGTCAGTATTTCAAATTATAAATATCCATTTATAAATCTCTTAATATAAATCAATTTATATTTTTCTTTAAAACGTCTTTAAATTCCTTTATAATTTCACCATTTTGATTTATAAAATAATCAAATCTTATAAATCTTAAATTCAAACTTTTAATAATAAACTCAAAAATCCAGTTTAAATTATTTTATAAAATCATTGATCCATATTTCTCAAAAATCAACTTTTAATCGTATTTCTAAAAATCAGCTTTTTAACTATATTTCACAAAATCATAATTTTTATAACTTTAAAAATTATAACGTTTATTTATTTATAATGGATCAATCCCAAAAATATAGTATATTTTCAAAATCACTTTTAAAGATCATTTTAAAATCCCAAAATCTGGGTCCAATGATGCTACACACCAAATAGTCAATCACGACTAACAACGATATCATATATCGATATGATAATCCATCAAATATCAAAATATCTAAAATAAAATAAATACTGTTGAGGAATCCAGTTGGATCCCTCCAACCTGTTTCCTGCATCCAAAAACATTAGCACAATACCAATTTCGCTCCAGTACGAAATTATCGCGGTATATGTTCTTATTAAATATTATCCGCTTACTAACGGCGTAATAGGGTCTCATCCGCTAAACAAAAAATGCGGGAAATCAACAACTGCAATATATATATATGCCAATATATATATATTGATATTATATATAATACCAATTTCACTGTTTATGAAATATTCGCGGTATATGTTTATATTAAATAACATCCGCTTACTAACGGCGCATAATGTCTATTTTAACAATCAATAATTTACAGTCATCATTCAAACATGCATTCAAATATTTTAAATCTAACTATTTAAAATAAAATCGAAATCTATTCGATTGAGTGAGAAGTTCTCACCTTGATTTTAATTTCCGTTTAAGCTTTTATTTCGAATAAAATTAAACGCGCGTTTAATTTTACCCGAAATTCTCACTAACTCCAAACAACTCCAAACCAACTCCATCGCGTAGTGCTCGTCCATACGATTCCAACGCAACTGAGTTTGCATTTTTTCGACCTCGTATGAAAAAGATATGCATTTTACAAGATTGTACACATTTTATATAAACAATTTCAACATATACTTAATAATTTTAACCTACAGCTCATCCTAGCCACTAGATCCAGATCCTAGGCCTCTCCTTCATCTTCCCCACTCACGCACAAATCTACAGGTTGTAGATATGGAGGCCGAACCCATTTAGTGAACTAGGGTTTGATCTTGCCATCACAACGCTCAACAATACTCGATCTCAACACCACCACGCGAAAGCTCTCGTCGCAAGCTACCACCACCAGCCACCATGGCCAACTCGGCCCCACTATGACGCGCGCGCACGTATGACAACAGCCCACGAACGGCCACGCTTAGCTCCCTCTCCGTTACACCATTTCCGATCATCACCGTATGGAATCGAAGCTCTCGTCGAGCTCTACGACTTTCATGTTGAACACCTTGGCTAATTCTTGATAGATTTGAAGAGATTAAGAGATGAAGAAGGAGGATTTCTGGCCCTAGGTTATGAAACTGGCGGCTACTAGTTTTTAGGGTTAGGGTTTGTTATTTTTATCAAATTTATGAAGATGGTGGTCTATTTATAAGGAACGAGCGACACTATTCATCCCGGATTTTCCGAACTCCGATTTAGACGCCGTAACCAGCGTACCTAGGGTTTATCCCGCGTTCCGGACACAATGGAACAGGTTTCGGAAGCTAATTCGGAAGTATGTGCGAGTTATGGCTAAAAACGTTCAATTTAAATTAAACCGATTTAAGTCGATTTCTAGGCGTTTTAATTTGTACCGGACAAACCGTAAATCCAATTGACTTGAAATTTGAAACCTTACAATAATATCACATTACGGATCCGATGAAACTGGTTTCGTCGAATTCCGAGACTTTTTGAAAAATGGCTATTTTGACTCGCCAAATTTAAATTAAAAACGATTCGATGCGTTTCGAGCTGCCACGATCAAACGATAGCTCCGATTGACACGAAAATTGAAATCCGGTAATAACTAACTATTACGGATCCAATGGAACTGGTTTCGTTCAATTCTGAGACTGTTCAAAAATTGGCTATTTTACAGTCGATTATTAAATATTAAATATTCAATTTTCACAAATTAACTTTTAATTCGATTTTAAAAGTTCTAAAATATCATTCTAACTTCAATATGATAAAATAAAATTTTACAAATCATTTTCAATCATATTTAACTCTATTTTCAATTATTTCCATAATTTAACGTATTAAATTATCGATTTAATTATTCAATTAAATCCAATAAATCAAATAAAAATTTATTTGACTTATAAATTCACTTATAAATATTTAAAATTAATTAAATATTCAAATTTAAATTATTAAAAAATTCTGGGTCGTTACATCTCGCCCATATCAACTCAATCTTCTGTACAGCATCTCTAGCCAAATCTGGATAAAGTACTAATCTATCTCCGGTCTCTAACTATAAACTAGAGATTTACATGGTCTTCCATATAAAGCCTCAAATGCTATGATCCCAATGCTAGTCTGATAACTTTCATTATACGCAAACTCGACTAGATGAAGATGGTCTTCCCATGATCCCCTGAAATCCAATACACGAGTTCTTAACAAGTCCTCTAAGATCTTGTTAACCATTTTCGTTTTCCCATCAGTCTATGGATGGTATGCGGTACTCATCTTGAGCTTGGTTCCCACAGTTTCTTGTAGACTCTTCCAGAACTCACCAGTGAATAAGAAACCTCTGTCACTTACTATGCTACTAGGAATTCCATGCAGTCTAACCACATTCTTCATAAACAACTTCGCCAAAATAGGTGCCGTCCTAAGTGACTTTACCGGAATGAAATGGTCACTCTTAGTCAATCTATCCACTATGACCCATATACTTTCATTCCCTTTATTAGATCTCATCAACTTATCTATGAAATCCATAGAAGTAGAATCCCATTTTCATACTGGAATATTCAATGGCCGAAGTAATCCACTCGGCTTCTGGTGTCCGGCTTTCACTGGCAGACGGTTCAAGCACTATTTCACCCATAAGCCAACATTCCTCTTCATGCCTTCTAGAAGAATCTTCTCTTCATATCTTGATACATCTTCGTTCCTCCTAGATTAATAGTGAACTTTAAAGGATGGTATTCATCCAAAATTTCCTTCCTTATGTCTCCTACAATTGGAACACATAATCTAACCTTATTTCTCAACCATCCATTCTGGTCAAGACTGAAATCCTTTAAGTTATCGCTCTTCGTTCCATCTTTTAATTCTTGATCCTTTCAGCTAACACTAGATCCTCTTCCTATTTAGAAGCAATCTTCTAAATCAATACTGGTCAAACTTCTAAATAAGATAACACAGTAGATCCTCCACTAGACCCAACCTTGGATCTCCATTGCACTTTGCAATCTTCTAATGCTTCCAAATCTTTCCACTCAGCAACCATCGCTAACACTGCATTCTGATGCTTCCTACTAAGTGCACCCACAACCTTGTTGCCTTTCCCTAGTGTGTACTCTATTCCAAAATCATAAACAGTTAAAAACTCTAACCACCTTTGCTGTCTCATGTTCATCTCCTTCTGGGAGAACAAGTACTTCAACGAATTATAATCTGTATAAAGCTCAAATCTCTCTCCCTAAAGATAATACCTCCACATCTTTAAAGCAAAAATAACTGCAGCTAACACCAAGTCATGCATGGATATCTAACCTCATGGGGTCTAAGCTTTGTAGAAGCGTAGGCAATCACTTTACCCCTCTGCATTAGCACAACTCGCAATCCTGTTCCACACGCATCAGTATAAACAACTAAATCTTGATTTCCCTTCGGAACCACTAACACCATTGCATGGGTCAATAAGTGTTTCAAGCTCTAGAATGCTTCCTCATACTTATTGATCCACAAAAACTTCACATCTTTTCACGTTAGCTTAGTCATCGTTGCTGCTATCCGTGAAAAATCCTTAATAAACGTTCGATAATATCCGACCAATCCAAGAAAACTTCTTATCTCAGTCACTGTTTCTGGCCTCTATCAACTATTCATTGCTTTAATCTTAGTTGGATCTACTACCAATCCTCTTTCTGAAACTGCATAGCCAAGAAACTTCACTTATTTCTTCTAGAAATGACACTTCAAAATTTTTGCCTTCAGTTGATGTTCGCTCAAAGTCTCAGAAACCACTCTAAGATGAACTTCATACTCTTTCCCATCCTTGGAGTATATCAAAATATCATCTATGAACGCCAACACGAATCTATATAAGTGTTCTCGAAAAATCTAGTTCATCAGATCCATAAAGAATTCGACGCATTAGTTAGTCCGAATATCATAACTAACCATTGGTGCGATCCATATCGAGTCTAAATGACGTCAATGGTATACTACCTTCTGCCACCCTAAGCTGATGGAAACCTCTAACCAAATACAACTAAGAAAATATCTTGGCTCCACTCAAATGATTGAACAAATCTTCAATTCTAGGCAACGAATATCGGTTCTTTATCATCTTCTCATTCAGCTTACGATAATCGATACATTCCTTAACCACCCATCCGCCTTCTTAGCAAACACTGCAGTTGCTCCCCGAGGTGAGTTATTCAAAAACTCTTGGCTTCCAAATCCACCAACCGCACCTTCAACTCCCTCATTTTTGTAGGGGTCATCCTGCTAGGCAGCCTACTTACCGGTTCTGCACCAGGCACCAAATCAATCCAAAAATCAATGGCTCATTTCGGCGGCAATACAACTAGCAGCTCGAAGACATCTGCGAATTCTCAAACCACAAAAACATATTCAACTCATCTTCTAACTCCACTATATCCAACAAAGCATTCACCTCACAACCAAGATTTTCCACAGTATACACTATACAATCACTACAGTCAGGGTGTCTAAGGGATATTTTCCTATCCTGGCAAAATATACTAGCATCATACTCACTTAGCCAATCTATATCCAATATAATACCGAACCCTAAAAAATGAAATACATGCAAACTTCATACAAAAGTATGACCTAACAAATAAAATTCTAACTGGTCACACATCAACCCTAGAGTTGCATATCCTCCTATTGGATTCACAAACCATAAGGAAGTAACTAAATATGTGGGTTCTAGGTTAAGCTTATGTACCAAACATCGAGATATAAAAGAGTGTGATGCACCAGTATCAAACAACATGCTAATAGATATATCATGAATCTGAAGCATACTTCCCAATACCGCTTTTCCTTTTTCCTGCACTGTTGGCCTTGAAGTGGCAGGCTCCAATGCAAACACGTGGCCTTTCTCTACTTTATCTGGCTCCTTGCACTGGTTCTTGTAGTGTCTGATTTGATCACAATTAAAACATCTAACTCCTTTCTTCTTAGCAGCCTTCTTTCGTTATCTGTCCGACACTCATGAGCATAATGGACTTTCTTATCACACTTGAAGCACACTAAATTAGCCTTTGCCTTCTTGGCAGCCTCCCTTTTCTAAGCATTCTTCTTATCGAAAAACTTTCTCTTTTGGCCCTACCCAACCTGGACCTCCTTCTCTTTCTTTTTCTCCAAAAAGCAAGCATCTCTTCTAGTCTCAACGCCATCTCCACTACAACATCACATGGATCTTTGATATGTGGCAAAGTAGCTCTCTCCATTTCTTGTTTCAAACCTCTAATAAACTTTTCATCCTTTTCATCACTGTGTCAACAGTGGCATACCCATACCTAGCCAATTCTTCAAATCTGCTAACATACTCTAGAACTGTCATTTCTCCTTGTACCAACTCAACGAACTTCTTAATCAGTATAGACTGCACCATTACTGACATGAACCTTTTCTGGAATCTTCTCCTAAACTCAGCCCACGTCATCTCCTCTTCGTTCACCACAGTTGTCACACTATTCCACCAAAACAAAACAGCTCCTTGAAGCTGTCTTGAAACAAGCCTTCTTTTCTGCTCGTCATCGAGCCCTAAGTCAGCAAATATCCTTTCATAGTGTAGTAGCCAGTTCTCCACTTCTATATCATCTTCGGTTCCGATAAACGGCTTTCCCCCAAGCCTAGTATAATCTATGATCAAGTTAGCATACTGATTGACCATTGGAGCTTCTTGAACTCCTCCCACAAAATTTCGTCCAACAACCCTTACAAAAATCCTATCTTGCATCATCTTTACGAAAAACTAATACGTGGCCCTCAAATATCCACTTGTAGGATCCTAGCACCAACATTCTCAGCCTGAGCCTGACCTTAACTTCTTCTGGCATTTGGTCGGGCATTTCCATTTGTGGAGGTTCTTTCTCCTCCTTGGTTAACTCTTCTCTTCTTCCGTCATATCCGTATTCAAACCTTGCGAGATACAAATGAATATGCTAATAAAGATCAGAGTCTACAGATAAAATGTATACTTATATATAGCAAATACAAGTACGTTACTATAGCATTATCCCATACCCCGATCTTAACTCTAATTCCTAAGGATTATGTTTTCAAAAATCATTTTTAAATTAACGTATTTCATAAACCTATGCTTTGATACCAAATTGTAACGTCCCCTATCTAGAGGCCCAAAGATAAGTGCTACACATGTTGTAGTCATCTATAGTATTAACTTCTGGAAACTAAATACGGCTATGTTAATGGTATCCATAATATCAAAAGTAATTGAATATGAGACAAATCACAGATTTCAAAACAATATTTTTTTCATTACATTTCAAAATAGATGTTCCATATTCAGATTTACATAATCACAAATGTTTCCCAGATAATGATAAAATATACTATTACAAAATACGCCAAGAGCAACGTATGAAAATTCTCCCTTAGATTATCAGAGTCATATAGTTATAATTAACTTAATACATCCATTGCAAAAACAACAACAACTTAAAAAACAACTAAAACTCCTAAATAGCTATCCGATAGCCTCCTGCTTGCCACCGGTAGCTTTATTCGTCATCCTACTAAAAACCTGTAAAGCCTTAACCCTCAGCCTACTCAAATCAATTTTGAGCACCCAAGAGTATAAGGGAAAAACATAAACTTCGAGTCACACATAAATCCTGGTGTGAAAAATACTATACATCTCGGTTATTAATGTTAAGTGAGACCATGCCGCTTAGCGGAACGGGTTTCCCCTCACTATCATCCTTTTTAAAACATATCTTTTGCAAATCTTTATCCTGCAACCAAAACTGGTTAAAACTATAAAGCATAATTATGTAAACATACATACATACATACATACATACATACATCCATATATATATATATATCAGATAGCAAACAGACTATTTGTCCGAACACTATAGATTTGTTTGGCCTACTATTAATCTTTGGCTGAGTCGGGCTTATTAGACAAAATTGCAAAATAATCTAACAACTGCTAGACATCTTTTCTAACAGTATGCCCTTAACTATCTGTTAAACACTTCTCTTCTGAACAGTCTGTCCTTAACTTAACATCTCCTAGCGTCATCTGAACCTAATAGTTTTGCGAGCTCACCAATAACCCATCTGTGTACAACATATATTTCTTTCTATGTGTAATCATAATTTTAGTCTTATCTATGACAAAGCCCTACATATTGGAATTTTGGACTAAAATTAGCTGGGGCAAATTGCTAATGTTTAGGGTGCGACCCTATACCAGTCCCATCTGGTATTTGAACATCTAAGACATTTCACTTAGGGATACCTTTCCATAATTTTTCTTAAAAACCTTTCATCTGAAATTGATTTAAACCCTTTTTAAACCAAACTTAAACACGGAAACCATTATACTCCATGCTTTACTCAAAATCACATTGCCATTCTATATATACTTTACTAAAATCTTTGTGGATGAAAACCTTTAGAAAATTGAAAATACCCCTTTCGATCCTATTGAAAGTACCATTTTTGAAACCATGTAAAACCCTTTCCTTTATCTAGGCCGAATGGCCGAACCTTCCTTTTGAAACCATTCATATAACCTTTCAAAACCGTTGAAATTCCTTTTCCTTTGAAAGCTAAAACCTTAGACATCTCTCTTTAAAACCATTAAACATTGCCTTTTAAAACCATAGGAAAAACCTTTCCTTTAAACTCATTCAAAACCATTGGAAAAATCTTTCCTTTAGACCTTTCGAAACTATTAGAAAAATAGTACCATTAGACTCCTTCGAAACCATTAGAAAATAGTACCATTAGACTCCTTCGAAACCCTCTCGAGAACCACCCCTTCAAAATCATTTTCAAAACCTTTCGAAAGCATTAAACCTTCTAAAACTCAAACCTTATGAAAACACTTAGGTTCAATTTTTAAACATGAGGAAAAACACCTTTCGAAACCATTTAAGTTGAAACCTTTCCCTTTCGAAACCATTAGGTTATTCTTTAAAAATCGTTAAGGGTGACAAGCCACAAGGTCGAAAGCTATCTCTTTCGAAAGCTATAACTTTAGTAAAAAAGTGATGGTGTCGAAACCACTCCCTTTCGAAAGCATTAAAGAAGCGGCAGGGTTTTTATAAAACAAAACAGTCCCCTTTGAAAGCTCTATTTCGAAAGGTAAGAAGCGACAGTATAGGCTTCGACATAGTAGAAAGCTATCATTTAAAAGAAAGGTACAATTATTTCAAAACCAATAACTTAGTCGAGAGCACTAAGTCGAAAGATGATACTTAGAATAAAGGCGCAACCTTAAAACCTTTTCTTTAAATAAATTAACCTAGTCGAAAGCTAACTATGTCGAAAGCATCTTAATCAAAATAAAAGTAGGCGCTTTTCTCTCGTAAAACATAAAGGCGCTTCAACCTCTTCGGAACCCTTTGGTTTCGACTCTTACCTTCTGCGTTGATTAAATAAATAAAACATTTAAGTCCCATACCTTAGATAATTTTATATATTCATCAAAACACTTTGGAAAATTCTACCAAAAATTTCGGACGCAAATAATTATTTATTCAACCGTAAATAATTCATAACCCAATTAATCATTTTCTTCACTAGAAATTAATATAAAATCCACATTATTTTAGAAAATTATGAAAATTGAAATCCATCTCTAAAATAATATTTTTGGTCTACATCTAAAATCGCAAGGCATTTGGATGTTATTAAATAGGATTTTCACATCAAAACATATAATAAAATCTATATGAACAAACATAAATCATCAACATGTATATATAAACATTTTTCTCTTCAAAATCATGGCTAAATCATGCAAGATGAACTCGAATTTCATCTTAAAACCGAAATCATATAGAAATGCGAGATGTATTCATTATTGACCTTAGCTTTATGATTAGAATGTGAGATTTGATTTTGATTAATTGGTTTGATTCTTCCTCTTGATATTGAAAATGGAGGCCGTCCTTGAAGTATTATGTTTGAGAAAAATGAAATGAACGTGTGTTTTCAATTCCTAAGGGTTTAGCGTATAAGTCCCTCCTGTTTCCCCATTCCGCCCTTCTTTATTTCCTAACACTTAACTCCATTAGTTCACTTATTTATTCATTAACATGGCTTTGCTACCCCTTAATCTTTACTCACAAATCTCAATTCATAATCAATATATTATTTTATTTAATTTAACTAATTAAATATCCTAAATAATGTCACTAAAAATATGGGTTATTGCAGGAAAGGCCATTCTTGCTGAAGGGTTTGCCAATGCTGCTACTATCGCCGTCGCCCAAGCTCTTACTGGCTTGAGCTTGTTGGGTTCAACATGAAGTTGCCACTCCAAAATTCGAAGAGTGGATGACGATTATTCCTGCCTCAATGGGGTTAGCCTGAAACTGCCTGTGTGACTCCAATTTCTACTACAATCACTTCTCATAGGCCATATATTCCTTCATTCATGGGCCAAGCAAGGGAGCACAGGGCTAAAGAGAGGGAATTCATGATTCCCTTCAGGGACTAAAGCCCAAGCTCAAGTATATCTTTGGTTTCATCAGTCTTTGAGAAGCTTCGGTTCTCTAGTGAATCCGTCTTAAACTTTATCATGATGTTTGTCAACTTGTAGGTCAACCACACCTTGCTCCTCCACTCCAGCTACCCATAGGTCAGGCGCTACCGCCATATTCTTGGAGTTAACTTCTGTTTCTATGGGACTTATTACTCCTGTCCTACCCTCCGGTTCCATGCCAGGTTCTGGCTTCCTGAAGATTGTAGCTATGGAGGGGTCGCTTCATGATGTACATAAAACTTATGTTAATGAAACATTGACTATTTTCTTGTAATCGTTCTCTTATTGACTTTTCTGCACTTTGTGTACTGTACTGTTTATATATGACTACCTGTGTATGTAATATAACTAGTTGTGCTGCAATTTTCTTTATTATACGCATCTGTTTTTGTGCAATATGCTTATTTACTGTAACTCTGTGTACATAAATAATATTCCTACAATTGCTCGGTCATATCCAATTAGTTAGCTAGGTCTATAGCTGCTAAAATTCTATGTTTGGCAAACAAAATCATCATTTAATCAACTTTGTGGTTATTTCTGCTAGTGCTTAGTCGAATTCCTTTCTACCAATTTTTTGCTTGCTTTTCTCTATTTACGGGATTTATTACTCCAAATGCCAGACTCTAGGCATTTATAAGTTAATAATGTTGTGGGGAAAAAATTTGATTGCCTCCAGTATGAGTGTGCTTTTTCGATCATGAACCTGGACCAGAAAGCATGACAAATTCCTATTTTTAAGTTCATACAACTATCCTCACATATCCTTAACCAAGCGTGTCCTACTTGGTTGCTAGCATTATTGTTGATATTTCCATTCATATGCCAACTCCTTTCTCCGAGAACCATTGATTTTGTGAGTTGATTTCCAGTACTATTTTCTCGATGTTGACTATCTCCAGGCCGCGTTTGAATTTTTCTAAATTTGAAGTTTGAAATCTGGCTGTGCACTTGTTTCTACCCCGAAAACTAGCACAATAGTAGTCCAATTTTGAGAATTCTTTCTTTTACATTGCCTATCTTTAGGCAATGATGATTTCCTTAAGGCCAGAGCTAAGTGATTCAATCGACTCCTGCATTGGGTCGACGAACCTCCTCGTTGTCGCTATCTCTGAGCAACGCTGGTTGTCAAAAGGTCGGGAGTCGATTTTCTTTATCAACCCAACGGTTTGAGTCGATTTTCCCCACCAACTCTGTGGTTTAGACCCTCCCGACAATGTCTATTTCCGAGAAATGTCGATTCTTAGAAGGTTGTGGGTTTATTTTCATCGTCGATTCGGCGATTTGGACCTTCCAAGCATCACCAATCTTCATGCAATGCTGGTTCTCAGAAGGTCGGGGGTCGATTTTCCACATTGACCGAGTGGTTTGGACCTTTCTAACATTTCCTATGTCTGTATAATGCCGGTTCTCAATAGGTAGAGGATTAATTTTCCCTTTTGACCTAGTGGTTTGGACCTTCTCGGCATCACCTATCTCCGAACAACGTCGGTTCTTAAAAGGTTGATGGTCGATTTTCACTGTCGTTCCAGCAGTTGGACCTTCCTGGCATCGCTATCCTTAGGTAATGCCGCTTCTTAGAAGGTAGAAGGTCAATCTTTCCATCGACCCGGTGGTTTGATTCCACACTCCTTGTCCATTATACAAGGACAAATGAGCATTTTCTTGACTGTACTACTAGTCACGCAACACAAGATTATTATTTACAAGAATGCGATTCCATTGATTCAACAATCTGATTTTTTTCATGAATAGAAGAAGTGGTATGTTCTGCCTATTTATAGTTCCTGTAAAATTCTTGGGTGGCTTATTTGTGAATGAAAATCGAGAAAGCCTAAGTGAAATAGTGTCGCAACAAGTTGCTATTCCAAGCATGCGAGATCGGAATTCCATTGACGGTTGCGACTCTAAGCTTTTGATCAATTGCATAAGGTCCTTCCTAGTTTGGACCAAGTGCCCCTATACTCGGGATAACTCGTTTCAGAATGAGATCCCTTATCTTAAAAGTACGGTTGCGAACCTTGGCATTATTTCTAGTGCCCAGCTACCCTTTGCTATTCTTCCCTATTATCATCAACCAAGTCGAGAGACTCGAGCAAGAGCTCCTCATTCAACTTCAGGTAGAAATTCCCTTTACAGTGAGATGGGACTTTCAGTACTATTGGGATAATTGCCTTCGATCCTTAAGCCAAAGCGAAAGGCGGATGTCCAATCACAAACTTATGTGTTGTCCTATAAGCCCATAATTCTAGTGAAAGCTCATTAACCCAGTTGCTTTTGACTCTTGTCATTCGCTTTTCCAAGGTGGACTTGATGATCTTGCTCACTGCTTCCACCTGCCCGTCTACCTGCGGATATGCCATCGTGGAGAACTCTTTATGATTCGGCAGCGCTTGTAGAAATCCTTGAACTCGTTACTATCGTACCGAGTTCCATTGTCTATGATGATTTTCTAAGGCATTCTAAACCTACAAATAATATTATTTGTTACAAAATTGATCACTTTTTCATTGTAATTATGGAAAGCGGATCCGTTTTAGCCCATTTCGTAAAGTAATCCACTCCAACGATAGCATATTTGGCTCCTCCTTTCACTATTGGTAGCGTACCAATAATGTTGATTCCCTAAATTGCAAACAGCTATAGGCTGACCATTTGTCTAAGTTCAAATGTTAGGGCTCTCGGTATCTTCGCAGATCTCTAGCATCGGCCACAGCATTTTGTGTAGACAATTGCATCTTGGTATATTGTTGGCTAGAAATATCCACAGCGAAGTATCTTCTTCGTAAGAGTCAGCCCTCGATGTGACCACCACAACTGCTCTTGTTGACTTCCATGATGATCTTCCTAGCCTTATCCTTTGCTACACAATGAAGTAGGGGAGTTGAGAATCCTCTACTGTATAATATCAGGTCTTGCATCACGAACCATGGCGCTTTTTGAAGGATTTTCTTTCATTCACTCCTGTCTCTTGGGAGAGTTCCATTGATTAGGTAGCCTTTGAACGGAGTCATCCATGACTCCTCCTCTTTTGTAGTCTTCAGAATTCAGTCAACGTCCATCTAATCAATGCTCAGAGCTGTTTAAACCTCCATTGGAACCATTCCCATCGCCTATGCTTCATCAAAGCTAGTTAACTTAGCTAGCGAATCAACATTTATATTCTCTTCTATAAGGTTGTGCACTATCGTATAGTGCTCCACATCTTCAAGGAATTCCAATGTTTTTGATAGGTAAGGGGCTAGTCTTGCACCCTTGACCTAATAATCATTCCTAATTTGGCAAACCACCGGTCATGAGTCGCTAAATATATACAGTGTGTTTATCTCTGGTTCCTTTGCTACCCTCAATCTTTCTATTAATGCCTTGTACTCAGCTTTGTTATTAGTTGTAGAAAATTCTCACTTCAATGCATAATAGATAGAACATCCTTCTGGCATTTCAAACACTACTCCTGCCCCTGAAGTAAATTCATTCGAAGCACCATCTACGAAAAAATTTCAATAAGGAGCAGTGGCTGTAGTATCCACTTCCTCTTCACCATCACACATGGTAAACTCTGCAATGAAGTTGCCAATGCTTGCCTATTTATCATTCTCCTTGGATGGTAGGTAATATTGTACTAACTCAACTCAATATTGCAACCTTCATGATGTCTCAAGTCGGCACAATACCTATTTTAGATGCTGATCTGTCAGCACCTTACGTGTGAGCCTGAAAACATGGTCGCAATTTCTTTGACACAATCAGTAAGCATTCCGTAAGTTTCTCCATCTTTGGTTGATTCTTTTCTACTTCTATAAACCACTTGCTAATGTATTTGACCGGTCTTTGAATGCTTGCCTCCACATGTACCAATGTTGCGCTTAGTGCATGAATAAACACTACTAAATAAATAAATAAATCTTCCCCATCTAACAGTTTGGACAAGTTCGGTGGCATCTCCATGTGCCTTAATAACTCTTTGAAAGCATTCTGAAAATTTTGATTCCATTCAAAATTCCATTCTTGACGGCATTAAAGAAAGGTATACATTTAATGGTTGCCCTTGAGATGAATCGACTCAAAGCAACGATCTTTCCATTTAAGCTCTGAAATTGTTTATTCGTGGTTGAGGTAGTTATATTTGTTAAAGCTTTAATTTGCTTTGGATTGGTCTCGATGCTTCGTGCATTCACAATAAATCCAAAAAACTTCCCAGAAGCTATTCCAAAAGAATATTTCAATGGATTTAGCTTCATTCCATATTTCCGTAGATCTCAAACATCTTTGAGAGATTGTCTAAATGATTTGGAGTCGCCCGTGACTTCACAATCTTATTGTCCATATACGCCTATATTGTCCGTTCGATTTGATTCTTAGACATTGTATTTATCAATCGTTGATATGTTGCTCCAGCATTCTTCAAACCGAATGGCATTACCATATAGCAGTACAATCCTAAATCCATGATAAAGCAAGCATTGTCAATATAGCTCATACATAATGATCTGTTTGTTTCCAGAATAAACTTCCTTAAACAAGAGAAATTAATGCCCGGTTGTTCCGTCAACATGCTAGTCGATCCTAAGCAAATCAAACCTATCCTTCGGGCAAGCTTTGTTTAGATCTGAGTAATCAATGCACATTTGCTACTTTCCATTTGACTTTTTGACCAATAGGGGGTTAGATACTCATTGAGGGTATAAACGTCATGGATAAAGTCTTTAGCCAACAACTTATCCACTTCTTCCTTTAATGTAGCGGATTGCTTCGGATCTAGGCTGTGCCATTTCCATTTCATTGGTGTGAAATTAAGATGGATTTTTAGTGTGTGACACGCTATCTTCAATGATATTCCACACATATCAGAATGCATCAAAGCAAACTATCCAGATTTCCTTGGAGGATATCAATCAGTTCATTCTATAATCCAATTCCAAGTGGAGAACCAATCTTCAATACTCAAGTCAAGTCATCCATACTAATTGGGGCATTTACCGTAAGCTCCATCGATGCTGCCCGTATTTTCCCTAACTTTTTCCTGGATCTATCGACTTATCGAATCGTCTATGGTTCTAAAGCCAGGAGCCACTCTGTAATTTCTATGCTTGCGATTCCTAAATGTGGAGATTTCTCCCTGCATTCTTTCCCTTCTCTCGGTGCTTGCTTCACGCAGTTCAACAACATAGCGTTCTCTTGCTGTGCTTTAGTCTCCTCACACCATTCCAATTCCATTCATCGTAGGGAACTTCATTGTAAACACCATAGAGCTAATCAATCCTGAAGTCAGCTAAGGCTAGTCGGCTCAAAAAAGCATTATACATCGAAAACTCATCAGTAAGAACAAACTTCTTGATATGAACCACCCTTTGTTCTCCTTCACCGAGCTCTATAGGTAAATCAATCATTCCAATTGGTAGCTTAGCTTCGCCCATAAGTCCCTCAACCATCATCTTACAAGCAGTCACATTTTCCATACCGATCTTCATCTGGTCAAACGTACCTCTGTACAAACTTTGACCAAACATCCATTATCCACCTACACCCGATGCACAACCATCGGTTTGATTCTGACTATTACCACCATAGGATCGAGAGGCGATGCCTCAACTCCTTTAGAATCTCAATTTCTAAACACAGTGTCATTTGTTATCAACTTTTATTGCTTAGATGGAGCTCCGTCTTCGATGATGTAACAACTTTTCTGTGGTGCATGCTTCAGCTAGCTTGCGTTTCTTTCTGTCTCACCCATCTTCTCACTATATGAGGTCCTCCCGTTATCATGTTGATAAGCAACCTATCATCCATCTGCCTAGTCCAACTAAACCGCTCCAGTTGGGTCCTTGAGACAAGCCAAATAGGGACATCACATCCTTTGGTCGATACAAGGTTGGGTGCCTTCAAACCATTGGTAATGCTGGAATAGGTGCAGTAGTCTATGCTAAGAGGGGAGGGAGAGTGGTAAGCTATGCTAAGCAATAGTTGAAATTACATGAGAGAAACCATATGCCTATAATCTTGAGTTGGTGGCCATTGTCTTTGCACTCAAGTTGTGAAGACACTATCTTTTAGAAGAGGGGTTTGAGATTTATATTGATCAAAGTCTTTGGTGTTTATTCTCCTAGAAGGATTTGAATTTGAGGCAGTAGAGATGGATGGAGTTTTTAGCATCATATGACTTTAACATAACTCTAGGCGAAGGAAATGTTGTAGTCGATGCCTTGAGAAGGAAGCATGTGGTGTTGAGTACTATGTTCTTAGAGTGGAAGCACTTGTAGTTCATTTTTACGTTCAATTTCTAACCACCTTCAAACATTACTACGAGATTGTTAGCAGCTTTGGATGTCCAGCCTACACTTATGGACCACATTGGGTCGAGTCAAAAGCATAATAAGAAGTTAGTGGATATTTTCGAGAAGCTTAGTAGAGGAGAGTAGTCGGGTCATGTGAGGTGTTATACCATTGACTTAAAGGGGTGGTTATAGAGAGATGGTAGATAATGTGTTCCCTTTATTATGGATTTGATTGACTTTGTACTAGTTGACCCTTATCGTTCTATGATGACCATTCATACCGACGGAGACAAAATATACCATGACATGAAAAGAGTCTTTTATTGGCTTGGTATGAAGAAGCATGTGGAAGAGTATGTGGCCCAATATATTACTTGCCAGAAGGGAAAGGCGGATCAAAAGAAGTCGGGAGGATTGTTATAACCATTATATATTCTATAGTGGAAGTGAGAGTATTACTATGGATTTCATCGATGGACTATCTAGGAGTAGGAAGGCGAATGCGATTATTTAGGCTAAAGTCGACTGACTAACCAAATATGCTCATTTTTTCCAGCTAGGAGTAGGATGACTGCTGCGTCTTTGGCAACACTATATGTAAGAGAGATAGTTAGGATATGTGGAGTTTCTTTTAGCATGCTAGCGACTGAGATCCGCCTTTCACTAGTGATTTTTGGAGAAGTCCGTAGGAAGCATTAGGCACTAAGTTGAGTTTGAGTACCGCTTATCATCCATAGACTGACAGACAGATGGAGAGGGTGAATAGTGTATTGGTGGATTTTCTTTGGATTTGTATCCTAGATTTTTGAGGAACTTGTGAGGATCATGTGCCATTAGTGGATTTTATTATAATAATAGCTATCAACCGAGTAATGGAATGACACTGTTTGAGGCGTTACATAGGATGCCTTATATATCACCATCTTGTTTGTGGGACAATACAAATAGGATTATTCTTGGACTAGATATGTGAGGGAGACATCATAGATGGTAGACTTGATCCATAGTAGGATGAAAAACATGCAGAGTAGGAAGAAGTCTTATGCTGACCGGAGATGCATGGAGCTAGAGTTCATAGTGGTTGTTTTTTTGAAAGTCTCACCGCTCAAGTATGTCATGAGATTTGGTAGTTTGGAAAAGTTACCACCGAGGTTTGTAGGGCCTTTTCTGATAACTGGTAGAGTAGAGAAGTTAGCATATAGGATAAAGCTTACTAAAAAGTTAGTGAGAGTACACGACGTTTTCCATATGTCACACTTGTGAAAGTGTCTATACGATATAGCCGAGCCGAGTCAACTAAAGAAAATAAAGTTGTAAAGGGAGTCATTTGTTTGACATGCACCCACTCTTATTCTTGTGCATGGTACAAAGCGACTCTGTAATAAAGTTATTAAGCATGTTAAGGTTCAAAGGGGAGACGATCCAATGGAGAGTACATAGGAGCCTAAAAAGGAGATCTGTGCTACCCATCTGGAACTCTTTTCCAATACGTTCCATTTTAGTTAATAAGTATAGACTACGGAAGTGTTTAGGTTCAATAGTAGTATACCCTGTGAGCAAGGACAACTGGATGTTAGGAATGGTTATGAATGTGACATTAGGCCATGTTTTGGATGATTAATGTTAATGGATGTATTTTTTAGATTGATCTTTGCACATGTAGAAAAATATATTCTCGAGTTAGCATACACTCACACCATCACTTATTCTATTTTACAGAATTATATGTATATGGTTGCTGCATATGGATTTAATGATTGCACATACATGCAGAATTTCGAGTATATTTACATATGATGTTGGATATATTTTAGATACATGGCATAAGCATGTGAATTTAAGGAGGTCAAATAGGTCAGGAGACCGCCTAACTTTCGCATTAGTATAGGTTCATATGCATCCCATGTCTATATGTACATACTGCATTAGAAATTTAATTAAGGAGAATGATTGTCAGTGGTTGATGGATGAGTAGATGGTTGTAATTATTAATTTCCATATATACGGGTTGTATATTTTGGTCCTTGGAGATTTCAAGGATGAAATCCATTTAAGTGGGGAGAATGTATACCCCAAAAATTTACTTGGAAATTTAAATAAAAGAATTATTTTTAAATATAATTAGGGTAAAAATATTTTTTTTACAACTGTTCGAATCTGGCTATGAAACTTGCACCATTGTGTTTGTAGCGATTTTATGGACAATTTTCATACATAATGTTTAAAATCGGAACTAGTATGAAAGCATTATCAATTTTTGAAAATTCGAAATCAAAATTAATTAAAAAATTAACTAATGAATGAAATATTCCACCAGTAGATGTCCCGACCCTGACTGGTCGACCCCTAGTGATCGACCCCTAGCGGTCGACAGGTCGAAGCTTTGGGCTAGTGGTTTTTGGCCAAACGACTAGATTTTATAATATTAAATTCAATGACTGAGATTAGTTTCTCCCTCTATAAATTGAACCCTAATTCACTTAGCGTTTGTCCAAAATTTGTCTCTCTAAAATCTAAAATCTCTTTCTCCTCAAATCAAAATTCTTTAAAACCAAATAAAAATTAAATTAGAGAAATTGAATAAGAAGAAGTTGAATCATATCAATGAGGAGTTCTACACCAAGTGGAGGTGATTCTAAATGTATTACAAAGGGGATAACTTTTTAGAGGTAAGTGTGTTCATTATTTAAATTGGGGATTTACATATAATCGATTTTTTTTATATCCTATTTGATCTTGAATAATTTTAATTTAAATTAGAAATATTGTTTATTTAGATTGGTAATTTCACAACAATTATAACTTATATGAATATGGTCCTCTTCTTTTAACCTAGATCTGGTTAATGTAATTTTTTTAGATAGATTGAATTTAAGTTGAATACACCCTTTTTTCCAAACTAAGTATGAATTGATATAATCCTATTGATGCTAAACCTAGATTAAGTTGATTTATTGAAATTGTGTATGAAATCGAACATGTAGTTTTGGGTGATTATGAACTGTAAGTTTAAAATTTTTAGATTCACCATAATTAATCTTTTACTGTATTTAAAGGTTTCTAATTAACAAAGAAGAAAATGAAAAAAAATATAAACTTGAACAAAAACACTACGACCAATCGATAGGCTCACTGGAGCTAATTGACCGCTCCAATGACCAGCGATCGATCAGTTAATGAATTTTGGGAATAGTATGAACCTTCACCTAAGGCCCAGGATATAAATTTAATTGTATGTGTTATATATGGATGTTAGTTTAAATAGGGAAACTAGCTCCCTTGCTTTGTTTTTTTGGACATTGCGGGATAGGATAAATGTGTGTGCAAGCAACATGGTCTAGGCACTATTTATTCAGCGAAGTTGACTTTCGACTGGGTTGATTCTGTTGCAACTTGCACTTATATGAGGTTCTACAGTGTACATGCGCACTGACGATGATGCTTGGAGAAGTATGTGTTCCGGTATTAACGGGAGTCCTTTGGCATGATCGACGGTGCAGACGTGATACTATATTGTTGATAGATCCTAACGCGGTGCGATAAGAGGCGTTAAGTTACCATTGAGAGGTGGAAACAGATGCAGTAGAAATATTTGGCTCGATTCGGCATTACGGGCTCCCCTTCAATGCATAAATATGATACGTGTAGTCATAATTGGAGAATGTAGTCCGAAGGTGGATATTGTAGGTAATCCTATGTTGGAGCAGTTCTAGTAGTTATGAGATGGTCCATAGTTCCTCTTGAGGTTTCGATTACTTGTTGGATCCTAGGTATAAGCCTTTATAAGATGTTACTATATGAGTGTTGAGAATTATATCCCTTAGATTAACAAAACCTAGCTTAGTAAGTAATTCACAAACACTGATAACGTACCTTAGGTCACATAGTATATTAATGAAGTTAATTGCATCTCACCATATAATAACGATGTAACTCATTTAGCAGACTTTTGTCTAACCCACTCCGTTATTTTCTTTCCCTAACATAGGAGGAAAAGGTAGTAGATGATAGGTCCAAAGATTAGTACATGGGGAGGTGAGATTGACATTGGAGTTGATTTTTATTTCTCATTACTCTCCATATAATTATTTATCATACTTCGTACTTGTAAGACTTTATGCCGTATTTCTATATACTATGGATTATGACTTCATACTATTTTGAGACTATGTTTTTTAAGATATTTTGTGAGACATATATTTTCTACATTTATATTTTGTTGCCTTTCACTATAAGAACTGAAAGTGTAGAATGTCTTAAATTTTATCAATATATTTTTAGTCTCTATAATGTTTAAAAACCCAGTAGCTTGTACGTAGCATTGGCACGAGTCCAGAAGTTACTCTAGGCTTTGGATCAATGTGTTTGCAGATGCAGATTGTTACATAATTCAAAGCAATGTTCCATATGATGGTCAGAGTATTTTATCAAGTACGCAAAATTTTCCTTCACAAAGAAACCACAAAATGCATTACCATACAATGACATTACATAGTTTTATGTAATGATATTATACAAAATCTCAAATGTTTTACATTACATAATGATGTTACATAATAATTTCCTTTTCACAACAAAATGCTTTCTTCTAAATACATGGCCCTATAGGATATGGGAGAAGATGATGTTGATAACCAACTCCTCTCCTTTTCCAGGGACATCTTTAGAACAAAGATGTTGCTCACTAGTCGAGTCTGCATCCTTATATAAAATCGAAGGCCCTCCAGTCTCCTTTAAAGCATCAAAAAACTCATGCCAAAAAAAGTGTTAATACCATTGATAGCTAGAGATAACTGCTTTCCACATTCGACAATTTCTCTTCACGCCTAAAAATGTGAAGTCAATTTTCAAGTCAAAAGCCATAATAACTTCAATTAAATAATCTACAAGAGTGTCAAAATTTACAACCTTAGTAAAATAAATCTACATCAATTCTAGTTGATCTTTAAGATCTTTTACCTCATTCATCAGCATTTCTAGCACTAAAGAAGGATGAATAATATGTTGGATAGATATAAGAATATAATTTTTCAATTTCTTCTTTTGTTGTGGATGATATTGAGGGAATTAGTAAGTCGATCTAAACTAATAACGCTTTCTCATAAGTTCATACACACTTTTTTGTTTGGAGACTTTATGAGATAATTTTCTCTTAACATCTTCATGCACTTTAATCGTTAGTGAAAGTTCGTTACATGGCGCTCTGGAGCTAGTCTTCCAATATTAGTTCTGAGAAAGCTTCGATAAACTTCTTATTTCGGTACTCTTTTATTTTTTTGATTACACTTGAACTTGAAGGATCTACTTAACCTTGCAAGTTTACCGGACTCGGTTTTTAAAGACAAGTCAAATATACCACTACCACATGCTAAATGCCCCCTAGTCGAGGAAGAAGAGTTATGTAGAATTACCTTCCTAGGAGATTCAATTGGAGTGGTAGCGAGTAGTCCTTTTTCACCCTCAGTTAATATGATTCCATATGTCTGGCATTCATTCTTGTATTTCATCACGTCGGTTTCTAAATTAAGAACATGTTGGTTCAGCTAAGCAATTTTTGCATTGTAATCTAATTATTATTGGGGTTGGAGCATGAGTTGAGCCGATTTACAAGTCGTGCAATTCCATCATCCTTTGATAAACCTTTCTTTTTAAGATCCTTAGCCATCTTTTGAGAAGTCTTTAAAATAAATCTCACATAGAGATATTTTTCGTACCATTTGGTAGCTTCTGTTTCATTGATAGATTTTGAGCCAATAAGAGGAAGGGAAGATCGATCTTGCAAGAATGTCGTTAGCCTAGCTTATACGTTCTTGACACGTTGATTAAGATAAGGATCATTCAAAGATAAAGGAAATTCTTCATCCTAGCTAGAGAACAAACAGTAATGAACTTTCAATAAAAGAAAACGAAGGAATACGAAAAATTGTAAACATTTCATTAAATAAACAGGAACAACAAGAACCCTAACATTCATGATAATAATAGTCATAAGAATTACGCAATAGCCAGTTCTTCGGTCTAAAAAGGGATTCTTGAATCTTTCGAATGGAGAAAGGTGAAATGGGAAATGTAGTGCTAAAAGAGGCCTTGATATTAGGAACGTTGTTAACAGAGGGAACTTAAGGTAATCTCATTCCTTAGAAGGAAGGCCGAGTCTACTGCACAATACCGGGCATAATTGGTTCGGTTATCATGAAAGAATTGGTCTTCGTGGTCCTTAAAGAAAAAGAGGCCTAAATTCAAAAACCGAGTATACATATGATGTGGATCCTAAAGGAAGCAATATTTCGATAGGCTAGATTTGTTAAATCAAAGAATAATTTATTTTAAAGGCCATTTTATTCTAACCAATTTACTTAAATTTTCTGTTGACATAGAAGATGACGAATAAATAGGAATAAATTTAGAAGCCTGCACAATAATGATGATATATTAAAACACAAAGTCCATAAAATTATTACAATTTTAGCTTGAAAACAAAAAATAATTAATTTACAATGTTACAATGATTCATAGAGAACGTGCTTCTTCTAATACCTAGTAATGAATCTGTCACTATTAAATCTAACCTTAACAAGAGGTAGAGTGTCAATAATTAAAGGTGCGATAGGAACACTAGGTAAATTCCAACACTCCCCCGAGTGAGGGTCAAATCTATGTAAATCCAAGCACCTCTTATAAAGGCATCTAATCAATTCCCTGCAACACTTAACAAGAAAAGAATTGTCAATTATGGGAAAACGAGCATATACACGATATAAACACTCCATCAGTTTGGCTCTAACTTCAATCAACATCAAAAAAAGCGTAGTCAATTCTTCATTTTCCTTGCGAAACATAGCCTGATGAAAGCGTGATTTTCGAAGGAGACGCACAATCTTCTTGTTCTTGAAATCCTCAAGATACTTGAGACGTTTTAGGAGTCTCATGCATCTCTGATTTGATTCATTTAAATCCTTGCATAACCTTTCTTCTTTCCATTTAAGTCTTAAATTTTCCTCTTTCGTTTGTCTAAAATAATCTATACATAATTTCTATTTGCCTTTCTACGTTGTAGATATATATATTAAAAATACCAATGGCTATATGTGCACAAATATATATATATATATATATATATATATATATATATATGAGAAACAAATGGAAAACAAAGTGATATAAGATACCCGTGGGGGAGTCGCTATACCGATTGGCTTAAAGGATCCAACAAACAAAATATCAGAAGGAGACTCACCTAACCTACTTGATTCAACATGCACTAGCTTGCCAAGAGGTAGTAGAAGAAGGATCTTTTTTAAGTTCTTTGTTAGTACCAAAAGAGGAAGGATTAGGACTATAGCTTTGACCTTGGAAGGTTTTAGATCCACCTTGTTTTGGACCATCGTTTCCATGCCCTCTTAGTGAGTTTCCTTGGGTAGGACTGCCAGTGCCATCATCTCCATCATTACTATAATTATCACCATTGTCTTCATCTCTATCGTCCACTTTGTTATTTCCGATTCTTCATCATCATCACTTGATGGGATATCATTGAGGGGTAAAGACTTGGCAGGATCGATAGTAACTTTATCCTCAACTTTAGAATAATCTCCAGGAATGTAATCTAGGTGAATATCAAATTCGTTCTATAATCCTTTTATGAATTATTGAATTATGAAAGGCAAAATTTGGGGTCAACATTGTCCTTATCAATGGTGAAAAAAACTACTTCAGCACACACTCTTTCCACCGGGGAAGAGTATCACTCAGAAAAGAAGAAACCTAAGATTGTATAGCATGTAAGGAGGACTTTAGTTCGCTAATAGTAAGATCATTCTTTTCTAAGCTCTTCTCTTAGGTAGGAACTCGGGTCGAGGTTGTTTGAAGCTTAGAAACTTTTCGCTAAACTTGGAAAAGCTTATCCTCTAAGGTTTTTACCTACTATGCTAGAACATGAGAACTTTCCTTTCCAAACTTATTCTCAGAAGAAAGTAATTCATTGTTAGATTAGAGATCATGAAGATGGGTTTTAAGAGTCCTCACCTTCATGGATAGTGAGGAGTTCATTCCTATAAGGAAGAAAGCAAGGAGGATTATTGGAATTTAGATAAGTGTAGCCTAATTTAAAAAGAACCATGTCGTATGATTAATAAAAAGAGAGGAAGCTTTCAGTATACATATTTATAGAAAAATTAAAATAAGAATACATACCTGAACGGGATATTGTAGGAGGAAAACCGAAGTTCCTTAAAAAGAGGAGAAGAAGAAACTTCTAAAGGTTTTGACGAAGTGAAAACAGAAGAGCAGAGGATGCTTGTTAGCCATTCTACGAAATCGGTATTAGAGGAAGACCATACCCCAGGATGAGGTAGAGGAGGAATATCTTCAGAAGATGGCAAATCAAGCCACAAGGCTTGTTGTAAGGATGCCATAGACTTATGGAGAAAAACAACAAGAAATTTCAATGGTAGGATCTTTGGTTGATAGAGTGATCATAGTGGTGACGATGCTAGAAGTAGGAACTATGGGCAAAGATGTAGTAAGCTTGGCTTCTTCAGGCTTTTTGAAGGGAGCCTCAGTGGAAACAAGCTCAACGCAACCTTTTGTTTCATTGACCTAGCCAGTGCCAAAGAATCTTCTATAGTGCAAACAATAGATAGCGAAGGAGATTTTGAGGGCGCAAACTTCTCAGCATCTTTAAAAGGGCAGGCAAGTAAAAATGACCTTTGCAAGATGACAAGACACCAATGCTAACTAGATGTTCTTCAGGAAGATCTGTTCATAGAATAAGAGGTCTTAGGGAAATTTGTTTTTATATAAAGAGAGGAAAGAGTGGGAAATGAAACTGGAAAATATTAGGACTGCTAATATCTGAGCTTTGTATCAAAGAGTTCATAAAAAAACATTAAGTTTGATTGAGATGAGGGTCCATGGGAAATTTTCTTATTCTTCATCATCAATGGTTCACCCAAGATGCGATGAGAAGGTCGAAACAAATAGGACATTCTCAGCTTTTCTTCAGTGAGGAGTCTCAGTTGACTCTTAGAAAACTCCAAGGCATCACTAAAGCGATTAACTTTAGCCAAAATCTTAGGATTTATATTCTTCGAGTCAGCAACTAATAATAGCCATAAAAAACTCAATAAAATTGAGTAAGACTAATATAAGTAGAATTTGAATAAATATAATCAGGGATAAAGCAATTTACTAGGAAACTAAAACCTTCTGAAAATATTTAGAGAATAACATCTAACAATGAAAAATTTATGACTTCAATCCCTAAGCTTGTTATTGAAATCAAAAACTACTCCACTATCCATGGAATTAAGATAGCAAATAGAACCTTCAGGTTGGTGCTTCATCTTCTAAAGGATGAATAGAGAGCATTGGGTAGATGAAGGTAAATCTTCCAACTTAAGTTTCTCGAATAAGATGAACAAAGAATTGATATGACCATAGGAGTTGGGATTTAGTTGGATAAGAGAAAAATTTAGGTAGGACAAGACATTGCATATGATTGGGTTGAAAGGTAAATAGGTGGAATGATAGATATGAAGAGGAGTGAATGAAAAACACCTTTATCGGGACAGTTCATTTTGTCATATGGGCCTGGAGCCCTGGCTTCAGTTTCTGATATGCCAAAATAATGCAGAATAGAATTGACATCCTCATGTGTCGTAAAATAGGATTGATGAGAGGTGTAGATCTTCTCCTCGAAAGAACCTTTAACCTTGGGAGATTTGGAAGACTTAGTCGTTCCTCTAGGATTTTTTTACATTTGGCCATGTTATCTACAATAGTTAAGTTATAAATAGGAGTTTCAAAGAAATGATATAAAGTGATATAAAAGGTTAGTATGAATATATATATACATATATGTGTGTGTGTGTGTGTGTGTGTGTATAAACACTCGAAGTCAAGTTTAGTTCACATACTGCTAAGCATGCATGAATACATCAGCGCATTTATCCTTCGCGTTTATATTGGTGAATAGGCATATGCATATATACTTATCTTCCCATGTGAAAAAACCTTATATGGGCTAATATTTTTTGTTAAACCATCGTAAAGTAAACGTTAAGCTATAAGGTATGTATTTAACTTATAACAAATTTAAATAAGTGGACATTTCTCGAGGGACAAGTACTATAGGCTAATAATAGTACAAAAATTAATGTTCTTTTGAACGTAGAGGCATAGTATGATAAATAACTACGAATCTATATATATATATATAACATATTTTGAACTGAGAACCATTATAATTATAGTCATCATATAATAATGATATCATACTTGGGTAAATGATGACCATCAAAAAAAGAGCCATCGCATATAAGCATGAAGCTGACATTTGATGAATCGTCATAAATCAACAAGAATAGCTTTCGAGTATAAATCATTAAATAAAAAGCTATCACGAGAAAAGTTGACCCATCGAAAGTTAGGTTGTCATGTAAAGGATGATAAGTAGCTAAAGGATGAATATTTTAGAAATAATAATTGTGCGCGAGTACTCCGAGTGTTAAGCATATGAGTAGCTTTCATGTGAAGAACTTGTTTTTACATGTAAAGCAAAAAGTAAAGTTTTCATGCATAAACTTAAGTGTGGTTTTCAATGTAGAATAGAGCTTTCATATGTTAAGTTTAAGCATGACTTTCATACGTAAAATTTAAAACAAAAGCTTTCGTGTGTCAAGCCTAACTGTGATTTTCAGGGGTAAAATGTAAAACAGAATTTTCTTGTATTAAGTTTAAGCATGATTTTGCATATAAAATTCAAAAGAACTTTTGCGTGTAAAACCAAGTTTGATTTTCGTGGTAAAATGTAAAACAAAGCTTCATCTGTTAAATTTAAGCATAACTTTCGCATGTAAAGTCTGAAGCTAGAGCTTTCATCTTTAAAACCTAAGCATTGATTTAATGTATTAAATTTAAGGTATAACTCTCAAACATTAAGCCCACATATGATAACTTGTCATGTGACAATATATTGAATTAATCAAAAAAATATCTAAGCAATAAGACCCAAAAACCACAAACAAAAAAATTAATACCTAAGTTAATATATTCAAGCAAACTAGCGATTCTGAAAAAGAAACCGGAAGAAAAATCGCTAACACCAAAATTAACAACTAAACTCCAATTAACTTTGCAACCAAAAATAGTTAAATTAAATCGAATTACAGCGGAAAAATGAAACGACGAGCAAATTAATAATAAAGAAAAAATCGCTTACTGGTTGAAAATTTAGAAGGACATAAAATTCAAGTAATAAGGATTAATCGATCTTCTTAAGCAAGACTGGTAAAAAGGGAAAAGGAAAGACATTATTTATAATAGGAAAGAAAACGACAACAAACGTTAAATCATGCATGATAACAATGGACAACTAAGATAAAAAAGGGAATAAAAAGAGTTATTTTATAATAAAGCATAAAGGAACATTATAATTTAGGGGGAGGGGGCAAGTGTTATGCCCCAAATATAATAGTCATCACAAGTTAACAAAGGGGAAGCTCTCTGAGACATGTACATGAGCTATCATAGGATAACAACAATGATGTAGCTCTCTATGACGACCCACACCTACCAACACACCAAACCAAAACACAGTTCGGTTTTTGGCCTCATGTTAATCATGCCGAGAAATGCGGATCGTTGGGGTTTTTCCTTTAACATAAAAATATTATAGAGACTAAATTAACAGATATAATTTAAGATATACTATACTTTCAAAACTCACAGCGAAAGGAACAAAACTTTCGATACTGAAAAATATCCATCTCATAAAATATCCAAATCATAGTCTTAGAAAACCAGTACGTAGTCCAATACAGAGTACATAGAAAATATTATTCCAAGTCTGATAAAAGAGATAAAATGTATTGATAAGATAGATATACATGGAGAGAAAATATGATATAAGAAGTCACCAAAGATAAGCTCGTCTCTCTAAGTATTAAGAGCAGTCTAATCACCTGCTGCCCTATCCACTTATGGTGGGGAATAAGGAAGAGAAAAGAGGATTGGATAAAGGTCTGGAGAATGGATACAAGTCCGATATGTGATGATCATGTGCATATAACTTTAATGCCACTCTAGATGCCATAGGGTGTGCTACAAGTGCCCGTCAATTCCTAAGGAAATTTGCGTAAGGATTCTTGTCTAATACGTACCTACACTACAAATTATATAGGCTACAATAAGGATCGAACTACAAATCGAACATTATAACTAATGATCTGCCACCTCTCCTAGTACGATCTAATAAGGAATCACCGCTACTAGGCTACTATGGAAATAAATTTCCACTTATATCACCTTATATTGCTACTTTAGAGACTACTCCCCACTAATATCACTATAACTAGGCAACTAGGGAATCGATTTTCCCCTCACTACGACTACTATCCGGGAGCATGTAAACCAAGAGGCTGAATTAAGGCGACAACAAAGGTCAAGACTACTGTCCAAATAGATTAAGAAGCTTAGCTGAGAGCAGTAGCTGTTGGAAGCGACGAAATCTCAGCAAGCGTAAACAATCAAATGCTTAGACGACCCAAATCAAGATCGACGGTCAAGATAGATGATAGGAATCTAAGAAGCTACATACATACATATATATATATATATATATATATATATATATATATATATATATATAGATAAGCGCCATGTAAGCTATCCATGTCAAAATACCTTCAACTAAATGATGACGAGTGTTTGATCAAGCAAGCTAGGTCATCCACTTGAGTTAAAGCCCATGCATAATTGGAAGAACCTTAAATCTGGTATAAATAGAGGCTGTGACGCCCCACCTCAAGACCCACGCTAAAAAAAGGATATTATACAGTAGTATTGTATGCTAGTGCAGAGAATAGGGTTGGTTAAGAGCGACCATCCGTGAATTTCATTTTAAACGAGCATCGATAAGCCGATTAATATGTTATATGTTTTTTCATCACAAGTGGAATTGACATATGCAATCCAAGCTTAAAACAAAACTATGGTAGCTAAAATAATAACCCTAAACAATATATAATAAATACAAATCACATAATCATAGATCATAGAATAATACACAATGTAATATAAATAGACACAAGTTGATAAAATGAATAAGTACATAAATTCAACTACAAAATTGTAGTCATCACGAACCATAAAATACACAAGAACAATGTCTCATAGGTATAAGTGTGTATACTAAATAAGTCTAAACTCAATATAAGATACAACACTATACGAATATATACACATATATAAGATGAAGGTAGAATTAATGATAACTAGACAACTAGAGTGAATCCTCTCAAGAACTATCGAACTGCAGCACCTAAAATATCTCGATTTGACCCGAGTATTATAAAATAATAAACGGGTAAGTCTAGACTATAATGAATGGGTTAAGCAAGATAAACAACGAATGAAATGATATAAATCTCAAATATGAACACAAAGCCAGGAATTGGCTAACAACAAGAATGCTTCGTTAAACTCCAAGTGTGTAATCACCAAATATCAATTTCCAAAATAGCTTCTTAAAAGTAACAAATCCCCGAAATGATTTGGTAGTGATTCAAAAACATCAAATCCAGAAATCTTACAAATAGATATCCAAAATTTCTCATATAAGGGGAAAGGCACCAAACTCCAAGATTGGTGAAATAAATTCACCTACATGCATGTAACTCCAAGTTAAATGTATAAGTCTATAAACATCAAGATATGTACAAGACCTATAAACATTAAGATAGGAACAAGTTATATAATATTTGGAATAGGAACGAGACCTATAAACATCAAATAGGAACAGTCCTATAGACATCAAGATAGGAACAAGTCCTATAAACTCCAAAGGCGAGTCATAGACTCGTCGATAAGTGTTGTATACCTCCAAATAGTAACTGAATAAACAATAATCATGTGTCCCATACCATACGGGCTTATTTAAACATTCACTGCAGGTTAGAAAACTCCACTCGTGTGTGTAAATGGCTCAATCGAACAAGTTTGAGAGTTAATCGAGAAAATACACACGAGCTTTTCATACCACTCGTTTTATTAATCCGTTTAAATCGATTCCTCATTCGATCGATGTCATGAAACTTTATAAAATAATTTACTTTAAATCCTTCTCGAAAATATTGTTTTATAAACTAGAGTATGTACATGTATATATATACATATACATACATACATACATACATACATACATACATACATACATACATACATACATACATATATATATATATATATTTCAAATATTTTCATAGAAAATATATTCATACTAAAAATGATTTGAGAAAATGGCTTGGATTGAAAATCATTCAATTGAAAACTCTGGTTGAAAACGTACGATGGAGTGTTATGTCACGGATCCATAGAGAAATTATATGGTATAATAAACTCCAAGACGAATTCATAAATTCATTAATTAAAATCAAAAAATAGCGTTGAAATTGGCATATAAAATAGCACTAAAATAAAGTAAATAGGTTCAAGCAATCACATGAGTGAACAAAGGAGCGAATGGGAACAAACGAAGCCCAAAATGGAGTGACCTAGGTCTTAGCCCAGGTCATGACTGGTCCACTACTCATCATGACCAATGCACTAGTTGGCACACCCTGGCTGAGCCCCAGGCGATGTTTCGGTTGCCCATTGGCGGTGGTTTCTTCACTGATTTTCTCCCTGACCTCTAATATACTGAATTAGCTAACATGTGAGCATAAAAAACTACAACAGAATGCAATTCATGATCATATGAAGTGGGTTTTCATCTAACAAAAAATCAAATTTCATATGATAAGAAAATCAACAAAAAATTGAGATCAATACAACACTACATTCGCCCATAACAGCAATAGCGATATGCATTCATCTATAGGCTAAAAGTGTGAGATTAGCTCACCGAATTGAACTTGAATGGATGATTAGAAATCATATCCCACTTAGTTAAAAAAATTCAACTACAACCTAGGTTTTATTTTGAACAGTTGCAAAAGCATGAATTACAATCATGATCAAAGCTGAGATTAAAGACCCAATAAATGTAAGATATGATGGTAGAGATTACCTTATCTTTACATCTTCTATTAATAATCAAAATTACTTTGCTTAATTTTGGGATTTAATCTAGTTTCTAGGGTTTGCGAATAAGGTTAGTTTATTTTCAGATTTTTGATCTTGGCTGAAATAAGAAAATGATGAAAAAAGCAAGAGTATGTGGATTATTATTTGCCCTCTACTGGGCCTAACGGGTACCCTATAACCCAATAAGAAAATGTTTACTAATTGCTATTGTTTTCTCTCCTAAAACACTAACTAATACTCCACTATGTTTTGTGAAAGCATATATTAAATTTTCTCATATTTTACAAATGCTCCAACATATCAAAAATTAGCATTTCTATTAACATTGAGATATTTCGAAAAATTAAATATAACTTTTGAAATTAAGAGCTATTCTTATTATTTCTTAATAAAATAAAATATTGACTATAAATAAATCTCATTTTAAGCAATAAATCTCAATATTAACATTTTATCAAATTTACAACATTTGTTTTATTAACTTGAAATGGAAAATATTTATAATAAATGTTCCATATGATAAATAAGTGATAAATCTTTGAAAATTCACATTATAAATTAAAAAGTTGTTGCCATATATTTTATTCACTCTTTTCTCAAAATTACCCTTATATTACTATTTTTTAAGAACAAAACTACATAATTTGTTGTTTCTATAAATTACCAACTTGTCCATCATTACCTGGAAATCCTTCTATAAATTCCTTATTTTTCAGTCCAAATCCTTTTTTAAATTTGGAAACAAAAATAATTATAAACATAAATTCCCAAATTTATCTAAAAAAATTAGTTATGATTAATTAAATTATATTTCAAAATTTTATTCCAATTACTCTCGACTAGGGTTGTTACAGACTCCCCTCCTTATAAAAATTGAGTTCCCACAATTTTCTTAAGGGAAAGTCTACATTGAATCACAAAGAACGTGTTTCTCAATTGAAATTAAGCTATAAACAAAAGATAATTCAAAGAAAAAGACTCATCACAAATGAACTCAAGAAATTACACAAAACGAGATTGGTCGATGAACTTTTCTACCTCTATAAGAATAGTCCTTAGGCTCATCAGGCCATTGGAATTAGGTAAGCGAGACGAATATATCTCGAAGGCATTCTACCTCCGAGGTAGCAAAATGAATTGAGCTCTGATCATAACTTAGATTCTATAAGATCTCTAGTGCAACATGGATCCTAGACTTATGAATAGAATCAAAATTCCTAAAGTATTTCCAAGGCTGAAACATGTGAAGGACACCGTAAATGCTAGAAAACTAGATAGGTAAGGAACTCAGTAAGTAACAGGGCCACTACACTCAACGGTTGGGCAATGTCCTATATATCAAAGAACCATTATCCTAAATTGACTAAAATACCAGTCATCCAACAAGGAAGAAACAAGAATAAATTTTTGATCTCCAATAGAAAATTCCAAAATCTTTGTAAAAGATTTAAAAACAGAGTCAGGACTTAAGATCCACTTCTTTTTCGGACTCAACTAACAAAAGAGCAATCGATATAGTCTCATAGATAAAGGCTTGAGAGGATCCATACCGATGCAAGATTAAAAACTATCAACACTTGGAAAAATTCAATCTAGATAGATATGATCTTCCTAGCTCCTACTAGAGTTAATAACTACAAGCATGTGATAGGTTTCTAAGACTTTATCTACATCAAAGTTCAGTTTTTGTTCATTACTTATCTGGGATAAACCCAAATAATTGTTGAATTCTCCAAAATTCCCTATAAGCTTTTACTTTTAGAAATTTCTTAATTATCTTATTCTTAGATCCCACTATAGATTACTCCTATAACTTGTTAAAAGGATTATAATCAACCTTCAATCTCAACTAATCAAATAAAGATATAACCCAAAAGCGGTTCTTAGTTGTAAATTTTCCGAATAAGTTTTAAACTTAGTTTTCACATCTAAATTTACTAAAAGTAATTTCTCTATTCAAAATACTTAACATTCTTAGTGTTCTAAAGCACTTTCTTAACTAATAATATTCAAGAGTTATGGATTAATTCTAGGATTCAAAATATACATTTATCTCACCATGAAATTCCCTTCCAAAAGGGGTTTTTTAATTTTCCAAAAATTCACACAAACCTCTGTTACAAAGTACGTACTTTTTAAATTTTCATCCTACTCATTTCTATATTGATAAAACTCTTACTTTGTTTTTAATTTGAAAGACTCAAATTATATAACCCATTCTAAAGTATTCATGTTATTTAGTTAAGTTCCCTTTATAGTCTTGCACTATAAATTTCATTTCAAAATGAAGATTACTTTTCACCAAAGAAATCCTAATTTTTTTTTGCTAAATATTTATTTCCCAAATGAAGAACTTCCTCTAGTTATTTTCAAACTTAGAGTTAAGTTTTGAAAAATTGAAGATTTTCCAAAAGAGGCTTTTGTGGTTAAATCACTTAAAGTTCGATCTTTACTTTTACCTATGCACTTTATTTTTATTGCATTGTATGTATGCAAATCAGTAGGATTATCCAATTAGATTTTGTCTCATTCATGAATTTACCAATTAAATTTTCCATTTTATTTTATTGAACAAATAAATGAATTAACTTCCTAAGAAATTATTATAATAACCAAATCTCCAAAAATCATTTTCTATCTGAAAATCACTTACAATTTCTCATCTTTTTAAATTCCCAAAAACATTTCCAAATCTTTGATTATTTTTATTTTTGAAATAAATCCTTTCCAAAGTGCAAGTTAAAACTTTAGACTCTAACTAATTTAAGGTTGAATATATATACACAATACATACATACATACATATATAATATATCCTATGGATTCAATTCGCTAATCTCTTCTTAGGAGTGTATTCAATTTCCTCTTAATATTTTAATTAATATCTAGGGGATAAATAAATCCATAAATTCATTTCCATAAATTGTTATTTCAAATACAATTAGAGACAGCATCTTAACTCACATATCATTTAACCTAGTTAAACATTCAGAATTTGTTTCTAGTTGATTTTAGATAAAAGTATCACGCTTCTCCTTAGTTTTTACTGATTTAGCTATTTAAGGATTTACACTTATGTGTTTATACTTATATTATAATGGTCCTTCAAAGCCTATCCAAAGCATACCTCTTGAGGATCTATCGGCCCCTGACCGAATACCAAGAAGAAATATACTCTAAAGTGCCAAATACCATCACTTTCAATAATCACTAGAATTTAACCAAAATGTCCCATACCGCTTGGTGAAATTCAAGTATTTACTAGAAGCTAGTAAATCTCACTCATTACGGATACTACCGAAAAACCTAAACTATATTCCCTTAAGGATCTATCGGTTTCGCTAAACACTGAAAGAGAGTACAATTCTAAAGTGTTAAATACTTCTTAATAGCAATTATAAGAATCTAGCCAAGTCATCCTATACTACATGGTGAAATTCGAGTATTCACTAATGGGCTAGTAAGTTCCACTTAAACATTCTATTCAATTAGTTATACTATATTTGATGAAGCGTTACTCGAGAGCATTTAAACCAATTGGTATCATTAAATCGATTATTTGTATTTACCCATATTAAAGAACTAAAGGTCTCCTAATATTTCCTTATAAGATTATAATTTAGAAATTCAATAATATACTCTTTCCTATAGAAAATGATTTATAAATATTATTTATCTTTATTGATATTGCTGTTCTTTCTATATTATAGAAATACCCCTATACTTCCAAAGGCTTAATATATAATTATAATTATATACCTTTGTACGTGTATCTAAATATCATTTACTTTTAATCCACATTGGTTTTAAAATGTTTTTATTCCTTCTTGAATTAACATATCTCGCAAAATATGATTTTCCATGTTACCCCACCTTTAGGTCAAGGCCGGGATATCAACAAAATTGGCTAAAAAGGATGGATATCAGGATTGAAGATTGATTGGAAGCAAGATTATGACCGATACCGTCAAAATTGGATCGAGCTCTAATCAAGGGAGGATCGATAGGAAATGATAAACAATGTTTGGAAAGGCTGCACTTCAAATTTCAGGTCAATCGGAGTTCGAATGCTCAAGATATGGATGGATCAATGCTAGAAAGCAACGATTTCATAACGATACCCTCATATCGATACCATTCATATCGATCAATAATGAATTGGTTATCTACTTCGGATTGACACAGTTTGTGTCGATCGGTGTAAGTCACTTTGGATCGACGGTTGTTGCTCGTATCGCTATGGTTCGTATTGATGCGAAGGAGGAAGCAATTGGATGGATGCGAATATGGATAACACACATGGATTTGGTCTAATAATAGCTCGTGTCGATCAGGGATGGACTTAGCAGTTCAATTTGGATTGATGGTTTTGTATCAACCGATAAGAGCATGGATAAGGAAAATGCACTTGGAACTTTGCTTTGGATCAGTCACAGTGCATATCGATCATTTTCCTGATCGATACGAAATGCTACACTTGGGATCGATACGAACAAGGGAGCAGCCGATAGGTATGAAGAAGCAAAGCTTGGATTGATACGAAGGATAGATATAGGCTTGATGGATATGAAAGAACATGTTTCCCAGGGTAGCATTAGATCAATACGAAAACGGGTCGGTCGATAGATACGAAGAATTACATGCCGATGGGTGCGAAGCATGGATACGAGGTAGTGGAGTTGGTCAAGCGATGAAGCACTCAACATGGAGGTAGGTGTGGAACCCAGATCGATGCAGAGGCTACGACGATGGATATGGGGACCGATAGATACATGGATGATGGATGCGAATTATAATGGATAGAAGGCGATCGATGCTAATTGATCGATACGAGCTCAGAAGCATACCAAAAAACAATAAGTGCATCGATCATAACTTAACATCTACAAGTCCAAATGCTATGAAATTTTCTAAAGAGCTTCCTAATGCACCAAAGAGTGTTCGTGATCGATCCCAGCTTGATTGGAGCATTTTGGGATCGATATGAATTACACTTGGATCAATTCCAAATCACACTGGATCGATCATGTGGGCCCACATGCACATGAGAAGAGGTATTCCGGGTTTTGGGAAGGATAATTTCGGATCTACACCTATAAATAGCAGTCCTATGGCAACTAAAAAAGGGATCTTCTTCTTCTTTCCTAGGCTAAACTCTGCCATTTTGTTTACTGATTCCAAAGGCTTGTAACTGTAATTACAATATAAAAGGAACAAAATGATTGATTCTAAGTAGACCTAGGCCAGAGATAGCCGAACCACTATAAACCTTATGCTCTTTCTTGCTTTCTTACATTTTAATTTTTCTATTTCTTCATTTTTTTTCTCTACTTAATCTGGATCTGAGATCTATGCCTGGATATTAAGGATCTGCGTTTATACACTAGTGCTTTCACTACTTCTGGGGATTGTGACCAATTTTGGCGCAAACATTCCAAAAACTTATTTTAATAAAAGTTTATGTCCAATTTTCTCATTTAAATGTATAGGAATCCTTATTGAGTATGTTGGGCAAACGTCCATGACCAGAATCCTTAAAGCATCCAATGTAAAATTTCACACCCATACACAGATACACATTTATCAAAAATCCTCTTTTAAAATGAAGAATACTTATAACTTTATATACCTTAGTTTAGACATATTATAACAAGCTCATAATCATCACCATTTAATATCTTATGGGATGGTGTTTCCTAATTAGACGATGATACCATCAAAACAATTCTTAACTAACTCTTGGTCTAGGGTAAATAATAAATCATTCATTATTTTTGGTTAATTGGTAATCAAGTGAAAAAAAATTATCTCCATTTCCAGTTGATTAATATTCTTATAATCACAAGATTTGATCCTCGTTATTTGTATATCCAAGAAATTCAATTTCTCTTACGGTGATTTTCAATATAAAGATACCACAAGATTCAATTATTAACCTTCAAATAAAATTCTAGTTATAAAAAGATAATTATTAATTGAATTAGAATCAAACTAAGAATTTTATTCAAATATACAATCAATTAACCAATCAAGTCGATTAAAAATTTATAGGATAATGTGCTCAATGAAAACATCTGTATGCTTCCGCTGCGCAACTCTGATCATAAAAAGTTAAACAGCAAACTTCATGGTTTGTTGGGTGGACAAAGTGTTACATCTCAGCTGGGATCGTTGGAATGTCCAATACTAGAACGAGTGACTCAGTTGCCAGCCAACTACACTTCCGGAATGGATAAGATTGGATCTAAGATTGCTTAGGAATCACATGATTCGATAATCCGAACATCAAAGAATGGAAATGAAGGAAAAAGTTTTTAGAATCCCAAAAGTCATTTTCTTATTCAAAAAGGGGATTATTCCTATTATCGACTCTAAGAACTCCTATTAGATGGTCTCTGCAAAGATTTGTAATTTTACCACTTGGAAAATTCGAATATAAGATTTTCAACATAAATAATCCTGTTTTATTTAATAAATAAGAATGATAAACTTATTTTTGGAATTTGATTATAAAATTAAGAAGTTTGGATTTTCATAGTTAAAGTGACAAAAGTTGGTTTTCAATAAATTTGGGTATATAATCAAATAATTGTATTAAATTATAAATAATTATTTTAATGATTATTTAATTATAATAATAATTGATTTATAAAATTTTTATAAATGTATATAAACCTATTTTACAAATATGTTAAAACGTCGTCGTATTTTGTCAATTCTACGACATATTTCATAATGAAAATTTAATACTATTTAATATGGTTTTATAACTCAAATGAACTTGTTTTAATTATTTAAAGATGATAAAAAATTACTTTTCAAATTTTTTTACGTAAATAAATAGTTTAAATAAAAACTATAAACATGATTGGAAATCCAGTTTCAGATTTATGACTGATTTCCAAACAAAATTCGTTTTGAGATTGTTGCAACATGATTTTCCATTGAACTTACAAACTACACATTTGTAAACTTTGACATTAGAAAATAATTCCAAAAAGGATTTACTTTTGAAATGTAAATAAAATTAGAAAGATTTTGATGTGATATTTTAATTTAAGTAAGATTCTTTACTAAACGTGATCATTTCAAATAAATATTCAAACGCCCTTTCCTCTTAAATGCAAATGTTCTTAAGGGTCAAAATCATACATGGAAAAGGAGTATTTGGAATTTTCATTAAATAAAAATTGCATAATCATTTCATTTAGTACAAATCTCAAATTCACTATCTCATCTCATTAAAAGCTATCCCTTCCATGTCCACTTTTTCCTTGGAAAGGAAATAAAAACGTGGATGAAATTTCAAAATTAGCTTAAGGTTAGAAAAGTAATTTTAGTAGAAAGCTTCAATTATAAATTGCACCTCTATCTTTTCATTTCTTCACACTTCATTCTTCACCATTTCTTCACTTTCTCTATCTCTTCCATGGCATCCAACAACGCTATCTCCTAAACCACTCACCCAAGCACCCACACCCTCACACCCGTACACCCCGCATCCACACACGAGCCACACACGTCCCAAACCCACGTACCCACATGTAAAACCACCACACACCTACACACTACCCTAAACCCAAGCCCCATACACACGCATCCATCCCCAAAGAAGAAGCACCCAAGCTTTCCCCCTACCCACACATGTACCCACCTTCACCCAAGCACCAAACCCATACACCCACTCTACTCTAACCGTTCCCTCCATAAACACCCCCATACCAAATCCGTACCTACCCCACACCCAAGAACGAACCCATAGTCCAAGAACTCCACCTCTTTAAGCAAGCTACATCTCCATTTGTATGTGTCATTGTGTATTGACAGCGCAAAGGAAGGATATTTTAGTTCGTAGTGAAAAGAATTGCAAAATGAAGGTGAGTAAACTCTTTATATATTGAAATAGTATTTTATTTTTGTTATGATGCCCATGCTTATATCCAATGATAATATGTTGATTTGACACTATTGGTTGAAAATATGGATGTTAGATAGATTTGGTTATATGGATAAATATTGGATGAAGGGATGATTTGTTAATGTTGATTTTATCAAAACTTTATATTAAGTTAGTTATGGCTATATTTATTTGTCATGATTTGTAATAGTTGATTTGAGACCACATTTGTTTAGAATTATATGCGATACACTTGGCTTAGTTAAGCCTCTTTTCGAATAAATTATAGAAAAGAATTCGTTTGGAAAATTTAGAAATTGATTTGGAAACAAAAGGTTAAAGCTAAAAGTTGGAAGTACTTTGAAAAATGGAAGTAAATGTTTTGGATTTTAAAGTTAATAACTTTAAAAATATACTTAAGTTTTAAATTCAAAAAAGAAAATAACTTAATGATTTTGAAAAGATTTAAAATATATATTATAATAATATAATATTCAAATATATGATAAAAATTTGAAAAATATGTTTTAATGATGGAATGTTGTTTTAAATGAGTTAAAATAGTTTTAATATGGATTTAAAATAATTCTGAAGTGTTTCGGACAAGTTTCGAAACAAATTCACCAAAACAGTCACAATCGAGCCTGTCCTATAGTGGTAGTTTATATTTTTAATCTGTAAATTTAAATCAATATGTAGGTTGCAAATTAAGTCAAAAATCTCTGAAATAAGAATTTTTTTGGATGCTTATAAGCATATTTTACAAATGGATATGAAAAATCAAGATTTCATTCTGTAGATTTTAAAATATGTCCAAAACAATTTTTTCAGGAAAATCGCGCTTTTGACGTTAAGTAACCAATTATAAAATTATTTAAATGAATATTTTTAAATATTTAAAAATATGAAATAAATTCGATAAATGTGTTAAAAATTATTTGATTTATAAATATGGATTCCCTAATGTAGAAAAGTTGCTTTGATCGAATAATCTTTTAAAACACTATCTGCAGCACTTTTCTACAGCAGTTTCAGTCAACTTTAGAAATATAGATTTAAACTTAACTATTCTTTCCCAAATCTTTTATGAATGTCTTTAAATAAACAATTGAGTATTTTAAAGATGATTTGGTAGTTTAATAAGAGTTTAAATGAACGGTTAAGTGGAATTGTATATAGCACTTAAATAATTGAGATCATTTCTCTACATGTGGTAACAAACTAAGTATGAAGAAATGACTAGTACATTTGTCCCGCCTATGAGATCTGAAAAGATAAAACAATGTGTGAATTAAGGTTAGGAATGGAGCAACCAGTGCCCTGAACTTACCTGGTCTCTGCTTTCTCTTTCTAGGTAAGGGGTGAAACAAATCGAAGGGAAATACCGGATGCTCTAAAAAGATCTCATTTATGTTTGTCCAATAGCAAGAAATTTCGAAGGATTTAATTAAACCAGGTTTTTAATAGTATAAGGAATACTTTGGTCAAACTCCGTATCAAGGTCCAAGGAGGGAACTTGTATTATCCATGTGAATTTAAAAAGTGATTTTACCTTATTATGTCCATAGTACTTGTTGAATATGGAAATTTGTATTGAGTATAAATTGATATAATTTCTGTGAATCTATTTAACTTAAATACCAACTAATTTTAACGTACCAAGTTAGATAACATGGTTTCAACTTATTAAAAAGAATATGATTTGGGAAATAAGAAATATTTGTTAAAAATTTAAACAAACGTTTTGGAAATAAGATATATTAAATAATGTCCCTTTTCTACTCAATATTAAATGATTTGGGTTTATAGTAAACAAAGTCTTAAATAACATTGTTTCTGACCTAGTTAAGACATGTTTCAGAAAGTTGAAATTTTTAGGAATTAAGTTTTCCCATGTAAATGACTTGAAGATTTCCAAAGTTAAAATGGTTTTGATTAACCTGTAAAAAAGTTAAAATAAAAAGAGGCATTACAAATCCTGTATACACTATTCATAATTTTTTTTATCAATGGTTGGATTTCGGAGAGACTAGGATCTGATTTAGGTGATTCCAATCCTAAAACCACTTTGAACCAATTTACATTTTCAAAGTAAACATGTTGAAGACAAGGACAAATGAAGATGAAGATCTTTATGATGTAAGGATACTTTCCACTAGACCCTCGGTGAAATTTACCATATCATACATTATGGTGGCAGTAGTGCTCTGATATGAAAATTATCAATTTACAAGGACTACACACTAGTGATCCTAGAGGTAATTCCCAAACAGGATGCGGTAGGAGAAGTGCCTTCAGTTTGTCTTGTTCCTGGACAACTTGTATGGGCGAATGTCTGACATTGCTTTTTAAATCAATGTATAGACGTATTCTATTTTCCGCTGCATTGTGTGTTGTTGATTTTCAACAAGTGTAAGGACATTCATTCTAACTGTCCAAGTTGAATCTAGGATAGACTCTGATTTATATATTTTAAAATTTTCCACCGTAAAGAATATTATTCAATAATATATGTTATTCCATCCGAGTAAGATTCTGTTCTTTCTTCTTTTTCTTTCCATCCTATAAAGTTCCATCTTTTTGTTAAATTCGGGTTGGACATGTGTGTTTTATCGACTCAAAGGGTACATATGTTTGGGACTTTACATTTGGTATTAGAGCTTAGGTTAAGCGAACACCTGAGCCTAGTAGGGGTAAAGACTCATCAAAGATAGGGTTAGTAATGCCCTGGAGTGAGTAACTCATTCGAAGGTAAAGTGATACATGTTAACTTGCCTTTTGTCAAAGCAGTAAACATGCAGATTTAACGTAATGGACATCATGGCCATCAAGGCGGGAGGCCCGGAGAATTGGTTACCAAGCTTGGAGATTGGCTATAAATGAGACTATAGATGATGATCAAGCAGATTCGGATTGGATCCCTAATTTTTGTCCTGGTCAAGTGCAATTGGTATAAAGTGGTAAGGAAGGCCTCGTGAGGCTACATTTCAAATTTCAATCGGAGTTTTGTATGCTAGAGTTATGGGCAAAAGAAGCGGGATCGAATCATATCCAACTCAACAACACAACTCAACGATGATTGCGTCATAACTCAACAACAAGAAGGTGGATTGAAGTGGAACTTTAGAAACAAGAAGAGAGGACCCTAGGGAGTCTACGCTAAAGGTCACATGGAATTTGGAGAATTTGAAGGGATCGACATTTGTCCCCGAATGGGGATCAGTACCTATTCCGCTCAGGTATCGGCTAGTTCCATTTCATAACAAAGATCGATCAATATCTCAACATATACACACCCAATTGACATGAAACTTGGAGACCAGGCTAATCAGAACATGGGGAATTCTCCATAGGGATCGCGTAGTATTTGGAGTAAGCTGGAAGGATTGGTACCTATCCATCCATAGGGATCGCCTGTAATTAGCCTTAACACCATATTGCAACAAAGATCGATTAATAACGTGAGTTCTACTAATCCAATTGGCTTGAAACTTAAAGGTTATACATAATATAACATCGAGAAGCTCCCTTAGGGATCTCACATCAGTTGGAGAAGACTGGAAGGATCAATACCTATCCCTCTAGAGTGATTGGTAGAAATCATAGTACATGCCTCACCACTTCACGGAAAAAGCAATCTCTCACAAACTGTAAGTCAAAATGACATGAAATTTGGAAGGAAAGTAGCTAACACAATGGAAAACCACCAAGAGGGATCGCATCCCATTTGGAAACACTAATAGGGATCGGTACCGATGCCTATTGTGTGTCCCAATCCGCCTGGAAATTTCTAGGTGGCCTCATCTTGGTCTCCTGAACATTCTATCAATATTTTAACCCGATCCATGCACATCTTCCCTTGTAAATATAGCGGCATGGCGTCAGAGAAAGGATCTTCTTTTTTGCTTCTTTTTATCTTTAACCTAGACTACACTCTATCTATTTTTTCTTGGATATTAGATTATAATTGTAAACAAACTTAGGTATATTAAAAAGGATTATTTGGGAATGGACTTAGGCCAGAGTTAGCCAAAGTACTATAAATCACATCTTTTTTTCTTTATGATTGTTTTCATTTTGTTCTTCATATATTTTTCTTCATATTTCTATGATTGGATTGGGTTTTGGAGGTTTTGCATAATTGGGTGTTAGTGGCCATGTTTGACGCTAACATTTTGGTGCTTTTACTGAGAAGGACTTATACCCAAGGATTTAGAAGCTAGGATCTTAGATTTGGAAGCTTGGATACTTGGATCTAGAAAGCAATGACTAGGCAATCAACAAGGAGAGTGCAATTGGAAAGGAGCCACCATAGAGGGAGTCAGGAGGCTTCCTCAGAAGATGGAGCTAATTAAGCATCTATCTACATCACCAGGGATGAAAGGGAAATGATGATTGATGCAATGCAGGAGAGAATTCTTAAAAGACAGGAGGGGATGATGCAAAATTTGCTCCAATAGATTAGACAAGTTGGAGCATAGAATTAAGGAGTTGAAGCAGCAGGAATCATTGAAAATCAAAACTGGGAACATGAAGATGGAGCCAATAGACAAAGAAATAAAACAAAGCAGCCGGGGTCCGTCCCTTGCCATCCTAGAGGGATCGGTATCAATCCCCGAAGATATGGAGGCATGCCCTCGAGTCTGGTTGGTTGTGATGCTAGAGGACCTGCGGTCGATCCCATGGAGCTTGGGGCGAATCGGAATTTGGATGCTCATCTATAGGAATACGTTCCAAAATTCCCTTGTAGACTCTGGAGGTAGCTTGGACATAATGATTGGATACTACCACTAGAAGATAATGACAGGTTTGTAGAGATGATCAAACGAGCTATGCGTGGAGGATTAGTGAATAAGGATCTCGAGGACGTAAATAGAAGTCCATTCGCTTCCTAATATAAAAAATGCTAGGAATCCACTAGAATTCAAAGTGCCAACACTGGAACCTTATGATGGAAAGTTAGATCCATCTATACATATGATGAGGTGTACATGGCACATGGAAGTACTGGAGGCTTGGGAAGAAGTACTGGCACGATGCTTCCCTCTATATTTAATGGATGTAGTTGTGCTATGGTTTAGACAGTTTTAGAGCGGTTCTATTAGCCGATAGACGGAATTGGTTGAAAGATTTATGAAGCAGTTTCAGGTTCACATCACGAGACCCAAGAATGTGATGACATTGAAATCAGTAAAGCAGTAGGTAGGAGAATCACTCAAAGAATTCCTTAACCAGGTTTAATGCGGCAGTTTTTTGGTAGATCGATTAGATCCATCGATAGTTTTCATGGTGGCAGTGTCTGGAGTTGTAGATAATTTAGATTTTAAGATATCACTGATATATGATCCACCGATGGATCTCAGGGAATCCTACCATGAAGCATAGAGGTTTCTACGACAAGAAGGTGCTAAAGCTAATAAAAAGGCAATGAAAGTTAATAGGGTATGGGTTGGAGAACCGCCTGGTGAAAGCTCAAGAAAGTACAGGGGTAAACGAAACATGGATAATAGCTTTGATTTATCGAAGCGATATAGGAGGGAACCCAAATTCTCTTCTTACTTTGATTGAATGAAACCTTAGAATGGATATATCTGGATACTCGAGGGCGCCTTCCATATTGGAGGTCGGCAAGGAAGGAACCCTCCAAACGCGAACGGAATCAAGAAAGCGCTGGCTATTCCATGAGCTAGATAGGCACAATACAAATGACTCCAGGCATTTGAAGTATATCATTGAGGAACATGTAGGGAATGGTCAGTTACAACAATACGTAAGGACTCGATCTATGATGGTGGAACAGGAGCAGCCACCGTCCACCTCGAATGAAAATCGCACTAGATCAAGGCATCATCATTAACTCATCATCAATTGACCAGGATGGCATGAAATAAGTAGCAAACTCCACAGTAAGATTGCTAAGTCACTTACATATGTACGAGATTGAGAACGGTCCCTAAGCATGTACTGAGATGATGATAATTGTGAAAAAAAAATTCTTTCTTCTTGTTTGCTTCGAACTCTGGTTTTTCTGGTTTTATTTGAACTCTGGTTTATTAGTTGTACGGAATCTTATTCTGTGGACTTAGGAATGCTTAAATTTGGGTCAATGTAATGGATAACACAGGTCATCAGGTATGGATTATGCCTCATAAGGGTTAGGTCGCTTTGCTCGAACACGATGGATCGACCTACTTAGGTCATCGAGCATGGATTTTGCTCGCAAAGGATCCAGAGAGATCAAGGTCATCATGTATGGTCTATGCTTGGTAAGGAGTAGGTCCCTTTGCTTGAACGCAATGGATCGACCTACTCAGGTTGTCGAGTATGGATCATGCTCGACAAGGATCTTGAGAGATTAAGGTCGTTATGTACGGACTACGCTAGTAAGGGGTAGGTCGCCTCGCTCGAATGCGATGGATCGGTCTATTCAGATAAGCGAGTATGGGTTGTGCTCGACGAGGATCCGGTGAGATCGAGGATTTGGATTAGATAACAACCCAGAGAGGTTATGGATTTGTATATCAGTTTCGAATAGCTATGGATTTTGATATGGTCTCGGAGCAGTTTGGGATTTAGCTAACGACCAGGTGAGGTCAAGGGTTTAGATAAAACGATCCGGAGAGATCGTGGATTCGGAATTGGATATTGACTCAGAATGGTCATGACTTTCACTAACGATCTAGAGAGATCATCGATTCGAATTGGCAACAGATTGAATAATATGCCTATCGAAGGATTATGGACTTCGAATTTTGGATTTATAGCAATTCAAAACAAGCCTTCCAATCGCAAGGTATGTTATGGTGGGCGAAGTGTTAACCTGCCTTTTGGAAAAGCAGTGCACATGCATATTTAACCCAACGGACATCATGGTCATCAAGGCGGGAGGCTCGAAGAAACGGTTACCAAGCTTGGAGATCGGCTACAAACGTGACTATGAATGATGGTCAAGCGGATTCGAATGAAATTAGTATGAAGTGATAAGGATGACCTCATGAGGCTACATTTCAAATTTCAAATCGATCGGAGTTCATATGCTAGAGTTATGGGCCAAAAGAAGAGGGATCAGATCGTAGTCAGCTCAACAGCACAACTCAATGATGATTGCTCCATAACTCAACGACAACAGGGCAGATTGAAGTGGTACTTTGTAAACAAGAAGAGGGGACCTTAGCGATCGCATGTCATTTAGAGAAGTTGGAGGATCAACATCTGTCCCTGAATAGGGATTGGTACCCATCCGTCTTAGGGATTGGCTAGTTCCAATTTCATAATAAAGATTGATAAATATCTCAACATCTACATGTCCAATTGATATGGAACTTGGAGGACAAGCTAACTAGAACATGTGGAACATCACATAGGGATCACATAGTATTTAGAGCAAGTTGGAGGGATCGATACCTATCCCTCCATAGGGATCAACTATAATCAGCTTTGACACCGTATGACAACAAAGATCGGTCAGTAACTCTAGTTCTACTAATCCAATTGGCATGAAACTTGAAAACTATACATAATATAACATGGAGAAGCTCCCCTAAGGATCACATTTCATTTAGAGAAGAATGGAAGGATCGGTACCTATCCCTCTAGAGGGATCGATAGAAATCAGAGTACATGCAACACCACTTAATGGAAAAAGAGATATCTCACAAACCGTAAGTCGGAATGGCACGAAATTTGGATGATAAGTAGACAATACTAAGGAGAACAACCTAGGGGGATTGCACCCCATTTGGATACACTAATAGTGATCGGTACCAATCCCTATTGTGGGTCCCAATGGGTCTATAAATTTTTGGGTGGCCTCGTCTTTGTCTTCCGAACCATTTGTCAAAATTTCAGCTCGATCCGTGCGCGTCTTCTCTTATAAATACAGCAAGCATGGCGTCTAAGAAAGGATTTTCTTTCTACTTCTCTTTATCTTCAGCCTAGGCTACACTCTGTTAATTTTATTCTTGAATTTCGAATTGTAACTGTAAACAAACTTCAGTATATCAAAAAGGATTATTTAGGAGTGGACATAAGCCAGAGTTAGCCAAACCACCATAAATCTTGTCTTCTTTTACTTGCTTTCTGATTGTTTTCATTTTGTTCTTCATTTAGTTTTCTTCAAATTTCTGTGATTGGATTGGATATTGGAGCTTCTGCATAGTTTGGTGTTGGTAGTCGATTTTGATGTCAACAACACCTTAGAATGAGTTGAGAGTATTATGTATATGAGCGCGTATTTGTTATTTTATATAAAATATTTTTTTGAAAAAAGGTAAATGAAATAGTTTCATCTAGGATTATATTTTGGATATAAAAGATATTTTCAAAATGATATAGTTATTCATTGAGCCTTTGGTTGTTAAGGAATGATAACATCCCGTTATTATCACTAATTGATTGATTGTTTGATTTAAAAGCTTTAGGTACAAAAACCTTGTGAATTAAGTTTCAACTATAAGATGTATAATAATAAAATTGGCTTAAGGTCAATAAGTTTATTTAAGACAAATTTATGAGCATGTTTTGCGAACAAAATGATTTTGTAAAAGTTAAATGTAGAAGGTATTTTATATAAATTATAAGAATTTAAATCCTGGTATTTTGGAAAAGAATTTTAAAAGTTTAAAACGATTAAAAAGAAGTTATGATGATTTTAAGAAATTAATTTATGATGGGGTTTTTATGAATAAAAGTAATATTAAATAACCTATAAAGATATGTATAGTATTATTTCAAAGAAAGGATTTAAAAGAACTACTTAGAGCAACTAGTTGGAGTGGTTAGAAAGTAACAAAAAAGGGCAAAAGATGTGTTCAGATGGTAAACAATTCTCTTAAGTATTACCCTTCTGGTTAAGAGGATATATGATCTATTGGCGGTACCCAATTCCTTAGTGTTATTTTGGAGTTGCTCGATCAATATAATTTTCTTAAGGTTAAGAGATATTGTGAATCATTAACTTATAAATTGATTAGTAATAAAGAGGCATCTTTATAAAAATGTTTAAACCAAATTTTGGATCACAAATTGATAGGAGTAAGCTTTAATTGCATAAGTTATAAATAAGTCACTAAGACATTGGGTAAGAAGTTAGAAATCAGAATAAAATAATGAGAGTAAGTTTAAGTAAGATAAGACCTTGTAAATTTGTTAAGTATGAAAATATAAAAAAAAGCCTAGTAACCAATTCTAAGTTTTCTATCATTGTCTAAATAAACTAAAGTAGAACCTTTAGAGTTAAGGGAAAGACTTAGGAAAGCATTAACGAAGTTTCGGGATTTACAGGTTTAGTACTCCTATTGCTAGTGACGAGGAGGAGGACGTCCAGATAAGGGAGCCATCTAGAATTGTGATAGGATCAGCCGATGACCTGATAGTTATTTTAGATGATGAGAATATGATTATGGTTCCTGTAGAGAGGAGGATGAGGCAGAGGCGGATGAGGATGTAGAGGCAGGTTTAGAGGTAGATAGAAAGATCGATGTAGGAGCAGAGGCAGATAAGGATGTAAAGGAAAGTTTATAGGTAGATGCAAAGATCGATGTAGGAGCAGAGGCAGACGATTCAGATCATTGGAATACAAACCCTTTGATTGAGGAGGATAAGGAGCAAAAGCGTACAAAGGATGAACCCATCATGAAGGAGCCAAAGGAGATGAGCTTATTAAGAAGAAGCCTTCAAGAGAGGATTCAGGGATGTACGACACTTTGTTATGCGATAGCCCACCAGATAGTGATGGGATATTATATGGGAGATGGGCACTCATATTCCGGAGATGTGATCGTCGCTCCCAGAGACAATTGAGGATCTCGGTTTAGAGCAGATAGATGGGTATGTTCAAATAGAGATGGGTTCCACTAGGACATCTCTGGCAGCCACCAGGTTGGGACATGGTATAGGAGGATGAGGAGCCTGAAAAGGAAGAATGAGAGGAGGATATGCCAGATGTGTTGGATTTTGGAGGATCAACGGACGAGGAGTCCGACGAGTAGGAATGCTTAGTATGGATGATATTTTAGGGAGTTCTATGGTATGGTTAGGATGATTCATTTTGGGGAATATTGTCTATATAGCCAATCTATATTTTGTGACTATGTATATTACCTTAACTGCATAGTACGCGCTAAGACCAAGGATGTGGATCGATGTGGTTCTATGTGTATATCTGATGACACCATTATGTAGTATTAGTATTTAGTAGATCTCACTTTTTGTTACTTTATTTTTAAATAGATTAAAGAAGAATTTTTTATTCAGACTTAGTTTTAGAGCAGGGTTCCTTATAGGTCTAAATTCTAATTTCGAAAACGAAATTCTTTTAAGGAGGTAAGAAAGTAATGACCTGTAATTTTAATACTTTGAAAATTCAAATACAAGATTTTCAAACTTAAATAATCATGGTCTACGTGATAATTAAGAATGATAAACTTACATTTAGAATTTGATTACAAAATCAAAAAGTTCGGATTTTCATCGTAAAAGTGACAAAAGTCGGTTTTCGATAAAATCTGGTATATAATCAAATAATTGATTTAAATGATAAATAATTATTTTTAATGGTTATTTAATAATAATAATTCGAAAGTTTTATAAATATTTATAAACTTGTTTACAAATATGTTCAAGCTTCATCGTATTTTGTCAATTCGACGTCATATTTCGTAATATGGTTTTATAACTAAAATAAACTTGTTTTAATTATTCAAAGATTACAAAAAATCAATTTTCAATTTTTTTTACATAAATAAATAGTTTGAGTAAAAACTGTAAACAAGACCGGAAATCCACTTCAGATTTACGACCTATTTCCGAACAAAAGTCGTTTTGAGATTGTTGCAACATGATTTTCTTTTAAACTTACAAACTACACATTTGTTAACTTTTACATTAGCAAATAATGCAAAAAAAGGTTTACTTTTGAAAATAAATAAATAAGAAAGATTCTGATCTGATATGTTAATTTAAGTGAGATCCTTTACTAAACATAATCATTTAAAATAAATACTCAAACACTTTCTTATTAAATGCTAATGTACTTAAGGGTCAAAATCATACATAGAAAAGGAGCATTTGGAATTTTCGTTAAATAAAAAAGTTGCATAAGCATTTCATTTAGTATAAATCTCAAATCCAAATATCTTATCTCATTATAAGCCATCTGTACCATGTCCAATTTTGCGTTGGAAAGGAAATAAAAAGGTGGTTGAAAACTCAAAATTAGCCTAGGGTTAGTAAAGTAATTATAGTAGAAAGCTTCAACTATAAATAACACCTCCATCTCTTCATTTTTTCACACTTCATTCTTCACCATTTCTTCACTTTCTCCATTTCTTCCATGGCATCCAATACCCCTACCTCCTACACCACTCACCCAAGCACCCACATCCCCATGCCCGTACACCACACACCCACACTCGAGCCACACACGCCCCCAAAACCCACGTACCTACCTCCAAAACCACCACAGAATCATACATTCCCCTAAACCCGAGCCCTATACACACTTGCCCACCCCCAAAGCACAAGTACCCGAGCCTACCCCCTACCTATGCACGTACCAACCTCCACCTAAGCACAAAACCCAAGCACCGACTCCACCTAAGCTGTACCCTCCACAAACACCCCTACACCAAAGCCATACCCACCCCACACCCAAGGCCGAACCCCCTAGTCCAAGCACTCTGCCTCTTTAAGAAATCTACATCTCCATTTGTATGTGTCATTGTGTAATGTTAGCATAAAGGAAGGATATTTTAGTTCGTAGTGAAAAGAATTGCAAAATGAAGGTAAGTAAGCTTTTATATATTGAAATGCTATTTTGATTGTTATTATGTTACCTATGCTTATATCCAATGATATTATGTTGGTTCGAAACTATTGGTTGAAAATATGGTTGTTAGAATATATTTGATTACATGGATAAATATTGCATGAATGGATGATTTGTTAATTGTTGATTTTATCGACCCTTTAAATAAAGTTAGTTATTGCTATATTTATTTGTCATGATTTAGTTGATTTGTGAGCACATTTGTTTAGAATTACATGCAATATACTTGGCTTAGTTAAGCCACTTTTCGAATTAACTATCGAAACATATTCATTTTGGAAAAGTTAGAAATTAATTTGAAAACAAAACGTTGAAGCCAAAAATTGGAAGTACTTTGAAAAATGGAAGTAAATATTTTGGATTTTAAAGTTAATAACTTTAAAAAATATGCTTAAGCTGAAATAAATAACTTAATGATTTTGAAAAGGTTTAAAGTGAATATTAAAATAATATGATATTCAAATATGCGATTTCATCAAAACGGTCAAAATCGACCCTGTCACGTGATGGCAGTTCGTAATTTTTGATCCGTAACTATAAATCAATGTGTAGGTGCAAATTAAGTCAAAATCTTCAAAATGAGGATTTACTAGGTCCTTATAATATAGCTTTCAAACAAAAACCAAGATTTCAACTGGTAGGTTTTAAAATTTGTCCAAAGCAAGTTTTCAAGAAAATCGCGCTTTTGCAGTTAAGTGACCAAAGTATAAAATTCTTTAAAATGAATATTTTTAAATGTTTAAAAATATGAAATAAATTCGATAAATATGTTTAAATGTTTTAAAAGAGATTTGAGTTATAAATATGGATTTCCAAATGATAGAAAAGTCGTTTTAATCGAATAAGCTTTTGAAACACTATCTGCCGCACTTTTCTACAGTAGTTTCGGTCGACTTTAGAAATATAGATTTAAACTTAACTATTCTTTACCGAATCTTTTATGGAAGACTTTAAATAAACAATTGAATATTTTAAAGACGATTTCAAAGTTTTAATAAGAGTTTAAATGATTGGTTAAGAAAAATTATTTATAACACTTCAACAATATAATTGAAATTATTTCCTTGAATGTAATAACAAACAGAGTACGTGGAAACAACTAGTAAATTTGTCTCGCTTTTGAGATCTAAAATGATAAAACGAGGTATGTAACTAGATTAGGAATTGAGCAACCAGTGCTCTAAACTACCTGGCCTCTGTTTTCTCTTTCTAGGCGAGGGGTGGAAAAGATTGATGGGAAAGCCCAGAAGCTCTTAAAAGATCTCATTTAAGTTTTTCGTACAGCAAGGAATTTTCAAAGTAGTTTATTAAGCCAGATTTTACCTAGTATAACGAATACTATGGTAAATTCTATATTAAAGGAGGGACCTTGTATCATCCGCGTGAATTTAAAAATTGATTTCATCGTTATTATGCCTATAGTACTTATTGAATATGTAAATTTATATTGAGTATAAATTGATATAATTTCTGCGAATTCTTTTAACTCGAATGTTAACTAATTTGGATTTACCAAGTAAGACAACATGGTTTCATCTTATTTAAAAGTATATGATTTGAAAAATAAGAAATCTTTGTTAAAAATTTAAATAAATGTTTTGGGAATAAGATGTCGTAAATAATGTCCTTTTTCTACTCAATATTAAATGATTTAGGTTTACAGTATTAAATAACATTGTTCTCGACCCAGTTAAGACATGTTTTCGAAAGATGAAATTTTTAGGAATTAAATTTTCCCAAGTAAATGATTTAAAGATTTCAAAAGTTAAAAGGGTTCTTATTAACCAGTAAAAAAGCTAAAATGGAAAGAGGCATAACAAATTATGCATACACATATTCATAATTTATTTATTGATGACTGGGTCTCGAAGAGACCGAGATCGGATCTGGGTGATTCCTATCCGAAAACCACATCGAACCAATTTTCATTTTTGAAGTAAAACATGTTTAAAACAAGGATCATCAAAGACGAAGATCTTCATGATGTAGGGCTACTTGCCACTAGACCCTCGGTGAAATTTACCATATCATACATTATGGTGGCAGTAGTGCTCTGTTATGAAAATCTTTGATTTACAAGGACTGCTCGCTACTGATCCTAAGGATGATTCCCAAATAGGATGCGGTAGCAGAAGTGCCTTCGATTTAACCTGTTCCTGGACAACTTGTATGGATGAATGTATGACATTGCATTTTAAAATCACATTGATCGATCTCTATATATGTATCACATGTCTGGTGGTGGAGAAGGAAACTTCTCTTAGCTTAACACCCTTTCCTGAGATATACGAGCTCAAGAGTTATCCATTTATAGAAATATGTTATACGCTTATGGAATGACAATGTGGTATTCAAAGAAGAAAGTTGATGTTTTATGTGAAAGGAAATTGTTACTTTAGGCCTCACGTCCGAAAATGACTAAAATAGGGTAGATGCGGCAAGGCTATGTGGTTCGCTACCATTACTGTATGATCATCCCTTTCTAGATATATATTTTCTTGCTATAACATTCAGATTTAAATTTTGTGTTGTATGCTCAAGCGTGCTCGGACAGGTCGGTAACGAACGAGGTGACGACATATTCGGTATTATCTAGGAAGAGTTAGGTCGGCCTTATGTCGGTAGAAGTGTAGATGTTCTGTAGCCTCGGTACAATCCTCTAGAGATGTACTGCTGAAAGGTAGTCCCTTACCTGGTCATTTGTTGGAAATCCATTCTCCACTAAGTACTTTCCATTTTTATTGTAGAGCTTAGTATGTTGGAATTTAATAATGGTAGCAATTTCGACTATTTGAATATGTTTATTTGAATGGTGATTTAAAGAATGCCATTAAGAATAATATCAAATGATTTGATAAAAATGTTTTAGTTATCATAAGGTAAAAACCTATCCATGTTTATGTGCGACATGGTCTTATGTGATACTCTTTCTTTTCAAAAGATATTTGTCACCAATCTCTGATCTATGACACTATCATTTAAGATTTGTGTTTCTCAAGCCTAATCCAGGTATTTTCAATACTTGAGTCAGATCCGATTAGTTTTGGAATGAGCTGAAGGCGCTTAGATCTTCATCAACGTATGGAGGTATTCTATTTTCCATTGCATTGTGTATTGTTGTTTTTCAGCAAGTGTAAGGACAGGTATTATAACTGTCCAAGCTAAATCTAGGTTAGACTCTAATTTCTATATTTTAAAATTTTCCACTACAAAGAATATTATTCAATAATATATGTTATTCCACCCGAGTAAGATTTTGTTCCTTCTTTTTCTTTCTATGCCATAAAGATATATCTTTTTGTTCAATTCAAATTGGACATGTGTTGTTTGTTTCCAACTCAAAGGGTATGAAAGTTTGGGCCTTTATAGTCTCTAAGATTAAAGAATTATGTCCATAATATCATATTTTAATTTGGGCATAGCCCTAATACCAAGCTATAATGCCCCACCCTGAGTCCTACACTAACAAAGGATAATACAGAGTAATATTATATGCTAGTGTAGAGAATATGATTGGTTAAGAGCGACCATCCATGAATTTTATTTTAAACAAGCATAGGTACATTGATTAATATGTTTTTTCCATCACAAATGGTATCGAAAAATGAAATCCGGGCTTAAAACAAAACTACGATGGCTATAAAATAATATGGAATGATATATAATAAATACAAATTACAGAATCATGGATCAAAGAATGTACATGACGGAATATAAATAGATGCAAGTTGATTATAACAAATAGGTACATAAAGTCGACTACAAACCGTGGTCATCAAGAACCATAAAATATACAAGAACAATGTCCCATAGGTACAAATGCGTACAATAAATAAGTTTAAACTTGATATAAGGTGCAACACCATACAACTATGTACACATATACAAGATAAAGGTAGAATGAATGATAACTAGACAACTAGAGTGAACCCTCTCAAGAACTATCAAATTAGAGCAGCTAAAATATCTCAGTATGACTCGAGCATTATATAATAAACGGGTCAGTCTCGATTATAGTGAATGGGTTAAGCAAGATAAACAATGGATGAAATGATATAAATCTCAAAGATCAACACAAAGCCAGGAATTGGCTAACAACAAGAATGCTTCAATAAACTCTAAGTTGTAATCACCAAATATCAGAACCCAAAATAGCTTCTTAAAAGCAACAAATCCCTGAAATGATCTAGTGATGATTTGACAACCTCAAATCTAGAAATCTCACAAACAGAAATCCAGAAAATCTCATAAAAGGGGGAAGGTGCCTAACTTTAAGATTGGTGAAATAAATTCACCTACATACATGTAACTCCAAGATAGATGTATAAGTCTATAAACATAAAGATAGGTATAAGACCTATAAACATCAAGATACAAAAAAGTACTATAATCTCTGAAATAGGTATGAGACCTATAAACATCAAGATAGGAACAAGTCCTATAAACTCTGAAGGCGAGTCATAAACTCGTCGATAAGTGTCATATACCACCAAATAGTAACCGAGTGAATAACAACCATGTGTCTCATACAACATGAGTTTATTCGAACATTTATTATAGGTTAGTAAACTACAATCGTGTGTATATATGGCTCAATCGAACAAGTCCAGGGTTTTAATTAGAAAAATAAACGTGAGCGTTTCATACCACTGGTTTTATTAGTCCATTTAAATTGATGCCTTATTCGATCGATGTCGTGAGATTTTATAAAATAACTTACTTTGAAATCCTTCTTGAAAATATTTTTTATAAACTAGAATATATACGTGTGTGCGTGTGTAGAAATACCATTTTAAAACATTATTCCAAATCAACTTTAAAGAAATTATTCTTATAAATAACTATATTATATATATAGGTTCCAAATATCTTTCATAAAAAATAAATTCACACTTAAAATGATTTGAGAAAACAGTTTGGATTGAAAATCATTCTTCTGAAAACTCTAAATGAAAACATGCGAGAGAAATTGTTTGTTGTGTCATAGACCCATAGAGCAATTCTATGGTATAATAAACTTCAAGATGAATTCACAAATTCATAAATTAAAATTCAGAAATAGCATTGAAATTTGCATAGAAAACAACACCAAAATCAAGTAAATAAGTTCAAGCGATCATAAAGGCGAATGGAGGAGTGAAAGGGAACAAACAGAGCTCGGAATAGAGTGACCTGGGTATTAGCCTGGGTCATGACCGATCCACCAGTTATCATGACTGATGCACTGGTTGGCACGCCTGGGCTGAGCCTAGGCTTCTTTGACGGTGCTTCGCTTGCCCGTTGGTGATGGTTTCTTCGCTGATTTTCGCCTTGACCTCTAATATACTGAATTAGCTAAAATGTGAGCATAAACATAACTACAATGGAATGTAAGCCATGATCATATGAAGTGGGCTAACATAAAATAAAGTTTCATATGATAAGAAAATAAACAAAAAATTGAGATCGATACAACATTACATTCATCCATAACAACAACAATATGCATCCATCTATAAGCTAGAAGTGTGAGATGAACTCACCGAATTGAACTTGAATGGATGATTAGAACTCAGATCCTCTTAGCTAAAAGCTTTAAAAGAGGATTAGTTCAGAAACATATACTTTGATGTATGTCACTTATAACATGCTTGTTTAAGCTTTGGAAAGACAAGAGTTATGATTTTATTTTACTTTATAACAAATTTCTTTATATTAGTAAATCTTACTTAAAATAAAACATAGACCCATCGGGTTGGAGCCTATAACCCAAAAAAAAATCAACCCGAACCTAATATTCGTACAAACCTAAACAGGCCAATAGGTCTATGTTTTATTTTAAGCAAGATTTACTAATATAAAGAAATTTGTTATAAAGTAAAATAAAATCATAACCCTTGTCTTTCCAAAGCTTATAACAAGCATGTAATAAGTGACATAAATCAAAGTATATGTTTTTGAACTAATCCTCTTTTATATTAAAACTTAAATACAACCTAGGTTTGATTTTGAACAATTGCAAAAGCATGAATGTTTGCAACCAAACTGATCACAAACACCAAAGAACAATTTTGTGCAGATAAGTAAATAAAGAAAACTAAGTTGAAACAAAGGATATAATAAACTAGTAAGAAAATCAATACAAAAATAAAGAACACCAGGATTTATAGTGGTTCGGCATCATCTGCCTATGTCCACTTTGAATATTCTCTTTATTGATTCACTGTAAACTTGATTACAGTAGTAAACAGCTAAAAGTTAGGAGGAAAGCTGATTACAATAAATAACTATGTAACCACCATCATAAAGATCCCCAGAATGATCCCATAGGCCAGTATTTATAGGTGAAGGCGACCACCAATCTTTCTAAAACTTCGGCTACAGGACATTCTTATCCATACGGGCCGACCATAGGGGTCGCTGGGCCCTAATCCTAATGAAGATGGATCGGTACCGATCCATCCATTGGTTGATTTTGGAGAAGTGATCCCTATGATAGCTTCTTCATGCTTAGACATGATGGCTCTCCAAATATCATGTCGATTGAATATGTGGAGCTTACGCTTTTAAAGTTGTTCCTGCCGACCCCTTCATATTAGATCATGCCAATCCCTTTTACATGCCATTTATGGGTATTCTTGAACTCCATTATATAATACCAATCCTTCCTTTTACAAAATGCTATGCCGATCCATACGCTTCCTTCAACGTCGACCTCTCTTTTACTTCGACCATGCCTATCCCTCATATAACCAATCATACCGATCCTTAGGGTTCTACAACGCCATGTCGATCCCTTGTTAATCCAAGCTAATATCCATATTTCTAGCATCCAGCATCGTCGATCTACCAACTCCGTTCAATCATGGCTTCATATAACCACTAAACTATACTTCTAGGTCCTATAGGCATTTCTCTATGGTCATCCTTCTTAAAAAGGTCGAATCTGTCTTGCGCAATCAGTCAAATATAGCCGGGTCAGGATATTGGGTAACTCCTTCCCCCTAAAGTACGTTTTGTGGGTAACTTGACGTGCTTTGAATCGAAACAAATCTGAATTGTCGGAAAAAAGACCATCTAGCTTCCTGACTGATGCTATTCTTTTGTCGAATTGTTTTCCAAGGCATTGAATTCTCCGCTGATTTTTGTCGACTTTCAATAAAGTAAGTCCGATGTCGTATTCTGTCAGTATATACAAATCTGGTCATGCAGCTAAGTCTTTAATTATCTGATCCAGCCTCGAATTTGAAAGTTTTAGGTTTGATTACAATTCCTGTTGATTTCAAGTAGTTGAACTCTTAAATCATTCCCGTTCATATTCATATAAACGTTTTTGTCGTTGGTTCCCGGACATATACGAAAGTTCACAGGTCACTGCCAATATTTTATTATATTTTGTATGCTTACTTTTGTAACCAAGCCTTCATAATCATTCATCATTTTTTCTTTTATTTATTTTGTGTTTTATTATTTTCAATATGTGTAGGGATCAGCATTCAACATGCCGATCCATTGTTGAGGCTGTGCTAGTAGGGATCAGCAAGCCACAATGCCGATCCATCCTTCCCTTTGAATCGTTCAACTCTTGTAGTTGATTCCTCTCCCATACACACACACACACACACACACACACACACACACACACACACACATATATATATATATATATAAACTTTCCCCTTCTTCTTCCTTCACTTTTTATTCTCCTATCTTTGCATAAAATCTCACCCCCGAACCCAGGCTCCTCGAACTTTCATCCTAAAATTCAACCTCAATCCCATCCATTCCAATAGCATGTCTCTCCTTCGATTCAATTACCCTCGAATATTTGATGCTAACTTAATTTGCACTTCCACGCTTTAATACAGGTATGGAATTGAGAAATCTCTTTTAAATACACAATTAAGATAGGAGTCTTGAGCTATTGATGTGAGCATAAGGTAACGATGGCGGTCGTTTTTCGAGTGTAGATAACTGTCGTGTTTAGATACAAGAGCGAGAAAGAAGGAGAAGGAGATAAGTTTGGCTGAAGGTCTATGGTGGAGAAGGGGTCTGGAAGGGAGAAAGGTAGGGTTTGGTCTATGGTTAACTGCAATGGCAGGGATCGGTGTTTCTTACTTTGGTATAGGAATCGACATAAACACCTTAGGTTGAGGGATCGGTAGGAAGTGGTCTTGAAAAGGGATCGAAATGAGGTCTTGGGGGAAGGGATGGGCAATGAGTTAAGGAATCAGCATTCAACATTAAGGACTAATCCAATCCAACTCATTTGAACACTTAATGCTAGTTTGCCTTGCTGAACTCGAACAAAAGATGATAATGAACAATATAACATGCATACTCGAACTCTAGAACTTGAGATTAAATAACCAAACTTCTGGAATTCTCAATATGGACCAAGTAATAAACTTGCTGATGAACTTAGGAAACAAACTTCATAATTCAACATACCGATAGTAGATCCCAAAGCCTTCATTGCCTATTAATTTTCTTGCCAATGGAGACGGTCAGCAATGACGGTTTTCCTAGACAATACTCCAAGTCTCATCATTCTATTTTTGCCTTTTTGATTTTTATGTATATTTTACACTGCACCGCACTAGTTCACGCTTAACACGGGGGAACATGTTTTTTTTATAATCTCAATTATCTATTGAGTATAGCTGATATAGATCTCCAATGCTTGAGTATTCAGTTAACATGTCTTCTGATTTGGCGACACGACAGATTGGTTCTGAAACGAGATCAAGTTCTGCAACTATATCTAGAAGGCCTTCTCCAAGACATCATGCGGATCAAACAGAGGTTTCTAATCCATAAGTTGATCTTTTCTCCTACGTCCCAGTCCTTCCAATGGAGGATATATTCCCTGCCCATGATGTTGTAGAGGGTGTTATTCTTCTCTATAATCCAACGGATTCACAGGCCTCCCTAATTACCGAAGCTGCTCTTCATCGGTTATGCTCAATCCATGGAATTCTATTTGAAGATATCTTGGTTCCTACAAGGCAAGATAGACCTCACTTGTCCCCAGCCAGGTATACAGCATGCAAAAAGTTTATGTGCTGGGCTGGATGCGTTCCGCCTTTCAATTTCATTGTCCAGGAGATTGTAACATCCCCCACCTTGAGGATCAAAGCTAAGCGCTACAGATGTTGCAATCATCTATAATACTAACTTTTGGCGACAAAATATGGTAATGTTAATGGTATCTATAATATCAGAAGCATATGAATACCACAGGTTCAAAAAAAACAATTTTCTGGTTACATTTCACAAAACATGGTTCATATCCAATTACATAATCCCAATCATTTCTCGGGTTTAGATCAAATATAATTATTACATAAATACGCCAAGAGCGACATATGAAGATTCCCCCTTGGATGACAAGAGTAGTAACTAGTCATAACAAACTTAATACAACACAGTGAAAATAAAAACATAGTAACTCCTATATAGCTGGCATCAACCTCCTGCTCGTCTCCGGAAGCTTTATTCGTCTACATATTAAAACCTAAAAATCCTCAACCCTCGGCCTACTCAAATCAATTTTATGCACCCAAGAGTTTAAGAGAAAAAACATAAACTTCAAGTCAGACATAAAACTTGGTGTGAATAGTGCTATATATCTCGGGTATATGATATTAAATGCGACCATGCCGCTTAACGGGTTTCCACTCACTAATATCTCATTTAAAAAAAATATTCTTTGCAAACTAAAACCCTACAACCAAATTGGTTAAAATGATAATAACAATAACATGTAAGCATATAAATCAGGTAATCAATGGATTATCTATCTGAACATTATAGTTTTGTTTGGCTAACTACTAATCTTTGGCTGACTCGAGCCTACTAGACAAAATAACAAGTAGTCTAACTTCTGTTAGATTCTCTTCTGGATAGTCAGTCCCAAACTTACTCTCCCAGGGTCAACTGATCCTAATGGTTTTGTGGGCTCACCAATAACCTATTCTCACTTTCTATATTCCTTTCTGTGTGCAACATCATTTTAATCTTACCCGTGACAAATCCTACACACTTGAATTTTGGACTAAATTAGTTAGAGATTAATAGCTAAAGTATAGGGTGCGACCATATACTAGTCTCATCTGGTATTCAAATATCCGAGTCATGTTATACATAATTTACACAAAACATTGTTGACGAAAACATACGAAACCTTTGAAAGTACCACCATTTCGATAGAAGTTAGCTACTTTACTTTATAACTTAGGTCGAAGTACAAAACATGCCTTTCGAAACCATTTACATTTAACCTTTCGAAAACATTGAAATCATCTCTTTCGAAAGCTTTATAAAACCATAGACATCCTCCTTTCAAAACACTCGAAACATGTCTTTTGAAACCATCGGAAACCTTCCATTTAGAACCTTTCAAAAGCATTAGGGAACCACCCCTTCGAAACCTTTATCTTAAACCTTTCAAAAGCATTAAGTTCTTCATATAAATCAAACCTTTCGAAAGCATTTAGGTTCAAGTAAAACATGTGGAACAACCTTTTGAAACCATTCAAAACTATGTCCTTCGAAACCTTTAGGTCTAACTTTCAATAGAACATAGGGTCATAAAACAACTAAGTCGAGAGCACTTTTTTGAAAGCATTTCCTATGTAAAAGAAGTGGATGGTGGGGAAATTGATCCCTTCAAAAGCATTGAAGAAGCGGCTTAGACTTTAAAATAAAGAAACCCTTTCGAAGGCATTGCTTCAAAAGGTAAGAGGCGACAACTAGGGCTTTCGACCCCTTTGAAAGCTTCTTTATAAAAAAAAAGCGCAAACTCTTTCGAAACCATTCTTTAAAACCATTTAACCAAGTAGAAATCTATCCGAGTCAAAAGCATTCCTCTCGAAAGCAAAGCAGGCGCATTTCCTTTTAAGAGCAAGGCAAGGTTTCGACCCCTTCGAAACCCATTGTTTCGACTATATACCTTTTGCCTATGTCCAATTCACTACGTGCCAAGTCTTTGATACCAGGCGCATTGGTTTCGATGGAGGTGGAGGTGGAAGTACTTAGTCGAAAGGTAGGTGCTGAAAGTGGCAAAACAGCAAAAGCATACGAAAGCATTTTTTTTCTTTAAGTAATTTCTTTCCAACTAACCTATTTATTTGTCAACATTTTGATTGGTTGCTAATTTATTTTCCAAAATCTTTTCTTAAAGTGTTACTGAAATTCAAAATTAAATAATTTAAAACATTTACAAATTACTCCTTCTCCTTTTATAAATATATAAAACATTTAAGTCCCACATCTTAAATAATTTTATATACTTATCTAAACACTTAGGAAAATTATACAAAAATTCCCATAAATCATTTTTAACATTTCTAACATATTTAAATTTGTGACCCAAAACTTATATAAAATAGCCGTAATTAATTTTAAACCCAATTATCCATTTTCTTTACTAGAAAAGTAATACTAAATTCATATTAATTCAAAAAAATTTAAAATTTAAAAACCATCTCTAAAATATAATTTGTGGCCTTATCTCAAAATCGCAAGGCATTTGGATGTCATCTAATAGGGTTTTCACATTAAAACTTATCATTAAATCTACACGAAATAGCAGAAATCATCAGCAGGAATATATATATATATATATATATATATATATATATATATATCCATTTTAACAATAAAAAACATGGCGAACCATTTACAAATTTTTTGGATTTCAATCTAAAAACCAAAAATAATGAAAAATGAGATGTGACCTATTATTCACCTTAGCTTTGTGATTAAGGAGTTGAGATTTGATTTTGGATTAAGTTGCTTAGGCTTCTTCCTCTTATCTTCTTCTTGTTCTCCCTTAATGGTGGTCGGCCTCTTTAGTATTTGATTTTTGATTATGAATGTGAATAACGAACATGAGTGAGGGTTTAGGGTATGAGAATGTTACTTATTCCTATATTGCCCTTATCAACTATCCTAACTTATTCTATTTCATTTTCCCTTATTTCATTTGTTGAAATGGCACGCTACCTTCTATTTACACAAACCTCAATCCCTTAATTATTTACATTATTTTATTTATTTAACTACTTACATATCCTAAATAATGTTACTAAAAATTAGGGTTGTTACAGATTCCCTTCCTTAAAGATATTCGTACTTGAAATTACGATAAGGTACATAACAATTCAATCATAAAGCTAAAACATACCATGAAACAAATCAGGATAAGCGTCTCTAATCCTGCTCTCAGTTTCCTAAGTACAGTCTCTCATTGTCGCTCCACTGAACCTTAGCTAATCAGACTGTCTTGTTCCTTAGCCTCTTCTCGTCTCTTGCGGCTATACGAATTGACTTCCTAACTATATTCAAGTTCGGTTTGACTACTAAGTCCTCTAACACAGTCGGTGCTATAGTAGGCCTCAGATCTTGAATACACTTCCTTATATGAGAAATATGAAAAACATCATGGACTCCTACCAGACTGTTTAGTAACTCCACTATATATGTGAGTTTCTCGATCCTTTCTACAATAGGAAATGGTCCAACAAAGCTTGATGCCAATTTCCCTTATCTTCCAAATTGAATTACACATTCATCGATGATACCTTGAAGAAAACCTAATCTCTTACTAAGAACTCTAAGTCCTTCCATCTTGAAACGACCCGTAAATTTTCGATAATTAAAATAGCTAATTTAATAAGATTTCGTGATTTAGTGTTAGAAAAAAAATTGTAAGTCGTTTGGAATAATAATAACTAGAGTGAAATGCAACAAGATTTTATCTAAGTTAATTATTTATGAATTGAATAAAATCCCAAATCAATCGAAATGATATGTAGTCAAAGGTAATTGAATGAATTTGTATTGTATAGGTAATTGTGACGCTTGTTTGTAAATAATAAATTTATAAGTAATTAACAGTTAACGGTGATAATTATTTAAGTTACCTATTCATTTAGTAGTCGAATTGAATTTGTGAACCAATTGAAATTGAAATGAAAGTTCATATATTAGTTGAGTGCATTATCTCTAACTGTTGATTAATAATAATGTAGAGTTCATTTGATGTAATATAGTAAATCGACTGATAATGAAATTTTATTTAAAAATCCAATATTGAAAGCCGTCAAATATTGAACAATTAAATTGTTTAAATTTAATATTTGGAATCTATTGAATTAATTGAATAACGGGAATTGAATAACTATTTTAATGAAAATGGTTGTTCTATAATTTGAATTTGTTAAATTTTATAAGTTCGTTTGAATATTTCAAAAGATAGTGATTTAAGAATAATCAAATTTGTTTAAATTTAATATTATAAATGTTTGAATAATTAAATTCCGAATTAGATATGATTAATTTGATATTGAAATTTAATATATGAAAATAGAGTGAATAATTAAAATTTGATTTAATATGATTCAAATTGGTTTCCAAAGTGAATGTAAGTTATATTGGGATTATAATAGAGTTAAAAAGATTCTACAATTGGAATTTATTGGATAAATTGAATAACGTTTTAATATGATTAAAAATGATTTGTAAAATTTAATTTTATCATATTAAAGTTTGAATGAGGTTGTAGAACTTTTAAAATCGAATTAAAAGTAAATTTGTGAAAATTGAATATTTTAATATTTAATTATCGACTGGAAAATAGCCAAATTTTGAACGGTCTCAAAATTGGACGAAACTAGTTCTATTCGATCCGTAATAGTTAGTTATTATCAGATTTCAATTTTCGTAGCAATCGGAGTTGTCGTTTGACCGTGGCAGCTCGAAACGCATTGAAATTGTTTTAATATTAATTTGGCGAGTTAAAATAGCCGTTTTTTAAACGGTCTCGGATTTCGACGAAACCAGTTTCATCGGATCCGTAATGTGATATTATTGTAAGATTTCAAATTTCATGTCAATCGGATTTACCGTTTGTCCGGGGCGAGCCCAAACGCACAGAAATTTGATTAACCTATTTAATTTCAAATCGATCGTTTATTGCCGTAACTCACACATACGATCGAATTAGCTTTCGAAACCTGTTCCATTGTGTCCGAAACGCGGGTAAACCCTAGAAACGCCAGCCGGCACGTTCCGTTTGGAGATCGTTGAAAAAGCATGTAAATTTTGGAACTAATAATAAAATAATATATAAAATCTTATATAAACATTTTTGCACAGTAAAACCCTATAGGGTTTTCGTGGCCGCCGTTCTATTAGTCAATGGCCGAAAATGCTCGAATCTTCTTCCTTCCTTTTCTCCTAATCCATCGATCTTTGCGAGAAACTCTCAACTAGATTATCGTAGAGCTCAACAAGATCTTCTTATCCAACGGTAATGATCGTGAATGGAGCAAAGAATAGACGGCAATTGGAGCTGGAACGCGCCGCGTTCGCGCACGATTTCCAGGCCGTAGATGGGGCCGAGCTCCACCCCATGGCAGGCGCAGGTGGCTCTTGAGATGCTCTTCGTTATGGCGTATCCCGATCGTCCTGTAAGTCGATGTATGGGTTGCGTGTATTAGGGCTAAACGGCGGCGATTGGGTTCGTGTACTGGGAAGCGTACGCGTTTTCACGCGTGAGGAAGAAGGGGGAGGGGGTACAGCCCAGATCTGCTATGCAAGGAACGAGCGGCTGTGATGGAGTCTGGGTTGAAATGTAAATTAAAATTTGTAAATATTTATATTATAATTCGTGTAACTTTAAAACTATGTAACTTTTTCGTACGAGGTCGAAAAATTACGAATCAAATTGCGTTGGAACCGTATAGACGAGCACTATGCTATGTAATTGGTTTGGAGTCATTTGGAGCAAGTGATAATTTCAGGTAAAATTAAACGCTCGTTTAATTTTATTCGAAATAAAACGTTGGAACTGCATTGAAATCAAGGTGAGTGTTTTATAACGCTCACAACGTACTAAATATCTTTATGCTAATTAAATTTGATATTATGAAGTGATATGAATTTTATTTGTCGTTGTTTGATAGAACTTAATTGTCATTTGAATTAACCGTCGAAAATTAAATTGACAGTTAAATTTGAAATTAAAATTGAAATTGAATTGCGATTTAATTACCTGACATCGATAACTATGAAATTGCCATGAATTGTATTGCCTATTGGATGATGTATTTCGATGGATGCCATTGGTTGATGTTTGAATGTTTGGATGTTTATTTGCTTATATATATCCTGTTATGCATACATATGATACTGTGATTTAATTTAAGTAATATATGCTCATCCCTGACATTTAAATTGAAATAAATAACTACTTGGCCATAGGATAGAAAATTATATACGGACACCGAATTGGCTAAATTAATAAATTTTGAAATCGTCGTTTTGAAATTTGTTTAAACGTTTTGATTTAAAAGTTATAAATAGAAATCAATTTATAGAAATCGAATTTATCGAAAATTTGAGTTTGGAATGTTGAAATTAATTTTGGTTAAAAGAAATTGTTAAAAAAATTAAGTGGAGACTTTCGAATTAAAATCAGGATATGACTAAATTTCGAAATTGATTTGTTTAAAGATTTAACCTTAATTCGAGCTTGGAATTGAACCATATTTGAAATTTGGGTTTAAACTTTAATATTGATGGAAAATGTGTTAAGTGTTATAAATGGATATTTTGAAATCAAGCTCCAAATCGATAAAAATTGAAATTGAATAGATTGAAGGAGAATGTAGAATTGAATTGATTTGAAGTTAAAGTTGACGTTGTTTTAAATTGAAATCGAAATTGAATCGGTAGAATGGAAATTGAAATTGATTTGAATTGGGAAGTTATAAATTGAAATGGATTGGTTTTGGAGCTGTTTTATTTTGTTTTCCAAATTACTCGGTTATATAAACTATTTTGGATACTTAAACCGTTTTAATCTATTTTAAATCTACTTAACCCGATTTAAATTATTTTAAACTAAATTATCTATTTCGCATCCATTTTAAGAGTTTAAGTATTTTAATTATTAGAACAACTTTTAAACTACTTAAAACTATTTTTCTAAAATTCCAAACTGATTAGTAAGGTGAAATGTTTATGTTTAAATCTTGAATTTAAATACGAATTGAGTTAAATGAAGTTGCAACCTAAATTGTAATTCGAAATGATTTTGAAATCGAAATGAGATATTGATGCGAAAAATGATTTTTGAAACGGAATCTTACATTTGAATAGATACGATGATATTTGAAATGGACTTGATTTTTGAAGCGAATATGATATTTTGATATCCATTATGAATCGATTTGAAATATAAAAGAGCCAACGGTGTAATAATACGTAGTTATTAAAGAGACCGGGATCGGATATGGACATACTCTCTATCGATACCGAACACCACTTTAATAACTATTATACGAGGAGTGTTGATCCAGAATGAAGTGGATGGTCTGGCGAATGCGTTGACGGAAGAAAGAGAACAATATTGGATGACTCCTGACATGACTAAAACAAGAGCCGCGCCGGGCCATTGAGGTTCACCATCCCTAGCGGACACGCTTCTTCAATACCATTTCTATTACATTTGTGATTCGATTTGGGTGCACCCCTTGATTTAGGAGTGTTGTTTCGCGGTGTTGGGGTAGCTGCTGGCTATGCTCAACATCAGTCCGGATCACGCAACTACTAGTATCCTAGTTGGTATCGCCTCATGTACCTTGTCATACTGATTATCCTATTCGCGACCACTACGTTTTGTTTTGTGTTATACCTATGGGGTACCCTCTGATAACCACCAGTTTACGGTGGGGCTTACGGTGCTGTATAGACTATGGCATTATAAAAATGTGTTAAGGGGGATTATGGTAACACCTTAACGCTATTTTGATACTTTATATTACTGATAGGCATTATCTACTTAGAGTACATTACTACATAGTAGATAGTTTAACGGATCCTTAAGAGATGGAAAATCCCGTAACATCTCCTGAGTTATTGCACACACATTGACACTGGATATGAGATGTCAAACCCCGTAAACATCTCTGACGCCGTTACACTCATATTTATTTACGATTGATTTAACTTTCATAAGGATATTTTAGTCCTGACTCGAGTGTTTTGCCTTTTCATTACGCTCAGGTCAGTCTTGAGTTTTTCAGATTTTTGAAGATCTATTCTGGAGGACGAAGACGAAGATTTGGTATACTATTACTATTATTACCCTTGCATCATGCTATCTGCTGCATTATTTTAATTGTTCTGTTGTATATGTATAACTCTGATAAATATTGTATAAATAATTGTCAAAGTATAGTAAACAGCTTCATGAACTGTTTATTTGACTATTATATTTTATCATTCCGCTGCGAGATTCTGTGTTGTTTCATTTCCTTTATTTCTCTTTCATTTTCTTTTCTTATTTACCCCAATAACCATCTGCCCTTTTGAATGGTTTGGAATCGGCATGTGTATTTGATGGTCGTTTTAAACTGTCCAAAAAGGTGGGTCTTTACAGTTGGTATCAGAGCTTTGGTTTAGCGATAAACCTTGGCTCTAGTGGGGAATAACTCATTGAAATAGAGGTAAACTATATGATGAGTTGAGTGTATATGAGAGAGCGTACTTGTTATTTGATATAAAATGGTTTTATATTGTGTTAACTTTGTTCCGTTGATTATTTATGAATTCTAGTCGATACTTGGGACGCCAAGGCGTCGATAGGAATTTCTAAACACTCGAATAGGACAAACCAACACAATATCGTTTTGGAATATATTTTATATAAAAGAATTATTTGAATATTTATTCATTTTGATTGAATTGATTGTTAGGAGATGATAATATTAGATTATTATCGTTATTGTTTGATCAGTCAATATTTACAACAATTGATTAAATAACAATGGATTTAGGAAAATGAAATCTTGTAAACACAATTGATAATGAATATAAATGAATTTTAACTTGGATTTGGGAATTTAAATTCCGGTGTTTGAAATTGACTTACAAGAATTTGAAAAATATAATATGAGTATTATATGATAGTATAATTGAGTTGAAATTGTTTTCGAAGGATTTTTTTTATTTTTTATTTTTATGATAAGTGTTATATTCCCTTCTCTTGACGCTAGAAAATGATTTCGGTGATGAGTGCACGCATCATCAGCGTTTATTTTCGAGAGTCCAAGTGGGGGAGACCACTTAATAGCTTGTCTAAACCTTGTTTTGATTCAAATTTTATTTTATTTTGTATTCTCTATAGTATGATTTGATATATAAATTATATAAGTATATATATTATTTCAAAACTTGATTTGAAATGAAACTGGGATTGGAATTCTTAAGTCCTTTAATAATTAATGATTTTTTTAAATGATTGAAATGAATTTAGACTTGAATCATTAAGGAACTTCTGAATTGTGAAATGAGAAATGAACCTAAGAGCTAAGTGAAAATATCAATTGAAGTAGAAATCTTTAGAATTAGGAAATTATGAACTTAAAATAAAATTGAAACTGTAAAACTCGCATAGTATTAAATTTCATTCTATAACGTAGATATAACTTACCAAAATATTTAAGAAGTTCAAAAATGTTATATGAATTGTTAATTGGATAATATACAAGTATAAGTTTGAATAATGAAATATGCATTTAATTAATGGTTTACAAATATAAATAAAATTGTTAGTAAATAATTGGAATTTAAATTAACATTTAAAGGTGATTCACAATTATGTTAATATAAAATGGAAATACTATATGTGAATGTAAATGTGGAATTAAATTTAGTGTAATTTAAGTAACGACTTAAGAATTAATTAATTGAAAATTCAACTTTAAATGAAAGGAAGTTGTATGTTGTTTAACTACATTCTATTTGCATAACTATAACTTACCAAATACTTAAAAGGTTTAAAATGCTAATAAGGATAAGTAGAGAAATAATATACCAGTGTGAGAGTGAATAATAAAATGTGAAGATCTTTTGATAGTTGTAAATATAAAAGTAATTTAAGCTGTAAAATGAATAATATATATAAGTGAATGAATAAAATTTAAAATTAATGAAATATAAAATTGGTAAATGGAAACTAATTAAATTTGAATATAAGTAAATGTCAATAAACTTGGAAGTGTATGAAAAAAATTGACTTGGAAATGTATAATTGATTTAGTGTAGATTTTGGATGGATGTTAATGTTTGATATGCATTGGTTGTTAGATGGATGAAAATTGATTAAGTAGAATTCATTAGTGTTAATGGAATTGAATAAACGGAATAAAATTTTAAAATAATTAAATTCAAATTTGAGGCAAAGTGAAATTAAATATAATTGAATTCAATTTAAATTGAAGCAAATTGACTTGAATTTAAAATGTGAATGAAACGAACTTCAATAAATCGAAAGCAAATTGAATGTAAACCTATTGCATGGATGAATAAGAAAATAAATGACTTTGTGTTTATGATAGTTCTTTAGAAAATATGAAGTTTGATGGTTTGTACTTTGAAATAATAAAAGCAAATTTTGGAGAAAATCCAAAATTGTCCAATATATGCTGAAACGAAAACAACCATAACTTTTAATGGCTAAACGGAATTCGACGATCTTGGACTTTTCGAAAAGCTTAGAAACTGTAGCACAACTTTTGTTTAGATAACTTGAGAAATTTCCTTCGTCTACTAGGTTAAAAACTTGAATGTTACTCGCTGTCCTGTGTAAAAATAAGTAAAATCAGTAGTATAAACCCTTAGTATTTTCGCCATATCTTTTGACCGGTTTATCGGATTTTGATGATCTTGCACTTTATTAAAAGCTAAGAACTTAAGCTAAAACTTTTGTTTTAAGTTTTTTGTGTTTTGATGTCGTTTAGAAGGTCGAAAACGTGGGTGAACGTCGCTGACCTGCGCAATTCATTGCCCAGGCTGAGGCGTATCCTCTAAGTAAAACGGCCATAATTTTTGAAACTATGGTCCGAATTTGATGATTTTGGACATTACGGAAAGCCTGAAATGAATGCAACAACTTTTGTTTAGATTCTGTTGCCGAATTTTATCGTTTAGATGTCCTAAAACTAAGATTTGTTTGTTGTCCTGAAATTGGAATCTCAGTTTTGAAGCTAAATATGTTATATATATGTTGTGTAGGCTAAGTATATCGATCTATCTTTATATGCATGGTTCTAACTTAGTTATTGAGTGTTTAGTAGGTGTGGATTTCGCTTGCTTCGCATTTGGAGCTCGCTTTCGCGCTATATTAGCCGTATATGCTCGCTAACGATATATAAGGTACATATCTCGGATTACATATCGTATTTTTACACTTTTTCCCTACGGGATGCCTCATCACTTGATGAGATGAATATTTGTGATATATATACTGTTATATTTTTTTCCGATCGAGCCGCGCAAAGGAGACTCTGCCGAAATTTTCCGTAAAATCCAGGTGTTAGAAAAATTTTCAAGTTTTAAAATTTTTTATAACTTGTTTTGATTACTAACTTTTAAAGTTAGGAAGCCGTTTGGAGTAACTTAGTGGAAGCGTAGTTATGACTTTATAAATGGAATTTCATTGTTTATAAGTGGATAATTTTTAATAAAATATATCAAATGTTGAATTCTTTACTTAGTTTCTTTTCCCTTCTTTTTCCTTTTCGGGGACGAAAAGTTTTGAGTGGGGGAGAGTGTAACGACCCGTAAAATTTCGATAATTAAAATAGCTAATTTAATAAGATTTCGTGATTTAGTGTTATAAAAAAATTGTAAGTCATTTGGAATAATAATAACTAGAATGAAATGCAACAAGATTTTATCTAAGTTAATTATTTATGAATTGAATAAAATCCCAAATCAATCGAAATGATATGCAGTCAAAGGTAATTGAATGAATTTGTATTGTATAGGTAATTGTGACGCTTGTTTGTAAATAATAAACTTATAAGTAATTAACAGTTAACGGTGATAATTATTTAAGTTACCTATTCATTTAGTAGTTGAATTGAATTTGTGAACCAATTGAAATTGAAATGAAAGTTCATATATTAGTTGAGTGCATTATCTCTAACTGTTGATTAATAATAATGTAGAGTTCATTTGATGTAATATAGTAAATCGACTCATAATGAAATTTTATTTAAAAATCCAATATTGAAAGCCGTCAAATATTGAACAATTAAATTGTTTAAATTTAATATTTGGAAACTATTGAATTAATTGAATAACGGGAATTGAATAACTGTTTTAATGAAAATGGTTGTTCTATAATTTGAATTTGTTAAATTTTATAAGTTCGTTTGAATATTTCAAAAGATAGTGATTTAAAAATAATCAAATTTGTTTAAATTTAATATTATAAATGTTTGAATAATTAAATTCCGAATTTGATATGATTAATTTGATATTGAAATTTAATATATGAAAATAGAGTGAATAATTAAAATTTGATTTAATATGATTCAAATTGGTTTCCAAAGTGAATGTAAGTTATATTGGGATTATAACAGAGTTAATAAGATTCTACAACTGGAATTTATTGGATAAATTGAATAACGGGTTTTATATGATTAAAAATGATTTGTAAAATTTAATTTTATCATATTAAAGTTTGAATGAGGTTGTAGAACTTTTAAAATCGAATTAAAAGTAAATTTGTGAAAATTGAATATTTCAATATTTAATTATCGACTGGAAAATAGCCAAATTTTAAACAGTCTCAAAATTGGACGAAACTAGTTCTATTGGATCCGTAATAGTTATTTATTATCGGATTTCAATTTTCGTAGCAACTGGAGTTGTCGTTTGACCATGGCAGCTCGAAACGCGTTGAAATTGTTTTTAATATTAATTTGGCGAGTTAAAATAGTCATTTTTCAAACGGTCTCGGATTTCGACGAAACCAGTTTCATCGGATCTGTAATGTGATATTATTGTAAGATTTCAAATTTCATGTCAATCGGATTTACCGTTTGTCCGGGGCGAGCCCAAACGCACAGAAATTTGATTAACCTATTTAATTTCAAATCGATCGTTTATTGCCGTAACTCACACATACGATCGAATTAGCTTCCGAAACCTGTTCCATTATGTCCGGAACGCGGGGTAAACCCTAGAAACGCCAGCCGGCACGTTCCGTTTGGAGATCGTTGAAAAAGCATGTAAATTTTGGAACTAATAATAAAATAATATATAAAATCTTATGTTAACATTTTTGCACAGTGAAACCCTATAGGGTTTTCGTGGCCGCCGTTCTATTAGTTAATGGCCGAAAATGCTCGAATCTTCTTCCTTCCTTTTCTCCTAATCCATCGATCTTTGGGAGAAACTCTCAACTAGATTATCGTAGAGCTCAACAAGATCTTCTTATCCAACGGTAATGATCGTGAATGGAGCAAAGAATAGACGGCAATTGGAGCTGCAACGCTCCGCGTTCGCGCACGATTTCCAGGCCGTAGATGGGGTCGAGCTCCACCCCATGGCAGGCGCAGGTGGCTCTTGAGATGCTCTTCGATATGGCGTATCCCGATCGTCCTGGAAGTCGATGTATGGGTTGCGTGTGTTAGGGCTAAACGGCGGCGATTGGGTTCTTGTACTGGGAAGCGTACGCGTTTTCATGCGTGAGGAAGAAGGGGGAGGGGGTACGGCCCAGATCTGCTATGCAAGGAACGAGCGGCTGTGATGGAGTCTAGGTTGAAATGTAAATTAAAATTTGTAAATATTTATATTATAATTCGTGTAACTTTAAAACTATGTAACTTTTTCGTACGAGGTCGAAAAATTACGAATCAAACTGCATTGGAACCGTATGGTCGAGCACTGTGCTATGGAATTGGTTTGGAGTCGTTTGGAGCAAGTGAAAATTTCGGGTAAAATTAAACGCTCGTTTAGTTTTATTCGAAATAAACCGCTGGAACTGCATTGAAATCAAGGTGAGTGTTTTATAACTCTCACAACGTACTAAATATCTTTATGCTATTTAAATTTGATATTATGAAGTGATAAGAATTTTATTTGTCGTTGTTTGATAGAATTTAATTGTCATTTGAATTAACCGTCGAAAATTAAATTGACAGTTAAATTTGAAATTGAAATTGAAATTGAATTGCGATTTAATTACCTGACATCGATAACTATGAAATTGCCATGAATTGTATTGCCTATTGGATGATGTATTTCGATGGATGCTATTGGTTGATGTTTGAATGTTTGGATGTTTATTTGCTTATATATATCCTGTTATACATACATATGATACTGTGATTTAATTTAAGTAATATATGCTCATCCCTCGCATTTAAGTTGAAATAAATAACTACTTGGCCATAGGATAGAAAATTATGTACGGACACCGAATTGGCTAAATTAATAAATTTTGAAATCGTCGTTTTGAATTTTGTTTAAATGTTTTGATTTAAAAGTTATAAATAGAAATCAATTTATAGAAATCGAATTTATCGAAAATTTGAGTTTGGAATGTTGAAATTAATTTTGGTTAAAAGAAATTGTTAAAAAAATTAAGTGGAGACTTTGGAATTTAAAATCAGGATATGATTGAATTTCGAAATTGATTTGTTTAAAGATTTAACCTTAATTCGAGCTTTGAATTGAACCATATTTGTTTTCGAAGAATTTTTTTTATTTTTTATTTTTATGGTAAGTGTTATATTCCCTTCTCTTGACGCTAGAAAATGATATCGGTGATGAGTGCACGCATCATCAGCGTTTATTTTCGAGAGTCCGAGTGGGGGAGACCACTTAATAGCTTGTCTAAACCTTGTTTTGATTCAAATTTTATTTTATTTTGTATTCTCTATAGTATGATTTGATATATAAATTATATAAGTATATATATTATTTCAAAACTTGATTTGAAATGAAACTGGGATTGGAATTCTTAAGTCCTTTAATAATTAATGATTTTTTTAAATGATTGAAATGAATTTAGACTTGAATCATTAAGGAACTTCTGAATTGTGAAATGAGAAATGAACCTAAGAGCTAAGTGAAAATATCAATTGAAGTAGAAATCCTTAGAATTAGGAAATTATGAACTTAAAATAAAATTGAAACTGTAAAACTCGCATAGTATTAAATTTCATTCTATAACATAGATATAACTTACCAAAATATTTAAGAAGTTCAAAAATGTTATATGAATTGTTAATTGGATAATATACAAGTATAGGTTTGAATAATGAAATATGCATTTAATTAATGGTTTACAAATATAAATAAAATTGTTAGTAAATAATTGGAATTTAAATTAACATTTAAAGGTGATTCACAATTATGTTAATATAAAATGGAAATACTATATGTGAATGTAAATGTGGAATTAAATTTAGTGTAATTTAAGTAACGACTTAAGAATTAATTAATTGAAAATTCAACTTTAAATGAAAGGAAGTTGTATGTTGTTTAACTACATTCTATTTGCATAACTATAACTTACCAAATACTTAAAAGGTTTAAAATGCTAATAAGGATAAGTAGAGAAATAATATACCAGTGTGAGAGTGAATAATAAAATGTGAAGATCTTTTGATAGTTGTAAATATAAAAGAAATTTAAGCTGTAAAATGAATAATATATATAAGTGAATGAATAAAATTTAAAATTAATGAAATATAAAATTGGTAAATGGAAACTAATTAAATTTGAATATAAGTAAATGTCAATAAACTTGGAAGTGTATGAAAAAAATTGACTTGGAAATGTATAATTGATTTAGTGTAGATTTTGGATGGATGTTAATGTTTGATATGCATTGGTTGTTAGATGGATGAAAATTGATTAAGTAGAATTCATTAGTGTTAATGGAATTGAATAAACGGAATAAAATTTTAAAATAATTAAATTCAAATTTGAAGCAAAGTGAAATTAAATATAATTGAATTCAATTTAAATTGAAGCAAATTGACTTGAATTTAAAATGTGAATGAAACGAACTTCAATAAATCGAAAGCAAATTGAATGCAAACCTATTGCATGGATGAATAAGAAAATAAATGACTTTGTGTTTATGATTGTTCTTTAGAAAATTTGAAGTTTGATGGTTTGTACTTTGAAATAATAAAAGCAAATTTTGGAGAAAATCCAAAATTGTCCAATATATGCTGAAACGAAAACAACCATAACTTTTAATGGCTGAACGGAATTCGACGATCTTAGACTTTTCGAAAAGCTTAGAAACTGTAGCACAACTTTTGTTTAGATAACTTGAGAAATTTCCTTCGTCTACTAGGTTAAAAACTTGAATGTTACTCGCTGTCCTGTGTAAAAATAAGTAAAATCAGTAGTATAAACCCTTAGTATTTTCGCCATATCTTTTGACCGGTTTATCGGATTTTGATGATCTTGCACTTTCTTAAAAGCTAAGAACTTAAGATAAAACTTTTGTTTTAAGTTTTTTGTGTTTTGATGTCGTTTAGAAGGTCGAAAATGTGGGTGAACGTCGCTGACCTGCGCAATTCATTGCCCAGGCTGAGGCGTATCCTCTAAGTAAAACGGCCATAATTTTTGAACCTATGGTCCGAATTTGATGATTTTGGACATTACGGAAAGCCTTAAATGAATGCAACAACTTTTGTTTAGATTCTGTTGCCGAATATTATCGTTTAGATGTCCTAAAACTAAGATTTGTTTGTTGTCCTGAAATTGGAATCTCAGTTTTGAAGCTAAATATGTTATATATATGTTGTGTAGGCTAAGTATATCGATCTATCTTTATATGCATGGTTCTAACTTAGTTATTGAGTGTTTAGTAGGTGTGGATTTCGCTTGCTTCGCATTAGGAGCTCGCTTTCGCGCTATATTAGCCGTATATGCTCGCTAACGATATATAAGGTACATATCTCGGATTACATATCGTATTTTTACACTTTTTCCCTACGGGATGCCTCATCACTTGATGAGATGTATATTTGTGATATATATACTGTTATATTTTTTTTCGATCGAGCCGCGCAAAGGAGACTCTGCCGAAATTTTCCGTAAAATCCAGGTGTTAGAAAATTTTTCAAGTTTTAAAATTTTTTATAACTTGTTTTGATTACTAACTTTTAAAGTTAGGAAGCCGTTTGGAGTAACTTAGTGGAAGCGTAGTTATGACTTTATAAATGGAATTTCATTGTTTATAAGTGGATAATTTTTAATAAAATATATCAAATGTTGAATTCTTTACTTAGTTTCTTTTCCCTTCTTTTTCCTTTTCGGGGACGAAAAGTTTTGAGTGGGGGAGAGTGTAACGACCCGTAAAATTTCGATAATTAAAATAGCTAATTTAATAAGATTTCGTGATTTAGTGTTATAAAAAAATTGTAAGTCATTTGGAATAATAATAACTAGAATGAAATGCAACAAGATTTTATCTAAGTTAATTATTTATGAATTGAATAAAATCCCAAATCAATCGAAATGATATGCAGTCAAAGGTAATTGAATGAATTTGTATTGTATAGGTAATTGTGACGCTTGTTTGTAAATAATAAACTTATAAGTAATTAACAGTTAACGGTGATAATTATTTAAGTTACCTATTCATTTAGTAGTTGAATTGAATTTGTGAACCAATTGAAATTGAAATGAAAGTTCATATATTAGTTGAGTGCATTATCTCTAACTGTTGATTAATAATAATGTAGAGTTCATTTGATGTAATATAGTAAATCGACTCATAATGAAATTTTATTTAAAAATCCAATATTGAAAGCCGTCAAATATTGAACAATTAAATTGTTTAAATTTAATATTTGGAAACTATTGAATTAATTGAATAACGGGAATTGAATAACTGTTTTAATGAAAATGGTTGTTCTATAATTTGAATTTGTTAAATTTTATAAGTTCGTTTGAATATTTCAAAAGATAGTGATTTAAAAATAATCAAATTTGTTTAAATTTAATATTATAAATGTTTGAATAATTAAATTCCGAATTTGATATGATTAATTTGATATTGAAATTTAATATATGAAAATAGAGTGAATAATTAAAATTTGATTTAATATGATTCAAATTGGTTTCCAAAGTGAATGTAAGTTATATTGGGATTATAATAGAGTTAATAAGATTCTACAATTGGAATTTATTGGATAAATTGAATAACGGGTTTTATATGATTAAAAATGATTTGTAAAATTTAATTTTATCATATTAAAGTTTGAATGAGGTTGTAGAACTTTTAAAATCGAATTAAAAGTAAATTTGTGAAAATTGAATATTTCAATATTTAATTATCGACTGGAAAATAGCCAAATTTTAAACAGTCTCAAAATTGGACGAAACTAGTTCTATTGGATCCGTAATAGTTATTTATTATCGGATTTCAATTTTCGTAGCAATTGGAGTTGTCGTTTGACTATGGCAGCTCGAAACGCGTTGAAATTGTTTTTAATATTAATTTGGCGAGTTAAAATAGTCGTTTTTCAAACGGTCTCGGATTTCGACGAAACCAGTTTTATCGGATCTGTAATGTGATATTATTGTAAGATTTCAAATTTCATGTCAATCGGATTTACCGTTTGTCCGGGGCGAGCCCAAATGCACATGATTAACCTATTTAATTTCAAATCGATCGTTTATTGCCGTAACTCACACATACGATGGAATTAGCTTCCGAAACCTGTTCCATTATGTCCGGAACGCGGGGTAAACCCTAGAAACGCTAGCCGGCACGTTCCGTTTGGAGATCGTTGAAAAAGCATGTAAATTTTGGAACTAATAATAAAATAATATATAAAATCTTATATTAACATTTTTGCACAGTGAAACCCTATAGGGTTTTCGTGGCCGTCGTTCTATTAGTTAATGGCCGAAAATGCTTGAATCTTCTTCCTTCCTTTTCTCCTAATCCATCGATCTTTGGGAGAAACTCTCAACTAGATTATCGTAGAGCTCAACAAGATCTTCTTATCCAACGGTAATGATCGTGAATGGAGCAAAGAATAGACGGCAATTGGAGCTGGAACGCTCCGCGTTCGTGCACGATTTCCAGGCCGTAGATGGGGCCGAGCTCCACCCCATGGCAGGCGCAGGTGGCTCTTGAGATGCTCTTCGATATGGCGTATCCCGATCGTCCTGGAAGTCGATGTATGGGTTGCGTGTGTTAGGGCTAAACGGCGGCGATTGGGTTCGTATACTGGGAAGCGTACGCGTTTTCATGCGTGAGGAAGAAGGGGGAGGGGGTACGGCCCAGATCTGCTATGCAAGGAACGAGCGGCTGTGATGGAGTCTGGGTTGAAATGTAAATTAAAATTTGTAAATATTTATATTATAATTCGTGTAACTTTAAAACTATGTAACTTTTTCATACGAGGTCAAAAAATTACGAATCAAATTGCATTGGAACCGTATGGACGAGCACTACGCTATGGAATTGGTTTGGAGTCATTTGGAGCAAGTGAAAATTTCGGGTAAAATTAAACGCTCGTTTAGTTTTATTCGAAATAAACCGCTGGAACTGCATTGAAATCAAGGTGAGTGTTTTATAACTCTCACAACGTACTAAATATCTTTATGCTATTTAAATTTGATATTATGAAGTGATAAGAATTTTATTTGTCGTTGTTTGATAGAATTTAATTGTCATTTGAATTAACCGTCGAAAATTAAATTGACAGTTAAATTTGAAATTGAAATTGAAATTGAATTGCGATTTAATTACCTGACATCGATAACTATGAAATTGCCATGAATTGTATTGCCTATTGGATGATGTATTTCGATGGATGCTATTGGTTGATGTTTGAATGTTTGGATGTTTATTTGCTTATATATATCCTGTTATGCATACATATGATACTGTGATTTAATTTAAGTAATATATGCTCATCCCTCGCATTTAAGTTGAAATAAATAACTACTTGGCCATAGGATAGAAAATTATGTACGGACACCGAATTGGCTAAATTAATAAATTTTGAAATCGTTGTTTTGAATTTTGTTTAAATGTTTTGATTTAAAAGTTATAAATAGAAATCAATTTATAGAAATCGAATTTATCGAAAATTTGAGTTTGGAATGTTGAAATTAATTTTGGTTAAAAGAAATTGTTAAAAAAATTAAGTGGAGACTTTGGAATTTAAAATCAGGATATGATTGAATTTCGAAATTGATTTGTTTAAAGATTTAACCTTAATTCGAGCTTTGAATTGAACCATATTTGAAATTTGGATTTAAACTTGAATATTGATGGAAAATGTGTTAAGTGTTATAAATAGATATTTTGAAATCAAGCTCCAAATCGATAAAAATTGAAATTGAATAGATTGAAGGTGAATGTAGAATTGAATTGATTTAAAGTTGAAGTTGATGTTGTTTTGAATTGAAATCGAAATTGAATCGGTAGAATGGAAATTGAAATTGATTTGAATTGGGAAGTTATAAATTGAAATGGATTGGTTTTGAAGCTGTTTTATTTTGTTTTCCAAATTACTCGGTTATATAAACTATTTTGGATACTTAAACTGTTTTAATCTATTTTAAATCTACTTAACCCGATTTAAATTATTTTAACTAAATTATCTATTTCACATCCTTTTTAAGAGTTTAAGTATTTTAAGTATTTTAATTATTAAAACAACTTTTAAACTACTTAAAACTATTTTTCTAAAATTCCAAACTGGTTAATAAGGTGAAATGTTTATGTTTAAATCTTGAATTTAAGTACGAATTGAGTTAAATGAAGTTGCAACCTAAATTGTAATTCGAAATGATTTTGAAATCGAAATGAGATATTGATGCGAAAAATGATTTTTGAAACGGAATCTTACATTTGAATAGATACGATGATATTTGAAATGGACTTGATTGTTGAAGCGAATATGATATTTTGATATCCATTATGAATCGATTTGAAATATAAAAAATCCAACGGTGTAATAATACGTAGTTATTAAAGAGACCGGGATCGGATATGGACATACTCTCTGTCGATACCGAACACCACTTTAACAACTATTATACGAGGAGTGTTGATCCAGAATGAAGTGGATGGTCTGCTGAACGCTTTGACTGAAGAAAGAGAACGATATTGGATGACCTCTGACATGACTAAAACAAGAGCCGCGCTGGGCCATTGAGGTTCGCCACCTCTAGCGGACACGCTTCTTCCATACCATTTCTATTACATTAGTGATTCGATTTGGGTGCACCCCTTGATTTGGGAGTGTTGTTTCGCGGTGTTGGGGTAGCTGCTGGCTATGCTCAACATCAGTCCGGATCACGCAACTACTAGTATCCTAGTTGGTATCGCCTCATGTACCTTGTCATACTGATTATCCTATTCGCGACCACTACGTTTTGTTTTGTGTTATACCTATGGGGTACCCTCTGATAACCACCAGTTTACGGTGGGGCTTACGGTGCTGTATAGACTATGGCATTATAAAAATGTGTTAAGGGGGATTATGGTAACGCCTTAACGCTATTTTGATACTTTATATTACTGATAGGCATTATCTACTTAGCGTACATTACTACATAGTAGATAGTTTAACGGATCCTTAAGAGATGGAAAATCCCGTAACATCTCTTGAGTTATTGCACGCACGTTGACACTGGATATGAGATGTCAAACCCCGTAAACGTCTCTGACGCCGTTACACTCATATTTATTTACGATTGATTTAACTTTCAAAAGGATATTTTAGTCCTGACTCGAGTGTTTTGTCTTTTCATTACGCTCGGGTCAGTCTTGAGTTTTTCAGATTTTTGAAGATCTATTCTGGAGGATGAAGACGAAGATTTGGTATACTATTACTATTATTACCCTTGCATCATGCTATCTGCTGCATTATTTTAATTGTTCTGTTGTATATGTATAACTCTGATAAATGTTGTATAAATAATTGTCAAAGTATAGTAAACAGCTTCATGAACTGTTCATTTGACTATTATATTTTATCGTTCCGCTGCGAGATTCTGTGTTGTTTCATTTCCTTTATTTCTCTTTCTTTTTCTTTTCTTATTTACCCCAATAACCATCTGCCCTTTTGAATGGTTTGGAATCGGCATGTGTATTTGATTGTCGTTTTAAACTGTCCAAAAAGGTGGGTCGTTACACATCTCTTATCAGCATAACTCTTCTGCATAGACCATGCTTCCTTCATTCTAGCTCGAATCAACTCAATCTTCCCTGCAGCTTCTCTAACTAAATTCGGACCAAGAACCAAACTATCCCCAGTTTCTAACCAACAAGCTGGATATTTGCATGGCCTTCCATACAAAGCTTCAAACGGTGCCATCCCTATACTAGCCTGATCTAGTGAACAAGGAATCTCTATCACTTACTATACTACTAGGAATTCCATGAATTCTAATTATATTCTTCATGAATAACTTAGCCAAAACAGGTGTCGTCTTGGTTGACTTAACTGGAATGAAATGGGCACTCTTAGTTAACCTATCCTGTAACATTCTGTTATTTTCAACCATTCGCATCCACATATGTCGGACTTGAATTGCTCAAAATATCATATTGTTAATTTATATTTGGCAAAGCTCAGCATATACAGTAAATAAATAATCACATAATCCCAGACACAGAGTAATATAGCAATAAGCAGCGGAAGTAAAAGAATAGTAGTTCATAAAGCTACAGTATATAACAGAGTTAAATAAGATACAAAAGAAGTCTCATATACAATAGTCAAATACAAGATCAGAATGCATCCCTGGAATTTGCTGAATAACTGCAAGCTGAATAAATAGATGGATCTCCAAGCGAAGCTCCAACTCCAAAGGTGAGTCTCAAAATCTGTATCTCTTAATCTGACATGAGCGTAAAGCCAATACACAAAACATTCGACTCAGGATTAACATTCTTATCCCAATAAATCCAATTCAAGTGAAATAACAACTAAATACAAGTAACTTAAAGGATGTTTGGGATACCCATCCACTAATGATCCGTTAAACTATCTACTATGTAGCAATATACGCTATTATAATGATTTCTAAAGTAAAGTAAACTATTAAAATAGCATTAAGGCGTTACCCTATCCCCCTTCACACATTTTATAATGCCATAGTCTATACAGTACCATGATACCTCCTGATCGGGAGACTAACAGAGGATACTCCACAGGTACGACATAAAACAAACTAGTAGTAGTCTCGATAGGGTACGTGACATAGTACAACTAGGCAATGCCAGGGTAGATATACTAATTACGCATGCGGTGGATGGTAACGCATAGCTGCAGCTACTGCCTACCTCAAGCCACACTCCCAAATCAAAGATGCACACCAAATCAATCACAAAGTAATAGAATGGCATACGAAGAAGTGTGTCTGATCGGAGGAGCTTCCTCACTTGGCCCGTCAATCGCTCATGTTCTAATTACCTTATGCCAACTCATGGGAGTCAGATCCACGTATATACCTCATATAGGACCGTCGCCACCATCCTACTTCATTTTGTAATCTCCACCGCGTACATGGTAGTTAAAGTTGTTTTTGTCATTGGTAGAGAGTATGACAATAACTGATCCCGGTCTCTTTAACAACCCAACGTTATTATAACACCGCGATCATTTCAAAATAGTTTATACTTCAAAACGAAAATATCATTTCCATTTCAAAAACCATATCAATACTATATCATTCCATTTCAAAACCAAATCAATACGATATCATTTCTATTTCAAATATATCCATTTCCAAAAATCATAGCACTTCAAAGTTATAACACTTTCGAAATTATAAAGCTTATAAAACCAGAACACTTTAGAAATCATAACTTAGAAATCTAATACTTTGGAAATCATAACACTTAGGAAATCATAATTTAGAAATCATAATACTTTGGAAATCATAACACTTTGAAATCATAATACTTTGGAAAACCATAACACTTCCCACTTAACCGGTTTAGATATTAAAATAGTGTATAAAATAAAATAGTTTATATAAAGTAGTTATAGGTTAAAATAGTTTATATTAAAAATAATCAGTATATTAAAATAGTTTTAATTAAAATAAGTGGCATATTAAAATAATTTATACTAAAAATAGTTCATATTAAAAATGATTTATGTTAAAGTAGTTATATTGAAAATGATTTATAAAGTAAAATATAAAATAGTTTTAAATATAATTTAAAAATACTTTATATAATAAAATAGTTTCCTCACATTTCACAAATCAATTTCAAATCAACTCGAACTCCAAAATTTAAATTTAATTCAGTCTCATCTCATAAATTTCAATTCAATTCAATTTCTAAATAAACCATTTCAAATTATATCAATTTCAATTACAGATTTGAACCACAAAATACTTCATTTTAATTTCAATATATTTCAAAAAAAGATTTGAATCACAAAATAAACCATTTCAATATATTACAAAGCTTTAAATATTCAACATTTTCAAAACTAAATTTGAAAATTTCATATATATCTTAATCCACTTTACTATTATTTAGTTTTGAAATATTTACTTAATAAATCCAGTATCATTTAAATAAAACATCAAATTTCAAATAACTAAATATTCCCTCAATTTATTTAAACTTGATATATTCATTTAATCACCTTAAACCAAAATCAAGTTATAAAATCATATCCTTTAAAATCTCAAATACCATTTCAAATCAATTTCAAATCTATTTGCTCAACCTTAATTTATTAAAAATTATTATAAGCTCTATATTTAAAATTAAAATTTTAAATAATACTTAAGCATATTATATATAAATTAAATCTAACTTTATTAAATTAAATCTTATTATCAAACTTATTTTATAATAAAACTAATTTATACATATTTTAAAATATTAAAATTATAAGTAAATTCTTAAAATTTATGATTTCAAAACCAACTTAAAATTTTAAAAAACCAAGAATTTAAAATTTATAAAATACATTTATTTATAATATCTTGAAATCAATATTTATTAAAACCAAAATATTCATTTCAAAGCCTTAGAAATCATTTCAAAATATTTATTTTGACCAACGGTGTCTATATTTAATTTTCTATCCTATGGTCAAGTGATACGAATATTTATCATTTCAATCTGAAATTTAAATATATACGTGATATATCATTTCAAACCGCAATCCCAAATTCAATTCAATAAAAAACGCTTGGGTTTATCACTTCAACCCATAACTTTCTTCTATTCTACAGATCCTTCGGATATGTATCATTTCAACCCATAGTGGATTCTATACTAACAGGGAACTTGCAGAGTGGTAACATATACGATAATAATATAACTGGCATATATCATCAATATAAATAACAGATAATGGTGTCAAATGTACAGTGAACATATACAGATAATATCATATATGTAGCAGTGTAAATAACTAACAGCGGCATATTTCAATTGCCGTCCAATTGAAATCAAATTTAATAAGTATAAGAACGTTAATCGTGAGTGATTTCTCACCTTTTGAGGTTAGAGAGAATAGATAACAAGACAAGCTACGATTTGAGTCACGATATAGGCTATCGACTAATCCAACAACAGATCTCAGAGCGATGTAAGCAGAACACGGATTCGACAGTCAAAGCTGATAGATATGAAATTGATGAAATAAATCAGAATCATCTAGATAGAAACGGAATGTACATATTATATTAAATTTCAAATCAATATTAATTTAAACACATATTAAATTATATACATACATACATACATACATACACACACACACACACACACACACATATATATATATATGTGTGTGTGTGTGTGTATACCAATTTCATTTTTTAAATAAAACACATATAGAAACAAACATGTCTACAACAAAACTTATATAACTAGATTCCAAAATCAAATATGTATGTTATATATATAAATAAATATATTCTTAAAAATAGTATTTTATACTTAAAAACCATATACAAAGCATATGTATGCAAGTAGATATATATGTTATATGTGATACAAAAGTAATATAAAGAACTGTACTAACATATTTTAAGATTTAAATCAACTAACTTTTACAGCTCATATCTATATACTCTCACATATACTCACTTTAGTTTATAAATGAACAAACAAAACATATACCATCTAGCCAGTAAAGAGAAAATGGACATGCGAACAATTTAATATATACAAACAAATATGCAGACCTAACTTTATATCAACTAATATATATATATATATATATATATATATATATATATATAACATTTATAAACCTATATAAATTAAACAGTCTTTTATGTATATATTTACAGTATAACAAACTCTTATATACATATATGATATAGCCCATTATATATATGAATTTAATATATATATATATATATATATATATATATAACATATTCCAAAATCTAACATGACCAGAATGATATATTAGCTTTCAAACAAATATATATGCAGAAGCCGTACATAACATATGTATCAATATATCTATATGTATATAAAATCATGATATACATATTTTTTTCGAAACCATATAGCTTATACTATAAATTATTTATATATACACTGTACAAAAAAATAACAATGTAATCATAATATATATAACTTGTTTACAAATCTATACATATACAAAGTAAAGTGAGGCAGCAACAAGTGAGTGAACGCATATCTATGCAGACATAACATTTGCATAGACTGTCATATTACTTATATACTATCATATCTCAAGATCTATATAAACTAACAAATTGTGTTGCTTATATGAATATATATATATATATATATATATATATATACATAAGTCAGATATAACAAACATAACGTATAGTTTGTAAACAACTTTATATATTTATATGCACACACGTTTAAATTACTACCTTGAACATATTTATTTTCAAGTATCAATATAAGTAAACACACGTGACAAATTTATACGTAACAATAGAGACTGCCCACCCCCGACTGAAACGAAGGTGATGAGTTCAGGTTGCAAGGAGATGGAGGCACGGATCTCTGGTGGAAGGCGAATTGAAGATCGATGGGGTCTTGGGAAGAGAGAGGAGAGAAGAGGTGCAGCCTTGCTGAGTTATTCGGTGAAACTCGGTCGAGATGGAGGATGATGGTGGCATGCAAGCTATGGGAGAAGGGAAAACAGTAGGCGAGAGAATGAAATGCACAGATAACAGCAGATAGAAAAATGTACCAAACAAATTTAATGAATAGGTGGGAAGAGTGACAGACACAAAAATATTTTAAATGGTGGAATAGAAGTAGCCATACATTTGAATTCCATAAAATATATTGCTAGAGACTGTTCAAATTATACAGTGACAAATGAAAGGTCACAGGAAGTTAAAGGTTCGAAAACGGAACCGTAACGGCAATCGTTTCGTATATTTTGCTGTCTCCTAGACTTCGAAACATACAATAGAATATACCACAGAGATCAGTACAACGAGACGATCAAAACGGTATGTAGATGTTAGTGGTACGACCATCTTATCAAAAGTCGATAATTAGCACTGAAGATGCTGCAAATCTGTCAAAAATAAGATAAACAAAGCAATAACGGTTCAAATTTGAAGAAAAGGAATATGACTCAGAAGATGATTTACAAATTTATTGTATAAATATATTCAGGTTTGGAGAATATTTTATTATCATCAAATATTAACTGACTAAAATTGAAATAAAATTACACAAGAAAATAAACTTTCATTTTATCAAATGAAAATTTACCATTTTCTATGATTAATTAGACGTATTCCAAATATCAAATTTTTATTTCCAAATTAAAATATTTAAAATTCCACAAAAATTCAGTTAAATATATTATTAAAACCATTAAAATGTACGGGTCATTGCATATCCACTACGACCCATATACTTTTATTTCCTCTATTAGATCTTGACAAACCGTCTATAAAATCCATTGAGAAAGAATCCTATTTCCATACTAGAATATCTAAAGGTTGAAGTAACCCAGTTGGTTTTTGATGTTCGGCTTTTACCTGTTGACAGTTCAGACGCTACTTCACCCATAAGCCTACATCCTTCTTCATACCTTCATAGAAAAAACTCCTCTTCTTATCTTGATAAATCTTATTTCCTCCCTGATTAACAGTGAACTTCGAACGATGGCATTCCTAAAGAATTTCCATCCTAGTGCTTCCCACATTCTGAGCCATAACCTTCCTTTCTTCCTTAACCACCCATTCTGGTCAAGAATAAAATCTTTCAAGTCATCGCTCTTTGTTCCCTCCTTTAACTTTCTGATCTGTTCTACTAATAATGGAGCCTCCCTCCACTTAGAAGCAATCTTTTTAATCATCACCGGTGGAACTTCTAAACATGAAAACATAGTAGCCTCCTTACTAGATCTAGCTTCAGATCTCCACTGCACTTTGCATGTCGCCAGCGCTTCTAAATCTTTCCAATTAGCTATCATCGCCGTAGCTGCATTCTAATGTTTTCTGCTTAGTGTATCTGCAACCTTATTGCCCTTTTCCGATGTGTACTCAATTCTAAAGTCATAAGCGGCTAAAAAATTTAACCACCTTCGCTGTCTCATATTCAACTCCTTTTGGGCGAATAAATACTTCAACGACTTATGATCCATATACAGCTCAAATCTTTCTCCCAAAATGTAATATATCCATACCTTTAATGCAAAAATTACCATAGCTAATTCCAAATCATGCGTCGGATATCTAACCTCATGTAGTCTAAGTTGTCGAGAAGCATAGGCAATGACTTTACCTCTTTGCATTAACACGGCTCCTAACCACGTTCCACATGCATCTGTATGTACCACTTAATCCCGATTCCCCTTTGGAACAACCAACAAAGGTGCATCGTCAATAAATGTTTTAGCTTCTGGGGTGCCTCCTCACACTTATCAGTCCAAACAAACTTTACATCTTTTCATGTTAGCTTGGTTATCGGTGCTGCTATTCTCGAAAAATCCTTTATGAATCTCTGGTAATACCCCGCTAATCAAAGAAAACTCTTTATCTCAATCACTATCTTGGGTCACTTCCATTTATTCGCCGCTTCAATCTTAGTCGGATCTATGGACAACCATTTCTCTGAGACTATATGACCAAGAAACTTCACTTCCTTCTTCCAAAAATGAAACTTCGAAAACTTCGCCTTCAATTAATGTTGCCTCAACGTCTCAAGCACCACTCTAAGATGAACTTCATGCTCTCTTTCATCCTTAGAGTATATCAAAATATTATCTATGAAAATAAACATGAACCTATCCAAGTACTCTTGGAAAATGTAGTCCATCAAATCTACAAAGAATGTTAGCGCATTATTAGTCTGAACGACATTACTAACCATTCATAAGATCCATATCTGGTTCTAAACGTTGTCAAAGGAATACTATCCTCTATCACTCTAAGCTGATGGAACCTTGTCGCTAAATCCAATTAGGAAAATACTTTGGCTCGGCTTAACTGGTCAAACAAATTGTTAAATCTAGGTAACATATATTGATTCTTTATCTTCTTCTCATTCAACTTACGATAATCGATACATAACCTTAACGATTCGTATGGCAAACACTACGGTTGCTCCTCAAGGCGCACTATTAGGTTTGATAAAATTATTGCCTTCCAAATCCACCAATCTCACCTTTAACTCCCTCATCTCGGTAGGTGTCATCCTACTTGATAGTCTACTCACAGGTTTTGTTCCTGGTACCAAATCTATCCGAAACTCAATGGCTTGTTTCTGTGGCAATCCTACTATAGGTTCAAAGACATCTGTGAATTCCTAACAACGAAAACTTTATTTAACTCGTCTTCTATCTCCACAGCACCCAACAGAGCGTTAACCTAACGACTATGGTTTTCTATGGATTATATAATTCGATCACTACAGTCAAGGTGTCTAGGCGATATATTCTTATCATGGCAGAATATCCTAGCATCGTATTTACTTAACCAATGCATACCCAAAATAATTTCGAACCCTACGAAATCAAATACATGCAAACTGCAAACATTGTTATGACCTAATAATTCAATCTCTAGGTGGTCACACTTCATCCCAAGTGTCGCATACCCTCCTATCAAATTTGCAACCCTTAAGGAAGTAACTAAGTATGAGGGTTCTAGGTTCAGCTTATCTACCAAACAATGAGATATAAAAGAATGCGATGCACCAGTAGTAAATACAATGCTAATTGACATACCATGAATCGTAAGCGTACCTCCCAATACAACTTTTCCTTTTCGTCCGCTATTGGCTTCGAGGTAGGTGGCTCCAATGCAAACACTTTGCCCTTTCCATCCTTAGCTGGCTCTTTGCACTGGTTCTTGTAATGTCCAATTTGATCGCAGTTGAAGCATCTGATATTCTTCTTCCAGATCGCTTTTTTCCATCACCCAGGTGACATTCATTTGCGAAATGCCCTTTCTTGTCACATCTATAGCAGACAACCTCTGCCCTCCCTTTCTTAGCAGCTCCTCCCTTCTAAGCTCCTTTCTTATGGAAAAACTTCCTTTTCTGACTCTACACTACTTGAAACTCCTTTACCTCATTCCTTTCCAGAAAAGCAAGAAAATCCTCATGCCTCAAAGCTTTTTCCACTACAACATCACATGGATCCCTAATATGCAGTAATATGGCCTAAGCAAGTTCAAGCTTCAACCCCTAATGAACTTCTCATTTCTCTTCATTATAGTATCCATCATAGAATAACCATACCTCGATAGCTCCTCAAATCTCGTTGCATACTCCAGCACAGTCATGTCTCTTTGCTCTAACTCAGCAAACTTTCTAAGTAGAATAGATTTAGCAATCTTCGACATAAACCTTTCCTCAAATCTCCATTTAAACTCAGTTCATATCGTAGTCTCTTCATTAACTCCAACTGTAACGTTGTTCCACCAGTACAGCGCTGCTCCTTGTAACTTTCTAGAAGCGAGCCTTCTCTTCTGCTCATTATTGATCCCTAGATCAGTGAAAATCCTCTCGCAATGAAGCAACCATTTCTCCACTTCGATTGCATATTCGGTACTAATAAATGGCTTTCCTCCCGACCGAGCATAATCTTTACTCAGATTAGCATAGTTGTGGACCACCGGTACTTCTTAATTTCCTCCTTCAACACTACAGCGGTAACTCCCTCTCACATCATGTTGACAAAGAACTGATATATATTGATACACGAAGATTTTGATCAATGACAATGTGCTTCAACAAAAAAAAGGTAGAGATATGTGCAAAGCTAAAGGAAGATCGATGAGGACCAAACAAACATAAGTATGATTTTTTATATAGGTCTTAGTCTAGATTTATTATTAAAATCTGTCCTCAAGAGGCTTTCACGAACACTAGAAAACATTTTATAAACTTCATTTTTATTTAAGCTTTCACTGTGCATATTTTATAAGTTCAGTCGACCGAACAGGAATAGCCAGTCGACTGAAACTGGTACAAATATATAAACAAGCACAGTTTCAGTCGACTGAAACACCCTGCTTAGTCGACTGAATTTGTTCCTGAAAATTTTACTTCATATTTTCAGTTGACTGAATTCTCTGTTCAGTCGACTGAATTTGAACCTACGAATTTTTTATGAATGGGCACCTTCTTCCTCCCAAGAGTTGCAACCATTCACTAATGGAAATGGAAGCATCTCTTGTTTGCAACCTTTGACAACAAATGCACCTCTTCTACAAGTATATATACATGATTCTAACATCATTCAAGTCACCGAATTCTCTTGCTTTAATCTTACTATTTTCTTGATCATATTCTCTAGATATTCTCAAAGCAATCACCAATCTATTGCTTGAATCACTGTTTTGTTTATAACATTCTTTTGATTCATAGCAATTCACATTTTCTAATTCTTCACAAACACATTGCATACTCTCGAGGATAAGATTATAGGAATATTGTACTACATTAGACTCATTAGTGTTGATAAGAACACAACAAGTCGAATATTGTTTTTTAGTAATTGAGTTGAAGTCCTCTTCGGTAGTTGAGGCAAGAAATCTCATTCGGTTGTTCGGGTAAGTTGTAAACATATTCCTTCGGGTGAAGCGAGGGTGTTAGTTAGTGAAATTCCTAAGTGAAGCTTAGGGACTGGACGTAGGACTAGAGGTCCGAACCAGTATAAAATCCTGGTGTCTCCTTGCATTTACCTACTTTATCTACCTAGACTATTTCATTATTCCATATTACACGATCCTACCGCATGCCCCCTCTTTCAATTGGTATCAGAGCAAGGTTGTCCTATAACCATAACACCGTTATTGGACATATTCATAATATGGAAAATAACGCAAGTACAAACACAACGTCTGCATATAGTTCTACATTTGCGGAAGGACAATCTACCCAAAGACCTCCTCTATTCAATGGACTAAACTATAACTATTGGGCTACAAGGATGAGGATTTACATGCAAGCAACAAGTTTCGAAGCCTGGAATGCTACTCAAGCAGAGTTCGTTGTACCCACAACCGATTATCCTACATGGACACAAATTCAAAAGAATGAAGCTAGTGCAAATGCCAAAGCTATGAATATGCTATTTTGCGCCCTTGATAGAAACGAATTCAACCGTGTTAGCATATGTACTACTGCATATCAAATTTGGGAAACACTTAAAGTCATACATGAAGGCGCAAACAAGGTTAAACAAACAAAGATATCTATGCTGAAGAATCAATTCCAAAACTTTAGAATGCGACAAAAAGAATCCATCAATGACAGTACTCGAGATTTCAAGACATTCATCATGCTTTAATCGGACTAGGAGAAAAGTACACGGATTTTGACATTGTGTCTAAAGTTCTAAATTCGCTCACTGATGAATAGGAGAGAAAAGTACTAGCAATCGAGGAAGCAAAGGATCTATCTACAATGAAACCAGAGGAATTGATTGGAAATCTTATGTCGTACGAAGTAAATATGCAAGCTAAGAAAGATCAAGCTCAAGAAAGAAAGAATGTAGCTTTTCATGCAGAAAAGGAAGAATCAGAGTCTGAAGATGAGGATCTAGCATTTACAGCCAAAAATTTCAAGAAATTCTTAAAGTATAGAAAAGGAAACAAAAACGGATTCAAAAAAATTTTCTTGAACAAACCTTCATCCTCAAATATAGAATGCTTCAATTGTCACAAGAAAGGACACATGCAAAAAGATTGTCAAGAACAAATGAAGGAAAATCAGAAAAGCTTCAACAACAAAAACAAGAAGGATAAATTCAAAAAGAAGGCATTTTCTGTAACATGGAACGATTCAGATTCATCTTCATCCGAAAATGATAGTGATAGCAACAATGAATAGGCAAATGTATGCTTCATGGCTCAAGATTCTGAGGTAAGTAATTCAACTTTCGATGATTTAATTGAAGTAAACACTGAACTTTTAAGCACAATAAAAATTCTTAAAAAGAAAATTAGGAAATTCATGAAAATCAAAACAAAGCTGAGTTTGAGTGAGATATGTTAAATGATGAAAACAAAATTCTTGAAGAAGAACTTGAAAAAGTTCAAGAATCTTATTCAAATTCGGAAACTCAATTATCACTTTTAAGTCAAGAAATTGAAACTCAAAAGAAAAAGAATGATGTACTTGTTTCTGAAAATCACGAGTTAAAAATTAAGATTAAAGATGTTGAATTAGAAAATAATAGTCTTCAAGCTAAATTAGATGACATCACTAAAAATGTTCTAAATTTAACAAAGGAAGAGAAAATTTATCTAAGATATTAGAAAATTCTCAAACATCTTCAAACAAACAAGGTTTAGGTTATAAAAAAGAGTCAAAAATTCCTAACAAGAAAAATATAAAACTTAACAGGAATGTTGATTCAAAACAACAAATGTTGCTAAAGAAACCTATTAAAACAAAAGTAGAAAACAAGGTAGTTAAAATTTGGGTACCAAAGACTAACACTGTATTAATAAGAAATAAATATATTAAAACATTTATGGATAATGTTCATCATAATGAAAACTATATTTATAAAGAGGATACTAAACCAAATTGGGTTTGGTTTCCTAAACTCTAACTTTTTAGGACCCTATTAAAAGATGGGTACCAATAATTTCATATTTATTTTCAGGTCCCACTCAAAAAGAAGAAATGGATACTAGATAGTGGTTGTTCAAAACACATGACCGGAGATAAAGATATGCTTACAAATATCACATACTTTGATGGTGGCTCGGTTACCTTCGGAGACAATTCAAAAGGCTATATCATTGGCAAAGGAGATGTGAACAATTACGGTACATCAAATTTACCTTTTATAACAAATGTTTCATTAGTTGAAAACTAAAAACATAATCTACTTAGCATAAGTCAACCGTGTGCCAAAGGTTTTAAAATAACTTTCTCGGATAATAAATGTAGTATTTTTGATCAAAACCAAAATCTTGTTTTTGAAGGAAATAGAGATAGAAATATTTATGTTCTAAATATGAATATTAATCATAATACAAGTATGTGTTTACTAGCCAAAGATAATGATCCTTGGTTATGGCACAAAAGATTTTGTTATATAAAATTTAAAACTATTAGAAAACTTTCTAAAAATGAATTAGTAAGAGGTTTACCCAAAATAAATTTTAAAATAAATAATCTTTGTGATGATTGTCAAAAAGGAAAATTAACGAAATCATCTTTCAAATCTAAGAAAAATATTTCGACTTTACAACCATTAGAATTACTACATATGGATTTATTTGGACCAACACAAGTTCAATCCATTAATCATAATCGATACGTATTTGTAATAGTTGATGATTTTTCAAGATATACATGGACTATTTTTATGAAAAATAAAAGTGACACTTTTGAGCATTTTAAAACATTTGTCAAAATAATTCAAAACACTAAAGATTTGAAAATTAAAAATATTTGAAGCGATCATGGAGGCGAATTCGAAAATGAAGCTTTTGAAACTTTTTGTAAAAAGAAAGGAATAAATCATAACTTTTCATTTCCTAGAACTCCTCAACAAAATGGAGTTGTAGAAAGAAAGAATAGAACATTACAAGAATGCCCAAGAACATTATTAAATGGATGTTCTCTACCAAAACATTTTTGGGCAGAAGCCGTTGCTACTGCATGTTATGTATTAAATAGAATATCAATTAGACCATTAACTAAAAATACTTCTTATGAACTATTTAATAATAAAAAGCCAAATATATCTTATTTTAAAATATTGGGATCAAAATGTTTCATTTTAAATACAAAAGATCAACTAGGAAAATTCGATCCAAAAGCCGACGAAGGTATTTTCGTAGGATACTCAGAACGAAGTAAAGCATATCGTGTATTTAATAAACGAACAAACATAATTGAAGAAACTTTGCATATATCTTTTGATGAAAATTTTAATAAAATTTTTAATATAAAAGATGATGAAGAATTGATAAATATAGAAGAAACAAACCTTGAAAATAATAATAATGAACTAAGATCTCCTCCTAGAATATTACGAGATCATCCAACTCAAAATATAATAGGAGAAATAAATTCTTAAGTTAGGACTAGAAATCAACTAAATCAAATGGGTCATGTAGCTTTCGTTTCATCAATAGAACCTAAAAATCCTAAAGAAGCATCAACATATGATTATTGGATTATTGCAATGCAAGAAGAATTAAATCAATTTGAATGTAACGATGTTTGGGAATTAGTTCCCCGTCCTAATAATCAATCAGTAATAGGAACAAAATGGATTTACAAAAATAAAGTAGACGAACAAGGTAATATAACAAGGAATAAAGCAAGACTAGTAGCACAAGGGCATAATCAAGAAGAAGGTATTGATTTTGAAGAAACCTTTGCTCCCGTTGCAAGACTTGAAGCAATACGTATACTATTAGCCTTTGCATGTTTTCACAATTTTGAACTTTATCAAATGGATGTTAAAAGTGCATTTTTAAATGGTTTTATTAAAGAAAATGTATATGTCGAACAACCTCCTTTATTTATACATGAAAAATATCCGGATCATGTATTTAAATTAAAGAAAGCACTATATGGTCTTAAACAAGCACCTCGTGCTTGGTATGAAAGACTTAAAAGTTATTTATTAAATTCGAGATTTAAAATTGGAAAATTAGATCCAATGCTTTTTATTAAAAATACTACCAAAGGTATTTTAATAATTCAAATATACGTAGACGATATTATTTTTGGTTCAACAAATGAAAATTTATGTAAAGAATTTTCAAATATAACGACTAATGAGTTCGAAATGTCTCATATGGGAGAACTATCATATTTTCTCGGACTTCAAATCAAACAATTAACAAATGGAATTTTTATAAACTAAGAAAAATATTGTGCTAATTTAATTAAAAGATTCGGCATGGAAAACACTTCTGCTAAACCTACTCCTATGAGTACCACTACACATCTCGATCGAGACAAAAATGGCAAAAGTGTAGATCAAAAATTGTTTAGAAGTATGATAGGTTCCTTACTTTACTTAACCGCTAGTAGACCTGACATAATGATGAGTGTTTGTTTATGTGCATGTTTTCAATCCGATCCTAAAGATTCACACTTAAAAGCGGTAAAACGAATTATGCGATATCTTAACAACACTAAAGATTTCGGTCTTTTCTATCCAAAGGAGTGTCCATTTGAGTTAGTGTCATTCAGTGATGCTGATTTTGGTGGATCTCGAACAGATAGAAAAAGTACAAGTGGTACTTGCCATTTCATTGGAAAATCACTTGTATCTTGGTTTAGTAAGAAACAAAGTTGTGTCTCGCTTTCCACCTGCGAAGCAGAGTATATATCAGCTGCTTTAGCTTGCACTCAAGTTATATACATGCAACAAACACTTAAAGATTTTAATATAAATTTAACAAATTCTACAATATACTGTGATAATACAAGTACAATAAACTTATCTAAAAATCCGGTTAATCACTCTCTTACAAAACATATAGATATTCGTCACCATTTTCTACGTGACAATATCGAAAAAGGAATAATTAATTTAGAACATATTTCTACCGAAAATCAAATTGCCGATATATTTACTAAACCTCTATTAGAAAACTCCTCCATAAAATTATGACGAGAGTTAGGAATAATGTCTTTTAAAGATATCATATAGAGAAAGTTAGAAAAATTTACACAATTCAGTCGACTAACACTATATGCTCAATCGACTGAATAAAGAAAAAAAATGAGATTTTCAATTTATTTTTTGAATATGTTACATAATATATTATAAAATAGTAGTTATTTGTAAACCATACGTTTTTAACTAAATTATGGTAACCATTAAATCATTAAGTGGATGAAAAACTTTAAAAAATTATAACCACTATACTTTTAGAAAATCCCTACTATAAATATATCTTAAAAATATTTCTTTATCACAACTCATTCTCAACGAATAAAAGCTTAAAAAAAATTCATTATAAAAACGTCGTCCAACAACTTTTTTTCCCCGATCAACATCACCTCTTCAGTTGATAACACTCCAACGTCTCCAAAACTTCCCACTCCAACACCGACACATGAGCCAGTTTACAAATGGAACAATTATCGTACTGGCTACACACCAGAATCCAAGAAAGCGAAACGCGGACTCTTTATTTCTCCAGACACAAAAAGAAAGATTGATGAAATTCATCACTTTCAACAACAACAAATAGATCTTCAACGAGAATTATACTTCGAACAAAAAGTTATGGCGAGACGATTAAGCTTCCTAGAGCAAATCGGTTTACGCTTTTGTGGCTCAAAAAAGAACGAAGTGGTGAACCCCTACCTCGCCCCATTAGTTCAATTGATCCGTCTTCATCTTACCGTACACCAGTTGAACCTGTGAATCCTTGGATGTCTCCTAAGACTCCTATGTATAGTCCAAATTCATGGGATATAAATTACATGAAGAATGAAGGGAAAAGGACTCCAAGTCCATCCCCTAAGAAATAGATAGTTTTGAAATCGATTCATGGTGTTACATCTAAATAATTGTAATTATTTCTTTAAATAAAGTGCTCACTTTCAAAATTAACTAAGAACAACAAAATACATGGGTCAGTCGACTGAAAACCCTGTTCAGTCGACTGAACTTAAGGCAGAATGCAATTTTTTTAATTCAGTCGACTGAAATACTAATAGAAACTTTCAGACAAAAATTCAGTCGACTAAAAACCCTATTCAGTCGACTGAATTCAACCCAGAAAATATTCGGCCTTCAATTCAGTCGACTGAATGGTGTATTCAGTCGACTGAACGCCAATTCCCAGGCAACTTTCCCCTTTTAACCACCAATTTTTTACCTATCCATTCATTTTTTACTTTCCAAAACAGTTTCTTCCCAATTTAGTTTCAAAACCCTAGCTCCCAATTCCTTAAAATTCATTCAAATCTCACTCAAATGGCACCAAAGAGATCAAGAACTTCCTCTTCTTCATCCTCCGAGCCAATTGATGCTCAAATAGCGCAATGGCTTTACGATGGAGTCGCTCTCACTAGATGGAATAAGAAGAAGAATTCCCGTATCTTCGAGCATTCCTTCGTTGATTTCCAAAGCTTTCAAACCTACAACATCCAAGCGTTAACCGATCAAGCAGGTTTAACTTCTTTTTTAGATTTGAAAAGAAATGACCATGCCATAAATCATGTAATGGTCAAATTATTTTATTCTAACTTTAATCTTGGACACCAAACTCCAAGAAATCCAAACAATAGTGTTTGGAGTATGGTATGTGGAAAGAAAGTTTGGTTTTCCTTGGATAGAATAGCACACATTCTAGAATCACCAAATGTCGGGAGGAAGCTAAAAGAGATAGAATTCAATCCACATATTCGCGATAACATAAACCATCGATTTATGGATGATAATATCAACTTTAGAGATTTTAAGTCCACCTCTCTTCGACTTATGGAAAGAATCCTTCACAAAGCCCTAATGAGAACAATTACTCCTCGCACGGGCTCTTACGAAATTGTCTACCCAAATAACTATCGAGCTCTATATGCAATTTTGGCAATATACATGTCAATTGGGTACAACTTATTCTTGATGAGTTTCTCACTTTTAATAATGGCAAAATGCGCACTATCTATTTTGGATAATTAATTATGTGACTTCTCCTCAATGTCGATACGCCATTACCCGAGTCAGAGAATACAATGGTCCATCAAATTAACCACCGGACCATAAGCCTAATGCAACTCCCATCTCGACCTCCTCGCATAATATCACTCGTCGAATGGGAAGAAAGGCATAAAGAACAACAACAACAACAACAACCTCCTCAACCTCACCACGAAGAACATTTTGAGCAAGATGATGAAATTCGTCTTGTTGACCTAAGCTTTACTACCAACCTATCTTTGGGGATATTGTCAAGAAATCAACAAATTCTTGACACTCGTCTTAAAAAGGTAGATCACAAGCTTGACAAAATCAAAGGATTCTTCAACAAGCTATGGGATGCAATCTCGTGCTCAAGCATCACTACTGCTTCGACATCTCGCGGCAAACATCCGGCACCTACGTTTACATGGACGTCATCCGAAGAGCAAACAAGTAGCAGCACAAGCGGAGCAAGTGGTGGCCAAGGAGGAAGAGCGTACAGACCACCAACAGGAGGACCCGTCATACGTGAACCAACAGGAAGAGAAGGTTCATATGACTGGGATAGAGATGAGTAATTTTAACTATGGTTTGATGATTATTCAAAACTTTCTAATGGCTTGTATAAATAGCCATTTTATGCTTGTTCGTCGCAACATTTTTAACTTTTAGTTCTTCAACAATCCATGGTTATGCAAATATTTCTATTCTCTATGCTTCAGTGATTGTTTTGATAAAATATTTCTTCTGTTAGTTCTTCCTTTTTGTCGATGACAAAGGGGGAGAAAATCTATGGTACTAACTTTGTTTTGTAGGAAAGATAGTGCATACATTCAGGGGGAGAAAATAAGTAAATACATCTCTAGAATAAATCAGTATTGTCATCAATCAAAAAGAGGGAGAATGTTGATATGCGAAGATTTTGATCAATGACAATGTGCTTCAACAAAAAAAAGGAAGAGATATGTGCAAAGCTAAAGGAAGATCGATGAAGACCAAACAAACATAAGTATGATTTTTTATATAGGTCTCAGTCTAGATTAATTGTTAAAATCTATCCTCAAGAGGCTTGCACGAACACTAGAAAACATTTTATAAACTTCATTTTTATTTAAGCTTTCACTGTGCTATTTTATAAGTTCAGTCGACTGAACAGGAATAGCCAGTCGACTGAAACTGGTACAAATATATAAACATGCACAGTTTCAGTCGACTGAAACACCCTGCTCAGTCGACTGAATTTGTTCCTGAAAATTTTACTTCATATTTTCAGTTGATTGAATTCTCTGCTCAGTCGACTGAATTTGAATCTGCGATTTTTTTATGAATGGACACCTTCTTCCTCCCAAGAGTTGCAACCATTCACTAATGGAAATGGAAGCATCTCTTGTTTGCAACCTTTGACAACAAATGCACCTCTTCTACAAGTATATATACATGATTCTAACATCATTCAAGTCACCGAATTCTCTTGCTTTAATCTTACTATTTTCTTGATCATATTCTCTAGATATTCCTAAAGCAATCACCAATCTATTGCTTGAATCACTGTTTTATTTATAACATTCTTTTAATTCATAGCAATTCACCTTTCCTAAACCTTCACAAAAACATTGCATACTCTCGAGGATAAGATTATAGGAATATTGTACTACATTAGACTCATTAGTGATGATAAGAACACAACAAGTCGAATATTGTTTTTTAGTAATTGAGTTGAAGTCCTCTTCGGTAGTTGAGGCAAGAAATCCCGTTCGGTTGTTCGGGTAAGTTGTAAACCTATTCCTTCAGGTGAAGTGAGGGTGTTAGTTGGTGAAATTCCTAAGTGAAGCTTAGGGACTGGACGTAGGACTAGAGGTCCGAACCAGTATAAAATCCTGGTGTCTCCTTGCATTTACCTACTTTATCTACCAAGACTATTTCGTTATTCCATATTACACGATCCTACCGCATAGCCCCCTCTTTCAATACATTGCTCCCAGTCAACTTGCAGGACTCTAGCACCTACATTTTCAGCTTGTGCCTGACTTGAGTTCCTCCTGGTATTTGGTTGGCATTTCCATTAGTTGTGGGGCTTCCCCCACCAAGGTTAACCTTTCATTTATAGCATCCACATGTGCATTCGAGCCTTCGTAAGATACATATAAGGGAGATAGAAGAATAGAGATATAACGTATACTTATATATGGCAAATACAAGTATGTTACTATAGCGTTATCCCATACCCCGATCTTGTAACGACCCGAATTTTTTGATCCTGAAAATTCCAGATAGTTAGGAAAAGAAGAAAGAGATAGAAGAAGAAAAAGAAAACAAGACATAGAATCTCACATTCGCAGCGGATCAAAATATAATATCATAAAATAACATTTATACAAAGAAGCTGTATAAGTTAAATTTACATACAATATATCAGAGTTTTCAACATTTTCACAAACATTGGACAGTTAAAATCAACGTGTCCTAATTAACTACAATATCATAATGGAATACACTCCACACATTCCTGCCATCCAACTCGCCTCCTGAGCTCCAGAACGTCCTTACCTGAAAATATGTAATACTCGGTCTGACCCGAGCATTACATCAAAGTAACACCCAGGTCAGGCTGGAAACCAGCGTGAGTAGACCCATCTAACATGGAATACAAAAGCATAAAGCTTATATAAAACCTGGGGTAACACTTATTAATTTACAAATTCATAATTAGTTAAAGATGTCGCACATCAATTTCTAAGTACCAAAACTTAGATTAATTGGTCCAATTTACTTAAATCATTCTATTCCAGCCTATAGATTTCACATCTCAATCTATAAAGAGTCGAAGTGATTTCGGGTCTTTACTAATACCCGACTCCGGTCTCCTCGAATCTCATGTCATCTTAACCTAATTTATTTAAGTGAAATACCATTCAAATTTTAAATACAGGACGTCACTTTTACACAGCAATTCATCATCGATAGATAACCACATTATCCTATCTACCCATACATATCATATTACAAAACATTTCATATCAGAGATATCCACCAATTCAAGGTATCCAATACCATTCAATCATTCATAAGCAAAGATTAATTAATCTCACCATCTCTAATTAATTTAAAATAAATTAAATTAATTACTTCATTACTATAAATCCTGCTTACTTAACCATTAATTAATTACAAACCAATTAATTAATCATCCCCTAATTATCCATCTTAATTAATCATCCTTGATTAATTATTTTCTAATTACGTTAAGTAATTAGCCTTTAATTAATTACATAAATTAATTAACCCTAACCGTTTACAGTAATTAATTTTTTTAATTACTTTCATTAATTACATTAATTAATGATCCTTTAATTAATTCTTTAATTAATTATTGTTCAAATTTTAATAATTAATCTTTAATTAATCACATTCATTAATCAACCTTGATTAATCACATTCTGTAAGTAACTATCCTTAATTATTTACCTTAAATATCTCTTAAAAATAATTAAATCTTTAATTAATTACACTAGGTAATTAATCCTTAATTACTTGCACAAAGTAATTAAGCTTCTTATTAATTACAAAAAGTAATTAAACCCAAATTACTTCCATTAATTAATTATCCTTCAATTTGATTACATCTAGTAATTAACCATCAATTACTTCACTAAGTAATTACCTTTGATAAATCACATTAAGTAATTATACTTAACCAATCATCCAGTGATTGTCTTAAATTAATTAAACTACTTGATTAATCTCATTAATTTAATTAATTACACTGAGTAATTAGTCCCTTTAATTACTTACCTTTAATTACTTAGATTAGTTAACCTTAATTAATTAAGTAATTAACAAACCAATATCTTAATTAAATACTTCATTTCATCATTATACTTCATTAGTAAAACATTTAGTAATAAATTATATAATTTGAAAGTATAAACATTTCTTTAAAACAAAACAATTTAAACATTTGATTCTACTTATTAAAATCTTTGGAAACTTGTTTCAAACTTGTTTAATAAATTAAATAAATAATTATTCTTTGAAAACAAAATTTATTTTAATTTCACTTTTAAACTTGGCATGTCTTTTCTTTTGAAACAAATTATTTAATAACTTTAAAACTTTAAATTTGTTTAAACACTTTGCTTTGAACTTTCAATAACATTTTAGCTTGGAAACTTGATTTTTTTTGTTTGGCTTTAAACTTTGAAATTTCTTTGCATTAAATAAACCTGGTACACTTAATTTCTAAAAAAAAACAGGTAACTCTAACACTCTAAAAATCCAAGTCCAAACACGATCACTTCCCCATGTAACCCGAGTCTCTCATGTTACTGCTTCGAGAAAATCCCTTAAACAACACGAGACTAACCCTGAGGAGCATCTTCCCCAAAACTCCACTTCAATTACCAGATACCTCGTGCACGCGTGCACCTGCACCGACAATCTACCTCACTCCGACCAACTACACCGGCTTCAACACCTCGCCTACGACCCTCCCAACCAAGCATGACCACCAAAATTCATAGATTCGACTCAAATCGAAATTGAGTCACACGGCATACAGCTGGAAAACACATAGGTAACATAACATCGCCGCGACGACGATCCACACCACCGGAGACCTCGACGCCTCTATCACGGCCTCACGTTTTCTAGTTTCGAACCCTAAACTCGCGATCACCTCCGATACGCCATCGATGCCGAAAACGTCACACAGCCTCCCAGTTCAAAACTAGGTTTCGAACCCTAGTTCGTTGATATCTGATCAAGTAGTCAATTAAAAATTGAGCGATCATTTTTCCCATGATCACCGTCCCTCCTACTATCTTTAGACCTAATCCCAATGCGTCGCATGCCGCCGTTCGACTACAACCGACCAAAATACCCAATTCGTTCCACACAGATTAACCCATCAATTTCTCATCTAAAATTCATGATTTTAGTGCCTAAATTCATCATTTTCAATAACAATTCTAGTTATGGATTTAATTCATGAAACTAAAATATTTGAATTTTCTGATTAAACATGTTTTAACTATAAAAACTTGATTTTGAAATATTAACTAAATAATTCCATCTGAAATTATTTTTAAAAATGAATATACCTTATCATAATCATTTTCTATTCTATGATCATAGCTTGAATTTACTTGAATAAAAAGATATGAATTTATTTCTATTCCTGAGTATGTGGATACAACAGACAACAGAGACCATAAATATATGCACACAGACATATATATTGTATATATATAGAGAAGTTTAACTACTTTCAAACTTAAAAGCATCCATGCACCTTATATATTCATCTACTCTACACAGATCTAACACATGCATCAATTAAATAAGAACTCTTAGCTTTTGAAAGTTTCTGTTTACTCACCTTTTTGAATGTTGAACAAAGAGTTGAAAAGGCTTTGTTTTGAAACAGAGAAACTTGATCTCTTGAAAACAGGAAAGCTTGCTTTGAAAACTGAAATGTTTTGAAAACTTGAAAGTTTTAAAACTTGAAATCCTTATTAACTTTGATTTTGCTTCAGATTTTCTTGCTTGAACCCTTGAAAATGTTACAGGCTTGAAGATAAATGGTTTACAGGTTTTGTTTACAGGGCTTTGATTCTTCCTTTTGGTTTTGAGAATGGTTATCGGGTTTTTGAACTGAAAATTGGTTACAAGTTTGAATCTTGAGTTTTGTAAAATGTTTAAGGGTTTGATTTGTTTTGAAGAATGTTTTAGATTTGGAGATTCTTGTGGATTTCTGGTTTTTGAAAGTAGTTTATATGTTTGAGTTTTCTTGCATTGAAATGAGAAGATAAGGAAAGAAAAAGAAGAGAGGGGAGATGAAAGTTTATATAGAGTTGAATTAGAATTTATTAAGATTAAAGAAAATGAAAAATAAATTATGACACTTGTAAAATTCAACAACATTTGTCAATACCATTTTTAACTCCTTACGCATGCATATAAAAAGAATTAAGAAGCTAACACTTATCATTATTTATTTTATTTGTTTTAAATGATTTAAAAGCCTTTATAACTAATTTCCCACTTAATTAGTACATTTATTAATTTATAAATGCTTTTCTTAATTTATATACATAAAACTTTTTAAAAGAAATAAAATAAAAATCCATTAGATTCTAAATAAAATCACATAAAAACATATTTAACTTATTTTTAAATGTTAATGTAAAACTATTGTATTTATTTAATATTAAATAAGCACCTCCTAAATTTATATAAATATATTTCTCTTAAAGGAAATATTATAAAATAAATCTTATTTTAAATAAAAACCTTGTTCATATATTTTATATCCAAAATAAATTTTTAAAATAATTATCTTTAACAATTTAAATTTAAATTCAAATTCATATTCAATTTAAAATCCAACTTAAAAATCCATTCAAATAAATATATATATTAATTTTAAACAAACACGTTATTAAATTTATGTTGAAGATAATAAGTTTTGCCTATTTTCAGATAATCATATTAGGAGATGATCAAATAATTATTTTCCCAGATATGAATATTAATTTTTAGATTTATTTGTTTCATTCTTAACAATCAGTATTTTAATAGTTAAAATTAGTATTTCTATTAATTAACCCATTTAATTATCAATTAACAGATACTCCAACATTCGGGTTATCACATTCCTCCCCCCTTAGAACCTTTTCGTCCTCGAAAAGGAACGAAGCCATAATTATTAAAATGCTTATTATTAGAAAAATTATTCTTTTGATCACTTTAAAACACCTTTAAAATCTACATAATATTATAAAATAGTTTTTATAAAAATACTTTTTATAACTTGATGTCTCAACCAGTCCATCCATGATCTCACAGAAATTCAGTCATAGGTTGATCAGGCGTACGACTGAAAATCTATAAGTACGTAGCAGACCAATTTTCAACACCCGGTGAAAATACTTTGAAAACATTTAGTTGAAAATATAGAAAACATTTTTGAAAACAGAGGAAACATCTTTGGTGATAATGCTCTGGAATCATCACCCCCATCCATGGTCGCAGTTACATCCTGGGTTATGTTGCCATCATAGCAAAAGTCCATGTAACTTTAGGCACTCCGCGCCCCTCGATTACGCCATGGAACCCACCACATATCGCAGTTACATCCTGGATTACGTTGCCATCACAACAAAAGTCCCTGTAACTGTAGGCATCAGCTCCCTCAATTTTCGCCGCCAAATGAAACTTCACCACTCCCACATAAGTCGCAGACTACATCAGTTAAATCCTAATGCAGCCTTAGGCTCTTATGGCCTCTCGACTTACGCTATGTCACCATAGGTCGCAGTCTACCAATGTAAAATCAAACGTAGACTGCTGGCTCTCAGCAGCACACACGACTTTCGCTATGGTCTGCAGTAGTTCGTAGTGGCATCGAGTTACACTGTCATCACAACATAACCCAAATGCCTCCGTTGGCATCAACGCCGTCGGTTTTCGCTACACACTACACAAAATCCTCAGGAACTAGTTTGTCCGAACTCCTCACAGGATCAACTTTAGAACCCCCCTTAGGGTTCAAGGTAGTACCACCCTGTGGCACTCCTGAGAAGTTCATTTTATGGGAGCGCCTTTTTCCCCAGAGCAATCTCAAAACACTTTATACTATCCCTTATAGTATCTCCCAAATCATACACCTAGTATGAATCTCATATAAATCTCCTTTTACAAAATCGATTATCCCAAAATCGATAATTCTCAAACTAGGTTTTCCAAATTTCCAAAATTGATTTTCCTCCAAAAATTAAAAGTCTTTCCAAATCCATAGGTTCCAAATACCTTTTCTCCAAAATCAATCTCATAAGATCCTGTATATATATAGATATATATATATATCCTTGAAAAATCTTTGGATCATTTCATACTTATATAAATTCCCTTTTTATACTTCAAATACTTTTCAAAAACCCTTTTCTTCTAGCAATAGATTCAACAAGGGGACCTTCAATTATATATACACAACTTTGTTTATGCCAAAACAAGATTCAAGCTTGATTACTATATAAAGTCGCTTACCATATTACTTACTTCCATAAAGTAAATTTCTACTATAGAAATATTCAACCACCTTATTTCATTATATATTTCACAAAATATACTTTTCCATTTCAAAGTCATTTTATATTTCTTATCCATAAATTTCCAAAATAAATTTCATTCGAACCCGTACGATGTACTCATATAATCCGTACACAATATCAATCTGATCGCTCACTCAATCACACCATTTCTCTTTCGAACTATATCATCCATCCGACTTCCTAGTGCGGACACAGATCTTGTTTCTTGATTAGAAACCTTCATTCTCCTTGCATAGTCACAACTACGATAAAGAATCTCCAGAACCAATCAAAAATCCATATCCAGGTTCGCCGTCGAAAATCAAGTGAAAAATCCCAACTCGGATCGATATACTATCTCGAAATTCTATGCTTGAATCTGGATCAAATCACTATGCGAATAGAATAATATACGCACATTCTACATATCTATCCTCATTGATTTATTAGCTAAATCAATTTCTCCTTTCTATTCATATTCACTTTAATTTCTATCCACTTATTCACAATTGTTTCAATTCCATTTGGATTATGACTTTAATCCTTATCTCAATTGGTAATTAATCATAAACAGTTTGAAATCTGTCCATCTTAAATTTAGAAAATAGCTTAAAAATTTTTAAAATACGTAAGTAGTTGAAAAATAATTATCAGTTTGTAAAATAGCTATAAAATAGTTAAGTAATTGTAAAATTGTTGAAAAGTAGTTAAATGGTTATAAAAGTATGGTCTAACTAGTTAAACTCTAACTAGTCACATCTCAACCCACAAAATCAAACACATGCAAACTACAAACAAAAGTATGATCTAACTAGTTAAACTCTAACTAGTCACATCTCAACCCTAGAGTTGCATACCCCCCTATTGGATTCGCCACCCGTAAGGAAGTAAATAAATATGTGGTTTCTAGGTTAAGCTTATCTATCAATCATCTAGATATAAAAGAATGCGATGCACAAGTATCAAATAGAATGCTAACAAACATACCATGAATCTGAAGCACACCTTCCAAAATTATCTTTCCCTTCTCCTAAGCTATTGGTTTAGAAGCAGCAGGTTCCAATGCATACACCTTGCCCTTTCCATCCTTAGTGGGATCATTACACTAGCTCTTATAATGTCCAATTTGGTCACCATTAAAGCATCTGACACCCTTCTTCCCGGCTACTTCCTTTGCCTTCCTAACACAACATTCATTAGCAAAGTACCCCTTCTTTTCGCACTTGAAGCAAACAATCTTAGTTTTCCCCTTCTTAGCTGCTCCACCCTTCCAAGCACCCTTCTTAGGAAAGAACTTCCTCTTTTGATTCTGCCCAACCTGGACTTCTTTAGCCTTACCCTTTTCCAGAGAATCAAGAATCTCCTCATACCTTAAGGCCATCTCCACTACAAAGTCAGAAGGATATCTAATATGAGGTAATATAGCCCTGGCTAACTCAGGTTTCAACCCCCTGATGAACTTCTCATTCCTCTTCATCATAGTATCCACTGATGCATAACCATATCGGGCCAGCTCCTTAAACTTCCTAGCATACTCAAAAATAGAAATCTCTCCCTGATCTAACTCAGCAAACTTTCTGATCAGAGTAGACTGTGGAATTGTAGACATGAACCTCTCCTAGAACCTCCCCTTGAAATCTACCCATGACAAAGATTCCTCGCCCACACCAGCCGTCACACTGTTCCACCAAAATAAAGCTGCTCCCTAAAGTTGTCTGGATGCCAACCTCCTCTTCTTCTCATCATAAACCCCAGATCTGCAAATATTCTCTCACGGTGCAACAACTAATTCTCTACCTCAATAATAACCTCTGTCCCTAGAAAAGTCTTCCCTCCAAGCTTAGTGTAATCTCCGCTAAGCTTAGCATAATGGTAAACTATCGAAACTTTCGAAACTCCTGCCCCTGCAGCATCTTCTCCTAACACTCCAACTGCAACTCCCGCTTGCATCATATTCATGAAAAACTAATACATGGCTTCCATTCCAACCCACACGACTTCAGCACCAACATTTCCTGCTTGTGCCTGACCTTGGATCCTTCTTGTACTAGGTCTGGTATTCCCTTCAGTGCCCTCCCCTCTTAGGTTAAATCTTCCTCTTCTACCTTCCATATTTGTATTCAAACCCCATGAGGTACAGAGAAAACCTAACAAGGATATGAGACCAGAGATAAAGCTTATACTTATATATAGCAAATACAAGTACATTACTATAGCGTTATCCCATACCCCCAATCTTACTCTAATGCCTTATGATTATGTTTTAAAAATCATTTTTGGTTTACATTTTTTCATAAACTATGCTATGATACCAAGTTGTAATATCCCGTATCTGGAGGCCAAAAGATAAGCGTTATAGATACTGCAGTCATCCATAGTATTAACTTCTAGTGATAAAATACGGTAGTGATAACAGTATCCATAATATCAGAAGCACATGAATATGAACAAAATCAAAGATTTTCAAAAAAAACTTTTAGCTGATTACATTTCAAAACACTGATTCATATCCATGTTACATAATCTCGTATCATTTCCCAAGCAATAATTAAATATATCATTTACAACATACGCTAAGAGCGAATTGACGATTCCCTTTGGTCGATCAAAGCAATATAGTCATAAATGACTTAATATACATAACGGAATCAAAACAAAATAAAACTCCTAAATAGCTATCTGTCAGCCACCTGGTCGTCTCTAGAAGCTTTATTCACCAAAATAACTAAGACCTGAAAACCTCAACCCTCGGCCTACTTAAATATGAGTACCCGAGAATTTAAGGGGAAACCAAAATTTGAGTCAAACATAAAGCCTGGTGTGAATAATTCTGTTACATCTCAGCTTATTGATATTAAGTGAGACCATGCCGCTTTATGAAACGGGTTTCCCCTCACTAATATCCTTTTCAAAACATATATTTTGCAATCCTTTTTTACAACCAAATTGGTTAATCAAACTGATTATATCAAGAAATATCCATTATGCTAATAGATGGAATATATGTCCTTAAAACAAGTAATAAGTGAACTATCTACTCACAACATAATAGCAAGGTCGGTTATGCTACAATTGAACTATTTGTTCATAAAACTGGGCTGGCTGCCCGCAAACTTGACTAACTGTTCGAAATCTAGGCTGACTGCCTTCAAACTGGACTAACGATCCAAAATCTAATAAACTAGCTGTCTGAATTACTTTCTTAGGGTTAACTACCCTTTACCTTTTCTTGAAAACCTTTTCAAAATGATTTAACCTTTTAAATCAAGCTTATACAATGAAAATATTCTTAGTTTTACTCTATAAGCTATTTTGCCATGACATATATACTTTACTCAAAATAATGTTGATGAATTTCAATAAGGATTAGCTATCCCTCCAAAATAAGATATAGTCCTTTTTACTTAAAGCACTTAGGCTATTCTGCCTATTCAATATATTCAGAACCTTTATTTAAACCTTTAAACAACCCATTCGAAACCCTTCAAGGTAACCACTTCGAAAAACAAGTAAAACATTTTACTTAATCTAGGCCGAAAGGCCAAATATATTGAAAACCACTCTTTCAAAACCAATAAATGTCTTTCCTTCGAAAGCTTTAAAACATTTAGACATCCCTCTTTAAAACCTTTAAATATTGTCTTTCGAAAACATACGGAAAATCCTTTTCCTTCACCCTTTCAAAACACCAGGGAACCTCCCCTTTCGAAACCATTCATAAGAACCTTTTGAAACAATCAAAACTCAATCCCTTCGAAAGCACTTTGGATTCATTTAAAACATGTGGAAACCTTTCAAAACCATTCAAAAATTTAACCCTTTGAAACCTTTGAAAACTATTTCGGTCGAAACCATTAAAGTCGAAAGCTTCTATTTCAAAACCCTTTGAAACTATCTCTTTCGAAACCATTTGGGTTTTACTTCAATTATAGAAAAATGGTTCTTAAAATATTTAAGTCGAAAGCGTCTATTTCAAAATCATTTCCTAAGTGATGAAGTGATGTTGTCGAAACCATCACTTCGAAAGCATTGGAGAGGTAGCCAAGTTTTTAGAAAACAAAATCACCCTTTCAAAACCACCTGGGTCAAAAGGTAGGAAGCGGCAACTAAAGGCTTGACTTAATCGAAAGCAATCATTTCAAACAAAAAGGTAACCCAATCAAAACCATTAATTTAAAACTAGTCGATCTAGTCGAAAGCTACTCAGTCGAAAGCTATTTTAGTCGAATGCAAGCAGGCGCATTTTTCTTTTAAAATCAAAACATTGCTTCAATCCTTTCGGAACCTCATGGTTTCAACCTTATACCTTTTGCCTACGTCCAATTCATTACGTACCAGTTGCCCGATACCATGTGCATTGGTTTCAAGTGTATCGGAGGCGATAGTATCGAGGAAGAAACTAGTGCCTAAAGAGACGAAATAGTGGAAAACATGTAGTGAATAGTTCTCTTTACCAACCTGCTTCATGTGTCTAAATGTTATTGGTTGCATCTTTCTTCACCAATAAAAAGTACTACAATTTGTCAAAAGAGCTACTGACTTTCCTGATTTAATAATTTAAATTATTTTACAAAAAGCCCTTTCTCCTCTTTAAATTATATAAAACATTTAAGTCCCACACCTTAAATAATTTTATATAACCATTAAAACACTTAGGAAAAATCTACAAAAATTCCAAAAAATCTCTTTTAATATGTTTTCCAGCATATAAAATTTCAGACCTAAATCTTTTATTATTTAACCAAAAATAATTATCAACCCAAATTAAGATTTTCTTTACTAAAATTTATTATAAATTCCACATAATTTCAGAAAATTCCAAAAATTGAAACCCATCCCCAAATTAACATTTATGATCTTCCTAAAAATTCAAAAGGCATTTGGATGTCATTTTATAGGGTTTTCACCTTAGAACATATCATAAATTCAACATGAATAATCATAATTCATCAACAAGTATATATATTCATTTCATCATTCAAAAACAAGGCAAATCATGGAAAAATATTTGGGATTCATATTAAAACCGAAAACACAATCAAAAATGGGATGTAAACATTATTCACCTTAGCTTTAGAGATTATAGAGATTGAGATATGAATGGATTTGATTTGAATTAGCTTCTTCCTTAGCTTTTATTCCTCTTTTCCTTGTTAACGGTGGCCAGCCTCTTTTTTTAAAACTTTTATAAAATGGAAATGGACATGTAAGGGGGTACATGGCCCAAGGGAATGGGTATAGGAATGACCTTTTTCCTATTTTACCCCTCCACTGTTTCATGTTAAAGTCTTCTTTTAATCCATTGTTAAATGGCATGGCTACTCCTAATTAACATTAAATCTAAATCCCTTAATCAATACATTATTTTATTTAATTTAACTAATTAAATATCCTAAATAATGTTACCAAAAATCTGGGTGTTACAACAAGGCATATGGTCACTACTACTAAGACCAAACATTCATAAGATTACAAATATAGGACCCAAAAACATCCAAGCAATCACAACAAGATAAAGTTATTCACGGTGCCTCTACGATCGTGTCGAGTGGTCATGGCCATCAACAACATTCTAGGTACACCACAACAAGGTTGATACTTGTGTAGGTCACCTAAGTCCATTACCTAGGTAGGTCACACAAGTCCATACCCTCGGTATGTCACAAGTCAAATCGTACATTACTCTAAGATTGAAATTTAGAGCATGAAATCACTCTATATATAACCTGTCGGATCGCCACGGCCTGCTCTAGTTGCATGACCTACAAACCCACTGAACAACTCTAACAAAAATCCATACTAACCCAAATCACATTCCAAATGGAACACATGACCTCAATGTCATAATACTCCTCCATATACCCTCCCAGTCTATCTCAAAATCAAGTGTGTTGGACTACGTGCCAGAGTGGGTCCCACGTAGGTCCGAAAATCAGAGTACTCCAAAACTTACCAAAACTCTACGAGTTGTAGCCCTTGAAAAATGATGAACACTGGTTCAAACCGTGTCTCAATTCGAATTAGTGTATGAAAGATATCGCATTTTAAAATTTCGATTCATCGATCAAAAAAAATTCAAACAGCAGGTGTTTAGATGTCTAAAACGTCATTAAGACATATGAATTTTTAAAGCCAGACATATGAATAGTGTTGAAAACGTCTAAAACACCCTGAAAATGCACTAATTTATCTTTGTGTTAATTGTCGCTTAGCTCTAAATGCACGTATACGTATACTCGCTCGTGCACGTATTCGTACACGTATATTCGAATAAGTAATTCAATTATTACTTAAATCAAAACTTTATTTTATTTACTAAATCTTTTCAATAAAGGTAAAATATCTCCTTATATCATTTTACAAAATCTCATACTATTTTACAAAATATCATACTTGCTCATAGTTCACTTTATAAAATACAACACTGGCTTGTGAAATGATTTAGCCCTTTAAAATACTTATTTCATCGCATTGAAAATCAAGTATTCATCATTTAAAATCTATCTATTTTATAAAATATACTCTTCGATTATAAAATCATGAAACCATTTTATAAATACTAATTAAGTTTCACTAGTCTCAATCTTTAATAATAAGTGTAGAGTTCACAAACTACTTAAATTGGTGTACAAATATTTCCAATTCATTACATAATCCCACAATCACCAACCACGTTAAGAGAAAATATATTTATTACAACATACACCAAGAGCGACATATAAAGGTGCCCCTTGGATGATAAGAGTATATACAGGCAATATAATAACTTTGTTATTACAAACAACACAGCAGAATCACGGGCTAACTAATAACCGGTAAAATGTTTACGGACTTCCTGTCCAATTACATAGTTTTCATGGGATCACTATGAACCTACTGGTAACTCCAATACGCTTATCCTAGTTTTCATGGGTTGATTAGGAACCTATTGTTAACTTCAATATCTTCTTTTATTATCCAAGTTTTCATGGGCTGATTAGAAACCTATTGACATCTGTCAATATCTTAATCCGAATATAGTTTTCATGGGCTTACTATAAACCTATTGGCCCCTGCCAACATCAAATTATAGTTTTTATGGGCCAACTATGGACTTGTCTTTCTGACATCTTCAATTATACATAGTTTTCATAGGCTTACTATGAACCTATTTGCCCCTACCAATATCTTTTCCTATAAACAGTTTTCATGGGCTTACCGAGAACCTATTGGCCCCAGCCAATATCTCCCTTTAATATTTTAGCATCATATATTCTGGTCTTCTCGACCTTCGGGATGTAATTCTACTCATTCAGAAGTTAACTTAGTTTATATTCATTACTGGGTCAACCTAGATGCTTATTCTGCCCTTCCTCAAAATACAGTTATGGGTCCATTGTAAATATATACATGTACAAAGAAGCAAAAACAATAACTAGGTTAATCCCTTTAACCTTTTAGTCAAAGAAAACTTCTTCAAAAACTCCTTTTCAAAATGCTTTATTTATTTATGCCATGGTTTTCCTTAAAAATGAGATCGGGTTATTTGTTTTGAAACTAAGGCCGTCGAAACCTTGCTTTCGACCTCGCCGGATAATTTCATTCGAAAGCATATAAATCTTATTTTAAAACATTAAGCCCATGCCTTTTGAAACACTTTAAAAGTTCTCTTTCAAATGTAATAAAGTATTACTTATTAACTCTTAGAAGCATAGCTTCGAAACCATTAAAAATACCCCTTTTGAAACCTCTGGAAGTATCCTTCCAAAACCATTGAAAGCCCCCCTTTCGAAACAATTGGGTTTATATTTAAAATATCGTTTGGACCAAAGTTAATATAATTGAAAGTTTATCTGTTGAATCTGTAACGACCCGCCGCCCTGACCGCCTCTAGTCGGTAATTAAACCAACTAGAAACGTTCAAAATGATGGATTGTTGTTCAGTTTATAGAGTTTAAACAGAATCAGCCACAGAATCACAGAATAATCAAAATATTATTCATAAATGAATTTTTATACATATATCAGAGTTTGTACAATGCATTAAAAAATTTTATACAGCGGAAACAATTTATTTTATTAAGTACAAGAAAATTTCTTGAAAAGCTTTAGTGAAGTGCTTTCCCCTCTCTCTCTAACTTCGCTGCCTGAAAATCTTCAAGCTGTAAAAATACTCGCTCTGACCCGAGCGTTTATTGCAAACACAAAAACACTCGAGTCAGGATTAATCTTAATTCAAGTAATTAAATTTGCAATGACTTGAATAAAATGGTAACAGAGATGACAAATCACATTAATCAATTTAAATCTATTATGGATTTTTCACATTAACAACATAAATTTTCAAAATCTATCAATCCTGTGTAGCTGCAGTACACACGTATATTTGCACACATGTGCACTGCCTCGCCAACACGTGTGCACCAATCAAAAAGCACAGCTATCAGATCAAAACAAGGTCAAACCCAAGTTTCAAAACTGGGTTCAACTCAAGGCCAATGCACATACAAAAGTGTCAAGAAGGCATCAGACAAAGCAATACAAACAGCAAATGTTGAAACAGGCTATCAAAGGCGGAGGCTCAGAAATGCCAAAGACATGAAGCAACGAAAGGTTCACAAATACAACTCAAAGTTTACAGAGTGCAGACCAAAATGAGCACAACTCATTAAGCTCATAACAACAAAGAAATAGACCATAAGAAATGCATCAGTGAATCAACATATATAAGCAAGTGAACTAGTCAACATGCATATATCTCAAAACAAAGGGACTGCACTGTTTCAAATGAGACAGCAAATTCAAACTCAAGTGAACAGTATAGCAAAACACATGTTCAACAAAGACCAGGCTACAAAAGCATATGGTGGTGCAGACTACAAATGAGTGCAACCACATAAACTAAATGCAACAGGGTATTAGAGGAATAATTAAAGCACAGAATTGAACCTCACACTTCCATTTTTTTTTCCTTCTTTCAAAAAAAAATTGAAGGATAGGGATTTTGAATCATTACTGTAACAAAAAAAAAGTTACAGGCAGGGGAAACAAGTGATACAAGCTACAAATAAGCAGAGACCATATGGTCAGTGCACACGAACAATGTAAACTGGCACTCAAGCAGCAGTGTACAACAAAATCCAGCAGCCCCAACTACACAGTGAATACAACTACAAGTACAAGGCATGTTAACAGCAATATGAACTGTTCAGCTACAACTAATGACCAAACAAAGGGATGCAGACCAAACTACAGTGCAACAAAATGAAGTAGTGGAGATGTACACTGAGCAGTGTATATTGATCAACAAAGTGTGGATAAAGAGACCAGACCCAAATGTTCATGAAATGAAACACTCAATGGTGAAGCAACTCGAATGAACACAGCATGTACAAGTTACAAAAACTCAAGTGAACAAGTACAGTGTGACAGTGAATGGGAAAATGTGTGAACATAGCAACTGCCACAAGTAATGCAACAGTGACCAACTTAAATGACAGCAATGCACAAACGCAAAGTGGAGTAAATGTCAACATGAAATGATCAAGGGTCAAAATAGAGACAAAGTCATGAGACTCCACATGTACATGTACTGATCAGTGAACCCAAAGCTAACAGAGCCAACACAAATGAGCAAGATTGGGATGGATGTGATATGCTTTTAAATCTTGTAAACAAAACTACATGAAATTTTAGTTCACAGTTTCCAGATTAAAATTTAAAACTAAATTTAAAAAAGAAGTAGCAAAGCATGTTCAGATATGTTCCATTTATATTTGCATATTTAAAACATGTGTGCCAAAATTTCTTACATGCAACCAATTGCCACTGCACTTATTAAATACATTCAACATCAAACAATATTTCAGAACCAAAGTCAGATTGTTTACTCACTGAGGGATGAAGACAGGAAACAGAGGTATTTCAGATGGAAAACAAACATACAGAAGCAATTTCACAGCCATGCACACATATAATACTTACATCATGTATTTACTTATAATAATATGCAATTCTTATTCATCTCAACATAAAAATCATGCAACCAAAATTTTAGATTTAAAAGCTTAAGTTAAGAACATCAATAATTACTGATACTAACAGTGTATACATACTTTTATAAGTACATAGTAATTTCCAGAAACTCATATACATACAACCAAATTACTTCAATATTATCTTGCATCTGTTCTTATTTAAATTCAAAATATCAGAGCAAATGATAAAGAATAACAACCAACAACCAACATGCAGTGACTTATCTTGTTCAAATCAGTTTAAAACAAAATTATAGTATCTGTTCTCATCAATTTAAAACAATATCATATAGCATCTGTTCTTAACAGTTTAAAAACAATGTCAAATAGCATTTGTTCTTAACAATTTAAAACAATATCAAATAGCGTTCGTTCTTATTAATTTAAAACAATAAATTGGGTAGAATCTGTTCTTAACAGTTTAAAACAATATCAAATAATATTTGTTCTTATTAATTTAAAAACAAAAATTGGGTAGAATCTGTTCTTAACAGTTAAAAAACAAATTTTATAACATCTGTCCTCATCAGTTTAAATCAAATTCAAATAACATCTGTTCTTATTAATTTAAAAATCAAAATATCAGAGCAAATGATAGCGAATAACAACCAACAACCAACATGCAGTGACAAATCTGCTCATATCAGTTTAAATCCAAAAAAATCCGAGCAATTGATAACGAATAACCCCCCAAAACATAGCATGCAACCAAACATCCAATTCAAACAAATTTAAACACTTGAATCAAAATCAATCGTGAGCATAGAACTCACCTTTCACTGAAGCAAGGAGACGAACTCGACCCACTGAGGAGCACGCGATCGAATTGAAGCCGAAGCAAACCCAAATTTCGAAAAGCCTTAATTGTGAAGAGAGGGACGAAGAGGAACGAGGACGGCCGCCATTAAATTTTTTTTCTCTTTCGTTTGATTACTGAAGGGTTTCGAATGAGAAAAGGGGAAAAGGAGTGGGGTATAAAAGAGAATAGAGAACGTGTATTAGCATAGGTTACGGCATGAATTTGGCTGACAGGGGTAAGGTAATGTATACTTATTTTTTTTTATTTACTTTTTATTATTATTATTATTATATATATTATTATATATATATTTTTCTTATTTTAAATTCAATTGATTTGTATAAATTTTCTTAAATAAACATATAAACGTTTTGCAGTTCAAATATCAATATCAATTTATAAATTTACATAAAAAAAAATTCGTAAATCCAAACTACTTTTCTAAGTCATTCGTTTAAAATTTTAAATACCAATTCAATATTCAATTTCAAACTCCAAAATTAAATTTAAATTTTATTCAACTTTAAACAGATTAAATTCTAATATTTAATCGCCAATTTATTCTGATAATTTGAAATTCAAGTCAAATCATCATTTAAATATTTAAAATAATTTAAGTATTCACAAATTAAATTGTTTAAAATTCAGGATCGTTACAATCTCCCCTACTTAAAAGAATTTCGTCCCGAAATTATAAGTTAGGAAAACGATTGCTAAAATCTTACCGATATTTATACCCTACACAATTTTACCAAGTTTCAAACTCGCAAATAAATATAGGATTCATTCCATTTATTTTATCTCACTAGTTTAGTTCATCAATTTCAATAATCAAGACACAAAAGTCTTTTACCAAATTTTTTGACTTACAAAACTCAAATTTTTGAACTTGAAATTCTTTCATGCTAAATATTTGCATATTACATCTTTTCCAAAGCTGTGTGCTTTCAAGATATTTTAAAGATCTTCTTCCTTAATTCATTAAGTTAGAATTATGTAATTCTAATTTCAGATTATTGATTTTCTATTTAAAGTTTGAAAATACTTGATAACTCGAAGTTTAACAAGTCCATCGTCGTTCTCACAGACATTAGGCATACGCTGGCCAGGCGCAAGTCTAAAAATCTCCAAGTACTAAATATACTTGCTTCAACTCCTAGTGAAAATACTTTTTTAAAAATTCTTTTAAAAATGGATATGGAAAGCACGTTCCCCCATGGATCACAGTTTACCCGGCGGTTACGCTACTATCCCAGTAGAATCGCTTGTAACCTTAGATTTCTCATCTCTCTTGAATTTCGCCATGGTTGTCGTCTTAGATCGCGGTCCACACGGCGGTTACGCTACTATCCCAGTAGAATCGCTCGTGGCCGTAGGCATCACGCCCCTCGAATTACGCTTCGGTTTCTAGATCGCAGTTTACACGGCGGTTATGCCACTATCCCAGTGGAATCGCTTGTAACTGTAGGCATCACGCCCCTCGAATTACGCCAGCATCAATTCACCTAATCCCAAACACGATGATCCATCGTGGGGGATTCCAATCAGTCCCAATGGACATTCCACTAATGGAAATTCTACGTAGCTACGATTTCCAATGGACACTCCACCGAGTTCCAATCACCTTCACAAATAATAAATGGAAGGTACATTTCCATATCCTCAGTTTTTAGAAAACATATGTCATATACATATAGTACTTCATTTCACATTTCGTACATATCATACCTATGTAAACCTACACAGGACTTTTCATAATAATGACTTTCCAAACTGATGGTTTTCGATTTATTATATTCACATATATAAGTTACGAAAACTCAATTCACATTCGTAACAAATAGAGGATTCCAAATTTTCCATCACGTTTAAAATTTGCCTCTAAATCGATTTGAAAATTTAAGGTTATCTCAAACCTAATTCACATTCATAATCCAATTCATTATCGACTTCACATTCGATTTGGATTTCACGTTACATCGTCAATTCTCAACACATAATTGATGTCTATCGATATATAACCTCTAAGCTCGTACGTCTCAGAGAAGGGTGTTAAGCTAAAAGAATAAATTCTCCGCCACCACAGATATATATTTAATAGAGATCGATTGATATGTCATCAATTCACAATGTTAGACATACAATCCCAATCGACTATCCAAAATTCAAAGCTCAACTTATATTGTTTTTGATGTCAAAGTTAAACTCAATTTAACTCAAGATTCAATCTTCTTTGGAAAATATTCAAGTTGAACTGATCGTTCAAATTTCCCAAAAATAATATCTTTACAAGATATATAATTTTCCAACTTAACCATTTGAAACAAATTTCAAATATTCATTTTTTTCCAATTTATCTTTAAAAGATAAAATTTCAAACCTTTCATTTCCTATTGGAAAACATTTCCATACTTATTTAATAAGTAATTCACAAGTCCATTTATTTTCAACTCTTGGAAAATATTCGATATACTTGAATCAAAATTAAGTATATATTCCATTCTTTAAGGAAAATGTTCTTTTATACACATTTATTTGAGTCAAAACGAATGTTGCGTAAAACATCGTTACGACAACTCAAAAATCACTAGTATAGGGATTCGGATTTAAAATAGATATATAAATCCCAATACTATAAACAACATTTCCTTCCGGAAACCATTTACTATAACAACAATGTTATAGTCCACCATTTCCTTATTTCTCGAAAATGCCTATTTCAACAATGAATGTTGAAATCTATGTATTCGATACTTAATGCATTTTAAAACATCTTTAAAACCATTAACTTTTTCAATTTCAACTTCAACTTAATTCATAGTTTGAATTCCTCATACTTTTCATAATATTAGTTTTAAACCAATTTCAACTTTTCAATATTAAGTTTTTCACTTAATTAATTTTTCGCACGTTTAAATTCAAATTCATCACTGAATTTATTAAACCTATAATGGATTATCATGTTGACAACTTCAAATTTAAAATTTAAATCTCATTTGAACTTTGCATTACTTTCTATTTCCAAAATAGTAAACTAGTTCTTTAGTAAGCCATTCATCAATTGGTTCCATTAGATCTATATTTCCATATTAACTATTTTAGGCAATAGTTTTAAACTTGAAATATAAACTTCACATCAAACTTAGTTTGATTCATTCAGTTAAATCAACAATTAAATTTCCTTCCCAAGATGCTATTTCATTAAAATATTTTCTCCGTACAAAATTTTACATAGCTTAATACTTTTAAAAGACGTACACAGAAGATTTTGGATTACAAAAGATAGTATTACAAAATATATTGGTTGGTTTAAGATACAGAATAATAAAGGACTATCGACTTCTTGTCCGGTAGTATGCATCTTTGCCAAACTTTCATCTTCGGATGACACTATTTCATGTTGTGTTAAAGGAGAATTAACATATTCAAAATCCACATGTCCCCAATCCTTACAGTTATTGCAAAAATATGAGATGTTTCCATCCTTATCTATCACCTTAGCACTTTTCGCTCTAGCTGGTCGGGCTATAGCTTGCTTTCCCTGCTGTCTTTCGGTGCAGTTTCTGGCTATATGTCCAGTCTGACGACAATGGTAGCAGATTGTCAATCTATCGACGGGTAAATCGAGTACGCACTTTTTCCTTTTCACTTTAGGGCAATGACTAATAAAATGCCCTTTCTCCCGACATTTAAAACACACAATCTCAGGACGAGCGAATCGGACATCCACATTCCTTTTCTTTCTTCTCTTTCGGCACTTAATGGCATAATGTCCCTTTTTATGACATCGACAGCAAATAGCCTCATCATATGGACCAGGTGCTTGCCTTTCACAGAATCTCCTTTCAATTTCCGCACGTGTCGCTTCTACTTCTCTACGAGCAATTGCTCTTTGTTCACGTCGTGCTGCTTTTTATGCTTCGGTTTTCGCCATTATAATTAACAAGGTGTTCTCGAAGTTTCCTATCAATATTTGCAATTCTTATTAGCAGAGGTTGGATTATTCAATCATTTTACCTAAAACATATCTGTTTTATTCAATAATATATTCATTGTCCAAAATCGTGAATATACTTTGTCAACTAATTTCATCATTTCTTCAACTTATTTTTATTTTTAAAGGGTTATCCACTGTCCAAAATCGTGAATATAACTCCTTTAATAAGCTACAACAATTTACTTATCAAATTCAATTGATTTCGAACTTATAAACAATCTTTACAAATTCCATTTCTATTTATAAAACTTCGATTTACAATCTTTTTATTAATTCAATTCAATTTAATTTATATAACTCAGTTATATACCAAAAGTTCATATTATAAGTTAAATACTTATAATCCATTTATTTATTAACTCGTTCTTCACAACGTTTGAAATCAATTTCTCAAAAGAATTCAGAATCAAATTTCCAAGTTATAATTCAATAATTCTCTTGGTTATAACTAAATTGAAATATCATTTTATTTCACAATTATTATTTTGTAGATATTCAAAATATTTGATTCAAACCAATTTAAACCAATTCATTAATTCACTTAACTTATATTTTATTTACCATAAGTCTCAATAATTCGATAATGGATTTCGAATGAGAAACTATCGCGATCCTAAATTTAGAGAGGGGAATTTTCGAAAAAGATTTGAATTTTCAAAATACCTTTTGTTTTTCAAAGAAACAATTTCATACTTATCTTAAATTTGAAAAACATTTTTCTTTAAAGTGGTTCTAGTAACTATTCATATTAAACATCATAAACTGAGCTTTGAGTAAACCAAAGCTCTGATACCACTTTTGTAACGACCCGCCGCCCTGACCTCCTCTAGTCGGTAATTAAACCAACTAGAAACGTTCAAAATGACGGATTGTTGTTCAGTTTATAGAGTTTAAACAGAATCAGCCACAGAATCATAGAATAATCAAAATATTATTCATAAATGAATTTTTATACATATATCAGAGTTTGTACAATGCATTTAAATTTTTTATACAGCGGAAACAATTTATTTTATTAAGTACAAGAAAATTTCTTGAAAAGCTTTAGTGAAGTGCTTTCCCCTCTCTCTCTAACTTCGCTGCCTGAAAATCTTCAAGCTGTAAAAATACTCGGTCTGACCCGAGCGTTTATTGCAAACACAAAAACACTCGAGTCAGGATTAATCTTAATTCAAGTAATTAAATTTGCAATGAATTGAATAAAATGGTAACAGAGATGACGAATCACATTAATCAATTTAAATCTATTATGGATTTTTCACATTAACAACTTAAATTTTCAAAATCTGTCAATCCTGTGTGGCTGCAGTACACACGTATATTTGCACACATGTGCACTGCCTCGCCAACACGTGTGCACCAATCAAAAAGCACAGCTATTAGATCAAAACAAGGTCAAACCCAAGTTTCAAAACTGGGTTCAACTCAAGGCCAATGCACAGACAAAAGTCTCAAGAAGGCACCAGACAAAGCAATACAAACAGCAAATGTTGAAACAGGCTATCAAAGGCGGAGGCTCAGAAATGCCAAAGACATGAAGCAACGAAAGGTTCACAAATACAACTCAAAGTTTACAGAGTGCAGACCAAAATGAGCACAACTCATTAAGCTCATAACAACAAAGAAATAGACCATAAGAAATGCATCAGTGAATCAACATATATGAGCAAGTGAACTAGTCAACATGCATATATCTCAAAACAAAGGGACTGCACTGTTTCAAATGAGACAGCAAATTCAAACTCAAGTGAACAGTATAGCAAAACACATGTTCAACAAAGACCAGGCTACAAAAGCATATGGTGGTGCAGACTACAAATGAGTGCAACCACATAAACTAAATGCAACAGGGTATTAGAGGAATAATTAAAGCACAGAATTGAACCTCACACTTCCATTTTTTTTCCTTCTTTCAAAAAAAAAATTGAAGGATAGGGATTTTGAATCATTACTGTAACAAAAAAAAAGTTACAGGCAGGGGAAACAAGTGATACAAGCTACAAATAAGCAGAGACCATATGGTCAGTGCACACGAACAATGTAAACTGGCACTCAGGCAGCAGTGTACAACAAAATCCAGCAGCCCCAACTACACAGTGAATACAACTACAAGTACAAGGCATGTTAATAGCAATATGAACTGTTCAGCTACAACTAATGACCAAACAAAGGGATGCAGACCAAACTACAGTGCAACAAAATGAAGTAGTGGAGATGTACACTGAGCAGTGTATATTGATCAACAAAGTGTGGATAAAGAGACCAGACCCAAATGTTCATGAAATGAAACACTCAATGGTGAAGCAACTCGAATGAACACAGCATGTACAAGTTACAAAAACTCAAGTGAACAAGTACAGTGTGACAGTGAATGGGAAAATGTGTGAACATAGCAACTGCCACAAGTAATGCAACAGTGACCAACTTAAATGACAGCAATGCACAAATGCAAAGTGGAGTAAATGTCAACATGAAATGATCAAGGGTCAAAATAGAGACAAAGTCATGAGACTCCACATGTACATGTACTGATCAGTGAACCCAAAGCTAACAGAGCCAACACAAATGAGCAAGATTGGGATGGATGTGATATGCTCTTAAATCTTGTAAACAAAACTACATGAAATTTTAGTTCACATTTTCTAGATTAAAATTTAAAACTAAATTTAAAAAAGAAGTAGCAAAGCATGTTCAGATATGTTCCATTTATATTTGCATATTTAAAACATGTGTGCCAAAATTTCTTACATGCAACCAATTGCCACTGCACTTATTAAATACATTCAACATCAAACAATATTTCAGAACCAAAGTCAGATTGTTTACTCACTGAGGGATGAAGACAGGAAACAGAGGTGTTTCAGATGGAAAACAAACATACAGAAGCAATTTCACAGCCATGCACACATATAATACTTACATCATGTATTTACTTATAATAACATGCAATGCTTATTCATCTCAACATAAAAATCATGCAACCAAAATTTTAGATTTAAAAGCTTAAGTTAAGAACATCAATAATTACTGATACTAACAGTGTATACATACTTTTATAAGTACATAGTAATTTCCAGAAACTCATATACATACAACCAAATTACTTCAATATTATCTTGCATCTGTTCTTATTTAAATTCAAAATATCAGAGCAAATGATAAAGAATAACAACCAACAACCAACATGTAGTGACTTATCTTGTTCAAATCAGTTTAAAACAAAATTATAGTATCTGTTCTCATCAATTTAAAACAATATCATATAGCATCTGTTCTTAACAGTTTAAAAACAATATCAAATAGCATTTGTTCTTAACAATTTAAAACAATATCAAATAGCATTTGTTCTTATTAATTTAAAACAATAAATTGGGTAGAATCTGTTCTTAACAGTTTAAAAACAATATCAAATAACATTTGTTCTTATTAATTTAAAAACAAAAATTGGGTAGAATCTGTTCTTAACAGTTAAAAAACAAATTTTATAGCATCTGTCCTCATCAGTTTAAATCAAATTCAAATAACATCTGTTCTTATTAATTTAAAATCAAAATATCAGAGCAAATGATAGCGAATAACAACCAACAACCAACATGCAGTGACAAATCTGCTCATATCAGTTTAAATCCAAAAAAATCCGAGCAATTGATAACGAATAACCCCCCAAAACATAGCATGCAACCAAACATCCAATTCAAACAAATTTAAACACTTGAATCAAAATCAATCGTGAGCAAAGAACTCACCTTTCACCGAAGCAAGGAGACGAACTCGACCCACTGAGGAGCACGCGATCGAATTGAAGCCGAAGCAAACCCAAATTTCGAAAAGCCTTAATTGTGAAGAGAGGGACGAAGAGGAACGAGGACGGCCGCCATTAAATTTTTTTTTTCTTTCGTTTGATTACTGAAGGGTTTTGAATGAGAAAAGGGGAAAAGGAGTGGGGTATAAAAGAGAATAGAGAACGTGTATTAGCATGGGTTACGGCATGAATTTGGCTGACAGGGGTAAGGTAATGTATACTTATTATTTTATTTTTTTTATTTTTTTTATTTACTTTTTTATTATTATTATATATATTATTATATATATTTTTTTCTTATTTTAAATTCAATTGATTTTTATAAATTTTCTTAAATAAACATATAAACGTTTTGCAGTTCAAATATCAATATCAATTTATAAATTTACATAAAAAAAATCGTAAATCCAAACTATTTTTCTAAGTCATTCGTTTAAAATTTTAAATACCAATTCAATATTCAATTTCAAACTCCAAAGTTAAATTTAAATTTTTTTCAACTTTAAACAGATTAAATTCTAATATTTAATCGCCAATTTATTCTGATAATTTGAAATTCAAGTCAAATCATCATTTAAATATTTAAAATAATTTAAATATTCACAAATTAAATTGTTTAAAATTCAGGATCGTTACAGAATCCATCCTTTATCATATAATAGTATTGGGGAAACTTGATGCCTTCGGCACCATCCCTTTCGAAAGCTTCAAATCATTTAAACAAAACATTGAAGAATAGCATCGAAACCCCCTTTCGAAGACATTACCTTCAAAACCCTTAGGCCCTTTCGAAAATATTTAAGAAGTGGCTTAAAACATTTTTTAAAACAAAACTACCCTTTGAAAGCGTTGATGACTTCAATATACTCGAAAGGCAGAAGAATGGCAACAGGGCTTCGACCAAGTCAGAACCCCTTCTTTCAAAAGTATTATTTTATAAGTAAAGAAACCCATTCGAAAGCTTATTCTTTAAAAATAGTTGGCAATCCTTTCAAAATCCTTTAGAAAACCTCTTTCGAAACATATGCTTCGATTCCTTTGAAGGTTTAAATAAAACAAAGGCATGCGCTTCTCTTTTTAGAACAAACAAAAGGTATCGACCCCATCAGAAGCGATGCTTTCGACACCATGCCTTCTACCTTTCCTCCAATCCACTACGTACCATCTAGGTGATAACTTGTATATTGCTTTTGGCTTAGTGGGGTATCGACTTGATTGAAGGTAGAAGCTCTAAGCCGAAAGGTACTTCTAAAGAAGGCGAAACCAACTTTTTTGGGTAAACCTGATTTAATACTAATTAAAGCAAACACTTTCTAACTAACCTGCCATGTATATACTAATGATTGGTTCCTTAACTTTTCAAATTCTTTACTAAAATAACTACCGCTAATTTCATATCTAAACCAGGGTTAAGTTAGCAAATAAGCTTTTCCATTAAGCAAAACCAATATTGCTAATACGTCCTTCTTCTAAAATAATTTAATTTGCATAGTAAATCACTGAGGAAAAATTCCCAAAAATTACAGAAATTCACTTTCATCATGTTATCTAACATGTCGAAATTTCAGACCCAAATTCTCAATACAATTCCAAAATAATTTATAAACCTGATTAACCGTATTTTCCTTTGAAAATTCATAATAATCTTCTCATAGCTTAAAAAACTATCAAAATTGAAATCCAACTCCAAAATCATGTTATACATAACATAAAAGTTTTCCATGGTATTCAAGAATCAATATTAATCGGTTTTGCCCTAAAACTATATAAATCATCATTTAAACAAACTTGTCTAAATCAAATAAATCATTATTCAAGCATATCATCATCCAAATCATCATAAAAACGAATCAAATCTTAAATCTGAAAACATATGATTGTAAAACAAAATAGAGTTGGATTGGACGGATTCAGAGATATTTGGAGTTTTGGGTTAAAACTGAACGTCCATTCAATTTTAATTCAAAATGGAATGTTTTGGCGACTACTAAAATCAAAGTGAGTTAATCTTACCTTTTCAGTCAACTAGTATGATATGTAAATGATGAAAATTATTTGAATGGTTGTTTGATAATTTACCAGTTTATATTGTTGGTTTTGATATATTTCGCCTATTGGAGCAAACAAGACCCTATTATGTTCCTGTGTAAGAGCGGATGACCCTTTATATACTATTCCCGCCTCGAAGTGGTTGATTTATATTTTTATGATTATATACTGTATGTGATGCAAAGGGACAGGTTGAAGGGATCTAACAGGGTTCCTCACAATATCGATTTTACTTTACATATGTAGTGATAGATGACTTGTTGAATGCCATATTGATGGCATTGATATGATTTTCTTAATTAGTGCTTTAGTAGCATCGAGCCTTATTTTTGATGTTTTAAAATACTATAAAATAGTGATTTGATCTAAAAGAAATTTCAAAGCGGTTTTGGGAATTATATATGTTTTAAATAATCAGTCTTGAATTATTTGAAGGAGTAATTTATTTTAAAATCAAAGGTGTGATTTTTAGATATCTTAAGTTAATAGTTTCACAAAATACTATTAAATAAAGATTTCCAAACTGTAAGTAAAGATTTTTTAAATCTTGAAATAAGTCCGACTTTTATAATAAAGGATATTTTTAAAGAAAAATAGAAATATATTGACATTAATATGTATTAACCATTTTATACAAAGTAACGTATATATGTATATGTACATATATAAAAGATTAATTACAAATTTGAGATTTTGTGAGTGTGATAATTAATAAAAAATAATAATTTGTAAATGAAGTGAAGGTTTGTAAAATAATATTTTAATAATAAAATGGGTTTTATAAATTAAAGGAAACTATAATCATTTAATAAATTGGAGAATAAATCAAACGATGGATTTATAATAAGATATGGAATGATATTTTTGAAATAGTAGGCTCTATTTTGGAAATTGAAGGCAGGATAAATTTTGAATGTTAAATGATATTTTTAGAAAGGAATTTATCCATATGGAAGTAACATTAAAATGGATGGTGATTGACGTTTTAAAATGAGATTTATAAATAAGTGAGATTCATAAAGTAAATAGAGTTATAAATGGAGTTCATAAATAAATGGGTTTTATGAAAGGATGTTTTTAGAAATTGGAAAGAAATTCTTAATTATAGTATTATAAATATGGGAATGACTGGGTTGATGATTTAAGTATGGATTTTTACCATGAAAATAAATAATTTTCCAAAATTTGGTTACTTATATTAATATTGTTTATAGTTGTTTATTAAAATTTAAATATTTTGAAAGGTTGATCATTAAAATTATTAATATGGTTTGAAATTAATAATAACAATTGTTAACAATATTTTGGTAATTTATTATTATTTATATTAATGGTAATAATTAATGATTGTTTTATTTATAATGTTTTGAATTGTCAATTATTACTTTTAAGAGGTTAAAAGTTAATAATTATTATTTCCTTATAATGTTTATTATGAATAATTACTACTATATAATAGCCTTTTAAAGAAAGTGATTAGGACTTATTTATGATGTTTTCAAGATTTATGAATAGAGTTTGTAAACAAACTTGGATTTTTATAAGAAGAGCTTATAAAAAGGTTTGAAGATTTAAAGGAATATTATTTACAAGGTAAAGAGGTTTGTAAATAGATAGATATTTATAAACGAATTTTAGAAATGGGTTTATAGTTTTATAAAGAGAGTTTACAAGTAATTGCATAGTCTTATAAAAGGGTTTAGAAACGACTTGAGTTATAAATTATAAATGGTTTATAAATGGGTTTAGAAATTTATAATGGAGTTTATAAATGATTTTAGAATTTGGCAAAAAGGAGATCTTCCTCGGTGTTGGTAAATATACTTATACCATTGAGATTATTATATGGATATTTTCTAAATACTGAAAATAGAAGGGTTTGCGGATAGATCTTTGTAAAAGTATTTTGATACAAGCATTTAGAAGATGATTTTAATTAATGAAAGATTAATTAAGGAGGCTTAGTGTTATTGGTGCTTAACCAAATATTGATTTTTCTACGGAATTAAATCCCTGCTTGAATGTTTGTTATTCGAAAGTTAAATATCCGACTATTGGAATTTGGACCAAAAGTAACTTTGGAAATATTTAGAGGAAGCACGTGACTTATATGGCACAGTCATCTCCGATGATGATGTACTGTGCATGTAAACCTGGTTTCATTCTTCGGATAAATGGTAAGGAAATCTGTCCACTAACGGTTAGAAGGTGATCTCCGATCTTATCTTTGACTATTTGTTTCCTAAAGAATCGGTATTGAGTGTACTGAAAATTGTCGAATGTTGTTTCGAAGAGACCGGGATCAGATCTGTTGTCGAAAAATCACTTCGATACAACTCAAGCATTCGAAGTGAAGACATCTTGAAGATGATGTAATTGGAGAGGGAGTTCTCAAGCATTTCATTTAGTCCTAGAACGAACTTGTACATATAAATGCTGATATTACATTGTTTCCTAGAGGGCACTGTTAACATTCCAAGTGTCATTCACCCGATTTTCTAATGCGGATCCTGATTGGGATCCTTGATCCAAAACATCCATTTTCCTTACATAGTCACAAGATATGATAAAAAACTTTGGTTCCATATCAAGAACCCTCATTAAGTGCTCACCGTTAAAAATCGAGCAATAGATCCTTATTTGGAATGGTGTAAAACGCCTCATTGCCTTGCACTTGAATATTAAATCAAAACTATATGGAAGAGAAATAATCTACATCCATCCTACGTACCTATTTAATTAGTTATTCCAATACCAATTCTATTCCCATTGAAATACTAATGAAAAACATTTCATATAACTCTATTGGATTTGTAAAACTTATAAAAAACTCTACCACATTACAAAGGTATACAGAACTATTAAATTCAAACCTTTATTTTAATTCATTTAAGAATTTTAAACACCCAGTTTCTTTTCAAAACACTTTTTTGAAACGATGCCTTATATCTGAAAGCTTAAGGGTCAAATACTTGGATATTTATCTCAAAAAAATTTGAAATAATATTATATATATTTTAATCCATAACATATATATATATATATAACCCAAGTAACCTCAAAAGTATACAAAGGAACTGGGTACTACCAAACAGTATCATATACTTCCTTACAAGAAGAATAATACTCAAGAGAAACATTTATCATCCGAACGTATCTCTCACCCAATTTTAGTTATTTTTCGAGCCACTCGAACTAGTTAACTATAAATCACTTCTTTCTTTTAGACCCATTTTGAAACAATATCATAAATATATTTCTAGCAAAATATTTCAAAGAAATATCCAATTCAAATTTGCTTTGGATTCATTTGGATTCGAACTCATTCCTACCGTACAATGAAAAAGAGAATAATTTACTAAGTTGTAACACCCGGTACCTATACCCATGCCAACCAAGAGCAATACTAAGTATTGCTGTCGGAAAGCACGGAGAATGGGACTCGATAGGGCTAAATATTGTACTCATTCCCCTGAACTAACACTGACACGAGAAATTTTAAGACTTTTTTCCCTCTACTTACCATTCATGCTCAGTTTCGGTTCAAAGCAATGGTAAAAGATAAATTTTTTTCTAGGTTACATAGTACATAATATAATAGAATGTACAATTCAGTACAACAACAACATAATGCATAATACATATCACAGTAGTAATGTCCACGATACATAGTCCATAGTACATATCACTCCCAAAATACATAATAACATACATACCATAGTACATATATTAACTACTCTTAAGTCCAAGCTGTAAAGTCCAAAAAAATATGGAAATGAATAAGAGTGGGGCTGCAATCCACGCTAATCTAATCTGCCAAAAAAATCCTCAGACTAACCCGAAGACTATAAAAAAACAAATCACACGGGTCAGACTATCTCTAGTGTCAGTGAAGTAAGATATATGGTCAACCAACAACTAATATTGTCATATTTGAAACAGTATGAAAGAATAAAAAAAATCAAGCCAAAGTATCAATAAGACGCTAAATAAATAATAATACATAAATAGAATAGAAAAAAATAAATCCAACTAAAGTGCTATATATAAATCAATAAGATACCATCAAAAATTGGCATAAAATAAATAATTCAATTCAATATATCATGTATAAATCAATATAATATCAGCAACCATTCCCATAAACATGACAAAAGTAAATCAAGCCTGAGTATCTCACAAAAATCAATACGAGACCAACAAAACTATCATATATATAAAATAATACGATAAATAAATCTAACCACAGTATCCTATATAAGTCAATACGATACCAAGATAATTACCATGTATAAAAAAATATCATAAAATAAATCTAACCAAAATACGTATATAAAATAATATGATACCACTAATAATTATCATATGTAAGATAATATGATAATAAATAAATCCAACTAATATATCGTATATTAATCAATAAGAAACCAATGACAATTATCGTATATAAATCAAAATGATAAAAATTATGTCAAACCAAAGTGTCGTATATAAGTCGGTATGATACCAAGCACAATTACCATATGTAAAACAATATGATAATAAAATTAAAAAAATGTAATAAGGTAATAACAATGCAATGTGGGATTCTGGGATAGATATAACCCGACTCATAAAATACCAAATAAACATACGTTAGTATTGTAGAGTTGCGATGGTAGAGCTCGAGCGCGCATCAAGACATCCACACCGTAACTTACTCATAACGCCATAACACACCTTGTGATCAACCCAGGATAATCAAGACGGTTTAAGGAAAAGGCCGTAAGCTACTCGTTCACAGCACTACACGTGGGACCCCCACGCCTCCATCCTTCATAGTGCGTGACCCGTCGGTCGGGAATCCAACCGAAAAGGAAATTAGCCCAATGTAGCAGACCATTGACCATTGGTGATAAGTGGGCAAATAATATACCACCGATTCTGGTAGCGAACCCGAATCAGGTCGGCCAAGGTGGAGTTTTGGCCCATTGGTGAAACAGAGTCCAATCTATCCCAACCCAAGATCAAAAAAAGATTTTAAAATATTAGTTTATATATAACAAAAATGTCATTAAATTCGACAGTGTTATGACTAAAATAAAATTATGGCTGGAATAAATATGCCAACTTTCAATAAAGCAAAATGACAATCACAACCAGAAATTATGCCAAAAGCATAATTACTGCATAACCGCTAAAAAAAACACCAAGTCACAAACAAGATCATGCCTATCATAGGCTCATGCAGAAATTATGGTGACTTACACCTTAAATAAAAACACAATAGTTGCAATAAAGAATTAAAAGAAAAAAAGGCACCATTATAAGGATGGCATAAAAGAATGTCGACTCAAAGATGGCATGAAAATGCATCAACGCAAAAACTGTAATGTACTTTCAAATAGTAATTATTGATGTAATGCCCACGCATCCCATAACAGATAGTATTACTTGAATATTTACTAAAAAATAGTAAATTCCACTTTCATGAAATATAGACAACCAAATGTTGAATGTCCCATACCATTTGGTACTGCTAACCATTACTCAAAATCCACATAATATAGAATTCTAGAAAAATCTTTGCAGAAATCGAATTCAATTCAAACCATATATAAATGGAGAAAATATACTTGAAAGCTGTTAAAATAAATTTAGATAATCAAAACTCCTCTTTAATGCCCTTGAATCCTTCTATTAACTATTATTTCTCTTTTTTTTTGTGAAATAATCTTTCAAAATTTTATCCGTAATTTATTCATATTTAAAAAGAATATTTATTTATTTATACCCTTTTTAAAATTTAGGCAACGGTTGCATAATACTTTATTTTCGAATAAAAATTCTTTTCCAATGCTTTTTAAATAGAATTACTAGAAATGATATTAATAATCACTCCTTATATTTTGTAAGTTATTATTCATTGAAACAACTTCAAATTTAGAAACATAATTAAAATAAGAAAGTGTAAAGAGTTTGAGATTAAATGAAAACTATATTCATATAATAAAAAAAATAGATCTTTTATTTTTGCGAAAATAGCCTAATTAGTTAAAACTTTAACATATTATCTAAGATTCCCTTTCAAAATTCAAAAACCTTAAGGCAATTTATTTTAATACCTTCCAAACACATTTAAAACCAGAAAATCAATCGAACTTTCGAAATATGAATCATAGAGAAATTTCTCAAAAATCATAAATTGTCTATATAAATTTTATTTGGTGACTTAAATCAAATTATGATGATCTTTAAACATTTCATTATTCTTCTTTGAAATCTTTTCTTTAAATAAACTTATTTCCAAATCACGAATATATATAATCACCTTCAAATTCAACATTACTTTCAAAAAGAAAAACTGAATTTCATATCGAACCCACCTCAGCCTATAATTCATAATAAGTAAAATAAATTTCATAAAATTCTAAATTTTTGATATGTTGTTCATAACACAATTATAAATCATCAATAAAATTTTCATACAAAAATATGATTATTTGATGGGTTAAATCATAGTATTACAGCAGGTGTTTTTAGACAAACCCTAGTGCGAAAATCTGCACTTACACACCTCTGTAAAAAATTGATTCCACCTAACAAATCTCATTATTTTTCAATTAAATTTTTGCAGACTATTCTAATATGAGTTATAAACAACATATTTGAATTTAATAATTTAATAATTTTTTTTTCTAATTGTTATGAATTTCGTATCGACAGCCACTGCTGTTATAAAATCTGGGCAAATATAGCATTGTAAATAATTGATTCCACCAATCAAAACACAATATTTTTCAGTGAAATTTTCAAAGGATATACGCATACATGTAGATAATAACCTATTAAAATTTCAGAAATCTATCAATTTTTTTCAATTTATTATAATTTCTGGATCTAGTGTTATTTCAACAATATAACTATCAAGTTCCCCAAATATGTCTAATAGGTGATCTAAGCTCAAACTTGCATAAGAAGAAGAAATTATAACAAGAAAAAAAGAAGAAATACATATTCATTAAAGAAAAATACTAGTTCAACCATAAAAATAATGATTTCATATCACTCACCTTTGATATTCCTAAATTATTTATAGATTATCAAGCAAGCATTTATCTCATAACTTTGCTGGAGAATCTTTCTCTTCTCCTACTATAATTTCATGGAGCTTGCTTTCTTCTCTTTTGATTTTGGTTGAAAATAGAAAATTACTTTAGCCTTGGTTGAGAGAATTGGGTTTCTAGGTTTTTTTTTTCTTTTTCCCCCTTTTGTTTCTGTTTTTTTTTTCTTTTCTTTCTGTTTTCTCAGGGTTGTCTGTACGTAAAGTAAGTAGAAAAAGGAATGAAGTGGGCTGAGTTATGTACTTGGGGCCCTTTCTAGAATTCTCGTAGGAAAGATCTTTATTTCCTTCCTTTTTTTAATCTTTTCTCCTTTTCTTTTTCAAACATAATGATTACGCCTTGTCTCATGTTAAGATATTTCTATTTTCTTATTTTATTACATTTACTTCTAGACTTTTCCTTACATTATATGAAAATTTGAATTTTATTATTTGTATTATTACTATTTTATGTATAATTTATAAATTAGAATGAAAATTTCTCTTTTTTGTTCAATGCATAACATGAGAATTAACATAAAACTTTATTTTATTTAAGCTTTTCCTAACTTTTTTTTAAACTTTTTAAGTAACAACAACTCCTCTACTTTTAAAAAAAAATTAATTCATTAAATAAATTTCCTTATTAAAATAAAAGATACAATTCATTAAATTCAATATACATAACAAATAAGCCACTGATCATTAATTTTCCTCTTATCCACTTTAATATTTTATTTCCATTTTTCAAACAAAATATTTATTTATTTACTTTATTATTATTACCAAATAAATTATAATAATTTTTTTAACTTTTCCTTTTTTTATACCTAATTGTAAATCAACATATAAAAAAAATTCTCGTCTAAGCTTTTCATACATAAAACACATTTTATTTCATGTAATTAGTTATCGTTCTTTCATAAAAAAACATATCATTCTCAATGTTTAACTTTTCAAACAATTTGGGTTAATAAAATGGTTCATTTATTAAAACAAATTACATTATGACTAAAAAGACAATTTATAACGCCAAATAAAAGTAAATGAATTCGTCACCATTCGTTTTCCTCTCAACCATGTTAATATTAAATTTCCAATTTATTTTCTTTTGTTTTTATTTATTTATTATTTCATTTTTTTCTCCATAAATATTTAATTGTTTGTTATTATTAATAGATTAATTATCAACTTATTAGTTTATTCCCAACTTAGTATCCCTAAAAAAAAGGTTGCTACGGACTTCCCCCTTACAAAAATCGCGTCCTCGCAATTTATACGTAAGGGCGATATCTGTGACTCTAGGAGCAGCATTAGGAGAGGGAGCCGCCTATGGCATGTTCCGCATCAACTCTAACCACTGCTCCATCGTCAAACTGGGATGTCTTCCAGCCATCTTTCTCACTACTCTACATAGTGAGAAATGTTGTTAGGCTGTAATTAAAACAATTCTCACACTAAAACATTCAAATATTTGGGTTTTTGGTTTAGGTATGTACAACTATTATTATACTATGGGAGTGATACTTATGGTATATAAACATGTACAGTGCTTCTACCGTTTTGTGCTAACTTATATTCTAAATATGTTCTATACTATTGTTAACCTCGCTCTGATACCAAAAATGTAACACCCGGCCCCTATACCCATGCCAACCAAGAGTAATACTAAGTGTTACTGTCAGAAAGCACGGAGAATGGGACTCGATAGGGCTAAATGTTGTACTCATTCCCCTGAACTAACACTGACATGAGAAATTTTAATACTTTTTTCCCTCTACTTACCATTAATGCTCAGTTTCGGTTCAAAGCAATGGTACAATATAAATTTTTTCTAGGTTACATAGTACAAAATATAATAGAATGTACAGTTCAGCACAATACATATCATAATAGTAATGTCCACGATACATAGTCCATAGTACATATCACTCCCAAAATACATAATAACATACATACCATAGTACATATATTAACTACTCCTAAGTCCAAGCTGTAAAGTCCAAAAAAATATGGAAATGAATAAGAGTGAGGCTGCAATCCATGCTAATCTAATCTGCGAACAAAATCCTCAGACTAACCCGAAGATTATAAAAAAGTAAATCACACGGGTCAGACTATCTCTAGTGTCAGTGAAGTAAGATATATGGTCAACCAACAACTAATATTGTCATATTTAAAACAGTATGACAGAATAAAAAAATCAAGCCAAAGTATCAATAAGACACTAAATAAAATAATAATACATAAATAGAATAGCAAAAAATAAATCCAACTAAAGTGTTGTATATAAATCAATAAGATACCATCAAAAATTGGCATAAAATAAATAAATCAATTCAATATATCATGTATAAAGCAATATAATATCAACAACCATTCCCATAAACATGACAAAAGTAAATCAAGCCTGAGTATCTCACAAAAATCAATACGAGACCAACAAAACTATGATATATATAAAACAATACGATAAATAAATCTAACCATGGTATCCTATATAAGTCAATACGATACCAAAGATAATTACCATGTATAAAACAATATCATAAAATAAATCTAACCAAAGTACGTATATAAACCAATATGATACCATTAATAATTATCATATGTAAAACAATATGATAATAAATAAATCCAACTAATATATCGTATATTAGTCAATACGATATCAATGACAATTATCGTATATAAATCAAAATGATAAAAATTATGTCAAACCAAAGTGTCGTATATAAGTCGGTATGATACCAAGCACAATTACCATATGTAAAACAATATGATAATAAAATTAAAAAAACGTAATAAGGTAATAACAATGCGATGTAAGATTCTGGGATAGATATAACCCGACTCATAAAATACCAAATAAACAGACGTTAGTATTGTAGAGTTGCGATGGTAGAGCTCGAGCGCGCATCAAGACATCCACACCGTAACTTACTCATAACCCATAACACACCTGGTGATCAACCTAGGATAATCAAGATGGTCTAAGGCAAAGGTTGTGAGCTACTCATTCACAGCACTACACGTGGGACCCCCACGCCCCCATCCTTTATAGTGCGTGACCCGCCGGTCGGGAATCCAACCGAAAAGGAAATTAGCCCAATGTAGCAGACCGTTGACCATTGGTGGTAAGTGGGCAAATAATATACCACCGATTCTGGTAGCGAACCCGAATCAGGTCGACCAAGGTGGAGTTTTGTCCCATTGGTGAAACAGAGTCCAATCTATCCCAACCCAAGATCAAAAAGAGATTTTAAAATATTAGTTTATATATAACAAAAATCTCATTAAATTCGACAGTGTCATGACTAAAATAAAATTATGGATGGAATAAATATGCCAACTTTCAATAAAGCAAAATGACAATCACAACCAGAAATTATGCCAAAAGCATAATTACCGCATAATCGCTAGAAAAAACACCAAGTCACAAACAAGATCATGCCTATCATAGGCTCATGCAGAAATTATGGTGACTTACACCTTAAATAAAAACACAATAGTTGCAATAAAGAATTAAAAGAAAAAAAGGCACCATCATAAGGATGGCATAAAAGAATGTCGACTCAAAGATGGCATGAAAATGCATCAACGCAAAAACTGTAATGTACTTTCAAATAGTAATTATTGAAGTAATGCCCACGCATCCCATATCAGATGGTATTACTCGAATATTTACTAAAAAACAGTAAATTCCACTTTCATGAAATATAGACAACCCAATGTTGAATGTCCCATACCATTTGGTACTGCTAACCATTACTCAAAATCCACATAATATAGAATTCTAGAAAAATCTTTGTAGAAATCGAATTCAATTCAAGCCATATATAAATGGAGAAAATATACTTGAAACCTGTTAAAATAAATTTAAATAATCAAAACTCCTCTTTAATGCCCTTGAATCCTTCTATTAACTATTATTTCTTTTTCTTTTTTTTTGAAATAATCTTTTAAAGGTTTATCCATAATTTATTCATATTTAAAAAAAATATTTATTTATTTATACCCTTTTAAAAATTTAGACAACGGTTGCATAATACTTTATTTTCGAATAAAAATTCTTTTCCACTGCTTTTTAAATAGAATTACTAGAAATGATATTAATAATCAATCTTTATATTTTGTAACTTATTATTCATTGAAACAACTTCAAATTCAGAAACATAATTAAAATATGAAAGTGTAAAGAGTTTGAGATTAAACGAAAACTATATTCATATAATAAAAAAAATAGATCTTTTATTTTTGCAAAAATAGCCTAATTAGTTAAAACTTTAACATATTATCTAAGATTCCCTTTCAAAATTCAAAAACCTTAAGGCAATTTATTTTAATACCTTCCAAACACGTTTAAAACCAGAAAATCAATCGAACTTTCGAAATATGAATCATAGAGAAATTTCTCAAAAATCATAAATCGTCTATATAAATTTTATTTGGCGACTTAAATCAAACTATGATGATCTTTAAACATTTCATTATTCTTCTTTGAAAGCTTTGCTTTAAATAAACTTATTTCCAAATCACGAATATATATAATCACCTCCAAATTCAACATTACTTTCAAAAAGAAAAACTAAATTTCATATCGAATCCACCTCAGTCTATAATTCATAATAAATAAAATAAATTTTGTAAAATTCTAAATTTTTTATACGTTGTTTATAACTCATTTATAAACATCTATAAAAATTTCATACAAAAATACGATTATTTGATGGGTTAAATCTTAGTATTACAGCAGGTGTTTTTAGACAGACCTTAGTGCGAAAATCTGCACTTACACACCTCTGTAAAAAATTGATTCCACCTATCAAATCTCATTATTTTTCAATGAAATTTTTGCAGCCTATTCTAATATGATTTATAAACAACATATTTAAATTTCAGAATTTTCTAATTTTTTTTATAATTGTTATGAATTTCGTATCGACAACCACTGCTATTATAAAATCTGGGCAAATATAGCATTGTAAATAATTGATTTCACCAATCAAAACACAATATTATTCAGTGAAATTTTCAGAGGATATGCGCATACATGTGGATAATAACCTATTAAAATTTCAGAAATTTATCATTTTTTTTTTTCAAATTATTATAATTTCTGGATCTAGTGTTATTTCAACAATATAACTATCAAGTTCCCCAAATATGTCTAATAGGTGATCTAAACTCAAACTTGCATAAGAAGAAGAAATTATAACAAGAAAAAAAGAGAAGAAATACATATTCATTAAAGAAAAATACTTGTTCAACCATAAAAATAATGATTTCATATCACTCACCTTTGATATTCCCAAATTGGTTATAGATTATCAAGCAAGAATTTATCTCATAACTTTGCTGGAGAATATCCCTCTTCTCCTACTGTAATTTCATGGAGCTTGCATTCTTCTCTTTTGATTTTGTTTGAAAATAGAAAATTACTTTAGCCTTGGTTGAGAGAATTGGGTTTCTAGGGTTTTTTTTTCCTTTTTCCCTCTTTTGTTTTTGCTCTTTTTTTTCTTTTCTTTTTGTTTTCTCAGGGTTGTCTGTACGTACAGTAAGTAGAAAAAGGAATGAAGTGGGCTGAGTTTTGTACTTGAGGCCCTTTCTAGAATCCTCTTAGGAAATATCTTTATTTCCTTCCTTTTTTTAATCTTTTCTCCTTTTCTTTTTCAAACATAATGATTACGCCTTGTCTCATGTTAAGATATTTCTATTTTCTTATTTTATTAAATTTACTTCTAGACTTTTCCTTACATTATATGAAAATTTGAATTTTATTATTAGTATTATTACTATTTTATGTATAATTTGTAAATTAGAATGAAAATTTCTCTTTTTTTTCAATGCATAACATGAGAATTAACATAAAACTTTATTTTATTTAGGCTTTTCCTCGCTTTTTTTTAAACTTTTTAAGTAACAAAAACTCCTCTACTTTAAAAAAAATAAATTAATTCATTAACTAAATTTCCTTATCAAAATAAAAGATACAATTCATTAAATTCAATATACATAACAAATAAGTCACCGATCATTCATTTTCCTCTTATCCACTTTAATATTTTATTTCCATTTTTCAAACAAAATATTTATTTATTTATTTACTTTATTATTATTACCAAGTAAATTATAATAATTTTTTTAATTTTTCCTTTTTTTCCTATTATACCTAATTGTAAATCAACATATAAAAAAATTCTCATCTAAGCTTTTCATACATAAAACACATTTTATTTCATGTAATTAGTTATCTTTCTTTCATAAAAAAACATATCATTCTCAGTGTTTAACTTTTCAAATAATTTGGGTTAATAAAATGGTTCATTTATTAAAACAAATTACATTATGACTAAAAAGACAATTTATAACGCCAAATAAAAGTAAATGAATTCGTCACCATTCATTTTCCTCTCAACCGTGTTAATATTAAATTTCCATTTTATTTTCTTTTCTTTTTATTTATTTATTATTTCATTTTTTCTCCATAAATATTTAATTGTTTGTTATTATTAACAGATTAATTATCAACTTATTAGTTTTTTCCCAATTTAGTATCCCAAAAAAAAGGGTTGCTACATAAGTGCACAATACCGTTTGCCTAAGCAACATCCGATCGTCACTTAGAAGATTATTCTGATCACCATAAAAAAAATCGGGGCTCGTTCCCCAAATCATATCCAAAGGAATGCCCACTTTTCTACAAAATTCCTTTTCAAAGATATTTGTACTCAAATATATTTTTAAGCAAACTATTTCCAAAATATTGATACACCAAAAACCCTTTTAAGCTCCAAAGTTATGTTAAATAAAATTATTATTTCCTTTTTCCAAAATCATTCGAAATAATAATATACACCTTTACTTTTTAGTAAATAAAACCATACCCTTGGAATCAAATCAAAATTTATTTTATCCAAATAGTTATATAGTGAGATCCTAACGGCAGCAATCCCCTACTTAAGAATGATTTCATCTAATAACATTTTCAGTTACTATTATTAACCTGTAACCAATGAAAACCATTTTGCCAAATCTCCAGGATTTAAACTCTCGAATTCCTCTTATTTACAAGTCACATTTTAATAAATCAAATTTATAAAGTACTCCCTTTTTCAGAAAATCATTCCTTAAATATTTTATCTTTATTATATAAATCATTTTCCAAGTATTTATTCCAGAAATATTTAAGTTTTCTTCTAATAAACTTCTTTTATAAAACATTAATTTTAAAAAAACCACTTATATACCCAATCATTTTAAAAATATCATTTAAAAGTATTCCAAATTTCTTTTAATAAAACAACATTTATTAAATCAAAGCTTCTACAAAACTATTCCTAAAATATTTAAATAATTAACCTAAGAAATCAATTTCAACTCAACTTTATCAACGAACGTCTTATATTCAAATTGTAAAACTTAATTCACAAGGTATTCGATTCAATGTTCCCAAAATTCCTATCTATCCAATCCAGGTTTCAAAAGAAAGATTCTAGATAGATCCATGGATAATAGTCAATGCTTAAAAATGGACGAGCATGACCAATCAAATCCTAGATGATAATGATGGAATATTACTATTTCCTATCAAACAAGCACGACTAAGAATAAATATATTAAATTTTCTTTGAAAAATTATTCTTTTATATATATAAAAAGTATATTTCTAAGTAAAAAATATTTTATTTACCCATATTAAAACAATACTATGTCAATTTGGTCTCGTTCGAGTGTTTAGGAAATTTCTATTAATAACATTGGCCAAATGCATCGAAAAATTCTTATGCCACTCAACAGATAAAACAACACAATATAAAAAAAATTTATAAAAATAACAATGGTGGAGATTCTTTGTATCATCAATTGTGTCTATATTTTATGTCTAAATAGACTTTCCCATATATGTGGGGCAGGCTATTTGAACAGAAAATTAAATACAAAATGATGACACAAAAGATCCGGCCCATTGGATTTTTTTGTCTTTATAGGGAAGGTGGAATTCAGGGGGTAATCCAATGGTGGAGATTCTTTGTGTCATCAATTGTGTCTATATTTTGTGACTAAATAGACCTTTCCATATATATGGAGCCGGCTATTTAATATAAAATTAAATAAAAAATGGTGACACAGAAGATTCAGCCCATTGGATTTTTTTTGTCTTTATGAGAAATGTAAAATTCAGAGGGCAATCCAATTGTGGAGATATTTGATATTGAAACTGTTTTGATTTACCTCTATTAACTCAATTACTTTGTTAATTTAAACTTACTTTTCTACCATACCTTACCTACTTAAATTCTACTAATAATATATTATATATATATATATATATAATAGGGATAACATGATATACGAATAGTTGTTTATATCTATATGCCTTATGAATATATATACTGCATCTTGTTATTATATATATTATAATATAATATACAATTTATGTATTATTATTATAAATAGTTACTAGTTAATAATCATATGTATGTTTGCAATCTTTTTCTGAGTTTAGAGGTAGCAGCGATATTTATATGGTTTATATATGTATATATACACATTGGGATTTGTAATAGGTAAAGGAAGTTTAAAAATATATATATATTATGGATGTCATGCTATATCAACTAATATAGGTGAGTGTGCCTATTTCTTTAATCAAGGAACTATGTGTGAGTGATGAAGTTCGGGGTGAGGGTATTGGCACACATCAGGTAGTGTAAATGTATATATTTATAGATGCATGTATGTAACAATGTGCTGTGAGTCATTATTTTGGAAGTGTTGAGCACCACCATGCACCTAAATATAAGATGGAAGTTGAAGAAGATGTTTATATACCACTATATCAATATGATAATAGAAACCTCAGCAAACACTAATCTTACTAGATACCTATGCACATTATACAAGAAAATAATTGAAATGAAATCTATGAATATATTTATATTTTTTCATATAAAATAAATTAAAACAAGAATATGCAGCAAATGCACTTAATGTTGGAATATAAACTTGATTTATTGGTTTCTAGAGAATTCTTGTATTATGTTTAAAGGGGGTAAGAGTTCTAGAATTATGTTTTCTTTGTAATCAGGTAAAAGTATTTCTAGAATTATGTTTTCTTTGTAACCAAGTAAAAGTATATCTAGAATTATGTTTTCTTTGCAATCAAGCAAAAGTAATTCTAGAATGTTTTATTAGGGACTATAAATAGAGTAGCTCTCCCCTCATTTGTAATCAAGCAGTCTAGCAAAGGAAAAATAATATTAAACCATTATTTTTGAGAACAAGTATCTTCTCTCAAGTCTCCAACCTTTTTTTTAAATATATATTTCAACAAAGTGGTATCAGAGCTTCAAGATTCTACAAAATTTATTCAATAAAGTGGTATCAGAGCGAGGTTTAGGGATGAATTCCAACAATATGTTGCAACCTCAACTTCCTCGTTTGACGGAAAAGAATTACAATCAATGGAGCATTCAAATGAAGGTCTTGAATGGATCTTAGGATCTTTGGGAGATTGTTGAAAATGGATATGGAGAACCGGAGAATCAAGCAACACTTTCAACACAACAATTAATACTTTGAAAGAGATTCGAAAGAAGGACAAGAAGGCTCTTTATTTTATCTATCAAGCGGTGGATGAAGCAATTTTTGAAAGGATTTCTTCGGTATCAACATCAAAGGAGGCATGGGACATCCTCAACAAGGCGTACAAAGGTGACAAAAAGGTAAAGATGGTAAGACTTCAAGCTCTAAGAGGTGAGTTTGATTTACTCAAAATGAAAGAAAGTGAATCGGTGGAGGAATTTTATAATAGAACTATTTCTATTGCTAATCAACTTCGAATCAATGGTGAAGAAATTTGAGATAAAAGAATTATTGAAAAAATTCTTCGAAGTATGACAAGGAAATTTGAGCATGTTATTGTTGCTATTGAAGAATCAAAAGATTTGAATACTTTCTCTCTTGAAGAATTGTTGGGCTCATTACAATCACATGAGCTTCGCATCAAACAATTTGATTCCTCTCCTTCCAAGCAAGCTTTTCAAATTCGAGACACCAACTGTGGTGGATTTAGAGGAAGAGGTGGAAGATCAGCCCGTGGTAGAGGACAAGGAAGAGGCCAAATTCAAAGTGAAAATTCAAATCCATCTCAAGGAGGAAGAGGAAGAGGTCATGGAGGATACAGTGGAAGAGGAAGAGGTAACTCTTATAATATTCAATGTCATTATTGTCATAAATATGGGCATATGAAAAAGGATTGTTTTAAAAGAATTAATGATGAAAAAGATAATTATAATTTTCTACATGAGAATTTGGACACACAAGATGAAAGTATGCTTCTTGCTTGTAATGTTCAAGAAGCTTCTTTTGATGATATATGGTATATTGATAGTGGTTGTAGTAACCACATGATCGAAAATAAAAGTTGCTTTGTGAATTTTGATGAAAGTGTCCAACGAGAAGTCAAGACAGGTGATAACAAAAGGCTCATTGTCAAAGGCAGTGGCGATATTCCGATACGTACAAAGCAAGGTACAAATTATATTTCTTATGTTTATTATGTTTCCGATCTTAAATACAATCTTTTGAGTGTTGGGCAACTTTACATAATATGAATTTCAAAAATGATTTATGTGAGATCAAAGACAAAAATGGCGTTCTTATTGCAAAAGTGAAGATGACACCAACAAAAATGTTTCCATTGAAAATTAAAAATGAAGCATTTCCATGTTTTGCTAATATTGTTAATAACAAGTCATGGCTTTGGCATATTCGTTATAATCACTTGAGTTTTAGCACTCTATCCAAGATTTGCAAAGATCATATGGTGAGAGGCATCCTAAATATTAGCAAACAAGATCAAGTATGTGAAAGTTGTGTTTTTGGCAAGCACCATCGAGATCCATTTCCAAAAGAAAAGGCATGGCGAGCAAAGAATCCTTTGGAGCTAGTGCATTCGGATTTATGTGGACCTATGCGCACAAACTCTCTTGGAGGTAATCGATATTTTCTCACTTTTATTGATGACTATAGTCGCAAGATGTAAATTTACTTTCTCAAAGAAAAATCTCAATTATTTGAAGTATTCAAGAATTTTAAAGCACTTGTGGAGAAGTAAAGTGGTTTTTCTATAAAGACACTCTGATCCGATCGTAGTGGAGAATATATGGCAGAAGAATTCGAAAATTTCTTAAAGGATCATGGCATTCATCATCAACTAACGGTCTGCTCAACCCCTCAACAAAATGGGGTGGCCGAAAGAAAGAACCGTATCATCATGGAAATTGTTCGAAGTATGTTGAAGACAAAAGGATTGCCAAAAATATTTTGGGCCGAAGTTGTAGCATGTGCATGCTATGTTCTCAACCGTGCAGCAACTAAAAGTGTTTAAGGAAAGACTCCACAAGAAGCACGGAGCGGTCACAAGCCATGTGTCTCCCACTTTTGAATTTTTGAAAGCATTTGCTACTCTCATGTGCCGGATGAAAAGAGAGGAAAACTTGATGACAAATCTGAAAAGTGCATCTTTGTTGGCTATAGTGAAGGCATATAAATTATATAACCCCATCACAAAGAAGACTATTATTAGTCATGATGTAATTTTCAATGAGGAAGAAGCATGGGAATGGAAAAATGAGAAAAAGAGTATACGTATTTTGCTTGATAATGATGCATTTGAGCCAATTGAAGAAGAAGGATCGACTCCACCTACTCCACCATCTAATTCTCCTCTAAGCTCATCATCTTCAAGTTCAGAATCAATACCTTGAAGGACAAGACCTCTTGCGGAGATTTATGGAGAAACAAGAAGAATTTTAGAAGACGAATTTGTTGATTTTGCTTTATATGCAACTGCGGGTCCAGTTGATTTTGAAGAAGCCGCCAAGGAAGACAAATGGAGACAAGCCATGAATTAACAAATTGATGCAATTGAAAGGAACCAAACATGGGAGTTGGTTGAAGTACCTGAAGGGAAGAAACCCATTGGAGTCAAATGGGTTTATAAGACAAAGTTGAATGCACAAGGTGAAGTTGAAAAATATAAGGCACGATTAGTTGTGAAATGCTACAAGCAAAAGTATGGTGTTGATTAAAAAGAAGTTTTTGCTTCCGTGGCACGTCTTGAAACAGTTCGTTTGATATTTTCATTGGCCGCTCAAAATAAGTGACATATCAAGTTTAAAGGGGGGTGTTGGAATATAAACTTGATTTATTGGTTTCTAGATAATTCTTGTATTATGTTTAAAGGGGGTGAGAGTTCTAGAATTATGTTTTCTTTGTAATCAAGTAAAAGTGTTTCTAGAATTATGTTTTCTTTGTAACCAAGTAAAATCTAGAATTATGTTGTCTTTGTAATCAAGCAAAAGTAATTCTAGAATATTCTATTAGGGACTATAAATAGAGGAGCTCTCCCCTCATTTGTAATCAAGCAATCTAGCAAAGGAAAAATAATATTAAAGCATTATTTGTGAGAAAAAGTTTCTTCTCTCAAGTATCCAACCTTTTTTAAAATATAATTTCAACAAAGTGGTATCAGAGCTTCAAGATTCTACAAAAATTATTCAACACTTAAGCCTGAATGTAAACACACACACAAAACCTAAGTTTATTATGCACACAATGTATGTTTATAGATATTTATAGAGAATACATAAAATATAATCTAAAAGATAACTTATATTTATATATGCATACGTGTGTTGTGTGATTTGGTAGGGAGAGAGCTGCTGCATGAGGCAAGAGGGAAGTCTGCTTATATTTTTGAAATATATGAGTGTGTTTTTGTATACTTCCGTGCTTCATACTTGTGCAATGCTCCATTTTATAATTGCCTGTGAATTGGATATTTGTAAGCTTGTATACCTATAGGAATTATTATATTTCCCCAGTATAGACCAGTGCAGAAATGATATCGGTCAGGTTAAAATGAAATACAATAAATTGTATCATAGTTACACATATATTCCTTTTTAAACTAAGGCACTTTTGTATAAGGTATTTCCAAGTTTGTGATGAAGTGTTTTGTGTGTGTGATTTTCCATTTCACATGCATGTGGCATGTATAATTTACTTGCAACTGCCCATGTTTTGGGTATTTGATTTCGCTTTGGTTGTATATCTTTAGTCGATTATTTTGTGTATATATTTCCGTTGCTACCTAGTCCTTTGCAAAGTTGTCATTTTGTTTTTACCTTACGCTTACATATTTATAAATAGACATGTGGATGTACAACTTCATATAAGTATTTGTATACCTATTTTCTTTAATATATGCATACATATATGTACACATACATTTGTGATTAAGTATTGTTGTATAAAAATTATATGTTGTAATGATTCGTTAATATATATATATATATATATATATGAACATATTTATTTGAATAATCTATATTTACGTTAATATTAACCCTTTCCCTGTTTATTGAATTTAACTATATGAAATGATTCTTACATGTAACATTTAGCTTGTAAAAGAGTTTAAATAATTATTATTTTTATTTATTCTAGAATATGAGTTTGTTAACCATTTCTTAGTATTAATTTTGTTGTATAAAATTATAAGTTATGAATAATTTGTTACTAAGTATTACTTTGATTATTTGAATAATATATTTTTATATTTCTATTTCGATCTTTCTTTTCTAGTTTAATTATATAAAGATTGTATGAATGATTCACCGTTGATATTGATTCGATGATTTTAATATGATACAACGATGACATCTTTTCTAGTCGTTATTTATTCTATGTGACGGGGTATCTGAATAAACGGTTTAGTGATACGGTATAGTATGCGATTTTCGGTAATACTTTTCCGTTTATTCTTTAGACTCCTCATATAGAATAAGGAAGCGCAAGTGTGATGTGTGAGCATTGAATAAACAGACTAGTAACATGCGGTGGTATGGGATGCCGTTGTGTTATTTATTCGGTTATTCTTTGCTTGTTGATGACACTCAATACGGGGTATGTTGTATGTAACTCGTTGTGGTGAGTGTTTATGGAGACTACTAGTTAGCCACATTGATTATGTACATTATATGTCGGTCTACCTTAGACCAACTCCATTTATGTTTCAGAAGTGAACAAGATTGGCCTGATCGTGGGGTCGCACCCGAGATCCACGACACCATTGTTGTTTATAATATTTGATGCACATCATGAGATAGATAGTCGGTTGCCCCTTGTGTCGCATAGGCCAGCAGTCAGTGACCATATTGGGGCATATGTCGGTAGTCGTGGCTGAAGAGGCTACGTGTTGTCGAGCCTATGGTGGATCATTGTCACGATACCAAGAGAGGAGAGATAATGGTAACCGATGACTATAGGAGTCGTGTCTTATGGATCACGCGTGGTTCCTAGAGCAAGCAAACGTGCTGTTAGTCTCCCGTCTGGTTCCGACATATGTGAATGTATGTGGGTGATAGGTAGGCACATATTATGTATAGATGAGATTATACCTGAGACTCTGTCCAAAGTATGCTCAACCCCTTATCCTTCTTTGGAAGATGGCTTGTCTTTTACAGGCAGACGACCTACTCATTATTGATTATATTTAGATATCGCTATGAGCTGGCTCAAATCTTCCTTATTGATTTATTGATTTGATATAGATATCTTATAAAATGAGATTGAGAGAGATAGTAGGTATTATTTCAATATTGCCTAGATTCACTTGAGGATGTCTCATTAATGATTAATTTGGATTTGATAATGATTAATAGATATGTATGATTCACCCATTTGTATTGATTCTATGATTGTATGTGTAACAATCCTGTATTTTGTGATTATTTTAATTGTATATTTCAATAATTTTAATTGAATTTCTGATTTAAAAACTTTATTTTATTTATTAAAATGAATAAACTTTTGTTATTTTAAAATAAATTTTGATTTGTATGTGAATTATAATTCCAAACATAAATAAATAGAATACTTTTCAAAAATGTGAATTTTTGTCAATATGGTCAAACTTTGACTTTTAATTTAAAATTTGAAAATTTGAAAATATTTTTCTTTTATGAAAGTAAATAAAATTTCAAGTATACTTCTTTTCGCTTCGTTGAAATTTGATTAATATTGTGAAAGTTATGCTTTTTACACTATTGTATGTAAATTGTTTTATTTAACAAAATTGTTTATTTTAATTTATATAAATAATATTTTTTTTTTCATGTCATGTTATAATTTATGTTTACATGTGTAACATGAAATGTTATGGATATATATTTTATTTTTAAAACATTTTAAAAGTGCAGTTGAAATTTTCCAATGTTAGTTGTATTTTGTTTACAATTTTAAATTCTAGTTTCAATTAAATAAAATATTTTCTTTATTTATTTTCTATTTTCCTAAGACATTATTTTATTTTCATTTCCACTTTATTATTTTCAGCTTTTTATTTTTATTTACTTGATTTTTATTTGTTTAAAGTGAATTGTTAAAATTGGAAATTCAAAGAGACAAAGTCTTTTCATTTACTTGTGACTTTTCCTTATCCTTGTCTCTTCATTGCCTTGTTTAGCCGTGCATTTCTTATTGTTTTTCACGTGAAAAACTTCTCATCTTTTCACCATTCACGCCCATTCCATTTCTGAGAAAACATTGTAAGATATGGCTTCCTTCGTCCTTACTTTCTTCTTTATTTTCTTTATTTTTTACCTTACTTTCTCTAGCTTTTCTCGACCACAACCACCACCATCTTCACCGACCACCACCACCATCTCCTTCTCCTCATCGTACACAGCAAACCTCCCCTCTCCTCTAACCAGATCTGGCCATGACCTTCTAGATGAGCTTCCACCACAAAAACATTGCAAAACTCCAAAACAATGCCTAGCCAAGCCATTTCCACCATCACCTTCAGGTTTAGCCTTGGCCACCACCTCTAACACCACCACCACTTGCTGTCATGACCTCTAACCATCAGCTCCATCTCTGACCTGGCCTGAAATGAACATGGCTGAGCCATGTTAGCACCGTAGGCCGAGCATAGGTGCACCAAAACCTTCCATTCCTTGACTTAAACCCTTCCACTTACTTGCCTTCACCTTCCACTTGTTTTGCCTTGCCATCTTTCTCTATGACCGAGCCTAACATGCATGTAAACCACCTTGGCCATGATTTTCAGGTAGCATCAAGCTCTTGGCCGAGCCTTGGTGTGGTATGGTCAAGCCCACTTGACCTTGGCCAAGCCCACTTGATGTTTAAAGCAAGGTGGTGCCATTTCAATTCTTATCTTTTTCATTGTTTTAAATTTCTTTTATATAGTTTGTGTTGAATATATATATTTATATTGTTTTTTTAATTGTTGTATACAAGAGCAATATCTTGGCTCTCCATCTGTTCAAATCTAATCGTGCTTGCCGTGCCTTTGGAATCGTTCTTGTATGTCGTAGTGGTCTCTAACTTTGGAAAAGGTGAGTCCTTCTCACTCTGACATTATTACTTATGAAATAGTAAATGGATGACAAGTGATTAGTAATTAAAATGTTATGCAAGTTAATGATGATTATATGATATGTTATTCCATGTTATTACCATGTTAACTATGTTAATTGTCCCCTGACATAAGATAAATGATAGTATATTGTGACATTGACATGTTAGTGTATGTGTTTATATTGTTTATGTATATGCTCACACTACAAGTTCCCTGTTAGAATAGAATCACTACGGGTTGAAATGATACATACTCGAATGGACATTAGAATAGGGAAAAAAATTATTATGAGCTGAAATGATAGGCTCAAGTGATTTTTAGTTTATTTTATTTGACTTAGGATTGCGAGTTTGAAATGATAGAACCCAGCTTTTCTTTTTAAATTGCGGATTGAAATGATACATATCCGTATCGCCTGACCTAGGTTATAAAATTATATACAAACTCCGTGGTATATTTTTAAATGATTTTTATTAAGATATGCATTTTTAAAGTATGAAATTTTGATTTAAAAATATATATTTTATGGTTTTAAGAAGGCTAAATATTAAGTTTTGAATTTGTGAATTTGTGTATGTAAATTTGAAGTAAATGTGATTTTTGGCTTTAAATTTTATTTTTAAAATGTAGGTAAATAATGGAAATTAAATTTAATGTTTTGAAATGATATTTGAAGTAAAATGTAAAGTTTTTGGTTAAATTAATAAGTTAAGAAAACAGTGAATTTTGACTTAACAAATGAATTGAGTTTTTTAATTGGATACTTAACTATAAAGTTTTGTTGTGATAAATTATATGTTAAATTGATTTAAATGTGAAATTTTGAAGCCTAAAAAATATGATTTATAAGTTTAAAATAACAAAAATTGAAGTTTTATTGTTTCTGAAAAGTTATAATAAAATCAGGAATTTTATTGATAGCATTTATTAAAATGCTATGGTTTTACGATGGCATTTGTTAAGTGCTATCATTTCAGAAGTTTAACCAAGTTTGAAATAACGAAATATCTATTACGGCATTTTATAAATGCTGTCGTTGCTAAAATTTGACAATGTTTTGAAATGTTATAGATTTTAACACTATTTGAGTTATATTTTAAAGTGATAATGGTTTAACTTTCGGAATTGATTATTTGTGAAATTTAAGGAGTTTTGAATATATTTTAATATTTAAATTTGAATTTTAAGGAATTTAAATTGAATTTGAATTTAAATAAGGTCTACTTGGTTATGTGTTAAATGGAATGAAATGTAATGAGATAAATGAATTTTTTTGAATGAAATTTTGAAATGTGTTTTGTAATGATATTTGAAATAATAAATAAATGACATAATTGATTTTTTTTAAAAAGGTATTTAAATTTGAATATTTGATTTTGAATTCAAATAATGATTTGATAATAAGGTTTTGAGAGGAAATGGTTTTGAATGACATAATTTTTGTTTTGATAAAGAATGTAAATTTGGAATGATATTTGATTTTGATTTATTCGATTTATTTGATAAATGAATATTTGAAGTTTATATTAGTATGAAAGGAGATTTGGTTTACTTGTAATTTGAGTTTATTTAAATGATATTGGATTTATGAAATGAACATTTCAAAACTAAGTAATAATGAAGTTAAATTTGAGATATATGAAATTATAAAATTAGTTTTGAAATGTGGGATATTAAAGTTTTGATGTATATGAAAAATTGAATAGTTTATTTTTGTGGATCAAATCTGTATTTGAAATTGGTAAGATTTGAAATGGTTTGTTGGGAAATTGAATTGAATTGGAACTAATGGATTGAATTGAATTAAATTGAAAATTTGAGAATTTGGGTTTATTTGAATAAATTTGTAATGTAAAGAATTAAAGGAAGGTGCCATGATTTCGAAATGTTATGATTTCCAAAGTGTAACGATTTCAAGTATTTTATTTCTGAATAAGTTATAATTTTGAAAGTATTATAATTTTTGAAAGGTGAATATATGTTTGAAATGGAAATGATATCGTAATGAAATGAATATAGTTTTAAAATAAAATAGTTTTGGTTTCGAAGTGTAAACCATTTTGAAAGGAATATTGTTTTGAATGAAATGATTTGATTTTTTTGAAGTATAAACTATTTTGAAATGGCCACGGTGTTATAATAACGATTGGTTGTTAAAGATACCGGGATCGGAAGTTGTCATACTCTCTATCAACTCCAAAAACCACTTTAACAACCGTGTACGCGGTGGAGATTCCAAAATGAAGTATGATGATGGTGACGATCCTATTGAGGTATGAACGTGGACCCGGCTCCCGTGAGTTGGCATAAGCTGGCTAAAACAAGAGCGATCTCGAGCCAAGTGAGGCCATTCCTCCTATCGGACACATTTCTTCGATATTATACTCTTACTTGTGATTGATTTGATGGTCATCCTCCGATTTTGATTGGGAGTGTGTTCCGAGGTGGGCGTAGTGGCTGCTACGTTACCACTAGCCCGTATGCGTAATTGGTATATCTACCATGGCATTGCCTTGTGTGCCGTGTCACATACCATACCAAGCTTTACTACGAGTTTCTATTTGTGTCATACCTATGCAGTATCTTCTCGTAGCCTCCTGATCTGAAGATATGCAGGTACCGTGTAGTCTACTGGCACTATTACGTGTTAAGGGCTATATGGATAACCCCTTGACGCTATTTTAAAGTATGTTTATTTTACTATTAAATATTATAGCGAATATTACTACATAGTATATAGTTTAACGGATCCTTAAAGGATGGGCGATCCCAAGAATCCTTTAAATTACTGATGCATTTTGTTACTGTTCACTTGAGTTAATTTACAGTTCATAAGTATGTATATCCTGACTCGAGTGTTTTGTGTTTTTCTTTACGCTCGAGTCAGACTGAGTGATTCAGCATTCAAGTCTCACCTTTGTAGTTGGAGCTTTACTTGAAGATCCACCCATCTATTTTGCTTTCAGTATCCAGTGGTTTCAGTGATGCATTCTGATTTGTACCTGATGTATCTTGTAACTCTTCTATTGTATCTTGATTAACTCTTATGTATCTTATATATATATAGTAGCTTCATGAACTACTATCTCTTTTACTTCTGTTGCGTTATTATTTACTCTGTGTCTGTGATCTGTGATTATTTATTTACTGTATATTCTGAGATTTGCCAAATTTTATTTACGACGTGGTATTTTGAGCAATTCAAGTCCGACACATGCAGATACGAATGGTTGAAAATATCGGGTCGTTACATGTGGTATCAGAGCTTTGGTTTTAGGCAAAACTTAGCATATATGGTAATGTATTTATAGAATTACTTTCATTCGAGTTTGAATCTCTTCCTCTTCGATTCGAATTTCCTTTGAATTTTGAAATGTTCCCTAGGGTTCCAAAATCCATTTGTGTCCCTCACTATTCGTTTTCTTTTTATTTTAGAGTATCCCATAACTCCACTTCGAATGATCTTTATAATGAGTCGGTGGTCCCGCCAATCTCAAATTGATTTGTAAAAGGGGTGAAACTCCTTTACCACAGTATCGATTTACCTGAGATTTTTATATCCTTGGTTTAGATGCTAATATCTCATATAATTTCGAACTCTATCTCTTGAGACCGAATGTAGATTTACACTAGAAATCCACATCGATCTTATTCTTTAAGTCACGGTTGACCCAGTTAAGGTTGCCCGTGATTTATATAAGCCTATCCATCTTCCTATTTTGTTATTTAATCATCTCATCCTTGTTTTCAACTTATCTTCAAATCATTCTTGACGTGTATTTGTAAACTAATATTTAAAATGTTTTATATATTGTGTTGTTTGTGTCGTTGATGTTGATTTGGGTTTTCGATTGATTCGTCTGATCGACGCTATCGATAAGATTTCCAAAATACTTGAACAGAGCAAACTGACACAATATAGTTTTTCAAATTTAGTAATGAAATAAATTTTGTAACTATATTATAATTTTTTTAGATTTTTATTGAATTGATAATTAAGAAATAATATTTGATTTTATATATCATTATCTCTTGTTTCATATATAAATAATTGAACTATAAAACACGGCTATAAATTTATTTGGAAATTTAAAATGAATTTAAAACTAGAATTTGAGAATTTAATTATCGATGGTTCAAACCTTGTGTTTAAAGTTTTAATAGGATATACTATTTAAAGTATTTTTGAATAGAAATTTGTTTCCAAAGAATTTAAAGTTTAAAAATTAGTGCTCTTCTCTTTGTCGCTGAAAAATAACTTCAGTGATGACTGCAGCATCATCGACATTCATTTTTGAGTTTCGAAGTGAAGAGACCGTTCTTGCTACAGTTTTGTTTTGGGGAATTTAATTGATTTGAATTTCTAAAATAAGACTGATTTATAACATATGCTGATATATGATTTAAATTTGAATGGATATATATATATATATATATATATATATATATATTTATATATATATATATATGTACATTTATTTATCTCTAACTAGTTTGGAATTTATCAAAAATTTAATTCCTAAAATTTTATCTTGAAGGATAATTTCAAGTATAATTTCAAGATTTGGATAAATAATCAAGCTTGAAATGATTAATTGGAAAGTTTTATTTGTATAATGCACAATTTCATTCCAATATAACTTGCCTAAATTATACAAAAGTTGAATATGTAATTGGATAATATACATTATGAAAAGGATTTTATAAATAAAATTTGAGTGGTTATAATAAATGTTATACACTTAAATTTTAGTTATAAAAAGATTAACAGAGGTAAATAGAGAAAAGGGTAGTGGAATAATTTACAATATAAAATGATGTTAAAGGAACTAAGAATAAATTAAAGCAGTTATAATAAGTGTAAATATATTTAATATAGGTGATAAAATATATTGAGAGGAATAAATTTAATTTTTAATTAGGAATAAAGAAGAATTAAATTTGTTGAGTACATTTTGAGTATAATAAATGATTTTTCAAATCCATGATTTTAGAAATGGTTAATTTAAGATAATTGGATGACTTGAGTATAATTCTGAGTATAATAGAATTGAACTATTTTGGAAAGTAAATACCTAATGTAGCACTTTATAAATGCCGTCGTCGCTAAAATTTGATAATGTTTTAAAATGTTATAGATTTTAACACTGTTTGAGTTATATTTTAAAGTGATAATGATTTAACTTTTGGAATTGATTATTTGTGAAATTTAAGGAGTTTTGGATATATTTTAATATTTAAATTTGAATTTTAAGGAATTTAATTTAAATTTGAATTTAAATAAGGTTTACTTGGTTATGTGTTAAATGGAATGAAATGTAATGAGATAAATGATTTTTTTGAATGGAATTTTGAAATGTGTTTTGTAATGATATTTGAAATAATAAATAAATGACATAATTGATTTTTTTAAAAAGGTATTTAAATTTGAATATTTGATTTTGAATTCAAATAATGATTTGATAATGAGATGTTGAAAGGAAATGATTTTGAAATGGTTTTAAATGACATAATCTTTATTTTGATAAAGAATGTGAATTTGGAATGATATTTGATTTTGATTTATTTGATTTATTCGATAAATGAATATTTGAAGTTTATATTAGTATGAAAGGATGTTTGGTTTACTTGTAATTTGAGTTTATTTAAATGATATTGGATTTATGAAATGTACATTTCAAAAGTAAGTAGTAATGAAGTTAAATTTGAGATATATGAAATTATAAAAATTAGTTTTGAAATGTGGGATATTAAAGCTTTGAAATATATTAAAAATTGAATAGTATATTTTTGTGGATCAAATCTGTATTTGAAATTGATAAGATTTGAAATGGTTTGTTGAGAAACGAATTGAATTGAAACTGATGGATTGAATTGAATTAAATTGGAAATTTGAGAATTTGGGTTGATTTAAATAAATTTGTAAAATGTAAACAATTAAAGGAAGGTGCCATGATTTCAAATGTATGATTTCGAAATGTTATGATTTTCAAAGTGTAATGACTTCAAGTATTTTATTTTCAAAAGAGTTATAACTTTGAAAGTATTATAATTTTTGAAAGGTGAATATATGTTTGAAATGGAAATGATATCGTATTGAAATTAATTTGGAAATAAAATAGTTTTGATTTCAAAATGTAAACTATTTTGTAAGGAATATAGTTTTGAAATGAAATTATTTGATTTTTTTTAAAGTATAAACTATTTTAAAATGGCCACGGTGTTATAATAACGATTGGTTGTTAAAGAGACCGGGATCGAAAGTTGTCATACTCTTTGCCAACTCCGAAAACCACTTTAACAACCGTGTACGTGGTGAACATTCCAAAATGTATTAGGATGGTGGAGACGATCCTATTGAGGTATGAACATGGTCCCGACTCCCGTGAGTTGGCATAAGGTGGCTAAAACAGGAGCAATCTCGGGCCAAGTGAGGTCATTCCTCCTATCGGACACATTTCTTCGATACTATACTCTTACTTGTGATTGATTTGATGGCCATCCTCCGATTTTTATTGGGAGTGTGTTCCAAGGTGGGTGTAGTAGCTGCTACGTTACCACCAGCCCGTGTGTGTAATTGGTATATCTACCCTGCATTGCCTTGTGTGCCGTGTCACCTACCATTCCGAGCTTTACTACGAGTTTCTATTTGTGTCGTGCCTATGCAATATCTTCTCGTAGCCTCCCGATCTAGAGGTACACATGTATTGTGTAGTCTTCTGGCACTATTACGTGTTAAGGGATATATGGGTAACCCCTTGACACTATTTTAAAGTATGTTTATTTTACTATTAGACATTATTATAATAGCGAATATTACTACATAGTAGATAGTTTAACGGTTCATTAAAGGATGGGCGATCCCAAGCATCCTTTAAGTTACTGATGCATTTTGTTACTATTCACTTGAGTAGATTGACAGTTCATAAGTACGTATGTCCTGACTCGAGTGTTTTGTGTTTTGCTTTACGCTCGGGTCAGACTGAGTGATTCAACATTCAAGACTCACATTCGAAGTTGGAGCTTTGCTTGAAGATCCAGCCATCTATTTCGCTTTCAGTATCCAGTGATTTCCATGATGTATTCCGGTTTGTACCTGATGTATCTTGTTACTCTTCTGTTGTATCTTGATTAACTCTGATGTATCTTATATAAATATAGTAGCTTCATAAACTACTATCTCTTTTACTTCTGCTGCATTATCATTTACTCTGCGTCTGTGATCTGTGATTATTTATTTACTGTATATTCTGAGTTTTGCCAAATTTTATTCACAATGCGGTATTTTGAGCAATTCAAGTCCGACACGTGAGGATGTGAATGGTTGAAAATATCGCGTCATTACAGTATGATTAGATGTATTTCTTTATGGGTGATGATAATTTGAAATTGGTTTTGACAATTTCATATGGATTTGAGTTATTTGGTAATGTGATACCTTGATGACTATTTATGGTTTTATGTTTATATATCTTACTATTCAGCAATCATATAGTGTGCTTCTATTATTGTTATATATCTTTGATTAGACATAGTCCGACCCATGTGTTATTTTATAATACTTTGGTCAGTCCGAGATATTTCAGGTACAGGGACGACTCGACCAACAATTGTTTACTTGGGCTTAGAGGATTTCTGAATTAGGATTATTTCACGATATTTTCTTGACATTGTTTCATTATATGTATATGTGTGCATGTGTATGTATATAATTGACTTATGAATTGTATCGTATAACATTAATGTATTTATATTATATATTATCGTTACGATTGACTCTATGTTGTCTACGTTATACTGTATATTATATATTGTTTTGTCCTGAAGGCACATATGCCAATTACTTTGTACAGATACTGTGTACATATAGGAGAGTTCTAAATTTGATGTTTGAATATGTACTAGTGTTAGTCCAAGGGATTATTCATGTCTCTACCTCATATAGTCTTATTCTCCATATTATCTGACAGTATTACTCTTTAATACTCTGGATAGTATGGATATAAAGATGGGATGTTAAATGGTATTTCAATATATACTCTGGATTGTGTCTACATACTATATTGAGACTATTTTTTCTGAAATTTATTCTAAGATGCTTATTTTCTAAATTTATATTTTATTTCCTTCCGTTGTGAGATATGAAAATGTAGAATGTCTTAGACTTTAGCCTTATATCTTTAGTCTCTGTAGCGTAAAAAAACTAATAGCTTGTACTTCTTGGCACCAATATGAGTCCGAAAGTTACCCTAGGCTTTGGATCGTTGCGTTGGGAGGTGCTGATTGTCACATTTGGTATCCGAGCCTAGTTTAGAATTTCTTAGGGTTTAAGTCCGTACTGAGAGAACGTATTGAAAAGTTTTGAACCTTTTTCTAAAAAGGCTTTGAAAAAGATTTTCAAAATGGGTTTTAGAGTGTGTGTCTATATATATATATATGTATGTATGTATGTGTGTATGTATATATATGTATATGTATATATGGATAGGAAGTTTTTCCAAGGATATATGTAAATATAGTATGGGAACACTTTCCCTTATTCTTGCTAATATTATCTGTAGAAAAGTTGCTAGTAAATTTCCTAAATCACAGATAAAATTAATGAGCTATCCTGCCGATTACGGCTAAGGTGATGCAACCGAGATTCTAGACGTGAACGTCTCGTTTTGGTTCCACCGATATATGCAAGCAAGAGGACAAACCAAGATTAAGCCTAATAAGGGACCCACAGAGTAATCACCAGGTGTAGTTTAAGCCCATCCACCTTCCACCGATTTTGCCAAGCTATGTAAGGACTGTACTAGTCTATAAGAGAAGCCATACGTGGGAACCGAGTTCTATGTTGGCTCAAAGCCATGGATCCACACATGTGAGAAGATTTTTGGATTCATAGGTCTTAGAGATGAAGTGAGGAGAGAGCTCGCTACTTTTCATTTATAAGGAGAGACTTTGAATTTGTGGGATGTAATGGTGGTATAGAATAACGAGGGAGAGATTACTTGGGAAGAGTTTAGAAGGTGTTTTAAGGTGAAGGTTCTTTCCAGGACAAAGGAAGGAGTACAGTTAGGGAAATTCATACATTTGGAACAAGGAGAGATGTCGATGAAGGAATACATGAATCAGTTTAATGAGTTGGCTGGATTCAGGTAGGAGTTAATAAATACCCCTCACAAGAAAGCTCTAAAGTTTGTGAAGGGGTTGAATCAACTTCTTCAAGATTTGGCCCTTAGTTGTAACAACCCGAATTTTAAGTGGTAATTAATTTAAAATAATAATAGTAATTTAATTAATTAGGTTTGAATTTGGAGAATGTTTTGACACATTGGTTTCTAATTATCTAATAAAAGAATTTAAATTGCGGGAATGCAATATTTATATTTAAATAAGTTAAATGTATTAAAATAATATTTTATAATAGTAATCTAATTGAAATTTAATACTTAGTAAAAGATGCTATTTTGAAATGGAAATTTTTATTAATTATGGAATGGAATTTAACTTAAAGAGTAAAAGAAATACGGACATTTATGTATTTATATATATTCTCATTTGCATGGCCCAAACCTTATAACAAGCCCAAGTTTCACTCCAAAGAAATCTATCTCAATTTTCTTCTTCCCACTCAAAACACTCACATATGCTCACTTCATTTTGGCTAATTTCAATCTTCCTAAAAACTATTTATTTCATTATCTTCCTCAACTTCAAAATTAAAAATCAAATTGCATGAATTGGTAAAAATCATAAAATTCAAGTATGAGCTTCCACATATCATATAGCATCCCTAGCACAAATTGAGTTGGCTGCGGTGGCGAATAGAATTCGTGTGTGTGAGAGGGAAGCGACAGTTTTTGATAAGTGCTTACCAGTTACAAATCTATGCCCTAATCCTTTTAAATCCTGTTTTATGTATATTGGTTTGCTGTAAGGAATAGGATTCATTATATACATCAAGTATTAAATATATTGTGTAGTATGAGAGAGTATTGTCGTTGGCGGGAAATGGTTTTTGCAGAGAAGACCTTTGTTCGGTCTCTAGTGATTTTTGTGTGTCTTCTGGTGTATGCCAAGCGTTTAGTGTGTGAGCAACTACTGGGTTGAACCGTGTGTCTTTGTGTGGTTGTTTGCATGTGTGAACAAAGAAAATGTGGTTGTGTGAGGAATTATATGCGTGAGCGTTGTATTGGTTAAGGAAGTGTTGGGTTGTTTTGTCTTCACGTTTCCTCTTTTTTTTTCTATTTTATTTAGCCTAAACTTACCTTTTTCTTTCTACATTGCTATTTGCGATCATGTACATATCTTTGAGCAGCTTTATGAGCATGCTACAAGTGGGTTTGTATACAACTTCACGTGAGCATTATATATATATATATATATATATATATATGTGTGTGTGTGTGTGTGTGTGTGTGTGTGTGTGTGTGTGTGTGTGTGTCTGTGAGTAAGAGCCTAACTGAATTGATAAAGTAAACTTAGTTGCTTTTGATTTTCATTTAAAAAAACGTATAAATAAGTGCATGTGCACTGTGTTAGTTTGTGTAAGATGAGTTCTGTGTTCATGCATTGCGATGGGATAGTGCATGCATATACCTTGTCTTTTTTACTCTTTACCAAATAGAATTTAGTTGTATCATTTCTTGCATTACGTTTGAACTTAAGCTTGAGTATGTCAGTGGATAAAGTTTTTGTCTTCTTTATTTTCTCCTTCGTCATTTTATTTTGCTGCTCTTTTGCTACTTCCCCATATTTTAATGTGCCATATTATACCTTGTTCAACCATGTTAAAACCAATAAAGGAGCATATTTACTAGTTCAATTTATTTGGTTATGAAGCTTCAATACTTCATAATTTTCATATGTGTGCATTTACATTTACATTAAACAAAAATATGTTTGCATTATACATATAGCAATCTGCATATAGCAACTTAAATTGAATATGATCAGGTAATTCAAGTTATACACGTGAATACGATTACAAGTTAGAAGCATTATCGTATATAAATATCATAAAACTGTATATTAATAGGTTTAATTGTATAAATTGATATAATATACTGGATATTATACAGAATGATCAATTTGATAAATTTGATATTAAAGTGTATTATTAATATTAACATTGTTGTGTATTTAGATTAAGAGAATTTTACCTAGTGACAATTGAGATTGTGGGGGTATCATATTTGTTATACATAAATATATAATCAAACCATACATTTCATTTTACATTATATTAAAATACCTATAATTAATGTGTTACTTTTACTAAATAAACTCAAATATTTAATCAAGTGTATACGATTACAATAATATTCATTAGAATATGATAGGATATAAATATGGGCTTGGACAATAGTGATGAAATAGAACACAATCGATAAAATTCTAGATTAAATATTTATTATTTATTATCCAATTTATATATTAATTTTATTATATAAAATTTATATGTTGCACTTTGTATATTACTGAATATTTATTTGTTATTTTATTCTTATATGTCTTTTTGATTAATCTATTTTATCTTTTTTCTTCTTCTAATTTTTCTTCTTTTTATATATTGAATTGAATTATATAAATGATTCGCCGTTGACATTAATTTGGTTGATGATTTGAATATGATACGGTGATGACATCCTTTAGATTTGATTTATTGATATTTATTCCATGTAATGAGAAATTAGAATAATCAGATTAGTGACACCGTCTGGTATGCGACATACGATAACACTTTTTTGGTTATTCTTTAGACTTGTTATATAGAATATTGGAAGAGCGAGTGTGATGTGTTAGCACTGAATAGATGGACTAGTAACATGCGGTGGTATGGGACACCAATGTGTTATTTATTCAGTTATTCTTTGCTAATGGAGGACACTCATATGAGGGTATGCGGGGTGTGTGTGACTCGCTACGGTAAGCATGTATGGTGGCTACTTGTTAGCTACATAGTTTGTGTACATTATATGTTTGTCTATGTAACAACCCTATATTTTGTAATTATTTTAATTGAATTTCCTGATTCGAAAACTTAATTTTATTTATTAAATTGGATAAATTTTGTTATTTTAAATATAAATTTTTGATTTTTATATGAATTATGATTCCAAACATGAATAAATAGAATATTTTTCAGAAATGTGAATTTTGGTCAATATGGTCAAACTTTGACTTTTAAATTTAAAAATTTAAAAATTTGAACTTTTTAATTTTTGAATTTTATCTTTTATTATGAAAATAAATAAAATTTCAGTATACTGCTTTTCGTTTCATTGAAATCCGATTAATATTGTGAAAGTTATGCTTTTTAAACCATTGTATGTAAATTGATTTATTTAACAAAACTGTTTATTTTAATTTATATAAATAATATTTTGTTTTTCATATCATGTTCTAATTTATGTATATATGTGTAACATGACATGTTACACACACAATTTTATTTTTAAAGTATTTTAAAAGTGTAGTAATAATTTTCCAATGCTTATTGTTTTTGTTTACAATTTTAAATGCTAGTTTCAATTTAGTAAGCTATTTTCTTATTTATCTTATATTTTTCCTAAAATTATTTATTTACTTCCTTTTCACTTTATTTTTTTGTCTTTTATTTTATTTACTGAATTTTATTTTGTTTATTTTGGTTAAAGGAAATTAGAAATTCAAAGAGTCAAGGCCTTTCATTTTTTTTGTCTTTTCATTTACTTTGTCTTTTCATTTTCTTTTGCCTTTTCATTTCATTGCTTTTGGCCGTACATTTTCTTCTTATAGACGTGTATTCCCTTTTCATTCACGTGAAAATAATTCCTTCTCATTTCATTCTCATGGCCATCTCTTCTAGAGAAAATATTTGTAAGTATTTTTATGGCTTTTCTTTCTTACTTTTCTTCTTATTTTCAGTGATTTTTGTCCTTGCTTCTCTCTAGGTTTGCTCAGCCACTACTCCATCACCTCCACCATCACTAGCCACAGTAGCTGCGACCAGCTTCCCACTTGTCTAGATCTGGTTATGCCACTTTGTGAAGCCATCACCTCAAAATTTGCAAAGAACTCCACCAAACATGCCTAACCGACCATAGTTTCCGCCATACCCATCATAGCTTGCCTTGGCCGCACCCCTAGCTCCACCACCACCTGCCAACACCACCTCTGGACATCACTTCAAATCTGGATGACCTGTACCATGCAAGGTCGAGCCCAAATAGTGACATGGCCAGGACTAGTGTGCACCAAAACCTTCCTTTTTTTCCTTGTCCTTTGTCCTACCCTATGTTGTAACTCTCCTACCCCTTCCAATTCCTTATTAGCCATGCCATATGGACCCAGACTCGAGCCATTTACCACTATAGCGCCATGATAGCCGAGCACAAGTGTGATATCCCGGAATTTTTGGCGACATCAATTTAATAATCTTTATATAAATTTAAATTGATTTGATAATATTGATTAATAAAATATGAATTGGTTTAATAATCTGATTAAATAAATATTTAATTAGTGATTTTATCTTTTAAAAGCTGAATAAATGTTTCTATTTATAATGTGTGTGTGTATATATATTTGTATATATATTATAGATAATCTTTGTTATGGAATTTAATAAATAAATAAATTTTTGTTTTCAAAATTCTAATAATATATTTAGTAATTGGGAAATTATGTTTTAAATTAATATTAAGCTTTTTAAAGTTATTTAAATTAATAACTAGATGGGTTATAAATACTTAAAATAAATGTTAAATTGTTTAAAGTTATATCTTAGCTTAAATTTTTTAAATTTAAATAAAAAGTTTGTTTTATTTCTTTCCAAATATTATTTGATAAATATGATTTGGAAATTTTTTATATAAGTTTAAAATACAATGTAAAATATGGTTTTAATTAATTTAATAATAATAAAAGTGATTTATAATCGCTTTTATAAATCATTTAAAATTTGTTATTTTCAAGCCATATTTATAATGTATTATTTTTTCCATAAATATAAAAACAATTAAAATAAGAAAATGAAAATTTCATTTTAAATTAATAAGTTGATTTTAATTTGGATTTCAAAATTTTAATTTGAATTTGGAATTTTATTTTGAAATTCAAATTAATAGATTCTTTAAAATATTTGAATAAGTTTTAATTTATAATCTGTTTTATTTACATTTTCTTTAAATAAGAAAATCATATATATTCACATAAGTATAAACAAATTAGAGAAAAATCTTTTATTAACATTTAAAAATATAATTAATTTAAACAATAGACACGTGTTAACTTATGAAATAATCAAATTACAAGAGTTAACACAATTAAGTAATCTAAATAACATGTGTTAGCTAACAAATTTAACAACATGACAAGTGTCATTGTATTTTTATCTTTTTCTTTATTTTGTTAAATTAATTTCATCCCTTATAAACATTTTCATTTTCCTTTCATTCTCTTTCTCAAAATCAAATTCTAAGCTAAGAAAAAGAAAACAAATCTGAAATTTCACTCCTCAAATTATAATTACAAACCAAAAACCTGTAACAAGATTTTCAAACCTGCATTTCTTTTTACAACCTGAAATTAGCTTAGCAAACCTGTAGAACAAAAGTCTGCATTTTTCAAAAATTAAAGGATCAAGCCTGCATGCATGTAGATTTGGTCAAGGAGCATAAGTATTTCAGTTGCAACAGCATTTCACAAATCAAGAACAAAGGAGCAATTCAATTTTTAAAAATTCAAGCTTTCAATGGTGCTCTGTTCTTCTGAGTATCAGGTGAGTAACATTTTTGAAAATTAATTAAGTTAAATTATGGTTGCCTAAATTTAATATGATTCTAGTTGTCTGATTTCCTCTGGAAGCAAGATTTCTTATATGAATATTTACAAGTATATTTGAGGATGAATGATATGTGCATGTTTGCTGTAATCTGCAATCACTCTGTTCCCAGATTTCAAGTCCATTATTATTTTTATTTAATCCCTTATCACTTGATCTAATCACTGTTATGAATTGAGTTACAAACAAAAATTGTTTGTGTGATCATAAGTTTGAGCTTAAATTTTTAATTAAGTTAAAACAAATACAAACTTTCTTTGGAAACCCAAAATGATCAGGAAAACATGAGTTTGTTTAAAAACTTAAATTCCTTAATTCATTAAATTAAGATTGTAATCTGAAACAATATATGGAAACATGATTTTTAAATCAGAAATCAAAATTTTTAGTTTGAGATTTTGGGGGCAGTTCACTTTTATCTGGAAAAGATGAATTTGGGAAATTCTGATGAACTTGGGATTCTGGATGGTCAGGGTGGTTACTGGAGGAAGTGGGCTGTATGGTGAGGCCGAGAAAATTGTCAGGTTGATGACCTATGAGCTGTGGTGGTTGCGGCGGCCAATTTTTGATTTTAACCCTAGTTTTGGGTTGGGTATTTAGTATGATCGTTCATCATCTCTGGTGGATCGAGCTCCACCAGAGTTTGGGATTTGGATGAGGGGTTGTAAAGGAGGATGTGGCCGGAGTTTCAGCCCTTACGATGGTCGGAGGAGTTGGGTTTCGCCGTTGACAGGTTTGAGCTTTGAAGAGTTCTTTGTTCCAGGTTTGGGTTTTGACTCAAATTCGAGTTCGAGTTGATGCAGGAGCAATCTGATGTTCGAGTTGGATTCAGAAGTTGTTAGTGGATTAGGGATGATCATCGTTGATGATCGGAATTGTCCATAGGCTTCGTGCATGTGCACAGTGGACATTTGAAGGTTGTTTTGTTTCTGGAAATTTTGGGGTGAAGTGTTCTAGTGAAATGCTCGAGTCACTTGAGTGTTTTACCCGAAGTAAATAGAAGAATGACTCGGAGTAAAAGAATTTTGGCTCGATTAGTTTTATTTCAGGTTTTGTTTCAGGAACCTGACAGTTTCCCGGTTTTTAAATCTAAACTAAATTTAAATAAATAAAAAAGCAAAGCAAGATTTGAAACCAAAAGTTGAAAAAACTTTAAAATATGAATTCAAAAATGAATTTGAATTCTAGTTTTCAAAATAAATAAATTTCATAAAAATGGAATGTTTAACAACTAAAAATTTGTACAGTATTTTATAAAGTATTTTATAAATCTGAAATGAGATTTAAAACAATATTGTAAATTTAAGTTTTAAATCTGAAGTGTAAATCTAAATTCAAATTTGAATTTGAATCTTAGGATTTGAAAAGAAAATAAGTTTAAAAATTCAAAGGTGGTAAATAAGATGAATGTTAAAGTATTTTATAACATGTTTTTTAAAATCTGAAATATAAGATTTAAACGGTTTTGTTTTAAATTAAGTTTTTGAACCTGAATTCAAAGCATGATTTGAATTCTAGTTTGAAATAAAATAAGTTTTTGAATTTAAAATGTTTCAAAACCACTTGGAATATTTAAAGTATATTTTAAATTTATTTAAATTGAATATGGGTTAAAACTATTTTTAAATTTACCTTAGAAGATAAGTAATTCTTTAAATTGAAATTAATAGGTTTTAAATACTTAAACCTTATTTAAGTTAAATTTTGATTTCATTTTAAATCTTAATTTAAAATGGAATTTAGATGAAATTTAAAAGCAAATTGTTTTTAAACACTTTGTTAATGAAAATTTAATCATTAATAAGATTTATGTTTATCTTAAAAGTTAATTAGAACTTAATAATTTATAATTCATTAAATGATTAAGGTAATTAAGTTTTGTAATTAATTAATTTAATTAATTAATAATTTGGGTTAATTAATTAAATAATTAAGGGTTTTATTTAATTAATTAAAGGATTAGTAAGTAAATTAAGATTGATTTAAATAGTAATTAAGAAATCAATTAATTAGATAAGATTTGATTTAATTTAATTAATAATTTAAATTCATTAATCAAGTAATTAAAAATTAATTAAGTTTTAAATTAACACTTGATTAATTTAAATAATTAGAGATTAACTAATGGGTTTTATAGATAATTAAATTCGTAATTAATATTGATTAATCTCAGTTAATTAGTTTAGAGAAGTAATTAAAGATTTGTTGTTGGTTAATGAAGGTGATTAACTTAGTATTATTTAATAATTAATTAATGTGATTAATTTTAATGATTAATTGAATTAATTAATATAAAATAATCATTTGAAAATTGTTTAAGTGTAATTTCTTAATGAAAGTAATTAAGAAAATTAATTACTAATTGTAATTAATTAAGTTTATTTTGATTAGTTAAGTTAATTAATTAAGTTTAATTAATTTAAAATAATCATTGAGTAATTTAAGAAGTAATTACCTAATGTAATTAATAATGAATAATTACTTAGTGAAGTAATTAAGAAGATAAATTACTTGATGTAATTTAGTTGAAGGATAATTTGGGTAAGGAAGGAGTTTTGGAAATTAATTACTTTGTGTAATTGATATGTAATTAGTATGCAGAATAATTACTTAAAGGAAGTAATTAATAATTAATTACTTAGTGTAATTAATTTAGTATTTGATTAATAAAGTTATTTTGAAGATAATAAAGAGATGTAATTAAGTAAATGTAATTAATTTCTTAATGTGATTGATCAAGGGTGACTAATCAATATGAATAATTGATAATTAATTTAATAAGGTAATTATGAATAAAATAATTTGGAATCATTAATTTATATAATAATGATGTAATTAAGGATGGATTAATTAAGAACAATTAATCAATGAAGGAATTAATTAATGTAATTAATTAAGGATTAACGTAATTAATTATAATTAATTAATTAATTAAGTAATTACAGGTTAATTACTGATTTTGGTTTAGAATAATTAATTTGTGAAATAAATTTAACGGCTAATTACTTGAATGTAATTAAAGAATAATTAATCAAGGGTGATTAATTAGGGTAATTCGTTGAGGGTAATTAATTGATTAATTTGTAATTAATTAATGGTTATGTAAGCAAGATGTATATGGATGAGTAATTAATTTAATTTATTTTAAATTAATTAGAGAAGAAGTAATTAATTTAATTCATTTTAAATTAATTATAGATTAATAAGTCATTGCTTATGAATGTTGATTTATACTGATTACCCTGAATAGTTGAGATCTCAGATATGAGATAAGTGATGTTGTGTGATTTGGATGCTATGGTTGCATTTGAGTTGATAATATGAATTATCTGTTGGGGATGATAATATGGATTATATGTTGTGATGATAATGTTAATTATCTATTGTGATGTTGTGTATTATCTATTTGTGTGTATATAGATAATATTGAATTGAATTGTTTTAAACATTAAAACAACTTGGACCTAAAAGATGGCGATTTGGATTTCGATGAGACCGGGATCGGGTTTCCATATTTGGATATCCGAAAACCACATCGATCCAAATTAACGATAGGTCGTGAATCTCAAGTGAAGATGAAGATTCAGAGTGCAAGGGTTATCGTCGTTAACTCTGAGGGTGATTCCAAAATGAGCGTAACGAGATAATGCCTTCGGTTTCGTTCGAACCCGGAACGAACTTGTATGGATTGAATGCTTCCAGAACATCGTTAGGTGGACGATGAGCATTCTAAGAGATGTGTTCTCTAAAGGTAATCGTAGCCTCAAGCCTCATCAACAGGGAATGGCTAAAACAGGGGAGGTGCAGCAAGGTTAAGTGGGTCATGCACAAGTAGGACGAGATTTTCCCCTGTCTAGAGGTCCCTTTTTATTCGGCTGTGTGGGCGGTTGATTGCAACAACTGCCGGGGTTGTCTTGTTCGGGACTGTTCGGTAAGGAATGGTTCCGGCCTTGTGTTGCAGGGGATTGGGAGTGATCCTCGGTACGGTGATCTAGGCCACGTACTGTGACGGGCGGTACCCCAGTAGCCCTGCCATTGTATGGAATCCAAAATCCAATAAGTGCCGTACGTTTTAGATGTGCCCAACTATGTTGGAACGTGAGATGTAAGCATTCCAGCTATTTCTGTATTTTACTTGAAAACCCTAGACACTATTATAATATCACCGGATTTCCTATCAAATGTTTTGGTTAGCGTAAGGTAAAAACTTTTCCATGTTTATGTGTGGAAAGTCTTACGTGATACCTTTCTTTTCAAAAGGTTTTTTAAAGTTAAGCAACCTTAACCTGTTACTCACACCAGACCCATGTCTGACCTGGAGTTTATCTTCTATTTTCTTAAATTCTTGGGTACTCAAATTTTTACGAGTAGCCAAGGGATTCAGGTTAGCTTTGACGAATATTGGAGGAGCAAAGGAGCAGGAGGCTTCTGCGTTGTAGATATACAGTTTCTGCTGTGTGTTCTCTGTGTTGTGTTTGTATTAAGTTGTAAATACTAGACAGGTGTTTATAACTGTCAAGTATGTGATGTATATGCTGTGTATCTCTGATAGATGTTGTATATTATGTAATACTTATGTTATTAATATAATTTATTCGTTCCGCTGTTGAGATTCTAGTGTTGTTTCTCCTTTCTCTTCTTTCTTTTCTCTCTTCTATCCCTTTTTTCTTAAAGATGAAACGACTTTTTGTGGATAAAAAGTCTGGTCATCACAATAAGAACCCCTAGGCCAAGCACTTGAATGGTTAAGGCAAGGTCAAGTCATATTGTACTTTGTTGCTTTTTAATTTCAAAACTATTTCACTGTATTTTGTGTCGAATAAATATGTTTATATGGTCTTGTTTTGCTTGTTGTTTACAAGACCAATATCAAGGATCTCCATTCGTTCAAATCAAAAGTCATGCTGTATCGTGCTTGTCGTGCCTTTGGAATCGTTCTTGTGTGTCGTAGTGGTCTCTAGCTTTGATAAAGGTGAGTCCTTCTCACTCTGACATTTTTACTTATGAAATGATAAATCGATGACAAGTGATTAGTATTAAAAATGTTATGCAAGTTAATGATGAATATATGATATGTTATTTCATGTTATTGCCATGTTAACTTTGTTAATTTTCACCTGACATATGATATATGACTGTACATTGTAACATTGACATGTTAGTGCATTTGTTTTTATTGTTTATGCATATGCTCACACTGCAAGTTCCCTGTTAGAAATAGAATCACTATGGGTTGAAATGATACACACACGAACAGACATTAGAATAGCGAAAAAATCATTATGAGCTGAAATGATAGGCTCAAGTTTTATTGTATTTTTAATTGAATTGGGATTGCGGGTTTGAAATGATAGAAATTGGTTTGCTTTTTAAATTGCAGATTGAAATGATACATATTTGTATCACTTGACATACGTTAGAAAATTATATACAGACTCCGTGGTAAATTTTTGAACGATTTTTCTTATGATATGTATTTTTCAAGTATGAAATTTTGATTTAAAAATATATATTTTATGGTTTTAAGAAGGCTAAATATTAAGTTTTGAATTTGTGAACTTAAGTATGTAAATTTTAAGTAAATGTGATTTTTGACTTTAAATTATATTTTTAAATGTGAGTAAATAATGGAAATTAAATTTAAAGTTGTGAAATGATATTTGAAGTAAAATACTAATTTTTATAAAATTTATAAGTTAAGAAAACAGTGAATTTTGACTTAACAAATGAATTGAGTTTTAAATTGGATATTTAATTATAAAATTTTGTTATGATAAATCATAGTTAAATTAATTTAAATGTGAAGTTTTGAAGCCTAAAAATATGATTTATAAGTTTAAAATTTGCTAAATTGAAGTTCTATTGATTCTGAAAAGTTATAATAAAATCTGGAATTTTATTAATAGCATTTCCAAAAATGCTATGGTCTTATGACAGCATTTTTAGTGCTGTTGTTTTGAATTTAACTATGTTTGAAACAACTAAATATCTATTACGACATTTTATAAATGCCATTGTTCCTAAAATAAACTACTTTGAAAACTATAAGCTACGATAGCACTTTATAAATGTTGTCGTTGCTATAATTTGACAATGTTTTGAAATGTTATAGATTTTAACACTGTTTGAGTTATATTTTAAGGTGACAATGATTTAACTTTTGCAATTGATTATTTGTGAAATATAAGGAGTTTTGAATATATTTTTATGCTTAAATTTGAATTTTAAGGAATTTCAATTGAATTTGAATTTAAATAAGGTTTACTTGGTTATGTGTTAATTTGAATGAAATGAAATGAGATAAATGAATTTTTGAATGAAATTTTGAAATGTGTTTTGAAATGATATTTAAATGATATCTTTGATTTTAAAATTAAATATTTGACTTTAAGAATGATAACGAATTTATACAGGATTTGAAAGAAAATGATTTTGAATTGGTTTTGAATGATATGATCTTTATGTCAATAAAGAATGTGAATTTGAAATGATATTTGATTTTGATCTATTTGACAAATGAATATTTGAAGTTTATATTAGTATTAAAGGATATTTGATTACTTGTAATTTGAGTTGTTTAAATAATATTGGATTTATGAAATGAATATTTCAAAACTAAGTAATAATGAAGTTAAATTTGAGATATATGGAATTATTAAAATTTAGTTTTGAAATGTGGGGTATTGAAGCTTTGGAATATATTAAAAATTGAATAGTTTATTTTGTGGATGAAATCTATATTTTAAATTGATAAGATTTGTAATGGTTTGTTGGGAAACTGAATTGAATTGAAACTGATGGATTTAATTGAATTAAATTTGAAATTTGGGAATTTGGGTTGATTTGAATAAATTTGTAAAATGTAAAGAATTAAGGGTACCATGATTTCAAATGTTTGATTTTGAAATGTTATGATTTTCAAAGTGTAATGATTTCAAGTATTTTGGTTTCGAAAAGTTATAACTTTGAAAGTATTATGATTTTTGAAAGGTAAATATGTTTGAAATGGAAATGATAAACTATTTTGATTTGAATATAGTTTTGAAGTAAAAGGGGTTTTGGTTTCGAAGTATAAACTATTTTGAAAGGGATATAGTTTTGAAATGAAATGATTTGATTTTTGAAGTATAAACTATTTTGAAATGGCCACGGTGTTATAATAACGATTGGTTGTTAAAGAGACCGGGATCGGAAGTTGTCATACTCTCTGTCAACTCCGAAAACCACTTTAATAACTGTGTATGCGGTGGAGATTCCAGAATAAAGTAGGATGGTTGCAACGTTCTTGAGGTATATTACGTGGACCCGACTCCCGTGAGTTGGCATAAGGTGGCTAAAACAGGAGCGATCTCGGGCCAAGTGAGGTCATTCCTCCTATCGGACATATTTCTTCGATACTATACTCTTACTTGTGGTTGATTTGATGGCCATCCTCCGATTTTGATTGGGAGTGTGTTCCGAGGTGGGCGTAGTGGCTGCTACGTTACCACCAGCCTGTATGCGTAATTGGTATATCTACCCTAGTATTGTCTTGTGTGCCGTGTCACCTACCATAGCGAGCCTTACTACGAGTTTGTTTTTCTCCCGTAGCCCATGGAGTATTTAGGGTAGCCTCCAGATCTGGAGGTACGCTGATACTGCATGGACAACTGGGACTATTACGTGTTAAGGGAAATATTGGGTCACTCCTTAACGCTATTTTAAAGTAAGTTTATTTTACTGTAGACATTATTATAATAGCGCTATATTACTACATAATAAATAGTTTAACGGATCCTTAAAGGATGGGCGATCCCAACATCCTTTAAGTTACCGATGCACTATTGTTACTGTTCACTTGAGTTGATTTACAATTCATAAGTATTTATGTCCTGACTCGAGTGTTTTGTGTTTTGTGTTTTGTGTTTTGCTTTACGCTCGAGTCAGACTGAGTGATTCAGCATTCAAGACTCACCTTCGGAGTTGGAGCTTTGCTTGAAGATCCAGTCATCTATTTTTCTTTTAGTATCTAGTGATTTTAGTGATGTATTCTGATTTGTACATGACGTATCTTGTTACTCTTTTGTTGTATCTTATTTAACTCTAATGTATCTTATATATATAGTAGCTTCATGAACTACTATCTCTTTTACTTCCGCTACATTATTAAATACTCTATGTTTGTGATCTGTGATTATTTATTTACCGTATATCCTGAGATTTGCTAAATTTTATTTACAACACGATATTTTGAGATATTCAAGTCCGACATCTGCGGATGCGAATGGTTGAAAATATCGGGTCGTTACATGTGGTATCAGAGCTTTGGTTTTAGGCAAAGCTCAGCATATATGGTAAATGTATTTAAAGAATCACTTACATTCGAATTTGATTCTCTTTCCTACTTTGACTCGATTCCTTTGAATTTTGAAACATCCCATGCGGTTCCAAAATCTATTCGTGTCCCTTACTATTCGCCTTCTTTTGATTTTGGAGTATCCCATAACTCCGCTTCAAATGAACTTTATAATGAGTCGGCGGTCCCGCCAATCTCAAATTGATTTATAAAGGGGTGAAACTCCTTTACAATAGCATTGATTCACCAAAGAATTTATATCCTCTATTTAGGTACTAGTATCTCTTATTATCTCAAATTCTATCTCTTGAGATCGAATGTTGCTTTACCCTAGAAATCCACATCGATCTTGTTCTCTAAGACACGGTTGACCCGGTTAAGGTTGCCTGCGATTTATATAAGTTTATCCATCTTCCTATTCTATTTTTAATCATCTCGTCTTTGTTTACAACTCATCTTCAAATCATTCTTGAAGTATATTTGTAAACTGATATTTAAAATGTTTTATATATTGTGTTGTTTGAGTTATTGATGTTGATTTGGAGTTCTGATTGATTCGTCTGATCAACGCTATCGATAAGATTTCCAAAACACTTGAACAGAGCAAACTGACACAATATGTTTTCTTTTTCAAATTTGGTAATGAAATAAATTTTGTAACTACATTATAATTTTTTTCGGATTTTATTGAATTGGTTGTTAAGAAATAATATTGATTTATATATCATTATCTCTTGTTTCATATATAAATAATTGAACTATAAAACATGGTTATAAATTTGTTTGGAAATTTAAAATGAATTTAAAACAAGAATTTGAGAATTTAATTTCCTATGGATTTCAAAGCTTGCATTTAAAGTTTAAAGGGATGTATTATTTAAAGTATTTTCGAATAGAAATTTGTTTCCAAAGAATTTTAAAGTTTAAAACTAGTGATCTTCTCTTTGTCACTGGAAAATAACTTCGGTGATGACTGCAGCATCATCGACATTCGTTTTCGAGTTTCGAAATGAAGAGACCGTTCTTGCTACAGTTTTGTTTTGGGGAGTTTAATTGTTTTGAATTTCTAAAATAAGATTGGATTTATAACATATGCTGATATATAATTTAAATTTGAATGGATATATATGTGTGTGTGTTTATTTATCTCTAAATAGTTTGGAATTTATCACGAATTTAAGTCCTAAAATTTACCTTGAAGGATAATTTCAAGTATAATTTCAAGATTTGGATAAATATTCAAGGTTAAAATGATTAAATTAGAAATTTTTATTGGTATAATACACAATTTCATTCCAATATAACTTACCTAAATTATACAGAAGTTGAATATGTAATTGGATAATATACAATATAAAAAGACTAACAGAGGTAAATAGAAGAAAAAAAGAAAAAGAAAAAGGTTAATGGAATAATTTGCAATATAAAATGATGTTAAAGGAACTAAGAATAATTTAAAGCAGTTATAATAAGTGTAAATATATTTAACAAAGGTGATAAAATATATTGAGAGGAATAAATTTAATTGTAATTAGGAATAAAGAAGAATTTAATTTATTGAGTACGTATTGAGTATGATAAATGATTTTTTTTCAAATCCATGAATTTAGAGATTGTTAACTTAAGATAATTGGATGATAAGATAATGAAATTAGAGATGATTAAGATTTATTTAACTTATGTAAAATTTAATTATCAATTTAAGTTGAAATTTTCATGGTTTCAAATTTATTATCTTATTTCGTTTTTCAAACTATCTTTTGGTTGTCCTTATTTCCCTTATCTTCCTACAGAATGGGGAGGCTATTGCTTATACTAGTCTGTTTAGAAATCTTTCTATAATCTTTGATAATCTTTGGTACTCATTTTTGAATCTGAGCACTGCTTGTCATCCACAGACCATCGGTCAAGCGGAAATGGTGAATCAGATTCTAGAAGATCTTTTTCGTGCTTGTGTTCTAGATTCTGGAGGATCTTGGGAAGATCATCTCCACCTTGTTAAACTTACCTATAACAACAGTTATCAGGTATAATTTCAATTTTCTTGTGATCTTGTCTTAATCCTATTTCATTCTATCTTTTTCTGTGCTTTCCCGTACCTTATTCCTTTTCGAGGACGAAAAGTTTTGAGTGGGGAAGAGTGCAACAACCCTATATTTTGTAATTATTTTAATTGACTTTTCTGATTTAAAAACTTTATTTTATTTACTAAATTGGATAAATTTTGTTATTTTAAATATAAATTTTGATTTTTATGTGAATTATGATTCCAAACATGAAAAAATAGAATATTTTCTAAAAATGTGAATTTTGGTCAATATGGTCAAATTTTGACTTTTAAATTTAAAATTTTAAAATTTAAAATTTTGAATTTTATCTTTTATTATGAAAATAAATAAAATTTCAAGTATACTGCTTTTCGTTTCGTTGAAATCCGATTAATATTGTGTAAGTTATGTTTTTTAATCTATTGTATGTAAATTGATTTATTTAACAAAATTGTTTATTTTAATTTATATAAATAATATTTTGTTTGTCATATCATGTCTTAATTTATGTATATATATGTAGCATGACATGTTATGTATATTTTATTTTTAAAACATTTTAAAAGTGTAGTTATAATTTTCCAATGCTTCTTGTATTTTGTTTACAATTTTAAATGCTAGTTTCAATTTAATAAGCTATTTTCTTATTTATCTTCTATTTTCCTAATATTATTTATTTATTTCTTTTTCACTTTATTTTTGTTTGTCTTTTATTTTATTTACTGAATTTTATTTTTTTTGTTTTGATTAAAGGAAATTAGAAATTCAAAGAGTCAAGGCCTTCCATTTTCTTTGTCTCTTCATTTACTTTGTCTTTTAATTTTCTTTTGCCTTTTCATTTCATTTCTTTTGGCCGTACATTTTCTTCCTATAGGCGTGTATTCTCTTTTCATTGACATGAAAATAATTCTTTCTCATTTCATTCTCACGGCCATCTCTTCTAGAGAAAATATTTGTAAGCTTTTTTATGGCTTTTCTTTCTTACTTTTCTTCTTATTTTCATTGATTTTTGTCCTTGCTTCTATCTAGGTTTGCTCAGCCACTACTCCATAACCTCCGCCATCACTAGCCATGGCAGCTACCACCATCTTTCCACTTGTCCAGATCTGGCCAGGCCACTTTGTGAAGCCATCACCTCAAAATTTGCAAAGAACTCCACCAAACATGCCTAACCGACCATAGTTTCCACATACCCTTCATAGCTTGCCTTGGCCGCACCCCTAGCCCCACCACCACCTTCCAACACCAGTTCAGGACATCACTTCAGATCTTTCCTGACCTGTACCATGCAAGGCTAAGCCTAAATAGTGACATGGCTGAGCCTAGTGTGCACCGAAACCTTCCTTTTTGCCTTGTCCTTTGACCTACCCTATGTTGTAACTCTCCTACCTCTTCCAATTCCTTCTTAGTGGTGCCATATGGACCCAAATATGAGCCATTTACCACTATAGCACCATCATAGCCGAGAATAAGAATCCCTAGGCCAAGCACTTGAATGGTTAAGGCAAGGTCAAGTCATATTGTACTTTATTGCTTTTTAATTTCAAAACTATTTCAATGTATTCTGTGTTGAATAAATATGTTTATATGGTCATGTTTTGCTTGTTGTTTACAAGATCAATATCAAGGCTCTCCATTCATTCAAATCAAAAGTCATGTTGTATCATGCTTGTCGTGCCTTTGGAATCGTTCTTGTGTGTCATAGTGGTCTTTAGCTTTGATAAAGGTGAGTCCTTCTCACTCTGACATTTTTACTTATGAAATGATAAATCGATGACAAGTGATTAGTATTAAAAATGTTATGCAAGTTAATGATGAGTATATGATATGTTGTTTCGTGTTATTACCATGTTAACTTTATTAATTTTCACCTGACATATGATATATGACTGTATATTGTGACATTGACATGTTAGTGTATTTGTTTATATTGTTTATGCATATGCTCACACTTCAAGTTCCCTGTTAGAAATAGAATCACTATGGGTAGAAATAATACATACCCAAATGGACATTTGAATAGGGAAAAATCATTATGAGCTGAAATGATAGGCTTAAGTGATTTTTATTGTATTTTTAATTGACTTGGAATTGCGGGTTTGAAATGATAGAACCCGATTTTCTTTTTAAATTGCGGATTGAAATGATACATATCCACATCACTTGACCTAGGTTAGAAAATTATGTACGAACCCCGTGGTATATTTTAAAATGATTTTTCTTATGATATGTATTTTTAAAGTATGAAATTTTAATTTAAAAATATATATTTTATGGTTTTAAGAAGGCTAAATATTAAGTTTTGAATTTGTGAATTTAAGTATGTAAATTTCAAAATAAATGTGATTTTTGACTTTAAATTATATTTTTAAATGAAAGTAAATAATGGAAATTAAATTTAAAGTTGTGAAATGATATTTGAAGTAAAATATTAGGTTTTATTAAATTTATAAGTTAAGAAAACAGTGAATTTTGACTTAACAAATGAATTGAGTTTTAAATTGGATATTTAATTATAAAATTTTGTTGTGACAAAACATATGTTAAATTGATTTAAATGTGAAGTTTTGAAGCCTAAAAATATGATTTATAAGTTTAAAATTTGCTAAATTGAAGTTTTATTGATTCTGAAAAGTTATAATAAAATCTGGAATTTTATTAATAGCATTTCCAAAATACTGTGATCTTATGACAGCATTTTTTAGTGTTGTCGTTTTGATGTTAACTATGTTTGAAATAACTAAATATCTATTACGGCATTTTATAAATGACGTTGTTCCTAAACTAAACTATTTTGGAAACTATAAGCTACGATAGCACTTTATAAACGCTGTCGTTGCTATAATTTGACAATGTTTTAAAATGTTATAGATTTTAACACTGTTTGGGTTATATTTTAAGGTGATAACGATTTAAATTTTGGAATTGATTATTTGTGAAATATAAGGAGTTTTGAATATATTTTTATATTTAAATTTTAATTTTAAGGAATTTAAATTGAATTTGAATTTAAATAAGGTTTACTTGGTTATGTGTTAATTTGAATGAAATGAAATGAGATAAATGAATTTTTGATGAAATTTTGAAATGTATTTTGAAATGATATTTAAATGATATCTCTGATTTTAAAATGATATTTAAAATTGAATATTCGACTTTAAGAATAATAATGAATTTATAAAGGATTTGAAAGAAAATGATTTTGAAATGGTTTTGAATGATATGATCTTTTTGTCAATAAAGAATGTAAATTTGGAATGATATTTGATTTTGATCTATTTGACAAATGAATATTAGAAGTTTATATTAGTATGAAAGGATATTTGGTTACTTGTAATTTGAGTTATTTAAATAATATTGGATTTATGAAATGAATATTTCAAAACTAAGTAATAATGAAGTTAAATTTGAGATATATGGAATTATTAAAATTTAGTTTTGAAATGTGGGGTATTGAAGCTTTGGAATATATTAAAAATTGAATAGTTTATTTTGTGGATGAAATCTATATTTTAAATTGATAAGATTAGAAATGGTTTGTTGGGAAACTGAATTGAATTGAAACTGATAGATTTAATTGAATTAAATTGGAAATTTGAGAATTTGGGTTGATTTGAATAAATTTGTAAAATGTAAAGAATTAAGGGTACCATTATTTCAAATGTTTGATTTCGAAATGTTATGATTTTCAAACTGTAATGATTTCAAGTATTTTTGTTTCAAAAAGTTATAACTTTGAAAGTATTATGATTTTTGAATGGTAAATATATGTTTGAAATGGAAATGATAAACTATTTTGATTTGAACATAGTTTTGAAGTAAAAGTGGTTTTGGTTTCGAAGTATAAACTATTTTGGAAGGGATATAGTTTTGAAATGAAATGATTTGATTTTTGAAGTATAAACTATTTTGAAATGACCACGGCGTTATAATAACGATTGGTTGTTAAAGAGACCGGGATCGGAAGTTGTCATACTCTCTGCCAACTCTGAAAACCACTTTAACAACTGTGTATGCGGTGGAGATTCCAGAATAAAGTAGGATGGTGGCGACGTTCTTGAGGTATATTACGTGGACCGACTCCCGTGAGTTGGCATAAGGTGGCTAAAACAGGAGCAATCTCGGGCCAAGTGAGGTCATTCCTCCTATCAGACACATTTCTTCGATACTATACTCTTACTTGCGGTTGATTTGATGGCTCTTCTCTGATTTTGATTGGGAGTGTGTTCCGAGATGGGCGTAGTTGCTGTTACGTTACCACCAGCCCATGTGCATAATTGGTATATCTACCCTGGCATTGCCTTGTGTGCCGTGTCACCTACCATAGCGAGCCTTACTACGAGTTTGTTTTTCTCTCGTAGCCTATGGAGTATTTAGGGTAGCCTCTCGATCTGGAGGTACGCTGATACTGGATGGACTACTGGGACTATTACGTGTTAAGGGGAATATTAGGTCACTCCTTATCGCTATTTTAAAGTAAGTTTATTTTACTGTAGACACTATTATAATAGCGCAGTATTACTACATAGTAAATAGTTTAATGGATCCTTAACGGATGGGCGATCCCAAGCATCCTTTAAGTTACTGATGCATTTTTGTTACTGTTCACTTGAGTTGATTTACGGTTCATAAGTATTTATTTCCTGACTCGAGTGTTTTATGTTTTGCTTTACTCTCGAGTCAGACTGAGTGATTCAGCATTCAAGACTCACCTTCGGAGTTGGAGCTTTGCTTGAAGATCTAGCCATATATTTTGATTTCAGTATCTAGTGATTTCAGTGATGTATTCTGATTTGTACCTGATGTATCTTGTTACTCTTCTGTTGTATCTTATTTAACTCTGATGCATCTTATATATATAGTAGCTTCATGAACTACTACCTCTTTTACTTCCGCTGCATTATTAAATACTCTGTGTCTGTGGTATGTGATTATTTATTTACTGTATATCCTGAGATTTGCCAAATTTTATTTACCTCATGGTATTTTGAGCAATTCAAGTCCGACATGTACGGATGCGAATGGTTGAAAATATCAAGTCGTTACAGTACACCTTTGCTCAATTTTCTTTGCATTTTAGGAGTGAACCAGATTAGTCAGTATCCGTCCTAGCGGCCAGATCGTAGGGTCGCCCCCTAGATCCGCGACACTAATATTGTTTATGACATTCGAGCACATCACGAGATTGGTAGTTAGTTGCCTTAATGTCACATAGGCCAGCAGTAAGGGCACATGTCGGTAGTCATGGCTGAAGAGGTCACGCGTTGTCAAGCTTATAGTGGATCGTCGTCGTGATACCGAGAGGGGAGAAATAATGGTAACCGATGACTGTAGGAGTTTTGTCTTATAGACTATATGTGGCTCCTATAGCTAACAGACATGCTGTCAGCCTTCCATCTGGTTTTGGTGTGGGTGTATGTATGTCGGTAATAAATAGACATATATTATTTATGGATGAGATTATACTGGCGATGTATCCAGAGTATGATCAACCCATATCCTTCTTAGGTAGATGACCTACTTATTATTGATTTTATTTTCTATCTCTTAGGACCTTTCAGTCGAGAGTTTGCCTCTCCAAGGGCTGTGGGTCGAGGTATATGATTTTGCACCTTGCGACATTGTTATGAGCTGGCTCAATTATTCTTGTTGATCTCATTGATTTAATACTGATATTTTATAATATGAGATTGAGAGTGGGAATTGCTTTATTACTTCCCGACTTCACTTGAGGATCTGATTACTGATTATTTTTGGTTTGATGTTGATTTCTGAATATATATGATTTACCCATTTGCATTGATTCTTTGATTTTTCGATATAGTGTATTTCTATATAGGCGATGACATCTTTTGACATTAATGTTTATTGCTCTATATGGAACCGAGTTATTTAACAGGCGTAATGCCTTGATAAATATCTATATTCCTATATTGATATTTTAGACATACATTTTTGGACTTATTTATCTAACTTGACATGCTAGTTGATGATTGGTATCTTTGATTGTGATATTATATTGTTATTTTTAGTATACATTATTACCCTTATGTATGATCCTAGATTAGACATAATCTGACCGCGTATTTTATTTTATAATATTTGGGTTATCTGAGACATTACAAGTACAGGGACGACTTGACTAGCATTTGTCTTAGTGGGCTTAGAGGAGTATCATATTTGGATAATTACCTGATATTTGTATGATATTGATTCACTGTATGTGCATCTATATGTGTGTATGTGTGCGCGTGCGTGCGTGCATGTGCATGTGTGTGTTTGTGTAACTGACACTTGAGTTGTATTATATTCTTATTACGTTATTGTATTATATATGTTATCTCTGCTGTTCATTATGCATTGTTCTGTCCTGGAGGCACACGTATCTATTTGTTTATACCGATATCGTGTGTATATAGATTAGATGTTTATTTAATGTTTGAATATGTAACGATGTTAGTCCAAAGGAATATTCATGTGCTTACCACATATAGCCTCATTCTCCATATTATCTAGACAGTATTCCTCGGTAATACTCTTGAATGGTATGGGTATAGAGGTGGAGTATCACAAAATGTAATATTTATATTTCGTATACATAATATTTTACAGTTATTTATTAAATATGAAGTAAATGATTGGAGTAGCAAGGACGAAAGGAGTTAGTCCAACCAGTAGTATTTGTATTTATGATTTTGGATGGTTTTGTAATATATTGTGATGTTTTATTTGTTGTTGCGAATTTGGGTTTTGATTTGTTTTTATCAGAGTGTATAGAGGAAATATTAGGTTTCGCTGAGTGTTCTTATCTAATCTCTTATGTTTATTTGATAATTTAAAAATTACGAGAATTGAATCTGATTTTGAGAGTTGTGTATAATTATCAAAGCTATGAAATGAATTTAATTATTTGGTTTGCAATTATTCTAAATAAATAAATATAAATAGTTTTTGTTGGTATTAAAGTTACTTTTTTTGAAATAGTTTATTGAGTAATATAAATGTATGTATGTATGCATGTAGGTAGGAATGTTAGTTTTAAAGATTGTTGAAAATGTTAAAAAATATATTTAATAAGGGTTTGGTGGAAGCAATGGTTTACTTGTGTAAATGTTGGTTGTTATTATCATCAAATAGTTTTAGTAGTAAAGTGAAATTTTTGATTAAAAATCATTAAGAAAGCATATATACTGTAAGTAAAGTATAAAATGTGGATTTGGAAAATTATTTTATTCAAAATGGTAAAATTGATGTAGGTGGAAGTAATACTATAGATATTTTTTAGAAATGAAAATTGTGTTAACTTGTCCATTGAGCGTGTTAAGAATTTTGGTCGATGCGCTTGCACACGTATTCGATAGAATTTCTTAAATGCTTAACAAGACATTTAACACAATGATTTAGAATGATATAAGCAATTTGTGGAAGATTAAAGTAATTGGAATGGAAATTAAAGTTTTAAATGGGAAATTTTGGCAAAGTAAATTACTTTGGTAAAATTATATTTGAAATTTATATTTGTAAATAATATTTTATGGTTAGTATGTATTTTTGGTGATAGTTACAGCAAATGAATGTTAGTGCAGAGTTGTGATCACTGGCAAGGCAGTATTAATTATGTGGTCATTATTGCAACTAATTGATATTAGAAAATTTCAGTATGTGCAACTGCACGTATAAAATTGAATGTGTAATGTTATTCTATGCATAAGCCTATTTAAATTGGTCAAATTGCAAAATAAAGCTTAAATGATAAAGGTTTAAACTTACAATTTTTATAATTTTTAACATGTAGATATCCATAAAATTTAATATTCAAAAGAAAAAGAAAAACAGGACACTAGATAGATTAATTATTTGAGGGCAATACCTAATAATTTTTACATACTGTATTTGGTTTATAGATTTAGGTAATGCTTTTAAAGTCTAAGAACATGAGAGTAATTGGTAGTTCAAGGTGAAGAAAAATCCTTAATTTAAATAACATTTTATTATAAAGGCGTGATAAATATGTAAATTTTTAACATTACCTAAGAAACTTCACCATTAAAAAATCCCATTATTAAATATTCATATAACTTCTTGAACGTTTGCATTAAAGTTAGATTATAGTACTATTAGATAATAGTGTGTTTTAGAGTATGATTTCACCCAGACCCAGATAAGTAAGCACTGTACTAAAGGAAGAAATGTATAAAATGAAACATATGCAAAAAATTTGCCGCTATATTAAACTTTAAAACATAAAAAATGCAAAAATAATATTTAGCTGTTCTGTTGAAAATATCACAGTATATCAACCCATGTCCAGCAATCGTTATAGTGTGATGCCAATCCTCGTTATTTATACTATAAAATATATCAGAGAACTAAAAGTAAAGTACATATTCTATATATTTACTTTTTCCTTGTGATTATAAAACTAAAATTCCTCGTAGCTAATTTACCTGAAAAAGCATACATGTACCTCAGAACACCACAAAATAATGCATGGCATACCTCTAGTAATTGGACTATAATCTCTCGTGTGCAACATATTTGTTATATGGTACCACCTCTAGAGAATTCATGGAAATAGTTAAGGTATCCATAACTGAACACTGTTAAAAGACGTGTACTACAAATCCAGCAAACTTTTAGCCATAATGGGTGTTCAAGATTTTATTTTCCGGGAATTGTTGAAGCACACAATGAAGAAATTAGTTATAATAACATCACAAATTTCTTACTCCTAATATTCCACATAGTAATCAAATATTCTACAAAATAGTCAAATATACAATATTTACAGTGAAATGTGCATAATAAAATTTGAAGTAAAAAAAGTGAAATCTGCCTTATGCTTGTATCGAATGTATATATGTTAAATCTAAACCATAAAGTTCAACATCTCGTAGTTTAGTTATTTGAGCATATTACTCATTACCTTAATAGTATAATATGGAAGAGAACCCAAATTGTATATCGGATTATAGTGATAAATATTAATAATTAAGGAAGACTTTTCACATTTATAAAAGTAACACTTTAATGGGGATAAGTGTACTTCAATATTTAGTTTAATTTTAATATAAAATAAAATTTAATCAATATTACTTGGTAAGGCCTGTAAAATGACACATGAAAATGTCATTAATTTGCTGAAATAATAAGTAGATGTATGTAGGTAATTGTTTGTAGCTTTTTCGTATAGTATATTTTCAGGTTTTAATTCCATATAGCTAGTTACTTAGAGTATAATTGAAAAACTGGTAATTGTTCCAACATACACACACATTTATAAGTTTTTTTTATTCTCATGTTTTTCATGAAATTCTTTGTGTAGTTTTTCATCTTTAATTATCTAGGTTACTCAATCTCTAATTTTTCTTTTCAAAGCTGCTGATTCTCATACAATTAATTAATCATCAATGCATAGTTAACAATGCAGCGTGTCTGCATTTGGAATTTAAAGAATTTGGCATCAAAACAACTGAATGAAGGATGTAAAAAACCAATGATTTTGGTAATTTAGAAAAAAAAAGTGGATTACTTTTTTTAAGCATATTCTAAAGCCATGTTTAAATATATTAGCATATGTTTTTCTAAATCATGAATATCAAATTCATATTTTAAATACAGCAAGTAATTAGTTATAACTTTACAGTGGATCCTTTTTTTAATGCTACTACATGCGTTACACAATCATGATTAAATGCAGTAATACATTTTCAACCAATTATAAGTAGTGTATAAGATATAATTTCTTAGATTTACGACATTGTGGTCTATATGTTATATAAAATTATCCAAATTTTTAATCATGATAAAGGCTAATTTAGGTATATTAATTAATCATGGAACAATGTATAAGCATACAAAAACCATGAAGTGGTTAGTATAATATAGGCAACCATAAATACAAATACAGACCTCAAAGAAGTTTGTATTTTGTATGATGCACATCCAAAATGGTTTAGCAGAATCTTTTTGAAATATACATTTTTTGATCATATTGATATTCATAAATACTCGGTCTCAAAATGATTAACATTGCACATATTCAAGCATTGCATCAGTGGAAAAAACTATAAGCATAAAATATTTTGAAGATTGAATCTGTTGAATCATATCAATGCATTGCTAATTAATTACTAATTATTTGTAATGTACGCATACAAAACTAAGTGCATTTACAGTCATAAACTAATGAAATAATGAAATGCAAATAAGACTGTTCTAGCGAAGTCATAAAACTATAGTCAAATTAAATTATTTCCTGGTGTTTAGCTTTAGATTCATAATTTTATGGATGTTCATAAAAATAATAACAGTATGCATAAAAGAAAACAGCAAGAAAATAAAGACAGGTGACATAAAAGATGACTATAAAAGCTCATAAAACTTAAAAGGTAACATTAATCAACTATGTGAAAATTAGTTTATTTCTACCATATTAACATATCGTAGATCAACTGGTTGCAAGCGTGGCAAACTATGTTTCAAGGTCTAAATCCACATTTCCAAAACCAACAATATGATAAAGGTGACATGTTCACCGACCTTGGAAGTCGTCTGCTAGGCTTCTTCTCAGATCCGACTTCCGTTGGGGAGTAACTATCAACATACACTGAAAATAAACAACATATTAGTTATAACGGTTATTAATTAACAACAACGGTACAAAATCATCGAACCCTTTTTTTGATTACTCAACTCGAATCCGTTTCTTCTCAGGCGACGAACTGATGTTCAAGGGAACTTTAACAAAAACAGAAGTCAGATGGCGAGGAACGGAGCAAAATAGAGGTTGATCGGCGAAGGAGGAAGTCTTCCTCGTCGTCGGTCTTTGGTTTTTAGGCACCGGCGGACACGTGAGTTGTGGCTTCAGCAGGTGATGGTCGGATGTAGGTGTCGTGCATCCTGAATCGCTGCATGGTTTCGAACACTTTGTTGCTCTCGGCTTTAAATTGGATAAACCGAATCAGAAAAGGGGAAAAATATTTAGGCAAATCATCTTCTACCATGAATCAATCATACTTATCCAATCTGTGTCGATCGTACGCAATTGTTTAATTTTTCAATTGCCGAGAGTTGATAGTTGAGTTAATGAATAGTTTTCTGTCTTCCGATTATCTAGGGTAAGGGGGAAGAAAAATTTGGGAAAGGGAAGTGGGAATGAAATGGAATATGGCAACCTCTTTGAGAACATGGTGGACGGAAGGAAAGCGGTAAGACCCTCATTTTGTGTTAATTGTCGTGCAAAGGAAAAGGACAGTTTGGGCAATTTGAAAAAGGCTTCACTTTGACCGATTTGACCAAGGTTTTGCTTTATCGTACATATACATACATATATATCTATGTATGTATGTATGTGTATGTATATGTATATGTATATGTATATGTATATGTATGAATGTAAGTAGGAGCCTAATTGAATGGATAAAGTGAACTCAATTGCTATAAATTGTTATTTTAAAGAAAAATATAAATATATGCCCATGCACTATGTTAATGTGTATAAGCAGAGTTTTGTGTTCATGCGTTATGATGGGATAGAGCTTGCATATACCTTATCTTCTTTACTCTTTGCCAAACAGAATTTTGTTTGAAATAATTGAAGAAAATATTGTCTTTATTATGTTTGCTTTCATCGGTTTTTGATAATACTAGATGATGATATTGTACAAGCCTTTATATGCAGGTAGAACAAAGAAAACTTTGTAATGGGCTGCGGGTTGGCCCAAAATAATACACCTGCATTTTGTAACTATTAGTATAACTTATACCACATATTCTCAAACTATCATATTTCACTTATTCGCCCCCTCAAACCCAAATTAGGTTTAGGGATTGTGAGCGATTCTCAGATCCTGTTGTCGACTTTGAGAGCTTGAGAGAATAGAGTCAGAAAATCAACTCCGGTTGGCTCCAATCAACATCTCAGACCTAGGCAGCAACAGAATTCAATAGCGCTCATGTCTTTGAGATCGAATTGTGTTGCTATCTATCGATTGCTTCAATTGTCACTTGAAGGGCTTCCGGAACATAGATTTGAGTCTTGGATCTCAGACTATTGTCAGATTCGTCAACATTGAGCTCGTGTCTAAAGCGTATGAAGCTCGGCCTCAAGAGAGCTTTGGTTAGTATATTGGCCTTCTGGTAAGTAGAAGGTATGTAGTTAACTCTAAGCTCTCCTTTGATAACTTGCTCTCGTACGAAATATAGATCCAGTTCCATGTGTTTCGTATGAGAGTGTAGAACCGGATTAGCGGTGAGAGAGATGGCACTTTGATTATCGCACCATATAGTAACCTTGTTGTTGAATTTGACATGTAATTCACATAGAAGAGACTTTATCCACATAATCTTAGCGATAGTGCTAGCTATGCTTGGGTATTCGGCTTCAGTGCTAGATCTAGACACTGTTGGCTGTATTTTTGCACACCATGATATATGATTCTTGCCTAAAGACACATAGTATCAAGTAGTTGATCTTCTATCATCATGATCTGTTGCCCAATCTGAATCTGAATAACCATTGATATGTTGGAATTAACATGATTGCAGAATTAGTCCTTGGTTGATAGACCCTTTAAGATACCTTAAAATTCTTTTACTGCCTTCTAGTTTTCATCCAGTGGTCTTTGCATGAATTTGCACACTTTATTAACACTATAGGAGACATCTGGCCTGGTTATAGTGACATACTATATTGCTCCCACTACACTCCTATACTGTTTGTTGTTTAATATTGGTTCACCTTTGTTTTATGAAAGATGCAAATTGCTTGTCATTGGAGTGAGAAGTGGATTTTCCTTATCCATCTTGGCCTTTGTTAGAATTTCACTAATATTTTTTTTGACTTAAATGAATCTCAGAATTTGACACTCTTTTAACCTCAATGCCCAAAAAATAATTCAACTATCCCAAGTCTTTAATAGAGAATTCCTCCTTTGGGCATAGTGTAATATTACAGATCTTAGACTTGCTATTTTCTGTAATGATAAAATCATCTACATAAATTAGTACATAGGTTACTGTATGATTAAGAAATATAGTAAATAAAGAATTGTCAGATTTTGTTTGATTGTAGCCATGTTTGGATAATGCAGTCTTCAGTTTCTCAAACCAGACTCTAGGTGCTTGCTTGAGACCATAAAGTGCTTTATTAAGTTTGCACACAAGTTGTTCACTGCCTTTCTTTGTGAATCCATGTGGTTGCTCCATGTACACTTCTTCCTGCAGTTCACCATTGAGAAAAGCATTATTCACATCTAATTGTTGAATGGCCAATTTCTTATGCAAAGCAATTGTTAAAACTATTCTGATTGATGTGGGTTTCACAACAGGGGAAAAAGTTTCATTAAAATCAAATCCATTTTGTTATGAATACTCTTTTGCCACCAATCTTGCTTTGTACTTAAGAATCAAACCATCTGGATTTTTCTTCAACTTGTATGTACACTTGCATTCTATGACATTTTTATTCATAGATCATGGCACAAGATCCCAAGTGTTATTTTAAACTAATGCATCATATTCCTTCTTCATGGCAATTTTCCAATTATCATCTACAACTGCCTGTTCCTATGTGCTTGGCTCACTTATATCTGATTCAACATTGTATATTTTTGGTTTAAATATACCAGTTTTCCCTAGTTATCATATGATGACCAGTGCTTGTAGGAACAGTGGGTTGATTTTCTCCATCATTAATGATCTCTTGTTGAGTATTGGTTAACTGCGATTCATCAAATACTTAACAAGGATCATATGAATAGTTGCTGTCTGGTTCACTATTATCAGCTTTTGGTGATGCTCTAGTTTTCCCATGACCCGGTTTACTTGTGCACATGGTGTGTTGTGGGCTGATATTTCTTATGTCATGATTGTCTTCACTTTGAACTGGTATGATTATCTCCGGTGAAGATAATATTGGAGGTACAGAGTATTTTGTATTGTATATCTTCTAAGATGTTTTGATATCTGCATTGCTAAAAAGAAATTCATTTTCCTAAAATATCCCATGTCTAGATATATACAATCTACCATTGCGATCAAGGCACTTGTAACCTTTCTGAGTTGTGGGATAACCTAAGAATGTGCATGGTGTAGACCTGTAATCAAGTTTGTGGGAGTTGTATGGTCTTAAACGGGGAAAACACTGACATCCAAACATTTTTAAATTTTGATAATCTAATTTGATTTTGGTTAGCACTTCCATAGGACTCTTATATTCAAATGTTTGTGTAGGCAGTCTATTAATCAAATAGATTGCTGTAGAAAAGGCATCTGGCCAGAATTTAAGTGGCACAGATGCTTATGCAGTAAAGTTAGACCAGTTTCAACAATGTGTCTATGTTTTCTCTCAATAAGACTCTTTTATTCAGAAGTGTAAGGACATGTGGTCCTATGTGTGATTCCTCTACTTTGAAAATACCTTCTTAGTGGCAGAAATTCCTGACCTCCATCTATCTGCACAATTTTTACCTGATTATTTGTCTGTCTTTCAATATTTGTGATGAATTGTATCACTACATTGTTAGTCTCAGATTTTGATTTTAAGAAATAGATCCATACAAATCGGGAGTAGGCATCAATAAAGGAAATATAATATTTATAACCATAATCAGTACTAATTGGAGTAGGTCCCTAGAGATCTGTTGCAATGAGTTCGAGTGTATTATCACACAGAGTCTCAAAATCTGGAAATGCAAGCGTATGACATTTTCTTAACTGACAATATGTGCATGTGTAAGAAGTGGGAATTTATCAACAATAATATCATCACATTTACTCAACACATGTTTAACAACATTTATACTACGATGCCCCAATTTACAGTGCCATATATCAAAATTTTCAATGTATTTTTCAGCATTCCTTATTTCAGACACATGACACCATTTACTTTTACATTCAGATTTTCTTGGGCATGTGACATCAAATTTGTATAACCCCTTATGTTCTCTACCTTGCAAAAGAACTTCATCAGTTAGATTATCTTTAACTACACGGTATTTTGGATGAAATTCATAATAGACATTATTATCTTTGGCAAATTGTGATACAATCATCAAGTTTTTCCTAACTAATGGTACCCTTAGTAAATTTTTAAGATAGAGTTTCCTAGTACGATTAATGCTTGCATTTCCAGTATGAGATATATGTACAGACTTTCCATTACCCATATAAAGTAATTGTTTGCGTTTGTATTCTCTGTTGCCAAGATTTAGCTGACTCAAGTTGTTTGTCACATGGTTGGTTGCACCAGAATCTGGACACCAACTGTCATCATGAATATCTTCAATCTTTGTTGTGCTAATGTCTGTATTCTCTGATTTTGGTTCTTGCTGCATGTTCACCATATTAACACTAGGATTTTGTTATTTTGCTTTGTTGCTGCTCTGTTGTGCTGGAGTGAAATTTGCATCAAACCTAAAATAACATTTGTTTGCAATATGCCATACTTCTCACATATTTGACCATCCAACACCCCTTCCTCTACCTTTGCTGAATTGACCACCTCTGTAATTACTTGACTGATTTATGATGTTTTGGTTCTTTTCTTGATTCCTATTTTTGTTAGCAGAGACATAATTGACATTATACTCCCAGTTTGTTGGTTTCTTTTGCTCTAATCTTCCCTCATGAGCAATTAGCATTGACTGAACATATTGAAGTGGTAGCAGTTTTTCATTAGATGATATTATGGCTACCACAGCATCATACTCCTCATCCAGACCACTTAATATAAACAGTATCCTTTCAGTGTCAGTTATCTTATGCCTATCACAAGCTAATTGATCACATATAGTTTTAGCCTTGGACAGATAATCTCTCATACTTGCATTATCCTTTCTCAAATTTTGTAGCTGTCTTTTGTATTGCATTATTCTTGCTGTAAATTGAGAACTGAATATTTGTTCAATTGTATGCCAAATTTCATAAGCAGTCTTGCATCCAACTAACTATGGCAGTAAATTTTCACCTATAAAAGACAGTTGCCCAGAACTGATCAGGCTATCTTGTCTTTCATGAGTAATGTAATCTTTATTTCTGACTAATTTTCCTTCATTATCTGCAGTGAATCTTGGCGGGGTAATTAATGTACCATGAACATATTCTTGCAAGCCATAGCCCCTTATGGCTGCTTCAATTCGGAACTTCCATAGCAAATAATTAGATTCATCTAACTGAATGGTGATGACCTAGCTCTGAGTCTTGATGATGGATATGATCAGATCTTGAGTGATGTTTGACTGATCTTGAGTAGTTCTTGAAACAGAACTGGATGATGCGGCAATAATACTATTTTCTTCGGCCATTTTGGAGACAGGGATCTGAAGAGGATTGATAAGCAGATAGAAAGAGCCTGAAAGAATCAAGAAGTGCAGCCAGAATCCGGTAGGTGATGAAGATTCTCTGACACCTGCTTCTTGGCACGGCACAGGAGGTAAGATGGTCAGAATCTTGATAATTCTGATGGATCAAGTGCAGCCGAAGGGGTACTTGATGATTAGGACTCTCTGACACACCTTCTTCTTGGCACGTCACTTAATTCAGAATGCTTTGGTGAAAACTGTACACAGTTGTTTAACCATGTACAACACTCTCAAATGATGATAATTTTTTTTATGAGAGCAATTATTTTGACCAATTTGCTGTTAAGCAATTTTCTTAAGCTTTGATACCATGAAAGAATTGAAGAAAATATTGTCTTTATTATTTTTTGCTTTCAGAAGTTTTTGATAATACTAGATGATGAAATTGTACAAGCCATTATATGCAGGCAAAATAAAGAAAACAGTTGTAATGGGCTGCGGGTTAGTCCAAAACAATACAACCCGCATTTTGTAACTATCGGTATAACTTATACCGTATATTCTCAAACTATTATATTTCACATATTTTGTTGTATCATTGCTTACCTTTTTTTTGAACTTAAGCTTCAGTATGTCAGTGGATAAGTTTTTGTCTTTATTATTTTCTCCTTTATCGTTTTCTTTTGCTGCTTCCCCGTATTTTAATGTGCTTTATTATACCTTGTTAAACCCTGTTGAAACCAATAAAGGAGCATGTTTACTAGTTTAATTTAGTTGGTTATGAAGCTTCAGTACTTTATAATTTGCGTATATGTGCATTTATATTTAAATTAAACAAAAACCCGTTCGCATTATACATATAGAAATATGCATATAGCAACTTAAATTGAACATGATCAGATTATTCAAGTTATACACTTAAATACGATTATAAATTAGAAACATTGTTGTATATAAATATCATACAACTGTATATTAATAGATTTTCTTATATAAGTTGATACAATATACTGGTTATTATACAATATGACCTGACTGATAAGTTTGATATTAAAGTGTATTATAAATATTAACATTTTTTTGTATGTTGATCAGGAGAATTTTACCTGGTGACAATCGAGATTGTAGGGTATCATATTTATTATACATCAATATATAATTAAACTATACATTTCATTATATATTATTTTAATATATATACGTATAATTAATGTATTACTTTACTAAATAAGAATCAAATATTTAATCATGTGAAAATGATTATAGTAATATTTATTAGAACATGATGGGATGTAAACATGGGCTTAGACAATAGTGATGACGTAGAACATAATCGAGTAAATTATAGATTAAATATATATGATTTATTATCAAATTTTAAGTATAATTTTGTTATATAAATTCTATATGTTGCACTTAATTCATTACAGAGTATTGATTTGTTATTTTATTCTTATATGCCTTTTTGAATAATCAATTTTATCTTATTTTTCTTCAAATTTTACTTCTTTTATATATATTAAATTGAATTATATAAATGATTCGCCATTGATTTTAATTTGGTTGATGATTTGAATATGATATGGTGATGACATCCTTTTGATTTGATTTATTTTGTGTGATGAGAAATTAGAACAAACAGACTAGTGACATCATCTGGTATGAGATATTTGATAATACTTTTTTCGGTTATTCTTTGGACCCATTATTTAGAATATTGGAGGAGCGAATGTGATGTGTGAGCACTAAATAAATAGACTAGTAACATGCGGTGGTATGGGACGCCATCTTGTTATTTATTCATTTATTCTTTGCTTAAGGATGAGACTCATACGGGGATATATGAGGGTGTGTGTGTGACTCGCAGCGGTGAGCATATATGCAAGCTACTTGTTAGCCACATAGTTTATGAACATTATATGTTTGTCTACCTTTGTTCAACTTCGTTTATATTTCGGGAGTGAATCAGATTGGCCAGTATCCACCTTAGTGGTCTGATCGTGGAGTCATGAGGTCATGCCTTAGAGCCACGACACCGTTGTTCTTTATGATATTCATGCACATCATGAGATTGGTAGTTAGTTTCCCCTTGTCTCGCATAGGCTAGGAGTCGGTTACCATAAGGGCACATATCGATAGTCATAGCTGAAGAGGCTATGCGTTGTCGAGCCTATGTTGGATCGTTGTCACGATACTGAGAGAGGAGAGGTAATGGTAACCAATGATTGTAGGAGTCCTATCTTATGGACCATGTGTATCTCTTAGTAGACGTGCCGACAGCCACCCTTCTGGTTCCTATATGGGTATACGTATGTAGGCAGTAGATAGACACATATATGTATGGATGAGTTATACCTAAGACTGTGTTTAGAGTATGATCAACCCCGTATCCTTCTTAGGTAGATGACTTACTTATTATTGATTTGTTGTTTTTATCTCTTAACGCCTTTCAGTTGAGAGTTTCACCTCTTCAAAGGTTATGGGTCAAAATTTATAATTTTGCACCTTACGACGTCGTTATGAGCTGGCTCAACCTTTTCCATTGATTTTATTGATTTGATATTGATAGTTTATAATATGAGATTGAAAGAGATAGTGGGAACTGCTTTATTACAGCCCGACTTCATCTAAGGATGTCTCACTACAGATCATTTCAGGTCTGATGTTGATTTCTAAATATATGTGATTCACCCATTTGTATAGATTCGGTGATTTTCTGATTCGGTGTATTTCTATATAGGTGATGACATCCTTTGATATTAGTGTTGATTGTTTTATATGGAGTCGAGTTATTTAAGAGGCTTGATGCCTTGATAAATATCTATAATCTTATATTAATATTTTAGACATATATTTCTATACTTATTTATCTAAATTTACATGCTAGTTGATGATTGGTATCTTTGATCGTGATATTATATTGTTATTTTTAGTACACACTATTACCCTTATTCACGATCCTTATTTAGACATAGTCTAACTCATGTATTATTTTATAATACTTCGGTCATTCGAAGACATTACAGGTACATGGACGACTTGATTGGCATTTGTTTTATGGGCTTAGAGGAGTATTATATTAGGATAATTACCTGAATTTTTTTGATATTGATTGTAACGACCTAGAATTTTGGACATTTGAAATTGAAATATTTAATTGATTTTAAATATTTAAAAGTTAATTTTTAACTTGAATTTCAAATATAACTATTTATTGATAATTCTAATTATTGAATTAATATTTGGAAATTGGGTAAAATATTGAATCTTGAGTTTTAAGCTTGTTACAAATAATTTAAAGGCTTATAAAATTTATATTGTTGATAGTAAAGACTTTAAATTGAATTTCAAAAGTGGTTTGTTCAGTTTTAAAAATATATCGTTTAAATTAACATTTAAAAATAGCCTTCTGAAGCATAGTCTCGGAATTCGACGAAACCTGTTACATTAGATCCATAATAGTGTAATATTATTCAATTTAAAGTTTCGTAAACATTTGGAGTTATCCTTTGGTTGTATGAGATAGAAATGCGCTAAAATTATATCGAAAATTCAATATAATAATTGGGTCCAAAAAGCTATCTTCTCTATACGGTCGAATTAGGACTCGAAACCTTTTTCATTGCGTTTGGAATAGGTGTATAACATTATGAATGTCTATCGGTATGCCTCGATAGGAGGTCGAGGTTTTACGCTGCGAATTCGAGACAATTTAAAATTTAAATAATACATTTAAATATTGACCAGTCAAAATATTCTGACATCAGTTGTTTTTCCTTATCACCTTAAGTCAACATCCTAGCCAACCACCTTATACCCAAACCACTCTCTTATGTTAAAGTCTCGTCCCTCTTTCAACCTTCCAGTTCAAAATCGCGATGTCCGCTTCCTTCTTTCCAAAAATTTAAATCGTTCAGAACAAAAGAAAAAGAAAAAGGGGGAAGGAGGTTTAAAATCGCGATCATCTTCCCTTCTCCTCTATTAGAAGAAAATCGTGAATGGATATATATATATATATACATATTGAATCACGTGCCCTTTTTTGTTCATGCGAATCATTGATAGAAGGCAAAGGCGGCGACTATGCAGGGCGAGGCAATGGATGAAGGGGGAAATAATGAGAGTTGTCGCACGGTAAGGGTTGGTTGATGTCGCGACTTGAGTTCGCACGCGTAGGAGGGGGACTGGGTGATTGCTATTGGGTCAGGCATCTAGTGCAGTGGAGGGAGGCGGTGGCCGATGGCGTACTATCGAAGTTGGGTGCGTTCTGGAGTGGAGTTGGGGGTGATGGAGGGGCTCGGTTATTCGAAGATGGTGATAGCATGCAGTCATCGTTCGTTGGTCAAGGTTCTGTCTTGGTAATTTTAGTTATATAAATTTTTACTAAGTATAATTTTTTAACTCATATATATTATAAATTATTTATGCGTGTTTGATAAATTATGAACAAGCAGCACCGGGATCATGTCGAAGATTATCACTTAATAAAAATAAAGCTGAGTTAAATCTCACTCAACTTTGGATTGCCGTAATCAATTTTAAATAATTAAAATTAATTATTGTTTGATTGATAAAATTGATAATTTATTATCAGTATTGGATGTTATATTATATATATAGTAGTATATGTATATTGGAGTGATTGATATTCCCGCATTTATATCGTGGATGAGACCCTATGCACAACGCATAACAGTGGATCACCCTATATACCATGATATCCCACTCAAAGTGGGATTGGTATTTTTATATTGTGCTAACATCTATGGATGCAAGAAAATAGGTAAGAGGGATCCAACTGGATTCCTCAAAAATATAAATTAAATATATATAAAATTGATGTATGATTTATTTGAATAATCTGTGATAGATTATATCGGAAATTGAAATTTATTGGATGTTATGGTATTGCTGGATATATTTTTGGCATTTAAAATATCAAAAATATGAATATTGAATTTTTAAAGGAAAATAAATAGGGGAATTTTAATGTAAAATATTTATAATAAAGTTAGATAAATTAAAAAGTAATGAATTTGGGAAAAGTAAGTAGTTTCTTTTAAAATTCTATTTAATAATTCCGGAATATGGAAAATAGAGATTTTTGGATAAATGTGAATTAAAAAGAGTTTTATTTTAAAACAAGAACCAAAGTGATATTTTTTTAAGCATAAAATAATGTATTTTAAAATTTAAGATTTAAATAGTTTGGGAAATAAAAGGGAAAAATGGGAAATAAAATAGGAAATTAATGTCCAGATTTAAAAAAAATTTAAACCACAAAAAGGAAGTGAATCTGAAATTTGTGGGTTTTGGAATAAATTTGGGTTAACTAGGAATTTATTTTAAATTGGAATTTAATTTAGTGAATCAATTTAAAATCGATTAAGTGTTGTGAAAAACAGTTATAAATGAGGGATGAGATTATGGGGATTATAAACGAAGTTTATAAAATAAGGTGAAGAAATTATCAGTGGATAATTTGAAAAATTATAAATTCACGGTGGGGATTTATAAGGAAATGGGTAAATCATTTTAATCGTAAATAGTAGATTTTTTTTTAAATGTGAAAGAGGAAATTTACGGAATTGGAACGTAAATTAAGCGGAAAATAAATCGAGAGGGATTAATAAAATAATTAGTTGGCTATGTTAGAGTTGAAATTTTTTTTGGAAGAGTTAATTTTATTTTTGAAAAAAGATTTTTAAGTATTAATTAGAAATTTAAAAGTGTTTGAAGGAATGTATTAGAAAATATATTATTTAATTGTTTAAATTTTTTAAAGTAAATATTATTTAAGCTAGTTATAGTAGTTAATTATTATTAAAAGTTAATTAGTATTATTTTTTTGAAAGGATAATTAGTCAATATTAGTATTTTATATACTAGCTTTTATTTAAAAGGTAGTTTTGTCTAAAGTTAACTTGGAAAATTATTATAGAAATTTCATAAGTATGATTTTGAAAATTTTGAAATAAAGTTTTCAGAAAGTATTGGTATACTCGTATGGCGAAATCGAAGGCAGTGAGTGCCTGTAGTTAAGTCTTACATTTCTCTTGGATAGAGACGTAACCATTGAATTGTGAATGCATGATTTGATACCGTAGTGGTACTTTCCATATTTATTTATTTTCAAAGAGGGTTTCCAAATATTCTTTTTGGAAAAGATAGTTGGTGAGTTTACTCAATTCGATAAGACAAGTACGTATTCTGGATAAAGAAATTAATTTATTAAAAATTATATTAGAAAGCAATTTGGAGTTTTTCAGTGGAAAATGAAGTGTTTTGGTTGAATTGATTGTTTTATTTGTTAGTTACATAACCGTCTATCAAATCTGGACCTAAATATAACTTTGGAAATACCTAGAAGAAATACGGGGATTACATGGTGCAGTTACCGTTCGAGGTGTTATAATGTGCGTATAAACTAGTTCATTCTTCTGGGCGTTTATAAGGAAATTCGTCCACTAATGGTTAGGAGGTGATCATTGATTTTATCTTCGTCTGTTTTTTCCTAGAAAACCAGGGTTGAGTTTACCGAAATAGCGAACGTTGTTTCGAAGAGACCGGGATCGGCTTTGTCATTCGAAAACCACTTCAATCCAACGAGTATGTTTTCGAATGAAGACAAGTGCATGGAGTCGAAGATGGAACAGTGAGGTGCAAGGGCTAATTGCTACTAATCCTGTAGGTGATTCCAAAATGGATGTAGTAGGAATAGTGCCTTCGGTTTTGTTCGGACTGAGAACGGACTTGTATGGATGATGCTATCTGTACATTGTCATTGAAGGACAATGAGCATTCTAAGTGAATATTTCTAAAAAGATAACCGCAGCCTCTAGTCTCTAGCCTAATCAACCAGGAATGACTGAAAAGAAGGGGAGATGCAGCAAGGCTAAGTGGGTACCACCCAAGTAGGATATGTCTATAACCTTTCTAGATAACCTCGGATATTATCACTACATGTGAAAGGAGCTCGAAAAGGGTGGGAACACCCATGGTGATAGCATATTCGGTCTATTCAAGTCAGAGATAGTCCGGTCTTATGTTGGTAGGGATCGGTAGGCTCGATCTTGGTACACTATTCTAGATGTGTATCGTGACAGGTGGTACCCCCGGTGCCTAGTCATTCAGTTGGAATCCATACTCCAATAAGCGTCGTATGGTTTTGATTGTGCCCAACTATGTTGGAACATGAGATGCAAGCTGTGACGATCCACAAATCGGTACCCTTTGAATCGGCAATAAAATGCACATGTCCGACCCAAAAAGCATAAATTAAGGGAAAGTCATGAGAAAGATAAGAACAGAGAAGAAAAGAAGATAAGAAAGAACAGAACAGAACAATACAGATTATCATATCGCAGCGCAATAGCATATAATATCATATCAATGATCCTTACAAAACAGAAACTGTATATACATACATCGATCAGAGTTCAACAATCAATCACTAGTTATCAGCCTAAAAAGTTATAATAACCTGTCCTCACCATTGCTTATAATATAAACAACAAACAATGCTCAAAGCGGATAAGCAAGACAGATACGTGCATACGAAAATGAAGATCTCCAGCTCTCCTACTGAAGCTCCAAAAGCACCAAATCTGAGCCTGTAAATATACTTGGTTTGACTCGAGCATTGAAAAGGAAGAACGTCTGGATCAGTCTGGTAAACCAGCATGAGAAACACACTCAACAGAATTTATTGAATTACCGAACTTTTCCTTTTCAAAACAAAAGTATCTCGTAAGACACACCCACGCATAAACACGAAAATGTTTTTACCTTACGATAACTAAATCCTTTCATATCAAATCATGTTATATTATACTAGTGTCTAGTATACAAATAATATTAATCATACCCGAAATTGTTATATTGATTAAATTCTAGCATATTTCCCAAAATGGGTAATACAATCAAAATGGCAGGAACGTGTGGAGTTTGGGTTTCCATACAAATGACCAGGTGAAGGTGCGAGAAATGCGGATTACGGATCTTAAGGCTAGAGTTAACACTAGAGGGGGGGGGTGAATAGTGTTTATAGAGAATTACTAAATCTTTTTGAGTTTATGTTGATTTATACACAGATGTATGCACTATACAGATATAGATTTGATCACAGAAACAAACACTGATGCAGAAATAAAATAAAAAGCGGTAAAGGAAAGAACACACCGGATTTTATACTGGTTCGAAGTTACCTTACATCCAGTCCCGCACACAATACGGATTTCTTTTCAAAAGCAATCTTTTAATTATACCCTCGATTTCAAGGCTACGAGGTACACCCTCTAGAATCACTATCCTCTGAGTAGAGATACTTGATTTTTCAGGCCACAAGTTCACCCAATTGATTTCCCAAGGCCACAATCACACCTTATCTCGCTTGATTGATTTTCAAGGCTACAATCACACCTTTTCTCGCTAAGTTGATTACAAAAAGTCTATAACTCTGAATAGCACTGAGAATCTTGTTGAGAGAGTGACAGAGAATCAAACTACGAATGATCGAGTTCGATTCAATGTTGATTTTGGCAGAGTAATGGTAAGAATATATTTTAAGAAAAGTGGAAGAAGAAGAGGAGTGAAAAACTAGAAAATCTGATGTAAAATTCGTTGAAACTGACCCTTATTTATAGAAGAACAACAGTCATGTCCATTCATGAAGAGTTACGGCGAATAGACACTTCTTTTGAAATTTAAATTTTAAACTCAATTGACACCATGTCGACATGGTCACCATGAGTATGTTGACATCCCAAAGCATTTTCTGATAATTTGATTTTCTTTGAAAATAACGTTTATCTTATATTAAAACCTTATAAATATACTTGATTATAGTTAAAATTCATAAGTAAATATAGAAAATAATATATGTAGAATTTAACTATAATTTTATATTTAAACCTAAGTATAAATATTAAAAGTTAAATATATTATATTAAAAGATAGTTTAAAATCAGGAGCAATTTGATTTTGAAATTAAAGATGATTTTGAATTAAAATCAGGATAGAGGTTTTTGATGCTTTTAAAAGGAAGGTTTTGAAATCATTTTGAAAACAAGATATAATTTTGAAAAATCATTTTGAATAAAAAGTTAGCGGATACAAAACAATGTTCCACTAGATTTTTCATAGGTTCCATCCTACTTAGGGTTACATCCCTTTAACAGACTCGAAGTGGATTCCACTCCACGAATAAATTGGATTTTAAGATGCCAGTGCTTTTCTACGAGTTTTAACAAAATTTCTAATTAAAGAATAAATTACTTGAATTCTTGAGCTCTTGATAATCTTGATACTCATGAGTCTTCAATCTTGATATCTTGAATCTATATACTGTACAGCCTTCATTTTTGGTACCTGCATGGTTAAATCCTGCATATATATCTAAACTTATAATGTTAGTATTTATATTTTATAATCTATTCTAAGGTTGTTGTCATCAAAACCATCATCTCACGGACTAACAACCTCCCCCTTTTTGATGATGACAACCTTTGTTTATAAAATATTACTTCTATTAACTCCCCCTTAATCTATGCCTAATTACCCTATTTTATACTTCTCCCCCTTTGTCATCAACAAAAACAAACTCCCCCTCATTCTTGGACTAGAGTACTTGCATTAATAAACTATACAATGGAATATATAATAGATAGATTAAGAATTAAGTATCCTTATGAACATGATAATTAATCAAGGATTATATACATTTCAATGTATATATGTATATATACGTGTTTTATGAAGCAAACATCAAATCAATCAATCCACACCGAGTATCAATCAAATTAATTCAAACAAACAATTCAAACAAAGCAAACAAATAAAATCAAACGTTATGTGGAACTTCCACCCATCCTTCTTCTCCAAAGTTTGGGTCTGCCTTAATAGCATCCCAATGTTCATTTTCGTTGGTGAGGAAGACTGGAGGATGTGCTTCGTTATCATCCTTGTGTAGGGAGGAAACCATCCATCGTATTGCATCGAAATGCCTTTCTTGCTCCTTGATCATCTGCATTTGATTCAATTCTAAGTGTCGCTGGATACGAAGAATGAACGAGAGAATTCTCTTGAACGAATTAAGAGTTTCTTCAAGATTTTCGAATAAATTGTGAATTGGATTAGCCATAGTTGAATTTTTGAAAGAAATGAAGAATTAAAAGATAGGAAATAATTTTCAGTGAAGAATTCTGGAAGAAATAGGTACATATAGGTGTAGAAATTCGTTTGAAATGAATTGACATATGGTTGTTATTCAAATTTCAAATTCAAAATGAATTGTCATTTCTGACCAGTACATGTCGACATGGTCATAGGGGGTATGTCGACATGGGTTAGTGAAAACATATGACTAGTTAGATTTTGTGAACAATTGTGTGTATATATATATATTTATATAATATACCAACATTTATTCTGGAGATAAGATAAACTAGATAACAGAAAGGAAATTTCATTTCATTGCATACTAAGATGATACAATGATTAAACATATGAAACTACATGAACTTTCGAATTAAAACAAGCTAAAACACATACAACAAGATATGAAAAGATAAAACTAGTTAGAGGATGATGATGTTGAAGAAAGTCCAAGTTTCTTGCTGACTTTGAAAATGAACTTGTTCATCCTGGATGAAATTTTGTCCAACTTCTTACTAACGGATCGTTTAAGAATCTGTTGATTATCAACAACCGTCTTTTGGGTTTTGAGAAGGGCTTTGGTGGATGGATTAGGAGGATAGTCAATGCTTTCCAAAGAGGTTTCACCTTCTTCTTCTTCAATTTCCATTTCATCCCCTTCTTCTTCTTCTTCCTCTTCCTCCTCTTCCATTTCCTCATGAGCCAAATGCTTTTCCTTTTCGGCAAGGGTCTCATAAGGTTGAAAAACAAATGGAATTTTCATAAGCGAAATTGGAATGATTGAAAATTTTTCTAGAAACAAATTCTTCGCCTTTGAAATCCACTCCAAAATATTTAAAAATCCGAGTGAGATAAATTCCATGATACAAAGTATTCTCACCCATTTCAAGATTTTTAGGACGAAGTTCATACAAAATAACTTGCATTCAATTTATGTCATAATTTCCAAAAATAGCAAAAAGTGCTTTGCAAACTTTTGAAGTAGGAGTGTTAAAATTCCCCGATCTTGGGGTCAAAGTATGTTGCAAAAGAAGATTGACAATTCTTGCCTTTGGTCGAAAATTTCGATTTTTGAATTCAAAATTATCATTCCCTTCGAAAATGTGATGAAATGTCTCATGATCATTTTCATCGATTTTAAAATTAGAAAGATCCATTCCCGTACACTTGCAATTGAGAATGGTACCCAAAAGATCACAATTCAAAACAATTCTAGTGCCTTTGACACTACTCCAAATTTCATCCTCATTTCCATGATAAAATCCACGGTTTAAATTAGCATAGAAAATGTTGACAAGATTTAAATATCAAACAAAATCATTTTGAGAAGCATCAATAAGACTAAGAACTCCATTGTTTGCAAAAAGAGAATCAAGTTCATAAGAAGAGAAATCTTAAAAAAATGCAAACTTTCCGGGATGGACTTTGGCATAATTAGCATAATTGATGTATGCTTTTATTGCCTCCGGATCATTGAACAGTTGCACTTTTATTTTTCTGAAAATTCTCATGGTGGAGGGGTTGCTTGAAAAAGCCATTAAAGTAGAGAGTAGAGAGCTTGAAGTTATGAAGAGAGAGTTTGAATTTGAAAATGAGAGTGAAAAGATATGATAAAGGATAGTGAATAAATAGATTCTCAAAGGACATATTCTCTGGTCAAAAGATAGCTTTTCAGAGAATTGAATGAAGTGAAAAGATAGAGGGGAATTCAAACGTTTAAATTCAAAATTTGAAATTCAAATTCTGGTTCCATATCGACATCATGGTAGAGACCATGTCGACATGTGCCAGTGAATTTTCATGAATTATTTTTCCTAAGTTCTCTACTAAATATATGGAATATTATTAGAATTATCGTATATTCCATAATATATCAAAATAATTAATGAAAATAATAATAAAAATAATAAAATAATAATGAAATAATAGTAAAAAAATTAAAATTCAAATAACACACCAATTCAAAATCAATCAATCAAGCAATTAAGCATCTAATTCTAAGCAAGCAATTTCAACCAATTGTATTGTAAACGTGTACCTTTTTCTAAGTCCGTTTCTCTAAATTCGTCGGAGTCGTGAACTGCTGTGAAACGCAAATTTGAATTATCTGTCTTCTGATCATCATCACTTGAGGACGAGTCTGAGTCGTCTAGGGTAGCAGTAAATGCATGCTTCCATTTCTTTGCTGGATCATTGTCCATAGGAGGATTTTGCCTATCTGGATACGGACAGTCTCTTTTAATGTGGCCTAGTTCATCACAGTTGAAACATTTGACATTGTTTGGCACCATATTCTGATTTTCAGAGTTCTTATAGTTGTTTCTCTTGAGATTATTCATCTTTCTGTATTTCAGGAACTTCCTAAAATTTCTGGTCATCAAGGTTACCTCTTCATCATTATCGCTGTTTGAATCTGATCCATCAGTCAATGCATTGAATGCCATTGATTTCTTTTCAGATGTTTTGCTTTCTCTTCTCCCGATCATTTGAACTTCATACGACATTAGATTTCCAAGTAATTCTTCTATCTTTAAAGTACTGATGTCATTTGCCTCTTCGATAGCAAGTGTCTTTTGATCCCATTCTGGAGTAAGAGAATTTAAAATCTTTCCAACTTGATCTTCTTCAGAAAATTCCTTTCCCAAAGATATTAGAGAATGCACAATATCCTGAAATCTACTATACATATCTGAAATAGACTCATTAGGATTCATTTTAAATAATTGAAACTGATTTGTGAGCATGGAAATTTTGGTCTGTTTAACTTTGCTTGTTCTTTCGTGAGTAACTTGCAAAGTTTTTCATATTTCATATGCAGACTTACAAACTGACACTCTATTGAATTCATTTCTATCTAGTGAACAAAACAAAATATTCATTTCCTTAGAATTATTTTGTGCAACAGTCTTTTTCTTTACAATCCACTATGAAAAATCAGTTGTGGGTTCAGAATATTCAGTTTGAGTAATATTCCAAGTATCTAATCCTATAGATTGTAAATATATTTTCAAACTACATGCCCAATATGCATAATTACTTCTATTAAAAAGTGGTGGTCTGACAGTAGACTGACCTTCTACAAATGAACTAGTGACAGGAATACTAGTGTTAGTAATAGTACCAGTGTTGGTAGCCATTTTGAAAACTTTTCAAAAATCAGATTATGAAACTTTGAAAGCCTTGCTCTGATACCAATTGTGAGAAATACGGATTACGGATCCTAAGGCTAGAGTTAATACTAGAGGGGGGATGAATAGTGTTTATAGATAATTACTAAATCTTTTTGAGTTTATGTCGATTTATACACAGATGTATGCAATATGAAGATATAGATTTGATCACAGAAACAAACACTGATGCAGAAATAAAATAAAACGCAGTAAAGGAAAGAACACACCGGATTTTATACTGTTTCGAAGTTACGGTACATCCATTCCTGCACACAAGTACGGATTTCTTTTCAAAAGCAATCTTTTACAATTACACCCTCGATTTCAAGGCTACGAGGTACAACCTCCAGAATCACAATCCTCTGGGTAGAGATACTTGATTTTCCGGACCACAAGTTCACCCACTTGATTTTACTGGCAACAAGTTCACCCAATTGATTTCCTAAGGCTACAATCACGCCTTATCTCGCTTGATTGATTTTCAAGGCTACAATCACACTTTTTCTCGCTAAGTTGATTACGAAAAGCCTATAACTCTGAATAGCACTGAGGATCTTGTTGAGAGAGTGATAGAGAATCAAACTACGAATGATCGAGTTCGATTCAATGTTGATTTCGGTAGAGTAATGGTAAGAATATGTATTAATAAAAGTGGAAGAAGAAGAGGAGTGAAAAACCAGAAAATCTGATGTAAAATTCGTTGAAATTGACACCTATTTATAGAAGAACAACAGTCGTGTCCATTCCTGAAGAGTTATGGCGAATAGACACTTTTTTGAAATTTAAATTTTAAACTCAACTAACACCATGTCGACATGGTCACCATGAGTATGTCGACATCCAAAAGCATTTTTTGATAATTTGATTTTCTATGAAAATAACCTTTATCTTATATTAAAACCTTATAAATATACTTGATTATAGTTAAAATTCATAGGTAAATATATAAAATAATATATGTAGAATTTAACTGTAATTTTATATTTAAATCTAAGTATAGATATTAAAAGTTAAATATATTATATTAAAAGATAGTTTAAAATCAGTAGTAATTTGATTTTGAAATTAAAGATGATTTTGAGGCTAAAATTATTTAAAATCAGGATAGAGGTTTTTGATGCTTTTAAAAGGAAGGTTCTGAAATCATTTTGAAAACAAGATATAATTTTGAAAAATTATTTTGAATAAAAAGTTAGCGGATACAAAACAATGTTCCGCTAGATTTTTCGTAGGTTCCATCCTACTCAGGGTTCCGTCCCTTTAACAGGCTCGAAGTGGATTCCATTCCACGAATAAATTGGATTTTAAGACGCCGGTGCTTTTCTATGAGTTTTAACAAAATTTCTAATTAAAGAATAAATTACTTGAATTGTTGAACTCTTGATAATCTTGATACTCATGAGTCTTCAATCTTGATATCTTGAATCTCTATACTGTACTTTCTTCATTCTTGGTACCTGCATGGTTAAATCCTGCATATACACATATATCTAAACTTATAATGTTAGTATTTATATTTTATAATCTATTCTTAGGTTGTTGTCATCAAAACCATCATCTCATGGACTAACAGAAGGGACTACCTTCCAATGGGTACACCTTAGATGGATGTCCTGAGAAACCATTACAAAATTGCTCTACCAATACAAAACCGGCCTACCTCTATAACTAGATAGTACCGAATATGTCATCCTTCGGTCGTTAACGACCTTTTGTGAGGGCCCTCATAGCATACAAACCATAATAATTTACATCCCAAACGTCATAGCGAGAAGAAATATATCTAAAAGAGGACGATCATATCCTGATGGGAGCGACCCACTTAGCCTTACCGCATCTAACCCTGTTTCGATCATTTTTGGTTGATGAGGCCTAAGGTAACGATTACATATCACATATCACATCACTTAGAATACCATACGGTCATTTTCGTTGACTACTAATTGCCTTCCACAAAAATACTACCCTTAAGCTCGTATGTCTCAAGGAGGGTGTTAAGCTAAGAGAAGTTGCCTTCTCCGCCACCACTGATGTACGATTGAAAAACTAATGTACGTAATCTTTAGAAATGCAATGTTTGACAAACATCCATACAAGTTGTCCAGGAACAGGACATACCGAAGGTACTTTCCTACAACATCCTGTCTAAAAATCCCAATCGAATAGTTCTTGCATTGGATATTTCATAACGAAGAGACTACTGCTACTGGATGTATAATGGGATTTTAACCCCAACGATCAACAATCAATCCACCACTATGAAAATCCTGAATATCAATATCATCACAACTTACCTGCACAATCATCGCATAAATGTTGGTCCGAAGTGGTTTTCGAATAAACTGATCCGGTCACTTTACACCAACAACGCAAAAGTGTTTGTCAACCTCATAGGCAACTAAGTCTTATAGACTTATCACGTCTCCAACTTTCAATTTGCTATCCTTCGGGCCAAGAAGGAAGCTCGATAGATTGGAGTAATACTCCGCACTACATGAATCAACATGCTCAACAAAAACAATAATCAAGTCAACAAAGATGGCGACGTACTATGTGTGTGACTAAATAGTTCCCACATCAAGTCGACGAACTAAAATGGCCAAATTTGATAGTCGGTTATTTAACTATCAAAGCAAACAAACAAATATTTAGCACCATAAGCAATCACTAGACCCTTTTAATTAATCTTTCATTAATTAAATCACTTGCTAAGTATTCACTTCAAATAATCTTTAAAAAAAAATATTCTCAAAACCATTTCGATATTTCAATATTGGAAAGAAATTTCATATACTTATTTAATAATAAGTAATTCACAAATCAATCTATTTTCAATACTTAGAAAATATTACATATTATAAATCATGATTAAGTATATATTTTATTCTTTTAGGAAAACATTCTCTTAAACATATTTATTTGGGTCAAAACGAATGTTGCGTAAAACTTCGTTACGACAACCCAAATCATTAGTATAGGGATTTTAAAATTAGATAGACATATAAATCGCATATACTATACAAATCATCTCTTTTCGAAAATCATTTACCATAACAACAGTGTTATAGTCCATCATTTTCTTACTTCTCGAAAAAGGCTATTTCAATAGTGGATGTCGAAATCTATGGTTTCGATACTTACCACATTTTTAAAACACCTTCAAACCATTTAAATCTATTTAAAATATCACTTTCAAAACATTTATTAAATTTAAAAGATTATTCACTATCCAAAATCGTGAATATAATTCTCCTATCCAAATTCAATGCTGTTACACATTTATTAAAGGGTTATCCACTATCCAAAATCGTGAATATATCTCCTTTACCAAATTCATTATTTCTACATATTTACTAAAGGATTATCCATTGTCCAAAATCATGGATAACACATTTAATAAACTTTCATGTTTAGATTATCAAATTCAATTGATTTTCGATTTATAAAAACAATGTTTACAAATTCCATTTATATTTATAAAAACTTCCATATACAAAATTCCATTGTCAACGAATTCCAATTAAATCTGTTTATATGCCAAAATCCAAATTATAAGTTAATTCACTTATAATTCTCTTATTTAGAAATTCGTTCTTTTTATAACATCACAAATTCATAAATCTTATTCACTTATAAGATCCAATTATAACTTCATTTTATTACAAAGCTCGTTTATAATTCCATTATACTGATTTATAAAATTTCAATTTTATAAATCTTACATACAAACCACTTATAATAATTCAAAAATCTCAATTTAAACATTTTTATCAAATAGTTAACTCCACATTTCAAAAATCACATTTTGATTATATTTCACAAAAGTCATACTTTTTACAACATAAAAATTATGGCATAGATTTATTTAAAATAAATCCATTTCCTTTAACAATTCAAAAATTAATAAACGTATATTTTCAAAATTACTCGAAAATCGTTTTTAACTTAAATCATCACTTTAAAAAATTTAAATTATCAAAAATAGGCCCAATGCTGCAACAGCTAAATACATCAATCACAGCAATCCTAACATCCAAAACATCATATACCATATGATAACAGCATATACCACAATATCTGTAAATAAAATCAACATCGCTAAGGAATCCAGTTGGATCCCTTTAACCTGTCACCTACAGTAGATATACATATTAGAATATGTGCATAATGTCCGCTTCAAGGCAGACACGCGTACAAAGGGTCATCCGCTCATACACGGGAACATATAGTGTCTCATCTACTCCAATAAGTAGGAATATATCCAAATACTAATCAATATATATAATATATCATATCTCATCCAAACAATCATCAATTAGCATAAAACAAATTTATTCTCACCTATAAAAAAGTATCAGTGAGTCAGGAAGAGTGAGTTGCACTCAGTTTGGTTACAATAGCAGTTGTAGTGTTTTATTCCAAAAATAAATAAACAAGCGTTTAATTTTACCTAAAAAATTTCACTAGATCCAATCAGCTCGTCAATACGAACCCAAAGCAACTTGTTTCGTCAAAAACGGACCTCGTACGAAGAAATTATGATGTTTTAAAGATTATACGAATTTAAATAATATAATTTACACTTTTTTTAAACCTCAAAATCAAATCGTGGCCGTTGATTTTGATCAAAGCAGATCTAAGCCACATGCAAGCTTCTCCTCTATGTGCATATCCTCCTTCCCTAAATCACGTACGCAAATAACCTATAGCCACCATTTACATCCGATTGCCGCAATCACCACGCTCGATTTGACGACGACCAGAGAATACCACACGACTGCCCACCACGTGCTCCACCTTCGGCCGAAGCCACGGCCAACTCGGTGCCTCCATGGCCGAGAAAAAAGGAACCAAATGCCATTCACATGCGACCCCCAAGCGGCTATCATGATGCTACATTTTTTATCATGACCGTTGGATTAGAAGGACTCGACGAGTTCTATGAGTTTCTAGTTGGAGTCGAGACATGAAAGTTGATGGATTAGGAGAGACCGGGGAGGAAAGATGATCGAATTCTGGTCATTGAATATAATGTGGCGGCTAAGGTTAGCTTTCTAGGGTTTGTGAAAAATGAAAGAAAATATGGCCTTTTATAGAAAATTTCGCGGCATTATTCATCCGAAAAATATTCGAATTCCAAACGAAGCATGCTGCTTGACATTTATAATGTTTTACCCCTATTCCGAACACAATGGAATATAGATCGAAAGCCGATTCGAATATATTTGGAAGATAGGTTTTCGAATTGATTTATTTAAATTAAAATTTACTTAAACAAATTTCTACGCGTTTTAGCTTACCACGACTAAACCGTAAATCCAATTGACATGAAATTTGAAATCCGACAGTAATATAACTTTACGGATCCAATGAAACTAGTTTCGTCGAAATCCTAGACTGTATCAAAAATGAATATTTTTATTAGTTAATTAAATATTAAAATATTCAATTTCTAGAATTTAACTTTTAATTCAATTTCAAAAGTTCTCTAACATCATTCTAATTCAAATAGAATTTAATTCAATTTTATAAATCATTTTCATTCACGTTAAATTCAAATTCAGTCATTTCTTCAATTTCAACTATTAAATTAACAACTTAATTATCCAATTAAATCACTATATTCGAAATATAATTTATTCAACTTATAAACTTAACTTGTGAATATTTAAAATCAATTAAAATCTCAATTTTAAATGACTGAAAATCCGGGTCGTTACATTCTCCCCTACATAAAAGAATTTCGTCACCGAAATTACCAAGTAAGAAAAAGTCACAAAATCCATTAACTTTAAAAAACAACTCGTTCAAATTAGATATCAAAATATTTTTTCCAATTTTCCCAAAATTTTCTAACGCCTTTGATTTTAAAAAAATTCACCAGCGTCTCCTTTGCGTCGTTCGATCGTAGTAGGATCACAACATATATATATATATATATATATATATCACAAATATGCATCTCACCTTCAAGGATGAGGCATCCTGTAGGGAAAAATATAAAAGTACGATATGTAATCCGAGATATGTACCTTATATCTTATTAGCGAGAATATACAGCTAATATAGCGCGAAAGCAAGCCCCAAATGCGAAGCAAGTGCGATACGCACCTACTAACACTCAACAAACAAATAAGAAATATGTATATAGGAAAAGTAACGCCAATATACAACATATACCAATACAACTTCTATATATGCTAATATAGCAAATGTAATCAAAAGCAACAAATTCCACCATCAAACAACTATCATCCAACTAACATCCAACAATCAACATCTATCCAATAAATCCATAACCAAATCAATATAAATTCATTTCTCATTAATATTCATTGAATTAGTTTTCAATTTAATCACATTTGATTCGTTAACATTGGATTTTACTAACATTTATTTATATTCAATTAGTTTACATTCACTAATTCATATTCAAGTTTGTTCACTTCCAATTCAAATCAAATTCAATTCTTTTTAAATTCACTTACTTCCCATTTTAGTTCAATTATTTAGCTTTCAATTTCATTAATTTAATTTCATATGAATTTCTATTGAATCAACTAACATCCAACTAACAGCCAATGCATATCCAACATTACTAAATTAATTTACTTTACATTCAACATTCATATTTACTTAATCACTTATATTTTTAGTTTAGTTAAAGTTTCATTTCAATAACATATCTAATCTAGTTAAAATTTAATTTATTTAACCTTCCTTTCGTTAAATTTCAAATCTTTTTTTTTTTTTGAAAACCCAGGAGAACCCGGCGGACCGGTAAACTCCTGAGAAGGGTATAATAAAGCCATCCGCTGATCCAAGCCCCTATACCCCCGGGTAAAATTTCAAATCATATATCTATTATGCTAACTCAAATTTTATTTCAATTTACTAAAGCTAAAATTTTATTTCATATTATAAGTCCAAAACTAATTTCACTTATATTTATCAATTACAACTTGGATTTTAAATTTTAAATTCGTTTATCACAACAAAACTTAAATTTCAATTTACTATTGATGGCAAATCCATCACACAGAAACTCGAAAATGATACTGATGATGCTGTAGTCATCACCCTTATTATTTTCCAGCAACAATAGTGAATTCAGTGCTTTTTTTCTTTTAAATAATAAATCCTTTTATAGTTGTAAATCACATTTATAAATCTTTACTTATATGATTTCACTATTTTACATCACTTATATAAGATTTATTTCAAATTTATTTATCTTATTTAGATTTATAATATAATCTCTTTAACTTTCGAAAAACAACTTTCAAAATCAAAAGGATTCAAATTCTCAAATTCTTAGTTCAAATTAATTTTTATTTATAACTCATTTTACAAATATATTTATTGTGATATCCCGGAAATTTGGGCAATATAAATTTAATAATCTATGTTATAAATTTAATCTGATTTGATAATTTTAATAACAAATTTGGAATTTGATTTAATAATCATGTTTTAATAAATATTTAAGTTGAAAGATTTTATCTTTTTAAATAAATAAATTGTTTTATGTTTATAATATATATATATTTTTGTATATATTGTAAATTGAAAAATTTTGATTTTTAAATTAGTGAATGAATTGATTTTCTAATTCTAGTTTATTTTTAGTAAATTAAAAATTTTAATTTAAGAATTGACTTTTCAAAAGCAATTCAAAGAATAATGTTATGATTTATATTATGATAAATCTTTTTGTTTTGAAATTTTATTTAACTTAAAAATATATGAATTTAGAATTAGATAAATATAAAAGCTAAGTTTTATTTTATATTACTTGGGATTTATATATATATAAGAATTTACAATGTAAATTACAAATGATTTTAGTTTGTTATAATCTCTTTTACAAATTATTTGATATTACTTAATTTGTTATTTTTGAATAAAAATTATAATACTTAAATTCTTTTGAACATAAATAGATTTGTAGTAATAGGATTTGTTATTTTAAAATTTAATAAGAGTTATATATGCATATATGTAACTTGATTTTTAAATTGGAGTTTATAATTTAATTTAAATTGGAATTCAATGTTTTGAAAATTTAAAAGAATAAACACTTAAAAATATCTGAATAAGATTTTGTTTATAACTTGTTTTGTTTTCTAAAATTAAAAGGAAATAAAATTCATTTATATATACATATGGAATAAAATAAGATTTAAAGGCTTAAAGATTTATAAACAATTTAGAATTAAAATTTAAATACATAATTACATATGTAAATTTATTTACCATCTTAAAGGACATGTGTTAGTTATAAAATAAACTATTGTGACAAATGTTAAGGATAGAGACAAGTGTCTCATTTAAATTTCTTTTTCTTTTTATTTTAATTAAATCAAGAATTTTGTTTATATAAACATATCTTCTTTGCCTCATTATTTTTCCTTTTCCTATTATTCTTCAAACTTAAGAAAAACTTTCAGATTTCAAAATATGAATCCATCTACATTAAAAAAAACAGAAATCTGTTCAATCTGTTCAAAGCCAACCTGCAAACCCCTCTCTAACCAAATCTAAAACACAGTATTCTCCTAACCAAAAACTATTAGAATCATTCATAAACCAGAAATCAAAGTATGCAAATCATTTAGTTCTTCAATGCTAAGGCCTAAAATCAATTTGCAACTCTGGAAAAAAAAGAGAATACAAACCTGCATGCATAAGATCTGCAGTTTCCCTCTTCTGTTGTTTGAAACAATATCCAAACCTGCAATCAATTTGCAAATTCTTTTCTGTTTAAAAAAAAAAAAGAATTCAGACTTGCATGCATATCTGGAGGTCACTCTCTCTGTTATGAAACTTCACAACCCTGCAGTCCTCTTTGAAATCAACATTCAAATGCATCTTCTCTCTGGAAGCCTGCATGTGCTCACCTGGATATAAGTATGCATATAGGTCAGGAAACATTTCAGTAGCAAGATGGAGTTTTAAAGTATCTGCAGTTTTTAAAATTCAAACTGAAGTTCAGGGAAAGTGCATAAGCATGTGCTCTACTCCTAAGACCTGTGAGTGACATTTTTAACAAAAATAATTTAAGTAATTATAGTTGTTTAATCTATTCCTGTGATAATCATATTGAAGTGAATGATTGAAGTGGAATTTCCTGTGATCTGTATGTTTTCTGAATGTATGTTTTCTGTTGAAATATGTTTTTTCTTGATCTTGCTTGTTCTAGCATTCCAAGTGTAAATCCAGATCAAAATCATGACCTTATATTCAAATCTTTGTTAAGTTAGGATTTAAACAAAGTATGTTATACAGTTTTAAATTTTTATTTAAAATGGAAAAATAAAATGAATAAGTGAAACTGTAATAACAAAACAACTGCATGTGAGCAAATTAGATCATCCAGTTTTCATTAATTCAAGAATATAAATTGATTTCTCAAACCAATACTTGAATTTTTAAAATTAAAATCAGGAATTTTAATTGAAAAATGATTAAGCATTTCTGGGTTATTCAAAATGGGGTTTTTGGGTTGTAACTGATATCCTAGAAGATTGGGGAGACCATGATTTTCTCTGTGACAAAATAATGAGTGAAGATCTAAGGAAAATTTTTGTTGAATGGATTTATGCAGTGAGGAAGTAATAATTTGGGGTTGAAGTTTTAAAACCTAGTATTTGTGTTCATCTGGAATTTGGATTCGCTGCAGACTCTAGAGGCAATCGAGTTCATTTATATTCAAGTTGGTGATTGATGGAGTATAGTTGAAGGTGTGGACGGAGGTGAACTCACCTAGTTGATCGGAGGCAAATGATTTCAGGTGATTTCAGTTTCGACCATTGCTTCGGTATTGGGAACTCGAATGCTTAAATTCGAGTTGGGGTTTCTGCCATTGATTTAAGGGTTGGAATGGCACTGGGAGATGGCCGTTGACTTGCGTAGGGGGTCGCGATGGGTCGGAGGCGGTCGCTGCGGTGGGGCAGGTGCACGATTTTGATTGGCGTGTCAGCTGTTTTGGGGGAGAAAGATCTCGCGTTTGTATCGGAATTGTATTATGTTTGCTCGAAGCATTTGGTCTGGGGACTCGAAGTAATGGAGTCGTGGTCTCGGGTTTTAGCTTTGTTACAGGGTTTTGGGGTAAATCTGTTACTACAGGTTTTTGTATAAACCTGTTTGATTTGAAATTTAAATTGATTTTAAGACATCTTAGTTTTTAGCTCGGGATTGGTTTGTTAAAGTTTGAAACTTGTCTTGTTTCCAAAAAAGTTTAAAACTAATTTAAACTAAATTTAAAAATGGAAGCAAGATTTAAATTAAGTTTTAAATCTAATTTAAATTATAGATTCAAGTTGAATTGAATCTTAAAGTTGGAAATGATTAGGTATTTAAATTCTAATTTTCTTTAAAATAACTTTGAAAGAGTTTATTGTTTAAATGTTTTTAAAGAATTTGAATTTAAATTTGAAATTGAAATATGTAGTAATATTTTAAATAAAGTTAAATTTGATTCAAATCTAATTTTGAATCTTTGGTTTAAAATGAATTTAAATTTTATAAATTTAAGTGTTTAAAACAAATTTGAATGATAATGTGAAATTTAAATGGTTTTAATTTTAAAAGAAATTTGTTTTAACCTTTGTAAAATTTCTTTTTATAATAAAATTATTATTTAGCAATTAAGGTTTGAGATTGAATTTAAACTTGTTAAAGTTAAGTAATAATTTAATGTTTTATATTTCATTTAATTATTAGAGTAATTAAATGAATAATTAATTTATTAAATAAATTAATGAAATAAATAATTACTTAAAGTAATTATGGGTTAATCTTAAGGATTTGGGATTAATTATTCTTTGAATAATTAACTTATATTTAAGAATAATTGATTAAATAAATTATTTTTTAATTAATGATTAATAATTAATTAAACAAGTAATAATAGATTAATTAATGGATTAATTAATGATTAATTAATTTGAAATTAATAATGATTAAAATAAGTTAATTATTTTAGAAAATAATTAATGAGTTGTTAATAGTTAATGAAGATCATTAACTAAGGATTGTTTAATAATTAATTAATGTGATAAATTTTAATTATTAATTAGATTAATTAATAAAAAAAATCAATTGTGTAAGTTATTAAGTATAATTACTTATGGAAGTAATTAAGAAATTAATTACTTATTAATTGAGTTTAAATTTTATTAGATTAAGTTAATTAATTCAGTTTAATTATTAATCATTTGATGATTTGTGAAGTATAATTACTTAATGTAATTAAATGAAGAGAAATTACTTAGGAAAGTAATTAATGGATAATTACTGGATGTAATTAATTGAAGGTGATTTGTTGATAAAAGTAATTTGAGTATAATTACTTGTAAATTAATCAAGGAATTAATTAGGGATAATTAATTAATGAGTAATTAATTTATTTGGTGAAGTAATTAAGGGTAGATAATTACTGAATGGAGTTAATCAAGGGTGATTAACAATTATGATTTAAATAAAGATTAAATTACTTAATGTAGTTAATTTAATTTGAAAATCTAATTAGAAGATCATTAATTATTATAAATAATGATGTAATTAAGATTGATTAATTAAGATTAATTAAGCAATAATAAGTGATTAAAGGTAATTAATTTTGGTAATTAATTAAGGAAGTAATTAAAGATTAATTACTGTATTTGGATAAATATAATTAATTTGAGAAATCAATTAGTAAATAATTACTTGAATGTAATTAAGAGTTAATTAATCAGGGATGATTAATTAAAATGAATAATTGGATGATGATTAATTACTTGATTGATAATTTATTAATAATGATAAGCAAGGATGATATTGGTAAAGTAATTAATTTAATTTACTTTAAATTAATAGAATGATGTAATTAATTTAATTCATTTTAAATTAATTATATTTGGGTGTGGTTAATCATTGCTTATATGGTTGGATAGTGTTGTTTGCTTTGGATGGTTAGAATCTCAGATATGAGATAGATAATGTTGAGTGATTTGGATGCATTGGTTGCATGGTGATGTTGATATAGATTATCCTTTTTGAATAATGATAATATGGTTTATCTGATATGATGATAATGTTGATTATCTGTTGTGGATCTATGATTTATCTATTTGTATGGATATAGATAATTGTATTGTTTTAAACCTTTAAAACAACTTGGCCTTAAAAGACACGCTTTGGATTTCGATGAGACCGGGATCGGGTTTCCATATTTGGATATCTGAAAACCACATCGATTCTAAATAACGTTAGGACGTGATTCTAAGTGGAGCAAGTAAAGACTCAAGGTGTAAGGGCTATACGTCAGTATAACTCTGTGGGTGATTCCGTAATGAGTTTGACGGAATAGTACTTATAGATTCGAGATATAGGTTTAGAGTGCAAGGGTTATCGTCATTAACTCTGTGGGTGATTCCGTAATGAGTGTAACGAGATAATGCCTTCGGTTTCATTCGAACCCGGAACGAACTTGTACGGATTGAATGCTTTCAGAACATCGTCAGGTGGACGATGAGCATTCTAAGTGATATGTCCTCTAAAGGTAATCGTAGCCTGAAGCCTCATCAACCGGGAATGGCTAAAACAGGGGAGGTGCAGCAAGGCTTCGTGGGTCGCACCCAATGGAGAGCAAGATTGATCCCTGTCTAGAGGTCCCTTTTTATTTCGGCTGTGTGGGCAGTTGGATGTACACCAACTGCGGGGTTGTCTTGTTCGGAGCTGTTCAGTAAGGAATGGGTCCGGCTTTGGGTTGCAGTGGAGTGGGAGTACTCCTCGGTACGTTGATCTAGGCCACGTACTGTGACGGGCGGTACCCCACTAGCCCTGCCATTGTATGGAATCCAAAAATCCAATAAGTGCCAACGGTTTTGATTGTATTACCCACTTTTGTGGCTAGTAGCTGGAATTTAATAAATGTAACAATTTCGGCTATTTCTTATTTACTTGAAAACCCTAGACACTATTATAATATCATCGGATTTCCTATCAAATATTTTGGTTAGCGTAAGGTAAAAACTTTTCCATGTTTATGTGTGGGAAATCTTACGTGATACTTTTCTTTTCAAAAGGTTTTTCAAAGTTAAGCAACTTTAACCTGTTACTCACACCAGACCAATGTCTGACCCAGAGTTTATCTTTTGTTTTTCATAAACACTTGGGTACTCAAATTTTTACGAGTAGCCAAAGGATTCAGGTTAGCTTTGACGAATTATGGAGGAGCAAATGGAGTAGGAGGCTTCTGCGTTAGATATATATAGTATTTCGCTGTGTGTCTCTGTGATTGTCTCTGAGTTGTATTATGTTGTAAATACTAGACAGGTGTTTATAACTGTCTAGTATGTGATGTATATCTATGTACTCTGATTATGGTTGTAAACTATGTAATATTTTATGTTATTAATATAATTTATTCGTTCCGCTGTTGAGATTCTAGTGTTGTTTCTTCTTTCTCTTCTTTCTTTTCTTCTTCTATCCCTTTCTTTCTTAATTGATGATGCGATTTTCTGGGAGTAGAAAGTCGGGTCATCACAGGTGGTATCAGAGCATTAGGTTGAGTGAATACCTAGGCTCTGGAGTGGTGTCTATCTTGAGGGAGTGTATTTGTAGTTTTATTATATAATTACTTCTACCAAATTGTTGGGTTACCTGTTCGGGTTTTCCAATATAGGTTATAAAGGTAGATAAGGTAGTAGGGTGTGTAACACGACTACTACCCTTGATTGAAGTTTGGTGATGAGGATGGAAGTGATTCTATCGAGACTGTAGATCGAATACCGTCTCAAGTGAGTTTTCTTGGAGTAAGGATTTAATAGATCTCTGAAGGTAACCTGTTAAGGTTCGGAGTCTATCTATGAGTTGGATGAGTAGAGTTTGGATCTGTCGGTTGGGCAGAAGAGAATGATGGTATCTTGATATCTCAGGAAGTAGTAGCTGCGTGATGAGATGCAGTGTCTATGGATGTTCTCGAAGATTTTTCTTTGGAACAAGTTAAGGAGGTGAGTCTGCTTCGATGTTGTGGCTGGATTCAGCAGGATGTTTCTGTCCAGTTTGAAGCCTGAGTTTCTCGAAGAGCTTTGAATTAGGAAATCTTTGGCGTCGGTGTCAGCAGTGCAGTTCGGAGTGTTCTGGGTGTTGGCAAGAAAGTCTTCCGGTTAGCAGTTTCCTGAAGATAGAGTTCAGAAGCAGCAGAATGGATTCCATTTCTTCAATGGATTGGCTAGTTAAGCGTATGCTGTTCTGATTGGTAAAGAGAGAACAGTTTTCTTTGGATATTGGACTGGTTGATCGCAAAAGTGACTTGCGATAGTTTGATTGTTCTCTTGAGCTATGGGATTGTCCGTACCTGGAGACTGAGTTTTCTTATCGACTGGATTCTAGGAGTAAAACCGAAGGTTTAGTAAAGCAGCTTTGGATCAAATGGGGCATCTGAGTTTTCTTTTACGGAATTATTGGACCATATTTGTGAGATATGTTGTCCATTTTGTGCTCGAGTTTTTCTTCTGCTTCAGATCAGAGTTGTGCAGCGGAAGCAGATTGGAAGTGCTTTTGTTTTGTCTTTTCCGGATAGGAGAAGTAAGATAGTGTCTAAGATTTGTGGAGTAGAGTTGGTGTTCTTGGTTTGGGATTGATCTTGAGGAGATCATTTTGTTGGATTGTTTTGGTTCAGTTTGTTTCTAGAGACATCAGCGAAGGGTGAGCTGATCAAGAGAGTTGAAGGCAGCCCAGGATCGTCAAGAATGTTTGGTGGATAAGAGACGAAGGAATTTGGATTCCTGAGTCGGAGATTTGATTTTAAGGAAGTTTTCTCTGATCTAAGGAGCTATAAGATTGAGTAAGACTGGGTAAGTCAGCTCCGAGATGTTTTGGATCTTTTCTGTGTTTGTGAGGATTGGTGTTTGATTTTCAAGATTGAATTGCCAGTTTGGATAACTGGAATTCGATGTGTTTCACGTATCTCTGAGGGAGTATGTGTATGGTTTATCTCTGGTTGTGGAACCAGCGATTCAGGAGGATGTGATTGTTAATTCAGACTCGTCTGTAGTCTGATATATTGTTTTGTTGATAGATATAGTTGGATAGGAGCTCTATAGCTTAATAGTATTGATTGTTTAGATTCTATAGAGCGAGTATCCCGATATTTATACCGGGGAAACTCGTGAAAATTATATCCAGGTTTTTCTGGATAATTAGGTTTGTTTTGTTTGAATTGCTTGCTATGGTTGTTAGCATATGTTTGATAATATATGCTTGAGTTTTAAGTAAAATCTTAAGATAGATTATTAAATTACCTTTGCTTTTAAATTTCGGGGACGAAATTCTTTTAAGGGGGGAGGAATGTGATATCCCGGAAATTTGGGCAATATAAATTTAATAATCTGTGTTATAAATTTAATCTGATTTGATAATTTTAATAACAAATTTGGAATTTGATTTAATAATCATGTTTTAATAAATATTTAAGTTGAAAGATTTTATCTTTTTAAATAAATAAATTGTTTTCTGTTTATAATATATATATTTTTGTATATATTGTAAATTGATAAATTTTGATTTTTAAATTAGTGAATGAATTGATTTTCTAATTCTAGTTTATTTTTAGTAAATTAAAAAATTTAATTTAAGAATTGACTTTTCTAAAGCAATTCAATGAATAATGTTATGATTTATATTATGATAAATCTTATTTGTTTTGAAATTTTATTTAACTTAAAAATATATGAATTTAGAATTAGATAAATATAAAAGCTAAGTTTTTTATATTACTTGGGATTTATATATATATAAGAATTTACAATGTAAATTGCAAATGATTTTAGTTTGTTATAATCTCTTTTACAAATTATTTGATATTACTTAATTTGTTATTTTTGAATAAAAATTATAATACTTAAATTCTTTTGAACATAAATAGATTTGTAGTAATAGGATTTGTTATTTTAAAATTTAATAAGAGCTATATATGCATATATGTAACTTGATTTTTAAATTGGAGTTTATAATTTAATTTAAATTGGAATTCAATGTTTTGAAAATTTAAAAGAATAAACACTTAAAAATATTTGAATAAGCTTTTGTTTATAACTTGTTTTGTTTTGTTTTCTAAAAGTGAAAGTAAATAAAATTCATTTATATATACATATGGAATAAAATAAGATTTAAAGGCTTAAAGATTTATAAACAATTTAGAATTAAAATTTAAATACATAATTACATATGTAAATATATTTACCATCTTAAAGGACATGTGTTAGTTATAAAATAAACTATTGTGACAAATGTTAAGGATAGAGACAAGTGTCTCATTTAAATTTCTTTTTCTTTTTATTTTAATTAAATCAAGAATTTTGTTTATATAAACATATCTTCTTTGCCTCATTATTTTTCCTTTTCCTATTATTCTTCAAACTTAAGAAAAACTTTCAGATTTCAAAATATGAATCCATCTACATTAAAAAAAACAGAAATCTGTTCAATCTGTTCAAAACCAACCTGCAAACCCCTCTCTAACCAAATCTAAAACCCAGTATTCTCTTAACCAAAAACTATTAGAATCATTCATAAACCAGAAGTCAAAGTATGCAAATCATTTAGTTCTTCAATGCTAAGGCCTGAAATCAATTTGCAACTCTGAAAAAAAAAAGAGAATACAAACCTGCATGCATAAGATCTGCAGTTTCCCTCTTCTGTTGTTTGAAACAATATCCAAACCTGCAATCAATTTGCAAATTCTTTTCTATTTTAAGAAGAAAAAAAAAGAATTCAGACCTGCATGCATATCTGGTGGTCACTCTCTCTGTTTTGAAACTTCACAACCCTGCAGTCCTCTTTGAAATCAACATTCAAATGCATCTTCTCTCTGGAAGCCTGCATGTGCTCACCTGGATATAAGTATGCATATAGGTCAGGAAACATTTCAGTAGCAAGATGGAGTTTTAAAGTATCTGCAGTTTTTAAAGTTCAAACTGAAGTTCAGGGAAAGTGCATAAGCATGTGCTCTACTCCTAAGACCTGTGAGTAACATTTTTAACAAAAATAATTTAAGTAATTATAGTTGTTTAATCTATTCCTGTGATAATCATATTGAAGTGGATGTTTGAAGTGGAATTTCCTGTGATCTGTATTTTTTCTGAATGTATGTTTTATGTTGAAATATGTTTTTGCTTGATCTTGCTTGTTCTAGCATTCCAAGTGTAAATCCAGATCAAAATCATGACCTTATATTCAAATCTTTGTTAAGGTTAGGATTTAAACAAAGTATGTTATACAGTTTTAAATTTGTATTTAAAATGGAAAAATAAAATGAATAAGTGAAACTGTAATAACAAAACAACTGCATGTGAGTAAATTAGATCATCCAGTTTTCATTAATTCAAGAATATAAATTGATTTCTCAAACCAATACTTGATTTTTTAAAATTAAAATCAGGAATTTTAATTGAAAAATGATTAAGCATTTCTGGGTTATTCAAAATGGGGTTTTTGGGTTGTAACTGATATCCTAGAAGATTGGGGAGACCATGATTTTCTCTGGTGACAAAATAATGAGTGAAGATCTAAGGAAATTTTTTGTTGAATGGATTTATGCAGTGAGGAAGTAATAATTTAGGGTTGAAGTTTTAAAACCTAGTATTTGTGTTCATCTGGAATTTGGATTCGCTGCAGACTCTAGAGGCAATCGAGTTCATTTATATCCAAGTTGGTGATTGATGGAGTATAGTTGAAGGTGTGGACGGAGGTGAAGTCACCCAATTGATCGGAGGCAAATGATTTCAGGTGATTCCAGTTTCGACCATTGCTTCAGTATTGGGAACTCGAATGCTTAAATTCGAGTTGGGGTTTCTGCCGTTGATTTAAGGGTTGGAATGGCACTGGGAGATGGCCGTTGACTTGCGTAGGGGGTCGCGATAGGTCGGAGGCGGTCGATGCGGTGGTGCAGGTGTACGATTTTGATTGGCGTGTCAGCTGTTTTGGGGGAGAAAGATCTCGCGTTTGTATCGGAATTGTATTATGTTTGCTCGAAGCATTTGGTCTGGGGACTCGAAGTAATGGAGTCATGGTCTTGGGTTTTAGCTTTGTTACAGGGTTTTGGGGTAAATCTGTTACTACAGGTTTTTGTATAAACCTGTTTGATTTGAAATTCAAATTGATTTTAAGATATCTTAGTTTTTAGCTCGGGATTGGTTTGTTAAAGTTTGAAACTTGTCTTGTTTCGAAAAAAGTTTAAAACTAATTTAAACTAAATTTAAAAATGGAAGCAAGATTTAAATTAAGTTTTAAATCTAATTTAAATTATAGATTCAAGTTGAATTGAATCTTAAAGTTGGAAATGATTAGGTATTTAAATTCTAATTTTCTTTAAAATAACTTTGAAAGAGTTTATTGTCTAAATGTTTTTAAAGAATTTGAATTTAAATTTGAAATTGAAATATGTAGTAATATTTTAAATAAAGTTAAATTTGATTCAAATTTAATTTTGAATCTTTGGTTTAAAATGAATTTAAATTTTATAAATTTAAGTGTTTAAAACAAATTTGAATGATAATGTGAAATTTAAATGGTTTTAATTTCAAAAGAAATTTGTTTTAACCTTTGTAAAATTTCTTTTTATAATAAAATTATTATTTAGCAATTAAGGTTTGAGATTGAATTTAAACTTGTTAAAGTTAAGTAATAATTTAATGTTTTATATTTCATTTAATTATTAGAGTAATTAAATGAATAATTAATTTATTAAATAAATTAATGAAATAAATAATTACTTAAAGTTATTATGGGTTAATCTTAAGGATTTGGGATTAATTATTCTTTGAATAATTAACTTATAATTAAGAATAATTAATTAAATAAATTAGTTTTTAATTAATGATTAATAATTAATTAAACAAGTAATAATGGATTAATTAATGGATTAATTAATGATTAATTAATTTGTAATTAATAATGATTAAAATAAGTTAATTATTTTAGAAAATAATTAATGAGTTGTTAATAGTTAATGAAGATCATTAACTAAGGATTATTTAATAATTAATTAATGTGATAAATTTTAATTATTAATTAGATTAATTAATAATAAAAAATCAATTGTGTAAGCTATTAAGTATAATTACTTATGGAAGTAATTAAGGAATTAATTACTTATTAATTGAGTTTAATTTTGATTAGATTAAGTTAATTAATTCAGTTTAATTAATTTAAAATAATCATTTGATGATTTGTGAAGTATAATTACTTAATGTAATTAAATGAAGAGAACTTACTTAGGAAAGTAATTAATGGATAATTACTGGATGTAATTAATTGAAGGTGATTTGTTGATAAAAGTAATTTGAGTATAATTACTTGTAAATTAATCAAGGAATTGATTAGGGATAATTAATTAATGAGTAATTAATTTATTTGGTGAAGTAATTAAGGGTAGATAATTACTGAATGGAGTTAATCAAGGGTGATTAACAGTTATGATTTAAATAAAGATTAAATTACTTAATGTAATTAATTTAATTTGAAAATCTAATTAGAAGATCATTAATTATTATAAATAATGATGTAATTAAGATTGATTAATTAAGATTAATTAAGCAATAATAAGTGATTAAAGGTAATTAATTTTGGTGATTAATTAAGGTAGTAATTAAAGGTTAATTACTGTATTTGGATAAATATAATTAATTTGAGAAATTAATTAGTAAATAATTACTTGAATGTAATTAAGAGTTAATTAATCAGGGATGATTAATTAAAATGAATAATTGGATGATGATTAATTACTTGATTGATAATTTATTAATAATGATAAGCAAGGATGATATTGGTAAAGTAATTAATTTAATTTACTTTAAATTAATAGAATGATGTAATTGATTTAATTCATTTTAAATTAATTATATTTGGGTGTGGTTAATCATTGCTTATATGGTTGGATATTGTTGTTTGCTTTGGATGGTTAGAATCTCAGATATGAGATAGATAATGTTGAGTGATTTGGATGCATTGGTTGCATGGTGATGTTGATATAGATTATCCTTTTTGAATAATGATAATATGGTTTATCTGATATGATGATAATGTTGATTATCTGTTGTGGATCTATGATTTACCTATTTGTATGGATATAGATAATTGTATTGTTTTAAACCTTTAAAACAACTTGGCCTTAAAAGACACACTTTGGATTTCGATGAGACCAGGATCGGGTTTCCATATTTGGATATCCGAAAACCACATCGATTCCAAATAACGTTAGGTCGTGATTCTAAGTGGAGCAAGTAAAGACTCGAGGTGTAAGGGCTATACGTTAGTATAACTCTGTGGGTGATTCCGTAATGAGTTTGACGGAATAGTACTTATAGATTCGAGATATAGGTTTAGAGTGCAAGGGTTATCGTCGTTAACTCTGTGGGTGATTCCGTAATGAGTGTAACGAGATAATGCCTTCGTTTCATTCGAACCCGGAACGAACTTGTATGGATTGAATGCTTTCAGAACATCGTCAGGTAGACGATGAGCATTCTAAGTTATATGTCCTCTAAAGGTAATCGTAGCCTGAAGCCTCATCAACCGGGAATGGCTAAAACAGGGGAGGTGCAGCAAGGCTTCGTGGGTCGCACCCACTGGAGAGCAAGATTGATCCCTGTCTAGAGGTCCCTTTTTATTTCGGCTGCGTGGGCAGTTGGATGTACACCAACTGCGGGGTTGTCTTGTTCGGAACTGTTCAGTAAGGAATGGGTCCGGCTTTGTGTTGCAGGGGAGTGGGAGTACTCCTCGGTACGTTGATCTAGGCCACGTACTGTGACGGACGGTACCCCAGTAACCCTGCCATTGTATGGAATCCAAAAATCCAATAAGTGCCAACGGTTTTGATTGTATTACCCACTTTTGTGGCTAGTAGCTGGAATTTAATAAATGTAACAATTTCGGCTATTTCTTATTTACTTGAAAACCCTAGACACTATTATAATATCATCGGATTTCCTATCAAATGTTTTGGTTAGCGTAAGGTAAAAACTTTTCCATGTTTATGTGTGGGAAGTCTTACGTGATACTTTTCTTTTCAAAAGGTTTTTCAAAGTTAAGCAACTTTAACCTGTTACTCACACCAGACCCATGTCCGACCCAGAGTTTATCTTTTGTTTTTCATAAACTCTTGAGTACTCAAATTTTTACGAGTAGCCAAGGGATTCAGGTTAGCTTTGACGAATTATGGAGGAGCAAATGGAGCAGGAGGCTTCTGCGTTAGATATATATAGTATTCCGCTGTGTGTCTCTATGATTGTCTTTGAGTTGTATTATGTTGTAAATACTAGACAGGTGTTTATAACTGTCTAGTATGTAATGTATATCTATGTACTTTGATTATGGTTGAAAACTATGTAATATTTTATATTATTAATATAATTTATTCATTCCGCTGTTGAGATTCTAGTGTTGTTTCTTCTTTCTCTTCTTTCTTTTCTTCTTCTATCCCTTTCTTTCTTAATTGATGATGCGATTTTCTGGGAGTAGAAAGTCGGGTCGTCACATTTATATAGTTTCATTTCTTATATATAAGATTATTTCATAATTGTAAATCATTTTAATTATAATTCCATACTTATAATTCATTTGCTTATATAATTTATTCTTTTACAATTGTTTTTTATTTAGATTATTCAAATAGTTTTTACTAACTTATATATATTTACATTTTCAACAACTAAACAATCAATTTATATACACTTTAATAATTTCTGAAAAGTTATTTCCTTTATATATAAAGTATAATCGAGGTAAAATTATTTCATTTACCCAATTTAAAAATAATATTATGTCGACTTGCCTCATTTAAATGTTTAGAAATCTCGATCGATAACGTGGCATCCCACATACCGACTAGAATTCACAAACAACTCAACTGATAAGTAAACACGATATAAAACATTTTATATCACTAACAAATACGTGCTTATATATATAATACACTCAACTCAATCTAGGATGCTATTGTCCCTTGCTATACTGAGTACACATCAAAGCCTACGAATATACAAAATCTAAGCTCTAATATCAAATGTAAAGATCTATGCTTTTCAACCATCGACAACAGCCACTTTCCGCCATAGCTTACACTGGCACCTCACACTTTGCTTTTACAGCCAGCCTCTCAGTTGAAACCAACCTTGCGATACTCGATCTCAGTGACATGAAGGAGTAAGAGTCATTCGTTCACTATCTAACAAGAAGCGAGAACCCCCTATCATGTATGAACAAACAATGAGCAAAGAGGATAATCAAAATAGAAACGTATATACGAAAATGAAGATCTCCACCTTTCCTGCTGAAGCTCCAAAAGCACCAAATATGAACCTGTAAATATACTCGGTCTGACCCGAGCATTGGAAAAGAAGAACACCTGGATCATTCTGGTAAACCAGCGTGAGAAACACACTCAACTGAATTTATTAAATTACCAAACTTTTCCTTTTAAAAAAAAATTATCTCGTAAGGCACACCCACATATAAACACGGACATGTTTTTACCTTATGATAACTAAATCCTTTCATATCAAATCATGTTATATTATACTAGTGTCTAGTATACAAATAATATTAATCATAGTTGAAATTGTTACATTGATTAAATTCTAGCATATAGCCCAAAATGGGTAATACAATCAAAATGGCAGGCACGTAGTGGAGTTTGGATTTCCATACAAATGACCAGGTGAAGGGACTACCTTCCGATGGGTACACCTCTAGATGGATGTCCCGAGAAACCATCACAAAGTTCCTTTACCAACAAAGACCGACCTATCTCTATGACTAGATAGTACATAATATCTCATCCTCCAGTCGTTACCGACCTTCTCCAAGGACCCTCATAGCATACAAACCATAATAATTTGCATCCCAAACGTCATAGCCGGAAGAAATATATGTAGAAGAGGATGATCATATCCGGATGGGAGCAACCCACTTAGCCTTGCCGCATCTAACCCTGATTCGGTCATTTTCGGTTGATGAGGCCTGAGGTAATGATTACCTTTCACATATCACATATCACATATCACATCACTTAAAATACCTCACAGACATTTCCGTTGACTACTAGTTGCCTTCCACAAAAATACAACCCTTAAGCTCATATGTCTTAAGGAGGGTATTAAGCTAAGAGAAGTTGCCTTCCCCGCCACCACTGATGTACGATTGTAAAACCAATGTATGTAATCTTTAGAAATGCAATGTCAGACAAACATCCATACAAGTTAACGAGGAACAGAACAAATCGAAGGTACTTTCCTATCACATCCTGTCGGGAAATCCTAGGATTAGTAGTAAATAGTTTTTCATTGGATATTTCATAATGAAGAGACTACTGCTACTGGATTGGGATCTTAACCCCAAACGATCAACAAGCAGTCTCCACTATAAAAATCCTAAATAGCAACATCATCACAATCAACCTATAAAATCATCGCATAAATGTTAGTCCGAAGTGATTTTTGGATAAATTGACCCCGGTCTCTACGCACCAACAATGCAAAAGAGTTTCTCAACCTCACACAGCAACTAAGTCTCATAGACTTATCACGTCTCCAATTTTCAACTTGCTATCCTTCGGGCCAAGAAGGAAGCTCGATATATTGGAGTAATACTCCGCACTACACGAATCAACACGCTCAACACAAATGATAATCAAGCCTACAAGGATGGAAACATATTAAATGTACAACTAAATAGTTCCCACATCAATCAATGAACTAAAACGGCCAAATTTGATAGTCGTTTATTTAACTACAAACAAATATTTAGCACCATAAGCAATCACTAGGCCCTTTTAGTTAATCTTTTATTAATTAAATCACTTGTCTAATATTCACTTCAAATTATCTTTAAAAAGATATATTCTAAACTATTTCAATATTTCAATATTGAAAAACATTTCCATATACTTATTTAATAATAAGTAATTCACAAATCAATCTATTTTCAACACTTTGAAAATATTACACATACTTAAATCTCGATTAAGTATATATTTTATTCTTCAAGGAAAACATTCTCTAAGGAAAACATTCTCTTAAACATATTTATTTGGATCAAAACCAGTGTTACATAATACATCGTTACGACAACCCAAATCATTAGTATAGGGATTCGAAAATTAGATAGATATATAAATCCCATATACTATACAAAACATCTCCTTTTGAAAATCATTTACTATAACAACAGTATTATAGTCAATCATTTCCTTACTTTCCAAAAAAGTCTATTTCAACAATGAATATTGAAATCTATGGTTTTGATACTTAACACATTTTTAAAACATCTTCAAACCATTTAACTCTATTTAAAATATCACTTTCCAAAACATTTTTAAATTTTTTAAAGATTATTCACTATCCACAATCATGTGTATAATTCTCTTATCCAAATTCAATACTTTTACACATTTATTAAAAGGTGATCCATTGTCCAAAATCGTGAATATATCTCCATTACTACATTTGTTACTTCTACATATTTATTAAAGGATTATTCACTGTCCAAAATCATGGATATAATACCTTTAGTAAACTTTCATGCTTGACTTATGAAATTCAACTGATTTCGAATTATAAAAACAATGTTTATAAATTCCATTTATATTTATAAAATTATACATATACAAAATTCTATTGTCAACCAATTCCAATTAAATCTCGTTTATATGCCAAAATCCAAACTATAAGTTAATTCACTTGTAATTCTCTTATTTACAAATTCGTTCTTTTTATAACATCACAAATTCATAAATCTTATTCACATATAAGATCCAATTATAACTTCATTTTATCACTTACAATGCTCGTTTATAATTCCATTATTTTGATTTATCAAAATATCAATTTTATAAATCTTATATACAAACCATTTATAATAATTCAAAATTTTCAATTTAAATTATTTTATAAAATAGTTAACTCCACATTTCAAAAATCACATTCCGATTACATTTCACAAAAATCATAATTTTTATAACAGAAAGATTATAACATATATTTATTTAAAATAAATCCATTGAAAATAAATTCATTTCCTTTAACAATTCAAAAATTAATAAAACGTATATTTTCAAAATTACTTGAAAATCCTTTTTCATTGAAATTATCACTTTAACATTTTTAAATTACCAAAAATAGGCCCAATGCTACAGCAGCACTAAATACATCAATCACATCAATGCTGACATCCAAAACATCATAAATCATATGATAACAGCATATATCACAATGTCTGTAAATAAAATCAACACTGGTGAGGAATCCTGTTGGATCCCTCTAACCTATCACCTGCAACAAATATACATATTCGAATATGTGTACAATGTTTGCTTTGAGGCAGACGCGAGTACAAAGGGTCATCCGCTCACACACGGGAACACATAGGGTCTCATCTTCTCCAATAGGCAGAAATATATCCAAATACCGATCAATATATATATATATATTTAATATATCATATCTCATCCAAACAATCATCAATCAGCGTAAAATAAATTTATTCTCACTAATATAAAATTATCAGCGAGTCGGAAAGAGTGAGTTGTACTCACTTTGGTTCCAGTAGCAGTTGTAGTGTTTTATTCCGAAATTAAACAAGTATTTAATTTTACCTAAAATTTTCACTAGCTCCTGTCTACTCCAAACTAGCTCTAAAATGTAGTGCTCGTTATTATGAACGTGATGCAACTTGTTTCGTCAAAAACGGACTTCGTATGAAGAAGTTATGATGTTTTAAAGATTATACAAATTTAAATAATATAATTTACACTTTTGTTTTAAACCCTAAAATCAAATCATGGCCGTTGACTTTGATCAAAGCAGATCTGAGCCGCACGTAAGCTTCTTCTCCATGCATGTATCCTCCTTTCCTAAATCATGTACGCTAATAATCCATAGTCGCCATTTACATCTAATTGCCGCAACCACCACGCTTAATTTGACGACAATCAGAGAGTACCACACGACTGCCCACCACGTGCTCCATCTTTGGCCAAAGCCACGACCAACTCGGTGCCTCCATGGTGGAGAAAAAACAAGCAAATGCCATATGAACACGGTCCCCGACGGCCATCACGATGCTCCATTTTCGATCATGACCATTGGATCCGAAGTACTCGACGAGCTCTACGAGTTTCTACCTGGAGTCGAGATGTGAAAGTTGATGGATTAGGAGAGATCAAGGAGGAAAGATGATCGAATTCTAGCCATTGAATAGAAAAGTGGCGGCTAGGGTTAGCTTTCTAAGGTTTGTGAAAAATGGCAGAAAATATTGCCTTCTATAGAAAATTTCGCGACACTATTCATTCGAAAATTTTCGAACTCCAAACGAATCGTGTTGCCTGTGTTTATAATATTTCACTCCTATTTGAACACAATGGAATATATATATCAGAAGCCAATAAGATCATATTTGGAAGATAGGCTTTTGAATCTATTTATTTAAATTAAAATTTACTTAAACAAATTTCTACGCATTTTCGCTTGCCACGATTAAACCTGTGACGACCCGCCTTTCCCTCCGTAGAAAGACGCATCATCGTTAATAAAAAAGAAAGTGATAGAAAGAGAAAGGTAGAGGAAAAAAGAAAAGAAACGACATCAGAATCTCAATAGCAGAATGAATAAATTATGTTAATCACATAAGATATTACATAGTATACAACATCTGTCAGAGTTACATAGATTATACACCACATACTGGACAGTTATGTACACCTTTCTAGTTATTACAACTCAATACAACACAAACATTTAACTCAGAGATCACACAGCGGAACACTATACATATATTTACAAACGCTGAAGCCTCCTACTCCATTGTTCCTCCAGAGTTCACCAAAGCTTACCTGAATCCCTTGGCTACTCGTAAAAATTTAAGTACCCAGGAGTTTAAGAAAACAGAAGATAAACTCTGGTCACACATGGGCCTAGTGTGAGTTACAGGTTAAGGCTGCTTAACTTTGAAAATCCTTTGAAAACAAAAGGTATCACGTAAGACTCTCCACACATAAACACGGAAAAGTTTTAACCTTACGCTAACCAAAAAATTTGATAGGAAATCCAGTGATATTATAATAGAGTCCAAGGTTTTTAAATAAAATACAGAAATAGCTGGAATGCTTACATCTCACGTTCCAACATAGTTGGACACAACTAAAACGTACGGCACTTATTGGAGATTGGATTTCATACAATGGCAGGGCTACATGGGTATCACACGTCACAGTACGTGGCCTAGATCACCGTACCAAGGATTACTCCATATCCTCTACAACACAAGGCCGGAACCATCCCTTACTGGACATTCCCAAACGAGACAACCCCAGCAGTTGTTGCAATCAACTGTCCCACACAGCCGAATATAAAGGGACTTCTAGACAGGGGAAAATCTTGTCCTACTTGAGTGCTACCCACTTAGCCTAACTGCAACACCCCTGTTTTATCCATTCCCGGTTGATGAGGCTTGAGGCTACGATTACCTTTAGAGAACACATCTCTTAGAATGCTCAATCGTCCACCTGATGATGTTCTGAAAGCATTCAATCCATACAAGTTCGTTCCGGGTTCGAACGAAACCGAAGGCATTATCTCGTTATACTCATTTTGGAATCACCCTCAGAGTTAACGGCGATAACCCTTGCACTCTAAATCTTCATCTTCACTTGAGATTCACGACCTATCGTTAATTTGGATTGATGTGGTTTTCGGATATCCAAATCTTGAAACCCGATCTCGGTCTCATCGAAATCCAAAACGCCATCTTTTAATTCCAAGTTGTTATAAAGTTAAAAAAATTCAATTCTATTATCTGTATGCACACAGATAGATAATTCACATCTCATAAATAGATAGTTTACATTATCATCACAAATAGATAACTCACATTATCATCACAATTCAACCAAAGCATCCATATCACAGATCAGCACATATCTCATATCAAAGATATCAAACAATCAAGGCATTTAATAACAATCAGCCATCCATAAGCAATGATCTATTTATCACACCATCTATAATTAATTTAAAATGAATTAAATTAATTACTTCCATTTCTAATTAATTTAAAATAAAATAAATTAATTACTTTCATCACATAAATCTTGATACTTAACCATTAATTAGTTTCAAACCAATTAATCATTCTCTAAATATCCATCTTTAATTAATCTCCCCTGATTAATTCTTCTCTAATTACTTTAAGTAATTAGCCTTTAATTAATTTCACAAATTAATTACCCTCAACCATTTACAGTAATTAACCTTTAATTACTTCATTAATTAATTAATTATAGTTAATTACATTAATCCTTAATTAATTACATGAAATATTTACTCTAAAATCACTTATTATTGATTAATTTATCTTAATTAATCAACCCTTAATTACATCATTAATTATATTAATTAATGATCCTTAATTACTTCTTTAATTAATTATGAATCATATTTAATAACTAAACTTTAATTAATCTTTAATTAATTAAATTCATTAATCAATCTTGATTAATCATATTTAGTAATTAATGATCCTTAGTTAATTACATTTCTTAATTTCAAATAACTTTATTAATTAATTCTTAAATTAATTACACCGAGTAATTAATTATTAAGTGGAAATTAGGTTGAAGGACTTCTATTTGCAAGGTAATAAGGACAGTACTTCTGAATAATTAGTTTTAAGGACAATTTACAGCATAATGATAAATTCATTTATCTTTTTATGTTATAAAGGAAAATGATAAATCCTTTTATCATTATCATTTTATAACTATAACTGATAAGTTCTTTTATCTTTTCCCTGTAAAATATCCTTAAAACTAATTTTTCAGAAGTAGTGTCCTTAAAACTTATTACCCTACACAAATAAGCCCTTGAAATGAAAATCCCCAATTATTAATTACTTGCACTAAGTAATTATTCTTCATATTAATTACACAAAGTAATTAAACCCAAATCTCTTTCATTCTTCAATTAATTACATCCAGTAATTACCCATCTTAATTACTTCACTAAGTAAATATTCTTCATTAATTACATTAAGTAATTATACATAACAAATCATCCAGTGATTATCTTAAATTAATTAAACTTAATTAATTAACTTAAACTAATCATATTTATTTAATTAATTACATTGGGTAATTAATTCTTTAATTTACTTTCGTTAAGTAATTATACTTAAATGATTCCACAAATGATTATTTTTAATTAATTAATATAATTAATTATTAAAATTAATCACATTAATTAATTATTTAATAATCCCTAGTTAATGATCTTCATTAACTATTAATAATTCTTTAATTACTTCTCTTAAGTAATTAAACTTACATTAATCATTATTAATTATAATTTAATTAATCTTTAATAACCAATTACTTAATCCCTAATTATTTAATTAATTAAGTGCTTAACTGTAACTTTATTAATCTTTAATTACTTGATTAATTAATTTCTAACCATTAATTTAAAATCTTAACTTATTTAATTAATGATCTTTATTTTCAAATTAATTAACCCTAATTAACTAACTAACAACCTTTAATTAATTAATTCTAACCATAAATTAATCAAATTAATTAATTACTCTTAAATTACCTTACTAATTTAATTACTTTCAAATCATTATATCTTAATTAACTTTAAGATAAAACATTTTTCCTTATTTATGACTAAATTGTCATAAACAAAAGCATTTGAAAACGTTTTACTTTAAAATTTACTTTTAAATTTCATTTCAAATTTAAGATTCAAATGAATACAAATTTAACTTTAACAAAGTTTAAAAAAAATTTAGAAACCTTTTAAATCACATGTTAAAGAAATATTTATCTTATAAAAGAAATTTAAAAAATCAAATTCATTTAAATTCGAATCATTTAAAATATACTTTAACATTTAAAGTTGTTTTAGACATTTTAAATTTTTATAAAACTTATTTATTTCAAAATTAGGATACAAATTTCAATTTGAATCCATACATTAAAATTTGCTTCAAAACTTTGTTTAAAACTTACATTACATTTTTAAATTCATTTTAAATCACTGATAGGTTTAAAAACCTGTAACTATCCATTAACCCAAGCCTACCCTTCAAGAGCTTCGAGTCAAACCTCACATCACTTCGAGCAGTACACTCGAACTACTTGAGAAAAACTCGAGTACATCTCTTCCTCAAAACAAACATCACTAGGTACAAGAATGCACCGTGCATGCACGGTGGCTCTGACCACCTCCGGTCGTCACCCCTGCCTTAAGCAAGTTGACGATCATCCCCACACCCAAATCCATCACTCGGATCATTGATCCAAAATCGAAATCGAATCCGAGCTTTCTAGCCCAAAACTGGAACCAGACCCCAAACCTGGAAATCCCCTCGTCCTCATCCTTCTGATCACCAGAAATGCTGATCCACCGGCCACGACTTCGACAACCACCATGCTAGCAATTCCCAAAACCCCAATGCAACTCGATTCGCCATAGACACCATATTGATCGAATTTCTGACCGTGACTACAAACTAGGGCTACAGGCTTCTCTGATCAACCGCCGCCGCCACAATGCTTGAAAATCCCTACTGGCAATTTTCCCAAACTCCCCTATAACTCCACTACCATCAGCGGAGACCACGCCATATCCGATCACCTAGATCGTCTGAATTCCCTCAAAACACAAACACATAACAAACTCGAACTTCTCATTCGATCCTCCTCTAAAAATTGTGATTCTATTTTTAAAAATCATATTTTTTTAATAAGGTTTCAGATTATATACCTGAAACAATAGATTGGAATGTTTGAATTTTTGACATAACTAATACCAGCCTGTTCTTTTGGTATTCCAGAGGCATTCAAAATTTATTTAACTTAATTATAATTTTTAAACACTAATCTATACTGAAACAAACAACTTTTGTTTCAACCTTAAATCCTAACAAGGAACAGATCAAGTGATAGTGGATTTTGAACAAATCTTAGCTTCTAAAACTAAGTATAGTGAAGCACGGAGACAACTGCAACACACATATGCATTCATATACACTTATAAATGTACATATAAACCTACTTATTTCCAAAGATAATCGAGCAACCAGATTCATACTTAATTTTTTTTAAAATAAAGAAAGTGTTACTCACCATCGCATAATGAAGAATAGAGCCCTTTTGATTTTGAAACAGCTTTAAACTTTAAAAATTGAGTTGCTGGAATTAAATGTTCTTTTATTTAAAACTGCATGCTTGCTGAAGTATGAGTTTGTTGCTGAACTTGATTACAGACATAATTGTATTTGCTTGCTTTTTGAAAATCTCATATTGAAGTATGAGTTTAGGCTTTTGGTTACGGGTTTGCTTTTAGAAACAGAGAAGATTGTTTGAACTTGCTTTGATAAATTCTCAGGTTTTAAGAATGCATGTAGGCTTTTTAATTCCAGATTGAAGAAGAATGCTTGCATGCTTTGAGTTGAAAATGAACTACAGGTTTATGATATTTTCCTGAGCTTGCACTCAAAACAGAGTTGAAGAAGTGCAGGCTTTTGATTTGAACTTGCTTAATAGATTTTTGGATTTGAAACTTGAAAATGAATTTAAGGATGTTGAATTTGATTTCTGGCTTTGAGGCAGTGGGTTATAGATTGTATTTTCATGAGTTTTGGTTTGAGAAGAGTAAATTTTTAGATTTGCTTTTGAAAAAGAATAGAAAAAGGAGTGGAAGGTAAGAAAACATATATATTTATATAGACTGAAAATGATTTAATAAAAATAAAAGAAAACTAAAATTAAATGACACTTGTAAAACATCTTGACATTTGTCCTATGCATTGTTTAAAAATTAACATTTGTTAAAATGTATCTTAATATATTTACACTTGTAATTAAGTAATCTTTATTTATTTTTAAATGTTAAGAAAAGCCTTTTTTACTTAATTAATTAGTTTATAAATACTTATATATATAACTTTAAATAAATAAAACCATATATAAATAAAAGCTTATACAAATATCTTTAAAAATCCAAAACATTTTAAATATCTATCTTTTAAATTTCAATTCTAAATCCATATTCAAATTAAGTTTTAAAAATCCAAATTTAAAGTCATCATATTCAATTTGAAATAACAATCCCATTTTCTTGTTGAAATCTTTTTATATTTATATATAAAAAAATAGTACATTTTTGTTATTGTTTAAAAGTAACAAATTGGTCAATTTTAAATAATTTATAAAAGAGATTATAAATTACTTTTATTACTAAATGAATAAATATATCATATGTAAATTACATTTTAAACTTTAAGCTAAAAAAATATTATAAATAATTAATATTTACCATAAGTGTTTTAAAACAATATAATTATTTATTTAAATAACTTTGAAAAGTTTTATATTAAATTATTCAGAATTTCCAAATTGTCAAATATATTTTAGAATTTGAAAATAAGATTTTATTTATTAAATTTCAAACCAAAGATTTCTATTTACAATATATACAAATATATATATATTATAAATAGAAAACATTTTATTGATTTCGAAAAATAAAATTTGCTAATTAACTATTTATTTGCTTTTAAAAGAATAAATTTTCCCATTTAAATTACAATTATAAAAGACAATTATCAAATCAATTTAATTTTCAATACAGATTATTAAATTGATATTGCCTAAAATTCCGGGTCATCACGTTCCTCCCCACTTAAAAGAATTTATTCCCCGAAATTTAAAAGCAAAGGTAATTTAATAATCTATTTAAGATTTTAATTTTAAATCACAAGCGTATCTTATCAACCATATGCTAACAACCATAGCAACCAATTCATTCAATCAAAAAAAGTCTAGCTATCCAGACAAAATTCTGGATAGAACTTCCTAGAGTTTCCCATGCATAAATACCGGAATACTCGCTCTACAGAATCTAAACAGTCTACACTACTAAGCTACAGAGCCCTTACCCATCTAGATCTACAAAACTGAATAGGATATTAGACTACTGATAAGTCTGACTCAACTACCATATCCTCTAGAACTACTGGTTCCACAACCAGGGATGGATCATACACGTACTCCCTCAAACATAAGTGAATCATATTAAATTCTGGTCTTCCAAACTGGTAATTCAATCCTAAAGACCAAAACACTTATCCTAAACAGAACACAGAAAAGATCCAATACTTTGGAGCAAGCTTCCCAATCTTACCAAACCTTATAGCTCCTTAGATCGGAGAAAACTTATCCAAAATCAAATCTCCGATTTTGAAATCCAAATTCCTCGGTCTCTTATCCACAAAACTCTTCTGACGATCCTAGGCTGCATTCATCCTTCCTGATCAGCTCAACCTTCACTGATGACTCTAGAAACAGACTGGACCAAACAACCCAACAAAATGATCTTCTCAAGATCAACCAAAATCAAGAACACCAACTCTACTATCATCAGTAGAAAACTAACTTCTCCTATCTGGAAAAAACAAAACAGGAGCACTCGTCAAACTTGCCTTAGATCTTGAAAAATTCCTGTAGAAACCCTCTAATCCAAAACACTGCAACTTCCCGGTTGCTTCCACTCTAGAACAGATGCTACCACGCTTCCGCTATGCAACTCTGATATAAAGAAGATGAGAAAGCTGATGAAGAACGCGAGCACAAATTTATTCGACACATCCTGAAAGACACGGTTCATCGGATCCATAATCAGAAATCTCAAAAGTTCCACCAAATCCTGAGCTGCCTCACCAAACCCTCTCTCTAGAAGCCATCTTACTACTACTGATCCACCGGTACCATTCCTGAAATCCTAGTTGATAAGGAAACTCAATCTCCAGATGCTATGGTAGACCACTGGCCTCTTGAAGACATTCGGAAAAATTTCTGACAACCTAAGAAAACACTCATCCATCGCAAGTCACTTTTGCGATCAACCCAGACAAATATCCAAAGATACTATTCTCTCTTTACCAATCAGAATAGTTTGTACTCATCTAACCAATCCATTGAAGAAATGGATCCACCCTGCCGCCTCTGCACTCCACTTCTAGGAAACTGGTGAGGCAGATGACCTTCTTGCTGGCACATAGAACTCTCCGAGCTACACTGGTGACATAGATGCCAAAGACTTCCTAATTCAAAGATCTTCGAGTGCACCTTAAACCAAACACAAACACCCTACTGAACTCAGCCACAACACCGAAGCAGACACACTTCCTTAAGCTGGTTCCAAAGAAACATCTTCGGAAACATCCATAGTCACTGCGTCTTATCACACAGCTACTACTTCCTAAAGTTGCCAAGATACCGTCACTTGCTTCTGCTCAACTGACAGATCCAAACTCTACTCATCCAAATTTGCACTTCAAAGATGGACTCCGAACCTCAAAAAGACTTCCTTCAGAGATCGGTGAAATCCTTTCACCACAGCGAAACTTACTTGAGACGGTATTAGGTCTACAGTCTCGACAGATACTTCCAACCTCAACACTCGGACTCCTACCATTGGTAGTCGTGCTACACACACCACTACCCAATCTACCTCTAGAACTTATATTGGAAAACCTGAATAGGTAACCCAATCAAATAGGTAAATATGTGTGTGTGTGTGTGTGTGTGTGTGTGTGTGTGTGTGTGTGTGTGTATGTATGTATGTATGTATGTATTTAAAATTACAAATGCACTCTCTCAAAAAAGAAATCTCACCAAAGCCTAGGTATTCACTCAACCTAGCGCTCTGATACCAACTATGATGACCCACCTTTCCCTCCTCAGAAAGACGCATCATCATTAAGAAAGAAAGGGATAGAAAGAGAAAGATAGAGAAGAAAGAAAAGAAATAACATTAGAATCTCAACAGCGGAATGAATAAATTATATTAATCACATAAGATATTACATAGTATACAACATCTATCAGAGTTACACAGATTATACATCACATACTAGATAGTTATAAACACATGTCTAGTTATTACAACTCAATACAACATAAACATTTAACTCATAGATCACACAGCGGAACACTATATATATATTTACAAACGCTGAAGCCTCATGCTTCATTGCTCCTCTAGAATTCGTCAAAGCTAACCAGAATCCCTTGGGTGCTCGTAAAAATTTGAGTACCCAAGAGTTTAAGAAAACAGAAGATAAACTCCGAGTCAGACATAGGTCTAGTGTGAGTAACATGTTAAGGTTGCTTAACATTGAAAATCCTTTAAAAAAAAGGTATCACGTAAGACTCCCCGCACATAAACATGGAAAAGTTTTTACCTTACGCTAACCAAAACATTTGATAGGAAATCCAGTGATATTATAATAGGGTCTAGGGTTTTCAAATAAAATATAGAAATAGCTGGAATGCTTACATCTCACATTCCAACGTAGTTGGCCATAACTAAAACGTACGGCACTTATTGGAGATTGGATTCCATACAATGGCAGGGCTACTGGGGTACTGCCCGTCACAGTACGTGGCCTAGATCACTGTACCGAGGATTACTCCCAATCCCCTACAACACAAGGCCATAACCATCCCTTACTGGACAGTCCTGAACAAGACAACCCCAGTAGTTGTTGCAATCAACTGCCCCACACGGCCTAATATAAAGGGATTTCTAGACAGGGAAAAATCTTGTCCTACTTGGGTGCTACCCACTTAGCCTTGCTGCACCTCCCCTGTTTTAGCCATTCTTGATTGATGAGGCTTAAGGCTACGATTACCTTTAGAGAACACATCTCTTAGAATGCTCATCGTCCACATGACGATGTTCTGAAAGAATTCAATCCATACAAGTTCGTTCGGGGTTCGAACGAAACCGAAGGAATTATCTCGTTACACTCATTTTGGAATCACCCTCAGAGTTAATGACGATAAACCTTGCACTCTGAATCTTCATCTTCACTTGAGATTCACGACCTATCATTAGTTTGGATCGACGTTGTTTTCAGATATCCAAATCTGGAAACCTGATCCCGGTCTCATCGAAATCCAAAACACCATCGCTTAAGTCCAAGTTGTTTTAAAGTTAAAACAATTCAATTCTATTATCTATATACACACAGATAGATAATTCACATCTCACAAATAGATAATTCACATTATCATCACAAATAGATAATTCACATTATCATCACAATTCAACCAAAGCATCCATATCACAGATCAGCACATATCTCATATCAGAGATATCAAACAATAAAGGCATTCAATAACAATCAGCCATCCATAAGCAAAGATCTATTTATCACACCATCTATAATTAATTTAAAATGAATTAAATTAATTACTTCCATCTCTAATTAATTTAAAATAAATTAAATTAATTACTTTCATCACATAAATCTTGCTACTTAACCATTAACTAGTTTCAAACCAATTAATCATTCTCTAAATATCCATCTTTCATTAATCACCCTTGATTAATTCTTCTCTAATTACTTTAAGTAATTAGCCTTTAATTAATTTCACAAATTAATTACCCTCAACCATTTACAGTAATTAACCTTTAATAACTTCATTAATTAATTAATTAATTATAATTAGTTACATTAATCCTTAATTAATTACATTAATTAATTGCTCTATAATCACTTATTATTGACTAATTTATCTTAACTAATCAACTCTTAATTACATCATTTATTATATTAATTAATGATCCTTAATTACTTCTTTAATTAATTATTAATCATATTTAATAATTATTCTTTAATTATTCTTTAATTAATTAAATTCATTAATCAATCTTAGTTAATCCTATTCAGTAATTTATTATCCTTAATTAATTTCAAATAACTTTATTAATTAATTGTTAAATTAATTACACTGAGTAATTGATTATTAATTACTTACACTAAGTAATTATTCTTCACATTAATTACACAAAGTAATTAAACCTAAATCTCTTTCGTTCTTCCATTAATTACATCCAGTAATTACCCATCTTAATTACTTTACTAAGTAATTATTCTTCATTAATTACATTAAGTAATTATATTTAACAAATCATCCCGTGATTATCTTAAATTAATTAAGCTTAATTAATTAAATTAAACTAATCATATTTATTTAATTAATTACATTGGGTAATTAATTCTTTTAATTACTTTCATTAAGTAATTATACTTAAATGATTCCACAAATGATTATTTTTAATTAATTAATATAATTAATTATTAAAATTAATCACATTAATTAATTATTTAATAATCTCTAGTTAATGATCTTCATTAACTATTAACAATTCTTTAATTACTTCTCTTAAGTAACTAAACTTACATTAATCATTATTAATTATAATTTAATTAATCTTTAATAACCAATTACTTAATCTTTAATTATTTAATTAATTAAGTGCTTAACTGTAACTTTATTAATCTTTAATTACTTGATTAATTAATTTCTAACCATTAATTTAAAATCTTAACTTATTTAATTAATGATCTTTATTTTCAAATTAATTAACCCTAATTAATTAACTAACAACCTTTAATTAATTAATTCTAACCATAAATTAATCAAATTAATTAATTACTCTTAAATTAACTTACTAATTTAATTAATTTCAAATCATTATATCTTAATTAACTTTAAGATAAAACATTTTTCCTTATTTATGACTAAATTGTCATAAACAAAAGCATTTGAAAACGTTTTACTTTCAAATTTACTTTTAAATTTCATTTTAAATTTAAGATTTAAAATGAATACAAATTTAACTTTAACAAATTTTTAAAAAAATAAAAACCTTTTAAATCACATGTTAAAGAAATACTTATCTTATAAAAGAAATTTAAAAGAGTGTAAAAAAATTAATTTTAAATTCAAATCATTTAAAATATACTTTAACATTTAAAGTTGTTTTAAACATTTCAAAATTTTTATAAATCTTATTTATTTCAAAATTGGGATACAAATTTTAATTTGAATCCATACTTTAAAATTTGCTTCAAAACTTTGTTTAAAGCTTACTTTACATTTTTAAATTCATTTTAAAATTTAAATCACTAACAGGTTTAAAAACCTGTAAGTATGCATTGACCCGAGCCCACTCGTCAAGAGCTTCGAGTCAAACCTCACATCACTTCGAGCAATACACTCGAACTACTCGAGAAAAACTCGAGTACATCTCTTCCTCAAAACAAGCATCACCAGGTAGTGGCTCTGACTACCTCTGGTCATCACCCCGACCTTAAGCAAGTTGACGATCATCCCTTCACCCAAATCCGACACTCAGATCATCGATCCAAACTCGAAATCGAATTCGAGCTTTCAAGCCCAAAACTGGAACCATACCCCAAACCTGGAAATCCCCTCGTCCTCATCCCTCTAATCACCAGAAATGCTGAGCCACTGGCCACGACTTCAACAACCACCATGCTAAAAATTCTCAGAACCTCATGCAACACAATTCGCCATAGACACCACAGTGATCGAATTTCTAACCAAGGCTAAAAACTAGGGCTACAAGCTTCTTTGATCAACCACCGCCGCCACATTGCTTGAAACTCCCTACTGACAATTTTCCCAAACTCCCCTATAACTCCACTACCATCAGCAAAGACCACGCCATATCCGATCACCTAGATCGTCTGAATTTCCTCAAAACACAAACACAGAAAAAACTCGAACTACTCGTTCGATCCTCCTCTAAAAATTATGATTCTATTTTTAAAAGTCATATTTTTTAATAAGGTTTCAGATTATATACCTGAAACAATAGATTAGAATGTTTGAATTTTTGACATAACTAATACCAGCCTGTTTATAGAGGCATTCAAAATTTATTTAACTTAACTATAATTTTTAAACACTAATCTATACTGAAACAAACAACTTTTGTTTGAATCTTAAATCCTAATAAGGAACAAATCAAGTGATAGTGGATTTTAAACAAATCTTAGCTTCTAAAACTAAGTATAGTGAAGCACAAAGACAACTGCAAGAACACCTATGCATTCATATATATATACAGAAATGCACTTATAAATATACACACAAACCTACTTATTTCCAAAGATAATCGAGCAACCAGATTCATACTTAAATTATTTTTTAAATAAAGAAAGTTTTACTCACCATCACATAATGAAGAATATAGCCCTTTTGATTTTGAAACAGCTTTAAACTTTAAAATTGAGTTGCTGGAATTAAATTTTCTTTGATTTAAAACTGCATGCTTGTTGAAGTATGAATTTTTTGCTGAACTTGATTACAGACAGAATTGTATTTGCTTGCTTTTTGAAAATCTCAGATTGAAAAATGAGTTCAGGCTTTTGGTTATAGGTTTGCTTTTAGAAACAGAGAAGATTGCTTGAACTTGCTTTGATAAATTCTTAGGTTTTAAGAATGCATGCAGGCTTTTTAATTCCAGATTGAAGAAGAATGCTTGCATGCTTTGAGTTGAAAATGAACTACATGTTTATGATATTTTCCTGAGCTTGCACTCAAAGCAGAGTTAAAGAAATGTAGGCTTTTGATTTGAACTTGCTTAAAAGATTTTTGGATTTGAAACTTGAAAATGAATTTCAGGATGTTGAATTTGATTTCTAGCTTTGAGGCAGTGGATTATAGAATGTATTTTTAAGAGTTTTGTCTGAGAAGAGTAAATTTTTCAGATTTTCTTTTGAAAAAGAATAGAAAAAAGAGTGGAAGGTAAGAAAACATATGTATTTATATAGGCTGAAAATGATTTAATAAAAATAAAAGAAAACTAAAATTAAATGACACTTGTAAAACATCTTGACATTTGTCCTACGCATTTTTTAAAAATTAGCATTTATTAAAATGTGTCTTAATATACTTACACTTGTAATTAAGTAATCTTTATTTATTTTTAAATGTTAAGAAAAGCCTTTTTTACTTAATTAGTTAGTTTATAAATACTTATTATATATATAAATAACTTTAAAGAAATAAAACCAATTATAAATAAAAGCTTATACAAATATCTTTAAAAATCCAAAACATTTAAATATCTATCTTTTCAATTTCAATTTTATATCCAAATTCAAATTAAATTTTAAAAATCCAAATTTAATGTCATCATATTCAATTCGAAATAACAATCCCATTTTCTTATTGAAATATATTTATCTTTATATATAAAAAATTAATAATACATTTTTATTATTGCTTAAAAGTAACAAATTGGTTAATTTTAAATAATTTATAAAATAGATTATAAATTACTTTTATTACTAAATGAATAAATATATCATATGTAAATTACATTTTAAACTTTAAGCTATTTTAAATAATTAATATTTACCTTAAGTGTTTTAAAACTATATGATTATTTATTTAAATTGCTTTGAAAAGTTTTATATTAAATTAATCAGAATTTCCAAATTGCCAAATATATTTTAGAATTTGAAAACAAGATTTTATTTGTTAAATTTCAAACCAAAGATTTCTATTTACAATATACAAATATATATATATATATATATATATATATATATAAATAGAAAACATTTTATTAATTTCAAAAAATAAAATTTACCAATTAACTATTTATTTGCTTTTAAAAGAATAAATTTTCAAATTTAAATTACAATTATAAAAGACAATTATCAAATCAATTTAATTTTTAATACAAATTATTAAATTGATATTGCCCAAAATTCCGGGTTATCACAAAACCGTATATCCGATTGACACGAAATTTAAAATTCTACAATAATATAACATTATGGATCTAATGAAACTAGTTCCACCAAAATCCGAGACTGTATCGAAAATGACTATTTTTACATGTTAATTAAATATTAAAATATTCAATTTCTAGAATTTAACTTTTAATTCAATTTCAAAAATTTACTAACATCATTCTAATTCAAATAGAATTTAATTTAATTTTATAAATCATTTTCATTCACATTAAATTCAAATTCAATTATTTCTGCAATTTTAAATATTAAATTAACAATTTAATTATCCAATTAAACACTATATTCGAAATATAATTTATTCAACATATAAACTTAACTTGTGAATATTTAAAATCAATTGAGTATCCCAATTTCAAATGACTGAACTTCCGGGTCATTACACGAGCATTTCAGCTACTTGAATAAGTATTTGTACTTAGACAGTTTTATAACATCAGATGATTTTGATATGAAATGTTTTGGTTATTGTAAGGTAAAAATCCTTTGTGTTTATTTGTCGTGTGGTCTTACAAGGTACCTTTGATTTCAAAGGATTTTGAAAACTTTAATAATTCAAATTTAGTGTGTTTTCTCACGTTGGTTCTCCAGCCTGACTCGGGTGTTAATTTATTATACTGCTCGAGTCAGACTGAGTATTACAGATATAAGATAGGATGCTATGGATCTCCGAAGACGAGCGGGATGGCGAAGACGTACTTCACGTATCTGACTTATATTCCAATGTGTATTGTAGGATGTATATTCAGCTTTTACGAGGACAAGTTATTATAACCGTCCAGTGTTGTTTTATCGATGTATTGTACTGTGATGCTGTAATGTATAAAAATAGTTATAGTTCTTTTGTACAAAGACCAGTTGTTGTCTATTATATAATGTTCCGCTGTGATTATGAGAATCTGTGTTGTTGTTTCTATTTTCTTCTTCTGCCTCTTTCTTCTTTACCCTAACGATTTGGTATTTTCGACATTCGATCGCTCGGCATGTAATTCGGTGGACGCATTGATGTCGATTTTCGGGTGTCGAAAATTTGGGCCGTGACATTTGGTATTAGAGTGAGGTTAAGCAAGAACTTTGGCTCTAGGGGGATTACTCATTAGAGATAGGGTCAGTAGCACCCTAGAATGAGTTTGAGTGTATTAATAGATATGAGCACGTATTTGTTAGTGAATATAAAACTGTTTTATAGTATGTTGATTAGTTTGTTGAGTGGCTTATGGATTCTGGTCAATACGAGTAATTAACGTTATTGATAGGGATCTCTAAACACTTGAACAGAACAATTCAACACGGTATTTTTTAAAATGGGGTAAATGAATTAATTTTACGCAAATTATTTTCTTATATGGAAGAAATAATTTTACAGAAATTATTATAGTTATATTTGGTTTGCTTCGATGCTAGGAAATGATAATATTAAACTATTATCATTTATTGCTATGGTAATTGAATAAAAGTTGGGGTTAAAAATCAAAAGTTAAGAACTAATTTCATATAACAAAATGGAATTTGTAAGTATGAGTTTATAAATGTGGTTTATAATTTGAAATAGAATGGAATTCCAAGGAATATTTAAATATAGATAAAAGGATTTAAAATTTAGAAATTTAGGAATTTAAATCCCATTGGTTTTGAAATGTTTTTCAAAGTTGTGAAAATAATAGTGATATTATTTGGAAATATTTTTGAATTAGAAATAATATCTACTGAGATTTGGAATAAAAATATTTAAAATGATTTTAAAAAGAAATTAAAGCACTGAACTCACTTCGGTCGTTGGAAAATAATTCTGATGATGATCGCGACATCATCGGTGTTCATTTTCGAGTTTCTAAGGGAAGAATTGCTACCTGAATGTTTTGAATTGGAGTTGTTTGCAAAAGTAGTTTGATCTGAAATTCAAAGGAATAATTTGATATACCAAAGAATTTTAGGTATATATGATTTCAAAAATGATTTTGAAATACTCAAGTAATTGTTTAAAATCAGGAATTTGATCTAAAATGTTTACGGAATATGAATAAGTTTAAAACTTACAAGAATTTGAAATTTGTTAGAACAAAATCTAACTTAAGAAGATTTAAATAAAGGTAAGTGTGATAATGAAATAAATTAGTAAAGTAAACCAATTAAATGAAGTGAATTGGAAGAAATTAGTGAATGGAATGTAAATAAGTTGGAAAACTTATGGAAGTTTAAAATTTGAATTGAAATAGAATGTAACTAAATTAAGTTAAATAAAAGTGGATTTTGAGAGATTAAGCCTAGTAGGCCAAATGGGATAAGTTATTGGAATAGAATTTTCTAAGTTGGAAATAAATTATTGGATGAACAAATTGATTTGGCTTGTAAGTAAATGAAATTTAAATTGAATATTGGAATGATATTTAATTTGAATTATGTTGGATAAAGTGAAATTGAAGAATTAGTTCCCGGGAACTAAAGGAGGTAAAAGATTGGAAATAAAAATTTATCAAGATTTGAAATAAAATTAGGGAATGAACTAATAAATTGAATTAGTAAGTTAAACGGATATGAAATTGAATTTGATTTGAAGCAAATTAGTGGATGGAACTAATTATAATAACTAGTGAATTAAATATGGGTTGAGATGTGGATGATAAAAATTCAATATTTATAGTTTAGAGATAAACTGAGTTAAATATGTAATTGAAAATTTAATTTGAATAGAAATGGATATTAACCAACGTGATGAAGTGGAAATAAGTCTAAGTACATTTATAAAAATGTTATAAATTGACTTAAGAAAAAAATTGAGGGTGAAATTCTTAAGTGAAATTGGTATTGGAAGATGTACTGAGTGGGTATTTGAACGAAGATTAAATAAAAGTTGTGTAATAGGATAATTGTGAATAAGTGGATGGAAATTAAAAATAAATGTTGAAAATTTGAAAATGCTGAATAAAATGTTTTAGAATTAAATGACTGAATATCATTGGTAAATAAGGTGTAGGTTTTTGAAGCAAAAGCAAATTTGATGCCTTCGATTTCAGAAGTAAAAAAATTTGATTGCCCGACAAAAAGGTATGTATTTAAATTTTGTATGAATCGATGGTTTTCTTATCTAGCCACTTGGCTTTTGTTTTCTTTTGAAAATTTAGGGCCATAGAGGTAGTTTTGTAGTTGTTCGAATCTAGCCGTGCAAAGGAGACGCTGACAAAATTTTACGAAAATTTAAAGAGTTAGAAAGATTCTGAAGAGAATTTTTGATAATTAAAATTTGATTTTTAAATTATAATTTGGACAATTGAGGGAGAAATAGAAATCTATGACTGAGTTGGGAAGTTAGTAAGAGTGGCAGTGTGTCTCCAATAAAAATTGTTTTTGGGAAGTTGTTTGAAACCGTGTAGTTTTGGGAAATAGTTAAAGAGTTTTCGACCATTCTTCTTACGTAGCAATTTCGGGGACAAAATTTTTACCAGGTGAAGGAATGTAATGACCAGGAATTTTGGACATTTGAAATTGGAATATTTAATTGGTTTTAAATATTTAAAAGTTAATTTTTAACATGAATTTGAGATAATTTAATTATTGAATTAATAGTTGGAAATTGGGTAAAATATTGAATCTTGAGTTTTAGCTTGCTAAAAATAATTTAAAGGCATATAAAATTTATATTATTAATAATAAAGATAATTAAAGCTTTAAATTGAATTTCAAAAGCGGTTTGTTCGGTTTTAAAAATATATCGTTCAAATTGACATTTAAAAATAGCTTTCCGAGGCACGGTCTCGGAATTCGACGAAAGCAGTTCCATTAGATTCATAATAATGTATTATTTTCTGATTTCAAATTTTGTAACGTTTGGGGTTATCAGTTGGTTGTACAGGATAAAAACGCGCTGAAATTATATCGTTCAATATAATAATTGGGTCCAAAAAGCTATCTTCTCCATACGATCGAATTAGGACTCGAAACCTTTTCCATTGCGTTCGAAATAGGGTATAACATAATGAATGTCTAGCGGCACACCTCGATAGGAGGTCAAGATTTTAAGCTGTGAATTCGAGTCGATTTAAATTTAAATAATATATTTAAATATTGACCAGTCAAAATATTCTCACATCAGACGTTTTTCCTTATCACCTCAAGTCAACATCCTAGCCGACCACCTTATACCCAACCCACTCTCTCATGTTAAAGTCGCGTCCCTCTTTCAACCTCCCAGTTCAAAATCGCGATGTCCACTTCCTTCTTTCCAAAAATTTAAATCGTTCAGAACAAAAAAAGAGAATGGCCGAAGAGAAAAAAAGAAAAAGGGGGAATGAGGTTTAAAATCGTGATCGTCTTCCCTTCTCCTCTGTCAGAAGAAAATTGTGAACGAAATATATACAATCATACATACATACATACTTATATATATATATATATATATATATATATATAGAGATCGAATCGCGTGCCCCTTTTTGTTCGTGCTAAGCATCAATGGAAGGCAAAGGCAGCGACTATGCAGGGCGAGGCAATGGACGAAGGGGGAAACGATGAGAGTCGTCGTGCGGTTAGGGTTGGTCGATGTCGCAACTTGAGTTCACGCGCATAGGAGGGGGACTCAGCGATTGTTTTTGGGTCAGGCGTCGAGTGTAATGGAGGAGGGGGTGGTGGCCAATGGCGTACGATCGAAGTTGGGTGCATTCTGGAGTGGAGTTGCGGGTTGTTGGAGGAGCTTGGTTGTTCGGAGATAGTGATAGCGTGCAGTCACCGTTCGTTGGCCAGGATTCTGTCTGTGTAATTTCAGTTTTATAAATTTTTGTTAAAATATAATTTTTTAACTCATAAATATTACAAATTATTTATGCGAGGTCGATAAATTACGAACAAGCGACACTAGATCATGTCGAAGATTATCATGTAATAAAATTAAAGATGAGTTAAATCTCACTCAATTTTGGATTGCCGTAATCAGTTTTAAATAATTAAAATTAATTATTGTTTGATAGATTGAATTGATAATTTATTATCAATACTGGATGTTATATTGTATATATAGTAGTATATGTATATTGGAGTGATTGATATTCCTGCATTTATATAGCGCATGAGACCCTATGCGCTCAGCATAATAGCGGATGACCATATATACCGCGATATCCCTCCCGAAGTGTGATTGGTATTTTTATATTGTGCTAACATCTGTGGATGTAGGGAAACAGGTTGGAGGGATCCAACTAGATTCCTTAAAAATATTAAATTAATTAAATTAATTTTATATATATTGATGTATGATTTATTTGAACAAACTATGATAGATTATATTGGAAATTGAAATTTATTGGATGTTATGGTATTACTGGATATATTTTTGGCATTTTAAAATATCGAAAATATGAATATTGAATTTTTAAGGGAAATAAAAAAAGGGAATTTTAAAGTAAAATATTTGTAATAAAGTTAGATAAATTAAAAAGTAATGAATTTAGGGAAAAGTAAATAGTTTGATTCTAAAAATCTAATTAATAATTCCAGAATATGGAAAATAGAGATTTTTGGATAAATGTGAATTAGAGGGGTTTTAAAAAAAAAGAACATAAGCAATATTATTTTAAGTATAAAAGGATGTAGTTTTAAAAGTTAAGATTTAAATAGTTTGGGAAATAAAAGGGAAAAATGGGAAATAAAATAGAAAACTGATGTCCATATTTAAATAAGATTTTAAAATCATAAAAGAAAGTAAAATTGAAACTTGTGGGTTTCGGAATAAATTTGGATTAAATAGGAAATTGATATTAAAATGGAATTCAATTTAGAGAATCGAATTAAAATCAATTAAGTTCTGTAAAAAAAGTGATAGACGGTGGATGAGATTATGGTGATTATAAACGAAGTTTACAAAATAAGGTAAAGAAATTATCAGTGGATAATTTGAAAAATTATAAATTCACGGTGGGGATTTATAAGGAAATGGATAAATCGTTTTAAAAATAAATAGTAGTTTTATTTTTTTAAATGTGAAAAAGGAAATTTGTGGAATTGGAACGTAAATTAAGCGGGGAAAAAATCGAGAGGGATTTGTAAAGTAATTAAACTAGCTATATTGGAATTGAAAATATATTTTCCGAAAGAATTAAGTTTATTTTTAAAGAGATTTTTAAGTATTAATTAGAAATTTAAAAGTGTTTAAGAGAATTTTATAAAAATATATATTATTTAATTGTTTTAAAATTGTTAAAGTAAATGTTAATTAAGTTAGTTATAGTAGTTAATTATTTTTAAAGGTAAAAGGATAATTAGTCAATATTAGTATTTTATATAATAGCTTTTATTTAAAAGGTCGTTTTTTATAAAGCTAACTTGGAAAATTATTATTGAGATTTCATAAGTATTATTTTGAAAATCTTGAAATAAAATTTTTGGAAAGTATTGGTATACTCGTATGGCGAAATTGGAGGCAATGAGTGCTTGCAGTTAAGTCTTGAATTTCTCTAGGATAGAGACGTAACTATTGAACAGTGAGTCCATGGTTTGATACCGTAGTGATACGTTCCATATTTATTTATTTTTAAAGAGGGTTTCCAAATATTCTTTTTGCAAAAGATAGTTGGTGAATTTACTCAATTCGATAAGACAAGTACGTATTTTGGATAAAGAAATTAATTGATTAAAAATTAAATTAAAAGGATATTTGGAGTTTTTTAATGGAAAATGAAGTGTTTGGTTGAATTGATTGTTTTATTTGATAGTTAAATAACCGACTATCAAATCTAGAACTAAATATAACTTTGGAAATATCTAAAAGAAATGCGGGAATTATATGGTGCAGTTACCGTTCGAAGTGCTATAATGTATGTATAAACTCGTTTCGTTCTTCTGGGACATTTATAAGGAAATCCGTCCACTAACGTTTAAGAGACGATCTCCGATCTTATCTTCGTCTGTTAATTTCATATAGAATCGGGGTTGAGTTTACCGAAAATAGTGAATGTTGTTTCGAAGAGATCAGGATCGGATTTGTTATCCGAAAACCACTTCGATATAACGAGTACATTTTTGAATGAAGACAAGAGCATGGAGTCGAAGATGGAACAGTGAGGTGCAAGGGCAGATCACTACTAATCCTGAGGGTATTCCAAAATGGATGTAGTAGAACAGTCCTTCAGTTTCGTTCGGATCGGGAGCGGACCTGTATAGATGAATGCTATCAATACATTATCATTGGAGGACAATGAGCATTCTAAGTGAATATTTCTAAAAAGGTAATCGTAGCATCTAGCCACTTCGACCGAGAATGACTGAAAAGCAGGGGAGATGCAGCAAGGCTAAATGGGTAGCACCCAAGTAGGGTATGTCTATTACCTTTCTAGATAACCTCGGATATTATCACTACGTGTGAAAGGAGCTCGGAAAGGGTGGGAACACCCGGGGTGATAGCATATTTGGTCTATCCAGGTCAGGGATAGTCCAGTCTTGTGTTAGAAGGGATCGATAGGTTTGACCTCGGTACGCTGTTCTAAACATGTACCATGACAGGTGGTACCCCAATGCCTAGTCATTCAATTGGAATCTATTCTCCAATAAACGTTGTATGGTTTTAATTGTGTCCAACTATGCTGGAACGTGAGATGCAAGCATTTCAACTATTTGAATAAGTATTTGTACTTAAACACTATTATAATATCGAATGATTTTGATATGAAGTGTTTTGGTTTTCGTAAGGTAAAAACTCATCGTGTTTATTTGTGGCGTGTTCTTACGAGACACCATTGATTTCAAAGGATTTTGGAAACTTTAATAATTCAAATTGAGTGTGTTTTCTCACACTGGTTTTCCAGACGGCCTCGGGTGTTATTTTATTATAATGCTTGGGTCAGACCGAGTATTACAGATACATGATATGATGCTATGGAGCTCAGGAGACGAGTTGGATGGCGAAGACGTATTTCACGTATCCGACTTATATTCCGCCGTGTATTGTAGGCTATATATTCAGCTTTTGTGAGGACAAATTATTATAACTGTCCAGTGTTGTGTTATCGATGTATTGTACTCTGATGATGTAATGTATAAAAACAGTTATAGTTCTTTTGTACAAAGACCAGCTATTATCTATTATATATTGTTCCGCTGCGATTGTAAGAATCTGTGTTGTTGTTTCTATTTTCTTCTTCTACCTCTTTCTTCTTTACCCTAACGATCTAGTATTTCTGGGATTCTATCGCTCCAGTGGACGTATTGATGTCAATTTTCGGGTGTCAAAAATCCGGGCCATGACATTGCTTCACTGTGTGTACACATATATTTGCATGCATGCATGCATGCATGCATGCATGTATGTATGTATAATTGACATTTGAGTAGCATTGTATTCTTATAACATTATTGTATTATATATATTATTTTTTAATGCTGAGACTGACTCTGTGATCTCTGCTATTCATTATAAATTGTGTATTGTTTTTTCCTAGAGGCACATGTGTCTATTTCTTTGTACTGATATTGTGTACGTATAGATTATATGTTTATTTGATGTTTGTATACGTACCAGTGTTAGTCCAAAGGAATATTCACTTGTGTACCCCATATAGCCTCATTCCCTATACTATCTGATAGCATTCCACTATAATACTCTTGGATAGTATGAATATGGAGGTGGGGCGTCATAAAATGTAATATTTATATTTTGTATATATAATATTTTACACTTATCAATTAAATATGAAGTAAATGGTTAGAGTAGCAAGAACGAAAGGACTTAGTCCAACCAGTATTATTTTACTTATGATTTTGGATGGTTTTGTAATATATTGTGGTATTTAAGTTGTTGCTTCTTATAAGAGTGCTCTGTGGAATTATTAGGTCTCGTTGAGTGTTTTTATTTAGTCTCTTGTGTTTATTTGATAATTAAAAAATTAGGGGAATTGAATTTGATTTTGAGATTTGTGTATAATTATCAAAGCTATGAAATGAATTTAATTATATGGTTTGTACTTATTATTAATAAATAAATATAAATAGTGTTTGTTGATATTAATGTTATTTTTTAAAATAGTTTGTTGAGTGAGACACATTTATATAGGGATGTCAGTTTTAAAGATTGTTGAAAATGTTTAGATCAAAAAAATCTAATAAGGGTTTGGTGGAAGCAAAGGTTTATCGTGTATAAATGTTGGTTATTATTATCACCAAATAGTTTTAATAGTAAAGTGAAAGTATATATACTATAAGTAAAGTATAAAATATGGAATTCGAAAAATTATTTTATTGAAACTGGTAAACTTGACAATTAGTGGAAGCAAAACTATAGATATTTTTTAGAAATGAAAATTGTGTTAACTTTTCTTTTGAGTGTGTTAAGGATTTTGGTCGATGTGGGTGCACATATATTCGACAGAAATTCTTATACGGTTGTACTAGACATTTAGACACGATGAGTTAGAATAACTTAAGTAATTTGTGGGAGATTAAAGTATTTTGGAATAGAATCGAAAATTTTAATGGGAAATTTAGCAAAGTAAATTATTTTGGTAAAATGATATTTGAGATTTATATTTGTAAAGAATATTTTGTGGTTAGTACGTATTTTGGTGATAGCTGCAGCCAATGAATGTTAGTGCACAGCTGTGATCACTGGCGATGAAGTATTGATTATGTGGTCAATATTGTAGCCAATTGATATTGGTAATCGATATAATACATGGCGAGGCAATATCAGTCAATTTTGTATTAGAAATACATCAAAAGATTTTTATTAAAATAGAAATGATGATGTTGGTAGAAAAATTTATAAATAAGATTATGACTTTAGATAAAATATTTTGAAGATTATACGAAAAAGAATGTGTTTTGAATTGTATTTGAACTAGAATAAATAGAGAATTTTAAAATTTTTATGTATGTTATATAACAAATGCAAAGAAAATAATTTAAATGAAGGATTTCCGTGCAGCACTTTTCTTGAATAAAAGTTTTGGTATTCAAAATATAGTGAAAAATTATAATTTAACTGGTATAACTGAATTGTTATAGATTTCTCATGATAGGAAATTACAATGACACAATTCTGTTAAGGGGGAGTTAATAACAACCCGAATTTAAATGGTAATTGATTTAATATAATAACGGTAATTTAATTGATTAGATTTAAATTTGGAGATTATTTTGACAAATTGATTTTGAAATTATTTAATAAAAGAATTTAAATTATGAGAATGTAATATCTATATTTAAATAAGTTAAAAGTATAAAAATAATATTTTATAATAGTAATGTAATTGAAATTTAATACTTAGTAAAGGAGACTATTTTGAAATGGAAATCTGTATTTAATTAATGGAATGGAATTTAATTTAAAGAATAAAGGAAAATACAAACGTTTATATATATTCTCGTTCTCATGGTCAAACCTTATAACAAGCCCAAGTTTTCACTCCAGAAAAATCTCTCTCTAGAATTTTCTTCTCCCCACTTAGAACACTCACATATGCTCACTTCCCTTTGGCTAACTTCAATCTTCCTAAAAACAATTTACTTCATTATCTTCTTAAACTTCGCAACTAAAATTCAAACTGCATAAATTAGTAAAAATCATAAAATTCAAATATGAGCTTCCACATATCATATAGCATCCCTAGCACGAATTGAGTTGACTGTGGTGGTGAATGGAGTGCATGTATGTAAGAGAGAAGCGATATTTTTTGGTAAGTGATTACCACTTACAAATCTATGCTCTAATCCTTTTAAATCTTGTTTTATATGTATTAGTTTGTGGTAAGGAATATGATTCATTATATACATCAAGCATTAAATATATTGTGCGTGGTATGAAGGAGTACTACCATTAGCTGTTGGAATTCCTAGTGTAAATGAAATACACTTGTCCCACATCGCCAAATTTGCAAAGCCATTCCAAGATATATATGGCTTTGCAATGAAGGTGTTGGGGCCTAGGGGCACCCAAATGTATGCTTCGTTGTGAGGAGGGAGATCATACATCTCCATCACACACACGCGCGCGCCGCCGCCGCCGTCCGTCCGTCCGAACCGAGCCGGGCCGGGTTTGGATTGGGTCTAATATGATACTCGTATTTTTACTGCAACTGGACCGGACTTTTTAACAGTTGCAGTCTATACGAACGGACGTGGATTGCTGAGGAGGTGCGACTTCTGAAGCGAGCGGGTTGAATAGACGCGAACATTAGCGGGTGCGACCCGTTAGAAGCAAACAGGCGCGAGCCGATTGAAGCGGACGTGGGCGAACAGATGCGACCCGACTGTAGAGGTGCAGGCGGTACAAGCGGGTGCGAAACAGTACCGTTGGACGCAAGCAGATGCGACCAGTAGCAGGCGGGTGCGACCCGTTAACAAACAGCAGCGACCAAAAGGCAAACGGGTGCGACCCGTCAAGCGGACGCGACTGTTTGAAAGGATGCGGACGAAATTATAAATAGGAGAGAATACTGATCGCATTCTCATCCAATTCCAATCTAATTTCTTTTGCTTCTTTGCTCTACTGCTCTATATTCCATACATATCACAGAGTTGACATACTCATTACAATCTCGTGCAGATTACGTCTGTTGTATCTTGGGAGAGTTTTGAAATAAAATTCTTAAAGAAATTGTTACGACAAGCCTCAGACGAAATTTCCTTTATATACTGGTTAGATTCACTGTAATCTTTCTCGTTTATAAGTTGTACTATTTCTTACAATAGTATAACGTTGTTGTTGTAATTTATTTACAACGTAACTTATTGTTACATTTATCTAATACAGAATTCCAGCGTAGTGGAATTCTGATTAATAAACTTGTGCGACGAGTTTATTGTAGCGTGCTATCTGTTTTAGTGCACTAGACAAATAACATCTTAAGAATTTTACTCTTTTACACTAAAACAGAGATGGCAACAGTTGACAACATGAAAATGGATAAGTCCATCTTTTCAGCGGTTATTTCTGAATGCAATTTGATTCAGAACCCTAACCAATGGTGAGTTGATACAGGAGCTACTCGTCATGTTTGCTCTGAAAAATCCATGTCTTCAACATACCAGAAATTCGATCAGAAAGAAAGACTCTACATGGGTAATTCTGCAGTTTCCATGATCGAAGGCAGTGGCACAGTTATCCTCAAGTTCACTTCTGGAAAAACTGTCAAATTGAACGACGTGCTTCACGTTCCAGACATACGCAAGAATCTGATCTCCGGCTCAGTGCTATCAAAGAAAGGATTCAAAATTGTGTTCGAATCAGACAAGATGGTTCTGTTCAAAGCTGGAATGTATATCGGAAGGGGTTATTTATGTGATGGCCTATTTAAGGCAAACATAGCCGTTATCGGCAATAAATCTATATATTCTGATTGTGCTCTTAATAAAATTGAAGTCACTTGCTTGCTTGAGCACGAAATTTTACTATGGCACGATAGATTAGGACACATAAACTTCCGAAAAATGAAAAAATTATCAAACTTAGGATTGATTCTAAATTTTCAAGTAGATAAGAACTACAAATGTGAGACATGTGTAGAAGCAAAAATGGTCAAACAACCATTTAAATCTGTTGACAGAAGCACCGAACCATTAGGTTTGGTACATACAGATTTATGTGATTTTAAATCACTACCTACAAGAGGTGGAAAAAAGTATTTTATTACTTTTATTGACGATTATACGCGATATTGCTATGCATATCTTTTAAATAGTAAGGATGAAGCAATAACCGCGTTTATAAAATACAAGGCTGAGGTAGAAAATCAGTTAAATAAAAAGATCAAGATATTGAGATCTGATCGAGGTGGAGAATATGAATCACCATTTGAACAGTTCTGTGCCGAAAATGGTATAATTCATCAAACAACAGCTCCATATTCACCATAACAAAATGGTGTAGCTAAGAGGAAGAACAGAACGTTAAAAGACATGATTACTGCCATGCTTTTAACTTCTGGTCTACCGACGAACTTGTGGCGGGAAGCCTTAAATATGTCTAATCACATATTAAACAAAGTTCCTCACAATAAAACGGGAACAATTCCATACGAGATATGGAAAGGACACAAACCAAGCTTTAAATACCTCAAAGTGTGGGGGTGCTTGGCAAAAGTTTCAGTTCCGCCTCCCAAGAGAGTCAAACTTGGACCAAAAACAGTAGATTATTATTATCTTGGGCCATCCCAAAATAGTAGTGCCTACAGATTTTTGGTATTCAAGTCTGATATAAATGATATTCATGTAAATACAATCATGTAATCAAGAGACACCTCGTTCTTTGAAGATGTGTTCCCACATAAAAGAACGATGGAAATCCTGTCCCAAAAAGGACAAGAGATAACAGAGATGAGACATGTGAAGATGAAACTCATCAGGACAACGAGGAGGTTGAACCAAGAAGAAGCGTAAGGGCAAGAACTTCCAAAACATTTGGTTCGGATTTTTTAACTTATATGTTAGAACACGAGCCTCAAACGTACAAGGAAGCAATGTCATCTTCTGAATCTTCATGTTGGAAAGAAGCAATCCAAAGTGAGATTGATTCAATTCTACGTAATAAAACTTGGGAAATAGTTGATATTCCACCTGGAATAAAACCAATTGGCTGCAAATGGATTTTCAAGAAGAAATTGAAATCAGACGGCTCTATAGATAAATATAAAGCCAGATTGGTAGCCCAAGGATATCGTCAAAAAGAAGGAGTAGACTTCTTTGATACCTATTCACCGGTTACACAAATAACCTCTATAAGAATGTTAATAGCAATTGCTTCCATATGTAATCTGGAAATTCATCAGATGGATGTCAAAACAGCATTCTTAAATGGAGATCTCGATGAGGAGATTTACATGGAGCAACCTGAGGGTTTTATTTCCAAAGGAAATGAAAACAAAGTATGTCGGTTAGTGAAATCACTATACGGACTAAAACAAGCTCCAAAACAATGACATGAAAAATTTGATAGTGTCATGATGAAAAATGGTTTTCGTATAAATGAATGTGATAAATATGTTTATTACAAACAGGTTGGACAATCATATGTGATGATTTGTCTATATGTAGATGATATGCTAATATTTGGTCCTAATACTAAAGTAATAGAGACTATAAAGAAGATGTTAATCAACAATTTCGATATGAAAGACTTAGGAGTTGGAGACGTTATTTTGGGAATCAAAATAATAAGAACATCTAATGGAATTGAACTATCTCAGTCACACTATGTAGACAAAGTGATTGAAAAATTCCAGGAGTATGGAATTAAAGGAGTGATGACACCTTTTAATCCATCGGAAGTACTGCATAAAAACACTGATGAGAGTGTAATGCAACTGGAATACTCTCGTGTAATAGGATGCTTAATGTATCTGATGAATTGCACCAGACCAGATATTGCTTACGCGGTAAGTCGACTAAGAAGGTATACAAGTAATTCAGGGAAGGAACACTGGAAAGCACTAATGAGAGTGTTGGGATATTTAAAGAATACCACTAATTTTTCCTTACATTATGGAAAATATCCTGCCGTCTTAGAAGGATATAGTGATGCAAACTGGATTGCAGATTCAGAGGAATCAAAATCCACAAGTGGTTATGTCTTTACCCTTGCAGGAGCAGCAGTGTCATGGAAATCTACTAAACAAACATGCATAGCTCAATCCACCATGAAATCTGAGTTTATCGCATTAGATAAAGCAGGCGAAGAGGTAGAATGGCTTCGTCAATTCTTAGAAGATATTCCATTTTGGCCAAAACCTGTGACGGCCATATGTATTCACTACGATAATCAAGCAGCGCTAAGTAGAGCGAAAAACCTTGTGTATAATGGCAAATCACGACACATACGTCGTCGCCATAACACAGTTAGGCAGTTACTCTCTAATGGAACCATTTCCATAGATTATGTGAGAACAAATGATAACCTAGCGGATCCATTTACTAAAGGTTTATCAAGAGAGAAAATTGACTGCGCATCGAGGGGAATGAGTTTAAAAGCCTAAATCAACAAGAGTTACCTTATACGGAAACCTATCCTAGCGACTGGAGATCCCACGGACTAGGATCAATAGGCAAACCGGCTATGAGTAACTCAAGAAGTAATGTATTTGTCTGGACTTGGTCCTACTCCATTCCTATGGTGCAAAATATAATGCACGCCTACAGAAGTTTTAAAGGTTAAAACTATGTTTTTTAATGATGACCATATCTTGGAAATAACAAGTGGGGTATATGTAGAATACTCTTAATGGTTGCGATCACCTATGTTAGTGTGAGCTGGGTCGGCTCTATGAGAATATTAAAAGGCTTTTATTCTCTAAAAACACTCGCAGAACCAAAAATATTGTTCAGGACCAAAATGAACACAACCAAGAGATTGGATGAGAAGGGAATCAATGCTTCGTAAAGCTTATTGTCTGGATATACAATAAAGGCCGACGGCTCAAGATGAAATAATTTACCGATTAGCCAAGTAGATCCGATAAGTTTTAATTAGGGAAAGTTCAAAGTGAAATATCTACTTATCCACGATAAAGCATTATTCCATATGTACTCTGTGATATTTCGCTTTGTGTGGGGGAAAAGTATATTATCATTTATGTGGGGAATTGTTGGAATTACTAGTGTAAATGAAATACACTTGTCCCACATCGCCAAATTTGCAAAGCCATTCCAAAATATATATGGCTTTGCAATGAAGGTGTTGGGGCTTATGGGCAGCCAAATGTATGCTTCGTTGTGAGGAGGGAGATCATGCATCTCCATCACACGCGCGCGCCGCCGCCGCCGTCCGTCCCACCGAACCGGGCCGGGTTTGGGTTTGGGTCTAATATGGTACTCGTATTTTTACTGCAACTGGACCGGGCTTTTTAACAGTTGCAGGCTATACGAACGGACGCGGATTGCTGAGGAGGTGCGACTTCTGAAGCGAGCGGGTTGAATAGACACGAACATCAGCGGGTGCGACCCGTTAGAAGCAAACAGGCGCGAGCCGATTGAAGCGGACGCGGGCGAACAGATGCGAGGCGGTACAAGCGGGTGCGAAACAGTACCGTTGGACGCAAGCAGATGCGACCAGTAGCAGGCGGGTGCGATCCGTTAACAAACAGCAGCGACCAAAAGGCAAACGGGTGTGACCCGTCAAGCGGACGCGACTGTTTGAAAGGATGCGGACGAAATTATAAATAGGAGAGAATACTGATCACATTCTCATTCAATTCCAATCTAGTTTCTTCTGCTTCTTTGCTCTACTGCTCTATATTCCATACATATCACAGAGTTGACATACTCATTACAATCTCGTGCAGATTACGTCTGTTGTATCTTGGGAGAGTTTTGAAATAAAATTCTTAAGGAAATTGTTACGACAAGACTCAGACGGAATTTCCTTTATATACTGGTTAGATTCACTGTAATCTTTCCCGTTTATAAGTTGTACTATTTCTTACAATAGTATAACGTTGTTGTTGTAATTTATTTATAACGTAAGTTATTGTTACATTTATCTAATACAGACGCTGGAATTCTCATTAATAAACCTGTGCGACGAGTTTATTGTAGCGTGCTATCTGTTTTAATACACTAGACAAATAACATTAGCAGGTAATGGTTTTGCAGAGAAAAGCTTAGACTGGTATCTGGTGATTTTTGTGTGACTTTATGGTGTGTGCCAGTATGTTCGTTTAGTGTGTGAGTGTGTTTCAACTACTAGGTTGAAGCATGTGTGTCTGTGTGGTTGTCTGCGTGCGGGAACATAGAAAGTGTGGCTGTGTGAGGAATTATATACGTGAGTGTTGTATTGGTTTAGGAAGTGCTAGCGTTGTTTTGTCTTCGTGTTTCCTCTTGTTTTTTATTTTTTTCTATTTTATTTAGCCTAAGCTTACATTTTAATTTCTATATTGCTATATGCGATCATGTACATATCTTTGAACAGCTTTATAAGTATGCTGCAAGTGGATTTGTTTACAACATCATGCGAGCCTTAACTTTTGAAGTTTATAATTAGATATTTCGTATTAAACTAAATAAAATATTTACCTAAAACCATATTATTTCATATATGAACCTCATAATATATATGTCTGTGTGAATGTAAGTAAGAGCCTAACTGAATGAATAAATGAACTCAATTGCTTTTGATTGTTATTAAGGAAAAAATGTATAAACATGTGCGTGTGTACCTTGTTAGTGTGTGCAAACAGAGTTCTGTGTTCATGCGTTATGACGGGATAGTGCTTGCATATACCTTCTCTTCTTTACTCTTTGCGGAATAGAATTTTTCTATATCATTTCTTGCATTTTTCTTGAACATAAGCTTGAGTATGTCAGTCGATAAGTTTTCGTCTTCATTATTTTCTCCTTCGTCATTCCTTTTGCTGCTTCCCTATATTTTGCTATGTCGTATTACACCTTGTTGTACCCTGTTGAAACCAATAAAGGAGAATATTTACTAGTTCAATTTAGTTGGTTATGAAGCTTCAGTACTTTATAACCTACATATGTGTGCATTTACATTTGAATTAAAAAACAGGATTACATTATATATATATATATATATATATATATATATATATATATATATATATAGAAATATGCGTATAACAACTTAAATTGAATATGATCACGTTATTCAAGTTATACACGTGAATACGATTACAAACTAGAAACCTTCTTCTATACAAATATTATACGACCGTATATTAATAGGTTTGATTATATAAATTGATATAGTATACTGGATGTTATACAGAATGACCTGATTGATAACTTTGATATTAAAGAGTGTTATTAATATTAAGGTTGTTGTGCATTTTGATCAGGAGAATTTTACCTAGCGATGTATAAATATATAATCAAACCATACATTTCATTTTACATTATATTAATATATACGTACAATTAAAGTGTAACTTTTACCAAATAAAAATCAAATATGTAATCACTTGAATACGATTATAGTAATATTTATTAGAATATGATGGGATATAAATATGATCTAGGACAACAGTGATGACGTAGATAATAATCGAGTAAATTCTAGATTCTAGATTCAATATTTAATATCCAATTTTAAGTATTAATTTTGTTATATAAAATTAATATGTTCCATTTAATTTATTGTTGAATACCGATTCGTTATTTTATTCTATATATCTTTTTGATTAATCTTTTTTATCTTGTTTTTCTTCTGTACTTCTTTTATATATATATATATATATATATATATATATATATATATTGAACTAAGTTATATAAATGATTCACAATTGATATTAATTTTGTTGATGATTTGAACACCCTGTTGATTTTATTATTGATATTTATTCTTTATGACGAGTGCTTGCGTCAAAATTGGTCACAAATCTCAAATATCGTGAAAGCACCAAAGTATGAATATAAATCAGCAATATCTCAAACACAAATCACAGATCACAGCAAATTACAAGAAATAATTCAAAAGTAATGAACAGAGACACAAGATTTATAGTGGTTCGGCTATCTCCGGCCTACGTCCACTTTAAAGTTTTATCCTTTATTGATTATCCTTGCTGGTTACAGATGATTACAGCAATAGCGATGATGAATTTCGAGTACAATAGTTGTATTGAAATGTAGAAATGAATCCGGCAGAGTCTGGGCGTTGAGCAGGCAAAAGATCCCCTTCTGTAGGCTTCAGGGGGCTATTTATAGGCGTAGGAGGCTGAGATCGCGCTCAAAATTCGGGAAACTTCTTCTGGCACGTGAGTGGGCCCACACGACCGACCCTACCAAGTTTCGACTCGATCTGTGATCGATACGAAATGATTTCGTATCCATCAAAAAATGATCCAATCGAGCTGAAACTTGGCAGGAGCATTCTTTACCATGTATGGAAGCTTCTGTGAAAATTTCATTGCATTTGGATCAGCGGTTTGGAAGATATGATCGATACGAGTTGCACTTTCGTGAGTGCTGTTGCGTTCGTATCCATTGGTTCGAATCCATTCCGTTCGACTCGATAGAAGCACGTGCGCATGCGGTGACGTGTCGCGTAATCCCTGGGTTGGTCCACTTTGGGTGCCGAGTTGAACGCTTCCTTCCTGGAGACGTGGACTTGCATCCATGCTTTATGCTTCGTCCATATCCATAACTTCGCAACGGCATGCTCGTACCCATCAATTCGTGTTTCTCTTTGCATCGATTCTAAGAGTACACTTCGCATCGGTCATTCACGAATTGATGGATACGAAACGAACAAGAGGGTTATCGACACGAAGTGGTTGTGATGGAGCGGAGGATGGATACGAAGCTCATCCTCGGGATGGATACGAGCGAGACCTTACCTGATGGATACGAAGAAGCTTTACCTGATGGATACGAAAGTGCCAAATCCTTCTGCTATCGATACGAGAGTATCGATTCGAGACATGCCGCTTCTTTCCACCCTGACCGATACGAAACCATCGAGTCGAACCAAAACCTGATCGATGTGAACCCCATCGAGTCGAACTTCTGCTGATCGATACGAAACACCAACTACCTGATCGATACGAAATGTATCGATACGAACCATCCCTGTGTGCCAATGGATACGAACAGCATGCTCTTCCTACCTTACATCGATCATATCTCCTTCATACGAACTCCGATTAACCTGAAATTTGAAACATAGCCTCTCCTAGTCCTCATCATCATCTACAATCAATTATGTCCTAATCGGAGCTCAACCAAATTTTGACGACATCGATTGTAACCTTGATTCCAATCGATCTCCAATTCCAATATCCATCATTCCTTGCCAATTTGTTGATATTCCAGCCTTGACCAAAAGGTGGGATAACATTTTCTCTCAAAACATGCCTTGTGATAAGAAGGCGTGTTTTGAATAATTCCGAATCCGATATCCAAAGTCCATAGCCATATCGTTTGAGTATATCGTCCTTGACCGTTCAGAGTCGATGCCCAATTCCAAATCCAATAACCAAAGCCTTAGCCAATTCCATATCCATCCGAGCTCAACACTCGAGTCCTAATCCATCCTTATCCAATAGCTGATAACTGAATCCAGGACCTCTCCTGGTCGATATCCAAATCCATTACCTCTCCGGGCCCTTGCCAAGCACAATCCACACCTGATGACCTTGGTCCAGTGTCCCTGGACATTGAGCTAACCTCTCTGGGTTCTTGCTAAGCGTAATCCACACTTGACGACCATGGTCTAGTGTCCCTGGACGCAAGAAATTCTGTGGCTTAAGTCCTAAGCCGAATCTTGGTCACTCCGGACCCTTGTCGAGCATAGTCCATACTCGACGACCTAAAACAATAATCGATAATATGGGGCCTAAGTCCTGGGCCGAATCCTGGTCACTCCGGACCATTGCTGAGCATAGTCCATACTCAGCGACCTGAATGAGTCAATTTACCACGTTCGGGCAAAGCGACTCACCCCTTGCCAGGCATAATCCATACCCGACGACCTTTTATCAAAAACCAGATAAAAATACAATCAAAATCCAGTCCGAAATCTAATCCAAAATCCATATCAAATCAAAAAATCAGAAATCCAAACCAGCATCCAAAACAGAAAACAATCATCCAAGCGAAAATCCAAATCAGAAAGCAAGCTAAACCAAGAGTTCAATCCAAACTCCAAAACCAAACCATAAAAATAAGTGTCCAATCCAAAAGCAAAAGGAAAATTTCACAAACCATAGCATCGCGGTTCATCATCATTCAGAGCATGCCTAGGGGCTATCTCCGTCCCCATACATGTGTAAATGACTTTGCCGTTTTCCAGTAGCTTGTTACTTATTTCATATTATCCTGGTCAATGGATAATCAATCGACCATCATCCCTGGACCTCGCGCCATTGTTGTTCGAGGTAGTGGTGGCTGCTCCTGCTCCACCGCTGCATTTCGAGTTCCGACATATTATCGCAACTGTCCATTCCTTACGTGCTCCTCAATTATGTCCTTTAAGTGACTGCAGCTGTTGGTATCATGTTCATCCAAATCATGGAAGAGACAGTGTCTTCCTGATGCCCTCTTCCGTTCTGATGGTTCTCTCCTAGCCGACTTCCGGTAAGGAAGGCGATTCCGGGTTTCCATGTACATCCGCTCCAAAATCTCGTTTAATCCTGTGTATGTGGAAAACTTTGGATCCTTCCATCGCTTTCTGGCTTTTCCTAGATCGTCATCCAGCTTCCTCTTTCCTTTATCCTTATCTGAACCTCTACTGGATGGTCATCCACCCTCAGTTGCATTCACTTCCTTCAATTTTAAATCTGCACATGCATCCTCTTGTCGGAGGAACCTCTCTGCCTCGTGAAAGAATTCCCCGAGATCCAGTGGTGGGTCTCGTATTAAAGATACCTTGAAATTCGAATCTTCCCTGACTCCTGACACTGCCGCCATTAAAACCATTGATGGATCCGGCCGATCCACCGAAGCAATTGCCGTATTGAATCGAGTTAGAAAAGCTCTAAGTGATTCATCCGTCCTTTGTTTCACTGACGTTAGCGTCATCACATTCTTTGGTCTCTTGATATGGACCCGAAACTGTCCCAAAAACCTATCCACCAATTCCCTCCAAGTCCTGATAGATCCTTCCTCCAACTTCCTAAACCACATTGCAGCTAAGTCCGTCAAGTACAAAGGGAAGCATCGGGCCATCACTTCCTCCGATGCCCCCAGCACTTCCATGTGTCTAGTATACCTCATCAAGTGATCAATCGGATCAGCCTTGCCATCATATACTTCCATGCTAGGTAGCTTGAATTTAGGTGGATTCTGAGTTATCCTGATTTCCCGAGTAAACGGACTCCTGTTCACTCCTTCCAAGTCTCTATTGGTCAAGCCTCCACGCATGGTTTTTCTAATGATCTCCACTAATCCAGTATTGTCTGTCAGAGATTGCCCCTCATGCCCCCGAGGGAACTTCGGTACATATTCTTCATGTGGTTCGCTGACGTTAGCGTTAGCTCTAGCCTGTTGAGCTCCATCTATAGGCCTTCCAGTATCAGATCCTGCGGGCCTGCCCCCAAGCCTTTGCTGATTGCCATCTGGTTCTGTATTTTGTCCTCCATTGGGTTCTGCGACCCTAGTTCCTTGTGTAGGATCTAAATTAACCCTAGAGGGGGGTGAATAGGGTTATACCAAATTTTCTCGATTTAAACACAGAAATAAACTGCAGAAATAGATATGCTGAAAAGTAAATCACACACAAAATTTACCCAGCTTCGGCAACCCCTGCCTACTGCTGCATTCCCAGATTTCTATTAGAATTAAACAGTATCACGCTTACAAACACTCTACTAGACTCGCAGACCCTTTTGCTCCCGCTCACAAACACTCTATTAGACTCGCACACCCTGCTCCCGCCTATAGAGTTTCGCTTACTCGCAAACACTGCTCCCGCCTTTAGAGCTTTGCAAACTCGCACACCCTGCTCACTGAACTAATTCTAAATAGACAATCTGACACTACCTAAACCTAGGTGGTGATTTACAAATTCTTTGACTCGAAAAGTAAAAACAGCTTCAAAATTAAAACCGGAGCAAAAATTAAAATACAACTTGAATGCGTAATTTTTGCTCAAAATAAAAACTAAAAAACCCTTTATAATTTAAAAACTAAACCCCCTTTTAATAATAAGTCACGGCCGGCCCAATATCTTATTTCACCCGATCTCCTTCTTGGCTTTGACCCGTTCCTTCTTTTGCTTGTAAAAATGTCGGCCTTGCTCTTGAAATTAGGGCTTGAGTCTTTTATCAAATTAGGGCTTTTGATGCACGCCTATACTGATCGACTTTCTGATTTGGCTTGCTTACTACTTCTCTGATGATTCGCGATTTGTTCTCTGATGATTCGCAACTTGTTCTCTGATGATTCGCGACTTTGAGATTGTGAATTGTTCGCAGCTGCTTCTTTTGATGACCGAGTTCGTTAAATTGGTATGTATTACTTTCGTTTGCTGGTTTGATTGTTTGCCTTTTTCACTTGATAACTCGATGCCGATGATGTACTCTTGGGTTTGATATTTATATGAATTCGAATCAATTGATTCGTTCGTATTCACTTGCTACTTCATCACTTTCCTAATTTGTTGCAACTTGATACGCACGGCTTCTATTCTGTAGCGTTCGATTGCCTTGAGTCACACGGCTTTAAAACTTTCCTCTTTTTGACATCTCTGGCCATTTCAAAAATAAAGATACGAATTTGATACTGTCATGAATTCGAATTGGACTTGGTCTGCCTGTAATCTCTGGTATTTCATTGCTGACTTTTTCATTGCTGACTTTTTCATACGGCAACAACTTGTTGATTACCTGTAGTTGCTGCTATATTACTTCGAATTGCATTCTGTGCATACTGTACTCGGTCGAGTTCATCCCCATTCTGTAGACCTGAACCTTGCATTTTATACATAAGTATATGCTCACTATCTTCTGTTCACCTGCATGTTTACTGTGACGTTGGTCTTCATGTACTTGATATTGTAGTCTTCAAGTATATTTGATTGCCATATCATGTTCTTTGCATTGAGTTCATTTGAGATGTGACTCTGATCTTTATCGACACTGGCTGTTCATTGCTTGGTCTCTGTTGCATGCTTGTTGTTGCATGCTTGTTTGTATGTTGCACATGCTATATTGTATACTTATGTTGTCTCTCTGACTTTGCAGTATACATGCTTTTATGCTTGTGACATTCCTCTGCCTTGTTGAGTTCCTGTGTTTGGTCACGATGCATTACTGTAGTTGCCATATCTCATGCTCGAGCTCTTTGCCTACTTCATGACTGTACTGTTCTTGTTGAGTTGATAATGTTTCTGGTTTTGATCAATGCTCGGTCATGTTGCATATTGGACATTTGTATCACTGTTGGACCTTGCATGCTTTACATATATGCTCCACTTGTTCATTTTGTTCAAGTGTACTACTGCAGTTTGCATTTGGTCTTGATCGTGTATATTCTCGAGTTGGTTGTGCACTGTTGATTAGTTTGCATTGTCATATTTTAGTCATGTTGCCTTCATTTGCCATTGAGTTGCATCGAGTAGCTGGACTTCTCATTCTATTGCACTTTGGTTTAGTTGTGCATTTGTCCAGCCATTCAAACTGACCTTGTACTTCTGGTTTTGATTCATATGTTCTTCAAATCAGTGGTGCACTGTGCCATTTGATCTGTTGCACTGTTGGTCGACTATCTCCTTGAGTTGCAGTGAGCTCGACATTGTTGTTTACTTCACTTGTGGTCTTCATTTTTGATGCAGAACTTCTGTCATGTTGTTTGCAACTGTGTTGCACTTGTATCACTCTTGTGCATTGCCTTACTGACTCGATTCATTTCATGTTTGTTGTAGTCCATATTCTTTTGATCACTTGATTATTGTTTGATTTTCCTGTTGAGACCTCTGCACTGTGCCTTGAACTTGTGGTCTGCCTTGAGTTGAATCCCGTGTGTTATTTGGGTTTGACCTTTTGTTGTTCATTTGGGCTGCTGGACTTGTTGTACATTGCATAGTGCATTGCCTTGTTTGTTGAAGTTGTGCTTGCACACTTGCTATTGTTGGCTGCGCACACGAGTTGGCGAGGCAGTGCACACGTGTATGAATGTACACGTGTGTATTACAGCCACTTATGGTTACATGTCCCTGTAATATCTATATGCACGACTTTGTGATGAAAACAAGTGTGAATTATGACGAACAACCCAAATAACTGAGGCAAACCATATTTTCAAAAATCGTATTTTATTTTATATTGCAAAAATATTTCTTTTTCAATTTTACTGCGTTAGTGAATATTTTTGCAGATTGCTCAGATGTTGGATTCAAACTGGAATGCAGTTGAAGACAAAATACGAGTGTGAGTGATATGTAGTGAGGTTATCAATGTAAAAATATTTGTTGATGTAATCGTGATGTAATCAAAAATGTATATGTATAGTGAGAGCATGAATTTGTACTATTCAAGATTGTAATAAATATTTGTTTGAATAAAATTTCTGTTTGAATTCAAAATCTGTGTAACTTGTTCTGTTTGAATTCAAATTCAAATTCTGTGTAATTTATTTTATTCAACAAATATTTATTTAATCTATGAAAAACAAAATAGTACATTACCAAATACATTTAAATGAATATATATACGTTTATTATCATCAAACAAAAACATATAAGCGCATATTCAACAATCTCCCCCTTTTGATGATAACAAACATATATTTAAGATTTTGACCGTGTTAAATGTATTTGACCAATTATATACTCTAATTGCTCCCCCTATTTAAATGCATCCTCTCTACATGATGCTCCCCCTACATATATGCATACGAATAGAAATATTCAAATAAGCCTAGATGCAAATGGAAAATTATTTGACCTTTGCTTGATTCTATTTGACAAAATCTTAACTTTTCTCTCCCCCTTTTGTTATCAGCAAAAGAATAATAGTGTTAGAGAAAAATAGAGATTAAGTGATCAATATTAATCCAACATTAAACTCAAATTGAATATAAATATTAAACTCCAATAAGAATCAAACAAAAACCATAACTACCCTTGTTAGGCGCATATTCCACTTTTAGAAATGATAGATATGATGTTCTCATATAAAATCATACAGTTTAATCTTCTTGTGGTACATTTATATCAGGAATTTGAATATCTACTAATCATGCATAACCGTTAGGACTTTTAAACGAGATTAGTAGTATTCGAATTTAATTTAAAAACGAATTCAAGTATCTTCTAACCACGCATGACCGTAAGGACTTTTAAATGGGATTAGAATCAACTTGTCTATTTAAGCAATTAATTTTGATATGCGTTCTATACATGCATAACCGTAAGGACTTTTAAATGAGCATGGAAGCACATAACCAAAAATCCAAGTAATTCACCCATGCATAACCGTGAGGACTTTTAAATGAGAGTGAATACTTTGGATATTTATTTATTTTAAAAAAATATGACATGAAAAACAAATGATTCCTGATTATAGTACCACATATCGACAAACTATATTGAATGTTTGATAAACCATGGTCGATAGAAATAATGATAGATATAGAAATGGTCATGGAATCTTTACCCAACAAAAAGTTTTATAATTCTTGTTTTAATTCCTAAAGAAATTTTCAAAATATACTCTCTTGAGTAATGTATGTTAAATATCAACACTTATCACTTTTTCAATCACTATTTATCTTTTTGATATTTAGTAGGGAGTCGGATTAGTCAAAATTTGTCATTTAAAATCAAATAAAAATAACTAATCTGAAAATATGGTCAAACAATTATTTTCTCGAAGGGATTATATAAGAAAATAATTTCTGCTATTTGAAAATTATTGAAAGTGAACAATATGCAGAAATTTTCTTTGAAAAATGATGCAGCAAATGAATGTTTCACAATAAATCACGTTCAACTCGTAAGTTTTCTATCAACTAGATTACCAGTATGAACTGCATCTGAATTTCTTTTTCAATCCAAAATATCACTAACTGGATTGGTAAACCAGACATGAAGTGTGCATCAAAAATTTCAAACCCAATTTTAGAAACAATTTAAATAACATTCTTTGGATTTTGAATTGAAGCCATGTTCACACTCAAACAAATATCATGGTGTTAATTTCAGAAACCATAGGATAAACAATTATATTCATGAGTAATCAACAGTCAGTCAACATCATAATTATTTCAAAAACAATTTCTTGAAGTTTCAACAATTTCTTAAAATCCTTGTTAACAGCTTTCACATGAAATTTGAAATCGTGCAAATTTACAAGCAGTGACCAAAATGTCAAAACAAATATATCTACGTGTAGCATGAGTAATCAAGGATCATTAAAATATCATCATTTGACCGAACAAATTTATATGGATTAGTTCAAAGTTGAAAATCTGATTGGTCATCATTTAAGCACAAATCAAGGTCATAAATAAGAACAAGTCACAAGAAAAATCATATCAATAAGTCAGAATTAAAGACATCACATCATTATCACAATTTTGGCTGATTTAATTCAGAATATGGTGCAGATTATCATATTTAATATACCTTCACCTGTTTTACCTTTACGATAATTTCTCGTGATTGCCCATTGTGATTCTGTCACCTTTATATTAGGCTAAGGAACTTTGCTATGTTGCCCGTTGTGTTTCTGGAACAGCCAAAATCCAGAGAACACCGTTGTTCTTCCTTAGCCTGCCACCACTCCTACACGATGAAAGATTTTTGTGACCTATTTCTAGGTCCATAATTGTTAGTGGCAGAAGCATTATGAATAACAAACCCTTTGGAACCCAAACTTGTTTAGTCCTTTTATTCTTGTTCCAATAGACATGAAATTTGTTTGTAGAATTCTTAGGAACCCAAACTTGTATAAATTTTGTGTTCTTGTTCCTATGACTACACTTTTCAACACGATGTCCAATTATTTCACATCTATCAAAGACACTTTTACGTTTTGCATTATCATCTTGTGATTTCCCAAAACCTAGTCCTTTTCTATTGTTAGCAAAAATTTGATTTCCCAATAGCATGTTGAAAGATTTTTCGCCTCTTGAAAAGTTATTCAAAGATTTCTCAAGATTTTGGACTTTGGTTTTTAGTGTTGTATTTTCAGTGACAAGTGAGGTGCATCGATTTATAAAATCCTTTTTCCTAGTGTCAATGGTTTCCTTAAGATTCAAGTTTTCTTTTTCAAGATTCTCAAAGCTATTCTTAAGTCTTGTCAATTCTGAATCTAAAATTTTACATTTTTCACATTCTAGATTTTGAATGTTTTCAAGTTCAGTTTCTAATCTAAAATTTTTACGAGCAAGTTCTCTCCTATCAGTTTTCAGTTTTTCAATTTTAGATTCAAGAGCATCAACTACTTTAGTGAGATCAAGACACATAAAAACAAGATCTCTATAGGAATACTCACCTGCCTCACTAGATTCCTCAGAGCTTGAATCTGAATCTGATTTCGCCATAAGACACAAGTTAACCTACTCTGAGCTGCTATCCGAAACTTTCTCTCCTTCTTCATCATCCCAAGTCGCTGCAAAGGCCTTCTTCTTCTTTTTCTTTCCTTTGTTGTCTTTGAGAAGCGGGCATTTTGGTTTGATGTGGCCAGGCTTGTTGCAGTTATAATGCGTCAGTTCATTATCGGAATTTTCGGAATCTTTTGACCTATTTCCCTTTGTTTTCTTCTTGCGTGGCTTGAATCTAGACCATCTTCTAAGATTATTGACAGCCATTGCAAGCTCTTCAATTGGATCTTCTTCATCGCTTTCTTCTTTGCTCTTTAAGGCAATCGTCTTCTTCTTTGGTTCGGAGTTGTTGCGTTCTTCCTTTGCTTTTAGCTCAAGCTCATATGTCATTAAGTTGCCAATCAACTCCTCCATGCTTAGTTTACTCAGATCTTTCGATTCTTGTATTACTGTGACTTTTGCCTCAAAGTTCATCGGTAAGACTCGTAGTATCTTCCTCACAAGCTCTACTTCAGTGAAGACCTTCCCAAGCGCTCTAGCATTGTATACCAAAGTTGAAAAGCGTCCAAACATGTCCTTTATACTCTCGCCTTTGTCCATCACAAAGTTTTCGTATTAATTGCTGAATAGGGCTAGACGAGACTCCTTGACTTGAGAAGTTCCTTCGTGTGTCACCTCCAAAGTGTGCCAAATTTCCTGTGCTGTTGTACAATGAGAAATTCTATTAAATTCATTTTTATCAAGAGCACATATCAAAGCATTCATGGCTTTAGCATTTGTCATTTTCAATCTCTTATCGTTAGCATCCCACCTATCCTTAGGTTTAGGAATCTCAGTATCACCAACGATTATAGTGGGAGGTTTATAGCCAGTTTCAATAATATCCCAAACATCATAATCAACGGAACTAAGATAAATACTCATCCTAACTTTCCAATAAGCATAATCGTTCCCGTTAAACATGGGTGGCCTAACGATAGATTGCCCCTTAGAAAAAGCATTATTTGATGAATTCATGACTCTAGAGTTAAAGAAAAATACCAGGCTCTGATACCACTTGTAGGATTTTAATTAACCCTAGAGGGGGGGTGAATAGGGTTATAGCAAATTTTCTCGATTTAAACACAGAAATAAACTGCAGAAATAGATATGCTGAAAAGTAAATCACACACAAAATTTACCCAGCTTCGGCAACCCCTGCCTACTGCTGCATTCCCAGATTTCTATTAGAATTAAACAGTATCACGCTTACAAACACTCTACTAGACTCGCAGACCCTTTTGCTCCCGCTCACAAACACTCTACTAGACTCGCACACCCTGCTCCCGCCTATAGAGTTTCGCTTACTCGCAAACACTGCTCCCGCCTTTAGAGCTTTGCAAACTCGCACACCCTGCTCACTGAACTAATTCTAAATAGACAATCTGACACTACCTAAACCTAGGTGGTGATTTACAAATTCTTTGACTCGAAAAGTAAAAACAGCTTCAAAATTAAAACCGGAGCAAAAATTAAAATACAACTTGAATGCGTAATTTTTGCTCAAAATAAAAACTAAAAAACCCTTTATAATTTAAAAACTAAACCCCCTTTTAATAATAAGTCACGGCCGGCCCAAATCTTATTTCACCCGATCTCCTTCTTGGCTTTGACCCGTTCCTTCTTTTGCTTGTAAAAATGTCGGCCTTGCTCTTGAAATTAGGGCTTGAGTCTTTTATCAAATTAGGGCTTTTGATGCACGCCTATACTGATCGACTTTCTGATTTGGCTTGCTTACTACTTCTCTGATGATTCGCGATTTGTTCTCTGATGATTCGCAACTTGTTCTATGATGATTTGCGACTTTGAGATTGTGAATTGTTCGCAGCTGCTTCTTTTGATGACCGAGTTCGTTAAATTGGTATGTATTACTTTTGTTTGCTGGTTTGATTGTTTGCCTTTTTCACTTGATAACTCGATGCCGATGATGTACTCTTGGGTTTGATATTTATATGAATTCGAATCAATTGATTCGTTCGTATTCACTTGCTACTTCATCACTTTCCTAATTTGTTGCAACTTGATACGCACGGCTTCTATTCTGTAGCTTTCGATTGCCTTGAGTCACACGGCTTTAAAACTTTCCTCTTTTTGACATCTCTGGCCATTTCAAAAATAAAGATACGAATTTGATACTGTCATGAATTCGAAGTGGACTTGGTCTGCCTGTAATCTCTGGTATTTCATTGCTGACTTTTTCATACGGCAACAACTTGTTGATTACCTGTAGTTGCTGCTATATTACTTCGAATTGCATTCTGTGCATACTGTACTCGGTCGAGTTCATCCCCATTCTGTAGACCTGAACCTTGCATTTTATACATAAGTATATGCTCACTATCTTCTGTTCACCTGCATGTTTACTGTGACGTTGGTCTTCATGTACTTGATATTGTAGTCTTCAAGTATATTTGATTGCCATATCATGTGCTTTGCATTGAGTTCATTTGAGATGTGACTCTGATCTTTATCGACACTGGCTGTTCATTGCTTGGTCTCTGTTGCATGCTTGCTGTTGCATGCTTGTTTGTATGTTGCACATGCTATATTGTATACTTATGTTGTCTCTCTGACTTTGCTGTATACATGCTTTTATGCTTGTGACATTCCTATGCCTTGTTGAGTTCCTGTGTTTGGTCACTGATGCATTACTGTAGTTGCCATATCTCATGCTCGAGCTCTTTGCCTACTTCATGACTGTACTGTTCTTGTTGAGTTGATAATGTTTCTGGTTTTGATCAATGCTCGGTCATGTTGCATATTGGACATTTGTATCACTGTTGGATCTTGCATGCTTTACATATATGCTCCACTTGTTCATTTTGTTCAAGTGTACTACTGCAGTTTGCATTTGGTCTTGATCGTGTATATTCTCGAGTTGGTTGTGCACTGTTGATTAGTTTGCATTGTCATATTTTAGTCATGTTGCCTTCATTTGCCACGGAGTTGCATCGAGTAGCTGGACTTCTCATTCTATTGCACTTTGGTTTAGTTGTGCATTTGTCCAGCCATTCAAACTGACCTTGTACTTCTGGTTTTGATTCATATGTTCTTCAAATCAGTGGTGCACTGTGCCATTTGATCTGTTGCACTGTTGGTCGACTATCTCCTTGAGTTGCAGTGAGCTCGACATTGTTGTTTACTTCACTTGTGGTCTTCATTTTTGATGCAGAACTTATGTCATGTTGTTTGCAAATGTGTTGCACTTGTATCACTCTTGTGCATTGCCTTACTGACTCGATTCATTTCATGTTTGTTGCAGTCCATATTCTTTTGATCACTTGATTATTGTTTGATTTTCCTGTTGAGACCTCTGCACTGTGCCTTGAACTTGTGGTCTGCCTTGAGTTGAATCCCGTGTGTTATTTGGGTTTGACCTTTTGTTGTTCATTTGGGCTGCTGGACTTGTTGTACATTGCATAGTGCATTTCCTTGTTTGTTGAAGTTGTGCTTGCACACTTGCTATTGTTGGCTGCGCACACGAGTTGGCGAGGCAGTGCACACGTGTATGAATGTACACGTGTGTATTGCAGCCACTTATGGTTACATGTCCCTGTAATATCTATATGCACGACTTTGTGATGAAAACAAGTGTGAATTATGACGAACAACCCAAATAACTGAGGCAAACCATATTTTCAAAAATCGTATTTTATTTTATATTGCAAAAATATTTCTTTTTCAATTTTACTGCGTTAGTGAATATTTTTGCAGATTGCTCAGATGCTGGATTCAAACTGGAATGCAGTTGAAGACAAAATACGAGTGTGAGTGATATGTAGTGAGGTTATCAATGTAAAAATATTTGTGATGTAATCGTGATGTAATCAAAAATGTATATGTATAGTGAGAGCATGAATTTGTACTATTCAAGATTGTAATAAATATTTGTTTGAATAAAATTTCTGTTTGAATTCAAAATCTGTGTAACTTGTTCTGTTTGAATTCAAATTCAAATTCTGTGTAATTTATTTTATTCAACAAATATTTATTTAATCTATGAAAAACAAAATAGTACATTACCAAATACATTTAAATGAATATATATGTTTATTATCATCAAACAAAAACATATAAGCGCATATTCAACACCTTATTCCATATCCGCAGTCACCGTAGTCGGTCTAAGGTTTTGTGTTCCTGCAGCTCTCATCTGTTCAAGGAAAGTCTGCATCATTTCCTGTTGACTCTTCAACAACCTCTCTTGCAATGAATTCGCCATAGCTTCCATTTCATCTCTAGTGATGTAGATGGAAGCTTGTCCTTCTCCTGCTCCAGAGGATGCCTCCTGGCTTCCTCCTTGTTGGCTTCTCTCAGCTCTTTGCCTTGTTTGTCGAATCATTGTCTTCAAATCCAAACTCCTCAAACTCTTCAAATCTGAACTTTGATCCGATGTAGCGGGTGCCAGTCGTTCTCAGTGAAAGCACCAAAGTGTTTGCGACAAAATTGGTCACAAACCCCAAATATCATGAAAGCACCAAAGTATGAATATAAATCAGCAATATCCTAAACACAAATCACAGATCACAGCAAATTACAAGCAATAATCTAAAAGTAATGAACAGAGACACAAGATTTATAGTGGTTCCGCTATCTCCGGCCTATGTCCACTTCAAAGTTTTATCCTTTATTGATTATCCTTGCTGGTTACAGATGATTACAGCAATAGCGATGATGAATTTCGAGTACAATAGTTGTACTGAAATGTAGAAATGAATCCGGCAGAGTCAGGGCATTGAGCATGCAAAAGATCCCCTTTCTGTAGGCTTCAGGGGGCTATTTATAGGCGTAGGAGACTGAGATCGCGCTCAAACTTCGGGAGACTTCTTCTGGCACGTGAGTGGGCCAACGCAACCGACCCCACCAAGTTTTGACTCGATCTGTGATCGATACAAAATGATTTCATATCCATCAAAAAATGATCCAATCGAGCTGAAACTTGGCAGGAGCGTTGTTTACATGTATGGAAGCTTCTGTGAAAATTTCATTGCATTTCGATCAGCGGTTTGGGAGATATGATCGATACGAGTTGCACTTTTGTGAGTGCTGTTGCGTTCGTATCCATTGGTTCGAATCCATCCCGTTCGACTCGATAGAAGCACGTGCGTGTGCGGTGACGTATCACGTAATTCCTGGGTTGATCCACTTTGGGTGCGAGTTGAATGCTTCCTTCCTGGAGATGTGGACTTGCATCCATGTTTTATGCTTCGTCCATATCCATAACTTTGCAACGACATGCTCGTACCCATCGATTCGTGTTTCTCTTTGCATCGATTCCAGGAGTACACTTCACATCTGTCATTCGTGAATTGATCGATACGAAACGACCATGGGGGTTATTGATACGAAGTGGTTATGATGGAGCGGAGGATGGATACAAAGCTTATCCTCGGGATGTATACGAGCGAGACCTTACCTGATGGATACGAAGAAGCTTTACCTGATGGATACGAAAGTGCCAAATCCTTCTGCTATCGATACGAGAGTATCGATTCGAGACATGTCGCTTCTTTCCACCCTGACCGATACGAAACCACTGAGTCGAACCAAAACCTGATCGATGCGAACCCCATCGAGTCGAACTTCTGCCGATCGATACGTAGTCGATCGATACGAAACACCAACTACCTGATCGATATGAAATGTATCGATACGAACTATCCCTGTGCGCCAATGGATACGAACAGCATGCTCTTCCTACCTTGCATCGATCATATCTCCTTCATACGAACTCCGATTAACCTGAAATTTGAAACATAGTCTCTCCTAGTCCTCATCATCATCTCCAATCGATTCCGTCCCGATCGGAGCTCAACCAAATTTTGACGACATCGATTGTAACCTTGATTCCAATCGATCTGCAATCCCAATATCCATCATTCCTTGTCAATTTATTGATATTCCAGCCTTGACCAAAAGGTGAGATAACAACGAGAAATTAGAATAAACGGATTATGATATCATCTGTTATGGAACATTCGATAACACTTTTCGGTCATTCTTTAGATTTATTATATAGAATATTAGAGGAGCGAGTGTGATGGGTGAGCACTGAATAAATGGACTAGTAACACACGGTGGTATGGGACGCCGTCATGTTATTTATTCAGTTATTCTTTGCTTATGTATGACACTCATACAGGGGTATGTGGTGTGTGTGTGTGTGTGACTCGCTACGGTGAGCATGTATGGAGGCTATTTGTTAGCCATATAGTTTGTGCACATTATACGTCTATCGACCTTTGTACAACTTCCTTTATATTTCAGAAGTGAACCAAATTGGCCAGTATCTACCCGTACGGCCTGATCATGGGATTGCGACCTAGATCTACGACACTGGTGTTGTTTATGATATTTGAGCACATCACGAGATTGACATTTAGTTGCCCCTTGTATTGCTTAGGCCAACAGTCGGTTACCATATTTGAATATGTTTGTAATGACCCAGAATTTCTGTAATTTGAAATTCGCATATTTAATTGATTTTAAATATTAACAAGTAAAATTTGTAAGTCGAATAAATTATATTTCGAATATCTAGATTTAATTGGATAATTAAATCGATAATTTAATATTTGAAATTACAAAAATAATTGAAAATTGGTTTTAATGTGATTAAAATTGATTTGTAAAGCTGTATTAAATCATATTGGAGTTAGAATGACGTTATAGAACTTTTAAAATTGAATTTAAAGTTAATTTGTGGAAATTGAATATTTTAATATTTAATTGACGTGTGAAAATAGCCATTTTTCAAACAGTCTCAGATTTCAACGAAATTAGTTTCACCTAATCCGTAATGTTATATTATTGTAAGATTTCAAATTTCGTGTCAATCGGATTTACGGTTTGTCCGGGGCAAGCTAAAACGCACTGAAATCGGTTTGAGTGAATTTTTCAATTTAAATAGCCGATTTGAAAACATATCTTTCAAATATGATCGAATTGACTCCCGATATATATTCTATTGCGTTCGGAATAGGGGTAAAACATTATAAACGCCAGGCGGCATGCTTCGTTTGGAGTTCGAAAAAATTTCGAATGAATAGTGTCGTCGAATTTTCTATAAAAGGACCTAACTTTCTTCATTTTACACAAAGCCTAAATCTTCTAAGCCCTAGCCGCCAGCAACCAATTAATGGCCGAAAATTCATCTCCTTCCTCCCTCATTTTCTTCAAATCCACCAATTAATTCAAGAAATTTCCAACTGCAACTTTGAAGATCACAACGAGGGCTTCGATTCTATACGGCAATGATCATCGATGGAGCATCGTAGGGGCCAGATTTTGGCCGAATACACAGCGCGTTCACACGCGTTTTTATGCGCAAGGGGGTGGCCGATTTCAACATGGTAGCGACGGCAGGTGGAGCTCGTGATGCTCGTTCGTATGGCACTCGCCAATCGTCTTCAAAGTCGACGTGGTGGTCGCGAGCATTAGGGTTTTGTGGCGGCCGTTGGGTTAGGTCACGTGCGTGGATTACGTGATGGGAGAAGAGAGGAAGGGCGGCCCAGATCTGTTGAAGGTGAAATGAACGGCTGCGATTGGTTTGAAGGTTATAAACATAGAAAATGTAAATTATTATATTAATAATTCGTGTGATGTTTAAAATGTTATAACTCTTTCATACGAGTTCCGTTTCGCACGAAACGAGTTGCGTCGGGTTCGTATTGACGAATACTACGCAATGGAGCTGGATTGAGATTGATTGGAGCTAGTGTACATTTTGGGTAAAATTTAACGTGCGTTTAATTTTGTTCGGAATAAAACACTGCAACTGTATTGAAAGCAAGGTGAGAACTTCTCACTCAATCGAATTTGTTTCGATTTAAATTTTAAATAGTTAAATTTAAAATTGCTTGATTGTGTGATTGAATGATGATTGCTATCTGTAGTATTGAAATAGACCCTATACGCCATATATTAAGCGAAGGTTATTATATTAAACACATATACCGCGATATTCCACCTTGATATGGAATTGGTATTATATATGTACTTGGAGTTGATTTCCCGCATTATATAGCGGATGAGACCCTATTGCACCGCATAATAGCGGATAATATTTTCTATAAACCCATGTACCGCGATATGTCATCTTGAAACGGGATTGGTATTGTGCTAACATCTGTGGATACAGGAAAACAGGTTGGAGGGATCCAACTGGATTCCTTAACAGCATTGATTTATTTACAGATATTTGCGATATATTCTGTTAGCCTATTGATATATGATGTTTGGATGCCGTGGTTGATGTATCGGTGCTATTGTAGCATTGGGCCTATTTTTGGAGTTTTAAAAATGTTAAAGTAACGATTTCGAATTTAAAAGGATTTTCAAGTAATTTTTGAAAGTATACATTTTATTGAATTTTGGAATTGATTCATTTTAAATAAATAAACGTTATAATTTTATGTTATAAAAATTATGATTTTTGTGAAATATAACCAAAATGTGATTTTTGAAATAAATAGTCGATTAATTTGTAAAATGGTTTAAATTGGGATTTTTGAATTATTATAATGATGTATATAAAAGATTTATAAAATTGATATTTATAAACTAAAATATTGGAATTATAAAACGAGTTTTTATAAGTGTTAAAATGAAGTGTAAATGGATTTCATAAGTGAATGAAATTTATAGATTTATAAATTGTGAAGTTATAAAATGAATAGATTTTGTAAAATAAAATATTTATAAATAATTAACTTATAAATTGGATTTTGGCATTTAAATGAGAAATAAATAGAGTTTGTTAATCAAGGGATTTTATAAGTTGAAGTTTTTATAAAATATAAATATATGTAAATTTATAAACGTTGTTTTATAAATCCGAAATCAATTGAATTTGATAAGTAAATATGAAAGCTTATTAAAGGAGATATATCCACGATTTTGGACAGTGGATAATCCTTTATATTAAATATGTAGAAGTGTTGAGTTTGGTAAACGATTTATATTCACGATTTTGGAGGGTGAACAATATATTAAAGAAATGTTTTAGGAAGTGATCTTTTAAATAGAATTAAAGCGATTTGAAGTTGTTTTAAAATGTGTTAAGGATTGAAACCATAGATTTCAACATTCATTGTTGAAATAGACGTTTTCGAGAAATAAGGAAAAGATGGACTATAACACTGTTGTTATAGTAAACGATTTTCGAAAGGAAATGTTTTTGTATAGTATTGGGATTTATATATCTATCGTATTTTCGAATCCCTATGCTAGTGATATTGGGTTGTCGTAACGATGTTTTACGCAACATTCTTATTGACCCAAATAAATGTGTTTAAAGAGAACGTTTTCCTTAAAAGAACAAAATATATACTTAATCGTGTTTTAAGTATATTTAATATTTTCTAAGTATTGAAAATAAATAGATTTGTGAATTACTTATTGTTAAATAAGTATTTGGAAATGTTTTCCAATGTAGGAATTGAAATGGTTTAAAGAATATATATTTTTAAAGATAAATTGAAGTGAATATTTGGCAAGTTATTTAATTTATGGAAGATTAAAAAAAGGGCCTAGTGATTGTTATAGTGCTGAATATTTGTTGTTTGCTTTGATAGTTAAATAATCGACTATCAATATTTACCATTAAATGGGTATTTGTTGTGATTTGTTTGAAATTGAATGCTACACTTATTTTAAAATAAGCGCTTGTTATTCGGTTTAGCCGGGAGAAGACCATTGGGTCATGAATCCCATTCCGAATAGTTATACGTCGTAATGGACAACATTTGAAGGCCCATGTTGAAGACCGGATATTTTCGAAAATGGAAGGATTACCGTCGAATGTCTCTGCATCGGCTGATCTTCGATATAGAGATTATATCACCCTTTGTGATGGGAATTCCGGACGTGATTAGTGAATATCCGGATTTCAAGGGCTTCTTTGGAAGTGCCTTCTGTTCCGTTCGATCCTGGAACGGACTTGTATGGATGTGTGTCTGACGTTACAATTTGAGATGTAAAGCTAGTTTCTATCAAATACATTTCTGTTGGTGGCGGAGAATTTATTCTCTTAGCTTAATACCCTTCTCTGAGACGTACGAGCTCAGAGGTTATGTAATTGATGGTTACTAGTGATATATTCCCAATTTGGTAACGTGGCATGCTGAGTGCTATTGATCATTTGTTGATCAAAGCGTGGCTTTTACGAAAAAGCGTAGCTTTGTGGACGAGACTTCGTCGAACCTCACAACCCGGTAATGGTCAAAAAAGGAAGAATGCAGCATGGTTATTAGGGGATAACGCCCCCTTAGGGTATGTACATTTCCTTCTGGATAGAGGTGGTAGCATGGTATGGAGCCCAAATACTTAACCTATGTGGTTGCTGCAAATTTATTTCTTTGTGGTTGTTGGTGAATCCCGGGATTTAGGTCGGTTACGACCGGGGGATAGCATACTCGTGTCAGTAGTTACATAGCTAGAGGTAACCCGGCCTTATGTTGGCAGAGATCTGGTTAGGTTCTCGGGGCGTCTTTCCAGAGGCGTACCCATGTGGCAATGGGAAGTTCCTTGGCCTGACCATTTGTTGGAAATCCAAAGAAACAATACAAGCCATGTACGGTTTTAGTTGTAGAACCTGCCATCTAATATAGTAGCTATAGTAGGCATACTATAATTGTACATATGCTTGCTAAGATTTATATTATACTTTCGAAATGTTTTACTGCACTTTGCACTTATAGTAATAATATCAAAGAAATTTGTGTATCAACATGTTTGACTATCATAAGGAGAAATCTCCTCCAATTCTGCGTTTGCATTGTGTGTGTGGCAAGAGGCCTTATGGTAGTTACATTTTCTAAAAGCATTGCGGATCTATTTTAAATTATTTCTTTGTTTGTTTTTAAAGATAACCCGTTTTAAGTTCTCACACCAGTCACATGACTGACTTGGAGTTTATTGTTCCCTTCCTAATTCTGGGGCCCACCAATTTCCATACGGGCAGTCTAGAGTCAGGTTATCAGGATATTCTGGAATTCAGGAGTTGTTGTAGAGATCTGGAGGCAAGCTGGATGGCGTGGCGTATCAACTAGTATATAGTATTTCTTTTCCGCTATTTGTTGTTGTAAACTCTGATTATGTAATGTAATAACTAATACAGTTCTTTGATTTTAAGATTATTCATTTATCTATTTTATGTTGTTCCACTGTGATTGTGAGATTCTGATATTGTTCTGTTGCTTTTTTCTTTCTTTCTATCTTCTACCTCTTCTTTAACCCTAACGGTTCGGTTTTCCAGCATTCGTTGTTCGAAAGTTGATACAGTGGACGTATTAATGTCAATTTTCGAAAGTCGAAAATCTCGTCTGTTACATCTGGTATCAGAGCATTTGGTTAAGCGACAACCTTGGCTCTGTTGGGAATTACTCATTAGAGATAGAGTCTGTAGTACTCTAGAATGAGTGTGAGTGTAATAATAGATATGAGCGCATATTTGTTAGTGAATATAAAAATGTTTTATATTGTGTTTGCTTATCCGTTGAACTGTTTGTGAATTCTGGTCGATATGTGGGACGCCATATTATCGATAAGGGTTTCTAAACTCTTAAACAAGATAAACCGACATAGTATCATTTTAAATTGGGTAAATGAAATAATTTTAGCTTGATTATATTTTACATATAAAGGAAATAATTTTTCAGAAATTATTAAAGTGTATATAAATTTATTGTTTAGTTTTTGAAAATGTAAGAATATATATAAGTTAATTAAAAGAATAAATTGTAGAAGCAAATGAATTATTAAGTATGGAATTATAATTTATGTGATTTATAATTGTGAAATAATCTTACATATAAGAAGTGAAACCATATGAAAATATTTATAAATATGAGTTGTAAATTAAAATGAATTTGAACTATGAATTGAAAATATTGAATCCTGTTTATTTTAGAAATTATTTTCCAAAATTAAAATTTAAATAGTGAAATTATATAAGAAAAAGATATATAAATGTGATTTACGAATAAAAGAAAATTTTTGAAAGAATATTAAGCATTGAATTCACTACTGTCACTGGGAAATAATAAGGGTGATGACTGCAGCATCATCAGTATCATTTTCGAGTTCTGTGTGATGGATTTGCTACATAGTAAATTGAAAATTGAAGTTTGGTTGTGATAAACAAACAAAAAAAATCCAGGCTGTAATTGTTGAATATAAGTAATCAAGTTTTGAACTTATAATATGGGATAATAAATTTGACTTTGGTAAAAATTAAATAGAATTTAATTTAGAATTGGAATATGAGTTGGATTTATAAGTGGAAATTTAAGTTAAGTTAAACAAATGATGTTTGAAATGGAATATAACTTGAGTAATGTTGAATGAAGTTGATTTTGGTATCGATAAAATTAATAAAGTGAAGTGATGAATATGAACTTGAGATATGTAATGAAATTCAACCTTATTTGTTAAATGAATTAGCAATTGAATAAATAAATGGATTGAATATAAATCAATCTAATGTAAATGAATTGATATGGAATAAGTGACGTAAATGTTAATTCATAAAAAACTAGTAAATTGGAAATTGAATAACTGAATGGAAGTCAATTTAATATCAACCAATTGGAATTAAAAGTGTTAAACGAAATTGAATGTGAATTTAATAATTTGGTTATGTTGGTTATGATTTGGTTGTTATATGATTGTTAGTTGATTGTATATAATTCATTAAGTGTTAATGAAATTGAATTGATAAATGGAAAGCTATGTAATTGAATTTAAATTGAAAGTGAACTAATGTGAATTGGTTGTAAGCAATTTATAAGGTTTCGATACAAATTTTAACTTATCGGAATTATTTTGATTGCATTGCTTATGAAAACTATGTGTTTTCTATTGAAAATTAGCGAAATGTAAATGAATTTCCTATATATATGTCACTTACATGTTTAAATTGAATAAGTACAGGTACCGGGGCTGTAGTTGGCTGGATTTGGTCATGCTAAAATTCTAATAAATAACTGCTTTGCTTAAAAATGCTAAAAAGGTACGCCTACGCAATAAAAATAGGAAATATGAACTATTTTTCTATTTTCCGATTGTGTGGGTCGATGTATATATATTTATATCTATTGTGATATTGCAAAAGCTTTTCCGTACAAAGGAGACTCTGGCAAAATTTTCCGTAAATTTTGAGAGTTAGAAAATCTTTTGAAAAAAAATTTTGAAAATTTTTGTTAACGAAAAGTCAATTTCTAAATTGAAATGAAAATGTAGGATTTGGAAACTTAGTAAAGTTATTGTAAGAAGTTTAACTATGGATTTTGGAAATTTTAAAATGTTTAATGAATTTGAAATTTAATTTGAACAAATGGGTTGAAAAGTTAATGGATTCTGTAGCTTTTTTTACTTGAAAATTTTGAGGACGAAATTCTTTTAAGAGGGGAAGTTTGTAACGACCCAAAATTTCTGTCATTGAAATTCGTATATTTAGTTGATTTTAAATATTAACAAGTAAAATTTGTAAGTCGAATAAATTATATTTCGAATATCTAGATTTAATTAGAAAATTAAATCGATAATTTAATATTTGAAATTACAGAAATAATTGGAAATTGGGTTTAATGTGATTAAAATTGATTTGTAAAGTTGTATTAAATCATATTGGAGTTGGAATGATGTTATAGAACTTTTAAAATTGAATTTAAAGTTAATTTGTGGAAATTGAATATTTTGATATTTAATTGACATGTGAAAATAGTCATTTTTCAAACAGTTTCGGATTTTGACGAAACTAGTTTCATCGGGTCCATAATATTAAATCATTGTAAGATTTCAAATTTCGTGTCAATCGGATTTTCGGTTTGTCCGAGGCAAGCTAAAACGCACTGAAATCGGTTTGAGTGAATTTTTAAATTTAAATAGTCGATTTGAAAACCTATCTTTCAAATATGATCGAATTGGCTTTCGATATAGATTTCATTATGTTTGGAATAGGGGTAAAACATTATGAACGCCAGGCGGCATGCTTCGTTTGGAGTTCGAAATTTTTTTGGATGAATAGTGTCGTCGAATTTTCTATAAAAGGACCTAACTTTCTTCATTTTACACAAACCCTAATTCTTCTAAGCCCTAGCCGCCAGCAACCAATTAATGGCCGAAAATTCATCTCCTTCCTCCCTCATTTTATTCAAATCCACCAATTAATTCAAGAAATTTCGAACTGCAACTTTGAAGATCACAACGAGAGCTTCAATTCTATACGGCGATGATCATCGATGGAGCATCGTAGGGGCCAAATTTTGGCCGAGTACGCAGCGTTCGCACGCGTTTTTATGCGCAAGGGGGTGGCCGAGTTCAACATGGTGGTGACGGCAGGTGGAGCTTGTGACGCTCGTTCGTTTGGCACTCGCTGATCGTCTTCAAAGTCGACGTGGTGGTTGCAAGCATTAGGGTTTCATGACGGCCGATGGGTTAGGTCGCGTGCGTGGATTACGTGATGGGAGAAGAAAGGAAGGGCGGCCCAGATCTGTTGAAGGTGAAATGAACGGCTGCAATTGGTTTAAAGGTTATAAAAATAGAAAATGTAAATTATTATATTAATAATTCGTGTGATGTTTAAAATGCTGTAACTCTTTCATACGAGGTCCAGTTTCGCACGAAAGAGTTGCGTCGACTTCGTATTGACCAATACTACGCGATGGAGCTGGATTGAGATTGATTGGAGCTAGTGTGAATTTTGGGTAAACACTAGTACAAAAAGTGCATATTGCTTTTCCTCATTTGCATCGGTTGAAGTAAAAACTGATGCAAATAGAACTATTTGCATCAGTTCTATTTTAATAACCGATGCAATTGGTACGTGGAAAGCAATAGGTAATAAAAAAATCAAATTTGCATCAGTTCTCACCAACAACCGATGCAAATAGTTTTAGTTGCATCGGTTTTAAAGTCAACCGATGCAACTACATGTTGATGGCAATATGAAGTTTAGGTGGGAAATAATGAAAAATTGGCTCCAAAGTTTACTTTGGACAAATGTACTCTTACTCCTCAATAACCCACTCCCAAAACAACAACAATAATAATAATACATTGCCCTCCCCTTCTTTCATTTTCAAAATCGAACAAAAGAAGAAAGAATTAAAACGAAGCTTTTGAAAATTTTAATGGCGAAGATGGCAGCAAACTTGAAATCGATTTACAATAAGAAATCCACGGCCGAGCATCTCAAACAAATACCCGAAGAATTTTGGGTTGTTATGCGACTAGGCGAAGCGATTTGCAGGTCGAGGCTAGTAGTTTTGGGCAGTGATTCGAGGTTGAATAATTCAGATGAAATTTGGGTGCTGCGGGGAATTGGAAGCGATTTCGTACAAAACAAACAACGATCTCGGTATCTTTCTATAGAATTTATTTGACAGTGCTGGATCCATGTTTTGTTCCTTTAAGCTGTTATTTTCTCCTCCTTGTTTCTTGGGCTTCAAAATGGAAAAACATTGTCGGATGTATTTTATAAATGTCATTTTTTTTATTTATTTAATGATTTTATGGACGATATTTATTGGGAGAATGATTCTATGGAGAGAGGAGATAAACATATATTTGATAAGATTTTTTTGCTGCCCAGAATGTGTAGTAATGCACCCACTGTCAAATGCAAAATATGCATCTGTACAAGTATTTTTTTTCTTTTATACGCTGGATTTTATCGTAATAATCATGGATTTGACTAACTAATTTATAATTATCTCTGTGAATCAGAATTGTGGCTGACAGATAATAAGATGATTAATATTATCCTAATTACTCTAATATTTCAAATGGCTGTGAAGGTTGGGAATTAATTAACTTGAACATAAAAAAAAGTCCATTATTTTAATGAGAAGGCCAAATTGTATTATTTTCAGGATCGTTATTTGTTTTGTACAGTTTAAAAACTGTGGGCGGGTCTGGAAATTATCACCATATACAGGTAATTAGAAAATAAACTTTATTTTGATTTTGTTGTTTAAATTGAATTTGCGTAAGGGCGTTTAATGGTTGTAACATGCATTAATGCCTAATTTGGAACAAGCTCATATATCCATGCCTGTATTGATAACTAGAATCTCGATTTCAAATACAAGAATTATCGTTTCAGCAATACAGGGTTTTGGTTCTATTTAAGGTAAATTCCTCATTTATTTTATTGATTTTTTTAGAAATAACATCTTCCTCTATTTAGTCCAGTTATTGTTTGTCGAAGATACCATTTCTTAGTTCAATTATGCTATGACTAATTGCTTTATTTCCTTGGTAAAGTATGAATATTTGCATTATATGTTGTAACAGTTTTCTATCCTTATTTTGGTATGAAAATGTTTTAATTAGTTATGATTTTTTCAGGAAAAAGAATCATGAAATGTAGTATGGAGTTTTTGGGTGAAGAAAAACATAATAAGATGGCTGCTAATGGAGACTGCATAGTTCCTTGCTCCTCTGTTTATAACATTGATCCATCAAAGGTATTGCATATTATTTATAATGTGCATATTTATATCATTTATACTTTCCAGGAAAACTTATGGTGTTATTGTTACCTTTAGTGGGATATTATGCAAGCAAAGCCTTAACATATATCCCACCTTTTATATAATTTTTTAGTCCAATGATGTTTTGTTTTATTTTGATCTGGACATTACTAAAATTATTGATATCATATTGTTTTTATGCAGTAACTGATCATCAAGATCATGTTTGTCCATGCGGTACACTTATAGGTATGTCATCCGAATATAAAATTATTCGCTTGAACTTTAAAGGTATAATTTCTTGCTATTTCAATATATTACTAGAGGACAATTTTAGATTTGACTACTAATTGATAAATTTCTATAAATAAATTGTTTTCACTTTAACGGATTGCTTACCATATCGAATAAATATCTGAAAAACAAACTATCGTTGGTCCATTAGAATCTGAGTGTCTGTGTGTACATAAGGAAAACTGTTTATCTATGTGATGAGTGGGAGGATAATTTCAGTTAATGTCCTTAAATAGTGGAAAACTGGATTTTAAATGTTTTAAGCATAAAATTTTTCTAAGCATGGCTTGAGATATATTGTATATTCCTATTTTCATTTTTTACTTCCAAATTTGCATTTTGTGAATGAGTGAGAGAGTTCTAGATATAAGGTAGAGCCCTTTGAGATCATAAACACCTAAAATTCTAATATGTAATTGAGACTGGTTTCACTTAGATACCACTGTAAACACACTGCTACCAGATACCACTCTAAACACACTGCTATAACTGCCTCACGCTCCTCCTGTTATGCAAACAGATTCCGACCATAACTGCTACTGCTCCATCCTCAGCATCCAAACATCCACCAGTACCATCAGTACATCCAAGCATATCACTGACCTCTGCCCCTCCTATGTTTCTTTATTGGTTGATGCCACCTTATAAATCAAATTCTCATCTTTTCATAATACCTTGCAATGTCAGGTTATCAAACTCAGTTACAAGTTCTCAATAAAAATATAACTTCAGACAATTTTTTGCCTCATGGTATTAAATAATAACTTTTACCTTACAAACCTTTAGATGGGGCCTGACGTTTTTTTTCTGCCTTATGGTATATACAAGTCACAAGGTTATTTAAAACCTTATGTTAATTACTAAGTTAAAACTAGCATACAGATATTAAAGCTTATGTCTAAAAGAAACTGACTTCCTAATATATAATAGCCTAGCTATTGTAATAATGCTTAGGTTTTAGATATTCAGATTATAAAACTAAATATTATACATCAGTATATAGATATTAAACTTACCATACTAGGAAGCTTATTATTTAGTGAAAGCATGAAAACATTTAACAATGAATCAAGAGATTAAAAGTACTATAACGTAATATTTTCTAAACATACTCAATCAAATATTTAGTAGGCTGACATATACAAGTAAACATTATTTATTCATGTTCAAGTTGTACACAATGAATGGATAGCCTGACATATTTAATAGCCTGACATATTAAGCTGTACTTGTGTACATAATGAACAGTGCATGTGTTGACAACAAATACCATGAAGATCAGTATCCTGCTCCCATTCATATATTAGGTAAGCTAACATGTATAAATCAGTTATCAGGTTTAAATCAATAGACATCCTTCAGCAAACATAAAAATTTACACCCAAATTTTATTAGAAAAAAAAACACTTCACAAAAATAATAAGATTTTGATTGCTGGAAACTTCTGTACTAGACAAGTTCAATATATAAATTAGTTGCAAAGGCACATACTCTTTTTATAAATACTACTAGTAAACATTCTTACCTAAGCTTGTGAGTAGAGCTTTAATTGGCAAACCTAATCAAATGTGTACTGCTTTAGAACTTTTAATACTTTACTACTGCACTTGAGATTGGACATGGCCTAATACATTGAAAATACTTTAGTAATTCATGCGTATGTTTAGAAAATTATACCCTGTTGTGGCTTAGGGTGTGATCTGTACTGATCTTCCACTGTTAATAAATTAATTTTTAGTTGATACATTGAAATTGGGATCTTCCTCATGATTAACAAACAAGCTGATTCCTTAAACCACAATTACAATTTTTATAGTTATATAAAAACCCATTAGTCTATTAATCTTGGCTTAGTATATCCATAATATATCTCTATGTAGGCCATTCTTTGAATGAACGCACTAGTTTATGAAAGTACAAACTAAATTACCATGTTCAAGTTGTTCTAATTCTTCAACCTCATTCTTTTCAGCTTGAATGTCAACTAGAATTGGCTTTTCTTTAAACAAATTTTGAGAGCAGACAAGTACCTGATGCATCAGTTGACAGTGGATGCTGTGATGAGGCAAGGTTGTGAGGCCGTAGATTGGTTAAGAAGGTGGGAACAGGCAGTAGGAGATGTGATGCAATCAGTTGACAGTGGATGTTGCGGTGGGTTGCGGTTGTTTTTTTCTTCTTTTCTGTCGATCATGGGATTGTGGCTTGGTGGAGATGGAATTGAAAACAAAGATGAATGAAGATGTGAATGGAAGTGTTTGGGATGCAGTGGTGAATGCAGTGTTGGTTCAGCAGTGTTATGCAGTGGTCGATCACGACAGAAGTGAGTGCAGTGGTGGTTCAGCAGTATTATGGAACGGGAGTGGTTGTCTGGTGTGTATGCAACAGTGGGGACAAGCAAGCAAGAGGCGGCAAGATCAAGCAAGAGCAAGAACAGTGGGAAGGTATGAATTGAAGTTGTTTGTTGTTTGTAAATGTGGAAGTGTGGATGTGGTTGTATCACTGTGCAGGGGGTTGCAATGCTAGGCAGTGAAATGTATTGAGGGTAGCAGAGCGTATGTCGATGTTTGGTGTATGATGTCAGTGTATCAAAGGGTGGAGGTTATGTATGTTGCTAGGCAAGACAATGTATTGGTGAAGCTTGCTGAATTGAAGTGACAGGGATGCGGATATGTGTGATACACTTTAAGCAGCACTGTTAAGTGACGACATGAAATATGGAAATATGGAAATTGCACTGCTACTGGAAATATGGAAGTGATACAGGAGTTGTGAGGTGGTGCGAACTGATGGTTTGAGTGTAGACTGTATTTAGCTTATTTTTTGATGAGATATTATACTATATGTTGTTTATGTTCTAATTTTCATCCCCTTTCATTTTTTTCTGTTTTATTGTTCACTGTTTATTGTTTGACAGTTAAATGAATAATTTTAACCACATCAGCCTCTTACCAAATTTGCCTTTCTTGTATGTTAATGTTATGCAGCTCGATTGCTGGGTTTTCGACAACTAGTTCCAGCCTATGCAAATGCTAGAAGAACCGAAGTACTGAGAGGCTTCAACTTTGCTTCTGGGACTGCAGGTATCAGAGCAGAGACTGGAAACAACCTGGTAATTGCCATTATATTCAAAGTTGAATAGTAAAGCATTCTCATAATATTAACCTAAAAGCTAATTGCCTAAGAAATGAAATATTATGAAATTTAGGGGCAGCATTACCATTTTGAAGAGCAAGTAGATCATTTCGAAGAAGCGCTACGATTCATGGCAAGAATGTTCAGAGGAAATAGAACAGGAGTTGCTGAGCACTTGAGTAAAGTCAAGTTCCACATTCATTAATCAAGGTCAATAGTTTATAATTTATCTCTCTGTTTAAAAACAAAGTGAGTTTAACGTACTCTGTTTTATCTCTTTTTTAAACAGAGTTTAATGTATTCTATTTAACCAACTACAGTTTCAAAATCTAAGCAGGTAAACATAAAGATCTGAACTAATTTTCCTTGAGTTAATCAAAGATAGCATGATATATTTATAATTTCAAAAACCATGGCTATGAAACAGCTTTGGATATTAACAGTAGATAAAAAAGTCAGATTTATAATTTAAACAAAAGAATAAAAATTTAAACAAAAAACCTCCAACTAGCCATGAAAACATTTGAATTGCTATAGACTTAACTCATATTCATAGGTAATCCTTATCCTAAGCTCTAAGCTTATTAACTAAGCAATATTTGCCAAGTGGATTTGTCATTAACTCTTTGTTTTATTCTTCTAGATCGAATGCACATAGGACACAATTATTACTGCCAAAGTGTACAGGAAAAAACCGAAACACGCTTAAAAGGTGAAAGATGCAAATGCACATAAGACACGTATTTTTTAATAATATACTATATTTGAAATAAAGTTATACAAGAAAATAATTTGAAAAGGCCACAACCTTTGTACACTTGGAGACCAGAGGCTGGAAAATGAAGATCCACTTTGCACATCATTCAGTAGCATTTCCATTGATGGCACTATCTAATGCATACATGAAGAACAATATTTGAAGATAAATTCTATATACCAGATAATCAATACCTGATGCGTACGTGAGCAATAACTATGCTAGTAACTAATCCGAGCAGTGTACTTACACTGGGCCATCATTTTGTACAGGTGAGCTATTTGAAATTCACAAACATGATGCACATCTAATACAATTCGAGGCAAAGGAGGAAAGGATCATACCTGGACAAAGCTCCTATCTTTTGCACCTGAGACAAGAGCTTCTTCGGAGATAATGCCGAATCTGTTTGAATCAATTTTTTAAGACAGGCATCATAGGTAAGATCCATAGCTAGGTACAAGTAAATAAAACCGATATTGACATTATGATTTTAACATGAAAAAAATTGTAGACTAGAATTTTAAATGTTCTATTCTAGTAGCATTTCCCTTTTATCTTTTTATTCAATACTGCTACTTTGTGTTTTTGATGGTAACTGAAGATTTGAAGTTGGTTTATTTAAGACACTCAGAGTAAACACTATCAGTAGCCATGACAAGTTTTTGTACCACGAAATCCATACTGTTATTGGCCTGTTATTGGCATATCAAAACCCATAACATTTCAACAAAACGTTATTAGCATAGTGCTAAATGCTCACCTATCAAATTTATATAACAGTGATTTAAAAATTTATGAAGACAGTTTCTATAGTAATAAATGGTATTATGTTCTTTTACCGTTTTGTTTGAATGACCTCACCAGTACTTTCTGCAACAAATTTAACTATGTTCTCCAATTTTCAATCGTAATATTTCCAGGATTAGAACCACTGCTTTGCTTCTCTATCTTTCCTTCTTTTTATTTTAACCTTTTTTCTTTCAATTCTCAAAATGATACATACAAGAAAATAGATTGATGCATTGTTTTCATCTCAAATCACAAATTGAGTCTTTTAAATATATTGTCAATGTGATTACAAAAGTAACTTTGAAATCTTTCATACAGAAAAGAAAAACATTCTCCTTAAAAGATGAATACTTTTGTAACACGTATGCTCACAATTTTTCAATATAGCAGTCATAAACAAATCTTCAACCATGTTACATCAAAAGCATATTCAGGCCAAACATATACTAAGTTGATAACCCTTCTTGCATAGCTCAGGGTTTCCCTCAACCACATAAAGCAAGCATCCAACCTAAATTTATTCCTCTCAACTTACTCGAACGTATAATATCTGGAAAGTGTTAAAACAACAAATTTTCGTAAAAAATTAAGCTTTTGTCCTCTCTCATATTAAGTTGCGATGTAACTCTAATTTTAGTTGAAACAATATACCGAAAAATGAAATCTTGAACGAAAATATTTTTAGAGTCGCTTTTGTGGTACGTGTTCTTCAAAGGAAATTCAACACGTATATATAACTTTCTTACTGTTACTCGTTTCTATTATGATGAATTTTTCCATAAAGAATTGATTAGTAGGTTCTGATAAACCATAACCATTATAGGAAAGAAAAAGAATACATGCATTATTTGCCTCATTTTGATTGGGATATTATCATGTCTTCATCATTCAAGCAAGAGGATACCCAACACAGGGGATGTGATGAACAACACTTGTAAATCTATGTCACACCCGGCCTTCTTCCTGTTCATCAAAAAGGACAACACTTAAATATGCTTCAACATGATAAAACGAAGAAGAAGAACTTCAACCTTAGACAAACACAAGTACAGTGATAAAACAGTATTGGATTTATCAAGAACAACTTCATACCTAGAGAAGCAGAAGTACATACAATTGTAAAACAGTATAGGAATCTATCATATGACTCTAACCCAGTGGTATTAACCCTCTATTTCATACCTAGAATTGAGTGGTCTCAAATTTACGAACATAATACCACTGGGTTGCGGTGATGTGTTTGGCACTGTGAAGAGTATGGAAAGGAAGATGACGGAGTGTTGTTGTAATTGTCGTTCATGTTGTATGTAGTACAAAGTATGAAGTTATTAATTGTAATATTGAATGATTATGTATTAAATCGGATTATGTATTCGCCATCAAATTTAATTTTCAATGATTGTAATATTGCATGCAATAATTGTTTGTTATAATCAATAATATATATATATATATATATAGTATATTTGAGTACTGTAATAATGGTTTCTGAAAATGACTTTTTTGCATCAGGTATAAATAGCTGATGCAATAGAGGAATTAGTTGCATCGGTTGTTATAAAAATACCGATGCAATAGAGGGATTAGTTTGCATCGGTTTTCAATAACAACCTATGCAACAAGTTTCTTTGTTGCATCGGTTTTCATTACAACCGATGCAATATGGGGGCTGTGTCCAAGTAACCAACCACGATATTTTGCATCAGTTGTTAGTAACAACTCATGCAAAAAGGACCTTTTTGCATCGGTTTCAGACCTGATGCAAAAGTGTTAAGCCTGTTGCATCGGTTGCATCTGCATCAGTTGCTGAACTGATGCAAAAGGGGGGTAAACAACCGATGCAAATGGCCTGTTTTGTAGTAGTGAAAATTTAGCGCGCGTTTAATTTTATTCAGAATAAAACACTGCAACTGTATTGGAAGCAAGGTGAGAACTTCTCACTCAATCGAATTTGTTTCGATTTAAATTTTAAATAGTTAAATTTAAAATTGCTTGATTGTGTGATTGAATGATGATTGCTATCTGTTGTATTGAAATAGACCCTATATGTCGTATCTTAAGCGGAGGTTATTATATTAAACACATATACCGCGTTATTCCACCTTGATGTGGAATTGGTATTATATATGTACTTGGAGTTGATTTTCCGCATTATATAGCGGATGAGACCCTATTGCGCCTCATAATAGCGGATAATATTTTATATAAACCCATGTACCGCGATATTCCGTCTTGAAACGAGATTGGTATTGTGTTGTTGCAGCATTGGGCTGTTTTTGGAGTTTTAAAATTGATAAAGTAACGATTTTGAATTTAAAAGGATTTTCAAGTGATTTTTGAAAGTATACATTTTATTAAATTTTGGAATTGATTCATTTTAAATAAATAAATGTTATAATTTTTATGTTATAAAAATTATGATTTTTGTGAAATATAACCGAAATGTAATTTTTGAAATAAGTAGTCGATTAATTTGTAAAATGGTTTAAATTGGGATTTTTGAATTATTATAAATGGTTTATATAAAAGATTTATAAAATTGATATTTATAAATTAAAATATTGGAATTATAAAACGAGTTTTTATAAGTGTTAAAATGAAGTATAAATGGATTTCATAAGTAAATGAAATTTATAGATTTATAAATTATGAAGTTATAAAATGAATAGATTTTGTAAAATAAAAGACTTATAAATAATTAACTTATAATTGGATTTTGGCATTTAAATGAGATATAAATAGAATTTGTTAATTAAGGGATTTTATAAGTTGAAGTTTTTATAAAATATGAATATTTGTGAATTTATAAACGTTGTTTTATAAATCCGAAATCAATTGAATTTGATAAGTAAATATGAAAGCTTATTAAAGGAGATATATCCACGATTTTGGACAGTGGATAATCCTTTAAATTAAATATGTAGAAGCGTTGAATTTGGTAAAAGATTTATATTCACGATTTTGGAGGGTGAATAATATATTAAAGAAATGTTTTAGGAAGTAGAATTAAAGCGATTTGAAGTTGTTTTAAAATGTGTTAAGGATCGAAACCATAGATTTCAACATTCATTGTTGAAATAGACGTTTTCGAGAAATAAGAAAAAGATGGACTATAACATTGTTGTTATAGTAAATGATTTTCGAAAGGAAATGTTTTTGTATAGTATTGGGATTTATATATCTATCGTATTTTCGAAACCCTATACTAGTGATTTTGGGTTGTCGTAACGATGTTTTACGCAACATTCATTTTGACCCAAATAAATATGTTTAAAGAGAACGTTTTCCTTAAAAGAACAAAATATATACTTAATCGTGTTTTAAGTATATTGAATATTTTCTAAGTATTGAAAATAAATAGATTTGTGAATTACTTATTGTTAAATAAATATTTGAAAATGTTTTTCAGTGTAGGAATTGAAATGGTTTAGAGAATATATACTTTTAAAGATAAATTGAAGTGAATATTTGGCAAGTTATTTAATTTATGGAAGATTAAAAAAAGGGCCTAGTGATTGTTATGGTGCTGAATATTTGTTGTTTGCTTTGATAGTTAAATAACCGACTATCAATATTTACCTTTAAATGGGTATTTGTTGTGATTTGCTTGAAATTGAATGCTACACTTATTTTAAAATAAGCGCTTGTTATTCGGTTTAGCCGGCAGAAAACCTTTGGGTCATGAATCCCATTCCGAATAGTGATACATCGTAATGGATAACATTTGAAGACCGGTGTTGAAGACCGGATATTTTCGAAAACAGAAGGATTACCGTCGAATGTCTCTGCATCGGCTGATCCCCGATATAGAGATTTTATCACCCTTTGTGATGAGAATTCTGGATGTGATTAGTGAATATCCGAATTTCAAAGGCTTCTTTGGAAGTGCCTTCGGTTCCGTTCGATCCCGGAACGGACTTGTATGGATGTGTGCGTGACGTTACAATTTGAGATGTAAAGCTAGTTTCTATCAAATACATTTCTGTTGGTGGCGGAGAATTTATTCTCTTAGCTTAACACCCTTCTCTGAGACGTACGAGCTCAAAGGTTATGTAGTTGATGGTTATTAGTGATATATTCCCAATTTGGTAACATGGCATGCTGAATGCTGCTGATCATTTGTTGATCAAAGCATGGCCTTTATGAAAAGCGTAGCTTTGTGGACGAGACTTCGTCGAGCCTCACAACCCGGTAATGGTCAAAACAGTAAAAATGCAGCAAGGTTATTAGGGGATAGCGTCCCCTTAGGGTATGTACATTTCCTTCGGGATAAAGGTGGTATTATGGTATAGAGCCCAAATACTTAACCTATGTGGTTGCTGCAATTTTATTTCTTTGTGGTTGTTGGTGAATCCCGGGATTTAGGTCGGTTACGACCGAGGGATGACATACTCGTGTCAGTAGTTACATAGCTAGAGGTAGCCCGGCCTTATGTTGGCAGAGATTCGGTTAGGTTCTCGGGGCGTCTTTCCAGATGCGTGCCCATGTGGCAATGGAAAGTTCCTTGGCCTGACCATATGTTGGAAATCCAAAGAAACAATACGAGCCATGTACGGTTTTAGTTGTAGAACCTGCCATCTAATATGGTAGCTATAGTAGGCATATTATAACGGTACCTATGCTGGCTAAGATTTATATTATACTTTCGAAATGTTTTACTGCACTTTGCACTTATAGTAATAATATCAAAGAAATTTGTATATCAAGCATGTTTGACTATCATAAGGAGAAATCTCCTCCAATTCTGCGTTTGCATTGTGTGTGTGGCAGGAGGCCTTATGGTAGTTACATTTTCTAAAAGCATTGCGGATCTATTTAAAATAATTCTTTGTTTATTTTTAAAGATAAACTGTTTTAAGTTCTCACACCAGTCACATGGCTGACTTAGAGTTTACAGTTCCCTTCCTAAACTCTGGGTGCCCACCAATTTCCACACGGGCAGTCTAGAGTCAGGTTATCAGAATATTCTGGAATTCAGGAGTTGCTGTAGAGATCTGGAGGCAAGCTGGATGGCGTGGCGTAACAACTAGTATATAGTATTTCTTTTCCGCTGTTTGTTGTTGTAAACTCTGATAATATAATGTAATAACTGATATAGTTCTTTGATTTTAAGATTATTCATTTATCTATTATATGTTGTTCCGTTGTGATTGTGAGATTCTGATATTGTTCTGTAACGACCCAGAATTTTTTTTAATTAAAAATTGAATATTTAATTAATTTTAAATATTAATAAGTGAAATTTATAAGTCGAATAAATTTTATTTTGAATAATTGGATTTAATTGGATAATTAAATCGATAATTTAATATGTGAAAATACAGAAATAATTGAAAATTGGGTAAAATATGATTGAAAATGATTTTTAAAATTTTATTATATCATATTGAAGTTAAAACGATATTTTAGAACTTTTAAAATCAAATTAAGAGTTTAATTGTGAAAATTGAATATTTTAATATTTAATCGACTAGTGAAAATAGCCAATTTTTGAACAGTCTCAGAATTGGACGAAACTAGTTCCATTGGATCCGTAATAGTTTGTTATTATTGGATTTCAATTTTCGTAGCAATCGGAGTTATCGTTTGACTATGGCAGCTCGAAACGCATCGAAATTGTTTTTAATATTAATTTGGCGAGTTAAAATAGCCATTTTTCAAACAGTCTCGGATTTCGACGAAACCAGTTTCATCGGATCCGTAATGTGATATTATTGTATGGTTCATATTATTGTATGGTTTTCATACGAGGTCGAAAACGCGAGAAACCAGTTGCGTTGGAATCGTATCGTCGAGCATTACGCTATGGAATTGGATTGGAGTCGTTTGGAGTTAGTGAGAATTTCGGGTGAAATTAAACGTTCGTTTAATTTTATTCGAAATAAATCGCTAAAATAAAATTGAAATCAAGGTGAGAACTTCTCACTCAATCGAATAGTTTCGATTTTAATTTTAAATAGTTAGATTTAAAATTCTTGAATGTATGTTTGAATGATGATTGTTATCTAGTGATTGTTAAAATAGACATTATGCACCGTTAGTAAGCGGATGTTATTTATTAAAAACATATACCGCGAATATTTCATAAACAGTGAAATTGGTATTATTTATGTACTTGGAATTGATTTCCCGCAGTATATAGCGGATGAGACCCTATTGCGCCGTCTATTAAGCGGATAATATTTTAAATCCCATATACCGCGATAATTTCGTACTGGAACGGAATTGGTATTGTGCTAACATCTTTGGATGCAGGAAAACAGGTTGGAGGGGTCCAACTGGATTCCTCAACAGTATTTATTTGATTTCAGATATTTTGATATTTGATGGATTATCATATCGATATATGATGTCATTGTTGTTGTGATTGACTATTTGGTGTGTAGCATCATTGGACCAAATTTGGAACTTTAAAATGATTTTTAAAGTGATTTTTGAAAGTATACGTTTATAAAATATTTTTGGAATCGATTCATTTTAAATAAATAAACGTATAAATTTTAATGTTATAAAATTATAGTTTTTGAGAAATGTAGTTAAAAGTTGATTTTTGAAAATATGGGGTTAATGGTTTTATGAAATAGTTTAAATTGCGATTTCTGAATTTATTGTAAAAAGTTTATATATAGGATTTATAAAATTTGATTGTTTTGTAAATCAAAGAGAATGATGAAATTATAAAGGAGTTTAAAGACGTATTTTAAAATAATAATATAAATTGATTTATATAAAAGATTTATAAATTGATAATTTATAAATTAAAATATTTGAATTATAAAACGAGTTTTTATAAGTGTTAGAATGAATTGTGAATGAATTTCATAAATGAATGAAATTTATAGAATTATAAACGGTGTAGTAATAAATGAATGGGTAAATAAATGAATCTTATAAGTTATAAGATTTATAATTTGGAAAGTTAAAGGAACGATTTGGAAAACACATAATTATAAGTGTTTAACTTATAATATGAACTTTTAGTATATAATTGAGTTATAAATTGAATAGGTTAATAAAGAAGATTTATAAAAGGAAGTAGTTATAAAATAAATAGAAATGGAATTTATAAACATTGTTTTATAAATTCGCAACGACTTATTTTGATAAGTAAATTGTTGTAACTTATTAATGGAGTTATATTCACGTTTTATACAGTGAATAATCCTTTATAAAACGAATAGAAAGGATGAAATTGGTTAACAAGGTATATTCACGTTTTTGAAAAGTGAATAATATGTTAAAAAAATGTTTTGGATGTGATGTTTTAAATAGAATTAAAACGATCTAACGATGTTTTTAAATGTGTTAAGATTCGAAACCATAGATTTTAACATTCATTGTTGAAATAGACGTTTTCGAGAAATAGAAGGAAATGGTGGACTATAACACTGTTGTTATAGTAAATGATTTCCAAAAGGAAATGTTTTGTATAGTATTGGGATTTATATATCTATTTTAATTTTGAATCCCTATACTGGTGATTTTGGGACGTCGTAACGATGTTTTACGCAACATTCATTTTGGCCCAAATAAATATGTTTAAGAGAATGATTTCCTTAAAGAATGAAATATATACTTAATCTCGATTTAAGTATATTGAATATTTTCGAAGTGTTGAAAATAAATGGATTTGTGAATTACTTAATAAGTAAGTATGGAAATGTTTTCCAATATAAAGTGAATATTTTGAGAATTTATCTTTTTGAAGATAAATTGAAAAAAATGAATAATTGAAATCTTACATTCGTAGATATTTTGGAAGTAAATTCACTATGGAATTTATAAAAGAAAGGGGAATTTGTTTAAAAATAAATATTGATTTATTTTTGAGGTATTGAAATTTTGTATGTTGTAAAGATATTTTTGGGAAATAAATAATTTGGAAAATTATTTGGAATCTGGTGATGTTGTGCATATCCATTGATAGTTCAATAACCGACTATCAATATTTACCTTTGAATGGGTATTTGTTGTGATTTGTTTGAATTTGAATGCCACACTTTTTTTTGAATAAGCGCTCACTATTCGGGTTATCCGGGAAAGGACCTTGGGGTCGTATAACCCATTTCGAATATGTGATTCGACGTTATGGATAGCATTTGAAGACCGGTGTTGAAGACCGGGTATTTGCAAGAGCGATAGGATGACCTGTCGATTGACTCTGCACCGAGTTGCTCCGGTATAGAGTTCTCCATATGTGATGGGGAATCCGATCAGGATTGTGGATATCCGGATTGCAAGGACTTCTTTGTAAGTGCCTTCGGTTTTGTTCGAGCCCGGAACAGACTTCTATGGATTGTATGTCTGACATTTCAAATTGAGATATAAAGCTGATTTCCTTCAAATATATTTCTGTTGGTGGCGGAGAATTTATTCTCTTAGCTTAACACCTTTCTCTGAGAAGTACGAACTCAGAGGTTATGTAGTTGAAGGTTATCAGCGATATATTCCCAATTTGGTAATGTGACATGCTGAGTATTGCTGTGAAATGATCATTGTTTGATCATTTGTGATATGATCATTTATTTGATCACTTATCTTTGTGATCATTTCTATGATCATATGTTGACCCAAAGCACAGCTTTTGTATAAAGCGTGGCTTTGTGGACGAGACTTCGTCGAGCGCTCGGATAAAGGTCCCAAAGGACCGGGGGATGGCATACTCGTGTCAGTTGTACCTAGTTTGAAAGGTAACCCGGCCTTGTGTTGGCAGAGATCCGGTTAGGTTCTCGGGGGTCGTCCTTCCAGAGGCATTCTCATGTGGCAATGGGAAGTTCCTTGGCCTGACCATTTGTTGGAAATCCAAAGAAACAATACGATCCTTGTACAGTTTTAGTTGTATAACCTGCTATGGAATGTGGCGGTAACCTGCTATTGAACATAGTAGCTATAGTAGGCATACGATAATGATCGTATGTTGGCTAAGATTTATATTCTACTTTCGAAATTGTTTTATACACTATGCACTAGTAATAATATCAAATGTTCTTTTTAATGCGTATCAAGCATCTTTGACTATCATAAGGAGAAATCTCCTCCGATTCTGCATTTGTATTGTGTGTGTGTGCGGGAGGCCTTATGGTAGTCTCATTTTTAAAAGCATTGCGAATTGACTTTAAAAATATTCCTCTATTTTGATTTTAAAGATAAATAAACTGTTTTGAGTTCTCACACCAGTCACATGACTGACTCGAAGTTTATTGTTTTCCTTCCAAAACTATGGGTGCCCACCAATTTCCACACGGGCAGTCAAGAGTTAAGGTTTATCAGGATATTCTGGAATTCAGGAGTTGCTGGAGGCAAGATGGATGGCTTGGCGTATTACTAGTATATAGTATTTCTTTTCCGCTGTTGATGTTGTTTGTTGTTGTACACTCTGATGATGATGTAATGTAATGTAATGTATAAAATGTAATAACTGATATAGTTCTTTGTTTAAAGATTATTCATGTACTATTATATGTTGTTCCGCTGCGATTGTGTGATTCTGATGTTGTTGTTGTTGTTTTCTGTTCTGTTCCGTTCTATTTTCTATCTTTTCTCTCTTCTTCAACCTTTTTCTTTTTCTTAAACAATGAGAATTCGTATTTCTGTTCATCTTGAGTTAATCTATGGAGATTAGTGTATGTTCAAGGAGTATGGATTTGCGGGTCTTACGGATCCAATGGAACTAGTTTCGTCCAATTCTGAGACTATTCGAAAATTGGCTATTTTACAGTCGATAATTAAATATTAAAATATTCAATTTTCACAAATTAACTCTTAATTCAATTTTAAAAGTTCTAAAATATCATTCTAACTTCAATATGATAAAATAAAATTTTACAAATCATTTTCAATCATATTTAACCCAATTTTCAATTATCTCTGTATTTTCAACTATTAAATTATCGATTTAATTGTCCAATTAAATCCAATTATTCGAAATAAAATAAATCGACTTATAAATTCCACTTATTAATATTTAAAATAAATTATATATTCAAATTTTAATCAATAAAATTCTGGGTCGTTACAAACTTCCCCCTTAAAAGAATTTCGTCCTCGAAATTACCAAGTAAGAAAAGGTTACAAAATTCATTAACTTTCCAAAACAAACCATTCAAATTAGATTTTTCAAATCTATTAAGTGTTTAACTTTTCCAAAATTCATAATTAAACTTCTTACAATACTTTACTAAGTTTTCAAACTCAAACTTAGTTTTCAAAAATTTCCCAATTTTCTCAAAAATATTCGAACGCCTTAAATTTTTGGAGTCTCCTTTGCGCGGCTCGATCCAAAAAAAAATAACAGTGTATATATCACAAATATACATCTCATCAAGTGATGAGGCATCCCGCAGGGAAAAAAGTGTAAAAGTACGGTATGTAATCCGAGATATGTACCTTATTATATTATTAGCGAGCGTATACGGCTAATATAGCTCTAAAGCGAGCTCCAAATGCGAAGTAAGCGCAATCCGCACCTACTATACACTCAACAAACAAATGAGAACATGCATATATGAAAATAATCTCAATATACATCATATAGCAACATAATAACTACATGTGCCAACATAACAATGCATTCAATAGAAATAAATGCAACTACCAAATCAATATAATTTATTTCTCATTAACATTTAATGAATTGGTTTTCCAATTTAGATCACATTTGATTCATTAACATTGGATTTAACTAACATTCATTTGTTCATCTTCCAATTAGTATACATTCACTAATTTATTCACATTAGTTTACTTTCAATCCAAATCAAATTCATTTCTATTCAAGATTCACTTAACTTTCAATTTGATTTCAATGATTCATAGCCTTCCATTTCATTAATTCATTTTCATTTAACACTTAATGAAATATACACAATCAATCAACAATCAAATAACAACCAATGTTTATTCAATACAACCAAATTTATTCACTTTTAATTTGAATTGGTTGATATTAAATTGACTTCCATTCAATCTATTCAACTTCCAGTTACATTAGTTTTTAATTAATTTACACTTACATCCATTATTTCATATCAATTATTTACATTTAATTGATTAACATTCAATCCACTTATCAATTCAATTGCTAATTCCTTTAACAATATAATGTTGAATTTCATTTATACAACTCAAGTTCAAATTCTTAATGACTTCACTTCATTAATTCAGTTATTAATTTACTTCGATACCAAAATTAACTTCATTCAACTTCACTTAAGTTATATTACATTTCTACCATCTTATCAAATCCAAATCAATTTATTTAACTTTCCTTTTGTTAAATTTCAAATTACATGTCTTTGATGACAACTCAAATTTATTTCAACTTGGATTTTATTGATTTACTTATACTTCCTTTAATTTAACTTCATCCTTTAAGTTAAATTTATTCTATTAAAACTCAAATTGTATAAGTTATCAACTCATTTATCATTCCCATAAATATTTTAAATAGGATTCCAGAGTCCCTTCAATCTTTCAAAACCATTTTTGAAACAAATTCAATTATCCTTTGAATTTCAAAAATCAAATCCAAATTTTCCAAACAACTTTCATTTAAAATTACTTGGCAGCAATCCCTCTTTTGGAAACCCGAAAATGAACACCAATGATGTCGCGATCATCACCGGAATTATTTCCCAACGACCGAAAAGAGTTTAGAGCTTTAGTTTCTCCAAAACAATTTTCCAAAATATCAAATCCATTCAAAACACTTCTCTGGAATTTTATTTTCAGATTATAAATCACATTTATAAACCCTTTTACTTATATAATTTCACTTATTGTATATAAGATTATTTCACAAGTGTAAATCTGCTTATACAATTATTCTTTAAAAATTGTTATTTTTATTCAACAACCAAACAATCAATTCATATACACTTTAATAATTCTGAAAAATTATTTCCTTTATATTTAAAATATAATCAAGGTAAAATTATTTCATTTACCCTATTAAACAATACTGTGTCGAATTGTTCTATTCAAGTGTTTAGAGATCCCTATCAACAACGTTAATAACTCGTGTTGACCAAAATCCATATACCACTCAACAAACCAATCATCACAATGTAAAACAATTTATATTCACTAACAAATACGCGCTCGTATCTATTATTACACTCAAACTCATTCTAGAGTACTACTGACTCCAACTCTAATGAGTAATACACAACAGAGCCATGGTTGTCGCTTAACCATATTGAAATTTTATATCTTGTAAAGTATGTAACGACCCAGAATTAATATTAATTAAAAATTGAATATTTAATTAATTTTAAATATTAATAAGTGAAATTTATAAGTCGAATAAATTTTATTTTGAATAATTGGATTTAATTGGATAATTAAATCGATAATTTAATATGTGAAAATACATAAATAATTAAAAATTGGGTAAAATATGATTGAAAATGATTTGTAAAATTTTATTATATCATATTGAAGTTAGAACGATATTTTAGAACTTTTAAAACCGAATTAAGAGTTTTATTGTGAAAATTGAATATTTTAATATTTAATCGACTAGTGAAAATAGCCAATTTTTGAACAGTCACAGAATTGGACGAAACTAGTTCCATTGGATCCGTAATATTTTGTTGTTATCGGATTTCAATTTTCGTAGCAATCGGAGTTATCGTTTGACCGTGGCAGCTCGAAAGGCATCGAAATTGTTTTTAATATTAATTTGGCGAGTTAAAATAGCCATTTTTCAAACAGTCTTGGATTTTGACGAAACCAGTTTCATCGGATCCGTAATATGATATTATTATATGGTTTAAAATTTCATGTCAATCGGATTTACCGTTTGTCCGGTGCAAGCTAAAACGCCTAGAAAATCGTTTAATCGGTTTAATTTTAAATCGAACGTTTATTGCCATAACTCACACAGATGACCGAATTAGCTCCCGAAATACATTTCATTGTGTTTGGAACATGGGGTAAACCTTAGAAACGCCAACCGACACGCTTCGTTTGGAGTTCGGAAATTCCGGGATGAATAGTGTTTGCAAAATTTTCTATATAAGCCCTTCACTTTTCTCATTTGCATCAAAACAAGGCTAGGGTTTCAATTAGCTGCAGCCGCCACCTTCATAAATATTTAATGGCCGAAAATGTCTTCTCTTTCCCCTCAGATTTCTTCAAATCCATACTTTAATTCGTAAAACTTTCTGAAGCGAACTTGTAGAGCTCGTCAAGAGCTAGACATCCAACGGCTAAGATCGTTTCTAGTGCTTTGGATTGATGGCAAATGGAGTTTGAACGCATCAAAGTCGTGCACGTTTTTCTCAACCAGGGAAGGGCCGAGCTTCACACTAATCGAGGCGATGGTAGCTCTGGGCGATGGCGTTCGAATGGGGGTGGTTTGATGGGGTTTCGTGTAGTGAGGAGGCGGCGGTACGTAACCCTAATCGAACGTATATGGGTTCGAACGCGTGCACGGTTACTGGAGGGAAGATGGAAGAAAATAGGATGCGGCCCAGATTCTCCAAGGATGGAACGTACGGTGATGACTGAATTAGGGTTTAAAAAATTAAAATAAAATGTTGTAAAGTTTATATTATAAATTCGTGAATGTTTAAAAATGTATATCTTTTTCATACGAGGTCGAAAACGCGCGAAACCAGTTGCGTTGGAATCGTATGGACGAGCACTACGCTATGGAATTGGATTGGAGTCGTTTAGAGTTAGCGAAAATTTTGGGTAAAATTAAACGTATTCGAAATAAATCGCTAAAACGAAATTGAAATCAAGGTGAGAACTTCTCACTCAATCGAATCGGTTTCGATTTTAATTTTAAATAGTTAGATTTAAAATTATTGAATGCATGTTAATGATGATTGTTATCTATTGATTGTTAAAATAGACATTATGCGCCGTTAGTAAGCGGATGTTATTTATTAAAAACATATACCGCGAATATTTCATAAACTGTGAAATTGGTATTATTTATGTACTTGGAGTTGATTTCCCGCAGTATATAGCGGATGAGACCCTTTTGCGCTGCCTATTAAGCAGATGATATTTTAAATCCCATATACCGCGATAATTTCGTACTGGAACAGAATTGATATTGTGCTAACATCTTTGGATGCAGGAAAACAGGTTGGAGGGATCCAACTGGATTCCTCAGCAGTATTTATTTGATTATGGATATTTTGATATTCGTTGATTATCATATCGATATATGATATCGTTGTTGTCGTGATTGACTATTTGGTGTGTAGCATCACTAGGCCAAATTTTGGAATTTTAAAAGGATTTTTAAAGTGATTTTTGAAAGTATACGTTTTATAAAATATTTTTGGAATTGATTCATTTTAAATAAATAAACGTTATAATTTTAGTATTATAAAAATTATGATTTCTAAGAAATATAGTTAAAAGTTGATTTTTGAAGATATGGGGTTAATGATTTTATAAAATGGTTTAAATCGGGATTTTTGAATTTATTGTGAAAAGTTTAAAGATAGGATTTATAAAATTTGATTATTTTATAAATCAAAGAGAATGATGAAATTATAAAGGAGATTAAAGACATTTTAAAATAATAATATAAATTGATTTATAAAAAAAAAGGTCTACGAAACTGATATTTGTAAAATTAAAATGTTGGAATTATAAAACGAGTTTTTATAAGTGTTAGAATGAATTGTGAATGAATTTCATAAATGAATGAAATTTATAAAATTATAAACGGTGAAGTTATCAATGGAATTTTATAAGCAGTAAGTTATAAAATTTATAAAGTTATTAAAGGAATAGATTTGGATAAATAAATGAATCTTATGAGTTATAAGATTTATAATTGGGAAGTTAAAAAGAACGATTTTGTAAACAAATAAATTTTAAGAATTTAACTTATAATACGGACTTTCGGTATATAATTGAGTTATAAATCGAATAGGTTAATAAAGGAGATTTATAAAGGAAGTAGTTATAAAATAAATAGAAATGGAATTTATAAACATTGTTTTATAAATTCGCAACGACTTATTTTGATAAGTAAATTGTATAACTTATTAATGGAGTTATATTCACGTTTTAGACAGTGAATAATCCTTTAAAGTAGAATGAGTAGAAATGATGAAATTGGTTAACAAGGTATATTCACGTTTTTGAAAAGTGAATAATATGTTAAAGAAATATTTTGGATGTGATGTTTTAAATAGAATTAAAACGACCTAACGATGTTTTTTTTTAAAATGTGTTAAGATTCGAAACCATAGATTTCAACATTTATTGTTGAAATAGACGTTTTCAAGAAATAGAAGGAAATGGTGGACTATAACACTGTTGTTATAGTAAATGATTTCCGAAAGGAAATGTTTTGTATAGTTTATATATCTATTTTAATTTCGAATCCCTATACTGGTGATTTTGGGACGTCGTAACGATGTTTTAGGCAACATTCGTTTTGGCCCAAATAAATATGTTTAAGAGAATGATTTCCTTAAAGAATGAAATATATACTTAATTTCGATTTAAGTATATTGAATATTTTCCAAGTGTAGAAAATAAAAGGATTTGTGAATTACTTAATAAGTAAGTATGGAAATGTTTTCCAATATAAAGTGAATATTTTGAGAATTTATCTTTTTGAAGATAAATTGAAAATGAATATTTGAAACCTATTGAAAATCGTATATCAGTAGATATTGTGAAATATAAATTCACTATGGAATTTATAAAAGAAAGTGGAATTTGTTTAAAAATAAATATTGATTTATTTTTGAAGTATTGAAAACATATATCTTGTAAAGATATTTTTGGGAAATAAATAATTTGGAAAATTATTTGGAATCGGGTGATGTTGTGCATATCCATTGATAGTTCAATAACCGACTATCAATATTTACCTTTGAAAGGTATTTGTTGTGACTTGCTTGAATTTGAATGCCACACTTATTTTTGAATAAGCGCTTACTATTCGGGTTATCCGGGAAAGGACCTTGGGGTCGTATTGCCCATTCCGAGTATGTGATACGTCATTATGGATTGCATTTGATGACCGGTGTTGAAGACCGGATATTTGCGAGAGCGATAGGATGACCTGTCGATTGACTCTGCACCGAGTTGCTCCGGTATAGAGTCCTCCATATGTGATGGGGAATCCGATCAGGATTGTGGATATCCGGATTGCAAGGACTTCTTTGTAAGTGCCTTCCGTTCTGTTAGAGCCCGGAACAGACTTGTATGGATAGTATGTCTGACATTACAAATTGAGATATAAAGCTGATTTCTTTCAAATATATTTCTGTTGGTGGTGGAGAATTTATTCTCTTAGCTTAACACCCTTCTCTGAGACGTACGAGCTCAGAGATTATGTAGTTGAAGGTTAGTAGCGATATATTCCCAATTTGGTAATGTGACATGCTGAGTGTTGCTGTGAAATTATCATTGTTTGATCATTTGTGATATGATCATTTGTTGACCCAAAGCACAGCTTTTGTATAAAGTGTGGCTTTGTGGACGAGACTTCGTCGAACCTCACACCCCGGAATGGTCAAAACAGGAAAGATGCAGCAAGGTTATGAGGGGTAGCTCCCTTTAGGGTATGTGCATTTCCTTCTGGAAAAGGGTGGTATCATGGTATGGAGCCCAGATACTTACTCATGTTGAAACACTTTATTTATTATGGTGTGATGTTGATTACGAGCGCTCGGATAAAGGTCCCAAAGGACCGGGGGATGGCATACTCGTGTCAGTAGTTACCCAGTTAGGGGTAACCCGGCCTTGTGTTGGCAGAGATCCGGTTTGGTTCTCGGGGACGTCCTTCCATAGGCGTTCTCATGTGGCAATGGGAAGTTTCTTGGCCGGACCATTTGTTGGAAATCCATAGAAACAATACGATCCTTGTACAGTTTTAGTTGTATAACCTGCTATGGAATGTGGCGGTAACCTGCTATTGAACATAGTAGCTATAGTATGCATACGATAATGGTCGTATGTTGGCTAAGATTTATATTCTACTTTCGAAATTGTTTTATACACTATGCACTAGTAATAATATCAAATGTTCTTTTTAATGCGTATCAAGCATCTTTGACTATCATAAGGAGAAATCTCCTCTGATTCTGCGTTTGCATTGTGTGTGTGTGCGGGAGGCCTTATGGTAGTCTCATTTTTAAATGCATTGCGAATTGACTTTAAAAATATTCCTCTATTTTGATTTTAAAGATAAATAAATTGTTTTGAGTTCTCACACCAGTCACATGACTGACTCGGAGTTTATTGTTTTCCTTCCTAAACTCTGGGTGCCCACCAATTTCCACACGGGCAATCAAGAGTTAAGGTTTATCAGGATATCCTGGACTTCAGGAGTTGCTGGAGGCAAGATGGATGGCATGGCATATTACTTGTATATAGTATTTTCTTTTTCCGCTGTTTGTTGTTGTTTGTTGTTGTACACTCTGATGATGTAATGTAATGTTTAAAATCTAATAACTGATATAGTTCTTTGTTTAAAGATTATTCATTTATGTATTATATGTTGTTCCGCTGCGATTGTGAGATTCTGATATTGTTCTGTTTTTGTCTGTTCTGTTCCGTTCTATTTTCTATCTTTTCTCTCTTCTTCTACCTTTTTCTTTTTTTTCTTAAACAATGAGAATTCGTATTTCTGTTCATCTTGAGTTAATCTATGGAGATTAGTGTATATTCAAGGAGTATGGATTTGCGGGTCCTCACAGGTGGTATCAGAGCATATGGTTAAGCGACAACCATGGCTCTGTTGGGTATTACTCATTAGAGATAGAGTCAGTAGTACTCTAGAATGAGTTTGAGTGTAATAATAGCTATGAGAGCGTATTTGTTAGTGAATATAAAATTGTTTTGTATTGTGTTGACTTATCGGTTGATTGTTTATAGATTCTGGTCGATGTAGTCTAGCTAACTATCGTAGATAGGGGTTTCTAAACTCTTAAACAAGATAAACCGACACAGTATTGTTTTAAATTGGGTAAATGAAATAATTTTACCTTGATTATATTTTTATATATAAAGGAATAATTTTTCAGAATTATCAAAGTGTATATAAGTTGATTGTTGGTTGTTGAATAAGATGTTTGAATAATCTAAATAAAAGAATAATTGTATAAACAAAAGAATTATAAGAATTGAATTATAATTAGAGTGATTTACAATTGTGAAATAAACTTATATATATAAGAAGTGAAACTATATGAATATATTTATGAATACGAGTTGTAATAAAAATGAATTTAAAGTTAAATGAAAATTTACTTAGAATTGGAAGCTGAATTGATTTATAAGTGGGAATTTAAGTTATGTAAAACCAAGTGATGTTTATAAAATGAAGTATAACTTAAGAGATGTTGAATGAAGTTGATATTGGTATCAAAGTAAATTAATAAAGTTAAGTGATAGATATGAACTTGAGTTATGTAATGAAATTCAACTTTTGCAATTGAATTGAATTAATAAATTGAATGTTAATCAAATTGAATGTAAATTAAGTTGATATTAAATAATGAATATAAGTGTTAATTCATTAAAATCTAATGTTATTGAAAGTTGAATAGTTGAATGAAAATCAATTTAATTAAACCAATTGAAAGCAAAGGAATTTGGTTGTAATTAATATACATTGGTTGTTATATGGTTGTTAGTTGATTGTATATGATTCATTAAGTGTTAATGAAATTGAGTTAATGAAATTGGAAGCTAAAGTAATTGAAATCCAATTGGAAGTTAAGTGAATCTTAAATAGAATTGAATTTGATTTGGAAGTAAACCAACTTGAATATGAATTAGTGAATATAAACTAATTGAAAATGAATGTTAGTAACAACATCCACTGTTAATGAATCAAATGTGATTAAATTAAAAACCTAATTCGTTGAATATTATGAGAATATGAATGAATATTTATTGGGTATGGATGTTAGTTGAATGATAGTTGGTTGATGGTTTAATTTATTGCTTTTACTGCATTTGCTATGTTGGCATATATAGTTATTATGTTGCTATATGTTGTATATCGATACTATTGTCTATATACATGTTTCACATCTGTTTGTTGAGTGTTTAGTAGGTGCGGATCGCGTTTGCTTCGCATTTGGAGCTCGTTTTCGCGCTATATTAGCCATATATGCTCGCTAATAAAATATAAGGTACATATCTCGGATTACATACCGTACTTGTACACTTTTTTCCCTGCGGGATGCCTCATCACTTGATGAGATGTATATTTGTGATATATATACTATCATTTTTTTTCCGGATCGAGCCACGCAAAGGAGAATCTGGAGAATTTTTCCGAAAATTTAAGGCGTTAGAATATTTTTGGGAAAAATTGGAAAATTTGTGAAAACTATAACTTTGATTTGGAATTGAAAGTTAAACAATAGTAGTTGTGTTTGAAAAGATAACTAAGTATGATTTGAAAACTTAGTAAAGTTATTGTAAGAAGTTTAACTATGGATTTTGGAAAGTTGATAGATTCTGTAACTTTTCTTACTTGGTAATTTCGAGAACGAAATTCTTTTAAGGGGGGAAGTATGTAACGACCCAGAATTTTTATTAATTAAAAATTGAATATTTAATTAATTTTAAATATTAATAAGTGAAATTTATAAGCCGAATAAATTTTATTTTGAAGGATTTAATTGGATAATTAAATCGATAATTTAATATGTGAAAATACAGAAATAATTGAAAATTGGGTAAAATATGATTGAAAATGATTTGTAAAATTTTATTATATCATATTGAAGTTAGAACGATATTTTAGAACTTTTAAAATCGAATTAAGAGTTTAATTGTGAAAACTGAATATTTTAATATTTAATCGACTAGTGAAAATAGCCAATTTTTGAACAGTCTCAGAATTGGACGAAACTAGTTCCATTGGATCCGTAATAGTTTGTTATTATCGGATTTCAATTTTCGTAGCAATCGGAGTTATCGTTTGACCGTGGCAGCTCGAAACGCATTGAAATTGTTTTAAATATTAATTTGGCAAGTTAAAATAGCCATTTTTCAAACAGTCTCGGATTTCGATGAAACTAGTTTCATCGGATCCGTAATGTGATATTATTGTATGGTTTAAAATTTCGTGTCAATCGGATTTACCGTTTGTCCGGTGCAAGCTAAAACGCCTAGAAAATCGTTTAATCGATTTAATTTTAAATCGAACGTTTATTGCCATAACTCGCACAGATGACCGAATTAGCTCCCGAAACACGTTCCATTGTGTTCGGAACGCGGGGTAAACCTTAGGAACGCCAACCGGCACGCTTCGTTTGGAGTTCGGAAATTCCGGGATGAATAGTGTTTGCAAAATTTTCTATATAAGCCCTTCACTTTTCTCATTTGCATCAAAACAAGGCTAGGGTTTCAATTAGCTGCAGCCGCCACCTTCATAAATATTTAATGGCCGAAAATGTCTTCTCTTTCCCCTCAGATTTCTTCAAATCCATGCTTTAATTCGTAAAACTTTCTGAAGCGAACTTGTAGAGCTCGTCAAGAGCTAGACATCCAATGGCTAAGATCGTTTCTAGTGCTTTGGATTGATGGCAAATGGAGTTTGAACGCATCAAAGTCGCACACGTTTTTCTCAACCAGGGAAGGGCCGATCTTCACGCAAATCGAGGCGATGGTAGCTCTGGGCGATGGCGTTCGAATGGGGGTGGTTTGATGGGGTTTCGTGTAGTGAGGAGGCGGCGACACGTAACCCTAATCGAACGTATATGGGTTCGAACGCGTGCACGGTTACTGGAGGGAAGATGGAAGAAAATAGGATGCGGCCCAGATTCTCCAAGGATGGAACGTATGGTGATGATTTAATTAGGGTTAAAAAAAATTAAAATAAAATGTTGTAAAGTTTATATTATAAATTCGTGAATGTTTAAAAATGTATATCTTTTTCATACGAGGTCGAAAACGCACGAAACCAGTTGCTTTGGAATCATATGGACGAGGACTACGCTGTGGAATTGGATTGGAGTCGTTTAGAGTTAGCGAAAATTTTGGGTAAAATTAAACGTCCATTCGAAATAAATCGCTAAAACGAAATTGAAATCAATGTGAGAACTTCTCACTCAATCGAATCGGTTTCGATTTTAATTTTAAATAGTTAGATTTAAAATTCTTGAATGTATGTTTGAATGATGATTGTTATCTATTGATTGTTAAAATAGACATTATGCGCCGTTAGTAAGCGGATGTTATTTATTAAAACATATACCGTGAATATTTCATAAACAGTGAAATTGATATTATTTATGTACTTGGAGTTGATTTACCGCAGTATATAGCGGATGAGACCCTATTGCGCCACCTATTAAGAGGATAATATTTTAAATCCCATATACCGCGATAATTTCGTACTGGAACAGAATTGGTATTGTGCTAACATCTTTGGATGCAGGAAAACAGGTTGGAGGGATCCAACTGGATTCCTCAACAGTATTTATTTGATTATGGATATTTTGATATTCGTTGATTATCATATCGATATATGATATCGTTGTTGTCGTGATTGACTATTTGGTGTGTAGCATCACTAGGCCAAATTTTGGAATTTTAAAAGGATTTTTAAAGTGATTTTTGAAAGTATACGTTTTATAAAATATTTTTGGAATTGATTCATTTTAAATAAATAAACGTTATAATTTTAATGTTATAAAAATTATGATTTCTGAGAAATATAGTTAAAAGTTGATTTTTGAAGATATGGGGTTAATGATTTTATAAAATAGTTTAAATCGGGATTTTTGAATTTATTGTGAAAAGTTTAAAGATAGGATTTATAAAATTTGATTATTTTATAAATCAAAGAGAATGATGAAATTATAAAGGAGATTAAAGACATTTTAAAATAATAATATAAATTGATTTATAAAAAAAAAGGTTTACGAAACTGATATTTGTAAAACTAAAATGTTGGAATTATAAAACGAGTTTTTATAAGTGTTAGAATGAATTGTGAATGAATTTCATAAATGAATGAAATTTATAGAATTATAAACGGTGAAGTTATCAATGGAATTTTATAAGCAGTAAGTTATAAAATTTATAAAGTTATTAAAGGAATAGATTTGGATAAATAAATGAATCTTATGAGTTATAAGATTTATAATTTGGGAAGTTAAAAAGAACGATTTTGTAAACAAATAAATTTTAAGCATTTAACTTATAATATGGACTTTCGGTATATAATTGAGTTATAAATCGAATAGGTTAATAAAGGAGATTTATAAAGGAAGTAGTTATAAAATAAATAGAAATGTAATTTATAAACATTGTTTTATAAATTCGCAACGACTTATTTTGATAAGTAAATTGTATAACTTATTAATGGAGTTATATTCACGTTTTAGACAGTGAATAATCCTTTAAAGTAGAATGAATAGAAATGATGAAATTGGTTAACAAGGTATATTCACGTTTTTGAAAAGTGAATAATATGTTAAAGAAATGTTTCGGATGTGATGTTTTAAATAGAATTAAAACGACCTAACGGTGTTTTTTTTAAATGTGTTAAGATTCGAAACCATAGATTTCAACATTTATTGTTGAAATAGACGTTTTTGAGAAATAGAAGGAAATGGTGGACTATAACACTGTTGTTATAGTAAATGATTTCCTAAAGGAAATGTTTTGTATAGTATTGGGATTTATATATCTATTTTAATTTCGAATCCCTATACTGGTGATTTTGGGACGTCGTAACGATGTTTTACGCAACATTCGTTTTGGCCCAAATAAATATGTTTAAGAGAATGATTGCCTTAAAGAGTGAAATATATACTTAATTTCGATTTAAGTATATTGAATATTTTCCAAGTGTAGAAAATAAAAGGATTTGTGAATTACTTAATAAATAAGTACGGAAATGTTTTCCAATATAAAGTGAATATTTTGAGAATTTATCTTTTTGAAGATAAATTGAAAATGAATATTTGAAACCTATTGAAAATCGTATATCAGTAGATATTGTGAAATATAAATTCACTATGGAATTTATAAAAGAAAGTGGAATTTGTTTAAAAATAAATATTGATTTATTTTTGAAGTATTGAAAACATATATCTTGTAAAGATATTTTTGGGAAATAAATAATTTGGAAAATTATTTGGAATCGGGTGATGTTGTGCATATCCATTGATAGTTCAATAACCGACTATCAATATTTACCTTTGAAAGGTATTTGTTGTGACTTGCTTGAATTTGAATGCCACACTTATTTTTGAATAAGCGCTCACTATTCGGGTTATTCGGGAAAGGACCTTGGGGTCGTATAACCCATTCCGAGTATGTGATACGTCGTTATGGATTGCATTTGATGACCGGTGTTGAAGACCGGATATTTGCGAGAGCGATAGGATGACCTGTCGATTGACTCTGCACCGAGTTGCTCCGGTATAGAGTTCTCCATATGTGATGGGGAATCCGATCAGGATTGTGGATATCCGGATTGCAAGGACTTCTTTGTAAGTGCCTTCCGTTCTGTTCGAGCCCAGAACAGACTTGTATGGATAGTATGTCTGACATTACAAATTGAGATATAAAGCTGATTTCTTTCAAATATATTTCTGTTGGTGGCGGAGAGTTTATTCTCTTAGTTTAACACCCTTCTCTGAGACGTACGAGCTCAGAGGTTATGTAGTTGAAGGTTAGTAGCGATATATTCTCAATTTGGTAATGTGACATGCTGAGTGTTGCTGTGAAATGATCATTGTTTGATCATTTTTGATATGATCATTTGTTTGATCACTTATCTTTGTGATCATTTCTATGATCATTTGTTGACCCAAAGCACAGCTTTTGTATAAAGCGTGGTTTTGTGGACGAGACTTCATCGAACCTCACACCCCGGAATGGTCAAAACAGGAAAGATGCAGCAAGGTTATGAGGGGTAGCTCCCTTTAGCGTATGTGCATTTCCTTCTGGAAAAGGGTGGTATCATGGTATGGAGACCAGATACTTACTCATGTTGAAACACTTTATTTATTATGGTGTGATGTTGATTACGAGCGCTCGGATAAAGGTCCCAAAGGACCGGGGGATGGCATACTCGTGTCAGTAGTTACCCAGTTAGGGGTAACCCGGCCTTGTGTTGGCAGAGATCCGGTTTGGTTCTCGGGGACGTCCTTCCATAGGCGTTCTCATGTGGCAATGGGAAGTTTCTTGGCCGGACCATTTGTTGGAAATCCAAAGAAACAATACGATCCTTGTACGGTTTTAGTTGTATAACCTGCTATGGAATGTGGCGGTAACCTGCTATTGAACATAGTAGCTATAGTAGGCATACGATAATGGTCGTATGTTGGCTAAGATTTATATTCTACTTTCGAAATTGTTTTATACACTATGCACTAGTAATAATATCAAATGTTCTTTTTAATGCGTATCAAGCATCTTTGACTATCATAAGGAGAAATCTCCTCCGATTCTGCGTTTGCATTGTGTGTGTGTGCGGGAGGCCTTATGGTAGTCTCATTTTTAAAAGCATTGCGAATTGACTTTAAAAATATTCCTCTATTTTGATTTTAAAGATAAATAAACTGTTTTGAGTTCTCACACCAGTCATATGACTGACTCGGAGTTTATTGTTTTCCTTCCTAAACTCTGGGTGCCCACCAATTTCCACACGGGCAGTCAAGAGTTAAGGTTTATCAGGATATCCTGGAATTCAGGAGTTGCTGGAGGCAAGATGGATGGCATGGCATATTACTTGTATATAGTATTTTCTTTTTCCGCTGTTTGTTGTTGTTTGTTGTTGTACACTCTGATGATGTAATTTAATGTTTAAAATCTAATAACTGATATAGTTATTTGTTTAAAGATTATTCATTTATGTATTATATGTTGTTCCACTGCGATTGTGAGATTCTGATATTGTTCTGTTTTTGTCTGTTATGTTCCGTTCTATTTTCTGTCTTTTCTTTCTTCTTCTACCTTTTTCTTTTTTTTTCTTAAACAATGAGAATTCGTATTTCTGTTCATCTTGAGTTAATCTATGGAGATTAGTGTATATTCAAGGAGTATGGATTTGCGGGTCCTCACATGTTCCGTTGCTTTTTTCTTTCTTTCTATCTTCTACCTCTTCTTTAACCCTAACGGTTCGGTTTTTCGGCCTTCGATTGTTCGGCAGTTAATACAGTAGACATATTAATGTCGATTTTCGGAAGTCGAAAATCCCGTCTGTTACAATGTTGGCAGTGTGGCCGAAGAGGCTACGCATTTTCGAGCCTATGGTTGATCATTGTCATCATACCGAGAGGGAAGAGGTAATGGTAACCAATGACTGTAGAAGTTATGTCTAATGGACCACATGTGGCTCTTGGAGCTAACAGATGTGCCGTCAGCCTTCCGTCCAGTTCCGGTGTGGGTGTATGTCTGTGGGTAGTAAATAGACATATATTATGTATGGATGAGATTATACCTAAGACTGTGTCTAGATTATGATCAATCTTTTATCCTTCTTAGACAGACGACCTGCTTATTATTGATTTTTTGTTTCTATCTCTTAACACCTTTCAATCGAGAGTTTTGCCTCTCCATGGGTTATGAGTCGAGATTATGATTTTGTACCTTGCGACATTGTTATGAGTTGGCTCAATCTTTCTTATTGATTTCATTAATTTGATATTGATATTTTATAATATGAGATTGAGAGAGATAGTGGGAATTGCTTTATTACTGCCAGACTTTAATTGAGGTTGTCTAAATACTGATTACTTTGGGTTTGATGTTGATTTTTGAACATACATAATTCATCCATTTATATTGATTCTTTGCTTTTACCGTTCGATGTATTTCTATATGATGAAACTTTTGATATTAATGTTGATTGCTCCATATAGAATCGAGTTATTTAAGAGGCATGATGCCTTGATAAATATCTATATTCCTACATTGGTACTTTGGACATACATTTCTATACTTATTTATCTAACTTGACATGCTAGTTGATGATTGTTATCTTTGATTGTGATATTATAATGTTATTTTTAGTACAAACTATTACCCTTATGTATGGTCCTTGATTAGATATATTCTGACCCATGTGTTATTTTATAATACTTGAATCAGTCCGAGACATTATAAGTATAGGGATGACTTGACCCACATTTGTTTTAGTAGGCTTAGAGGAGTATTATTTAGGATAATTACCTGATATTTATATGATATTGATTCACTGTATGTATGTATGTATAATTGACATTTAAGTTGTATTGTTTTCTTATAACATTATTGAATTATACATATTATATGTCATCACTGCGACCAACTCTGTATTCTCCTCTGTTCATTGTAACTGGTGTATTGTTTTTGTCTTGGAGACACACATGTCTATTTCTTTGTACCGATACTATGTACATATAGATTAGATGTTTATTTGGTGTTTAAATATGCACCGGTGTTAGTCTAAGGGAGTGTTCATGTGTGTACCCCATACAGTCTCATTTTCCATATTATCTAACAGTATTCCTCTATAATACTCTTGGATAGTATAGGCATAGAGGTGAGGTGTCACAACATCAGTGGTCGCATCAAGTTTTGAATAATTACATTTGTGTATACTAAATATTTTTTATGAAATAATAAATGTTTTCAGTTTCGACTGAAAAATAGATGCAACTTTATCTTACGTGAATATTATGAATATTCGTTATAAAATAAAATAAATTATATCATAATGGTGGACTTTGCAACCCCACATTGAGTTAGAGAAATGTTGTCTCTAAGGTGAAGCTGATGGTTTAAGGTGTTATCGATGGGTTGGATTGTCCAAAAAATCCTATTTACATCATTTTTTCTAAAATACATAAATACACGTACACATACATGCAAGCATGCATACATACATACATATATATATATAATTTTTTTAAATATATATATATATATACATGTATATATAGTTTTTCATATATTTACATTTTTTTAAATTTAAAATTTATTTTAAAATTTACATTTTGTTCTCACTGTTCATGCATAAGCGTACCACCATGCATGTGTCTCCACCCCATCTCACCCCCACAACCTAACTCGAATGCCCATGATTAAATATCTAGTGACGAGATGACTAGCGATAAGATTATTAACAACTTTTAGGTAAAGCTACAGCGTTTAGAGGAGCGGCACATTCAATGTATAGGTTTATAGAAAATCAATATGGAACTTTTATCGAATGACATGGTTGGAATTGTCTGAAGTAATAGAGTAAGTCGATGGTGGTCTAGGAGGCTCTGGCATTGTGCAAAAGCTACACGATGATATGGATGTAGGTCATTGTATATGAAAAGTAATAATATTGTTAAGTTTATATTTGAATAAATGTTATCTACCTATTGTCTCATCGCAATCTACCTCCGCATACTGTCCAGGTAGTTTAACTCTTGACGCCGCTTTTGTAGTTTTGCTTAGCTCCAATGATTTCCACCTCTGGCAATCTCTTTGGTTCCGTCTGTTGTCAGTCAGTGCGACCATCAAGTTTTCATATTATGCCAGGGTCTCCATTATTAAACGTTGAAACTGGTCCTATAATTGACTATGAAAGTTCACCTTTGATAAAAGTTGAGTTACAGGATTCCGAAGCTGATCATGAAGATTTGAATGATAAAAGCAAGTCTACTCAATCCATCCTAATTGCTACTTCCTCAAATCCTTCGTCTTCTTTTCACTATAAAAACTGGGCAATGTTGGGGAGTACTCTCCTCGCAAATTTAATATCGAATATGTTTATGCAAGACATCCCACCTACTGGAGTCATTAAGGAGGGAAACGAGTCATTTAATTCATCATTAGCATCTTAATGGAAAGATTAAGATGCAATATAATTACTAACTCCTTTTCTTCAATTTTTATTGTCTTGAAGATATGTAGAAGATTCTAAGTAGCAACCATAATTATCGAAGGTCAACCTTTCATTGCTACTCATTATATCCCCTCCATCGACTTTGCTCATAGCAAAATACATTTTATCCTCATTTGGGTCCATTACTTAAAAATTCCATCCGTTCTATGGCATATATTTGGAATTGATTGGTTGACCGATTTGATTAAAGATATGATTTGTTTTGATATTGAAATGGTTAAGAGAGATAAACTTGGATATAAGAAAGCTTTGATTGATATTAGGCTAATAAATTATTGTCATCCTTTTTGACAATTAAAACTTCCTAAGGGAAAGTAGCCTTAATGATGTCAGCTACAATTGGAAACTTCCTATATATGCTAAAAAAAATATTTAGGTCGCTTGGCTTCTAGTTGCAAGCACACTCTCATAGTCATAACTCCTATTCTAGTAGAAGAAGATGATATAGATTTTCCTATTCTTAAGAAGACCCCTTTGCCCAGACCTTCTATTAGGAAGTGAATCTAAAAAGTGCTTCATCCACTTGTATACCCTCCTCCGAATGTAATACACCCTACTATAGACACATTCTCTATCGATCCTGATTAACTTATGGAAGTTGTTGCATCAAATAGACCTGCTATAGTAACAGTTTCACTTTCCGGGCCGAATGACCCTGCTATAATAACATGTTTTTTTATCTTAGAGAATATAGATATTTGTTTTATCGCATTAATGGGGATGCCTTGTCCTTACTTTTTTGGTGGTGATCCTGGGAAGAGAAACCATGAAGTCTTATATGATAACAACTAGCATAGGATTTTTACTTGTTCTGTGGACTGTGGTTATATACCACATATCACTTGGCTATTTTTAGAGTATGTTCATGTCATAGCCTGCCCTTATTCTAGGTTCTAGTGGTTCTTCCTCCTTGGACAAGGACCAATTTAGTTATCCATAGTAGTTAAGATATTTCTATCTTACTCTTATTCATATTGTTGTATTCATAGTTGTTGAGGTATTTTTGCCTTGTGCCTATTTATATTTTTATAAAACAGTGGACGATCCACTATAAAATTTTCTTGCCTTGAAAAAAATTGATATTTAGGTTAAGAATAAATTGTTTTATCAAATAATTAGAATAAACAATAACATTTTAAATCAAAATATTATTATTAAAATAATAACAAAATTAAAATTCAAATCAAATCAACCAATAAAACATTGAATATGATTACTGAACGACAATATTCATGGTAAAACTATTAAAAAAATCTATTGTATAATGAGTTAAAAGGAATATTTTGTAATTTTTCTTTTCTACCCCGGCTTCTAATACACCTGATCCAACACTCGGTACTTTTGTTTTCCAATGCTAAAAAGGTTTTCCTACTCAGTAGGAGCCATACCATTTTTATGCTCACCTTCTTTGTAAGGCTTATTCATTCTTATGCATTCACACTTCATATTCAACAATTCCACCCATTTGGAGTTTCACAATACTATGTTGCATGAATTCGCCTCATATATCATATTTTCAGGTATTGTGCCACTACTGTCAACAAGTATATTTGTATCAAATGGATCTCCACTATTATCCATTATTCGAGAGTTGCTTGCTTCTCGAATAACTTCCATTGTTTATGTAAAATTTCAGTACTTTCATTACATATGTGATCGGTCTAGTAATGACATCTAATTTAGATGTAATAGTTCATTGCACACTATTTTCTTTGTTTACTTGTATGATGCATTATTATTTGGATATTTACCGATTGGTAAGTTATTCAAATTTTCTTATGATGGATGGTTTTGTAGATGCAAGTTGGTGGTGTTTGATGCTCCCATTACTTGATAATGCACTACTGGCAGTACCATCATTCATGGAATCTAGTGCCTTAGTAGCATCATTTCTTTGGTTTTTATTTGCTCATTCCTCACTTCCACTTTTCTTACTTATTGTGTGTTATCTTTCTCTATTTTATGATGCTTTATTCAATTTTTATTAATTTGTGTTATTTTGCTCTTTGCTTTTATTATTGGCCGTAGAATTTCCTGTTTCCTGAAATGTCACACACCTTTATCTTCTTATGGTTGGATATTGTTATTGACACTTCATTTTTGGATATGAGAGGGCTATTTTTTATTAAATTGCTTTTTTATTACGAGGGGTATTAACCAGACTAGCCCCCTCATAAAATTACAATCAAACTGACTTAATTGTCCTTTTATTTATTTATTTATTCCAATTTTCCTTTAATTATCATTAACCTTCCAAAACCATGAAGCAAACAATGAAGAATTCAAACTCATCTCCAAATAGAATTGCAAATGAGAAAGAAACAAGATTGTTTTCTTACTCAAAAAAGCATTCACAGTAAAATTAAACCCTACTTTTCATCATAATTTAAAAAAAACATGCAATAAATTGGATTAAGAAACTACCTTTCTATCACCTTCTTCATTAAGTTTGGATCTGATTGTGAAGATCAAGATAAGATTTGTTCTTACCATTATTTTGTTTTCAAAAAAGAAAGGAGGAAGAGAGAGTAAGTGAAAATATTTGTGATTTTGATGTTTAATTAAGGGAAAAAGAGGTAAAAATGTATATTGATTAGTAGGATGTGTACCCCCTCAAGGCAATTTAATTTTATAGGGAGTGCTCATAAAATTTAGCCCCTTCATATTCGAAATTGGAGTGTCGATAACAATACCCTTCTGGTTTCCTACTAACTTCCTTCTTCTTCCATCCATTGGATTTTTAACTAGTCATGTGTCTAATCTCATGCATAATTCGCGTCATAGGTTAATTAGGAACTCTCATTTCTATTGCCCAAATCATTTACAAGATTAATTGAAATATGGTATAATTCAAAATTTATTTGTTAGACATATATTGTCTTGTCTCTGTTTTACATTTAACCATAGCTTTTCTGCTCGCATCTATTGAAGGTCAACCAAGACGATCACATAAGTTTTTTGTTTTATTCAAAGTCAGTTTACCAAGACTAATTAATAGACCAGTTAACTTTGCTGGCCTGAAAATCTTTTCCTCATCCCATAAGAATACACCTAAACTGTTCATCTGCAATCAAACAAGAATTATTAGAGAAGGCTCCTACCTTTCAATGCTCATGGGTTTCTTTCCCATCAACCTCGACCCTCTCTCTAATATTCTTTACATTTGTCTCGTTCCCTAACTTCATCATACAAAATCTATATTTTGATAGTAGATCTCCATTCATGCTTGGATTTTCTAAACTTTAGCAGCAAAAGATTTTAGATGCATATAATATGATCTTATCCTCATCACATCACCTAATTATTCTATTTATTCCCATTTGATTTTTGGCCTCAAAATCTAGTTTTGTAAAATAACTCCTTCCTCATAGCTACTGGTCCATAAAACTTTACTAATTTGGTGTTTTTATTACCAGAAACAAAATATCTTTGAATTGTACGTCTAGATGTTAGAGGAAGAAATCAATTGACTATTTGTGGCGGGACAATTGGTAACAACAATTTAATTGATTTTCATTTCAATTTCATTTTTTGATTTTTCTGGAATTTTGTTACTTCTTGTTGTAAGCTTACTATAGTTAGCAGTAGTTATAAGTATCTTGTTTCAGAGTTGTAATGATTTAGTCATCAAGTAAATCGATAAAAATCTCTCTCTCTCTCTAAAATTTCTATACTTCCATCTCTTTTTCTTTCTCATTTTCCTGTGATTCTTTAGCCAAATTCTTTGGCATATCTTGCAGTGATTTTCTACCTACAACATTGGTATCAGAGCCAAACCATAGCCCACTCATACATTTCATTTTTCTTTGAAAAAATCCTGCATTTTTTTGGCGAAGCCAACGGGGTTAGAAATGGACCCCTACCATTTATTGATATACCAAGAACGATGTACAACAAAGAAGAAATAATGCCACCTAAAGAAATAGGAAGGAAAGAAACTCAGAAACAAGATAACAAGGAAAAGTGCATATAAAAAAACAAAAAAACAAAACACAACACAATAACATAATGACCAGCTAGGATCTGGATAGGGCAGACAGGAAATCAGGTTCAAATCGATGACTAGAGGAAGCAATCCCAAACTTCAATCTCCTAATGATATTATCTTTCATTTGAATATAAGATTTCCTTTTTGCATAGAATATGATTGCATTTCTCTCCTCCCATATTGTCGCAATGAATATTTTCAGGTTAAATAGCAGAACATAAGATGATTCACCTCTCCATCTAGTTGCCTTGAATATGATATGCCATTCTTCCTCACTATCACTAGTTGCACTCCTAGCAGAGATGAAAGAAGAAGTTAAGAACCATAACCTGTGGACATATGGACAGTTGAAGAACAGGTGAAGCGTAACCTAATCCGCAGCAAGGCAAAAACTACAAGTTGTACCAATAATGATTCCTCTCTATCTCAGCTTAATTTTTGTTTTCAAAGCATTACCAAATATCTTCCATAACATAAGGTTCTGACTTTCAGTGTTATGATTCAACCAAATACGTTTATGCCAGCTGAGAGTAACAGTATTATTCTGACAAACGAAATGTTTGTACATTCCATCTATCATGAATCTGCCATTGCAACAGGACCAAGATATACCATCACTAGGATAAAAAATAACATGACTACCTCTCAAATGATTCCAGAGTTGTCTAACTTTCAGATTGCTTGAGAAAGGGAGATCAACACTACCATCAGTAATACAATCCGATGCCAGTGCATTAGTACTAATTCCAGATTGCACTTGTTGGTTGTAAGTAAGAAAGTGACACAGAATAGTTCCTTCCTTCACCCACGGGTCTTGCCAGAAAGACATACGTCCATTAATACCAATTTTACTTCTAGCATATGGGAGGATATCGGATCTGATTTTGAGTATACTACGCCAAGTCCAGCTACACGACTGAGGAATATCCATGGTCCAAAAGTTTTTGTTGCCAATGATATGTTTGTAGGACCCATTCACCCATATACAATCTTTATGATTCAAAAGATTGTCAATGTGATACACCATAGCCGCACGATTCCACAAAAGCAAGTTTTTAATTCCTAGACCACCTCTGGATTTTGGCTTTTCAAGATTGGAGAAAGCACAAGGGGAAAGCTTATTAGATTTAATAGAACTGTGCTAGAAAAAGTTGGACATAGCAGACCTAATCATTTTGATTAACTTGATAGGAAAGATGAAGGATCGAGACCAATACATAGTCATTGCGAAGATAATGGAATTTATTAGAGTGAGCCTACCGGCTTGACTAAGAAATCTATTAGACCACATAGAAAGCCTAGCAGTAATTCTATCATACAGAGGAATACATTGAGCGAACAAAATTCTCGATGTTGCCAGAGGAATGCCAAGGTACTTGGATGTCTCAGCTCTATGCGAGATGGCGGAGAAGCTAGTGATTTGAGAGATTAAGACAGAATCCACACCAGCTATCATTAATTCAGACTTGGTTAAGTTAATGGATAAGCCTGATATCTTGTAAAATTTATCGAGACCATCTATAATTGATTTAACAGTCATCCTATTAGGCTTGAAAAAAATAACCAAGTCATCAACAAACATTAAAGAAGTGACTAGGGGGTTCCTACATTTCGGGTGAACCGAGAAACTACCATCATGGACGAGATGAATAAGAATTTGAGTTAAAATTTCCATCACGAGAATAAATAAGTAGGAAGACATAGGGTCACCTTGCCTAATACCCTGTTTACCTTGAAAAAATCCAACATTACAGTTGTTGACCATAATTGAGAACCAAGGGTTGATATGCAGGAGTGTATCCAAGCAACAAAATGTTTGGGGAAATTCATTAACCCCATAATCCTAACTACAGAGTCCCAATGCAGAGAGTCGAAAGCTTTCAAGATATCAAGCTTGAACATAGCTCTGGGGGAAACATGAGAGTTGTTGTAACCCTTCAACAATTTGTGAGACATCATAGCATTATCGAGAATGATTCTACCTTTTAGAAATGCAACTTGGTTGGAGGAAATGACTCTATCAAGAACCATTTTGAGCCTATTAGCTATAATCTTCGAAATGCACTTGTTTATGGTGTTACAACAGGAATAGGCCTAAAGTCAGAAACTCTACATGCATTTTTCACCTTAGGGATAAGGGCAATGTTAGTGGTATTGATGGACCCTATCATTTTGCACTTGTTAAAGAAGTTATGAACAACCTTCAAGAATGTTTGGCCAACAATTCCCCAGGAAGTGGTAAAAAAATAGGCATTAAAGCCATCAGGTCCACCAGTGGAATTAGCATTAAGGGAAAAAAAGGCAGCTTTAATTTCACTGTCAGAAATAGCAGAGCAGAGGAAGGCATTGTCTTCAGAGGATATTTTGGGAATACTAATCGAATCCAGGAACTCAAGCGAAGGATTGAATTGATTACAATTTCCAAGCAACTTACTGAAATGATCAAGAAACATTTTAGCAATATGGTTAGGGTCATTGATGTACTCACCATTATCATCAATAAGGGTACTGATTAGCTCTCGTGACTGCTTGGACTGCTTGGCTTTTAGAGAGGAATGGTAGGAAGTAGAGTTTCTATCACCATCCTTAAACCACTGCAACCTCGACTTCTGTTTAACCATAGCACCTTCAATCATTAATGCCTCAAAAAGTTGGGAAGATAAGGTAGCCTCTTTAGCCGCCAGCTCACTATTAGATATGTCAGTCAACATAGACTCCTGAACATGATGGAGTTCATGAGAAAGAGAGGAGGACACCAAGTTGCCAAGACCAAATTCGCTCAATGCCCACACTTTCAATTCAGTTTTAACAGCTTTCATCTTGCACTGCAAGATATACATAGGATTAACAAAGTAATTAGTAGACCAAGCCTTGTTAACAATTTGAAAAAAATCAGGGTAAAGAGCCCATGCATTAAAAAATTTAAAATTTGTATTCCTTTTTCTCACAGCAGCACCAAAGGATAATATCTGTGGAGAGTGATCCGATAAGCCAAGCATTGGGAGAAGGTTAAGTAAATTAGGCCATTTGGAAAGAGCAATGAGATTCGAAAAAGAGAAATCAATTTCGGAGAAAGTACGCGGGGAAGTTCTTCTAGAGTTATTCCATGTGAAGAGGGCACCGACAGAATTTATCTCAATAAGGTTTGATTGGAAGATAGTACTACTAAGGGGTCTTATTTGACGGAGAGATAAGGGATTTCCACCTTGTCTATGAGATAATAGGAAAGTGCAGTTGAAATCTCCAATAACTAACCACGGATGTGTTTCTTGTCTCAAAGAAGGGAGGAGATTAAGATAAGATCGTCTAGCTAATACAGAGTTATGACCTTAAATAACAGTAATATAAAAGGAAGTCAAAGACGAAATGTGAATACAGTGAAGGTGGATAAGCTGAGAAGTTGTCAAGATAGGATTTAGCAAAAAGATAGTGGGATTAAATAAAATTAGAATTCTACCAAAAGGAGCTTCAGAAAGATTATTTATCATTTTCCAAGTCGGATTAATGAAGGCAGCTACCTTGGACGAAAGAGAAGCATTAAGCTTAGTTTCAAGAATAGCTAAAAGACTCAACGAATGAGTAGAAATAAAATTTTACATTGGTTTAATTTAACTTCCGAGTGGGCACCTCTAATATTCCATGCGCCAATGTTGTTCAGCATTGAGCAAACAATTGTTTTTGTTGAAGTTTCTTCTTGCTACCCCTGGTTAGGGGAGATGATTGAACATTTGTTACTGGAACTGAAGAGGAAGATATTGATCCAAAACAAGGGTTAAGATCCAAGTCAGAATGCAGATTAGATTTGGTTGCCTTACTGTTTCGAGCTAGGGAATTGCTTACTTGTAACATCACAAGTTGATTAGCATTACTGGAGGGAGGGCTTGAATTGGAAAAAAGCAGTGAAGGAGGAGGGGGTTTCCATGCTTGGGGAGCAGTAATATGAATATACGGTTGATAAGATTCATGGTGTATAGCAGAATCTTTTGAAGTTGGAGATGATGGAGAAACTGGACTACAATTGGTGTCGTTAGGGTTGTGCACGTGCATGGAGGAAACATGCACAGCCTTAGCTTGAGATGTTGGATTTTGGTTTAAAGAACATGAGGTTTCATTGTTAATGTAAGATGGAGAAGAAGACAAAACTGGATTTGATGGGGGGATGGCATTACTGATGGCAGCATCAAAATTGCTTTTGCATGGTGGAATAGGGATGGAATTGTTTTTAGAAATATTGCATGCAACTGGGATAACAACTTCAAGTTCACCTTCAACAGTTTGAAAATATGTTTCACCCATTTTGACTTGTGTTTTGGATTTTGGTTTAAAGTACAAGAGGTTTCTTTGTTTAAAGAAGATGGAGAGGAAGACAAAACTGGATTTGAAAGGGGAATGGCATTGTTGAAGGCGACAACAATATTGCTTTTGCATGGTAGAATAGGGATGGAATTTCTATCAGAATTATTGCATGCAACTGGGTAAACAACTTCAAGTTCACCATCAGCGGTTTGAATATGTGTGTCACCCATTTTTTTGGCATTTGAAGGTTCATAATCAACAGAACTATTAATATCATCACTTATATTCATCTCAGTATCATAATTTTTGCAAATGTTCACTTCTGTATCATTCCCACACAACTCAGTTAGAATATGAAAACCATTATTTCAGCAAATTAAAATTCTCATGATCTGTTATCTCTCCATGCTCAGCAGACTTATCAGGCATACCAATTCCTATCTCACCTTCCTCAATTTCTTCACCAACTGACATCATATTCAAATTTGTGTTGTTAACTTCATGATCATCCAGCTTATGATCTTTCGTAATATATGAATTATTTTTCTGTTTTCTAGATTTGCTCACAACTTGCCACTTTTGTTTCCTTCGCCTAAACATAATACCATTATCTTTAGTATTTTCCTTAATTAATTTATCATTGGCTGCTCCACGTTTAATTTTCTTTTCAATCTTCTCCCCAATAACAAAAGACAAAATCTTTTCACAATTGGACACCGAATGACCAAAGATACAACAACTCGTACAAATATCAGGTTTCCAATGATATTTAATGAGAATATATTGGGTTCCTCCATCAAGAAGTTGAACTGGAAAGGAATCAATGAGACTACGATCTGGTTTTATTTCAATTGAACACTTAGCGAAAGACAGTCTCTCCATTTTTTCAATAGATTCATCCATACAAACAAGCTTTCCCAATCTGCTTGCTAACCAATTTATGCCGAAATGAGACCATGCAAACATCGAAATATTAGATAGTTTAACCCACACAGGCACATACGAGATTGTTGCACAAGCACTACCAACAAATGGATCCCATTTCTTAACAATAAATAATTTGTTTCGCATGACTATGGTGTCTCCCTGTAAAATTCTGGTCCTATCTTCATCACAAGCTAGGTGAAACAAGAACAAAAATCCATTAGATTGGACTTTGATCACTCCCTCCAATTTCTAGAATTTCTTCAGGAAATTAATAACCATAGAATACGGCAGTGGCTTGTCAAGAAAGAACCCAACAAGGTAACTGCTCCATACTTCAGCTCCAGCTTCAATAACACTTGATGGAGGGATCATTATCTCATTCACGAACTCGAGGGACATCTCAACTGGGATGTACTTCCCTGCGTTACTTGGCTTACGCTTGAAAAGGGAAGTTCATGGAAGTTGAGAAGGATGTAAACGAACATGGGGGGGGGGAGGAGGAGATGAAGGTTTAGGGACCTGGGATGAGGATGGGACGTTGAGAGATGACGAAGAAGGCAGGAGCGGAGGAGGGGGGTCAGGAGCGGAGGACGAATATGACACGATGGAGCAGACGTTTGAATAGAGGAGGAGGACAGGGGAGGTACAGGAGGGTATGGTGGAAGGACAGGAAGTATGGTGGGACCTGTCATTCCTACATATTTTTGTTCTTGTAAGTACTTTGAAAGTTTTTATCAAGTACGCCAATTGTATGATAGTTTGCTTGAGTGAAAATCTAAGAAAAACCGAGAAAAATTCTTTCAATTTTTTGCAATTTCTTGAGGAAATTGAGTGTATTTGAGTTCTTAGTAGAAGACCCTTAACTCAAAATGTAACAACTCTACTTTCTGCATTGTAAATAAATTTAATTAAAATAATAGTGTTTGAATTCAGTCTACGATAATTTATAAATTGAATAAATTATTTTAGTTGAAAATAAATATATCAAAGTGTAAAAAAATTTGTATGATTGAAATAATTGAAGAATAAATTTATTTTACAATAGTACAATGAACAATTAAATAAAAATAAACGAGTGCCGAATTGAAAAAAAAAGTTTGATTATTTATAATATAATTTGTAAATGAGGGTGAATCAATTTATAGTAGATTGAAACTTACTAAAAAATAACTTAAATAAGTTTTTAAAATGAAAGAGTAATTAATTGGACAAACTAAATTAATTAAAACAAGCCCAAGGCCACCTTCTTTTTCTCAATGCTTCTCGAATGCTCTCCATCGCCTTGTCCATTCACGTCCAAAACCCAACCCACTTCATTCTCCCTTCAACCAAAAGCCCTAGTCCCCTTTTGATATCACAAAGTCGTGTCTTCATAAAAAAAGAATGGAATTGCGATTCGAAGGCGAGTGATCAGTGGAGGCTTGGCACGCCTTTAACAACAATCATGAGTTATTGTTGCAAAGTCGGCGATTGCCAAAAGGAGAGGGAGCTATGAAGAGCGACTTAGGGCTGAAGCATATCGATTTTGTGGATGAAGGGAGCAGTCTGCATTCAAGAAGAAGAGCGTGACACAGGTTTGTGCTCGCGTCAATGTGGGAAATTGGTGAAGTCATGCAATGACTTGGGGAAAACGGAGAAGCGGCTATGATCTCTGGTGAAATTGGAGGCCACATGGGTGACGAGCGACGTTTTTGAGTGACCCAAGCAAGTTATGGTGGCCAATTGTAGCGTGCACTAATGGTTGTTGGAGGTCGTGATGTGTGTAGCATGGTTGCGTTCAATGAAAAGTGTTGTCAATGATTGTAGATTGGAGTAGTGAATCAGTGATGAGGCGGAGGCTTCAAGTTTTGCTTGGAAATTTCGATGAGTCTCTCACTCGTCCATCGTCTGTTAATTATATAAATATTTATCCCAATTAGATTATATTGCGTGAAAGAATTGCTTGATATATTGGTTAAACATTTGGTTGGATATTGGATAGAACTGTATGATATTGGATGAAATTGAATTATTAGATGTTATTTTGGTGATTAATAGTGGATTTTCGTGTTTATTAGATTATTAAAATAATAAGGAAATGTTGTCTGTTTGTACTTTACTATTAGAAATTTATTTATGTTATGTACACAGTTTAGCGATGGTCAAAATTCGGTGGAATTCGACTCAACCACGTAATATATTAATGTTGATAATTTTTACGTTGAATTAAGAGATCATTTGCTCCATAATTCATATTGTCGATCATTTAATTATTTTTCTATTCTGAAATATTTTGGAAATTTCGATAAATTGTTGTCAGTAATTTTAAAATCAAATTGAAGTATGTTATAAAAAATAATAACTAATTGGAAAGTAAAATGATTTATGAGAAATTATTTTGAATATAAAAGTTAATTTGAAAATAATTTATTTCTAACTGTTAAAATATAAAGTGAAGGCTTTAAATTATGAATTATAATTTAAAGTGAAAAGAAGTATTTTTGAGATTTATAAATTAATTGTAAAGTATTATTTATTTATAAAAAGGTATAGTATAGTATAATTATAATTATTATATTTTATGTTGATAAAGTGTGTTGGTTGTTTTGAAAGTTATTTAATTATGTAAAAGCTGTAAATGACTTTTATAATTATACTACACTTATGTAGTGATCTAGAAGTTAAATTACACACAAATATAATTATATGTATGGATTGTAAAGGAATTTCTATATTTAAATCGTATATTGTGATTACATAAATTAATTAAGTGGATTATATAATAATTAATCATAATAGTTGTATGTTCTAGATATTTGGGTTACTGCTATTGTATTACCGCATTGTAGTCATGTTCCTTCTACAATAATTTTACATGCTATGAATGATTCATTGTTGATGTATATTTGTGATAGTTTTTAAGATAGTATGATGATGATATCTATCTACATGATTTATTGATTTATTCTATATGATGAGAAATCTGGATAAATACCATCTTGTATGGGACTTCCGGTATCACTTCTTCAGTTATTGTTTGGACTCCTTATATAGAATAAGAAAGGGCGAGTGTGATGTATGAGTAACGTATAAATAGACTAGTAACATACAGTGGTATGGTACGTCGTTGTGTTATTTACTCAGCTATCCTTTGCACGTGGATGACACTCATATAGCGGCATTTTGTGTGTGACTCACTACAGTGAGCCTATATGGAAGCTACTTGTTAGCTACATAGTTTGTGTATATTATGTGTCTGTCTACCTTGTCCAACTCCCTTTATATTTTGGAAGTGAACCAGATTGGCCAGAATCCACCCAGACGGGCTGATCATGGGGTGCACCCCAGATCCACGACACCGTTTAGATCATGATTTTGATGTGCATCATGAGATTAGTAGTTGCCCATAGCCTCTTGTGTTATGTCATTGAGGCGAGCAGTCTGTTACCATTAGGGGCAAAGTAGGGTCATGACCGACCTAAGTGTAGACGGGCCATTGGTGGACGGGGTCACAATGTACGTTGTAGTAACTGAAGACTGTACGAATAGGCGATTACTCTACGGAAGGCGTGTAGACCTAGGTTCATGGAGCAAACTTGCGGTAGGCGGCCTTTAGTCTCCCATATGGTTCCGAAATATGTAGATGTGTATGTATGTATATTGGTAGTAGATAGGTATATATTATGTATAGATGAGATTATAGCCGAGACTGTGTTTAGAGTATGGTCATCCCCGTATCTTTCTTAGACAGACGGCCTGTACCTTTTACAGGCAGATGGCTTACTTATTATTGATTATATTTGGATATTTTTATTAGCTGGCTCAAATCTTCCTTATTGATTCTATTGATTTGATAGTGGTATTTTACATATGGGATTGAGAGAGATAGTAGACATTGCTTCATTACTGTCTGTCTTTGCTTGGGGATGTCTCATTATTGATTATTTTGGATTTGATGATGATTTCTGAATATGTACGATTCACACATTTGTATTGATTCTATGACTGTATGATTAGATATATTTCTTTATGGTGATGACGTCTTTTAATTCGTTATTGACTATTTCATATGGATTTGAGTTATTGGGTAAGGTACTTTGATGACCACTTATGGTCATATATATAAATAGAGCACATTATCTAATGATTATAATGTGCTTCCATTATTATTATATACCCTTGATTAGACATAGCCTGACACATGTGTTATTTTATAATGCTCGGGTCAATCCGAGACATTTCAAGTACAGAGACGACATGACCAGCTTGTGTTTTAATGGGGTTAGAGAAGTACAATACTAGTATTGTATATGATATCAAATTCATTGGATGTAATTATAATTGACATTGAGTTGTATTGATTATAACATTGATGTATTTTATATATTATATGTTATCACTGCGATTGACTCTGTGTTTCCTATTATTTTACTATATGTTATGTATTGTTCCCTCCTTGAGGCACACATATCTAATGCTTTGTACTGATATTATGTACGTATAGATTAGTTATTTATCAGATGTTTATAAAACTTATTAGTGTTAGTCCAAGGGAATAAAATAAAAGTATTTTCTTCCTGCAGAATATAGATGCAACAGAATATAGATGCGGTAACACAGTATTAAAGCGGGTGTGGCCCATCAACAGTTAGGCCCATCAACCAATATGACTCAAATCAATTAAATACACTGTTGTATCAGTTTTGTATCTTATCTTTTCATTTTTCTGATTATTGTAACAAAGCATCAGAGAATACAATATCAGATTGAAATCAATAAAATCACCTTTTTCATATTCTTTCATGGTATCGGAGCAAAAACCAAATGCTTAATAGCAATCAAAGGCTAATGCCTTGCCAGTGATCTTTCAGATTCAATATCATCACAGAGATCAGGCTGTGCATCCAATATCATCAGAGAATCAAGATTCTCATCACTTGATTGTAAAAGTTCGGACATACCTGAGCCTATATCAAGTTTCTTATCAGTTCTATATCAATTTTCTGTCTATGCCAGCCAAGAAGTTACTGTCAGAGTTGCTTCATCATTCAGTTAAATTGTAGCTGCACCCTGTTGTTATCTGTTATTCTAGATTTCCATCAACCTTTTCAGTTTCTTGTTTCAAGATCTCAGCTCTAAAGATTCAAGATCTTGTCTTTTAATCATAGATCAGTAATTGCGTCAATGGGTGAAGAAGATTCATCACCCTCATCCACAGCAAGAAACACAAACTCAATCACCTAAAGATCTGCAACACATGATTTGATTAAGGCCTTGGTCAAACCACAAAGTCAAATTATCAATGTACAACAGGATGAATCAAATTTTCTTCTCTGAAATTTCAAATCAAAACAGCAATCAAAGGCCATGGACTGGAAGATTATGTTCATGGGACATTAATCACACCACCCAGATTTGTCACTGATAAAGATGGAAAACTAATAAGTAATCAAGAATTCATATCACATTAAAGGCAAGATAGTTTAGTAAGTTCTTGGTTACTCTCTATGATTAGTTCTAATCTTTTGCCATAATTAATTGGATGCAAGACTGCAAACGAAATCTGGTCTACCATTGAACAAGTGTTCAGTACACAGTCAGTAGCAAAAGTTATGTACTACAAGAGATAGTTGCAAAACTTAAAAAAGGATACTCTATAAATGAGAGATTACTATTCTAAAGTCAAAATGTTGTGTGATCAACTTGCTTCAACTGGGCATAAAATTTCTGATTATGAACGAATACTATCAACCTTATATGGTCTAGATGAGGAATATGAGGCAGTTGTAGCAATAATTTCCTCAAAAGAAACAACACCCACCATTCAGTATGTTCATGCTACACTTCTTCCCCATGAAGGTAGAATAGAGCAAAAGAAATCCGTTGGTTTAGATTTTTTTTTGCCAATTTCATCAGTAATAGCAGGAAAAAGAATCAAGGAAAGAACTATAACACCAGAAATCAATTTAACAGTCAAAGAGGTGGACAAGAAAATATAGCCTGAGGAAGGGGTGGTAGAAAGAATAACAACAATAGAATCATGTGCTAGATATGTGAGAAATATGGTCATATTGCAAGAAAATTCTACTTCATATTTGATAGCAATTATGTGCCATAGCAGCAAAACAATGCAAGAAACTGTCAACCAAATGCTAACATGGTTAACAATTAACAAGATCAGAGAAGTCATTCAGAAAACACAAACTATGACACAACCAAACTTGAAGATATTCATGATGAATGCTGGTATCCAGATTCAGGAGCTACAAATCATGTGACAAATGACTTGAACAATCTAAACCTGGGAAGCAAAAAGTACAAAGATACATATTCTATACATATGGGTGACGGTAAATCTATTAGAATTACGCACACTGGAAATGCTAGTTTTATTGGAAAGAAACAACTTCATCTTAACAATCTCTTAAGAGTCCCATTGATAAGAAAAAAATTACTAAGTGTATCTCAATTTGCAAAAGATAACAATGTATTTTCTGAATTTTATCCAAAATACTGTCTAGTTAAGATATTCTAACAAAAGAAATTTTGTTGCAGGGTAAAGAATTTAGAGGATTGTACAAATTTGATGTAGCTAAATCAAGAAATTCTGGATTTAAGGGAAAATGCTGTAATATTTCTAAAATCAAATATGAAAATGACTGTAAGACTTTTGATATATGGCATTATAAACTAGGTCATCCAAATGTAAATATTGTTAAGCATGTGTTGAATAATAATGCAATTTCTTTTGAGAAGATTTCCTTACCATATGTTTATACATAATGTCAAATGGGAAAGAGTCATAAACTTGCATTTCCAGACCCACAAACTGAATATAATAAACCTCTAGAATTAATTGCCATAAATTTATGGGGACCAGCACCAATCAATACTGATTATGGATACAAATATTATGTTTCATTTGTTGATGCTTATTCTAGATATGTCTGGATTTATTTTCTGAAATCAAAATCTGAAACCTATAAAGCAGTTCTGCAATTCATAGTTCAGGTTGAAAATCAAACAGGTTGTAATGTAGAAACCATATAAACAGACGGTGGAACAGAGTTCCACCCTCTTAAAGAATTTTTCTCAAAAAAGGGAATAATTCGTAGAACAACTTATCCATACACATCTGAACAGAATGGTCTTATTGAGGGGAAACATAAATAAATAGTTGAAACCGGTCATACTTTACTTGCTCAAGCATTATTACCACTAAAATTTTGGCATGATGCTTTTTCAACAACTATGTACTTAATTAATAGGCTGCCAACAAAGGTCTTAGATTTTAAAAGTCCCATAGAAAAGTTACACGGATTAAACCAGATTATCGAAGTTTGAAAGTGTTTGGTTGTCTATGCTTTCCCTACCTAAGACCTTACAACAAACATAAATTAAACTTTAGATCATCACCATGCACATTCTTGGGCTATGCCACAAACGAAAAGAGGTACAAGTATTTAGATAATAAGGGAATTTTTCTTATATCAAGACATGTTGTATTTAATGAAAATGTGTTTCCTTTTAGCAAGACAGATGTAAAAACATCACAAAAAATTTACTATCCAAGATTCTCGATACCTGAGCTACCAAAATACTCAAAGATTGATATCCAATCTGATACAAAGATGAGGCAGAATGCTCAACACACTACCTCAATTGAAGGAGATTATGGCTCATAATACATAGTGATCAGAAATGAACCAGGTCATGAGCAGTTAGAATCTGAAACTCAAATTCAAGATACACAGCATGATGCAGATATTCAATCAGGCAATCATCAATCATTATATGATTCACAATCATCTAATGATGATGAAACCACAGTTAGAAGCAGTGATCAAGAACCTAAAACAACTGGACATCACATGATAACATTTGCTAAAAGTGAAATTTTCAAGCTAAAATCTTATAATGTTGTCATAGAAACCAAAGAACCAGGCACTTATTTTGAAGCTGTACAAAGTGAAAAATGGAAAACAGCAATGAAAGAAGAATATGATGCATTAATAAGAAGTAAGACCTATACTCTGGTTTCTTTTCCATCCAATAAAAATGTTGTTGGATACAAAAGGACATACGAAGTAAAGAAAAACCCCAATGGTTCAATCTCTAAGTACAAGGCAAGGTTTGTAGCAAAAGGTTATTCACAACAAAATGGTTTTGATTTTATTGAGAAATTTTCACCTATTGTGAAACCTTCTACTATCAGAATAGTTCTTACTATTGCCTTGAGTAGAGATTGGACCATCAAGCAACTTGATGTAAATAGTGCCTTTTTAAATGGTACTTTGCAGGAAGAAGTTTAGATTGAATAACCACAAGGATTCAGACAAAGAGGCAATGAAAAACTTGTGTGCAAGCGAAACAAAGCAATCTATGGACTCAAGAAGCACCCAGAGTTTGGGTTGACAAACTAAAGTCAACCTTAATCAGCGTTGGCTATTCACTGACTAATCCAACAACTCTTTATTTACAAAATTCAGTAAGCTTGATGTTACATATGTACTAATATATGTTGATGATTTTATTATTATAGGCAGCAGCGATGCAGAAATCATCAAGCTTACTGAACATCTAGATAAAGAGTTCTCAATTAAAGATCTAGGGTGCTTAAATTATTTTCTGAGAATTGAAGGCAAAAGAATGTCCAGCACAATGATTCAACTAAGCCAAGAAAAATACATCTCAGAAATTCTTATTAGAGCAAAAATGGACAAGGAAAATGCATTATCTACACCCATGGCAAGCAACTTACACTTATTCAGAAATAAAGATGAAGCAATACATAATAGCAAACATTACAGAAGCATTGTTGGAACATTGCAATATGCAACAATCATAAGACCACAAATTGCCTTTAGTGTAAATAAAGTCAGTCAATTTATGCAAAACCCATTGGATGAACATTGGAAAGCAGTAAAGAGAATTCTAAGATACTTAAAAGGCACAATGAAACATGGACTGTTCTTAGAATCATGTAAGAATATAAGCATCAATGGTGCAGATGCAGATTGGGCTACTGATCCTGATGATAGAAGATCCACAATAGAATACTGTATATTCTTAGGCAAAAACACTCTATCATGGTGTTAAAAAAACAACCAACTGTATCTTGATCTAGCACAGAAGCAGAGTATAGAAGTGTGGCAAATGCTACTGTGGAAATAATATGGATAAATTCACTTTTGAGTGAACTCAAGGTCAAAACTGACAATAAAGATATAATTTGATGTGATAATCTTAGCACGGTTCTACTCAATGCAAACCCAGTTCTACACAATAGAACTAAACATATGGAGATTGACCTTTACTTTGTTAGAGAGCAAGTTACCAGCAATAAACTAAACGTAAATCATATACCTGCATCTTACCAAATTTCAGACATATTGACAAAGCCTTTATCTAAAAAGAACTTCCTACTGTTTAAGCAGAAGCTCAAAGTCAGCACTACTAAAAATGATGATAAACTTTGAAGCAACTTCATCTAAGCTAAATTTCAAAGCTCATCAAATCAAAATCTGGAATATCAAGTTTCATAAATCTGCTTACTACTGCTCAAGCAGAAGCTCAAGATTAGTATTGTTAACATCAATTATCAATCTTGAAGCAACCTTATTTGAGCTAAAGCTTGAAGTTCATCAAATCAAAATCTGAAATATCAAGCTTCCTAGATCTGGAGTACATTATTCAACAGATCTACATCAAGGAAATCCGAGTCAGTAATTATTCTTAAGAAAAGTCCTATTGAATCTATTTGAAAGTATGAAGTAAAAGTCTTACCAGATTCGATGCAATAACTGAAAGCAACTTAGATCTAAACTTCATTGTCATCGAGATCTAATTCCAAAAATGAATTGCATCAAAATTAGCAGTTTTTCGAAGAAACAAGTTCAGATTTTTTAAAAAATAAGAGAAGATCGATAACTTATCTATGACTATTCAAAGCTATGGAGAGAACCACAAAAGATTTGCTATCATATTCAAAAGAAATTTTTGAAGGGAAATATAGTCGATGGCGCCTTTATTTTTCTTCTCTACAAACTCTAGATGTTATAGGATTTGAGGGGGCGAAATAAAAGTATTTGCTTCCTGTAGAATACAGATGTGGCAGAATATAGATGCGATACACAGTACAGAAGCAGGTGCGGCCCATCAACAGTTAGGCCCATCAACCAATATGACTCAAATCATTTAAATACACTGTTGTATCAGTTTTGTATCTTATCTTTTCATTTTTATGATTATAGTAACAAAGCATCAAAGAATACAATATCAAATTGAAATCAATAAAATAACTTTTTCCAAATTCTTGCTGAATATCCATATGTGTTCTCATATAGCTTCATTCTTCGTATTATCTGACAGTATTACTCTGTAATACTCTTGAATAGTATGTGTATAGATGTGGGGTGTTACAGAATGGTATCAGAGCAGGTTCAAAATAATATATCATATATATAAGAGACACAAGTCTTGACTTTAGTAAGACTTAGAGTCCCAAACCCTTGGGTGAGTTGGGAAATTTTTATAACAAGAAAGAGTATTTATATTATTTGGTATATGATGATTACAGGGTTAATCATCAAAGGGCGCATTTGTGATTGTACAAATATATATATATATATATATATATACGTACGTATGTACGTATGTATTTAAATAATTTATAAAATGGTTGGAATAGTAAGGACAAAAGGAGTTAGTCCAACCAGTAGCATTTGTATTTATGATTTTAGATGGTTTAATAATTCATTGTAGTGTTGGTTTGTTATTATGGTTAAGTCTTGATTTGATTTTGATCAGAGTGCACGGCAGGAAATCTATTTAGTTTCCGTTGAGTATTTATTTTGCTCCATTATGTTTGTTTGGGTATTTAAAAAAAATTGTTGAAGTTGAATTTAATTTTTAAATTGGAGTGCATTTATCCGAGTTGTGAAGTGAATGTCAATTATTCATATATATTTATTCTAAATGAATGTTAATGGTGTTTATTTGATTTTATAAATGTCTATTGAAATGTTTTATTGAAAAATATAAATATATGTGTGTGTTTTAAAGACAATTTGGAAACATTTTGAAATTAATAAGTATTTGATGAAAGAAAAGAATTATATATAATATTGATTATTATTATTATCAAATGATTTAGATGTCAATTGAATGTTTTAATTAGAAATTTATTGAAAAGAATATATTATAATGTATAGTACTAAATGAGGTTTGAAAATAAATTAGTAAAAGTTTGGTTGAAATGAGTATATTTAGTGAATTGTTAAAGTGATGTTTATAGTTGTTTTTGAAATAAAAATTGTGTTAACTTGTCCGTTGAGTGAGTTAAGAATTCTGATCGATGCGTCTGACCAACGTTATCTATAGGGATTCTTAAACACTAGAACGAGACACTTGGACACAATGGTTTGAAGAAAAAATATGTTTTGAAATAAATGAGTAAATAATGATAATAATAAAGATTTGGAGTGATATAAATACTATTTTGTGAAGCAACTACCATTTCGAAAATTATATTTTAGTGATGTTTGTTAAAAAAAATTGTTGTCTCAAATGGAATAGGGATGATGCGGCCGAGGTTTCAAGGTTCAATCATGATATTTTGTTAATCTTTAGTTAATTCCCAGTCATGTCATTTTCTACCATCTTTGATTAATGTCCACTCTTTAAAGCAAAAAACAAATATTGTTCAACTTTCAATATACAGTTAAATTTCTGAGGTTTGTTATCACTAATTCTTTTTTTTGTCAGTGAACGATAATATGAATTAAGTTGCTAGTGAGCCTAAGGTACACACAATTGGTTGGCATTGACCCAAATCTATTGTACCTTTTAAATGTTTTAGCTACCCAATCTCAAATAATATCAAAAATTAAAGAGGCAGCTTTGCAAGTTGGAAAACAAAACATTTTGACATCTTAGCTGCTTCAAAATTGCAAGTCCATATGTTAATTTCTAAAACACTCACTTTGCATGCTGATTTGAAGTACCATTTAAATGTTAAATATGGACCAAATAAAACGGTTATTTACCGAACTAATCTGTTAGTATGAGAATATATTATCATAAAAAAATATCATCTAATCATGTGTGTTTATGTGTTGTGCATGCATGTGTGTAGCATATGTGTGTGCTGCATTTGTGTACAGAATCCATAGAGTAGTGATTTATGGCTTTTACTACGGCTTTGAGTGATATTTTTCTTCTTCAACTTCATTACTGTAGGCCTGCGGTTTTATTTGATTTTTATATCTCAACTACTTGCACTTCATATTTCTGTTATATGATATATTCCAGCTGATTTGTATACATTTTAAATGGCTGTTGGTTGTTGTTGTTTAGTCCTCAATACTAGAAATTTTGCACTATTAATCTCATGCAGTTTCCATTGTGATAGCGTAATAGGTGCATATTTTGAATTAGTACTTGAGGTATCAAGTATAATACTTAAGGTATACATATATATATATATATATATAAAAGCCAATCAGTCTTGCGTTTACATATTACCAGTTGCATTAAGTTTCTCCTAAATTCATACATTAATTATATTATTGACGCAGCGTAGGAAGCGAATTCGACGATGTAAATCGAATCCGTCCAGGATCTTACACGATTAGCGGAAATAATCGGTGAATCGATGATAACTCGATGGATTTAAGAATGCCGTAAGGCCCAAATCCGTTGATCACGAAGATACTGAACTTTAGCAATCTTTGACACGTTGATTGCGCACGATACCGTGAGAGAAGATCTTCAATTCTTCGAATGTTGATCAAGCGCACTTGATTCCGTGAATTGGCTTCAACAATCGTTGATTCGAGCGCACTCGAATATCCGAAAGTGGAGATAGGAGATAACACTCAACTACCGATTTTAATGGAGGCACAAAGAACAAACCAAATTTTATTCAAAATTCAACTACCTTTTTACAAATGACACAACCCGCCTATTTATAGGCTTACAACACACATACACGACTTAAGAAAATACTTTTCAATGGTATAATGATTTTTAAAACACACAAACGACCTAAAGAACAACGCACACGACCTAAAATAAAACAACAACGACTTACGCGACCTAAAGGAACTTGCTCGCGACTTACTGGGTTTCAACATCGCGTTTTTTAGATAGAGCTCGCGACTTAAGGACTTCGTGCCCTAGTTATGTCGTTCGCGACATACGGGGATGGGATTAGGTCGTGGATGAGTTAGGTCTTAGGTCGCGCGATGGCTAGGTCGTGGAGCACTGATAGGTCGTGGTGCTTTGACGATAGGTCGCGGTGATGTGAATGGGTTAGGTCGCGGCGACGGCGAAGGTCATGGATGGGGTTTAGGTCGCGGACCGTGGATGGGATTTAGGTCGCGGATGGAGGTGGTGCGACTCGAGGTACGCGCTTCATCATCCTCCCCTTGTTGGAAGGAATTCATCCTCGAATTCACACTCTCGTCATCTTCGGCAAGTTCCTCCCCATAATACGGAATTAAATGTTTGACATTGAAAACATCAGAAGTATGAACCTCTTCCGGCAACCTTAACCGATACGCCTTATCATTGAGCTTCTTCAAGATTTCTACTGGACCAATTTTCGTGCTTTCAACTTGTTGTAAGTTCCAGTTGGAAAACGATCTTTTGTTAACACTGCGTAAACCCAATCATCTTCTTTGAATTTCACACTTCTTCGTTTCTTATCCGCCAGTTGTTTATACTTCTCATTCGTCTTCTCCAATCGTTCCTGAATGATTCTATGGCATTCTGTCAACCCATCAACAAAATCAACAGCCCACTTAACTGTCCCCTTTGGTTGTGGTACTATTGTCAAATCCAACGGCCCCTTTGGTAAGTTTGAATATACAATCTGAAATGGACTGAAACCTGTACTTCGATTGACAGCATGATTATGTGCAAATTCTGCCTGACATAACTTCATATCCCAACTCTTCAGATTATCCTGTACAAGACACCGCAATAAATTCCCCAGGGATCTGTTCACAACTTTAGTTTGTCCATCTGTCTGTGGATGATAAGCACTACTGAATTTCAGCTTCGTTCCCACCATCTTCCATAAACTTAGCCAAAAATGACTCAGAAATCTGGTATCCCTGTCTGAAACTATAGATTCTGGTAAACCATGCAAGCGATATATCTCTTTAAAGAATGACTGTGCTACATGGACTGCATCTACCGTCTTCTTACAAGCAACAAAATGTACCATCTTCGAGAAATGGTCCACCACAACATAGATTGAGTGATTTTCCCGTTGAGTCCTCGGCAAACCCAACACAAAATCCATGCTTATGTCAACCCACGGTTTTGTAGGCACAGGTAAAGGCATATACAATCCTGCGTTTGTAGCTGTTCCTTTCGAAACTTAACAAACGTGACATCTACGCACAAACTTTTCAACTTCCCGTCTCATAGAAGGCCAAAAATATGACCGAGAAATCAACTGTAATGTACGATCCTGACCAACATGTCCTTCCTCGTGCAACTCTTTTACAATTTTCATTCTCAAGCTGCAATTTGGTACGCACAATCGATTTCCCTTGAATAAGAATCCATCTACCAATACAAACTTATCAGTGCTCCTATCTTTAACCTTTTCAACAATCTTTGCAAAGTAAGGATCCTCCTCAAACAACTCCGACAGTAGTTCAAATCCTATCACTTCAACCTTCATTGATATCAACAAATGACTCCTCCTGCTTAAGGCAACTGCTACATGATTCGTCATCCCTGATTTGTGTATTACAACAAATGTAAACTGCTGCAGATATGCGACCCATGAAGCGTGTCGAGCTGAAATTTTGTCCTGCCCTTGCAAATGTTTCAAAGCTTCATGATCCGTATAAAGAACAAACTCCTTTTGAAATAGATAATGTCTCCAATGCTTCACAGCTTGAACAATCACGTAAAACTCTAAATCATATGTACTATATCTCAACTTTGCTCCAGACAATTTCTCACTAAAATAAGCAACTGGTCTTCCATTCTGACTTAATACTCCACCAATTCCAACCTTCTAAGCATCAGTGTGTAACTCAAACAACAACAGAAAATTTGGCAGTACCAGAATTGGTGTTGTCGTCGAAAGTGTTTTGACCTTCTCAAAAGCTAACCCTGCTTCCTCTGTCCACACGAACTTCTTTCCTTTCATGCAATCGGTTACAGGTGCCATCACACTTCTAAAGTGTGGAATGAACCTTCGATAAAAAGATACCAATCCATAAAAACCCCTTACTTCAGTAATTGTCTGCGGTTGTGGCCAACTCCTGACAGCTTCTACTTTGCTCTCATCCACTAGAATACCCTCCTTCGACAGAACATATCCCAAAAAAAACACTTTCCGTCATAAACACGCACTTCTTTGCTACCGCATAGAACTGCTCCTGTCGTAGAATCAACAGTACTTCTCGCAAATGTTGGACGTGCTCTTCCGTACTCCCACTATAAATCAAAATATCATCAAAGTAAACTACTACAAACTTCCTAACAAATGGTCTGAAAATATGGTTCATCACTCTCATAAAAGTACTAGGAGCATTTGACAAGCCAAATGGCATAACCAACCATTCGTATAAACCCTCCCTGGTTTTAAAAGCAGTCTTCCACTCATCACCCAGTCTAATACGAATTTGATGGTATCCACTTTTCAAGTCAATTTTCGAGAACACAACAGCTCCACTCAGTTGATCAATCAAATCATCAAACCTTGGCATAGGAAATCTGTATCTCACAGAGATCTTGTTTAGAGCCCGACTGTCCGTACACATCCTCCACGTCCCATCCTTCTTGGGTACTAATAAGGCTAGCACGGCACATGGACTCAAACTCTCCTGAACACGCCCTTGTTCTAACAGCTCCTTCACCTGCCTTATGAGTTCTTCATGTTTCTTAGGACTCATCCTATAATGTGGCCTGTGAGGTAATACTGATCCTGGCACAAGATCAATCTGATGTTGAATATCCCTCAACGGTGGTAACTCCTTCGGCAATTCTTCGGGAAACACATCTTTAAATTCTCCCACTACTAGCTTTACGTCCTCTGGGATTTCAACAGATTCAGTAGCTTCATGTCCAACCAACAAAAATACCTCTGGACTCTCCTCTACTTCTTCAACGAATTCCTTCAAAGTCAACAGAGTCTTTAATTCTTCAATCTTCTCCAACTTGTTTTCTTCTTGTTATCGTTTCTTAGGAACTAAAGTGATTTTTGTGCCTTCAAACATGAAACTGTAGCTATTGGTACGACCATCATGTTGCACAGCCCTATCATACTGCCACGGTCTTCCCAGCAATAGATGACATACATCCATATCCACAACATCGCACCAAATCTCATCTTTGTATTTCTTCCCAATCGAAAAATTCACACAAGCCCTTCGACAAACCTTCACTTCACCACCCTTCTTTAACCAAGCTAACTTGTAAGGTTTTGGATGCTTCTCCGTTTTCAATGCTAGCTTCTTCACAGCCTCTGTAGAAATAATATTATCGCAACTGCCCGCATCTATAACAAAATTGCAAACTTTCCCTAAAATAGTGCATGTTGACTGAAAAATGTTTCTCCTCAACCAGCTAGAATCATCCTCTTGTTTTGGTGTTAAACAAGACCTCCTCATCGTTAGGTTACATCCCTCATCTCCTGACAATTCTTCTTCCTCCTCAATTGGATTAGAATCACCTTCACCAACATCCTCATCTTCAATCTCAACAATCATTGCCCGCTTCTTCGGCTTTAGACATTCATCGCTCTTGTGGCCAAACTCTTGACAATTAAAACACTTGATACTATTGTTGACCTTGGTCTTTGCAACCTCATTGACAACCGGTTTAGCAACAGCTTTTGAAACAGTAGTATTGCTACTAGTTCCTTCACTTGATTGTTGGAATTTGTAAACACACCACCACTTCTTCTGCCTTGCTTCTCCCAAGCTAACGCCTTCTGGTGTGCTTCTGCAACAGGTCTGGGATCAAACATATTCACCATGTCTTGAATCTGCATTTTCAACCCTCCAACAAACTTAGCAGTCAACTGTTCCTCTGTCTCCATGATATCATTCCTGGCAATCAGTTGATAAAATTCATCTGCATAATCATTCACTGACTTTGTTCCCTGTCTCAAGTTCTGTAACCGTTGATACATAAGAGATTGATAATTATATGGCAAGAAAGTATCTTTCATTAACTTCTTCATCTTCTCCCATGAAACAATCTTTGACTTTCCCATCCGTTCTCGTGTAAGTTTTGTCTGCTGCCACCACGCCATGGCTCTCCCTCTTAAATGAGTCGCAATCAACTTCACTCTACGATCTTTCAGAACCTCCTTGAAATCAAAGATCTCTTCAACATTACATAACCAATCTAGAAATTCTTCAGCCTGCATACCACCCTGAAACTCTGGAATTTCAATTTTCATTCCGGACTCCCATTTGTGATCATACTCTGAATGATTTCTTCCTTGGCTTCGATTTCGACTATGAACACTACCACCATCAAACTCCTCATCAAAATCTGATGCATATAGTTGTCGATCATGACCACCAACATCTCTACCACCAACATCTATACCCCTACTTCTTCGATCTACATTTCTCTAATCTCGATAATCCACATCTCTCCGACTTCGTTCATTAATATTTCTATCACGATCGTCAACGTTTCTACGATCATGATCTTCTCTTCTCTCCCGATCTGAATGTGGTAAAACTCTATTTCCCCCATGACTCGATTCAGGTGAAACCCTTCTTCTACTTTGATTCATTTCAAGCATCATTCTCCCTAATCGACCAATTCCACCATTCAACTTCTCAATGAAACTCTCGTTGATTCGTTGCTCCATTTCATCGGCCTCTTCTCTTCCATACAAAGCATTAATATTGCGATGACGTTGAGCTCGTCTCTGTGGCATGATTGAACTTCAAACAAATTCAAAAAAATTCAAACACTTTCCGAACTTTGATCCAAAACGATATGGATCGAAACTCCCAACTTGTTGCTACTTCACGATGAACACGATGAACACCAAACTTCTCAAAAGTTGCAAATCTGATCTCCAAACTACAAATTCTCGAAACCCAATTCTCCAAATGATACAAACTTCTTGCAACCTGGCTCTGATACCAAACTGACGCAGCGTAGGAAGCGAATTCGACGATGTAAATCGAATCCGTCCAGGATCTTACACGATTAGCGGAAATAATCAGTGAATCGATGATAACTCGATGGATTTAAGAATACCGTAAGGCCCAAATCCATCGATCATGAAGATACCAGACTTTAGCAATCTTCGACACATTGATCACGCACGATAACGTGAGAAGATCTTCAATTCTTCGAACGTTGATCAAGCACACTTGATTCCGTGAATTGGCTTCAACAATCGTTGATTCGAGCGCACTCGAATATCCGAAAGTGGAGATAGGAGATAACACTCAACTACCGATTTTAATGGAGGCACAAAACACAAACCAAATTTTATTCAAAATTCAACAACCTTTTTACAAATGACACAACCCGCCTATTTATAGGCTTACAACACACATACACGACTTAAGAAAATACTTTTCAATGGTATAATGATTTTCAAAACACACAAATGACCTAAAGAACAACGCACGCGACCTAAAATTAAATAACAACGACTTACGCGACCTAAAGGAACTTGCTCGCGACTTACTGGGTTTCAACATCGCGTTTTTTAGATGGAGCTCGCGACTTAAGGACTTCGTGCCCTAGTTATGTCTTTCGCGACATACGGGGATGGGATTAGGTCGTGGACGAGTTAGATCTTAGGTCGCGCGATGGCTAGGTCGTGGAGCACTGATAGGTCGCGGTGGTTGATAGGTCGTGGAGCTTTGACAATAGGTCGCAGTGATGTGAATGGGTTAGGTCGCGGCGATGGCGAAGGTCGTGGATAAGGTTTAGGTCGCGGACCGTGGATGGGATTTAGGTCGCGGATGGAGGTGGTGCGACTCGAGGTACGCGCTTCATCAATTATTCTCAAACTTATATCTCAATACTTGAGTGCTTATATAGTGGCATTGTATTGTGAAGGACCCTGAGTTAATACGGTAGTGCTAGGAGTACTGTAATTTAAAAAAAAATTTGATACCGCTCTTAATCTTCATGACATGAAATTGCTGCTGCTACAATGCAAGCTACTGCGATATGCAGTAGCTCCACACAAAAAAATGATGGGCATTCAACATTTTTTTTAATGTCACTAGGTTTCAGGCTAAAAAATTGAAGGATGATTCAAATCAAGTTCACTATGAAGCTTTGCTGAACTCACAAGTCAATATATATATATATATATATATATATATATATATATATATGTCAATTGCAACTTTATGTTTTATTTTCTTTTATTTTATCTTTTCGTTTTCTTTTACAAAAATTAATTAAAAATCAAATACTTGCTTCTATCAGGGCAAAAAGTCAACACAAAGGAAATAGAAAATTTTAAATCTGCAGGAAATGGAGGAATAATTAAATGGAACTAGAATTTTAATTGAAGTGAATTTCGAATTCTGAATTTGTTAGTAAACGAATAATCTGGACAATGCATAGGTTGTTTTGACTATAAAGCTTATAACCTAAACAACAACTTTTATTTCAAGTGTTTTGCAAAATTTTGTCATTTAATAGGTTAAAATTGCAATTTTAATAAGCGGGCCTGCATTTATAAATTTAATTTCGATCTTTACTTTTTAAAGAAAAACAGCTATGATCAACTATTTCTTGACGTTTTGTAATCCAAAAATTATTTTGGAAAGCTATAACACTATGTGACGATTTACTTTTAGATACCATGACTTGATTTCGTATTTTTGATCTTTGAAAATTTGTTGAAAGTGGTTTGAATGTGGAAGTGATGTTGTTTTATATATATATTAAATAATTGCATGTAGCTTATATCTATACTAAACTTATACATACTCATCATATTATACTATATCCGACTAATGTTTGGCTTGAGTTAAGTATAGGTGCTTAGAAAGGTTTTATGGGATTTAGTGGCGAAGATTGCTTGTTTTTGCTCGCATAATAGCAAGGTAATTTGCATTAAACGCAAACGATAAGGTACGTTTTCACGCGATAATGATATATTATGTGATATCGTGTTATTTCTCTGTGTTTTGAAATGCCCCGATGATTGGGATGTATACTATGTAATTACATTGTGTTTTGATTTTTTGAAATACTCTCCGTAAAAAGGAGACTCAATCGAAATTTTTCGAAAAATCTGACACTTAAAAAAAAATTTCAAAAAGTCTGACACTTTAGAAAATTTTCACAATATTTTTGTTGTACGTGGAAAAAATAAAAAGTCGTGAATTGAATCTTTTTGAAATAGTAGCATATGATAGGACTAGTTGTAATGTGAGAGTCACATAAAGGAGTTGTGTGAGTTCAGTTTAATAATAGTTCGTAGATATGAAGAAAGTTAGGGTATAAGTCGTAAGACGTCTTCCTATAAGAAATTGCGACGATGCAATTTTGTTAAGGGGAAGTCGGCAACAACTCTGCTTTATACGTTGTAAATAAATTTAACTAAAATAATAGTGTTTGAGTTCATCTGCGATGATTTATAAACTGAATAAATTGTTTTAGTTGAAATAAATATATCAAAAAGTAAATAATTTTTATATGATTGAAATAGCTGGGGAATAAATTTATTTTACAAGAGTATAATGAACGATTAAATAAAAATAAACGAGTGTCGAACTAAAAAAAATTGTTCAATTATTTATAATTTAATTTATAAGTGAGGGGTGAATCAATTTATAGTAGGTTGAAACTTAATAACAAATAACTTAAATAAGTTGTTAAAATGAAAAGAGTAATTAATTGCACAAACTAAATTAATTAAAACAAGCCCAAGGCCACCGTCTTTTTCTCAGTGCTTCTCGAATACTCTCCATCGCCTTATCCATTCACGCCCAAAAGCCAACCCGCTTCATTCTCTCTTCAGCCAAAAGCCCTAATATCCTTTTGAAATCACAAAGTCACGTCTTCATACAAAAAAAAGAAAAAAGAGAACGGAATCTCGATTCAAAGGTGAGTGATCGATGGAGGCTTGGCGTGCCTCTAATAGCAATCACGAACTGTTGTGGCTAACTCGGCGATTGCCAAGGGGAGAGGGAACTGTGACAAGCGATGCTGAAGCATATCGATTTTGTGGACGATTAAGAGTAGTCCGCGTTCAAGAAGAAGAGCGTGACCCAGGGTTTGTGCTTGCATCGATGTGGGGAATTGGTGAAGTCGTGCAATGACTTGGTGAAGATGGAGGAGCGACTGTGATCTCTGGTGAAGGTGGAGGCCACACGGGTGGCGAGCGACATTTTGGAGTGACCAAGCAAGTTATTGTCGCAACGTGTGTAGCTTGGCTGCGTTCAAGGCAAAGTGTTGTCGACGACTGTAGATTGGAGCAATGAATTAGCGATGAGTTGGAGGCTTTAAGTTTTTGCTAGGAAATTCGGTGAGTCTCGTACTCACACTAGATCTAATCCATCGTCTAATAATTATATAAATATTTATCCCGATTAGATTATATTGCTTGAAAGAATTGCTTGATATATTGGTTAAACATTTGGTTGGATATTGCATAGAATTGTGTGACATTGGATGAAATTGAATTGTTAGATGTTATTTTAGTGGTTAATAATGGAGTTTCGTGTTTATTGGATTATTAAAATAATAAGGAAATGTCGTCCGTTTGTTTTTTAGCATTGAAATTTATTTATATTATGTATACATTTCATTGATGGTCGAAATTCGATAGAATTCGACTCGACCACACGGTAGATTAATGTTGATAATTTGATTGTTAAATTTGAAGATAATTTGTTTCGTAATTCATATTTTTGGTCATTTAATTGATTTTCTGCTGTGAAATATTTTGGAAGTTTCGACTAAATGGTATCGGTAATTTTAAAATTAAACTGAAGTATATTATAAATAAATAATAATTGATTGGAAAGTAGAATCATTTATAGGAAAGTATTTTGAATATAAAAGTTGATTTGAAAATAAATTATTTCTAGCTGTTAAAATATAATGTGAAGGCTTTGAATTATAAATTATAATTTAAAGTGAAAAGAAATATTTTTAAGATTTATAAATTTATTGTAAAGTATTACTTAGTTATAGAAAGTTATAGTATTGTCCATATAAATATGATTATTATATTTTCTATTGATAAAGTGTGTTGGTTGTTTTGAAAGTTATTTAATTATGCAAAAACTGTAAATGACTTTTATAATTATGTTACACTTATATAGTGATATACACTTACATAATTATATGTATGGATTGTAAAGGAATTTCTATGTTTAAATCGTATACTGTGATTACATAAATTAGTTAATAGGATTGACGAATTAGTAATTGTAATGGTTGTATGTTCTAGATATTTGGTTTAATGTTATTGTATTTCCACTTTGTAGCATGTTCCTTCTCCATTAATTTATTTGCTATGAATGATTCATTGTTGATATATATTTGTGATATAGTTTAAAATGTTCCTTTGCTTGTGTATGACACTCATATGTAGGTATATCGTGCGCGACTCGCTGCGGTGAGCATGTATGGAGGCTACTTGTTAGCCACATAGCTTGTGTACACTATGTGTTTCCAACCCCCTTTATATTTTAGGAGTGAACCAGATTGGTTAGAATCCACACTGGTGGCCTGACCGTGGGGTCGCATCTCAGATCCACGACACCATTTTGTTCATGATTTTGATGTGCATTACAGGATTAGTAGTTGCCCATAGCCTCTTGTCTTGTGTTGTGAGGCCAACAGTCTGTTACCGTTAGAGGCAAAGCAGGGTTGTGGCCGGGCTAAGCGTAGACGAGCCACTGGTGGATGGCATCACGATGTCCGTTGAGGTAATTGGTAGATGCATGTTGGCAGCACCTTGTTATGTTATATATATATGGTTTCATGTGTGCTCTTCTCTTTTACCAGAGAATGACATATTTTTCTCAAAAAACTAATGTGAAAATCGACAAAATTCAATATAATTGGAAAATTGCAATTTATAAATAAAAGATGGTAATTTTGGAATACTAACGTAATAAGATATAACCCAACGTTAAAATATGCATAGAGTAATGAATGATGAAAAAGGACTGGAATCAAGTATAATCAATTTATTGGAATTAAACTATAATTAATTGGATTTAATTGCAGTTGAAATTGAACATTGTAACTAGTGTAATAATTAACACTTAATTGATATGTAAATTTGTTTAAATTATTGTAAATGTCTAAGTAATCAAAATGGTGAAAATTGTTAGTTATGGAAGTTGAATTAAAAAGCGACTTAATTAATTTATTTAATTAATGTAAAAATAGTCATTTTGGCCACTGTCACGGATTTCGATGTAACCAGTTTTGTCGGATCCGTAGCAGTGAATTACTGTAAGGTTTCACGTTTCGCAGCGATCAGACTTGTCGTTGGATCGTACGGGCTCGAAACGCGCCGAAATTAATTTAATCGAATTCAACTTGAAATAAGCTGATTTTAAAGTTAACTTCTTCATATGATGGAATTAAGACTTAAACCTATTCCATTGAGTTTAAAAATATCGAAAACAACTATTTTGATATATGAGATGATCCACTTCGTTTCGGAGGCAGAACGGGATTTTTAGGTCATTATGACTGTTTGTAGCGATCTGATATGTGTTTGTTTTCTTATCAGACTTTGTTAATATAAATAGTCTTGTTTTCCACATCCTAGCGGTCATTTTTCTTATTTTGTACGTACATTTTCATCTACTTCTTTCTTCCTTTCCAATGGCAGAAACCAATTCCAATTCAAACCTTAAATTCAATTTACAAACCAATTTCAAATTCAAACTCCTAAAAGCGCTAATATATTATATTTCTTTTCGAAGCTCTCGACGAGCGTAATCCATTGATGCAATTCGTTTCTCGATTCTTCATCATTTTTTTTAGAAATCGCCGAATTAATTTCGACCGTTCATATGAAGTTTTGATGATCCAACGGTGGATCGTCGTCTGATCGACGATTGGGAAGCAGTGATGGGAAGAAGAGGTTGAGCAGGCGCTAGGGATGGTGTTCGTTCGTCGTAGTTGGCCTGGGATTCACCAGAAAATGAAGGAAGAGGGGGGACGGCGGCATAGCATATAGGGGAGGCCCTTGGTGGCCGCGCATGGTGCTTGGGGTCAACTGGAGGTGGCAAGGGGGATGGCGAGGTTGGAGCCTGGTTTGGGTGCTCGTAGGCATCAGAGTTTGGTCGTTAATGATGATGGTTGGGTATTTTTCGACGACTGTAAGGTTTTGCTTACGGTTTTGGCTTAGTAACGTGATTTATTATCTTATTATTTTATTTATTTTATAATATAAATCGTATAATTTTGATCTTAATAACTTTTACGTACGAGATCGGATTGACGCACGGTTCGTTACATTAAGATTGTATCGAAATTTCGGGTATTTTGGAACAAGTTTGGATGAATTCTGAGACTGTTGAATTTTGGACCTATTTTGGATTTCAAATCAATTTGAAATCAAAGGTGAGTGTTTTAACCCACTCACGGCTACTAAATTATCTTATGTTAGTTAAATAAACTTTATGATGTGATTAAAAATTGATTGATTCATGTTTGGTATATTTAAATTTTCATTCTAGTTAAATATGACTTTTATTGCATTTTATCATCATTTAATTTAACATTGAATTTAATTGTCAATTTAATACATGTTGATGATAATAAGTTGATTGATGTTATTTATTGGTTGATCGTATGATGATTGTGATGTATGTTTGATTGTTGATATTGGATGATTGGATGTTATATTTTTTTATCGTTACAACACTACAAGTTCCCCATGGGCTGAAATGATACATACCTGAACGATCTGATAGAATGATGAGAAATCTTTAGGGGTTGAAATGATAGACACAAGCGATTTCATTTATTTGAAATTAAATTTCGGGATTGCAGGTTGAAATGATATATACCTATAAAATTTTAAATTGCGGATTGAAATGATATAATATCCGTATCGCTTGACCATAGGGTAGAAAATTATATACGGACATTAGATTGGTTAAATTAAATGATTTTTAAATCTTTTAATTTTGAATTCATTTAACTGGTATTTTGAAATAGAAATTAGTTTATATAATTGAATTATTTTCGAAAATTCAAGCACTAATGTTGAAATTGGAATTGATTTAATGAATTATTCAAAGGATTTAAATTGAATTTTAAAATTGAATTTGAAGTATAAACGACATTCATCGAAAGTGATTATTGAAATGTTAGAAACTGTAACTTTGAAAATCTATTGAAATTGGAATAGCTAAATTTGATATTTTAAAAATTGAAACTGGATTTTGATTTAAAATCTAGATATGGTCCAGATTTGTTGAAATGGAAGAAATGGTTAAATTTGATGTTAATTTCAAATTTATTATTTTAATATAAACTGTTAAAGATGTTATTTTAAATTCTAATTAGTAAGATTTTCAGACTATTAAACTAAGTTAATCTATTCTAAAATATTTTTAACCATTTAATCATTTTGAACTATTTTAATTTATTTTAATCAAATTTAATCTACTTAATCCAATTTAATCTACTTAATCCAATTTAATCTATTTTATCCTATTTTAAACTAATTAAACCATTCTAATCTATTTTAAATCTATTTAATCTATTTTAAATCTATTTAATTCATTTAAATCTATTTAATATATTTTAATTCTACTAGAACTATTTTAAATCTATTTAAACTATTTCGATCCACCTTTTAAATTATTTTAAAAGTATTTCAAAACATTAAATTTTATTGTCAAACTACACTAAACTATTTAGACTATTTGTGACTATCCATGCTATTTTCCAAATTCTAAACTGTAAAGTGGAAGTGGTAATATTTAAATCCTTGATATAAAAGAAAATATGATTAAATGACATAATAACCTAAATTGGGGATCTAAATAATATGTTTTGAGTAAATTTGATGATTTTGCAATGAGCATTTAATCTATTTGGAAATTATGATTTCGAAAGTAATATGGTTTGAATTGAATATGATAATTTGATACCAATATGAAATGGTTTTAAAAATGTAAAAGAACTATCCGGTGTGTAATAAGCATTTGGTTGTTAAAGAGACTGGGATCGAATATTGTCATACTCTCAGTCAATACCGAAAATCACTTTAACAACTGTATACATGATGGAGATTCCAGAAATAAAGTAGGATGGTTCGGCGAATGATTTTGTATGTGGTATTTACATGACCCTGACTCTCGTGGGTCAGCTTAGATGTGACTAAAACAGGAGCTTTACCGGACCAAGTGAGGTCATTCCTCCTATCGGGCACATTTCTTCCATACTATGTTTTGACATTGTGATTGATTTGGTAGCCACCCTTCAATTTTGATTATGGGAGTGTGTCCAAGGTGGCGGTAGTACCTGCTATGCGTTACCACCAATTCGGGAGTGCAATTGGTATATCTAACTTGGTATTGCCTCGAGTGTCGTGTTCATATGCCCTATCGCGCCTTCTGCGAGTTTGTTTTGTACCATACCTATAGAGTGCCCTCTAGGTAAACCTCACGGAGGAGCGTATGGTAATGTATCGACTATGGAAATATATAAAATGTGTTAAGGGGGATATGAGTGACGCTTTAACGCTATTTTAATACTTTACTTTGCTGTAGGCACTATTATAATAGCGTATTGTACTATAAAGTAGACAGTTTAATGGATGCTTAGGAGATGAAAATTCCAAACATCTCTTAAGTTATTGCACTCATGTTAGACACTGGATAGAAGATGTCAAACCTCGTAAACATCTTTGATGCCGTTACACTCATATTTATTTACTGTTAATTTAACTTACATAAGATCTTTTAGTTCTGACTCGAGTGTTTTGTCTTTTCAATTCGCTCGGGTCAGTTTGAGCTTTTCAGTTTATCGAAGGCTGCTTTCTGGAGGATGAAGATGAAGATTTTGTACTGTTATTATTTATTATATTTATTCCACTGCATTTATTTATTATTTATTCTTGTTGTATGTAACTCTGATCTGTATTATAAAAGAATAATCAACGTTATTTGTAAACAGTTTCATGAACTGTTTATTTGATTATTATATTTTTTCATTCCACTGTTAGATTCTGTATATGTTTTCTTTCTTTCTCTGATTTTTATTATTTACCCCATACATTTGAATGGTTTGAGTCTGAGTGTGTGGTTTATCGTTGATTTAAACCGTCTAAAAAGGCAGGTCGTTGCAGTTGGTATCAGAGCTAGGTTTAACGATAACTTTAGCTTTGTAGGGTCTGACTTATTGAAGAATAAGGTAGTAATACCCTAGAATGAGTCACTGAGTGTATATATAAGAGAGCGTATTTTTTAGTGCTGTAAAGGGTTTTCGTATTGTGTTAATTTGTTCCGTTTTGTATTTGTAAATTCTTGTCGGTGCATGAGACGCTATGACATCGATAGGATTTGTAAACACTTAATAAGGCAGACCTACATAATATTTGTTTTGAATTATAGGCAAATGAAATAATTGTTTCTATTATATATTTTTGTATATATAATAATAAATTTAATAAATGGTATAGTTCGATGTAATATGTGTTTGTTAGGTAGAGAAATTTATAAATATTGATTGAAAAATAGGATTTACAAATGTAGTAAATATAAATTGAAATTTAAGAACTTAAGTTCTGGGATTTTTTGGAAATTTCTTTCAAAAGATTTTGGAATATAATATTTGTACTCTTTGGAAGTATTTTCGGATAAATAATATCGATATTATTTGAAAGAAAATTTTAAAAGGAATTTTTAAAGGAAATAAGTTCTGTACTCCCCTCTCATTCGTTGGAAAATAATTTCGATGATGAGTGCACACATTATCGACGTTCATTTTTGAGTTTCAAAGTGAGAAGACTGCTGTAGTAGTTTTACTACACATTTGTTTTGATGAATAAAACCTTAATTTTTAATTTCTAAATATGATTTGATCTATAAAGGATATATATATATATATATATATATATATATATATTAATTTCTAAGTGAACAAAATGAACCCATAGTTTTGTTCTTAAATTTTCTGATAAGTAGTAGTTTTCAGTTATTGAAATGAATGAAATCTTAATTATTTTAATAATTAGAGGTTTCTAAAATGAAGAAAAATATAAGTAATTCGATGCTAAGTGATTAATGGTATATATGAGAAATTGAAAACTTGAAACCTTAAGAATAATGAAAATTTAGAAGATAAATTATTGAACTTGGAAAAAAAAAGATGAATTTTTGTGACATTCAATTGCATTCTTAAAACAACGCTTATAACTTACCAAAATATTATAAGTGAATTTTTAATAGGAATATGTAATAGAATACTATACAAGTAAACTTTAGTAAATGAATAATAAGAATTCTGATATTGCAAATTGTTATAAACTTAGGTTAATAGTTTGAAATGTCACTTATCAAATGTAATAGAAAAGTGAATAATGTAAGGAAAAACGGTGATAAACTTTAAGTTAATGTTGAAGCCATTTATAACTAAAGTGATTAATATATTAATTGAATGATTATAACTTCAGAAAACATTGAAATGATTTTGAAATGGATTTAATATTCAATAATACTATGTACGGAAGAATGAATGTGAAAGAAAAAAAATTATTAATGGTGCATTAAATTGTGAAGAGACTTACATAATAATGGATAATCTAATAATTGAAATGTAAGCATTGAATGCAAAGTAATGAAAAGAGAAAAAGACGTATAAACGGATGGAAAATGAATTTTGTAAGCGATGAATGTAAATTAATTAAATAAACATTGTATGAATGAATGAAACTGAAGAACTAAATAATATGAAATGAGATTTGTAAGAATAAATTTAATTGATATTTGAACTTTTTGTTTGCATTGGCTTATGAAATGATTTGGAAAGGATACTTCTAACTGTATAAAAATGTGTAAATAATATATTACCTAAGGCTGTTGAGTGTATGGTAAACCTAGTAGTTTATTTATTATTTTATATGATTAAAAGTTTCTAAACCCAAACAAACCATTTGTTTTGATTGCAATGGATGGATATCTGTTTTTCTTTGTTGAAAATGATGTTTATACTGTTTGTTTTTGATTGATTACTGCTATGTCGTGATTGTTTTGCTGTTATTAGCTGAAACAACTTAAATATTTCTCTTTTATATAATTATTTACTTCTTTGGATTATATAAATGAAATACGGGTTGTGGAAAAAATTGCTATTGCTTTTGGTTTCATAAAATAAGCGTTGTTTGCCCAACTAATAGGTGCGTTTTCAGATTATGGTTTTCCAGCGGTATTATATTGTTTTTCCCGTGGTTTGGGATATACTATTTTGGAATATATGATATATATTGTCATTATTGATACTATTATTTCTTCCAAACATCTTCATATAAAGGAGACTCTACCGAAAATTTCTATGAACTTTGGACTTGAAAAAATTTGTGAGATGTTTTTTCAAACTTTTATTAACTTGAATATGAAAGGAAATTGAGTATTTATAGATTGATATATTTTACTTAAATTATTTAATTATGTAAATTTTGTGTTTATAAATTGAATACTTTGAATAAGAGATATTAATTCTTTTTTTCCCCTTCTTTTCCCTTTTCGGGGACGAAATGTTTTGAGTGAGGGAGAGTGTAACGACCCATAATTTTCGATAACTAAAAATAGTTAATTTAATACGATTTTATGATTTAATATTGGAAGAAATAAAAAAAGATCTATGATTTAATAATAAGGATATAACTGTAATGAAATGTTATGACATTAATTTAAGCTAATTGATAAATACTTTAAATGTAATTCCAATTAATTGATATGATTGAAAAGTTATAATTGGTGAGTTAATTGTAATAATATGTATATTAATTGATAATAGGAATAAAAGAGTAATTGATAATTTAAATGTTGTATTAACTAATGAAGTAGTAAGTCATAAATTGTAATTGAATAAATTAGTGTTGTGTAAATAACTATAAAACTTGTGCGTAGATAACAAAAATACAAATGTTATTAAATGTAGAAAGGGTGGAAATTGTTAGTTGTTACCAATTTATTTAATCAGTTACAAATAAATGTAATTAAATGTTACGTTAATGTGATTAAGACGATAATTGAAAAAGGTGAATGTAATTAAATGTACAGAAATGTCAATTATATTCATTAGGCAATAATTGATTTAACAAAAAGAGTGAAACCGAGATAAATTAATTTATTAGGATTTTAAATTATAACTAATGTGAAAATCGATAAAATTCAATATAATTGGAAAATTTCAATTTATAAATAAAAGATGGTAATTTTGGAATACTAACGTAATATGATATAATCCAATGTTAAAATATGCATGGGGTAATGAATAATGAAATAAAAAGGACTGGAATCAAGTATAATCAATTTACTGGAATTAAATTATAATTAATTGGATTTCATTACAGTTGAAATTGAACATTGTAACTGGTGTAATAATTAACACTGAATTGATATGTAAATTTGTTTTGAATTATTGTTGATGTCTAAGTACTCAAAATGGTGAAAATTGTCAATTTATGAAAGTTGAATTAAAAAGTGACTTAATTAATTAATTTATATTTATTTAATTAATGTGAAAATAGCCATTTTGACCACTGTCTCGAATTTCGATGAAACCAGTTTCATCGGATCATAATAGTGAATTATTGTAAGATTTCACGTTTCGTAGCGATCGGACTTGTCGTTGGATCGTACAGACTCGAAATACGCAGAAATCAATTTAATTGAATTTAATTTGAAATAGGCTGATTTTAAAGCTAACTTCTTCATACAATGAAATTAAGACTTGAAACCTATCTCATTGAGTTTAAAAATATCGAAAAAAACTATTTTGATATATGAGATGATCCACTTTCGTTTCGGAGGCAGAACGAGCTTTTCGAGTCGTTATGGTCGTTCGTACCAATACGATATGTGTTTATTTTCTTATTGGGCTTTGTTAATGTAAATAATCTTGTTTTTCAAATCATAGCAATCATTATTTTTATTCTGTATGTACATTTCCATCAGCTTCTTCCTTCCTTCCTTCCTTCTTAAGGGCAGAAACCAATTCCAATTCAAAACCTAAATCCAATTTACAAATCAATTTCAAAATCAAATTCAACCCTAACATATTATATACCGTTTCGAAGCTTTCAACGAGCGTAATCCACTAGTGCAATTCGTTTCTCAAATCAGATCACCATTTGTCCAAAAATCGCTGAATTAATTTCGACTGTCCATATGAAGTTTTGACGATCCAACGGTGGATTTTTGTCCGATCGGGAAGCGGCTTTGGAAAATGGAGGTTAAGCAGGCCCTAAGGATGGTGTTCGTTCGCTGTTGATGGCCTGGGAATTTCCAGAAAATAAAGGAAGAGGGGGGACGACAACGAAGCATATGAAGGAGGCCGTGGGTAGCCGTGCGAGGTGCTTGGGTTCGGCCGGAGGTGGCGAGGGGGATGGCGAGATTGGACCCTGGTTTGGGCACTCGTAGGCATTGGCTTTTGGACGGTTGGGTATTTTCGATGCCTATAAGGTTTCTCTTACGGTTTTGGGTTAGTAATATGATTTATTATCTTATTAATTTATTTATTTCGCAATATAAATCGTATAACTTCTAATCTTAATAAATTTTACGTACGAGAACGGATTTGCTTGCGGTTTGTTCAACTGCGATCGTATTGGAACTCCAAACATTTTGAAATTAGTTTGGTTGAATTCTAAGACTGTTGAATATTGGGCCTTAGGTGAGTGTTTTAACCCACTCACGACTTGTAAATTACCTTGTGTTAGTTAAATAAAATTTATGACATGATTAGAAATTGATTGATGTATGTTTGGTATATTTAAATTGTCATTCCAGTTAAATATGACTTTTATTGTATTTTATCGTCATTTAATTTAATATTGAATTTAATTGTCAATTTAGTTCCTGTTGATGATAATCAGTTGATTGATGTTATTTATGAGTTGATTGTATGGTAATTGTGATGTATATTTGATTATTGGACGGCTGGATATTATATTTTTAAATTGTTACAACACTGCAAGTTCCCTATAGGTTGAAATGGTACATACCCGAACGATCTAATATATTAGGGAGAAATCATTATGGGTTGAAATGATAGACTCAAGCGATTTCATGTATTTAAAATTAAATTTCGGGATTGCAGATTGAAATGATATGTACCCGTAAAATTTTAAACTGCAGATTGAAATGATAAATATCTGTATCACTTGACCATAGGGTAGAAAATTATATACGGACACCGGATTGGTTAAATTAAATGATTTTAAAATATTTAAATTTTGAATTCAGTAAACTGGTATTTTGAAATAGAAATTGATTTATATAAATGATTTTTAAATCTTAAATTTTGAATTCAGTTAACTGGTATTTTGAAATAGAAATTGATTTATATAAACTGAATTATTTTGAAAATTCAAGCGTTAATGTTTAAATTTGAATTGATATGATGAATTATTCAAAGGATTTAAATTGAATTTTAAAATTGAATTTGAAGTATAAACGACATTCATCGAAAGTGAGTATTGAAAAGTTGGAAACTGTAACTTTGAAAATCTATTTAAATTAGAAGAGCTAAATTTGATATTTCAAAAATTGAAATTGGGTTTTGATTTAAAATCTGGATATGGTCTAGATTTGTTGAAATGGAATAAATAGTTAAATTTGATGTTAATATCAAATTTATTATTTTAATATAAATTGTTAAAAATGTTTTTTCTAAATTCTAATTAGTAAGATTTTCAAACTATTAAAGTAAGTTAATCTATTCCAAAATATTTTAAACCATTTAATCATTTTGAGCTATTTTAATTTATTTTAATCAATTGCAATCTATTTAATCCAATTTAATCATTTTTTCCTATTTTAAACTAATTAACCATTTTAATCTATTTTAAATATATTTAGTATATTTGAATCTATTTAATTTATTTTAAATCTCTTTAAATTATTTTGATCCACCTTTTAAATTATTTTGACTGCGTGATTGATTTAGTTGCCACCCCTCGATTTTGATTATAGGAGTGTATTCGAGATTGGCGGTAGTAGCTGCTATGCATTCCACCATTCCGGAAGCGCAATTGGTGTATCTACCCTGGCATTGCCTCGAATGTTGTGTTCATATGCCCTATCGCGCCTTCTACGAGTTTGTTTTATACCATACCTATGGAGTGCCCTCTATGTAAACCTCACGGAGGAGCGTACGGTACTGTATACACTATGAGAATATATAAAATGTGTTAAGGGGGATATGGTAATGCCTTAACGCTATTTTAATACTTTACTTTATCGTAGACACTATTATAATAGCATACTGTACTACATAGAAGATAGTTTAATGGATCCTTAGGAGATGGAAATCCCGAACATTTCTTAAGTTATTGCTCTCATGTTAAACATTGAATAGGAGATGTCAAACCCCATAACCTTTCTGATGCCGTTACACTCATATTTATTTACTGTTGATTTAACTTACATAAGGTCTTTTAGTTCTGACTGGAGTATTTTGTCTTTTCAATTCGTTCGGGTCAGTCTGATCTTTTCAGATTATCGAAGACCGCTTTCTAGAGGATGAAGACGAAGATTTTGTATTATTATTATTTATTATATTTATTCCATTGCATCATGTTATTCCGCTACATTTATTTATTATTTATTCTTGTTATATGTGAATCTGATTTGTATAATAAAAGAATAGTCAATGTTATTTGAAACAGTTTCATGAACTGCTTATTTGATTATTATATTTTTTCATTCCACTGCGAGATTATATATTTCTTTCTTTCTTTCTCTGTTTTTTCTTATTTAACCCATAATAATGTCCTTTGAACGGTTTGAGTCTGACGTGTGTGGTTTATCGTCGATTTAAACCATCCATAAAGGTAGGTCGTTACATGATATGTATGATTCACCCATTTGTATTGATTCTATGATTGTATGAGTAGATATATTTCTTTATGGGTAATGACATCTTTGAATTCGGTATTGACTATTTCATATCGATTTGTTTTATTAGGTAATATGATACCTTGATGACTACTTATAGTCATATATATAAATACAACTTATTATTTAATGATTATATTGTGCTTCCATTATTATTATATACCCTTGATTAGACGTAGTCTGACCCATGTATTATTTTATAATGCTCGGGTCGGTCTGAGACATTTCAAGTACATGGATGACATTACCAGCATTTGTTTTAATGGGCTTAGAGAAGTACAATACTAGGATTGTATTTAATATCAGATTCACTGTATGTATTTATAGTTGACATTGAGTTGTGTTGTATTATAACGTTGATGTATTAAATATATTATATGTTATTGCTGCGGTTGATTCTGTGTTTTCTGTTAATTTGCTGTATATTATGTATTGTTCTATCCTAGAGGCACATGTGTCTATTTCTTTGTACTGATATTGTGTACGTATAGATTAGTTATCTATCATATGTTTATAAAATGTAGAAGCATTAGTCCAAGAGAATATCCACGTGTGAACCTCATATAGCCTCATTCTTCATATTATTTGACAGTATTACTCTTTGATAGTATGGATATAGAGGTGGGATGTTACAAAAAATTATGGAATCATGGCACCAATTCCTAAAGTAGTTTTTCAGTGATTTTCAGCCCTGGAAGATCAAGTTAAGGCATTGGAAAAGAAGCTCGAAGAACAAGCTAACAATATGAAATTGTTGATGCAGATTGTTAAGGAGATGAAGGATAATAGCAACAATGCAGAGTCTCCAAGATACTCTTCTTACGGGGTCATTTCCACCAGACCTCAAAGTATGATACCTACATTGCAATTTCCTACATCTGAGAGGACAAACCCTAGAATTTGGATTAAGAAATGTAGTAGATACTTTGCTTTATGCGAGATTGCTGATGAATGTAGAGTTGATTTAGCTTCATTGTACATGACTGATAAGGCTGAGAGTTGGGTTTCTATCTATCTTGCTGTTAGGAAAAATGTAGATTGGGATGACTTTATCATTGATTTAAATGCAAGATTTAAGGATGGGAAGGATATAAAGGTTGTTGAACATTTTGATAAACTGGCGCAGAATGATTCTTTGGAAGAATATATTAATAAATTTGAACACTTGAGTTCTGTTTTTTTTTTGCAAAACAGACATGTTTTCTAAAAAAAGTGTGTTGGATGGCTTCGTTGGAGGATTAAAACCCACTATTAAACCTTTCATAAGAGCATTTAATCCCACAAACATCGCTAACGCTATGAGATATGCAAGATTGCAAGAAGAGCGGTTACTTGCTTGTTTTCTAAAATCTACAGCAAAGCCATCTTCATCTTTCACATATCATTCACCTAAACCATTACAAGTTATGCTCTATAACCCAAACACATACAAACTCCCAATTCTTCCAACCCACAAAATAAACCTTCCAAAGCCTTAATCAAAATTCAACCCAGACCCTTTAAAGGCATTCCTATTAATGTTAAGCCGAGAAAATAGCAAAAGGGCTTTGCTATTATTATGATCAGATATATGAAAAGAATCATAAATGTTAGTTCAAAGAACCCCAACTACTTATAGTTGAAATACCCTATGATGAAGTTGAAATAAGTGAAGCTGATAGTGAGAAGTTTGGGGAGGAAGTGACTACAATGGAGCCTTGTATTTCTATTCGTGCTTTATTAGGAAATTGGAGTTTTCATATAATGAGAGCAATAGGCTGGGTAGAAGATGATAAACCATTACACATTTTCATTGACTCTGGTAGCACCCATAATTTCATAGATCTCTCCTTGGCTAAAAAATTAGGTTATAATATGGAGAATATGGATCCTCAAGCAGTTACAGTGGCTGATGGAAACCATATAGCATGCCATAATAGGTGCAGAGAGTTTTCTTGGGAGATAAATAAGAAGAAATTCGGCGTTGAGGTTATGTTAATCTCTTTAGGAAGTTATGATAAGTTTCTTGGACTTCAGTGAGTACTTTAGGAAAGATAAGTTGGGATTTTAGGAATTTGCTTATGTAGTTCAGTTTGGAAGGAGAACAATTCACTTTGAGAAGTATTCTTCCAAAGAAGTTGAAGGTGGACAAACACCATTGTCCAAGTGGTTAATTGATTCGGCTTTGGTGCAAGAGGTCACAAGTTCGAAACTTGCTTTCGAACGTTTATTGACATGGGATATGTTGTCCCAATAATTTGTTGTATATAAAGTATCATTTCAAAAAAAAAAGTTGAAGGTGATTGAGAAAGAACCAACCAGCAAAATGTTAAAGAATGCAGCTCGGATATGTTTAATGTAGGTAACAAAGATTACAACTGTGAATGAGGCTAAAAGTAATGGGATGAGATGAATGATGAAGTAGAATTGCAGGATTATAATAGAAATTCAGTATGATTTATGAAGATCCCACTGAGTTACCTCCTTATATGGAGTGTTTGATCAAAAAATCTCTTTGCAACCTTACATGGGATATGTAAACATCAGACCTTATAGATATCTTTTGTAACAAAGGGATATCATAGAGCAATCGGTATAGGAAATCCTTGACAGAGGCATTATCCAAAATAACTCTAGTCCTTTTGCATCTCCTATTGGGTTGGTGAGGAAGAAAGTTGGAACTTGGAGGCTTTATGTTGATTATAGAGAGTTGAGTAAGAGGACAATAAAGGATAAATTCCCTATACCAGTTGTGGAAGAGCTTATTGATGAATTAGCTGGTGCAACAGTCTACTCTAAGTTGGATTTAAGGGCAAGATATCACCAACTAAGAATATACTCTGATGATGTATTCAAAATTTCATTTAAGACTCATACAAGCCACTTTGAGTTCTTACTGAATCCCTTTGGCCTCACAAATGCCCCCACCTCCTTCAAAGAATGGATGAACCAAGTGTTTAGGCCATTGCTAAGGAAGTATGTACTAGTATTTTTTGATGATATACTAGTATTTAGCAGAAACAAGGCTGATCATTGGAGAGATTTGGAAATGGTTATTGAATTGATGAAATAGAACCAAATGTTCGCAAAGGAAAGAAAATGTTGTTTTGCATGAGCAAGGTAGAATATTTAGGACATTTTATATCTGTAGATGGTCTACAAACTGATTCTAAGAAGATTGAAGTAGTAGCAAGATGGCCTACTCCCACTTCTTTGAAAAAATTGAAAAGTTTCATGGATTTGACTGGATACTATGGAAAATTTGCTAAGAATTATGCTATAATTTGCAGATCATTGAATGATTTCTTAAAGAAAGTAGGGTTCGCATAGAATAAAAAATCTCAGGAAGCTTTTTAGCAGCTTAAAGATGCATTGGTACCTTCTCCTGTTTGGCTGTACTAAATTTCTCGAAACAAATTGTTGTTGAGATTGATGCTTCTAATTTGGGCATTGGAGCAGTGTTAATGCAAAAAGGCCATCCCATAGCTTATATTAGCAGAACTTTGGGTCCTAAATGTCAGGAATTACCAATATATGAAAAGGAACTTTTGGCTATTGTGTTTGTAGTACAAAAATGGGAACAATATCTGATCGGTAACCATTTCTTAATAAAGATTGATCAAAAAAGTTTGAAGTGGTTATTACAATAGAAAATCTCAACACCATTTCAACAATTTTGCTGTTTAAAGTGATGGGATTTGATTATGAAATCCTATACAGAAGTGGACAAGATAATCTTGCAGCTGATGCCTTATCTAGGGTTCAATGTTCTAAAATCATGCATTTGGCAACATATGTGATCTCAACTGATTTGGTTCATCAAATTAAGCTCAGTTAACATTTAGATAACAATTTAGTGGATATAATTGAAGAGTTGTAGGAGAGTCATACCTTTGATGGATTTATGCTGAAAGATGGGTTATTAAGGAACAAAGGAAGAATTGTGGTAGGTCCAGATCATCATGTAAGGCTCAAACTCATTCAATGGCAGCATTCATCTCCTAAAGGTGGTCATTCTGGAAGGGATCTGACTTCAAAGAGACTCAAGAAGGTTTTTCTTTGGAAAGAGATAACCAAAGAAGTTAGGAAATTTATTAAAAACTATTTGGTTTCCTAAGCTTCTAAGTATGACAATGCAGCAAGTCCACGTTTACTTCAACCATTGCCAATCCCAGAAGAGGTATGGTTGAATATTTCAATGTACTTCATCACTGGTTTACCTAAATCAGTAGAAAAAAGATCATATTTGTGGTAGTTGACAGATTCAGCAAGTATGCCCATTTCATTCCTTTATCTCATCCTTTTATTGTAGTAGAGGTGGATCAAGCTTATTTGGATAATGTTTTTAAATTGCATGGATGACCTAGGAGCATTGTGAGTGATAAAGGTTTTGTTTTCCTCAGTAATTTTTGGAAGAGTTTATTCTCTTTATATGGTACAGAATTTCTAATGTCATTAGCTTATCACCCTGAAACTGATGGTCAGACTAAGGTTGTTGATAGGTGTTTGGAAACCTATGTGAGGTGTATGTGTAGAGAAAATCCTAAAGATTGGTGCTTATGGATTCCTCTGGCAGAATGGTTGTACGACACTCATTTTCATTCTTCCATTCAAATGACTCCTTATGGAGTGGTTTATAACGAACCACCACCTTTGCATCTTCCTTACTTAGCTTGTGAGTCGATGAATAAAGTGGTAGGCAGAAGGTTGGTGAATAGAGTGTTAATGCTAAGCAATCTGAAGTTTCACTTAGCAAGGGCTCAATCTAGAATGAAGAACCTATCTGATAAACACTGGTCCGCCAAAGAATTTCAAGTTAGAGAGTGGGTATAGCTCAAGTTGCAGGCTTATAAGCAAAAGTCAGTGCAGAAAAGAACAAATTAGAAGCTAGCTTATAGTTATTTTGGTCCACTTCAAGTTTTGGCCAAAATTAGAAAAATATCTTACAAACTATCTTTACTATCTAATGCTCAAATTCATGATGTGTTTCATGTATCTCTGTAGAAGAAATTTCATGGAACTCTGCCTATTGCAGCTAATATTCCTTCATGGTTTCAGAGGGAGAGAGAATAAACTGTAATCAAGCCTAAAGCTATTCTAAATAGGAAATTTGTGAAGCATTAAAACAAGGCTGTTACTCAGTTTCTAGTTTAACGAGAGGGTTTTGCCAAGTATGAAGCTTCATGGGAGAATGCAGAAGTTTTTGAAGCTAAATATCAATAATTTATGAAATCTCACCTGAGGGCAAGCCTTTTTCAAGGAGGGAAGTACGTTAGAGGAAGAAATTAGTTAGCTGTTTTGGCGGGAAAATTGGTTACAACAATTTAACTAATTTTCTATTTCATTTCGTTTTTCGATTTTTCTAGAAGTCTGTTAGTTCTTGTTGGAAGCTTAGTTGTAGTTAGCAGTAGCTATTATCTTATATCATAGTTGTAATGATTCACTCATCAACTAAATCAACAAAAATCTCTCTTTCTCTCTCTCTCTCTAATTTTTGAAATTGTATATCTTTTTCTTCCTTAACTTTCAATGATTTTTTAGCAAATTCTTTGGCATATCTTGCAATGTTTTTCACCCTGCAACACTAGATCCAATAACACTATGGAATTTTTGATTTGTTATAGTCTTTTGTGTGAGAAATGTGGATTACGGATCTTAAGGCTGGAATAACAGTAGAAGGGGGGAATAGTATTTTATGGATTTTCTAAATATTTTTGAAACTTATGTAATTTAATCACCAAAAAATTCAATTCACAGACATAGATATAATCACAGAATCAGACAAAGATGCAAATACTAATTAAAAGTAGTAAAGGAAAGAACACACCAGGATTTTATACTGATTTGGAGTTATCCTACATCATGTCCCGTACAGTCGTACAGATTTCTTTTCAAAATAATCTCCCAGATTACACCCTCGGTTTCAAAGATACGAGGTACACCCTCCTATATTCGAGTCCAGAGAAACTCTCTTGATTTAACTAGGCTACAAGACCGCGTAATTGATTTCGAGGGATAAAATCACACCCAATTGATTTCAAGGCTCAACCGCACCTTTTACTCAGCAATTTAATTCACAAAAGATTCCATAATTCTGAATAGCACTGAGACCTTATGGAGAGAGTGGCAGAGAATCAAACAAGAGATAATCAAGTTTGATTCCCTTGGTATTTCAGAAAAGTATAGTTTGGGATTCTTTAGAATAAATGTGGAAGATGAAGAGGAGAGAAAACAAGTGAAATCTGATAAAAATTCGTTAGAACTACTGGTATTTAGGAGATCAATGGCCATATCTATTCATGAAATGATACGACGAATAAACACTTCTTTTGAAAATTTGAATTTTGAATTTAACGGGCGCGATGTTGACATGGGGGGTTGAGGGATGTCGACACGCTCAAGGAATAAATTTATGTTTTGATTTTCTTATTAAAATTGGTTTCTATAATTTGTCAAAACAATTTCTAAACTTTGTAAATATATTTGAATATAATTTAAACATATAAAAGTAATTTTTAGTATATAATATTAATCTATAAAGTGATTTAAAATCTGAGTGTACAAATATTTAAAAGCTAAATATTTAAAACAAGAGATGGTTTAAAAAATAAGGACAATTTTGAAACCAAAATATTAAAAATGATAAAAATAGATTTGATGCTAAAATATGTAAAACTAAGAGAGATGTCTTTTTAAAAAGAAAGTTTTGAATTTCTTTTTTAAAAACAAGAGATATATTTTTGAATTTTTTTTAATAAAATTAGTGGATATCAAAATAGGACCATTATATATTCCATTAGTTATTGTCGTGGGTTCTATCCTATTAAGACTCCATCCCTTGAATAGGCTCGAAGTGGATTCCATTCCATGAATAAATTTTGAATAAAGATGTAAGTGCTTTCAATAAGTTTTAACATAATTCTAGACTCAATACTTATCTTGTATGCTTGAAATCTTGTACTCTTGATATCTTGATACTTATGAGTCTTCAATCTTGATATCTTCGGTCTTGAATCTCTATATTGTACAGTCTTCATTCTTGGTACCTGCATGTTTATATCCTGCATATACGTATATATATATATATATATATATATATATATATCTAAACCATAATATTAGTACTTATATTTTATAACAAGTCCTAAAGTTGTTGTCATCAAAACCATCATCTCAAGGACTAATAATCACCCCCTTTTTGACGATGACAACCTATGTTTATAAAATATACTTCTCTTTCACAATAACTCCCCCTAAAACTAATAAATGCCCCTTAATATAAGCCTAGCTACTCTAATTATTCTATTTTTTATTTCTCCCCCGTTCGTCAACAAAAACTAATTCTAAACTAATATAACACCCCCTTAATCTAATATTGAAGTACTTGTGACAAATTATGATAGAGTATATACTTATATAAAGTAACATGAGCTAATAATATTTACATGACAAATATGAAAGTTTAAACCTAATATATAGTATGTTTCATATAAAGTTATATAATCCGTGCAAACCAAATCAATTCTAATCAAAGCAAATCAAATCAAATCACACAATTCAAAAACAAGCAATTCAAACCATAAGAAGATCAAATATTTCTAGGAACTTCAACTCTGTAACGACCCGTAATTTCGCCACTCCGAAAATGAGAGATTTCGTTTAAAAAGGTTTAAAACTTAAATAAATAAGTTATATATAATAGATAATAATAGAGAAATTATTTATTCTTATAGTTGATAATTTAAAAAGTATAAATTTGGATTTTAGAACAAATCACAAAAGTTAAGTTTTGTTAAAAAATAAATAAATGCTTAAATAAATAGGTTTAATTGTTTATTAAAAGATAAATCTTATTGAAAACATCTAATAAATAATAAAAGTATATTAAAATAATTATAAGTATGTTAATAATCATTTTACAAAAATATCCAAATTTTGTCGCATTTTACATACACCGTAAAATTAGTGATTTTGATATTATTAAATATGATTTTAAAATATAAAGAGAAATGTTTTAATTTATTTAAAGAATTATAAAGTTCATTTTAAATTTTGGTTGACATAAATAAATAGTTTATCTAAAACGTCAAAATGTGACTGTAAAACATTTTGTCGAAAAACAAAGTTTTGTCGATTAAAAGTTGTCGCAACGTCGTCGCACCTTCATTTTCTAATATAGGAACATATATTCAAATAGTATAAGTATTAATTAATTAAATAATCAAGTTTACTTTTACTAAATAAGATTAGAAACTTTAAAAAAACAATTAAGAAAAAGTAAGCACAAAAAGACAAAAATGTCATTTCAAAGCAAAAAGTAAAATATCAAATCAAAGAAACATAATTATTACTTACTTTACTTAATATCTAAGTAAAAATGACATAAAGTAATGATTTGAAATGTGATGCTAAGTGTTGAAAAAAAATAAGATTACTTTATAAGTAAGGGTATTTTGATCTTTTTACAAAATATTATTTTGATCCAAAACTTTTCAATAAATAAGACTACCATTCTTCCACATTCTTTCACATCATTTTCTACCTTCTTCTTCTTCCTTGAAGCTCTCTTTAGTGGCTTCTTCTTCTCTTCTAAATGCTTACTAACTTATTCAAAACCATATCAAATGAACTCCAAACACCATCAAAATTTGCCAAAGACCTTAGAATACCATTAGAACATGGTTTAGCATCTAAGAAGTGAATAAATGATGGAAGAGGGAGAGCAAGTCGTGAAGCTTCGGAGTGAGAAAAAGAGAAGAAAGTGCTGCCGAGATCAAAAGGAAAGTCTAGGGAAAAGATTTGGTGAAGATAAAAGGATTTAGTGAAGTGTTGGATGATATGAATGTTGATAGGAAGTGAACAGTTTGGTTAAGTTAAAGGTGAGTGCTCTTATTTACTAATAAATCCATAAATTATATCAAGTATAATGATTTAAAAGTTTAAATATGTTGAATGAAAGTTTGATAACTCGGTTGCAAATTGATTGTTTATTTGGTTGATAACTTGTTTGATAAATGATAATAGAAATGATTAGTAATTAACCATAGTTAACTAAATGAGAATTAAATCCATACAAATGTGTGTATGGAAATTATTTAGCCTCTTAATGATTTCAAAATATCTAAAAAGATTGAAAATGATATTATAATAATATAATATTATAATGTGAAATGAAATGAAAAATGAATTAGAAATGATGGAAATGTTCTTTAAAATGATTTCAAAATGATTTAGAAACATTTTATAAATATTTAAATGTGTTTCTAAGAAGTTTGAAAGGAAATTGAAAAACAAGTCAAAACTATGCGCGTCGCGTAACGATAGTTTGCGATTTCGCGTCATAAAAGTTAAATGTGTGTACAAAGTGAAATATAGCTCGGAATTTTTTGAGATAAGAATTTTCCGATCTATTATATCCATAGTTTCCAAACGAAGAAAGAAAATCAAGATTTTGTTAAGCAGATTTTGAAATATGTTCAAAACAATTTTCGAAAAACATCGCGGTTTTGCAGTTCGGAATCCAAAAAGTGATTTCTTTATAAATGATATTTTTAAATGATTAAAAATATGAAATAAATTTGATAAATCTATTAAAATGGTTTAAAAGAGATTTGGAATAGAAAATATGAATTTTCAAATATTAAAATGTTGTTTAAATCAAATAGATTTATATAGCACTTTCCGTAGTACTTTTCTATTGCGAATTCTATAACTTTTGGAATATGAGTTTAAATATAACAACGTCTCCCAGAATCAATTGTGAATGTTTTAAAAAGGATAATTAAGCATTTTGAAAGATAATTTGAAATACTTATAAGCAATTTGTAAGATAAAGTTGAAAATCTGAGTATGCAGAAACGACTAGTACATTTGTCCCGCCTGTGAGATCTGAAAAGATAAAACAAGGTGTTTAACTAAGGTTACGGATGGAGCAGCTAGTGCCATAAACTTACCTAGCCTATGTTTTCTCTTTTTAGGTGAGGGGTGGCAGATCGAAAGGAAAGCCCAGATGCTCTAAAAGATCATATTTTAGTTTTTCGAAGTTAAAAGACAAAGATATTCATGATATAGGATTACTTGCCATTAGTCCCTGGAGGTGAAACTTGCCATTGGTCCCTAGAGGTGAAACTTTCCATTAGTCCATGGAGGTGAAATTTACCATATTTAAAGTGGTAGTAGTGTTATGTCTTGAAAATCTTCGATTTGCAAGAATATGATTTGAAGATCTTTGATTTAGGTTTAATGAATGATTTGGAAATGTTTTCCTAAGTAAAAGAGAAAATGATTTGGAATTATTCCAAGATTTAAGAAAAGTTTAATAAATCAAATGATTTGATAAATGAGGCTTCATGATTCCACATACATTTGAAAAGAAAATGGAATAACTTGAAAAGATTATATCTAAGAAAGATATTTGATTTAAAAGATGAAGTAATTGATTGATGATTGATATCCACGTATGAACTTAACATCTTTTTAAAGCGACGACTGGCTTCGAAGGAACCGGAGTTGCATTTGGTTGATTCCTATCCGAAAACCACTTCGAACCAATGTATACGTTCGAAAGTGAAGATATGTTGAAGATGATGATTTTTGAAAACCGTGGATCTTTATTGCGTGAAGACTGCTTGTTGAACATACTTTGGTTGGCCCCCACTATAGAGTTATTTATAGTAGTGATCTCCTCGTGATGGAAATTTTTTGGATTGCAAGTGCTTCTCGCCTAGTAATGGCCGAGGAAAGTGCCTTCGGTTTCATTCAGTCCCAGAATGAACTTGTATGGATTTTTATCTGACATTGTATTAGTTAGTGGCGGAGAAGGCAACTTCTCTTAGCTTAACACCCTTTCCCGAGACATACGAGCTCAAGAAGTTATACTTTTCTAGAAATCAGTTGTGTGACGTAGAATGACAATGTGGCATTCAAAGTAGAACCTGTTATAATCAAAGCGTGGTTTTGTATGGAAAAACGTGGCTTTGAAGAAATTGAGCGTAGCCTCTGTTAGTCCGTGAGATGATGGTTTTGATGACAACAACCTTATAATAGATTATAAAATATAAATACTAACAGTATAAGTTTAGATATATATGTATATGCGGGATTTAACCATGCAGGTACCAAGAATGAAGACTGTACAATATAGAGATTCAAGATATCAAGATTAAAGACTCATGAGTATCAAGAGTTCAAGACTTCAAGAATATGTATTTTTATTAGGAAATTTTGTTAAAACTCCTAGAAAAGCACTGACATCTTAATCCAATTTATTCGTGGAATGGAATCCACTTCGAGCCTGTTAAAGGGATGGAACCCTAAGTAGGATGGAACCTACGAAAAATCTAGTGGAACATTGTTTTGTATCCGCTAACTTTTTATTCAAAATGATTTTTCAAAATTATATCTTGTTTTCAAAATGATTTCAAAACCTTCCTTTTAAAAGCATCAAAAACCTCTTCCTGATTTTAAATAATTTTAGCCTCAAAATCATCTTTAATTTCAAAGTCAAATTACTCCTGATTTTAAACTATGTTTTAATATAATATATTTAACTTTTAAATATTTATACTTAAGATTTAAATATAAAATTCTAGTTAAATTTTATATATATTATTCTCTATATTTACTTATGTATTTTAACTATAGTCAAGTATATTAGAAAAGTTTAAAATAGTTTTAATATAAGATAAAGGTTATTTTCAAAGAAAATCAAATCATCAAAAATTGCTTTGGAATGTCGACATGCCTATGGTGACCATGTCGACATGGTGTCAGTTGAGTTCAAAATTTAAATTTCAAAAGAAGTGTCTATTCGCCATAACTCTTCACGAATGGACATGGCTGTTGTTCTTCTATAAATAGGAGTTAGTTTCAACGAATTTCATATCAGATTTTCTTGTTTTTCGCTCCTCTTCTTCTTCCACTTTTCTTAATACATATTCTTATTATTACTCTGCCGAAATCAACATTGAATCGAACTCGGTTACTTCTAGTTTGATTCTCTATCACTCTCTCTACAAGATTCTTAGTGCTATTCAGAGTTATAGACTTCTTTGTAATCTATTAAGCGAGAAAATGTATGTTTGTAGCCTTGAAAATCAATCAAGAAAGAAAAGATGTGATTGTAGCCTTGGTAAATCAATTGGGTAAAGTTATGACCTGGAAATCAAGTATCTCTACCCAGAGAATCGAAATTCTGGAGGGTGTATCTCGTAGCCTTGAAACCGAGGGTGTAATTGTACAATTGCTTTTGAAAGGAAATCCGTACTTGTGTTGCGGGACAGGATGTAGGGTACGTCTGAACCAATATAAAATACGGTGTGTTCTTTCCTTTACTTCTTTTATTTTATTTCTGCATCTGTGTTTGTTTCTGTGATCATATCTGTGTCTGTATATTGCATACATCGGTGTTTAAATTAACATAAATTGAAAAAGATTTAATAATTCTTTATTAACATATCCACTCTCCCTCTAGTGTTAATCCTATCCTTAAGATCCGTAATCCACATTTCTCACAATTGGTATCGGGGCAAGGTTTTCAAAGTTTTCATAATACGAATTTTGAATTTTTTTCTAAAAATGGCTATTTTTAGGGATTTTATTAACACTATTTTCATATGAATATGTCACAGAATCATGATGATATTTTTTGTTTAAAACTATATTTGATTATTTTGAAAAGTCACTTGATTCTTTGAAAGGTTATGTTGTTTTGCAGGAGAAGAATTATGTCTAATGACTGTTGGTTAAAAGATATCAGATAATCACTAATCGATCAAGAAAAACAAGTGGATATATATTGGAAATCGACAAAGAAATGGGTACCAGATCAATACAAAACTTTGGTTCTCATCCATAACTTGGTTTGATACTATACTCCATCTACTTCGCAATGCCATTGGTTTCGTCTGAATCCGTCAAGAAATGACCAAGTTATGGTCAATGAAGTTTTGGTGAACAAAGAGAAAAAGAAGGCAAAACTATCAAAGGTCTTATTCAAATTGCATCCAGAAATTTGAGTATTTTGTTTCCACTCCTTTCCAAGATTGTATTTCTTGTTCTCACGGTCGTTTTGATGGGTGGATCGTCAAATTCCGATCAAAATTGAGTGAGATATGACAGTTTGAAGTTGGCTATCCAAAACTGAAAAACTACGTATGGGATCTTCTACATTTCTTCTATTGTTCGGCCTGTTGCATCACAACACCATTCAAATTCGACAATAAACTATAACTAGATCGTTGTCCTTGCCTTCCTCTTCGATTTGCCGCTGGTTTCATCCAATTCCGTTAAGAAACGAAGGAGATATGCCATCTAAAAGATTGATAGTGTATAGAAAAACGAGAAGAAGAAGAAGGGGAATTTTTATGAAAAATAGTGCCCGTTGGGCCTATTTATAGTGGTTGAAGTGTCCATTCATTCAAAATTCGAATTCAAAGTTTTAGCGCCAAGTTGGTCGATCTACTAAATTATCTGTATCTTTCTCATACGGTATCCAAATTCAGCAAATGAATATACTACACTGATAAGAAAAACGAGCTCGTCGCAACAGAACAGATCTCGTCGTTAAATTCTGAAAGATATAAAGGTGGGACTCACGACAATGGAAGAACAACAAAGTTAGAAAGATGGAGTGCAAAAATTGGTACGCTTTACTATTATTCCATTTATATATATATATATATATATATATATATATATTTATGCATTTAGTTAGGTATAGAAATTTATCTCTTCTATAAGTATTGATATTTTGGTCCATATATCGACACACCATAGTATATATATCGATATATAAGTCTAATTTTTTTTTAAAAGTCTTTTAAAATGTGTTTTCTTTCAAATAAAATCTACAACTAATTTATTACAACTATACTAAGTAGAAAATCATACCTTCATTCATGATTTCAACTTTTCTAATGTTATTTTTACTTCTCATACTCTATTTCTTTTAAGATACTAATTTTATATCATTAAGAAATTAATAGAATGAATTTAGAATGTTAGAATAACGTTCTGTTTATATATTTCTTCAATTAATAAGATTGCACCACATCACATGACTGGAATTTTAGATAGCATTTCTAAACAATGCTTATTTTCTTTTGTAATATTTTGTAAGTAGTGCAAATTCGTTTTTATAGCATTTATGTGCTTTGAAACGCTGTACAGTTTCAGAAACTTTATACAGCATTTGGTAAAAGCTACAGTTTTAGTTTTATAAAGTTTCGAATATATTTTATTGCAAAAACTTTTTATAGCATTTTGTAAATGCTGTCTTTGCTATTTGAGACTTTAAATTATGTAAAATAATATTTAAATTAAGTATTTTTCTCTATTCTTTTTAGAAATTATTTTCTAACTTGTATTAAAAATTTTAATTTCATGTTTAAAATTTTTTGTAATTAATTAAATTTTTTAAAGTAAGAGGCCTTAATATAACACATGTTTATTTTATTTTTTCAATCTTTATTATTTTATTTCGTTATGATATTTTGTAAATTTAAAAGATGTTTAAACATGTTTCTAAATATTTAAACCAATAATAATTCATTTTTAAAAAAAAAAGGGGAATTAAATAAGGAGGATATTAATCTTTATGAAAAACCATATTTGATCATATATAGTATGTAATGACCCGTAATTTTGCTACTTCGAAAATGAGAGATTTCGTTCGATTTAAATTTAAAAGGAGTTTAAATATTAAATAAATATGTTATATATATAAATAATTATCTATTCTTATAGCTAATGTATTAAAAATATAAATTTGGATTTTGGAACAAATCGACAAAATTTAAGTTTTGTTAAAAATAAAATATAGGCTTAAATAAATGAATTTAAATATTTATTTAAAAAGATAAATCTTATTTAAAACATCTAATAATGATAATAAAAGTATGTTAAAACATTTAAAAGTTTTTTAATAATCATTTTACAAAAATAACCAAAAATTTGTCGCATTTTGTCAGTTTTACATACACTGTAAAATTAGAGATTTTGATATTAATTAAATATGATTTTATAATATAAAGAGACTTTTTTAAATTTATTTAAAGAAGTAAAAAGTTCATTTTTAAATTTGGTTTACATAAATAGTTTAACTAAAATGTCAAAATGTGACCATAAAACATTTTGTCGAAAAATGACGTTTTGTCGATTAAAAGTTGTCGCAACGTCGTCGCACCTTTATTCTTATATAGGAACATATGTTTTAATAATGTAAGTATTAATTAATTAACTAATCAAGTTTACTTTTACTAAACAAGGTTAGAAAACTTCTAGAAGTCAGTAAGAAAAGTAAGTAAGAAAAGTCAAAAGTAAACATCAAATCAATATCACATCAAAAGCCAACATAATTATTATTTTACTTAGCTTATTTCTTAAGAAATTAAGACATAAAGTAAGGATGTGAAGGTGATGTTAAGTTTTGAAAAAGTGGAGATTGCTTTAGGTTGAAGTAAGGTTAGTTTGGTAATTTGGTAAGATTTTATTTTGGTAAATTACCACTTTCTTTCTTTTTCTATAAATATCCAACTCCTTCTTCACTTTCATTCACATTTTCTTCTTCTTCTTCTTCTTCTTCTTCTTCTTCTTTTCTCAAGCTTCTTCATATTTTTCCTCTCCTTTCTAATGGCTTCCATGCCATAGAAAAATATTATAAAGAAATAATGCAAAATATTTACAAAATTTTCAAAAGAAATCAATTTTTATTTTCTTCAAAACAAACTCCTTTTTTCTCTATATTTTACCTCTTCTTCTTTCGGGCATAAGTTCTTCAATACAGAACCAAAATGCAAAATTCTTTTTTTTAAATCATTTATTTTTCCAGTGGCTACAACTTTCATGTTTATCAATTTGTTTCGTTCCAAAGTTTACTATGTCAAAATTCCACTTATTTCAAGTGCATTTTCTGGCCTAGTTTTTAAGCCAGAAAATAGGCCGTTTTGTTTTGATCATAACTTGATCATAACAGAACCAAATTTAGAAATTCTTTTTTCAAAACCATATTAAATTTCAGTGTCTATAACTTTTATGTTGATCACTTTTTCCATTTTTGAGGTTTTCTATACCTGAAACTCAATTCTTTGAAGTGTATTTTCGGTCTTTATTTTTATGAATCCGAGAATAGCTCTTTTATTTTGAACATATCTCCCTCAAAACAACTTGGATTCAAATGATTCTTTTTTTCAAATTCAAAAATAATTTTCAACAACTTTTTAGCTAATAAGTTTTTCAAATTTTGTGAGTAAGTGAGTCAAAAATAAGAGAGAAGATGACCTATTTTTCGGACCTAAATCTTGGGAATTCAAGTTTAAAGCTCTACCGCTTCTTCTCTATATTTTCGACCAACCTCCATCTCAAGCCTCGGCCAAGCTATTGGCTGGGAGAGGGTGTTGTTTGCTAGTATTTAATGGAGTAGGAATTAATTAGTGAAGTGTTGGTTGATTCGAATGTTAGTAGGAAGTTAATCGCTTTGGTTTATGGTGAGAAATTCTCATTGCTTTTGAATTTATATTCGATTATGTTATAAATCATATTTACGCACTTATGACATATGAATGTTTATATCAAATTGATTGTTAATATGGATGATTTGATAGTTAGTAAATTAAGTGAATTGTGATAATATATCCCGTTATGATATTAATAGTGAATGTTAGATTTGAAATCATATGCATGTGATTGGTTGAATGGATGTTATGTTAGTGGTAAATATGAATATTGGATATGTTCATTTTGATTAAGTAATCGCTTTATCTAAAAAGACCATATTTTAGTAATATGAGATATTGGGAAAAATAAATCTCTTTTCATTTAAAAGTGAAATTAAAGTTAAAATGAAAGAGAATTTGAAATTTAAAGTAAATGAGATTTGAAAAGGATAGTTAATTAGAAATTGAAATGAAGATGAATAGTGAAATTGAAATTGAAATCGATTTTGAAAAAGTGAAGTTTAGTTTGAGATTGAATTGAAGTTTAAATTGAAATTAGATTTGAAATCTAAGTTTAAACGTGTTTAATTTGAGATTAGAATTGAAACTGAATTGAAACTGGAATTCAAAATTTAATATTAAAATAATGTGAATATAATAATATTATAATATGGTAATAGTGGAAATATATTTTAAATACTTTAAAAAGTGAAAATATTGATTTAAAATGGTTTCTAATGATTTTATAACTGTTGAAATCAAACTTGAATTGATTATTTCAAGTATTGAAAAATAAGTTAAAACTAGACGCGTCGCGCAACGGTAGTTCGCGTTTTCGCGCCGAAAAGTTCAAATGAATGTACAGAGTGGAATATGGCTCGGAATTCTTCGAGATAAGAAAATTCCGGACTATTATATCCATATCTTCTAAACAAAGAAAGAAAATCAAAGTTTCGATAAGTAGATTTTGAAATAAGTCCAAACCAATTTTCTAGAAAAATCACGCTAGCGCAGTTTAGTGACCATAAGAGGAAATTTGTTTAAATGGATGTTTTTAATTACGGAAAAATATGGAATAAATTTGATAAATCTATTTAAATGATTAAAAAGAGACTGAGATTGGAAAATATGAATTATCGAATGTTTAAAAGTTGTTTAATTCAAAATAAGCTTACTTAGCACTTTCCATTAGGGCTGTCAATTTCCTACACGACCCGAAACCCGCACGGAAATTAGCAGGTTAACCCGACCCATTTAATTGGCGGGTCATTTTCGGGTCAACCCGAATTTGACCCGTTTACAAAACGGGTGGGTTTCGGGTTGACCCGCTAACCCGAAACTGACCCGTTTATACAGTATATAGGTTGAGCTGACCCGTTTACGACCCGCTCCGACCCGTTTATGACCCGTTTGTACCTTTTACGGGTTATACGGGTTGACCCGACCCGTTTATGACCCGTTTGTACCTTTTACGGGTTATACGGGTTGACCCGACCCGTTCCGACCCATTTACGACCCAATTATACCTTATACGGGTTGACCCGACCCGTTTACGACCCGTTTACATCTTATACGGGTTGACCTGACCCATTTACGACCCGACCCGACCCGTTTATAATCGGGTTACACGGGTTGGGTCGGGTCCACCCGTTTATAAACGGGTCGGGTTCGGGTGGAGCTTTTTCGACCCGTTTAATAAACGGGTTAACCCAACCCGTTTAAAATCAACCCGAACCCGACTTGACCCAACCCAAACCCGACCCGACCCGTTGGCAACCCTACTTTCCGTAGCACTTAATGTTGCGAATTCTATAACTTTTGGAATATGAGTTTAAATGTAACGATGTTTTCCAGAATAAAATGTGAATGATTTAGAAAGGATAATTAAGCGTTTTGAAAGATAATTTGGGATATTTATAAGCAATCCCAAAATAAGTTGAAAAATCTGAGTATGCGGAAACGACTAGTACATTTGTCCCGACTGTGAGATCTGGGAAGATAAAACAAGGTTTTTAACTAAGGTTAGGGATGGAGCAACCAGTGCCCTGAACTTACTTGGCCTATTTTTTCTTTTCTTAAGCGAGGGGTGGAACAAATCGAAAGGAAAGCCCGGATGCTCTTAAATAAAAAGATTTTGTATTAAGTTTTTGAATTAAAAGAAGATCGGTATTATCCAAAAGTCAATCAATCTCCAAGATGAATGATTTCTATGATCCTATTTACTCAAAAATGTTTTTGTTAAGATTGACTTAGGGTTTATCGTAAACGATGTCTTAAATAACATTGTTTTTGACCCGCTTAAAAGTTAAGAAGTTTGGATCAAGAATTAAGTAAGGAAATCTGAGATATTTTCCAAAGCAAAAGAATGAACTTCTTAGAAATTATTCTAAGTTAAAAGAGAGAGAATTTCGAAATCATCCAAAAAGAATTAAAGTGAAAAGAGACTTAATAAATCCTATATACTCATATTCACTTTTTATCGATGATTGGATTTCGAATGAACCAGAGTCGGATTTGGTTAATTCCTATCCGAAAACCACTTCGAACTAATGTATACGCTCGAACGTGAAGACATGTTGAAGTAGATGATTATTGAAGACCGTGAATCTTCATAGCGTGAGGACTGCTTGTTGATTTGCTCGGGGTCGCACCCATTATAGAGTTATATATAGCAGTGGTCTCCTCGTGATGGAGATTTTGCGGATTGCAAGGGTTTCTCGCCTAATAATGGCCGAGGAAAGTGCCAACGATTTGTCCTGTTCCTGGACAACTTGTATGGACATTTGTCTGACATTGCATTTCTAACAATTACGTATATTGGTTTTTACAAACATACATCAGTGGTGACGAAGAAGGCAACTTCTCTTAGCTTAACACCGTCCTTGAGACTTATGAGCTCAAGGGTTATATTTTTGTGGAAGGCAATTAGCAGTTAAACAGAAATGGAAATGTAGTATTTAAAGATGTGATATGTGCTATGTGAAAAGGTAATCGTTTGCCTCAAGCCTCATCAAACCGGAAATGACCGAAATAGGATTAGATGCGGCAAGGCTAAGTGGGTCATTCCCAAGTAGGGTATGATCATCCCCTTCTAGATATATTTCTTCCCGCTGTGACGTACGGGATGTTAATTTATGTGATGTATGGAAAACGAGCGCTCGGTTAAAGGTTGGCAACGACCGGGGGATGACATATTCGGTACTATTTAGTTAAAGAGGTAGGCCGGTGTTGTGTTAGTAGAGGGCATATGTTCTGTGCCTCGGGACATCCATCTAGAGATGTACCCATTTTGAAAGGTAGATCTTGGGCCTGGTCATTTGTATGGAAATCCATTCTCCAATAAGAACCTACGGTTTGGTTTGTATACCCTAGTATGCTGGAATTTAATAATGGTAACAATTTCGGCTAAGATTAATAAGTTTATTTGCAAATGTTTTCAAAGAATGTCATTAGAAATAATATCAAACGTTTTGATATAAAAGTGTTTTAGTTATCATAAGGTAAAAACCCGTCCGTGTTTATGTGTGAGCGTGGTCTTATGAGATACTCTTTCTTTTCAAAGGATCTTTATAAAAAGGCTGATATATGACACTGTCATTTATTATTGAGTTTTTCTCACGCTGGTTTATCAAGTCTGATCCGGGTATTTTCAATACGCGGGTCAGATCCAAGTAGTTTTAGGATAGTCGAAGACAGTTGGAGTTTCCAGAGGAGAATTGGAGATATTCATCGACGTATGGAGATATTCTATTATCCGCTGTGCTTAGTGTATTTTGTTTGATGTTTGTCAGCATTTGTAAGGGCAGATTTTATAATTGTCCAAGCTGAATTTAGGTTAGACTCCGATATGTATTTAAAAATTTTCCACTGTAAAAATATTTGTTCAATATTATATGTTATTCCATTCATGTGAGATTCTGTTCTGTCTACTTTTCTTTATCACCCTTAATGATCCGTCTTTTCATGCAATTTGAGTTGGACATATGTGGTTTATTCTCGATTCAAAGGGTACGGAAAAACGGTTTGTTACATAGTATAAGTCCTTATTCCTTAGCATTTGATTTTAATATTAAGTTTGATTACTACCTTTCACAATTATGTTATAGTTTTAATATCATTTATTACCTTCAAACTCATTCTTTACAACTCTTTCTGCCACTTTCATTAGTTTCCTTAACTTAAGTCTAGTAACCGGTGATTTTGACCTTTGTATGGTTGAAGTATAATAAATAGTTTGATATATGTATACATACATATATAAACACACACACACATATATATATGCTTGCCAATTAGATATTACTTATCACTCATATTTATCTTATAGTCCGAATATCTCTTACCATAGTATATATATCATCACATCATTCTGCAAATTATTTTACTTTATTGTCATTTTATTACATATCATTATGCATCCTATTTCATATCACATTTCATTGCATATTACATCATAAATTACAATGCATATCATGATCCTTTGCATCACAAATTGCACTTCATTTTGCATATTATCTCATGCTACATTGCATATGTCATACATTTCATACCGCATTACAAACTACATAAAGTGTATTTTTTTAGTAGGAGTTTGTAGTATTGTCTTATAATATAGGATTATTAGTTTTTGATTTGTTTGGTATATTTTGATTGACTTGTTTGATTTTATTGACTTGATTAACTTGTTTGACTTGATTGACTTGTTTGAATTGATTGACTTGTTTGATTTGTTTGAACTTGTCTGACATGATTGGTTTTGATGAGTGTGTTGAAATATACTTAATAAATAATTTATGTTCTTATATTTGATTTCTAACTATTATAAGTATTATCATAGATTCTTAGTTAGGATGGTTAGTAATTTAGGATTAACTTTTAGTTTTTGGAGTTAAGTGTTGATCATTTATGATAACACTATCATTATAATCACATGTCATATAGTATTAGATCAAGGAGGGTTATATAATTTAGAGTTAGTTTTTGTTGATGACAAAGGGGGAGAAATATAAAATAGGGTACTTAGGCATAGATTAAGGGGGAGTTATTAGTTTTAAGGGGAGTTATTAGGATAGAAGTAATATTTTATAAACAAAGGTCGTCGTCATCAAAAAGGGGGAGATTGTTAGTCCGTGAGATGATGGTTTTGATGACAACAACCTTAGAATAGATTATAAAATATAAATACTAACAGTATAAGTTTAGATATATATATGTACATACAGGATTTAACCATGCAGGTACCAAGAATGAAGACTGTACAGTATAGAGATTCAAGATATCAAGATTAAAGACTCATGAGTATCAAGATTATCAGGAGTTCAAGACTTCAAGACTTCAAGAATAAGTATTTTTATTAATAAATTTTGTTAAAACTGCTAGAAAAGCACCGACATCTTAAAATCCAATTTATTCGTGGAATGGAATCCACTTCGAGCCTGTTAAAGGGAGGAACCCTAAGTAGGATGGAACCTACGAAAAATCTAGTGGAACATTGTTTTGTATCCGCTAACTTTTTAGCCAAAATGATTTTTCAAAATTATATCTTGTTTTCAAAATGATTTCAAAACCTTTCTCCTAAAAGCATCATAAACCTCTATCCTGATTTTAAATAATTTCAGCCTCAAAATCATCTTTAATTTCAAAGTCAAATTACTCTTGATTTTAAACTATCTTTTAATATAATATATTTAACTTTTAAGTATTTACACTTAAAATTTAAATATAAAATTATAGTTAAATTATATATATATTATTCTCTATATTTACTTATGTATTTTAACTATAGTCAAGTATATTAGAAAAGTTTAAAATAGTTTTAATATAAGATAAAGGTTATTTTCAAAGAAATTCAAATCATCAAAAATTGCTTTGGGACGTCGACATGCCTATGGTGACCATGTCGACATGGTGTCAGTTGAGTTTAAAATTTAAATTTCAAAAGAAGCGTCTATTCGCCATAACTCTTCACGAATGGACATGGTTGTTGTTCTTCTATAAATAGGGGTTAGTTTCAACGAATTTCATATTAGATTTTCTGGTTTTTCACTCCTCTTCTTCTTCCACTTTTCTTAATACATATTCTTATCATTACTCTACCGAAATCAACATTGAATCGAACTCAAGTACTTCTAGTTTGATTCTCTATCACTCTCTCTACAAGATTCTCAGTTCTATTCAGAGTTATAGACTTCTTTGTAATCTATTAAGCGAGAAAAGGTGTGATTATAGTCTTGAAAATCAATTAAGAAAGAAAAGGTGTGATTATAGCCTTGGTAAATTGATTGGGTGAACTTGTGGCCTGGAAATCAAGTATCTCTACCTAGAGGGTCGAAATTCTGGAGAGTGTACCTCGTAGCCTTGAAACCGAGGGTGTAATTGTACAATTGCTTTTGAAAGGAAATCCGTTCTTGTGTTGCGGGACTGGATGTAGGGTAACTCCGAATCAGTATAAAATCCGGCGTGTTCTTTCCTTTACTGCTTTTATTTTATTTATGCATCTGTGTTTGTTTCTATGATCATATCTGTGTCTGTATATTGCATACATCGGTGTCTAAATTAACATAAATTGAAAAAGGTTTAGTAATTATTTATTAACACTGTTCACCCCCCCTCTAGTGTTAATCCTAGCCTTAAGATTCGTAATCCGCATTTCTCACAGCCTCGCGAGCCTCACACCCCGGTTATGATGGGATTCTATGTGGTCCAATGTATGCTCGCATTTCGGATAGTAGCGATTTGGGTTATCAGATGTTCTAAGCCCTAGGTACCAAATATATCCGGGCCTCATGGCAGGGATACGCGAAGTCCGAGTCCTTGGATGTTATTCGCAGATTGTATCCACTTTTAGGCATTTGTGTTGTTGTGTAACGACGTGTGAGTCATGGACGTAAGCCGTGGATACAGATTGATCTTTCCACTATTTTGCTATCATATTCGAAATCCAACCCAATACGAGATTAACGGTTTTGATTGTATTTCCAAAATAGCTGTAATGACTTGCAAACATTTCAGCTACCCCTTTCTTGTATCATATATTCCGTTGACTTCGTCCGAACATATTACCTTAGACTTAGTCCAGGTATTGATACCTTATTTGAATAAGTTTATTTGAAAAGTGTTTTCAAAAGAATGTCATTAAAAATAATATCAAGTGTATTTTGGTACAAAGTGTTTTAGTTATCATAAGGTAAAAACCCTTCTGTATTTATGTGTGGGCGTGGTCTTATGAGATACCCTTCTTTTCAAAGGTTTTGATAACATGGTCATTTTAAATTTGGAGTATCTTACGCTGGTTTATCAAGCCTGATCCGGTATTTTCAATACTAGGGTCAGATCCGAGTAGTTTCAGGTTGAGTTTAAGACGGTTGGAGTTTCCCGAGGAGAGCTGGAGATCTTCATCATCGTATGGACATATTCTATTATTCGCTATAATTAGTGCATTTTTTTGATGTTTGTCAGCAATTGTAAGGACAGATGTTTATAACTGTCCAAGCTGAATTTAGGTTAGACTATAATATTGTATTTTAAAATTTTTCGCTGTAAAGAATATTATTGAAATAATATATGTTATTCCGTTCGTATGAGATTCTGTTCTGTCTTTATTTTCTTTCTATCCTTAATGATCCGCTTATTCGTACAATTTGAGTTGGAATTGTGTGGTTTATTGTCGATTAAAAGGGTATGGGAAAACGGCCCATTACAATTGGTATCAGTGCTGAAGGTTAAGCGAGAACCTTAGTTTTTTTGGGGTAAAGACTCATCAGAGGTAGGGTTAGTAATACCCTAGGATGAGTAACTCATTAGAGATAGGGTTAGTAACACCCTAGAATGAGTTTGAGTGTATTATATATGAGCGCGTATTTGTTAGTGACTAATAAATTTTTTGTGTTGATTTATCTATTGATGATTTATGAATTCCGATCGGTGCGCCTGATCTCCGCTATCGAGGGTTCCTAAACATTTAAACAAGGCGAACTGAAACACTGATTTTGAAAAGATTGGTAAATGAAATAATTTTACCTTGGATATATTTTGAATATAAAGTATATATTTTGAAAAGTTGTATAGTTAGAAATCAGGATTAGTGAAATTTTGTGATTAGAATTTCACAGTTTGACTATAGGATGTTTCATAAAGATTATCGATAAGTAAGAAATCTGATAAGGTATTTTATGATAACTAATTTGATTGGCTTGAAAATAAACTAAAAATGGGCAAGTAATGTGTTCGGATGGTAAATACTTCTCTTAAGTATTACTTTTCTTGTTAAGAGGATATATAATACTATTGGTAGTACCCAGTTCCTTATATTGTTTTGGGGTTACTCGATCTATATAATTTTATTAGGTTAAAGAAATAATGTGAACCATTGATTAGTAATCTTTATACAAGTGTTTAAACCAAAGATAAATTGGGATCACTAATTGATAAGATAAAGCGGGATTCTCGACGATTTTGGGCAATCGAAAATTTTCAAATCATACCTAACTCAGAGCTAAGGAATTCATGAAAACTAAAAGATCGTGAAACATTCCGAGTAAATGAATTTGGATAAGTATAATTTATTAATGTGCTTATAGACAAAAAAGAAAATTATAACCTAGAAAATGTTTTATTAATGAATCCAGCATTAATTAAGAATTGAACTTAAGTCTTTAAAAGTGACTGGTTTACATAAGTTATAAGATGTAATAAACTTAGGTAATAGATTTATAAAATAGTACATAAATAACATTGGTGTTAAAAGAAATGTACTAAGTTAAAGGATCGTGGAAAAAAATTATTATAATAAAGATAAATTATCTTTTGAGTGAAAAATGGTTTCTTTAGAATATTTTCCTTTATTAGAAATATTTGAAAATAAATAATTAAAGGGATTATATAAAGAAGCACCTTTATAAAGTGTTTGACTTAAGATAAAGTTTTCATGAAAGTTTTTCGCGGGTTAATAAATACATATGTTATATGCAAATCATTTCATCACATAAATTTTGATCTAAGATTCGAGTTCGAAACTTTGAGGCGTTTACACCAATCCGAAAAAGGATTTATCACTCGATTCTTGACGGGGAACATTGATTAGGGTTTATGGTTGGGTACTTGAGCTTTCTATCATAGTTAAGAGCTATGCAAGGAAAGCAAAGGTTTTTGAGCAAAGACCTGATTAAAGTCCGTACTAGAGGATCGGGGGATCGATACTTGTTCGGAAATAAAGTTGTGTATTTGAATAGAAGAACGAATAAGATATTTCATATGATCTGTTTATATTATAAGGAATTAAGTTTGAAGATAAATGTTTTAAGCAAACTTTTGTTTTGAGTAATTTCAAGGACGAAATTCTTTTAAGTAGGGGAGAATGCAACGACCCGTAATTTTGCTGCTCCGAAAATGAGAGATTTCGTTTAAAAAGGTTGAAAACTTAAACACATAAGTTATAATAATAGATAATAATAGAGAAATTATTTATTCTTATAGTTGATAGTTTAAAAAGTATAAATTTGGATTTTAGAACAAATCAACAAAAGTTAAGTTTTGTTAAAAACTAAATAAATGCTTAAATAAATAGGTTTAAATGTTTATTTATAAAGATAAATCTTATTGAAAACATCTAATAAAGACAATAAAAGTATATTAAAATACTTATAAGTATGTTAATAATCATGTTACAAAAATAACCAAATTTTGTCGCATTTTGTCAGTTTTACATACACCGTAAAATTAGAGTGTGACGACCCGACTTTCTACGCCCAGAAAGACGTATCGTCTTGAAGAAAGAAAGGGATGAGAAAATAGAAAGATAGAGAAGAAAGAACAACAACATCATAATCTCATAGCGGAATGGAACAAAATATAATATATCACATAAATATTACATAATTTTACATATATCAGAGCTATACAGATGATACAACACATACTAGACAGTTATAAACACCTGTCTAGTTAACACAAGTCAATATACAATACAGATAAACAACTCAGAGATATCAACACAGCGGAACACTATATGTATCTACGACGCTGAAGCCTCCTGCTCCATTGCTCCTCCAGAATTCGTCAAAGCTAACCTGAATCCCTTGACTACCCAAAAAAAATTGGGTACCCGAGAGTTTATGAAAAACAAAAATAAACTCCGGGTAAGACATGAGTCTGGTATGAGTAACAGGTTAAAGTTGCTTAACTTTGAAAAACATTTGAAAACAAAAGGTATCACGTAAGACTCCCCACAAATAAACACGGGTAAGTTTTTACCTTACGCTAACCAAAACATTTGATAGGAAATTCTGTGATATTATAATAGGTCTAGGGCTTTCAAGTAAATAGAAAATAGCCGAAATTGTTACATTCATTAAATTCCGGCTACTAGCCACAAAAGTGGGTAATACAATCAAAACCGTTGGCACTTATTGGATTTTGGATTCCATACAATAGCAGGGCTACTGGGGTACCGCCCGTCACAGTACGTGGCCTAGATCAACGTACCGAGGATCACTCCCGACCCCCTGCAACACAAGGCCGGAACCATTCCTTACTGAACAGTCTCGAACAAGACAACCCCGACAGTTGGAGCTCACAACTGTCCACACAGCCGAATAAAAAGGGACATCTAGACAGGGGAAAATCTTGTCCTGCTTGGGCATGGCCCACCTAACCTTGCTGCACCTCCCTTGTTTTAGCCATTCCCATTTGATGAGGCTTGAGGCTACGATTACCTTTAGAGAACACAATTTCTTAGAATGCTCATCGTCCACCTGACGATGTGTTGAAAGCATTCAGTCCATACAAGTTCGTTCCGGGTTCGAACGAAACCGAAGGCATTATCTCGTTACACTCATTTTGGAATCACCCTCAGAGTTAACGACGATAACCCTTGCATTCTGAATCTTCATCTTCACTTCAGATTCACGACCTATCGTTAATTTGGAATCGATGTGGTTTTCGGACTTCCAAATGTGGAAAACCCGATCCCGGTCTCATCGAAATCCAAACGTGTCTTTTAAGGCCAAGTTGCCTATTTAATCTTAACAGTTTAATTCAAATAATTCAATACACACACAGATAGATAATTCACAATATCATAATAGATAGTCAACATCAACATAAACAGGTAACAATATTATCACTACAAACAGATAATGCATATCATCATAACAGATAATTCATATTATCATCATATTTAAATCAAAGCATCCATATCACCTAGCATTCAATTATCACATATCCGAGATCTCAAACCAATCAAGGTAAACAATTTCATCCATCCATATATAAGCAATCATATAAGCTATAATTAATTTAAAATGAATTAAATTAATTATATCATCTCTAATTAAAGTAAATTAAATTAATTACTTCATCATTTAAAACTTTCTTACATAATTATTAATCAATTACCAATCAATAAATCATTCGCTAATTACTCGTTTCAATTAATCACATTTGATTAATCAACCTTTCATCGTATACAAATAACCATCCTTAAATTATCTTATCTAAATATAGAAATTAACCTTAAATTACAAATATTCCATTACTTCTTAATTACACTAATTAATTACTCTTTAAATACTTATTATTGATTAATTAATCTAAATTTATCATTCCACCATTAATTATATCGATTAATGATTTCTAATTACATTTTAATTACCTTAAGTAATTAATCTTCAATTAAACCACATTTATTAATCACCTCTGATTAATATCATTCAGTAATTAACTATCTTTAATTATTCCATCAAATAAATTAATTACTCCTTAAACAATTTTCTCTAATTAATCCCTTGATTAATTATATAAAGTAATTATATTCTAATTACTTTCATTATTAAATCACCCTTAGTTAATTACATCCAGTAATTATCATCAATTACTTCCCTAAGTGATTATACTCATCACATCCTCAAATGGTTGTCTAAATTAATTAAACTTAATTAATTAACTTAAACAATTCATAGAATTAATTACAATGAGTAATTAATTCCTTAATTACTTTCGTTAAGTAATTATACTTAACAATTCACAAATAAATAATTTTTTTAATTATTAAAAATAATCCCATTAATTGATTGTTTCATAATTTTAGTTAATAACCTTCATTAACTAATTATAATCCTTTAATTACTTTCCTAAAGTAATTAACTTACATTTTAAGTTAGTCTTAATAACTCATTAATTAATTCTTTATTAATTCATTAATTTATTACTAATCATTAATTTAAAATTAAACCAATGATTTCCTAATTACCAATTAATTTACCTTTAACTTATATCTTATTTAAATAAATTTAACTCTTAATTTCTGAGTTAATTAATTCTAGTCATTAATTATCCACTTAGTTAACTTGATAATTACAAGCCTTAAGTTTATAAAACCCTTTCTGTTTGATGATCAATTTATCATTAATAAGGTATTTTAAACAATTTAATTTAAATTTACATTTAAATTCATTTTAAATTTAAGATTTAAAATAAAATCAAATTAATCTTATCAATTCCAACCTCCCTTTTTATTTTACAACTTAAAGAATATTTACTTTAAAATAGAAGATTAAAAGAATTTAAACATGGTTTCATTTTGAATTCAAATCAAATTTTAAAAATTCTCTTTATCATTCAAATTTGTTTAAAACAAATTTTAAATTTAAAAATCTTTATTTATTTAAAGACTGAGATTCAAACTACGTTTTGAATCCAACTTATCTTGGTTTAAACTTTGTTTAAATACCTATTTTTTTCCATTTAAAATCCCAGTTTAAAAATTTTATAAAACTTACAGGTTTTAAAATCTGTAGCTAAGAATACCCGAGACAAACAAATATTTCTACGAGCAAAACCCCACATTTCTTCGAGTCCGACACTCGAATCACTCGAGTGAAACTCACGCAACGAATCCCCCTTTTTAAAGTGGTTATAAATAATTTAAAATTTTAAAACTTTATTTATTTTTAAACTGAGATTCAAATTTCTTTTGAATCCAAACTTTTCTTTTATTTAAATAACTATGTTAAACATTCATATCTCATTTAAAAACCCAGTTTAAACAATTTTAACTTTACAGGTTTTTGAATAACCTATTACAACTTACCCATATTACCCCCCACCCCCCACATTACTCCGAGTCAAACACGATTTCACTTTGAGTCGCGTGAAGTATTTCCCGAGTCAGCCCCTACAAATTCGAGTACCCCCTGCTTCACAAACCATTCCAGGCACAACACAGTGCACGTGCACGTGTACCCTCACCGGAGCTCTCTCCGATCATCGACGATCACTCCACCTCATCGCCTAACCACGCAGCAACCCCCAACGTTCACCCAAACATTTGCACGAGCCTCGAAATCGAAAATGAACACAAACCCAAACCTGGAACCGCACGAGCACCATCTCCACGAAACCTGTCAACGCCTTACTTGGAAAATTCCGACCACCATAAACGTTAAAACTCCGGCTATGACCTTGTCCACGTCCAAGCTACCTCCACCAGAAGCCTCGAAACACTCGGTCGTCCATACAGGTCGTAGTGATTTATTCATCAACCACAGACAAAAATTAGGGTTCTAAATCAAACCCTGCAACCGCAGCCTCACTGTTGGATTTCATCACCATCCAAAATTTTTCCCAACACCATTGATCATCCCTCCATCTCTATGCCTGTTCTCGAACTCTCAAACCCACTTGATCACAAGGGGGACTCAAAAATAAACTTTCAGTTAAAACCCAAACTCCCCCTTCAATTCTAAACTATAAATCCTGATTTCTATGTTAAAAATCATATTTTGTATAAGGTTTTCGATTTGTGATACTGAAATCATAATTTAAATAGTTTGAGTTTTCATCTATATTTGGTATATTCAGTTGTTTTTATTATCTACAGAAACAAACATCAAGCTTTCAATTATCTTAGTATTTAAAACACTTATTCAAATTTGAATCAACATTATTGGTTGACAACCAGATCCTATCATGGACAAGATTATGTGAAAATAAATTTAAATAAAGAAAACAGGAGCCTGGGAACATTGCAGAGCACCACTAAAGTCACAGTACTGCAAATATACACATATTCAGGAACCAATGTATTCATAAACATCACAAACTCAAACTCATAGATAAGTATGCAAAAGAAATTCATAAATTTAAATTATTTAATTTGTATGTTACTCACCTGAAAATGCAGAGGCCTTTTTGAACTGGAATGAAATTTTTTCCATGCTTTTGTTTTTGATTTCAGAGACTTGTATTTGAAAACATGAAAGCTTGCATAGATTTAACATAAAAACCATAACTTGCTTTGATTTCCTTTAACCTCCTTATTTTAGTTTAGTTGAATGATGTTTAGTGTTTGCAAAAATGGATATGCTTCCCTTTTCTTTTTTCTTCTTCTTTTTTTCCTTGTTTCAGTTTTGATATGTCATGAGAATGAGCTACAATAAGATGATATATATATGCATAAAAGAAAAGATTATAGGGAAAGATATTCACTGGCATGCATTGGTTAGGTACTTACTGGTATAGGCTATTTCTAATGTTCAAAGATTTTTTTTTCCCTCATGTGAAGGCTGACAAGATATTATACATTTCGGCTGAAAAGAAAGTATTAAATGCCTATGTACTTTTTGTTTCCTACTAGCTTACCTTATCTATGTTGAAACTTAACTAAACATCATAAATTAAACTTCCTATATAAGCTTCTTACCTGTTTTCTTACTTGTCTTATTCTGGCCTTGTATATTAGGTTGCAGGCAACAAACAATACAATGTCAGGTTTGTGTTTTACTTATGTCCAATATATAAAGTTATTTTATCTTGTTCTTAGCTTTGCATTAATTTAGTTCTTTTTGGTTATTAAACTTTAACTATCAATACTTAATTTGATGATTATTAATTTATTTTCATACTTATGCTAATATTATACATTGGATTTTATGCTTAAGTTCAATATATTAAAGACTTGTTTTATTTTAAACATGTTTGAAAGATGCTATTTCAAATTTACAAATCATTACTTCTCATGTTAATGTATTCAAATAAATTTTGAAATAGTAATTTCTATCTATATTAAAATCCATTTTGTAAGAAGATTACATCATTAATATTGTTAAATATAACTCATGATTAAATTAAAATAATTCACAAATGAATTTGTCTTCTTATTCAAAACAAAACAAACCTTTTTATTTAAATTTAAACTTAAACTAAGATCAATTTTAAATAATTAAGTTTTTAGTTTGGGTATTAAAATCATATGATTATTTATTCAATAGCTTATATCAAATTAAATCCAATTTTAAATTATCAAAAATGTTAGAATAAGAAAATAGGCCTATATATATATTAAATTTAAAACAAAGATTTATCTAGTTATAATATATACAGATATGTATACATTACAAATATAAAACAATTTATTTTCCTATAAAAATAGATTATCAGTTTAAATATTTATTTTGAAGAAGATTATTAATTTAATTCAAATTCATTATTAACAATATGATCAAATCAATTAAATTTTGACATAAATTATTAAATTGTTATTGTCAAAATTTCCGAGATATCACATTCTTCCCCCCTTAAAAGAATTTCATCCCCGAAATTTAAAACAAAGGTAATTTAATAATTTAATTAAAGATTTAATTTTAAAACACAGACAGATTTCAATCATATGCTAACAATCATAACAACCAATTTATCCATATACAAATCTAATTGTCCAGGTAAAAAAATTCTAAATAGAATTTTCTCGGGTTTCCCCAAGTATAAATAATGGGATACTCTCTCTACAAAATTCAAACAACCAATATCACTAAGCTACTGAGTTTCTATTCATCTGGATCCACAAAACAAAACAGGATATCAGACTACAGATATGTCGGACTCAACAACCAAAATTCTCTGAACTGCTGACTCTACAATCAAAGATAGATCTTACACGTACTCCCTCAGAGATATGTGAAACACACCGAATTCAGTTATCCAAACTGGCAATCCACTCCTGAAACTAAACACTTATCCAAAATTGAATTTTCGACTTCGGAATCCAAATTCCTCCGTCTCTTATCCACAAAACTCTTCGGACGATCCTGGGCTGCCTACATCCTTCCTGATCGGCTCAACTCTTGCTGATACCCCTAGAAACAAATTGAACCAAAGACAATCCATCAAAATGATCTTTCCAAGATTGACTAAAACCCAGAACACAAACTCAATTTCAAAATCAGCAGACTGATCTTACTTCTTCTCATATGGAAAGATAGTACAAATGCACTTCAATCTGGTCTTAAGATCCTGAAAAATTTCCAGTAGAAACTCTCTAATCCAAAACACTGCAAATTCTAGTTGTTCCCACACCCATCAGCTGCCACCATGCTTCCACTGTGCAACTCTAGCCAGAGAAGGTGAAAATGCTAATGATGATTTCGAGGACAAACTGGAAAACACATCTAAGAACTATGGTTCAACGGATCCTTAAAAGAAACTCAGAAGTTCCTCCAAAACTCTAGCTGCTTCACCAACTCATTTTCCAAAAATCACCTTACTGAACCATCGATACCACTCCTGGAATCCAGTCGATACCAAACTCAATCTCTAGACACGAACAAAATTCACATCCAGAAAAATCAGATAGCTCAAGAAAAACTCAAACAATCGCAAGTTACTTTTGCGATCAATCTAGCCCACTACCAAAGAAAAACTGTTCTTTCTTTACCAAACAGAACAACCTATGCTTAATTAGCCAATCTATTAAAGAAACGGAATCACTCTGCTGTTTCTGAACTCCACTGCTGATGTAGAAGTTAAAAACTTCCTTGCCAACACCAATGCCAAGAAATTCCTAATCCAGAGCTCTTCGAGAAACTCGGACCTCAAACCAAACAGAAACATTCTACTGAACTCAGTCCCACCACCGAAACAACTACACTTTCTTAACTGATTCCAAAGAAACATCTTCAAAGACTTCCATAGTCACTATGCCACATCACACAGCTACTACATCCTGAGGTAAGATTTCATGACTCACTTCTGTCCAACCAAACTCAAGCTCATCCAAACTTACGCTTCAAAATGAACTCTGAACCTTAACAGGTTTCCTTTCAGAGATCAATGAAATCTTTACACCACTCAAAGCTCACTCGAGACGGTAATAAGTCTACAGTCTTGACAGATACACTTCCAACCTCAAATTTCATACTCCAACCATTGGTAGTCGTGTTATACACACCACTACTCTATCTACCTTTATAACTTATATTGGATAACCCGGACAGGTAACCCAACAAATGGGTAGAAATAAATATAAAAATATATTACAAAATTACAAATACGCTCTCTCAAGATAGAAATCACTCAAGAGCTTAGGTATTCACTCAACCTAGCGCTCTGATACCAACTATGACGACCCGGCTTTCTACGCCCAAAAAGACGTATCGTCTTGAAGAAAGAAAGGGACGAGAAAATAGAAAGATAGAGAAGAAAGAACAACAACATCAGAATCTCACAGCGGAATGGAACAAAATTTTATATATCACATAAATATTACATAATTTTACATATATCAGAGCTATACAGATGATACAACACATACTAGACAGTTATAAACACCTGTCTAGTTAACACAAGTCAATATACAATACAGATAAACAACTCAGAGATATCAACACAGCGGAACACTATATGTATCTACGAAGCTGAAGCCTCCTGCTCCATTGCTCCTCCAGAATTCGTCAAAGCTGTAACAACCCGCATATTTATCGATTTTATATTTAAATATTTTATTTAAATATTTCATCGTTAGTCGGATTTTAGTCCGAAAAGCTACTTTTTGCATACGGTCGAATTAGGACTCGGGACTACTCCCATTGAGTTTAAAATGACGTTTGCGACCTTTTTGAGTATAAGCTTCAATATGTTTGAAGAAAGTTGATTTTTGCTACTTTTCACTTTGGGTTTGGTTTTGGGCTCAGACCTATGTTAACTTATGCTCAAATCTGAGCCACTCTTCCCCACTCACCCTCATTCTCTTCTCTTTTCAGTTCTAAGTCATTAATGGTGGGTGAGATTGGAAATTAAAACTCCAAAACCCTAGTTCTTCTTGCAAATTCAATTTCCTTGCTCCAAATTCAAGAGAACCCATTGGTAAGCATTCCCTTCTTCTTCTCCAACTCATTCTCTTACCAATTTCAGAAATTCCTAAACCTAATTTTGGGAATGTTCTTGTTTTGAGCTTAGGTTCAAGCTCAATTGGGTTGTGTTGAAGAGAGGTTGATTCTCCATTTGCTTTCAAGCTTCTTCTTGTTTGATTTTGGTGAAAAGGTGGGATTTTTATCTCACATCTATGCTTATATTTATCTTCGATTGTTAGGTATGAATTCCTAACATTTATTCGTGTGCATTTGCTTTTGGTTTGGATTGATTTGGTAAATATTCCAATTTTTAGTGTTTGGAGTTCAATCCTTTAAAAATCATAACTTTGAGGTTCAAATGTGTTTTTGGTGATGCATTGAGGAGCCAATAGGGCCGGGTAGCCGTTAGGCATAATTCCCTAGCGTCCGTGCTCGTTCGGATGCGAATTGGTGGAGGTTGCATATAAATTTATGGGCATCATTGGGCAGAGCATCAGGTTCGGCCGACCGACCCCCCTGGCTCGGTCGACCGACCTGGTGCCCGAGAAGTTTTCTACCTCTGGTTCGGTCGACCGACTCAGGGAGTCCGGTCGACCGACCTGCTTCTATTTTCCAGATTAGCCTATTTTGCTAATTCGTTTGAATATCCAACTTTAATCGATTCGTGTTGTCTCCCTTTTGTTGTTGTCATTTATTATCGACTTTGATGACCTTTTCTTTGGGAATTTTAGATATATCCACTTTGATGGATTTTGTATCGATTTCTTTGGATTTTATTCACGTTTTTGAATGTGAATTTTAGTGATTGATTGTTCCTACAATCTCCTTTGTGTTTTGTCACTTTAGAAATATAAAGGTTTTCTATACTAGTAGTAAATATCAAAACTCTTTCCTCAAACGATTTCAATACTATTTTAATACCAAATTCGTTTATAAAACCGTTTTCCAATCTATTAGTATATATAAACCTTTACCTCACTCGTATGAGAAATCCAATTAAACGACTTAGTAAAACAAGTGGTATGAAACGCTTGCGTTCACTTTGTTGGTTAATTCTTGGAATTGTTTGATTGAATCTCTTGTGACAATTTTATAGTGGAGATCTACAGTTTGTTCGTAAATACTTAAGTTAAGCAAGTGGTTATGGGACATGAAGCTAAACTCATATATTTACTAGCTTAGTGTAATTGACACTTCTCGTTGATCATGATGATCATCTTTGTGATTTAGACTAGCAATGTGCGATGTCTCTTTGTCTGCGAGGGAGACTAAACCCCGTTTTGTGGAGTTTCGACTCAATTTGGTGGGGTAGCAACCCATGGTCTTCGGGCCGTTTGTGGAGCTTCGGCTCAATTTGTGATGGTTAGCGACCATGGAATTAGCATTCCGTTTGTGATACACGTGTTGGTGGGCTTTATGCTCCCGTTTGTGATAAGCCTTCCCCCCTTTTGTGATTTCTGGATTTCTTGTGTAGATTTCTAGAATTTGTGTTTCACCAATTTTCGTGATTTCCATTGATAAGTTTTATCAATATTTGTGCATTGGTGAATTTGTGCGTCACTGACTTTTGTGATTTCTGGATTTCGCGTATTGAATTCTGGAGTTTGTTTGTCATTGACATTTGTGATTGACATTAATATAATCATCAATATTTGTGGTTTGATGAACGAAATAAGGAGTATGGAATTTCTTTGATTCTTGTGTAGATTTGGTGATATTGATTAATCTCTCGTTGATTTTCAATTACTTATATATATCACAGCTGGGAATTGTGATTATTATGTGTTTAGTCATATCTCTTATTCTATATCGTTTCATCTGATATCTATAGTTAGACTGATCCGTTTATTATTTTCTTATTAAATAATACTCGGGTCAGACCGAGATGTTACAAGTGCTTCTGCTTGACTTCTCTCTTGGGATTGATTTCTCTGACTTTTGGCTTACTACTTAGATTAGTAGTTTATTTTGGTGTATACACTCGAGATATAGACTCCATAATGTATACTTATTCTTTTGTGTAGTTCATGTAACTATTCTTTTGTGATATTGTGGATCTTTTTAGACCACTACGCTGATGTACACTTCCTACTGTAATATTCATATCTATTTCCGCCTTTGTGATATGAATTGTCTGTGACTGATTTATGTTATGTTTATTTCTATATTTGTTTCCGAAGATATTATAGCCACTGTGTGATATCTTTGAGTTTGTGTCGGCATGTCAGATTTCCACTAAAAAAGAATTGCATGTTATACTATCTCACATCGATGCTCGCACAAAGCAATTACACGGATGGTCGCTCCTCAACAGCCTTATTCTCCATGCTAGTTGACAGCATTACTTCGTAGTGTTCTTGGCTAGTGTGGGTATAGAGGTGGGGCGTCATAGCTTGGTATCAGAGCCAAACTTCGGAACAATATGGAATATTATAACAAGGATCATCGTCCTAAGTCTTTCTTAGGAGTCGTGCTTTAGGATTTTATTCGGATCTACGTACCGTTCTATCCTATTTTCTTTTATGATTCCTTGTTTTGTCTATCAAGATTGCTTGATATTCAATTTGGTGAATAATCTTCTTCTTCTTCTTCTTCTTTCTTTCTAAGGAAGAGAAATGTCTAGACCAGGCCGTCCCAGAGCTGGACCATCTAGTGTTCCACCCCAAGATGGAGTTTTTATGACTGCTCAACAGCTTCTTGATTTAGTGACAAATGCTCAAGCAGCTGGAGCTAACCCGGAACCTACTCACCCAAAGTCGGGATTTGTACGCTTGTGTAGCGATTACACTAATTTGGGTGGGGAGCCATTCAAAGGTTCCGAAACTGTTATTGAAGTACAGGCTTGGCTAAGGTCATGCGATCGAATCTTTTCTCGCATGAATCTTATTGACCTTCACCGAGTTCAGGTGGCCTCTAGTATGCTCCGAGAAAGAGCATTGGACTGGTACGAGCTTCTTATTTATGAGATTAATGAAGCGGATCTCACCTGGGAGAAATTCCGAGAATGCTTCGAGTTAAAATTTGTACCAGAAGCTGAGAAAGTGACATTGGCTCGACGATTCATAGACCTTGTTCAAGGTGAGTCCTCCGTGACTGATTACGTCGCCTCCTTCGAGTCGCTTTCCAAATATGGGGTTGAAATACATCAACACCCCTTTAAAGAAGAACTAGAGATTCGTCTATGGCTTAAACAAAAATCTCAAGAAGCCATTACTTCTAAAATTAGAAGTTTCTTTCGACCAACTCGTTGATATCGCTCTTCGTCTTGAAGAGGCGGATAGGGTGAACGATGTTGAAGTGGTGGGCTCCAAACCAAACTTCAACAACAAGAAGAGGCCAAACAAATTCAAAGGCCACTATCCTAATAAGAAAGGGAATCAAGCAACCTCCATGGCAAAGACTTCTTCCTTTGGCCGTGGGGAATGCTATAATTGTGGTTCGAAGGACCATTATGCGAACAAGTGCCCAAAGTCTCTCTCTTGTCGCTACTGCAGAGTTCCCGGTCATGTTATATCTTCATGCCCCAAGCTTCAGGGCAAGAAGGAGGGAAAACTTAATGTTGCTCAAGCCCCTGGCAACACATCTCGTGGCCAAGGTATTTCTCATTCTATCCTTGATGGAATTATTTTATTTCGTGATCATCCTATTCGAGTTCTTTTTGATACGGGTGCGTCCCATTCTTTTATATCAAAAGAACTTGTTGATACTTTTTCTTTGGATGTTTTGTGTTTAATGACTTCTTTGAGAATTGCGAATCCGGTTGGTGGATCCGCAACAATCAGTTTATTGTGTAAAGATGTCGAGATTATTTTGTGTGATTTTTCTTTCCGAGCCGATTTGCATGTCATGCGTTATTTAGGCTTTGGAATGATTTTGGGAATGGATTGGCTTAACCGTTATGAAGCCCATATCCTATGTCCTGAGCGGACTATTCATCTTCGACATCCTCAATCTGTTAAGCAGATTTCTATTAATCTTAAAGATTCAGATTCCAGCTTGGTCGCATCTTTATATTCTTTAAATCCTCGTGATGACGACGATGATGATGAGGGTGATATTATTTCTCTTATTCACGTCGTTCGTGAATTTTCCGACTTATTCGAGCCCGTTTTAGGATTACCACCTAAGCGAGCAATTGAGTTCAGAATTAATCTTATTCCTGGAGCTCAACCTACCACTCGTCCTCCGTATCGTATGTCCAATAAAGAAAACGAGGAGATGCGTAAACAATTATCCAAATTGGAGACGAAGCAATTTATTTGCTCTAGTTCCTCGCCTTGGGGAGCTTCGGCTATTTTCGTGAAATAATCCGATGGAACACTTAGGCTTTGCGTTGACTACCGCAAGCTTAATGATCTTACTATCGAAAAAAATATCCTTTACCTCGGATTGATGATCTATTCGATCAGCTTAGTGGTGCTAAGGTCTTTTCACAATTAGACTTAGCTACTGGATTTCATCAGCTTCGTATTGCAGAGGATAGTATTCCATTAACCTCGTTCCGTACTCGTTATGGATCTTATGAATGGCTTGTCATGCCATTTGGTTTGACGAATGCTCCGGCGTATTTCGTTGACCTTATGAATAGAGTTTTCAAAGACTTCCTCGACCGGTTTGTTCTCATCTTTATCGATGATATTCTTATGTATTCTAAAACGAGGAGGAGCATGAAAAACATCTTCGGATTGTGTTGAAAACTCTTAGGAGCAATCAATTAAAGGCAAAATTTTCTAAATGCCACTTTTGGCAATCTCGTGTGAAGTTTCTCGGTCACATTATTTTCGAATCCGGAATTTCCGTGGATCCTTCAAAGATTGAAGCGATTCAAAATTGGAAGAGACCGGAGAGTGTGACGGAGATTCGTAGTTTTCTTGGATTGGCAGGTTATTACCGCCGTTTTATCAAAGACTTTTCTAAGATTGCCGTGCCTCTCACTAGCATGACGAAGAAAGGTATTAAATACATTTGGTCGGACAAATGTGAAGCTTCTTTTCAGAAATTAAAGGAACTTCTTTCTGATGCTCCTATTCTCGTTATTCCCGAGGGGAATCAAGATTTCGTTGTTTATACCGATGCTAGTCGCGTTGGTTTGGGTGCCGTTCTTATGCAAAGAGAACGTGTTATTGCTTATGCTTCTAGGCAATTGAAGCCTGCTGAGACTAGATATGCCACTCATGATTTAGAGCTCGCGGCTATTGTTTTTGCTCTTCGGGTTTGGCGTAATTATCTTTTAGGAGAGAAATTTGTTCTTTATAACGATCATAAGTCTTTGAAGTATTTATTGTCTCAAAAGGAACTTAATTTGCGTCAACAACGTTGGCTCGAATTTCTTGCTCCTTATGATCTTGATATTCTTTATACACCCGGTAAGGGTAATCGTGTCGCCGATGCTCTTAGCCGTAAACAACAAGCTGTTGTTTCTATGATGATATCCGAATGGAACGATCTCGAGATCTTATCTGCTTGTGAGATTCGAGACCGCGTATCCGATTTGTGTTCATCACTTGTGTTATGTAGCCTTGAGGCTCATCCTTCTCTTTTAGACTGCATTCTTGAAGCTCAAAGGCTAGATCCCGAAATGGCTCTTCTTGGCCAAAATATTAAGGATAAAATTGATATTGAAGGTTTGAAAGACTTTGATATCGATTCTCGTGGCGGCATTCGGAAATTTGGTAGAATTATCGTGCCAAATATTAGTGATCTTCGTAAGGGTATTTTAGAAGATTCACATCGTTCTAAATTTACCATTCATCCCGGTAGTAGTAAAATGTATGCGGATATGAAGCGACTTTATTATTGGGAGGGAATGAAACTTGACATCGCTAACTTCGTTAAGCATTGCATGACTTGCCAACTCGTTAAGGCCGAGCATCAAAGGCCCGGTGGGTTATTGCAACCTTTAGAAATTCCAATTTGGAAGTGGGACCATATTTCCATGGATTTTATAGATGGCCTTCCCCGTTCTTGTTCGGGTCATGATAGCTTATGGGTGATCGTTGATAGACTTACTAAATCCGCCCATTTTATTCCCGTTCGGTCTAACCGAACCGTTCCTCTTTTGGCCAAGCTCTTTATCAAAGAGATTGTTAAATTGCATGGAGTTCCTACTTCTATTGTTAGTGATTGTGATCCATTGTTTACTAGTGGATTTTGGAAGAGTCTTCAAAAAGCTTTAGGAACGAAGCTTAATTTTAGCACCGCTTATCATCCTTAGTCCGATGGACAAACCGAGCGTGTGAATCAAACTCTTGAAGATCTTCTTCGTGCTTGTGTGCTTGATTTCGGTGGAAGTTGGGAGGATCATATTTCTCTTGTTGAATTTTCCTATAATAATAGCTTCCAATTTAGTATTGGTATGGCACCTTTTGAGGCACTCTATGGAAGGCCATGCCGATCTCCTTCTTGTTGACTTGAGGCCGGTGAGAAGCTGGTTTTAGGTCCAGATTTTATTCGTGATTCCACAGAAAACATTGATCTTATTCGTCATAGGATGAAAGAAGCCCAGAGTAGACAAAAATCCTATGCCGATAACCAGAGAAGGAAGTTAGAATTTTCTGTGGAAGATCTTGTGTTCATTCGTGTTTCACCTATGAAAGGTGTTGTACGTTTCAGTCGATCGGGAAAGTTAGCGCCTCGATATATTGGGCCATTTCCTATCACTGAATGTATTGGTTCCATGGCTTATCGCCTTTTATTACCGGCTCAATTTTCTGCTATCCATGACGTGTTTCACGTTTCTCAACTTCGGAAATGTCTTCGAGATTCCATTCTATTCTTGAGCCCGGTGTTGTGGAAGAGATTGAAGTTTCGCCTAATTTAACTTATGAGCAACATCCTATTCGTATCATTGCTTCGGAGGTCAAACGACTTCGAAATAAAGATGTTCCGCTTGTTAAAGTTCAATGGTCTTCAAATCCTAAGGATTGTTCTTGGTAATCTAGAGAGTACATCGAGCGAACACATCCGGACTTACTTTCTCGTGCTCTCTGAGGTGAACTTCTTATTTCAAACTTCTTTTGTGTTGAATATGCTTTTATGGTTGTTACTATATATCTTCTTCTTAAAATATTGCGAGGACGCAATTTCTTTAAGGAGGGGAGTCTGTAACAACCCGCATATTTATCGATTTTATATTTAAATATTTTATTTAAATATTTCATCCTTAGTCGGATTTTAGTCCGAAAAGCTACTTTTTGCATACGGTCGAATTAGGACTCGGGACCACTTCCATTGAGTTTAAAATGCCGTTTGCGACCTTTTTGAGTATAAGCTTCGATATGTTTGGAGAAATTTGATTTTTGCTACTTTTCACTTTGGGTTTGGTTTTGGGCTCAGCCCTATGTTAACTTATGCTCAAATCTGAGCCACTCTTCCCCACTCACCCTCATTCTCTTCTCTTTTCAGTTCTAAGTCATTAATGGTGGGTGAGATTGGAAATTAAAACTCCAAAACCCTAGTTCTTCTTGCAAATTCAATTTCCTTGCTCCAAATTCAAGAGAACCCATTGGTAAGCATTCGCTTCTTCTTCTCCAACTCATTCTCTTACCAATTTCAGAAATTCCTAAACCTAATTTTGGGAGTGTTCTTATTTTGAGCTTAGATTCAAGCTCAATTGGGTTGTGTTGAAGAGAGGTTGATTCTCCATTTGTTTCAAGCTTCTTCTTGTTAGATTTTGGTGAAAAGGTGAGATTTTTATCTCACATCTATGCTTATATTTATCTTCGATTGTTAGGTATGAATTCCTAACATTTATTCGTGTGCATTTGCTTTTGGTTTGGATTGATTTGGTAAATATTCCAATTTTTAGTGTTTGGAGTTCAATCCTTTAAAAATCATAACTTTGAGGTTCAAATGTGTTTTTGGTGATGCGTCGAGAAGCCAATAGGGCCGGGTAGCCGTTAGGCATAATTCCCTAGCGTCCGTGCTCGTTCGGATGCAAATTGGTGGAGGTTTCATATAAATTTATGGGCATCATTGGGCAGAGCATCAGGTTCGGCCGACCGACCCCCCTGGTTCGGTCGACCGACCTGCTTGTAAAAGTGCAGATAGCACTTCTATTTCTGGTTCGGCCGACCGACCCTCCTGGCTCGGTCGACCGACCTGGTGCCCAAGAAGTTTTCTACCTCTGGTTCGGTCGACCGACTCAGGGAGTCCGGTCGACCGACCTGGTTCTATTTGCCAGATTAGCCTATTTTGCTAATTCGTTTGAATATCCAACTTTAATCGATTCGTGTTGTCTCCCTTTTGTTGTTGTCATTTATTATCGACTTTGATGACCTTTTCTTTGGGAATTTTAGATATATCCACTTTGATGGATTTTGTATCGATTTCTTTGGATTTTATTCACGTTTTTGAATGTGAATTTTAGTGATTGATTGTTCCTACAATCTCCTTTGTGTTTTGTCACTTTAAAAATATAAAGGTTTTCTATACTAGTAGTAAATATCAAAACTCTTTCCTCAAACGATTTCAATACTATTTTAATACCAAATTCGTTTATAAAACCGCTTTCCAATCTATTAGTATATATAAACCTTTACCTCACTCGTATGAGAAATCCAATTAAACGACTTAGTAAAACAAGTGGTATGAAACGCTTGCGTTCACTTTGTTGGTTAATTCTTGGACTTGTTCGATTGAATCTCTTGTGACAATTTTATAGTGGAGATCTACAGTTTGTTCGTAAATATTTAAGTTAAGCAAGTGGTTATGGGACATGAAGCTAAACTCATATATTTACTAGCTTAGTGTAATTGACACTTCTCGTTGATCATGATGATCATCTTTGTGATTTAGACTAGCAATGTGCGATGTCTCTTTGTCTGCGAGGGAGACTAAACCCCGTTTTGTGGAGTTTCGACTCAATTTGGTGGGGTAGCAACCCATGGTCTTCGGGCCGTTTGTGGAGCTTCGGCTCAATATGTGATGGTTAGCGACCATGGAATTAGCGTTCCGTTTGTGATACACGTGTTAGTGGGCTTTATGCTCCCGTTTGTGATAGGCCTTCCCCCCTTTTGTGATTTCTGGATTTCTTGTGTAGATTTCTAGAATTTGTGTTTCACCAATTTTCGTGATTTCCATTGATAAGTTTTATCAATATTTGTGCATTGGTGAATTTGTGCGTCATTGACTTTTGTGATTTCTGGATTTCGCGTATTGAATTCTAGAGTTTGTTTGTCATTGACATTTGTGATTGACATTAATATAATCGTCAATATTTGTGGTTTGATGAACGAAATAAGGAGTATGGCATTTCTTTGATTCTTGTGTAGATTTGATGATATTGATTAATCTCTCGTTGATTTTCAATTACTTATATATATCACAGCTGGGAATTGTGATTATTATGTGTTTAGTCATATCTCTTATTCTATATCGTTTCATCTGATATCTATAGTTAGACTGATCCGTTTATTATTTTCTTATTAAATAATACTCGGGTTAGACCGAGATGTTACAGGTGCTTCTGCTTGACTTCTCTCTTGGGATTGATTTCTCTGACTTTTGGCTTACTACTTAGTTTAGTAGTTTATTTTGGTGTATACACTCGAGATATAGACTCCATAATGTATACTTATTCTTTTGTGTAGTTCATGTAACTATTCTTTTGTGATATTGTGGATCTTTTTAGACCACTACTCTGATGTACACTTCCTAGTGTAATATTCATATCTATTTCCGCCTTTGTGATATGAATTGTCTATGACTGATTTATGTTATGTTTATTTCTATATTTGTTTCCGAAGATATTATAGCCACTGTGTGATATCTTTGAGTTTGTGTCGGCATGTCGGATTTCCACTTAAAAAGAATTGCATGTTATACTATCTGACGTATCGATGCTCGCACAAAGCAATTACACGGATGGTCGCTCCTCAACAGCCTTATTCTCCGTGCTAGTTGACAGCATTACTTCGTAGTGTTCTTGGCTAGTTTGGGTATAGAGGTGGCGCGTCACAAAAGCTAACCTGAATCCCTTGACTACCCAAAAAAAATTGGGTACCCGAGAGTTTATGAAAAACAAAAATAAACTCCGGGTCAGACATGGGTCTGGTATGAGTAATAGGTTAAAGTTGCTTAACTTTGAAAAACATTTGAAAACAAAAGGTATCACATAAGACTCCCCACAAATAAACACAGGTAAGTTTTTACCTTACGCTAACCAAAACATTTGATAGGAAATTCTGTGATATTATAATAGGTCTAGGGTTTTCAAGTAAATAGAAAATAGCCGAAATTGTTACATTCATTAAATTCCAGCTACTAGCCACAAAAGTGGGTAATACAATCAAAACCGTTGGCACTTATTGGATTTTGGATTCCATACAATGGCAGGGCTACTGGGGTACCGCCCGTCACAGTACGTGGCCTAGATCAACGTACCGAGGATCACTCCCGACCCCCTGCAACACAAGGCCGGAACCATTCCTTACTGAACAGTCCCGAACAAGACAACCCCGACAGTTGGAGCTCACAACTGTCCACACAGCCGAATAAAAAGGGAAATCTAGACAGGGGAAAATCTTGTCCTGCTTGGGCATGACCCACCTAACCTTGCTGCACCTCCCCTGTTTTAGCCATTCCCATTTGATGAGGCTTGAGGCTACGATTACCTTTAGAGAACATAATTTCTTAGAATGCTCATCGTCCACCTGACGATGTGTTGAAAGCATTCAATCCATACAAGTTCGTTTCGGGTTCGAACGAAACCGAAGGCATTATCTCGTTACACTCATTTTGGAATCACCTTAAGAGTTAACGACGATAACTCTTGCATTCTGAATCTTCATCTTCACTTCAGATTCACGACCTATCGTTAATTTGGAATCGATGTGGTTTTCGGACTTCCAAATGTGGAAAACCCGATCCCGGTCTTATCGAAATCCAAACATGTCTTTTAAGGCCAAGTTGCCTATTTAATCTTAACAGTTTAATTCAAATAATTCAATACACACACAGATAGATAATTCACAATATCATAATAGATAGTCAACATCAACATAAACAGGTAACCAATATTATCACTACAAACAGATAATGCATATCATCATAACAGATAATTCATATTATCATCATATTTAAATCAAAGCATCCATATCACCTAGCATTCAATTATCACATATCCGAGATCTCAAACCAATCAAGGTAAACAATTTCATCCATCCATATATAAGCAATCATATAAGCTATAATTAATTTAAAATGAATTAAATTAATTATATCATCTCTAATTAATTTAAAGTAAATTAAATTAATTACTTCATCATTTAAAACTTGCTTACATAATTATTAATCAATTACCAATCAATAAATCATTCGCTAATTACTCGTTTCAATTAATCACATTTGATTAATCAACCTTTCATCATATACAAATAACCATCCTTAAATTATCTTATCTAAATATAGAAATTAACCTTAAATTACAAATATTCCATTACTTCTTAATTACACTAATTAATTACTCTTTAAATACTTATTATTGATTAATTAATCTAAATTTATCATTCCATCATTAATTATATCGATTAATGATTTCTAATTACATTTTAATTACCTTAAGTAATTAATCTTCAATTAAACCACATTTATTAATCACCTCTGATTAATATCATTCAGTAATTAACTATCTTTAATTATTCCATCAAATAAATTAATTACTCCTTAAATAATTTTCTCTAATTAATCCCTTGATTAATTATATAAAGTAATTATATTCTAATTACTTTCATTATTAAATCACCCTCAGTTAATTACATCCAGTAATTATCATCAATTACTTCCCTAAGTGATTATACTCATCACATCCTCAAATGGTTGTCTAAATTAATTAAACTTAATTAATTAACTTAAACAATTCATAGAATTAATTACAATGAGTAATTAATTCCTTAATTACTTTCATTAAGTAATTATACTTAACAATTCACAAATAAATAATTTTGTTAATTATTAAAAATAATCCCATTAATTGATTGTTTCATAATTTTAGTTAATAACCTTCATTAACTAATTATAATCCTTTAATTACTTTCCTAAAGTAATTAACTTACATTTTAAGTTAGTCTTAATAACTCGTTAATTAATTCTTTATTAATTCATTAATTTATTACTAATCATTAATTTAAAATTAAACCAATGATTTCCTAATTACCAATTAATTTACCTTTAACTTATATCTTATTTAAATAAATTTAACTCTTAATTTCTGAGTAAATTAATTAATGAGTTATATACTTGATTTATAGTTGATTTAATACTTGAATAATTGAAACTGGTCAGAAAAAAATTGGGCCACTTCAATAAAATCAAATTCTCCATTTATACTTGATTTAAAAATCCAAAACAAGTTTCTAAAATCCTATTCTCGTTCTATTCAATCTGGTATGAGCATCGTATGGTGCGGCTGCAATTCTTTTTTCTCGACTATGCAGACGTGATGGGGAGGAAAACTAGGGTTTGGTTTCTAGGACGAGTTAGGATTTAAGGCTAGTTCCATTGATTTTGTCATGGCGAAGTACACCATTTACCGAAGTTTGGTAGGTAGCAGTTCAAAGTGGGGAGGTGCGATGTTCTAACTATACGAGTGGGAAGCACGGATGCATTTTCTCTGGTGGCCTCAAGCTCGACATGCATACATTGGGTAGATGGAGATTTGGAAAAGAAAAGGGGTGATAAATTCAGAATTTCATTCGATGACGCGAAGGAGGAGCTAAGGGAGGTCGAAGGTGTGGCAATGGTGGGTTTGAAATGTTTGGAGGCGGCATTTTTGAATTAGGGAGAAGATGGGAAGCAGGACGGGTTGAATATTTGGCTATGGGTTTTAAAGTTTCATATTAAATTAATGTTTAGTTTAATTTGAAAACTCATTAACGTATAAAATTTATATCTAATGTATACGAGGTCTGATTCGGACGATTTAAGATTTGATGTCGTCATCTACACGTAGGGAATAGCTGGATGAAATTGGAGCTTTTGAAATTTTCAGATAATTCCAAACACTTTCAGATTCAATTGGAAATGGAATGCGGAAGTGATAGAAAAATCAAGGTGAGTTCATCTCACTTAAACTTGGGTTACAGTAATTAATTTTAAATATTTAAAGTTAATTATTGATTGATTGGTTGAATTGATATGTTTTATCAGTTGAATATGATATCATATATAGTCGTATACATATTGGAGTGATTGATATTCCCATATATATAGCGGATGAGACCCTATGGTCCCCGCATAATAGCGGACGACTCTATATACCGTGATATCCCTCTCGAAGTGGGATTGGTATTTTTATTCTGTATTAACATCTATGGATGTAGGGAAAATAGGTTGGAGGGATCCAACTGGATTCCTCAAAAATGTTGAATTAAATTTTCATATGTATTGATGTATGATCTGTTTAAATAATCTATGTAGATTATAATGCAATTTGAATTAATTGGATGCTATATAATTACTAGTTTAGATTTTGGTATTTTTAAATACCAATGTGAAATGTTTAAAATTTGGAAAGAAATTAAAAGCGAAAATTTGGGTAAAATATTTATAGTGAAATTGGATAAATTAAAGAGATGAATTTGGGGAAAAAAGTAGTTTAATTCAAATTTGTATTTAATAAATTTGGGATATTGTAAATAAAGATCTTGGCATGTTGTAAATAGAGATTTTTGAGTATTGTAAATAACTAATAGAACTTAAGCGATATTGTTTAAGGATAAAAGGAATTGCTTTTAAATTCGAGATTTAAAAATAGTTGGGAGAATAATAAGGGAAATTTGAAAATAAAATATGGAATTGTTATACTAGATTTTTAATAAGATTATGAAAAGAAGTGGAATATAAAACTAGTTTGTTTTGGAATATATTTGGGTTACTTAAGAAATTAATTTAAAAATGAAATTTAAATTAGATATTGATTTAAAATCGATTAAGTGTCGTGAAACCATTTTAAACGGGAAATGAGACTATGGAAATTATAAACGAAGTTTATAAATAAAGTGAAGTAATTATCAGTGGATAAATTGAAATTATAAATTCACGGTAAAAATTTATAATAGGATGGGTAAGTCGGTTTTAAAATAAATGGTAGATTTATTTTTGGAAATGTGGAAAGAAAATTTACGAAATTTGGACATAACCAATTTGGAAATAAATCGAGAAGGTTTTATTAATGTTAGATTGGTTATTTTGGGTGTTGAAAAATATATATTTTTCTGAGGAGTTAAGTTTATCTTAAAGGGAGGATTTTTATGTATTAATTAGAAAATTTAAAAGTGTTTAAGAATATTTTAGAAAAAATTAATTATTTAGTTGTTTAAAAATTGTTTAAAATATATTTAAATATTAATTAAGTTAGTTTATAGTAAGTTAATTATTATTTAAAGATTAATCAGTACTACTATTTTAAAGTGATAGATTATTCAATATTCAATATTATATAATAACTTTTATCTAAAGAGTATTCGGCGAAATTTTTACTTAGAAATTATTATAGAAATTTCATAAGTATTATTATGAAAAATTTTAAACAAAATTTTTGGGAAATATTGGTATACTCACGTGGCGAAATCAGAGGCAGTGAGTGCCTGCAGTTAAGTCTTGGATTTTTCTAGGATAGAGACATAACCATTAGGTTGTGAATCCACGGTTTGATATTGTAGTGGTACTTTCCATATTATTTTGAAAAGGGTTTTCAAATATTTTTGAACAAAAGAATAGATTGTTAATATACTAAGTTCGATAAGGTAAGCACATATATTTTGGATAAAGAGATTTAATTTATTAAAAATAAATTAAAAAAGAGATTTGGAGTTTTTCAGTGGAAAACGAAGTATTTGGTTTTGAATTGTTGTTTATTTGATAGTTAAATAACCGATTATCAAAATCTAGACCCAAGATATAACTTCATTATGATTTCCAAAATTGCTGTGATCATTCCTTTTAAAGTTTTTCATCTTCCTGTATTTCAGAAACTTTCAAAAATTCTTTGTCATGAAAGCTATTTCTTCATCAACATCACTTCCCGAGTCTGATCCATCTGTTAATGCATTGAATGCAATTGACTTCTTTTCGAATGCCTTGCTGTCTCTTCTCCCTGGCATTTATACTTCGAACGACATTAGATTTCCAATCAATTCTTTAATCTTTAAAGTGCTGATATCATTTGTTTCTTCGATTGCAAGAGTTTTCTGATCTCATTCCGTAGTAAGAGAATTTAGAATTTTTTTGACATGATCTTCTTCGAAAAAACTTTTTCCCAATGATATTAAAGAATGCACAATATCCTGAAATCTACTGTACATATCCAAAATGGACTCATTAGAATTCATTTTGAATAATTGGTGGGTAGCAGTTCAAAGTGGGGAGGTGCGATGTTCTAACTATACGAGTGGGAAGCACGGATGCATTTTCTCTGGTGGCCTCAAGCTCGACATGCATACATTGGGTAGATGGAGATTTGGAAAAGAAAAGGGGTGATAAATTTAGAATTTAATTCGATGAAGCGAAGAAGGAGCTAAGGGAGGTCAAAGGTGTGGCAATGGTGGGTTTGAAATGTTTGGAGGCGGCATTTTTGAATTAGGGAGAAGATGGGAAGCAGGTCGGGTTGAATATTTGGCTATGGGTTTTAAAGTTTCATATTAAATTAATGTTTAGTTTAATTTGAAAGCTCATTAACGTATAAAATTTATATCTCATGTATACGAGGTCTGATTCGGACGATTTAAGATTTGATGTCATCATCTACGCATAGGGAATAGCTGGATGAAATTGGAGCTTTTGAAATTTTCAGATAATTCCAAACACTTTCAGATTCAATTGGAAATGGAATGCGGAAGTGATAGAAAAATCAAAGTGAGTTAATCTCACTTAAACTTGAGTTATAGTAATTAATTTTAAATATTTAAAGTTAATTATTGATTGATTGGTTGAATTGATATGTTTTATCAGTTGAATATGATATCATATATAGTAGTATACATATTGGAGTGATTGATATTCCCACATATATAGCGGATGAGACCCTATGGGCCCCGCATAATAGCGGACGACTCTATATACCGTGATATACCTATCGAAGTGGGATTGGTATTTTTATTCTGTATTAACATCTATGGATGTAGGGAAAATAGGTTGGAGGGATCCAACTGGATTCCTAAAAAATATTGAATTAAATTTCGTATATATTGATGTATGATCTGTTTAAATAATCTATGGTAGATTATAATGCAATTTGAATTAATTGGATGCTATATAATTACTAGTTTAGATTTTGGTATTTTTAAATACCAATGTAAAATGTTTAAAATTTGGAAAGAAATTAAAAGGTAAAATTTGGGTAAAATATTTAGAGTGAAATTGGATAATTTAAAGAGATGAATTTGGGGAAAAAAAGTAGTTTAATTAAAATTTGTATTTAATAAATTTGGGATATTGTTAATAGAGATCTTGGCATGTTGTAAATAGAGATTTTTGAGTATTGTAAATAACTAATAGAACTTAAGTGATATTGTTTAAGGATAAAAGGAATTGCTTTTAAATTCGAGATTTAAAAATAGTTGGGAGAATAATAAGGGAAATTTGAAAATAAATATGGAATTGTTATACTAGATTTTTAATAAGATTATGAAAAGTAGTGGAATATAAAACTAGTTTGTTTTGGAATATATTTGGGTTACTTAAGAAATTAACTTAAAAATGAAATTTAAATTAGACATTGGTTTAAAATCGATTAAGTGTCGTGAAACCATTTTAAACGGGAAATTAAACTATGGAAATTATAAACGATGTTTATAAATAAAGTGAAGTAATTATCAGTGGATGAATTGAAATTATAAATTCACGGTAAAAATTTATAATAGGATGGGTAAGTCGGTTTTAAAATAAATGGTAGATTTATTTTTGGAAATGTGGAAAGAAAATTTATGGAATTTGGACATAACCAATTTGGAAATAAATCGAGAAGGTTTTATTAATGTTAGATTGGTTATTTTGGGTGTTGAAAAATATATATTTTTCTGAGGAGTTAAGTTTATCTTAAAGGGAGGATTTTTATGTATTAATTAGAAAATTTAAAAGTGTTTAAGAATATTTTAGAAAAAATTAATTATTTAGTTGTTTAAAATTTTTTTAAAATATATTTAAGTATTAATTAAGTTAGTTTATAGTAAGTTAATTATTATTTAAAGATTAATCAGTACTACTATTTTAAAGGGATTGATTATTCAATATTCAGTATTATATAATAACTATTATTTAAAGAGTATTTGGCGAAATTTTTACTTAGATATTATTATAGAAATTTCATAAGTATTATTTTTAAAAAATTTAAACAAAATTTTCGAGAAATATTGGTATACTCGCATGGCGAAATCGGAGGCAGTGAGTGCCTGCAGTTAAGTCTTGGATTTCTCTAGGATAGAGACATAACCATTGGGCTGTGAATCCATGGTTTGATATCGTAGTGGTACTTTCCATATTATTTTGAAAAGGGTTTTCAAATATTTTTGAACAAAACAATAGCTTGTTAATATACTAAGTTCGATAAGGTAAGCACATATATTTTGGATAAGTAGATTTAATTTATTAAAAATAAATTAAAAATAGATTTGGAGTTTTTCAGTGGAAAACGAAGTATTTCATTTTGAATTGTTGTTTATTTTATAGTTAAATAACCGACTATCAAAATCTAGACCCAAGATATATCTTTGGAAATATCTAGAAGAAATACGGGAATTATATGGTACAGTTACCGTTCAAGGTGCTATACTGTACATATAAACTTATTTCGTTCTTCTAGGATGTTGAAAAGGAAATCCGTCCACTAACGGTTTGGAGGTGATCTCCGATCTTATTTTCGTCTGTTTATTTCCTAGAGAACCGGGGTTGAGTTTATCGGAAATATCGAACGTAGTTCCGAAGAGACAGGGATTAGATAAGTTATCGAAAACCACTTCGATCCAACGAGTACGTTTTCATAATGAAAACAAGAGCATGGACTCGAAGATGGAGCCGTGAAGTACAAGGGCTAATTGCCACTAATCTTGAGGATTTTCCAAAATGGATGTAGTAGGAGTAGTGCCTTCGGTTCCATTCGGGCCCAGAATGGACTTGTATGGATGAATGCTATCAGTACATTGTCACTAGAGGACAGTGAGCATTCTAAATGAAAATTCCTTAAAAGGTAATCGTAGCCTCTAGCCTCATGAACTGGGAATGATAGAATAGCGGGGAGATGCAGCAAGGCTAATTAGGTAGCATCCAATTAGGGTAGGTTTATCACCTTTCTAGATACCCTCGGATATTATTACTACGATACTTGGAAAGAGCTATGAAAAGGGTGGGAACACCCAGGGTGATAGCATATTCAGTCTATCTAGGTTAGGGGTAGACCGGTCTTGTGTTGTAGGGGATCCCGATGTGGTCCTCGGTACGCTATTCTAGATGTGTACTGTGACTGGTGATACCCTAGTACCTAGTCATTCGTATGGAATCCATTCTCCAATACTTGCCTTTGCGGTTTTGATTGTAGAGCTTAGTATGCCCGAATTTAATTAATGTTACAATTTCAGCTATTTGAATAAGTATTTGTACTTAGACACCATTATAATATCAGAGGATTTTGTTATAAAGTGTTTTGGTTATCATAAGGTAAAAATCCCTCGTGTTTATTTGTGGCGTGGTCTTTCGAGATACCTTTGATTTTCAAAGGATTTCAATAACTTTAATAATTCAAATTAAGTGTGTTTTCTCACGCTAGTTCTCCAGACTGACTCAGATATTATTTTATTATAATGCTTGGGTCAGATCAAGTATTACAGATACAGTATAGGATGCTATGGAGCTCAGGAGACGAGTTGGATGACGAGACGTATCACACATACTTGTTTTTATTCCACTGTGTATGGTATGATGTATATTCAGTAAGGACAAGTTGTATAACTATCCAGTATTGAGTTATTGATGTATTATACTCTGATGATGTAATGTATAAATACGGTGATAGTTCTTTTTGTGTAAGGATTAGTTGTATATATTATGTCTTGTTCCGCTACGATTGTGAAATTATGTGTTGTTGTTCTGTTTTCTTCTTCTACCTGTTTCTCTTTTCCCTAACAATCTAGTATTTCCGGCATTCGATTGCTCGGCACGTAATGCAATGGATGTATTAATGTCGATTTTCTAAGGTCGAAAATCTCATTCGTGACAGAATCATTTCATACTTCTCTTATTATCAGTTTGCTTGTTTGCAATTTTAAAGGTAGACCGTTGCCTTGAACGTATACCACTTCTCAACTAGTAATTTCTTGAATATTGGTCTCAATGTATGCCCAAAGGATCCAATCTGAGACTTATAGTAACAATTCAATTTAGAAATATTACCTATATGTGGTTATTGGCATTCTTAATTATTTATAATTGTGAATAATCTTTTGTTTATTGTGTTATCGCCATCTAAAATGCTTTTTTTTATAATAAAAGGTGCAGCTACACCCAGTTCTCCTCTCTATAAACTCATTGCTCCACCACACATTCGAAATAGTTAAACTCCCATCTAAACGCACCTCACTTTTGTTATAAGAAAATAGTAAATCCAAACTCACAATCCTTCCCTGCCTATTTCAAATCCTCAAAACCTAAGTCAATTGATTGGAACTCTTATATTCCTTACATTCATTCGCATAATAAATTTGTATCAAAAATATATTAAATCCTTAACCTTAAAATACATTTTTATGAATTTTATGAGAAATTAAGCTAAAATTTTGATTTTTGGAAGTTCAAATTAAGGGTGGTGTAAAAAAAGGAAATGAAAATGTTATTGAAACAACTGAGATGATCAAAATGAATTTGTAATAGCTAGCAATATTTATTGTATTTTAAGAATCATAGTAGAAAATGTTTAGGTAGCGAAGATATAAATAATAAGGATTCATGACATAAACTTTATATTTACCTTTTTAGCAGTATTTTAAGTGACATTCAAATTCTATTTTATGGGGGTAAATAGTCCAAAATAGAAAATATCATTTTAAGTCACCCAACCGCAATGTTGAATACTCCAAAATACCACACTATTTAATTAGATTATAATTATTATAAATTAATTAAATAGTAAATATTAATGAAGTATTAAATATTAAATTTTATTTGATTTATATGAATTAGTACTTAATTAAATGCATATATAAAACTAACACACATACATATCGACATATGATATCGATAAATATTTAAATTGGTTTTAAATTAAATAATACCGATTGGATTTGAAATTTATTTTGGCCCGTATGTCTGATATCACGGAAGACCATAAGATGGAGGAGGATAATTTTGGAGTGTGAACAAAATATGTTTTTGAATTGGCTAAAAGAATGAGTAAAGAAGGAGCTATGGATCTCCACTTTTTACTCATTTCTTGTGCCTATTTAAACCTCAATTCCTCTTTCTTTTTGACTGATCTTTTTTCTTCCTTCCCTATCCATCTTGGTCGCAAGATTATAAAGGATTTCCTTTCAATTTTCAATTCAAATACAATCAGGTTAGTTTATTTCAAGGAGTCGTATTCTCCTATAGTCAAATACACTTTCTGGAGGAGTTTAGATCTGATCGAAAGGAATTTTTTTCAAGGTGCTATTCATTGGCTTCAAAATTTTGGTAACTTCTTATTTGACATGTTACTTATATTAACATATGATGTTCATCTCTTTTATGTTTTTTTATATGTATGTTGTATATTATTACGAATATATATATCTATATGTATGTATATATATTGTTCTATATTATTCACATATACTAGAACTAAAAAAAACTACATGGATCATATATATCACTTATATTTATTCGACCATATTCATATAATTTAAATATAAATATTTTTAAAATTTAAAATGAATTTTAAATATTTATCAAATTTACAATATAAATTTTGTAATTGAATAATAAATATATATATGTATAACACATGAGAAATTCTATTTGGGCACAAAATATAGACATAAAAGGGGATACAACAAATATTAACCATTTGATCTCCTCCTAAATTTCACCTTCCATATAAATAAAAAAGGATCCAACGGTCAATACTTATTGCATCCGTTTTTGTGTTTTATTTTATGTCCTAACAGCTGCTTCCCAAAACATATTTATAACTAATCTATTTAGACATATGTGTATATATATATATTCAAATGAAAAGAAGGAATATATATATATATATAACATACTTATTACTAATACATACATACATACGTATATATATGAGTAATAAGTATGTTTATGTTAGGAACTGAGATGTTGGTTTTGATGGCAACAACCTTTTTAGTTTATCTTATTATAATATATATACTAACAATGTTGTCTAGATATATATGTATATGCAAGATATATAGATATGTATATGCAGGTACTGATTACTGAAGACTGATAGGTATAAAGACTCAAGATTGAAGACTCTAGAGTATCATGATCAAGATTCAAGATATGTGTCCAGTTTTTGTTAAAACTTCATAATAGCATGAAAATCTTCATTCCGAATTTCATTTGGGATGGAACCCATCTCTACCTTCTTAGTGGCTTACAAACCCACGACAAGTAGCTTACAAACCTACGACAAGTGGCTTACAAACCCACAAACATCCTGGTTTTATACAAGTTCTCGAGTCCTGATGTGATGAGATATTATGTAGGAAGAAGCTTGCAAAACTACTTCAAAATGGTTTTTCAAAAAGATTTTCAGAACTGTTTTTTAAAATATTTTATCCTTAAAATTATCTTTTCAAATGATTTAGGGGGATCCAATCTTTCAGGAACGTATCTAAATTTTCCTTTTGCTAGGCCCATAGCTAAAAATCCTAAGTTTTAAAATAAAATCTTGTTTTAAACTTCATTTTTAAAACAAATTTTACAATTTTTTTTACATAAGGATGTTGACATCATGGGATACCCCATGTCGACATGGTGGCTGTTGAATTCAAAAGTTTCAATTTTCAAAAGAAGTGTCTATTCGTTTAAATCTCTTCACGCATGGTTATGACTGTTGGTGCTTTATAAATAGCCTTCACAAATGAATTTTTTAAATAACTAATTTCATATTTTCTTCACATATTCTCCATAAATCTATATTCTATAATTTTCATATTTCTAAGATCGTGCCAAAGTTCTGTCGAATTCTTAAGTGAATCAAATTAGAATCTCATTCTTGTTTGATTATCTGCCCTCTCTCAAAGATCAAAGTACTATTCAGAGTTATAGGATCAATTTGTAATCAAAAGTTTATCGAGTCTCTCTATAAGGTGTGGTTGTGCATGAAAATCAATTGGGTAATCTCGTGGCTCATAAATCAAGAGAGTTTGCCCAAACACGTGAGACAGGAGGGTACCTCAAGGCCTTTAGAAATTGAGGAATGTAATCTCAACATTGGTATAATAAAAGTCTGTATGAGGTGGTTTGCGTTGGTACAAGACTGGATGTAGGGTAACTGTGAACCAGTATAAAATCCGTTGTGTTCTTTCCTTTTACTGCTTTTTATTTACCTTCTGCATCTATTTTTGATTCTATAATTGTTCTGTGATTAAGTTCTGCATTTGTTTGTGTCATAACGATTAAGTTAGATCATATAAGTCCTAGAATCCATTAAACACTATTCACCCCCCTCTAGTGTTAAATTAGCCTTAAGATCCTTAATCCGTTGTTCCTTTCAATTGGTATCAGAGCATTGGTTTTCATAGTTTTCATAATCCGAAACTTGAAAATTGTTTTAGTGGCTACCAACACTGATAATGTCAACTCTGGCACTAGCTCTGTATCACTAACACTAGTTCATTCGTAGAAGGTCAGTCTACTGTCAGATTATCATTTTTCAATGGCAGTAATTATGCATATTGGGCTTGTAGAATGAAAATTTATTTACAATCTGTAGGATTAGGCACTTGGAATATCACAAAAACTGAGTATATTGAACCAACCACCAATTTTTCCCAGTGGTCTGCTGAGCAAAAGGGTGTTGCACAAAATAACTAAAAGGCCATGAATATATTATTTTGGTCACTAGATAGGAATGAGTTTAATAGAGTGTCTGTTTGTAAGTCTGCATTTGAAATCTGAAAAACTTTGCAAGTTACTCATGAAGGAACAAGCAAAGTTAAACAGACTAAAATTTACATGTTAACTAATCAGTTTCAATTGTTTAAAATGCATGCAAATGAGTCCATTTTCGACATGTATTATCGATTTCAAGATGTTGTCCATTCACTAATTGCACTGGAAAAAAGCTTTACGGAGGAACATCAAGTCAGAAAATTTCTAAATTCACTCAATCCAGAATGGAATCAAAAGACACTTGCAATCAAAGAAGCAAATGATACCAGTCTAATGAAAATAGAAGAATTAATTAGAATCTGATGTCTTATGAAGTTCAACTGCAAGGAAGAAGAGAAAACAAGGCTATAAAAAAGAAGTCATTAGCATTCAATGCAACAACTAAAGATTCGAAACCAGACAGTAATGAGGAGATTGCCTCATGACAAGAAACTTCCGAAAATTCCTAAAATATAGAAAAATGAATAATTGCAAAATAAATGATCATAGGAATTCCAGAAATAATACAGAGAACGTAAACAATGATAGATGCTATAATTGCAATAAGTTCGAGCATCAGAGAAAAGATTGTCCGCATCCAGATAAACAGTTGCTCCCTCCAAATAATGACTCATTAAGGAAAATAAAGATAACATTCACAGCAACAGTTGATGACTCAGACACATCATCCAGTGACGCTGAAAAGAAGATGGATAATTCAAATCCATTTTTCATTGCTATTCATGAATCAGACGAAGATAGGAGTATGGACCTAAAAATAGGTATGCATTTACATTATTTTTTATTTGTCTTATCTGAATGGATGCTTGTTTATTTGCTTGATTGTTTTAAAATTCCTTGAATTTTTAAATTTAAATTTATCCCTTGAAATTTGAATTTTAAATTCAAAAATAATATTATTTAATTAATATTTTAAATAGTAAATTATTAATATTTAAGTATTATTATATTTAATGTTATCATAGGAATTATATAATTAGAATATAGGGCATAACACACACACATATTTATTAGGAATTAGGAATAGAAACTTGTCCTTTGATTCAATAGGCACATGCCGACATAGCAGGATACCCCATGTCGACATACCCCTCAGAATTTGATTTCAAAATTTGAATTCAAATTTTTGAATTTCCCTCCACCTTTTCACCAATTTCAATGCTTTGGAAAGATGTCTCTTCACTAGAGAACATATCTACAGAATATCTATTTATCTCACTCTCTTTATCATCACTTTTCCCTTTTATTTCAAATTTCAAACTTATCTTCATTATCTTCAACTCTTCTCAAACTTCTTCAATGGCCTCTTCAAGCACGCCTAACACCATTAGGCTTCCAAAATCTGTCAAAAACTTCCTTTTTAATGACCCGAAAGCTATCAAAGCTTACATCAACTATGTAAACTTTGGTAAAATTCATACGGGAAAATTTGCTATTTTTGAAAATTTTCCTTCTTATGAAATTGAGAATTTTTTCAACAATGTTCTATTCTTAGTGTAGTTGATAACAAACAAAATGATTTTGTATGTTATCCAAATCTTGTTAAGGTGTTTTATGCAAATTTGAATCGTGGTTTTTATGATGGGGAAGAAGGACAAATTTGGAGTAGTGTTAAAGGAACACAAATTGTTTTGGATCGTGAAATTTTGGGAAATATTTTGGGATGAAAGGATACCGGAATGAATCTCTCAGAATTTCAATCAATGAAAATGGTCGAGAGACATTTCATCACATCTTTGAAGGGGATGACAATTTAGAATTCAAAAATCATTATTTTCGTCCAAAAGCAAGAATTGTTAATCTTCTTATCCAACACACGCTTATACCAAGATCGAGAAAGTACAACCACCCGACTTTGAAAGTTTGCAAATCTCTTTTTCCAATTTTTGGGAATTATGACATTAATTTGGCTCAAGTTATTTTGGATGAGCTAAAGCCCAAGAACTTTACTATGGGAGAAAATACATTATACATGGAATTTATCTTACTCGGATTTTTAATTACTTTGGAATTGATTTCAAAAGGGAAGAATTTATAACTCGAAAAGTGTTCAACCATGGAAACATTTCCCTTATGCAAATTCCATTAATGTTTCAACCATAAGAAACACTTACGGAAAAAGAAGAAAGGCTTGCTCACAAAGAGTTGAGAGAAATGGAGAAAGATGAAGAAGGAGAAGAGGAAGGAATGGAAATTGAAAAGGAAAGAAACTTCCTTAGAGAGTATTGAATATCCTACCAATCCCGCTAATCCATCCAACAAGACCATTCTCAATAATCAAAAAATTACAGTGGAAAATCAAAAGACACTTAAAAGATCATTGGATAAGAAAATGGATAAGATTTCCACTAAAATCGACAAGTTCTTCTGGAAAATTAGCAGGATGCATGGACTATCATCTTCTTCATCTTCATCTAACTAGTTTTAGTTCATGTTATCTTAAGTTCTACCTTTGTATTTCCATTATTTTAGTTAATATTATATTATCTTATATAATGTTGACCAGAATTATTAATGGAATCATTCATTTCCTGTTATTCAACTTCAGTTGTCTCTGTAATTGCTTGTTTTTATATTATACAAATTTTAGTTAAATAGATTTGTTCATAATATTCAAAACAAAGCAAAATGTCACTTCAGGCAGAGGCACGTTGACATACACCATCTCCCCATGTCAACATACAAGGAGCAGAAACTAGTTACACTTTCAAATTTTAATTTCATGTAACTAACTTGTGTCTATTCATTTCAAATGACTTTCTACCCCTATTGATATCTGTTTCTTCCAGAATAAATTGTCAAACTTCATCTCTAATCACTCTCTTTCATAGTTCTTCCTATTTCTTGAATTGTTGCTTCTTCGATTAAGAATCTAAGTGATAATCTTGATGAAACTCTCAATTCCTTCAAGAATATTCTTACATTCATACTTTGTAATCAACATCACTTAGAATTAAGTCAAATACAGATGATCAAAGAACAAGAGAGACATTTTGACGCTTTTCGTTGGATGATCTCAGCCCTTAACAAGGACGATCTCAAAAGAAATCCACTAGTCACTCTCAACAAAGACAAAGAAGAATGGGATGCCATCAAAGCAGACCCTATCTTTGGAGAAGATGGATGGGTGGAAGTACCAAGGAATGTCTTGTCATTCTGTATATTATTTAGTTGATTTGATTGATGTTTTTTAAATATTATTGACTTAACTTATGGTTTGTATATATGTTTGGATTGAATAATTACTGTACATATGATTGGCTGATGATTGATTTACTTTTTGGATTACACTTATGATCACACTTAGCACTTATTACACTTATATATGGTTTACCCTATTTTATTATGGTTGATTATCTTATAAAAAGTTCAGGGATTTCTAAGAAGCTTTTGTTGATGACAAAGAGGGAGAAGTTATAAAATTATAGTTGGCTTGGAGTAAGGGGGAGTTATGGAGTAAAGGGGAGTTATGGAGTAAGGGGAGTTATGATAGGAGGAGTTATGGTATGATAAGTATATTTTATAAATATAGGTTGCCATCATAAAAGGGGGAGATTGTTAGGAACTGATATGTTGGTTTTGATGACAACAACGTTTTTAACTTATCTTATTATAAAATATATATTAACACTATTGTCTAGAAAAATATGTATATACAGGATATATAGATATGCATATGCATGTATTGATTACTGAAGATTGATCAGTATAAAGACTCAAGACTCAAGATTGAAGATCTGGATTATCAAGATCAAGATTTCAAGATATGTGTCTAGGTTTTGTTAAAACTTCATAATAGCATAGAAATCTTCATTCCAAATTTCATTTGGGATGGAACCATTTCTACCTTCTTAGTGGCTTTCAAACCCATGATAAGTAGCTTACAAACCTTTGAGAAGTGGCCTACAATTCCATGAACATCCTAGGTTTGTACAAGTTCTCGAGTCCTGATGTGATGAGAGAAGAAGCTTGCAAAACTACTCCAAAATGGTTTTTCAAAATTGCTTTTCAGAATATTTTAGCCTTAAAATTATCTTTTCAAATGATTTTCAAAAGGATGTTTTAGCCTTAAAATATTATTTGTTTTAAAATAATTTCTTGTTTTAAACTTCATTTTTAAAACAAATTTTACAATTGTTTTTTACATAGGGATGTCGACATCATGGGATATCCCATGTCGACATGGTGGCCGTTGAATCTAAAAGTTACAATTTTTAAAAGAAGTGTCTATTCGTTTAAATCTCTTCATGAATGGTTATGACCATTGATGCTTTATAAATAGCCTTCACAAACGAATTTTTAACTAACTAATTTCATATTTTCTTCACTTCTTCTCCGCAAATCTATATTTTATTATTTTCATATTACTAAGATCGTGCCGAAATTCTATCGAATTCTTAAGTGGATCAAATTAGAATCTCATTCTTGTTTGATTCTCTGCCCTCTCTCGAAGATCAAAGTGCTATTCAGAGTTATAGGATCAATTTGTAATCAAAAGTTTATCGAGTCTCTCTATGTAGTGTGGTTGTGCTCGGAAATCAATTGGGTAATCTTGTGGCCCGTAAATCAAGAGAGTTTGCCCCGGACTCATGAGACAGGAGTGTGCCTCAAGGCCTTTAGAAATTGAGGAATGTAATCTCAACATTGGTATAATAAAAGCCTATATGAGGTGGTTTGCCTTTGGACAGGATTGGATGTAGGGTAACTCCAAACCAGTATAAAATCTGGTGTGTTCTTTCCTTTTACTACTTTTTATTTACTTTCTGCATCCGTGTTTGATTCTGTAATTGTTCTGTGATTAAGTTCTGCATTTGTTTGTGTCATAATTGTTAAGTTAGTTCATATAAGTCTTAGAATCCATCGAACACTATTCGCCCCCCTCTAGTGTTAAATTAGCCTTACGATCCTAAGTCTACTGTCCCTTTCAGTTTATATATATACCTACATATACATACACATACATGCACGCACTTTAAAGTCGCCATATACCTTAGATTTCCTCCATCCTAATCCACATTTTTCCCTCCTCCATTCATCGCTCTTTTCCTTCCTAAACCATAGCTTTTCTTATTGCTATTTTCTAGCCTCATTGCCATACATTTATTCCACATCTTCGTCTTTTTTTTTCCTATCACATCTGCCTCCCGTTATACCTCTAGATCTGGAGTCACATGTCCTTCTACTCCCTTAAGATGCCTCTAGTAATTTTGAAATCAGTTATAAGGTATTGTACTTTTCTTTTGAAGTTGCAAATTGTACTTCATCGTCTGTCATGGTATGTTTTGGCTATTTTGTTCGAAATTCTTTTGATAGCTACGTGTTTGGTTCTAGACTTGGAAATGTGCCTATTCATTCTACAGCCTTGGTGTTTGGTTGCAATCTTTCTTTTCATTCTAATTTCTCACTTTATTATCTGGTAAACTTGGTGGTTGCTCTTAGTGTCATGCAAGTTTGGGTGTTGTGTGCTTTATGTGCTTTTATGCATGATCTAAGTGCCCAGTCTTGTAGCTTTTATCGGCGATACGGTATTTGGATTTAATTTGTAATTTGGATACCCACCTTTTATGGTAGTTTGTAATATTTTGTGATATTATGCAACTTGTTGTGGGTTATTTTCTCACTCATGTTGTCGTTTGGTAATATAGTTTCATTCGGAAAATGTCTTTCATTTTGAAATATAGGGATCAGGCTTGTGATTGTCATGGTGTTTTTAATGCAAAAAAACTTTAATTTCGGAAGCTGCTCCCAAAGTATGGAATAAGCGGCTTTGGCATGCATTTGTCAAGTGTATTTAGTGCCATCGACCATTATAGTAAATATGTATGTTTATTCATATAGTTAGTCAATTGGTTCTACTTGATTACCATAATGTTTGTATCTGCCTTGTGCAGCTTATATTTGTTTGCGCACCACATGGTGCTTATATAGTGTTTGTGACTGGTTATGCAACTTTGTTCTGTATGTTTGCACCCTGTGTGGTGCTACAAAGCTCATAATGACTTTCTCCCTCATGCATATGAAAATTATAAAAAGTGGTACGGCCGCTATAACACCAGTTTGTCTATGCAAAATAATAAGTATGCAAAAATAATATATGTGTTTAAAAGAATTATTATTGTATCTCTATACGAATTTACATTTAAAAAATTAATTTATTATGTACATGAAAAAATAATACAAATCCATTTATATTTGTTAATAAAAAATTAATTTTTAATTAGAAATGTTTTCGATCAAAAGTAAAAAACCAAATTTTGCACGTGTAATTATATTTATTAATTAATAGTTGATAAATAAATATTTTTTTAAACTAAAGTATAAAATATTTTAATCATTCATTTCAATATATATATAAACAAATTTATATTTTGAAATTTGACGTCAAAATTAAAATAGATTTTTATCTAGATTTAGATCTGGTTTTTAAATTTAAAATTATCATTAGATATTTTAGAAACTAATTCAAACATTTTGAATTAGTTATTATTTAAAATAAACCAAATTATTGTTGTTATTTTACACACACACATACATATATATGTAAGTATGTATATATGTATGTATACAATAAATTAAAATTATGGACATCAAATATGTATATATATAGGAACAAATGCATCCATTGCGATATAAATCCCAGCACTTATATATTGGCAAATTAAACCATGTACATTTCCTATATATTGCATGTGCACTACACACATATATATGGTACACATATACATTATATATTATATAAATAAAATTGACACTTTTACATAAATAAATTAAATTAAATTTATATTTTATTTGACATATTTAGATCTGATCCAAAACAATTTGGATTTCATAGACTCAATAAGATCTAAAAATGGATTTTTCTTAAAAATCACCCATTTATCCCGCAGCGACTCGGTTTCTTCAATGATATTAGAGCCCAATAGCCTATGTGGTCTAAATTAAAAGTTTTATGGCAACATATTAAAGCCTATCTACTTTGTAGGTTGCCTAGAAAGGCAGTGTCTAAAATTGAGTTCGGGTAATCAAGTCCTCTACCATACTTGGCTACTAACCTATCCTGAAAGATAAAGTAAGCCCAATGGTTATCCCCAATATGAACGCTTGAACTGATTTTGGATCTTGGGCTAGCTTTCAAATTTTGTTTTGAAATTTTGAATAATAATTTAAATTTTAAAAGGCTAAGTTTAAAATATGTAAGAAATTTTATAAATATTATAAAATATTTTTCTAAAATGTTTCATAAAGTAATTAATTAATTTTGAAAATTTTACTATAACTAATTGGGTTGATAAAATGTATAGTTAATTAAAAGATAATTGATTAAATTAAAAAATATATTATGAGATATGCAAATTTATCTTAAAATGTTAAGGTAATGAATAATTAAAATTTTGAAACTAATTAAATTTGATTAAATTTTTTATAGCTAACATATTGATTAGATGATAAAATATACATATATAATTATATTTGTACATTACTATAAATGTTATAGTTTGTATATTTATATTTTTAGTTTTAAAATGTTTAAAATGAATAAAATTAATTTAATTTAATATGATTTAATTAACAAAATTAATATTAAATTAAATATGATTTAATTATGGAATTGTAATAAACCTAAATTAGATTTAAGGAATATATATATATATATATATATATATATATATATATATATATATTACTATACACCGTGATTTTGGATCTTTTTGACACTTGAATCACAAAGATAATTCAAAAGAATACATTATTCTAGAGGCCGATATCATCCAAATAAGTATACTTAGATTATGAATCTTTAATATAAGTGACGTCATCTACTATTTATATATTAATAAATTTCTAATATACTCTCTAGTTGTTGAGTAAACTTAAGCTAGAGATGTTATGTGTAATATCATTAATATATTAACTAAATAGTGTAAGATAACTACATGTATTTGTTGAGCAAACTCAAGGTACATAAACTATATTTAAGCCGTCGCAAAATGGTAGGTACGAGTGAATATTCCTTTTTAATTTATTCAGCAAGCTCATGGTCAAAATGAGTTTAGGACTAAAGATCACGAGTTAGGAGTTGTACATGATATAGCAGATAAGGTGTTGTCCATCGCTTATAGGCCTAAGACTTATTAAGGCTAAAGGAAAAAAAATCTCAAGTCAGCAAGTCCTAACACCCACAAGTGAAATTGAAAGGTTCCTATGTTTCCTCTTAAGGTTTTGAGAAACATAAAATTCAGCTGGAAGCTTATTAGTAAAATGAAATATAATGTTTAGCCTCACTAATAATATAGAATATTTTCTATGTATAAATGTCCTAATCTATTGAATTGAATTTATGGAAAATGTCCATGCCAAAGGTATTTTCTAATAGTGACAAGCTCACTAGACCTAACTACATAGACTAGCGGATAAAAATAAAAAAGCACTAACATTTGTATGTCATCAATAACTAAATCTCCAAGAGAAAAACCAGTTGAAAATTATGATCTCGAATTAATAATCGCTTATAACAAATGGGACGCTGTGACAACCCACTTTTTTGGAAGGTTTAAATCGACAATAAACCACACATGTCTAACTTAAACCATTCAAAAGGGTTGATTATCAGTAGGGTTCAATAAGAAAATAAGAGAAAAGAAGGAAATAAAAACATAGAATCTCAAGTGGAAAGAGAAAATATAATACTCAAATAAAAAATTCATGAAGCTGTTTTACAATATACATTTGATTTCAATTTTTTTTACAGCATAATCAAAGTACAATAAATAAACGTACCAAAATAATGCAGTGGAATAATAATAGTAAATACGGTCTAGCAACTCTATCTTCACCTTCAAGGAATAATGTCTTCAAACACTGAAATACTCAGGCCGACCCGAACGTAATGAAAAGACAAAACACTCGAGTCGGAACTAAAAGTCCTTATGTAAGTTAAATCAATAATAAAGGAAATATGAGTGTAATAGCTTCAGCGACGTTTACGGGATTTTCCATCTCCTATCCAGTGTACAACATGAGTGCAATAACTTAAGAGATGTTACGAGATTTTCCATCTTCTAAGGATCCATTAAACTATCTCTATGCAGTAAGATACGTTGTATATGTAGTGTCTATCAGTAATGTAAAGTATTAAAATAGCATTAGGGCTTTACATTGAACCCCCTTAACATATTTTTAATCAGGTAGTCTATGTAGGTCGTGTAACACAATCAGTAACATCGGTAGCCAGTGAGTCTTCTATAGGTACCACACTAAAACAAATTCGTAGTAGGAGCGTATAAGGATAAAAGTATGACAAGGCACGTGAGGCAACGCCCAAGGTAGGATTCTACCAGTTTTCCCTTTCTGGCTGGTGGTAACGTATCGTAGCCATGATCGCCCACCAAGTCCACCAACCCTGAAATAAAATCAAGGTGTACCAATCAAGTCAAAAGTCAATATAATATGAAGGGGTGGGGCCCTTTAAGGAAACCAACCCCTTGGCCAGACATAAGCTCTTGTTTTAGTCATTTCAAACTGACACAACTGTCGAGGTTATCCATCATTGTTCTCTTTCTTCAAATCCAGCAATCATCGCCAATTCAACCTCTACATTCTGGATAACATCCACCACGTACATGGTTATTAAAGTGGTTTCGGTAGAATACCAGAGAGTATGTTATTATCTGGACTCGGTCTCTTTAATAACCAATCATCATTTTCACACTAGTCAGTTCTTTTAAATTTCAAGAATAAGTCATACTTCATATCAAACTATCAGATTTGCTTCAAAAATCATTTCGAATTCAAAATAGGTGATATCCTCAAAACATTGGTTTTTAAATCAATGATTTAAATCTAATAGTTTCCTTTTAAAATAGTTTGAATATTAAAAATAAACATTTGTTTTTAAATCAATGATTAAAATCTAAATAGTTCTCTTTTAAAAAAATTTGAATATTGAAAATAGTTTTAAATAATTAAAATAGTTTGAATGTTGAAAATAGTTAGGATAATTAAAAATAGTTTTAGTATTGAAAAATAGTTTGGAATAATTAAAATAGTTTAAAGATTAGAAATAGTTTTGAATATAAATAGATTTTAGTATTGGAAATAGTTTGGATAAAAATAGTATATATATTAAAATAATTTGGTTATTAAAATAATTCATATATTAAAATAGTTTATAATAAAACCGTTTCTTCTTTTCGTAAAAATTTGAACTCATGTTCCAGTTCCAAATCACAACAAATTTAATTTTTCAACTTCCAATTTCCAATCAACTTCATATTCAAATTTCGATTTAAATCATCCTCAATTCAAAGAAATTCCAAGCTACACTTCAAATTCAGTTTAAAATAGTTCTATTCAAATGGCTAAAAGCTCAATTCAATTTTTCATTTTTGAACAATTTAGTTTAAGTCCACTTCACATCCAAAACATTGAATTTCCAATTTAACCCACTTTTATTGAATTATTCAATATTTAAATTTAAATTTAAACCTTTAAAATAACTTACTTTTAATAAATTCAAATCATATCTCAATTTAACTTTAAGATTTCAAATTAAATCTTTAAACAATTTCATTTAAGCGGTTTAATTTCAACATTTCACATCTCAAATTAGAAAATAATAAAAGTCATATAAATGCGAAAATTCAAGATCTTAAAACCATTTAATTTAACCAAATCCGGTGTCCTTTATAATTTTCTAACATATGGCTAAGTGATCATTTATTCCAATTTTAATTACAGAGATAGATATGTATCATTTCAACCCATAATTAAATGACATAAGTATATCTCATTTCAACCTATTTCTTAATTTATTTCAAATATTCCAAATGATAGTATAAATGATGCCAATAAATAGGTGATAACAGGAATATGTCAAATAAATAAACAACCATTCATCTAACATCAATCAATAAGCATACAATAACAATCAATATCCAAATCAACCAATACATCACAATAGTTACTATTTATCCATTGTCGATGTTTAACTAGCAATTAAATTCAATATTAATTTAAATATCAATTAAATTCAATATAAAATTCAAATTAATTTAAACGTCAATTTAAAATACCAAACAACTACAAATAAAATTCTTATCACTTCGTAAATTCAATTTAACTAACATAAGAAAATTTAGTATTACGATAGTGGGTTTAATCACTCACCTTTGATTTATGGCCGATTAAAAAATCCAACGAAAGCCTAAAATTCTAATAGTCTTCAAATTCAACCAAACTACTTTGTGTTCTCTGGAATTTCGATACGAACCCAACAGAAGAACCGCATGTCAATCGGAGTTCGTATGTAAAACATATTCAAGTTAGAACATTTGAGAATTTAAATTTTAATTAAAAAAAGCAAGGGTACAATAGTAATTAATTAACCTTCATCAATCCTCGTTCAAACGCATGCGAACTCAACCCTTGTACAGTAACCTTTCCTCAACCCATGTTCAAACGCACATGAACTCAACCCATGTACAGCCACCACCTTGCTTCGGCGCCACCGCCGCCTAGACGCCGCTTCACCACTATTAGACCTCACCATTGCAATGCCCTCCTCCGGTCGCACCCTCCCATGGCTTCGTGACCACCACTGGCACCGCCTCATGAACCCACCGCCACCGCCTTCTTGTGTTGATCCTAGCGATCTCAAGCATCGATATGATGATCCAAGTCGATGGATGAACTCGTCTTGGCCTCCTCTATGCAGCAGCGCTTCCTGATCGCCAAATCCTTGCAAATCCACCGTTGAATCCAAACCCTAGAATGAACGACCGAGAATGATTCGCTGATTTCTAGAAAAACGGAGCCTCCAATAACAAAAAATTGCAGAAGCTGATTCTATTCGTCGAGAGCTTCGCAATGATATATTATATGATAGAGTTTGAGCAGTTTGAATTTTTTTGAGTTTGATTTTAAATCAGTAATTAGGATTTTGGTTAATCTCTACTAAGAAGGAACATATAGGAATTGAAATTTACGTACAGAAAATAGAATAGAAGGTTGTAGGGTTTATAACATGTATATAGACAAAGATTGAATAAAAGTGAATGGAACAGATCGATTGGTTCGAAGCGATAACAAAGATCCGGAAAGCCTGTTTCGTTTCCGAAACTAAAATAGGTCATCCTATATATCGAAATATAGATTTTTAATATTTTTAAACTCAATGAAACTAATTTCAAACCCTAATTTTATTGTACATAAAAGTAAGCTTTTAAAATCAAATTATTTTAATTAAATTCCTTTAATTGATTTCTACGTGTTTCGAGCTCGCACGATCAAACGATAATCCGATCGCTATGAAACACGAAATCCTATAATAATTCACTATTAAGGATCTGATGAAACTGTTTTCGTCGAAATCCAAGACAGTGCCCAAACAACTAATTTTACATGTTATTTAAAACAATCTATTTTAAAAGTCAATTTAATCACTTTTAAATTCTAAATTAAAAGTTTTCTATCATCATTGTTGATTAAACAAGAATTAATAATCTTTTAAAATACAATTTTCCATTTTAAATCCAAGATTGAAGTATTACATTACTTTTAATATTAAATTATAATAGAAATAAAACCTAGTTTATCATAATTTAATTCCAACATATTCTTTTATTTTTGATTTAAATGTTCGTATACTATATAAATTTTTACCTTAAGAATTTATTTAACATAAGTTTCCATCTTATTATTCTCATACTCTATAGTTGACATCTTTTACCATATTGATTCAATATTTCAATTATGTTAATTTCTGGTTGATTGCCAAATTATTTCAAATGGATGAACCAAATGAATGAGAATAGAACGATTGTTACAGTTTAGTAATTTAACCCATTTCAAAATTTTATTGTTTACAAAAAAGGTTACTAAATCTACTTACTACATAATTGATTTCTTTTTGCACGTTAAAACCAATTAAATTAAATAACCTATGTTTTTCTTTTTAATACAACATTTATTTTGTTCCCTATTACCTTTATTATAGCCATAAATTGAAATGGCATTAAATAGTTGTCAATTACATTCAATCAACATTATTAAATTATATTCTAATAATTTTTCCCATTAATAAGCCATAAATTATAATTGCACCCAATATTAAATTCCAAAATCTTATTTAATTGAATATTTTTAGTCATCAAAGATATGGATCGTTACAGTTGCAAACCTAGAAATCGCTCAAGTTTGTGTATTGTCTACCTTAGACAAACTATTGTGAAGACGACCTGAAAGCACATTTGTCCATCAATCTTCAATAGCCTCAAAGCATTGTCTAGGAGCAATCTCGTTTCACAAGGTATGAGATTGCAAAGAAACTGTCAGAGACGAACATGACAAAAGGCATGCGTGTAGACGAATACATCTTATCAATAAAAGGCTATAATGACCATAGGATCTCTTACTCCATAATTTGAGTCATTCACATTGAAATATAATATGACCGGTTAAATGTAAACCTTACAGAGCTGCTCAATATGATGAGATCAACTGATTCTTCATCTAAGGATCTAGTCACAATTGCTCAAAATAAAAGGGAAAGCATCATCTTCGAATGGTTCGAAGATGAGAAAGCAAGATCATAAGAAAAATAAAAGAAGTACTCTAAATAACAAGGGTAGGTGTCATCTCTATCATAAGAAGGGGCATTAGAAATGGAATTGTCTAGACTACCTAAAACTTATCAAAAAAATAAGAAAGATACCGGTTTTACCAATCCTACGAGCATATTCATGATTCAAAACTGTTTTGCAATTAATAAATTACCTAAGGTTTTAGATAATGGATTTGAAACTCATATTTGTAATTCGTTATAAAGACTTAGGAATAAGCGGCATGTGGCAAAGGGTAAAATAAGATTTCAAGTTGCTGATGGGTCTCTAATAGATGTAACTATAATGGGATACTATCATTTGGCTTTTCCAAATGGATTATATTTAATTTTATATAATTTTTATTGTGTTAAAGGTTTTATTTGTGGAATAGTTTCTATGTCTGGATTATTTCAGACCTGATGTGTTTTACATTGTGTTGATAATATTATGGTCATTATGTTTGATGGAAATAAAATCTGCAATGGTGTTTTGGATAATGTCATTTATGTGATTAATTCTAATTATGTATGTGCTGTGAATAATTCTTCTAATGCTGATATTAATAATAATTATCTATGGGATTATAGGCTAGGTCGTATAAGTGACGAACAACCACATAAACTAAAAATTTAAGATTTTCTATCATCATATGATTCTGAATCATTTGATACATGTGAGTTGTGTCTTAAAGGAAAATGACCAAGCACCCATTTGGTGGGAGCAATAACAGAGTTAATGAACTCTTGGGTCTCATACATATAATGTATATGGTCTAATGCCTATAGTTATCAAAGATAATGCTTCTTATTTTGAAACTTTTACCGTTGTTTTCTTAATAGTATGATACATACACACACACACATATATTCTTTATGAAGAACAAATTGGATATTAGATAGAAATTTAAAGAATATAAGATGAGGTTGAAAATCAAACGAACTAAAAGATTAAAGTAATTCAATATGATCGAGGAGGTGAGTACGTTGGACAAGAGCTCCAACCATACTTAAAACATACTGAGAAAATCACCCTCAACGAAGTAGTAAATGAAGCAGTGTGGATGCATAAGTTTATGGCTAAAGTAGGAGTGATTTTGAACATTACGAATCCATTGAAACTGTTTTATGAAAACAATTTTGTGATGCATATTGCAAAGGAACTAAAAGATACAAGAAATCAAGACACGTACTTCAAAAGTTCCACCTTATTAGAGAAATTGTCGCCAATAAAGAAATGGTGATTGATAGAGTAGATAGCAAGCACAACATAGCAAATCTATTCATGAAAGGACTAGCTCAGTCTCTTATTAGCGAATTGATCAAAGGGACGAGAATGAGATTCCATAATTGGCTCCAAGCGCAAGTGGGAGATTGATAAAACTAGGGTATGCACTAGGGAAAATTCTATAATTTATTGCAAATTGTTAACTCTATAATAAAATCTCGTTTGAAATAAAAGGTGCTATTATTTTTATTATATACTTGTCATACTGTATTATGTTAATTAATTATTTAATTTAGGTATATCTAGTAGAAATCCCTAGATGATATGTTATATGATAATAATTATAATGTGATGTAATCATGAGAAATTTATGACATTAAACATAACATATTGTTTTAAATATTCCTAGTCAAGAGCTTTGAGATAGGATATCGATACATCCTTTGAGACTAGAGTACGTAATGCTCATCAAATGTTGAGCAATGTATTACTCATGGCTAGTGGGGGGAACCAAGGGGTTACATACTAATAGTTATTAGATAATTTAGAATGACTCACTAGAGATTTTCTATTAGTTAATATAAATGAAGTCAAACGTAAAATCTCGAAGTGACAATATTACACGGTTTTCTTGAGTTGAGAATACATTTGAACTTCCACATGGACACTCTACTTTAGTTAGAGTTAAATCATTGCATAACATCCACCAAACAACTATAATTGGGTCTGATTTGAAGCATTGGAAGTGAAATGCTATTCAACAAAGAATTCGTTTCCTTAAGTGTATGAGGTTTTTATCACGGTGAACTATAGTCAAATCAAAGTCATAGCCAGAGCAGTACTATAACAGCCTGCACCTCACTTAATGCAGATATTGTCCCATACCACGTGTTTTACCAAACCGTTTAATTCTTCTTCTCATTCGCTCGAATAGTGCAAAAATGTGTATTATATATACAAAATAATTTACTTGAGAAAACAAGCTTTTAAACAAAAAAGAATCAATGAATTCCGACTAGAAATGAAAAAGTTTCACCGTTGCAAACATGGACTCAAAGTTTTAATTTAATTTGAATTGAGTTCGAATATCGATTTGCGTGATTTCTTGGGTTTTTATTCGTTTTCGAGCACAGATTTTTCCAGACCTTTTTGAAATAAATTTTAAAATAAATAAGGCATTTTAAATTATTATTATCATATGATATTTTTAAAGTATTTTCAAATGTAGAATCTATTTATTCTCGATAATAAGCGAATTTTCAAATAGGGTAGCCAAATTTTGGAGATTTTGAAATTCAGTCTAGCTAAACAAATCAGTTTACAAGGATCAGCGATAATATGAGCATAAGGATAATGTGACAATATTATCGCTTATCCCTGTAAACTGATTTGTTTAGCTAGACTGACCCTAGTACATATTTTCTAGGTTTGCCAAGATGGCGGGTTTAAGTTTTCCCCTAAATCATATTTTATATTTTATGAATGCTAATAATATGAGGCTCGCTACTTCTAGCACTTTATGGGTATTTTATCTCCTTTGAGATTATACGTTTGTGTAGTGATACCATATTATTGCTTGATGTAATCATACACTTTAGATTGTTCTTTCCCATTCGGGAATATTGTCACATTATCCTTATGATCATATTATCGCTTATCCTTATAAACCGATTTGTTTCGCTATACTGACCTGTGTATTTTATACTTGGGTCAGACGGAGGTGTTTCAGGTTAGGTACCCTTTGGACTTAGCCTATTCTGCTTCCGCATGGACTTTCTGCTAGCTTTTTTTGTTGTAGCTTTTGTGTAGTCCTTTTTGTTGCTACTCTAATATGTATATTCTTTTGATTCGTGTTTGTATTGTAGTCGTCATACCATATATGTGATGTATCATTTTGTATACTCTGTAACGTATCTGTATATGTGTATATATCTGATTATCTGCTGTTCTGTGATGTGTTATGCATTTGAGTTTTTGCATTTTGTTCTGATAGATCCTATAGCCACCTATGGCTTTGTATTAAGTATTTATTGGATATGTTGATCCACTTGAATTAGAAAGAAAAAACAGAGCATTTATCGACATATTCAATAGATTTTTAAGAAAAGGCTATAGATGGTCGCTCCTAACCAGCCCTATTCTCCACATTAGCGGACAGTATTACTTAGTAATACTCTTTGTTAATGTGGGTCTTGGGGTGGGACGTCACAAGTATGGTTAGTAAAAATTGCTATTATTGAACCAAAGACCTTGTATTTCGATTAAACGAGATGAATGTGGACGATACTAGAATTTTGACCAAAACCAAATTCCACAAGTCCTACAGTAATATAGTTTTGATGAAGTGATTTGGTGCATATAATTGTTACTACCAAATACTGCTTAAAGCAGTGAAATTGGATTATATTTAAAAATGTATAAGCAATACATTCAGCCAAACCATCACACCGTTAACTAAGATGACATAGGAACGTTAATATTTGAATTATTCAATTAAAATCGCTGATTAAATTTATACCTTTGAGTCGCACAACTACGATGTTGAATATTATGAAATAACACATGATCTAACTGAATTATAATTACTTCAAATTAATTAATATTTATGGAAAGTTAATTATAAAATATTATTTGGTCTACTTGAATACCTTTATTATGTAATAAGGTGCGTATATAAAAGTTATATATGTACGTATCGATACATGATATCGATAGATATTTAATTTGGCTTTAAATAGATTAAATAATAAATGGGTTTGGAAAATTTTAAAGGCCCATTATGCCCGTGTTGCGGCAGACCATAAGGAGAGGGGTGTAAGTTTCAACTAAACTTATCTGGAATTGAATTCTAGGGAGGAAGAAGTAAACATAGGATATTAGATCTCCACTTTATACTCCACCATGATGCCTTTTTAAACTTCACCTCTTCATTCGTTTTGAGTTTACATTTTGCCTCCTCTCTACCCTACCTTAGTCAAAAGCATAAAGGTATTAACTTACCATTTGTAAAGAAAATTTAAATCAAACAAAATTTGAATAAGGAGTGGTATTCATATCTAATCTACTACAAATTCTAGAGGTCTTATGATTAGATCTTATAGGAGTTTCATTCACCATTCAAGGTGCTACTCAAACGCTACCATTTTGGTAACATTTCATTTCTTATAGTAATTATCATTATATACAATGATAATCATGTTTGTGTTATTTGGATTGATACTATTACAATGAATTTGTATAGCTTGTGTCGTCCGGCTGTATATACATGTTCAAATTGTTTTTAAATAAATAAAAAAACCATATGAAAATATCATTGATACATCTATTTTATTTTTGGCCAATATAAATTTATTTGTTTGTAATTTTTGAAATTTAATATTAATTTTTAAATAAATTTAATAACTTTATTATGTAACATATGTAAATATCTACAGTAGCATATTACAAATTAAATTATTTTTAAAAAAGTATAACCATATATATTTTTGGTTTAAAATAATAATAATTTTTTTGTACAATTTTTATTAATATATATATATACACACACATTAAAAACATGTATCGAATCCGTACAAATTTGACGCTAAAAAAATACATTTTCTAAAAATCCTTTTTGGCCTAAAGTAAAGAAAAAAAATTAAATTTTAATATATATATGTAATCAATTTATAAATGTATACATACATACATAATTACATAAGTATATATATTCTAAACTAAAATATAAATTATATGTCTCTATATATTTTAAAAAAAAAGTATATAAGTTGTAATTTGAATTTAAAATTTAAAAATAGATATTTACTTAAATACGAATCTAAGTTTAATTTTAAACTAACATAATACATTTTAATATATTAGTTCAAATTAGTTTGAATTGGTCAAGGTTAGTTACATAAATATCCTCAGATATCTTTTACATATTTATTACTCATGGTCGTTAGGCGCACCTAGAGTTACGTACTGATAGTTATTGGATAAATATGAAATGACTCACTCAAGAATTTTTTGTTGGTTAATATAACTTAGATCAAATAGAGAATCATGAAGTGATGATATTACACAGTTCTCTCGACTTAAGAATATTACTGGACTTCAATATGGACTCTTTATTTTGATAATAATTGAATAGCGGCAAGATCCCCATCGAAAGTCTATAACTAGGTCTGAGTTGAAGCATTAAAAGTAAAAGTGTGAAGCGATATTTAATAGAGAATTTGTATCCTTGATTATATGATGTTAGTATCACGTGAGTTGTAGTCAACTTATTATATTTTACCAATGACCTTTTGTTTCGATTAAAAAAGTTGAATGTGGAAGATATTGGAATTTTGGTCAAAACCAAATTCTATAAGTCCTAATGTGATGTAATTTTTACAAAGAGAATTAGTGTCAGTAATCGTTATGGCCAAGTATCGCTTATAACAGTTTGGATTTTATCAAAAAATGTGTAAGCGATAAATTCAGCCAAATTATCATACCACTAGTAAAGGTGACATGTGAACAATAATATTTGAATTGTTCGGTTATTAATCACTAACTGAATTTACATCTTAGAGTTGCACAACCGCAATTTTAAATACTCTAAAATACCATATGATTTAATTAAATTATATCTATTATAAATTAATTAATATTTATGAATTACTAATTATTAAATTTTATATGATTTATTTGAATTAGAATTCAATAAATGTGTATATATAAATTATATATAAGTACCGATATACAATATCGATAACTATTTAAATTAGATTTAAATTAAATAAATATCATTTGGATTAATTTTTGTAGGCACATATAACCCATATCATGGTTGGCCAAAAGAGCCAGGGGATGGAGCTTTGAATGCAAAAAATCTGATCTTGAATTGGCTAAAAGAATGAGTAAACAAGGAAATTTGAATCTCCACTTTTTACTTATTTATGTTGCCTATTTAAACCTCACCTCCGCTTTCTTTTTTTGCTATTGTTTTTGCCTCCTACCTTAATCATCTTAGCGGTAAGCCTCCAATGGATTCTCCTTTCATTCTTCAATCAAATTGATTTATTTCAAGGAATGGCATTCATTTCTAGTCCGCTTCACTTTTTGAGGAGTATAGATTAGATCTAAAGGACCTTTATTCAATATTCAACGTGATATTCATTGACTTCAAATTTTGATTTGTAACAACCCTGGATTTGGAGATTACTTATTAATATTAAATTACAAATGTACTTATAATTTAATATTTTAAATCAAAATATAATTGAAAATTTTAAATTTGTTTATTTGGGATAAACAAATGAATTTGGTAAATAAAATGTGAAAATAAAGTTTTGAAAACTATATATTGAGTATTTGTGAGAATAATGAATGAAATATGATTTTATTTAGTGAAAATGCAATAATTCTTGTATTTATTGCCAATTGCCCCTTTTCATAATTTTTAAAGAAAGTATTTAATTTTAAAATATGTTTATTTTAAATCAAAAGGTGAAATTTGATTTAAAAATAAGTTTTCATCATAAATTGGTGGAGAATGGCTTGTTGTATTTTATTACATAAGAAAATTTTTTTTGCTTAATTTTTGGAATTAAAAATAGTGTTATATGTAAATATTTGTGTTAAGTAGGGTATTTAATTAAAATAAGAGTTTTTAATAATGAAAATAATTTTTAGAGCTAAATTATCTTTTATTTCATTGAAAAAAAAAATGTTTGTTAAAACATTGAAATGTAGTCATGAGATTTTATTGTGTTCAAAACTTGTAAATATAAGTTGTTTTGATTTTAGTAAAAGAGCTTTAGTTTAATTGGTGATAATTAGTATTTAGAGAAATTAATTGTTATTGGGTCTAAGCCCATTCTTCTCTCTAACCTGAAGTAAAGAGAAAGCTTCTCTTCCTCAAACAAAGTACGTACAACTTCACCTAACCAGAAAGAAACAAAAGAATTTAGAAACCCTTTCCCCTCTTCAAACCCTAAGCCAAAATCTTCAAATTATTTAACCCCTTTGCTGAAGTTAATCAAATCAAAGGCAATAAAATAAGGTAATCACTCTAAAATCAAAGATGGTTTCATCAATTCTTGAATTTGTGAATTTGAATCTGCTGTAACTTATGTTTTCTCTATGCATGTTTGTAAACTATCAATTTCTAGGTTCTTAAAGCATATACAAGGCCAAAGCTTAAACTTTCTTCAGATTTCCTCAAGTTTGATCTGATTTTGTTAAGGTGAGTATCAAAACTCACAATTTTCTAGCTTTGATTGAGATTTCAAGGTAGAAATCTCAATTTCGTTTATTGCATTTCATTTGTGAATCACTGTCAGTAAATTATGCATATCTCTTTCGTTTTTAATCGGAATTCGATTTTCTTTGAATTTATGGAAAGCATGAAAAGAATGTGACAACTTTCATGTTGAGAACATTCGAAAATTTTGAGCATAGATGGTCGAAAAACCCAAAACAATCTCGCTGCTCTGTCACTGTAAAATTGTGATTTTCTCTGCTAAGTGCTGTTGGACATTTAAACATATCTTTTTCGTTTGATGTCGGAATTTGATGATTCTAGATGATCCTGAAAGCTTAGATTCTATGGTACAATTTTCATGTTTTGAGTTTTGTCAAATTTTGATGTTTACATGGTCGAAAGTTCATTCTAGTATCGCTGTCCCGAAACTAAAACAACAGCTGTAGTGAAATTCATATCTGAAATTTGTTTTGGCCATATCTTTCATGTTTCTTATCCAAATTTAATAATTCAAGATGTTCCAGAAAGCTTAGACTTTGTGCTAGAAGTTTTATGTTTTGAGTTTTTTGAAATTTCGAAGTTAGCTTGGTCAAAACTATATTTGTTTGTTGCTGTCTCGAGAGCAAAACGAAAGCAATAACAATCATTGAACTGAGAATTGTATTGGCTTATTTTTGCTCTCATTCTTGTTCGATTTTGATGTTGTTTTTGAGATTTTTTGAGAGCTATGATGCCTATCTATAGGCTAGCTATATTTAGAGAATTTGAAACACAAATTTAAGTAGAATTTGAATTGACTTTGGGTTAAGTTTGAATTGAATTCGTATTGAATTCAAGTTATCGGTCTTGAGTAATCTCTCTTGTTTTTCATCATTTTCGAGCATGATTTTCACTAAACCATTTTGAAGTGATTTTTGAAATAAATGGACATTTTAAATTATTATTACATTGTACTTTAAAATTATTTTTCTAATATAAAATCTATTTATTTCCTATAATAAAGAAATCTTAAATATTGGTTTTATTAATATTTTCGGGAAAAAGTTTAAAAGCTTGTTTTCTCAAATAAATTATTTTATATATAAAATACACACTTTTATACTATTCGAACGTATGAGAAAGAGAATTAAACGATTTAGTAAAACACGTGGTATGGGACATGTGCGTTCACTATTTCGGTTAATTCCGGACTTGTACGATCGAAGCTATTTGAGATTATTGATTCTGAGATATTCTGCCATTTTATGGCGTATTTTGAGTTTTATAATTCCTATATATTGGACTTATTTAAGATGGCCAATATTGGACAAGTATTATGGTTTGAGATCTCATATGTAAGAGTATGGTCGATGAGAACCATCACGATGTTTTATTTACTTGTCAATGATATAAGACAAGTCTTGAGTATATGATTTCATATTTTGAGATTTATGGTTTATGAGGAACCATCACGATGTTTTCACTTGTCGATGAAATGAGACAAGTTACGATGTTATTTAATACTTGTCGATGAGATGAGACGAGTATGGTGTCTCTTTATCACTCGCCAATGAGATGAGGCGAGATATGATTTTATGAGTTTAATGATGTTCCTAGTGTGGCACCGACGAGCGGCTAGTAAATTGCTAAGTGCGAACGAGTGGTATGGGACACACGTTAACACTTTTCGGATTCCTATCCGTGAGTTTGTGACACATTCACGATGTTTACCTAACAGAACTGCTTTGAGAGGTGTCAGCGACCTTGTCATGAGGACGAACTGCTTAGGGAGGTGTTAGCGACCTTGTTAGGGCTGACAAAATAGCTTGGAGAGGTGTCAGCGACCTTGTCATGGGGACAAACTGCTTAGGGAGGTGTTAGCGACCTTGTTAGGGCTGACAAAATGGCTTGAAGAGGTGTCAGCGACCTTTTCATGAGGACGAACTGCTTTGAGAGGTGTTAGCGACCTTGTCAGAGGCTTCGGCCATCTGAGAATGGCACGTGCAGCATCGCTTCGGCATGCAAATAGGATTTGGCCAATCTGGGGAATTTTTATAAGTTTATGATTTCGATTTCACCAATTTTGAGATGATGAATTTACTTATAGCCTTGAGTTAGAGAAAGGCATATATATATATATATATATATATATATATATATATATATATATGTTGTTTTATGGTGATTTCGATATGGGGATTATAAACTCTTATTGAGTTTCATGAGTTTTGATTTGGAGATTTTTCATCGGCGATTGTTTATATTATTTGAGCGTTATTGTCGAGTTTACCTCTTTTGAGGTCTTTGTATACTTAAATGACATTGTTCACTTAAGTCATGAGTATGTGTTCTTTCTATTGCCTCTTCTCATTTGAGAAGAATTATCACCTTGTATCTTATGCTTCATATTATCGTTTATCCTACTTAACGGATTGTTTTAGCTAGACTGACCCGCGTATTTTATACTCAGGTCAGACCGAGTTGTTTCAGGTTAGTTATCAGTTCGGGACTTAGCTTTGTTGCATCTGCTTGGATATCAGCCTAGCACTTTTGTGTAGTTTATATTTCCTTCCGCTTGACTCTGATATGTATTTGATTGGATGTATATAGTGTGGTCTCTGTTCCACTTTTGTGTATCACTTTGTATCATACTGGGATGTATCTGTTTATATGTATTTATATATTTTGATTACTGTTCTGTGATGTGATATGCATTTTGTTGTTGTATTTTGTTCTGATAGATCCGTTAGCCACCTATAGTTTTGCATTAAGCATTTATTGGATATGTCGATCCACTTGGAATAGAAAAAATAGATCATTTATCGACGTATGCAGTAGATGTTTAAGACAAGATTATATATGGTCGCTCCTAACCAGCCCAATTCTCCGCATTAGCAGATAGAATTTCCCAGCAGTTCTCTTTGTTAATGTGGGTCTCAGGGTGGGGCGTCACAGCTTGGTATCAGAGCTAAATTCAGAACAAAGTATGACAAACACAGAACAGCAAAAAAAAAACATATTACGGTACATCTTAGTGTTATACAAGTGTTACAAATATCTTAATCATCGTGTCCTTTACCTTATCGTGTCTTTTGAAGTAGATAATTTGGGATATGTCTAGGAATATATTTTATTCCATAATATTCCCAAATTTAATTAATGGTATATTTTCTTAGGTGTAACTCAAATCATGATTGTTTTATTTGAATCCTCTTCAATACAGGTGCTTGACACCCATCTGCATCGAAGGAGTTTATTGATGATCTTTGATGTTCTTATCTTATGATTTCTTTGAGGATTGTGGATCCTGTTGGGTGGATCCGCAATATTTGGTATGATGTTAGAGGATTTTAGGATTTTATTTCTTAGCTTTTGGGTCATCCTTCCACGAGGATGCCCGCTAGGGAAATGAGATGATTCTTTGAATTTATTTGATATTGACATCCTTACCTCTTTTGTGATATGCTCCTTGGATACTCAATTGTTGATATACTTTTTGTATTACTTCACTTGAAGTAATGATGTTTTTTTTGTGCTCTTCTTCTCATTCAATAAGATATCTTGCCATTACTATTATATCTCATAGATTTCTTTTAATCTATTGAGTGGTGCTAGGGTCATTCCTCGGCTTGACCTTACATCGATTTTTCATGAGCTACGAGTCGCGGAGGATAGCGTTACTCTTAATGCATTCCGCACTCATTGTGAGTCTTGTGAGTGGTTCATCATACCATTCGGAATAATGAACGCTCTAGTCTATCCGATCAATCTTAAGGATCGAGTATTCCAAGAGTATCTCGTGAGTTCTTCTTTTGTTTTTGATTTTGAGAATAAGTAATAAGTTGTGTTTAAAAAAAAAGTTTCAAAAATAATAATAATTAAAGATACGTTTCTAAGAGAAATTGGATTATGTTTTAGGGGAAAAACAAAGAATATTTTAAGTATTATATATAAGGTATTTATTTTTTTTAAAAAGAAAACAAATTTTTGTGTTGGGTTGTCCGTCTAGTGCTTTAAGAATTCTGGTCGACGCGTTTGCCAACGTTATCGATAGGGATTTCCTAAACACTGTGATGAGACAATCAGACACGGTAGATTGAGTTTCGATAAGTAAAGTTTGAAAATAATTGATATGGTGGAGTATTGGTTTTATTTTAAATGTATAATGAAACCATTGAACCATAGTGAGTATTGGAGGAGTGGCGAGGCAGTTTTGATCATTTGATCAACTCTGCAGCCAATCGATTGGGTCATTCACTATAAATCAATCGGAGGAAATATCCTTAAATTATTTGAAATTTATGGAATTGAATATGGTGATTTGGGTAAGTAAAGTGACCCATTCTAATTAAGGAGATGTCTTAATTAGAAGAAAATATCATTTGATGCTTTGGTATATAAAATGATGTATTTAAGGTAAAAGAATACTTTGGTTTGAAAAATTAAAATATTAATTGAATATTTTAGTGCAAGTTATTAATGACGACTATAAAAATTTATTTTTGATGGATAATCAATAATCATCTCTTGATGATGGAAGAAATTAGTTATCTCTTCCAAAATGAGTTTTCATTGTTAATTGTTTATAAAGTAGATTTTGGAAAGTAATGAAAATATTCCCACTTAATAAAATGTTTTATGATGATTACATAATGTTGATCATATTTTATATGTCTTAGCTTTTCGGGGAAAAAGAGAATCCTTTAATAAATCATTTAGCAAAAATCTTGTTTTACATTCTAGTTTGAAGTTAAAATGGTTTGGGAGAATTTCAAATTTCAAATTGATTTTAAAGCTGAAATTTCATTTAGAAAAGTGCTGTACTAAAACAGCGATAACTTGAGATTTTTGACACCAAATGAGCTGAATCTTTTTGAAAATGAAAGAGCTTTCAGTAAGAAATAAAGTTTATTTTTACTACATTTAAAAATTTTGCTTTTTACTGAGCTTAAAATGGGTTTGAAAGTGGATAGGCAGTTCTGCCCTATTAAAAAATTCTCTAAGACTTCAGCTGAAAGTAAATTGAACATAACTTTCAAACCGTAAATCGGATTTTAAGGATCTTTATATTGCTGGAAAGCATAAACAGAGTAGAACAACTTTTATTTCATAAAGTTCTTCAGATTTTTTTTTTGGGACATAACAGGTCTTCTTTACAGCAGATCTAAAATGAAATTAATTTATTTCCCCTTAATAGTTAAGTGTAGCATTTCTTATTTATGATCATGAACGAATATCATCTATTTGAGTTAAGTGCAGATGAAATGATGATGGTTGGGCTATATTTTGAGAAAAAAGAATATGTATAAGTTTGTATAAATTCGCTTTAAAATGCTAATAAGAAAGGTATGTTTTCGAATTAATTTTTAAGAGTTGAATGATAATTTATAATTTGTGTTCCGACATAATGGTCGATGTATATTATGTAATTCATTTTTATAATATTATATAAGACCCTCCGTACAAAGGAGACTCCGTCGATTTTTCTGAAAATTTCTAACACTTAGATAATTTGAGAAATAAATTGAAATATATATATATATATATATATATATATATATATATATATATATATGTTGCAAATTAGAGAATACCTATGGAAGAATTAGAGAATAAACCACCTTTTGGTTGATCTATCTTGTCTCTTTTGTTTCTATCTTGTATCGATGTGGTTCCTTTCATAGTGTCATACAGAAATCATATCGATAATCATTTTGTTGGTTAGAGTTTGATTTGGAGTTGTGCTAAATCCCAACTCTACTCTAGGAGCTTTTGAGAAATCAATTTCATTCGAGTAATCTTTTATGTGTAGCATCTTGTTGATTCTCCAATTCGAAGGTGAGATGCCATCGAAATTTTATGTGTTGCTCGGAATATTCGATGGTTTGTCTGTCACAATATTAGCGCTTTAGAAACCATATAATTAATCAAGCGAGTCTTGTCTTCATTTTCTACCATCCTATCTTGAGAGTGTGAGAATGTCTTTCAAACTCAAGCAAGTCTATCCTTCCTTTGACGGATGAAATTAATAAGTTGAATACAAACTCTTCTCTAGAAATTGCGAGGACGCAATTTAATTAAGGAGGGGAGTTTGTAACAACCCTGGATTTGGAGATTACTTGTTAATATTAAATTACGAATGTACTTATAATTTAATATTTTAAATTAAAATATAATTGAAAATTTTAAATTTGTTTATTTGGGATAAACAAATGAATTTGGTAAATAAAATGTGAAAATAAAGTTTTGAAAACTTTATATTGAGTATTTGTGAGAATAATGAATGAAATATGATTTTATTTAGTGAAAATGCAATAATTCTTGTATTTATTGCCAATTGCTCCTTTTCATAATTTTTAATGAAAGTATTTAATTTTAAAATATGTTTATTTTAAATCAAAAGGTGAAATTTGATTTAAAAATAAGTTTTCATCATAAATTGGTGGAGAATGGCTTGTTGTATTTTATTACATAAGAAAAAAAAAATTTGCTTAATTTTTGAAATTAAAAATAGTGTTATATGTAAATATTTGTGTTAAGTAGGGTATTTAATTAAAATAAGAGTTTTTAATAATGAAAATAATTTTTAGAGCTAAATTATCTTTTATTTCGTTGAAAAAAAAAATGTTTGTTAAAACATTGAAATGTAGTCGTGAGATTTTATTGTGTTCAAAACTTGTAAATATAAGTTGTTTTGATTTTAGTAAAAGAGCTTTAGTTTAATTGGTGATAATTAGTATTTAGAGAAATTAATTGTTATTGGGTCTAAGCCCATTCTTCTTTCTAACCTGAAGTAAAGAGAAAGCTTCTCTTCCTCAAACAAAGTATGTACAACTTCACCTAACCAGAAAGAAACAAAAGAATTTAGAAACCCTTTCCCCTCTTCAAACCCTAAGCCAAAATCTTCAAATTATTCAAGCCCTTTGCTGAAATTAATCAAATTAAAGGCAATAAAATCAGGTAATCACTCTAAAATCAAAGATGGTTTCATCAATTCTTGAATTTGTGAATTTGAATCTGCTGTAACTTATGTTTTCTCTATGCATGTTTGTAAACTATCAATTTCTAGGTTCTTAAAGCATATACAAGGCCAAAGCTTAAACTTTCTTCAGATTTCCTCAAGTTTGATCTGATTTTGTTAAGGTGAGTATCAATACTCACAATTTTCTAGCTTTGATTGAGATTTCAAGGTAGAAATCTCAATTTCGTTTATTGCATTTCATTTGTGAATCACTGTCAGTAAATTGTGCATATCTCTTTCGTTTTAAATCAGAATTCGATTTGCTTTGAAGTTTTGGAAAGCCTGAAAAGAATGTGACAACTTTTATATTGAAAACATTCGAAAATTTTGAGCATAGATGGTTGAAAAACCCAAAACAATCTCACTGCTCTGTCACTGTAAAATTGTGATTTTCTGTGCTAAGTGCTGTTGGAAATTTAAACATATCTTTTTCGTTTGATGTCGGAATTTGATGATTCTAGATGATCCTGAAAGCTTAGATTCTATGCTGCAATTTTCATGTTTTGAGTTTTGTCAAATTTTGAAGTTTACATGGTCAAAAGTTCATTCTAGTATCGCTGTCCCGAAACTAAAATAACAACTGTAGTGAAATTCATATCTGAAATTTGTTTTGGCCATATCTTTCATGTTTCTTATCCAAATTTAATAATTCAAGATGTTCCAGAAAGCTTAGACTTTGTGCTAGAAGCTTTATGTTTTGAGTTTTTTTAAATTTCGAAGTTAGCTTAGTCAAAACTATATTTGTTTGTTGCTGTCTCGAGAGCAAAACGACAGCAATAACAATCATTGAACTGAGAATTGTATTGGCTTATTTTTGCTCTCATTCTTGTTCGATTTTGATGTTGTTTTTGAGATGTTTTGAGAGCTATGATGCCTATCAATAGGCTAGATATATTTAGAGAATTTGAAACACAAATTTAAGTAGAATTTGAATTGACTTTGGGTTAAGTTTGAATTGAATTCGTATTGAATTCAAGTTATCGGTCTTGAGTAATCTCTCTTGTTTTTCTTCATTTTCGAGCATGATTTTCACTAAACCATTTTGAAGTGATTTTTGAAATAAATGGACATTTTAAATTATTATTACATTGTACTTTAAAATTATTTTTCTAATATAAAATCTATTTATTTCTTATAATAAAGAAATCTTAAATATTGGTTTTATTAATATTTTCGGGAAAAAGTTTAAAAGCTTGTTTTCTCAAATAAATTATTTTATATATAAAATACACACTTTTATACTATTCAAACGTATGAGAAAGAGAATTAAACGATTTAGTAAAACACGTGGTATGGGACAGTGCGTTCACTATTTCGGTTAATTCCGGACTTGTACGATCGAAGCTATTTGAGATTATTGATTCTGAGATATTCTGCCATTTTATGGCGTATTTTGAGTTTTATAATTCCTATATATTGGACTTATTTAAGATGGCCAATATTGGACAAGTATTATGGTTTGAGATCTCATATGTAAGAGTATGGTCGATGAGAACCATCACGATGTTTTATTTACTTGTCAATGATATAAGACAAGTCTTGAGTATATGATTTCATATTTTGAGATTTATGGTTTATGAGGAACCATCACGATGTTTTCACTTGTCGATGAAATGAGACAAGTTACGATGTTATTTAATACTTGTCGATGAGATGAGACGAGTATGGTGTCTCTTTATCACTCGCCAATGAGATGAGGCGAGATATGATTTTATGAGTTTTATGATGTTCCTAGTGTGGCACCGACCAGCGGCTAGTAAATCGCTAAGTGCGAACGAGTGGTATGGGACACACGTTAACACTTTTCGGATTCCTATCCGTGAGTTTGTGACACATTCACGATGTTTACCTAACAGAACTGCTTTGAGAGGTGTCAGCGACCTTGTCATGAGGACGAACTGCTTAGGGAGGTGTTAGCGACCTTGTTAGGGCTGACAAAATAGCTTGGAGAGGTGTCAGCGACCTTGTCATGGGGACAAACTGCTTAGGGGGGTGTTAGTGACCTTGTTAGGGCTGACAAAATGGCTTGAAGAGGTGTCAACGACCTTGTCATGAGGACGAACTGCTTTGAGAGGTGTTAGCGACCTTGTCAGAGGCTTCGGCCATCTGAGAATGGCACGTGCAGCATCGCTTCGACATGCAAATATGATTTGTCCAATCTGGGGAATTTTTATAAGTTTATGATTTCGATTTCACCAATTTTGAGATGATGAATTTACTTATAGCCTTGAGTTAGAGAAAGGCATATATATATATATGTTGTTTTATGGTGATTTCGATATGGAGATTATAAACTCTTATTGAGTTTCATGAGTTTTGATTTGGAGATTTTTCATCGGCGATTGTTTATATTATTTGAGCGTTATTGTCGAGTTTACCTCTTTTGAGGTCTTTGTATACTTAAATGACATTGTTCACTTAAGTCATGAGTATGTGTTCTTTCTATTACCTCTTCTCATTTGAGAAGAATTATCACCTTGTATCTTATGCTTCATATTATCGTTTATCCTACTTAACGGATTGTTTTAGCTAGACTGACCCACGTATTTTATACTCAGGTCAGACCGAGTTGTTTCAGGTTAGTTATCAGTTCGGGACTTAGCTTTGATGCATCTGCTCGGATATCAGCCTAGCACTTTTGTGTAGTTTATATTTCTTTCTGCTTGACTCTGATATGTATTTGATTGGATGTATATAGTGTGGCCTCTGTTCCACTTTTGTGTATCACTTTGTATCATACTGGGATGTATCTGTTTATATGTATTTATATATTATGATTACTGTTCTGTGATGTGATATGCATTTTGTTGTTGTATTTTGTTCTGATAGATCCGTTAGCCACCTATAGTTTTGCATTAAGCATTTATTGGATATGTCGGTCCACTTGGAATAGAAAAAAATAGATCATTTATCGACGTATGCAGTAGATGTTTAAGACAAGATTATAGATGGTCGCTCCTAACCAGCCCAATTCTTCGCATTAGCAGATAGAATTGCCCAGCAATTCTCTTTGTTAATGTGGGTCTCAGGGTGGGGCGTCACATGATTACTTCCTATTTGAATGTTATTTGTGTTCAATATGGTGTTCATATCTTTTATAATGTTTATATATGTTGTACATTATAATGAATTTACACACACATACACATATCTATGTATGTTTATATTTGATATCCTATATTATTCACATATACAAAAAAACTACATACATCATATATATACATCATGTTGTAACACCCCACTCCGGCACTCATGGCCGGAATTGGGAGCGCTACCCTCATAATATGGTGCTATCATATTAGTCTCACAAGTTACAAGAAGAAATGTCGAAACCTAAAATCATTCGAAGTAAATGACTTTAAGCAAGAGAAATATTATACATTCATACTTGCAATCTAAGTTAATTTACATAAGGTCTTATCTTCGACTTCATACATATATCAAGATTTATAATACTAAACAAAAGCTAATAAAAATTCTTCACTTTCGATTTTCCATGAAAAGCTTAAAATTTACTTTAATTATCTGAACCTGAAATGTTTATGTGTAACATCATGAGTAACACTGACCCAGTAAGGAATCTATTTAATAAATTTCAGGTCATATCACTGAATTTTCCAAGATGTGCAAACCATATTTTGAAGTACATTAACCTATGCAAACATATATTTCACAATTAAAATAGGTAAATTATCTAAAAACATATTTTTTAAACTCATTCGACATATATAGATATCTTATGTAAACAAGGAACATAACAAATCTGAAATTCATGTCAAAATCAATTTGGACACACATGAATCTAATCTGAACATGAAATAGGGAATTGGATCCTGCAGGTTAGATCCTGGAAACTTTTTATCCCATCGCGGTTGGCATCATAACCCATGGTATGGATGTACTTTATCTCATAACACATAGTATAGAAATAAAGTAATAATGCACTATCCTAGATCTTTTGTCCTTTACCACATTTTTCCAAAAGCCATCGTAAATCATAAGTGTGTGTATGTGTGTGCATATATAGATAAGTATTCTTTAACATACTTTATAATCATCAACCAATATAGATTATTTTTTCTTTCAAACAATTGAAGTATCAATCATATACACTTGGTTGAGGCCAAAAATATTGTAAGCAAAAGGTATGTCTATAATACCAAAAGGTATAAAATCGTGCAACATAGAGATTAATCATATTGCAGTTTACAAACTACTTCATGAAATAACTTGAAATTTAAGAATTAGATAATTTTCCTCACCTTAATAATAATAGTTTCGGCCTATGGTTTAACTTCTTGATTTCTACTAGATCTTCCTTGTTTTCTCACTTTTGTTTAGTTGTAATGTTTTTCTCTTTCTCCATGGCTTGGGCTATTTATTGGTGACCAAGAGGAAGGTAGTTTAGTAAATTCTTAACCTTCTATCGGCTAACTTGATTCGACCACCCTTAGGTCTAATAGAAACAATTCTTATCAAGTATGGCCTAACCTGATTCGACCATATTTTTGTTTGATGGAACCATCTATATAGCTTAACCTGATTCGACCACATTTTGGTCCAATGGAAACCATCCATATGGCCTAACTTGATTAGACCACATTTTGATCCAATATAAACCATTCTTATGGAATAACTTGATTAGACTACTTTTTTGTCCAAAAGCAACCATCCTTCTCAATCATATGTTTATTTGGTTCAACCATCTTTTGATCCAATAGGCACCATTCTTATAAATTACACATGTTTTTAAAACACATACAAAACTGTTAACAAATTTAAACGATTTTAAAGTCCTATATCGATAAGCCAATTTTCGGTCATATTATCAAGTATACTTTTCTCTACTCATTGATGTAAAAAAATTGAAAATGGTGTTTATATAATTTGTTATTTAATAAGACATGCATTAGGGTTACATAATTCACCATTCGAGTATCTAAATATTCTAATTTCTAAGTGATTAAATTATGGGTTATTATAATTTCATTTTGGCATACAAATTTTACAAACACACATGATTATGCCTTTGAACTTAGTTTCATCATGATTATTCCATTGAACTTTTACAAAGGGTATTTCTTTTGTTCGTACTTTTTTCACTTCCCTATCGAGAATTCAGATGGCTCATTCAATGTATGAGGAACCTTCTTGACTTCGATTTTACTTAAGTCAACCACATGCAACGGAGTAGGAATATATTTTTGTAGCGTTGATACATGGAAAACATTGTGAATATCTGCTAATTTTTCGGGTAATACAAGTCAATATGTGAAATGACCCTAATTTTAAGTAACATCGTTTAGAATATTTCTTTAGCTAAAAATAAAATAATGGGATGATTAGGGGATTAAGATTTGTGATTAAGCTAAAGGATAGCCATGCCATGTAAATAATATACTAAAGATAAGTTAAAATGAAAAAGAGAAGTAGTAAATAGGAATAAGAATATTCTTATACCCTAAACACTTAGGAATTCATTTACACGTTCATTTCATTTCTCAAAAACATGTTATGGAGGCCGGCCACCATTTGCAAGGTCAAGAGAAGATAAAGCTAGGACTTAAAGAGAAAGAATCAAATCAACTTAATCAAGATCAAATCTCAAATCCTTAATCACAAAGCTAAGGTGAATAATGACTACATCTCATGCTTTCTAACTATTTTCGATTTTAAGGTTAAATTAGATTTATTTTGCAAGATTATGCCATGTTTTGAGTGATCAAATGTTTATATATGCTTGTTGATGAATTACGCTTATTCACATAGGTTTTATGATATGTTTTAATGTGAAAACCCGATTTAATGATGTCCAAATTCCTCGCGATTTTAGATTTAGATCACATATAATATTTTAGGATTGGGTTTTAATTTTCATAAGATTCTGAATTAATGTGGATTTTATATTAATTTTCTAGTGAAGAAAATGTTTATTTAGGTGTAAAATAATTTATGTCTGAATTATTTATATTTTGGTTCTGAAATTGATATACCTAGAAAATATCTTAAAATTGAGTTTCTAGAATTTTTCTAAGTGTTTTAATAGATATAAAAAATTATTTAAGGTATGGGACTTAATTGTTTTATATATTTATAAAAGGGTAAGGGGTATTTTGTAAATAAATTAAACTGTTTAAAACATTGGCAGCACTTTTAGAAAAGAAATTTGCAACAGATCATAGTTTTACAAACAAGGCAAGTTAGTTGAAAAGATTACTTTAAAAAGATAAAATTCGGTATAAATGGACTTTTTAACTGTTTCGCCACTTTCAGCACCTAGGTTCCAACTTAGTAGTTCCGCCACCATCACCATCGAAACCAATGCGCATGTCATCAAAGACTTGGCGCACAACGAATTGGATATAGACGGAAGGTATTGGGTCAAAACAAGGGTTCCAAAGGAGTCGAAGCGCTATTTTGCGTTCAAATAAAAACGCGCCTGCTTGCTTTTGAAAGTAATGCTTTTGACTTGATTAGCTTTCGACTAGGTCATACTGATTTAAGGAATGGTTTCAAATGAGGTTGCGCCTTTATTTTGAGTAAATGCTTTTGAATGGGGTCGAAACCCCTAGCTACCGCTTTTCTACCTTTTGAAGTCAATGGTTTCGGAAGTTATACTCTGTTTTAAAAAAACTAAGCTACTTCTCCAATGCTTTCGGAAGGGTTGGTTTCAACACCTCCAATTCTTTACTTAGGAATGCTTTCGAAAGAGTGCTTTCAAATTAAATGTTTTTTAAACCCTTTTGCTCTGTTGAAGGAAGAACCCAAAGGTTTCGAAGAAGATAGTTTTAAAAGGCATCAAAGGTTATTCCATATGTTCTACTTGAACTTAAAGGATTTCGAAAGGTTTGATGTTTAATGCTTTCGACAGGTTTCATTGAAGGTTTCGAAGGAGTGGTTCCCCGATGGTTTCGAAATGTTTAAAGGGAAAGGTTTTCCAATGTTTATGTTTAAAGAGATTTAAAAGAAGGATATCTATGGTTTTTAAAGCTTTCGAAGGTGATGTTTTTCAATGGTTTCGAAAAGGATACTTTCAATGGGATCGAAAGGGGTAGTTTCAAAGGTTTAAATGTTTACATCAACAAATACTTGAGTAAAGTATATATAATATGGCTAAGAGTGTGTGTGTGTGTATTCCTTTTTACGTTTGATTTGAAGGTTCTAAACCAATATGTGATCAAAAAGTTTTCAAGGAAAATTTAAGGGAAGATTACCCTAAGTAAAATGACTTAGACATTTGTATACCAGATGAGATTAGTATAAGGTCTCGCCCTATACATTAGTTATTAGCCCCAGCTAATTTATTCCAAAATCCTAATGTGTAGGGACTTGTCACAAGTAAGACTAAAATGATGTTACACACAGTAAGGAATATATATTTGTACAAAGGTAGGTTATTGGTGAGCCCGCAAAACCATTAGGACCTGGTGACCCTGGGAGAAGGTAAGTTAGGGATAGACCGTCTGAAAAAGGAGTGTGTAACATGTTTTAGATTATTTGTTTATATTGTCTGGTAGGCCCGAGTCAGCTAAAGGTTAGTAGTTAGCCAAACAAAACTATAGTGTTCAGACATATAGTTCATTTGCTACCTGATATGTATGTTTTCATGATAATGCTTTACGGTTTTAACCAGTTTTGGTTGAACGGTTATGATTTGCAAAAGATATGTTTTAAAAGGATATTAGTGAGGGGAAACCCATTTCATTAAGCGGCGTGGTCTCAATTAATATCAAGTAATCGAGATGTATAGTATTATTCACAACAGGCTTTATGGCTGACTCAATGTTTATGTTCTTTCCTTTAAACTCTTGAGTGCTCAAAATTGATTTGAATAGACTGAGGGTTGAGGTTTATAGGTTTTAGTAGGTTGGCGAAAAAAGCTTTCGGAGATGAGCAGGTGGTTGACAAATAGCTACTTAGGAGTTGCTGTTTTATTCTGTTTGATTCCGCTATGTTGTATTATGTCAGCTATGACTATTTAGTACTTTGATCATCCAAGGGGGTATCTTCATTTGATATATATAAATATACGCTATATGTAACGTTTGCAATTTTTCGTTGCCGAAAAACCGAAATGTTAGGGTTAAAGAAGAAGAAAAAGATAGAAGAAAGAGGTAGAAGATACAGAAAAAGATAGAAGATAGAGAGAAAAGAAAATAGAACGGAACAGAAAGAAAACAACAGAACAATATCAGAATCTCACAATTCGCAGCGGAACAACATATAATACATAAATGAATAATCTTTAAACAAAGAACTATATCAGTTATTACATTACATTACATTTCATCACATCATCATCAGAGTGTACAACAACAAACAACATCAACAGCTGAAAATAAATACTATATACTAGCGAATACGCCTGCATCCATCTTGCCTCCAGCAACTCCTGAATTCCAGAATATCCTGATAAACCTGTCTCTTGACTGCCCGTGTGGAAATTGGTGGGCACCTAGAGTTTAGGAAGGAAAACAATAAACTCCGAGCCAGTCATGTGACTGGTGTGAGAACTAAAATAGTTTATTTTTCTTTAAAATCAAAATAGAGGAATATTTTTAAAGTCAATTCGCAATGCTTTTTAAAAATGAGACTACCATAAGGCCTCCCGCACACACACACAATGCAAACGCAGAATCAGAGGAGATTTCTTCTTATGATAGTCAAAGATGCATGATACGCATTAAAAAGAAACATTTGATATTATTACTAGTGCATAGTGTATAAAACATTTCGAAAATAAAGATATAAATCTTAGCCAGCATAGGCATTTCGTACTTATGCCTACTATAGTTACCATCCAAACAGTGGGGCGCCACCATAAGTGAATTGTAACGACCCGTATTTTACGTGTCGATAAATCGTAAAATTTACAGGTCGTTAGTGTTGTTTGTCTTATCCCTAGCCTAAGTCGTATGGGAGGTTAACTCGTGTAGGCAACTTGAGCTTAGGTCGTGTGAGAGTTAGGTCGAGTAGAGCGACCTATGGGTTTGGACGAGTTAGCGTGTTAGGGGATTGAGTCGCGAACGACTCATGGGATGAGTCGTGACCGACCTATAGGATAGTTGCCGAGTTAAGAAGTTGGCGAGTTAAGGGTATGGCCGACTTAAGGAGTTAGTGACTTAGGGGCTGGGACGAGCTAACAAGTTAGCGGGTTAGTGAGGATAGCGTGCTGGCGAGTTAGTGGAGTTAACGACCTAAGGGGGTTAGGTCAGAGGCATTTTGGAGCGACCTAAGAGTGTTGGGTCGATTTGAGTTAAGTCGCATGAGCGACTTAGAGTTAGGATTGTTGTTTGGTTAGGTCGGCTCGTGCTTGAGTCGTGTGTGTTAAACCGCGTATGTAGATAAGTCGCGTGGGAGACTTCGTGTTAAGTCAGTTGAGCGACTTAGTGTTAAGTCGCGTGGGTTACTAGTTCGTAAGGATGTGTGAACGACTTACGAGTTAGGTCGCTATGTCGCAAGCGACTTAAGGATCCGAACGAGTTAAGTCGTAGGACCTGATGAGTCGAAGGACGTAAGGTCGGTTGGGTCATGTGTGTCTTAGGTCATAAGTCGTTAGGGGCGGCATGGTTTTAGGTCGGCATAGAAATAGGTCGGCCGTGTTTATTAGCTCGTATGACTCTGGGTTGGTTAGGCCGTTAGGTCGTTGGAGTGTATAGGTTGGCACCGACTTAAGTTAGGTCGGGGATCTTTAGGTCGACAACGACTTAAAACCGAGCACGCGAGTTAAGGGCCAGGCGACCTAAGGGGGTGATCTGCCTATAAATAGAGGGCTTTGGCTCACTTTTTGGCACCGGTTTTTGAAGCGACGAAGTGCTGCCATTTTGGAAACTCGACCACAACATTTCTTCATCTTCTTTTCTCCATTCCAATCTAGTTCTAACATCCATCCAAGATCGAAGATCGAGATCGAAGATTCAAGGACCAAAGTTGAAGATCTTCATCCGTTGAAGCGAGATTTCATCGTTTCAAGCGGGATTTCGACGAATCAAGCTTGGATCTTCGCTGTCCAGATCTGAAGTGATTAGTTTTTGAAGTGTTTGAGTGATTCGGTGAGTGGTAGTTATCTCTCACGCGGACCCAAAGGAGTGTATTGGATTGATGGTTTGTTGTAGATAGTGATTTTATGCATTCTTCCTTAGATCCAAGTGTAGATCCATTACTTATGAAGATGTTTACTTTTGCAAGCTCATTCATCTAGTTGTAGAGACAAAACCCATGATTTATAATTGTTAGATCTATGCCAAAAACCCATGATTCATGTATGTTAGACCTATGCTCATTTATTTACGAAATTGCCATTTTAGTTATAAATGCCTATTTAGATCTTGATTGACTACTTATTTGTTTGGATTAATGTTTGCCTTGTTTGATTGTTGTGAATGAGTTATCTAGTTGATAGATTTGGACAAGTATGGTCAAAGACGATTCAAAAGCTACGGAAGAAGGCTCTTGAATGGTGAAAGCTGCTTAAGACATATGTAGTGGATGTTGAAGCTCATATGTATGGATTGGATGATGTTGAGATGGAACTTTGCCACGATGCGATGGGGCAAACCATGTTGTTGAATTGAGACTTTGCTATGGTGTGATAAAGCGAAGTATGATGTGATGTAGACTTGGCGTAATCCAGGCAGGGATCATTCCAAGCATATTGATAACTCGAGGGATGGTTCGAGTTGGTTGATAATGGATTGCTCGAGAGATAGCTTGAGCTAGTATGAGAATAGTCGTCGAGGAGGATGACTAGGAGGCTTGGATCTCATCGTTGTTGAAGGTTCTAGCATGCTCAAAAGCAAGAGTACATGGGGCTCCCATAACGACTACAGGTAGGTAGTCGGGACACCCAAAAGACTACAGGTAGGTAGTTGAGTACTCTGGGCAGAGTAGGTAAGTCCTAGGCACGGGTCACGATGACGTGCGGAGCTATGTCTAGAATCGGGGTTACCATTAGCCCTTGACAGGTGGTCATTCAACTAACGGTGAAATCAAAGCAATGATAACAGTGATAGCCAGAGTCATGGATGTTTGGACGTTTGGTTGTATCATCATTCGGCCTCAAGAGCGGTGTTTTCTGGGTGCTTATCTGATCTTGGTTTAGGCCTTGGGGGTTTGTATTTGGAAAACATCGTCCTTGACTCGAGTTGTTATTGCTTTACCTTAATTGTCTGCTATGTTATGCTTGCTTCTCCTTAGTGTGTGTCTGGGGGCTATCACTGTAGAGAGAGGTGGAGTGGGATGGTTTGGTTCCTATTCCTTTTATCCCTTATGCTCTTTTGGTATGTTTGATAGTTGATTTACTGCTCACTAAGACTTTGTCTGACTCAAGGTTTTATGTCTCCTCTTATTACCTTGGGCTGTTCATCCATGTTGGGATGGGCAGACTAGGTAGCAGGTGACAGGTGCTGTTCTTCAAGATCTACGCTGTTGGCGACGAAGACGAGCAGGAGGCTTTTGCATATTATCTCCTATATGTACTGGGTATCCGCTGCTGTATTTGATTGAGTGTTATGTAGTGAGGCTTTGATGTATGGATGATTAACATGTTTGTATAAAACTATTATGATGCCTATATGATGATTTTCTGTTATGAAGCTTCACTATATATTTCTCTATTGTATTTTATCCATGCGCTGTGAGTTATACGATGGAGCTTCTGTTTTATTTTACCCTGACTATCGTCCATGGCTGCCTGGCATACCTTTCAGCGCTCTTTTCTCTTGTTTTGGTGCTGGAGTCATGGGCGGTCGTCACATTTGGTATCAGAGCCTTGGTTAATCGATTTTAGCCAACGCTCGCTGACGTAACTACGTATGAGAGACGTAATTGTATTTTGATGGATGATTACTATATATAATATAGTAGTTTAGAAGGATTTGAACTCCTTATGCAGTTGTTTCTCAAAGGTGTTCTAATCATTTCTTTTTCTAGATACTAAAAAATGAGTCGAAGAGGGAGACCAGCTGCAAGGGAAGGCCGTGCTACTGAAGGAGCTATTGATTATGGAACTATGTTCGAAGCGATGATGACTTCGATCATGAGGAGGATACCAGCTTCAGGATCATCAGTAGATGTGGGAGTTCAAGTTCAAGCCCCAAGATCGGTGGATTTTGCTAAGCTTAGCAAGGACTATACTTCTCTCGGAGGAAAAGCTTTCTTGGGGATAGAGTCGACCATTGAAGTGCAAAGATGGATAGATGCATGTCGAAGGATCTTTGGTGACTTAGGAATTGAGGATGCAACTAAGAGGAAGCTTGCATCGAGACAGCTTCAGGGAAGAGCTGCTGATTGGTGGAATTCTATTACCATCGTTACTCCAGAAGAAGAGATTACTTGGGAGCAATTCCAAGTTAGATTTGAAGCTAAGTTCATCTCTACGGCTCAGAAGTCTGTTTTTTTCAAGAGGTTTGTAGAGCTCAAGCAAGGTGGGAGGTCCGTTCTTGAGTATGTCTCTGAGTTTGAAGCTTTGTCTAAGTATGCCAGATCGTATATTGATTTTCCCTATCAGAAGAATGAAAAGTTTGTGACTGGTCTGGATGCTTATCTCGGGAGGCAGTTAGTGGATCATTTGGATGATCCGTTTGAGAAGCTTGTGGAGAAAGCTCTCAGGCACGAGAGTTTGTTTCCTAAGGAAGTATCTGTTGTTGCTGTAACCAAGGAAGGATCTAAACCACAGCAGAATGGGAATAGGAAGAGGAAGCAGCAGCAGCAGCATCAGAGGGGTAAGGATGGCCAGAAGAAGCCAAAGGGCGAAGTGACCTGCTACAACTGCCAGCAGAAGGGCCATTTCTCTAGAGATTGTAAGAATCCCAAGGTACCGGGAAAGTGTTATAACTGTGATAAGCTGGGACATATCAAGAAGGATTGCCCAGAACCTAGGAAAGACAGGCAGATTGTGAAAAATTATGCTTTGGGGGCTATTCCATCATCTTCGAAAGCTCCTACTGCTGAAGAGAAGGGGAAGAGTGTGGTGGTTCAAGGTACTCTTTCCATTTATGGTGTTCCAGTTAGAGTGTTGTTTGATACTGGAGCGTCGCATTCTTTTGTTTGTGAGGATTTGGTAAGCCGGTTGGGTTTGAAACCGGATATTGTTGATAGGCCATTGGTTGTGACTAATCCAGTTGGGGGTTCGTCATGTTTGTGTATGATATGTCATGGTCTAGTTGTGTCGAGTCATGATTGCTCGTTTGTTTGTGATTGTTTTGTTCTGAACTTTGCGGGGTTCGGAATTATTTTGGGTATGGACTGGCTTAGGAAGTATGCGGCAAGGATTGATTGTGAGAGGCTGGAGGTGACAGTCGGGAATGTGGAAGGGCGAAAGGTTGTGATACAATGTAAGCATGAAGAAGGCGTCTTCATGAGCTTCATGTATTCGCTGGTTGTTCCACGGGATGGACTGTCATCGGTGCCTACTGTGAATGAATTTGAGGACGTCTTTGACGAAGTCAAAGGGTTACCGCCGCATAGGGAGATCGAGTTTCGTATCGATCTAGTTGAGGGAGCCAGACCTGTTGTGATGCCTCTTAGGCGGATGGCGCCTAGGGAGCAGCAAGAGTTGAAGGTGCAAGTTGATGACCTTTTGCAGAAAGGATTCATTCGGCGTAGTGTGTCCGAATGGGGTGCACCAGTTGTGTTCGCAACCAAAGCGGATGGATCGTTGAGGTTGTGTGTCGATTATCGTGAACTGAATAAGGTGACTAAGAAGAACAAGTATCCATTGCCGAGAATAGATGACTTGTTTGATCAGCTTCACGAGGCTAAGGTGTTTTCTCAGATGGATTTGGCAACGGGATTTCACCAATTGAGAGTGGCTAAGGATAGTGTGCCAAATACTGCTTTTAGGACACCATCCGGGTTTTATGAGTGGCTGGTAATGCCGTTTGGATTGACCAATGCACCAGCATATTTTGTGGATCTTATGAATAGAGTGTTTAGAGATCAGTTGAATAAGTTTGTGCTTGTGTTCGTGGATGATATTTTGGTTTACTCCAGAACTGAAGAAGAACACGGGACACACTTGAGGATTGTCTTGGAAATCCTGCGGAAACATCAGCTGAAGGCTAAGTTTTCGAAGTGTCACTTCTGGAAGAGTGAAGTGAGGTTCTTAGGTCATGTTATTTCTGGAAATGGAATCGCGGTTGATTCCGCTAAGGTGGCAGCAATCCAGGATTGGGTTAGACCTAAGAATACATCCGATGTGAGAAGTTTTCTTGGATTAGCAGGATATTATCGTCGGTTTATCAAAGATTTTTCCAAGATAGCTGCACCGTTAACAGGATTGACGAAAAAGAACCAGTGTTCAGATGGGATGATAAGTGTGAGCAAGCTTTCGTAATCCTGAAAGAGCGACTGACAAGTGCTCCAGTTTTGACTATTCCAAGTGGGAATGATGAGATGGTGGTTTACACCGATGCATGTGGTACTGGACTTGGAGCAGTGCTAATGCAGAAGGATAAAGTTGTTGCGTATGCTAGTCGACAACTGAAGCCGCATGAAAGGAATTATCCAACTCATGATTTGGAGTTAGCGGCGATTGTGTTTGCTTTGAAGATGTGGAGACATTATCTATTGGGAGTTCGCTTCGAGTTGTTTACAGATCATAAGTCGTTGAAGTATCTATTCTCCCAAAAGGATTTGAATCTTCGACAACAACGGTGGCCAGAGTTCTTAGCATCATATGATTTTGGTATAGCCTATACTCCGGGAAAAGGTAACGCAGTGGCAGATGCGTTAAGTCGAAGACATGCAGGTTTGGAAGCCATGTTTTTAGAATGGAAGAGTCTCGAGTATTTGGCTGGATTTGACTTCAGGCCTAGATGTGAATTGGAACCTAAAATTTTGGCAAACTTATCAATAAGACCTACTGTTGTGGAAAGGATTGGCGAGAGCCAAAAGAGAGATGATAAGCTTGTCAAGATTATCTGTGATTTGGAATCCGGATTAGACACAGAGAAGGATAAAGGATTCGAGGTCGATCGAGAGGGTTGGCTTCGGAAGCAAGGACGATTAGTTGTTCCCGATATAGATAGATTGAGAGATGAAGTTCTGAGGGAAAGTAATCACTCGAAGTTGACAATTCATCCAGGTGGAAATAAGATGTATCGGGATATGAAGAGAACTTACTACTGGGAAGGCATGAAGAAGGATGTTGGAAATTTTATTTCCAAGTGTATGAACTGCCAGTTGGTGAAAGCTGAGCAGAAGAAGCCCAGTGGGTTACTTCAGCCATTAGAGGTTCCTACATGGAAGTGGGAGCAAGTGTCGATGGATTTTATCGATGGTCTACCTAGAACAAGGGCAGGGAATGAAGGGATTTGGGTCATAGTAGATCGGTTGACCAAGAGTGCAAGGTTCATTCCTGTTCGATCGACTAGGACTGCATCGAAGTTGGCTGAGCTTTATGTTAAGTGGATAGTTCGATTCCATGGTGTTCCGAAGAGTATAGTGAGCGATCGAGACCCATTGTTCACTAGTGGATTTTGGAAGAGCTTCCAGGAAGTTTTGGGAACCGAGTTGTGTTTGAGTACAGCTTATCACCCTCAAACAGATGGTCAGACCGAGAGAGTCAACCGAGTTTTGGAAGATCTCTTGAGATCATGTGTTTTGGACTTCGGAGGATCATGGGAAGATCACCTTCATTTGGTGGAATTTGCATATAACAACAGTTATCAGTCGAGTATTGGTATGGCACCATATGAGGCATTATATGGAAGACCGTGTAACTCACCGACATGTTGGTTGGAAACTGGAGAAAAGTTGATACTTGGGCCAGAGATGATTCGACAGACTTCGGATTGTATAGAGATCGTTCGGCAACGAATGAAGGCAGCCCAAGATCGTCAGAAAAGTTATGCAGATAATCGTCGTAAGGATTTGGAGTTCGACGTAGGCAATATGGTTTTTGTAAAGATTTCTCCATTAAAGAATATTATAAGATTTGGGAAGAAAGGGAAGTTAACTCCGAGATTTGTTGGACCATTCCCGATTATCGAGCGAATTGGAAAGCTCGCGTATAGATTGGAGTTACCAGGGAAGATGGCGGGTGTGCACAATGTTTTTCACGTATCGTATCTACGGAAGTGTGTGCATGACCCAAGTACTGTGGTTTCTGCTGATAGCTGTGAAGATTTGGAGGTTGATCCAGAGGTTAGAAGACCTCGTAAGCCGCTTCGTGTTATTGGAACTGACACGAAACAGCTTAGGAGAAAGACGATTACGTTGCTCAAGGTACAATGGAGTGATGAGGTTAACGACTGTACGTGGGAGGAGGAAGAGAGGATGAAGGCAGCTCATCCTGGACTCTTCGAGGTATGGCCCTAAGGTGTCGTGGCATCTCATGAATTTGTACTTTGTTCTAATCTTAGAATTCTGCATGCTAGGCTAGAATTGGACGCATGGTTTGTTGATTGTTATGGATGGTAGGCATGCAGAATAGCTTTGATTGCTGTTGTTTGTTTGGAATTTCGGGGGCGAAATTCCTAAGGGGGAGAGAATGTAACGACCCGTATTTTACGTGTCGATAAATCGTAAAATTTACAGGTCGTTAGTGTTGTTTGTCTTATCCCTAGCCTAAGTCATATGGGAGGTTAACTCGTGTAGGCAACTTGAGCTTAGGTCGTGTGAGAGTTAGGTCGAGTAGAGCGACCTATGGGTTTGGACGAGTTAGCGTGTTAGGGGATTGAGTCGCGAACGACTCATGGGATGAGTCGTGACCGACCTATAGGATAGTTGCCGAGTTAAGAAGTTGGCGAGTTAAGGGTATGGCCGACTTAAGGAGTTAGCGACTTAGGGGCTGGGACGAGCTAACAAGTTAGCGGGTTAGTGAGGATAGCGTGCTGGCGAGTTAGTGGAGTTAACGACCTAAGGGGGTTAGGTCGGAGGCATTTTGGAGCGACCTAAGAGTGTTGGGTCGATTTGAGTTAAGTCGCATGAGCGACTTAGAGTTAGGATTGTTGTTTGGTTAGGTCGGCTCGTGCTTGAGTCGTGTGTGTTAAACCGCGTATGTAGATAAGTCGCGTGGGAGACTTCGTGTTAAGTCGGTTGAGCGACTTAGTGTTAAGTCGCGTGGGTTACTAGGTCGCTAAGGATGTGTGAACGACTTACGAGTTAGGTCGCTATGTCGCAAGCGACTTAAGGATCCGAACGAGTTAAGTCGTAGGACCTGATGAGTCGAAGGACGTAAGGTCGGTTGAGTCATGTGTGTCTTAGGTCGTAAGTCGTTAGGGGCGGCATGGTTTTAGGTCGGCATAGAAATAGGTCGGCCGTGTTTATTAGCTCGTATGACTCTGGGTTGGTTAGGCCGTTAGGTCGTTGGAGTGTATAGGTTGGCACCGACTTAAGTTAGGTCGGGGATCTTTAGGTCGACAACGACTTAAAACCGAGCACGCGAGTTAAGGGCCAGGCGACCTAAGGGGGTGATCTGCCTATAAATAGAGGGCTTTGGCTCACTTTTTGGCACCGGTTTTTGAAGCGACGAAGTGCTGCCATTTTGGGAACTCGACCACAACATTTCTTCATCTTCTTTTCTCCATTCCAATCTAGTTCTAACATCCATCCAAGATCGAAGATCGAGATCGAAGATTCAAGGACCAAAGTTGAAGATCTTCATCCGTTGAAGCGAGATTTCATCGTTTCAAGCGGGATTTCGACGAATCAAGCTTGGATCTTCGCTGTCCAGATCTGAAGTGATTAGTTTTTGAAGTGTTTGAGTGATTCGGTGAGTGGTAGTTATCTCTCACGCGGACCCAAAGGAGTGTATTGGATTGATGGTTTGTTGTAGATAGTGATTTTATGCATTCTTCCTTAGATCCAAGTGTAGATCCATTACTTATGAAGATGTTTACTTTTGCAAGCTCATTCATCTAGTTGTAGAGACAAAACCCATGATTTATAATTGTTAGATCTATGCCAAAAACCCATGATTCATGTATGTTAGACCTATGCTCATTTATTTACGAAATTGCCATTTTAGTTATAAATGCCTATTTAGATCTTGATTGACTACTTATTTGTTTGGATTAATGTTTGCCTTGTTTGATTGTTGTGAATGAGTTATCTAGTTGATAGATTTGGACAAGTATGGTCAAAGACGATTCAAAAGCTACGGAAGAAGGCTCTTGAATGGTGAAAGCTGCTTAAGACATATGTAGTGGATGTTGAAGCTCATATGTATGGATTGGATGATGTTGAGATGGAACTTTGCCACGATGCGATGGGGCAAACCATGTTGTTGAATTGAGACTTTGCTATGGTGTGATAAAGCGAAGTATGATGTGATGTAGACTTGGCGTAATCCAGGCAGGGATCATTCCAAGCATATTGATAACTCGAGGGATGGTTCGAGTTGGTTGATAATGGATTGCTCGAGAGATAGCTTGAGCTAGTATGAGAATAGTCGTCGAGGAGGATGACTAGGAGGCTTGGATCTCATCGTTGTTGAAGGTTCTAGCATGCTCAAAAGCAAGAGTACATGGGGCTCCCATAACGACTACAGGTAGGTAGTCGGGACACCCAAAAGACTACAGGTAGGTAGTTGAGTACTCTGGGCAGAATAGGTAAGTCCTAGGCACGGGTCACGATGACGTGCGGAGCTATGTCTAGAATCGGGGTTACCATTAGCCCTTGACAGGTGGTCATTCAACTAACGGTGAAATCAAAGCTATGATAACAGTGATAGCCAGAGTCATGGATGTTTGGACGTTTGGTTGTATCATCATTCGGCCTCAAGAGCGGTGTTTTCTGGGTGCTTATCTGATCTTGGTTTAGGCCTTGGGGGTTTGTATTTGGAAAACATCGTCCTTGACTCGAGTTGTTATTGCTTTACCTTAATTGTCTGCTATGTTATGCTTGCTTCTCCTTAGTGTGTGTCTGGGGGCTATCACTGTAGAGAGAGGTGGAGTGCGATGGTTTGGTTCCTATTCCTTTTATCCCTTATGCTCTTTTGGTATGTTTGATAGTTGATTTACTGCTCACTAAGACTTTGTCTGACTCAAGGTTTTATGTCTCCTCTTATTACCTTGGGCTGTTCATCCATGTTGGGATGGGCAGACTAGGTAGCAGGTGACAGGTGCTGTTCTTCAAGATCTACGCTGTTGGCGACGAAGACGAGCAGGAGGCTTTTGCACATTATCTCCTATATGTACTGGGTATCCGCTGCTGTATTTGATTGAGTGTTATGTAGTGAGGCTTTGATGTATGGATGATTAACATGTTTGTATAAAACTATTATGATGCCTATATGATGATTTTCTGTTATGAAGCTTCACTATATATTTCTCTATTGTATTTTATCCATGCGCTGTGAGTTATACGATGGAGCTTCTGTTTTATTTTACCCTGACTATCGTCCATGGCTGCCTGGCATACCTTTCAGTGCTCTTTTCTCTTGTTTTTGTGCTGGAGTCATGGGCGGTCGTCACATGAATGATAGGTTCTACAACTAAAACCGTACAAGATCGTATTGTTTCTTTGGATTTCCAACAAATGATTAGGCCAAGGAACTTCCCATTGCCACATGGAAACGCCTCTGGAATGACGTCCCGAGAATCAAACCGGATCTCTGCCAACACAAGGCCGGGTTACCCCTAACTGGGTAACTACTGACACGAATATGTCATCCCCCGATCGTAACCGATCTATCCGAGGATCCTCGATTTCCAACAACCACAAAATTTGCAGCAACAACATAGGTTAAATATCTGGGCTCTATACCATGATACCACCTCTATCCAGAAGGAATGACATACACTAAAGGGGCGCTACCCCCTAATAACCTTGCTACATCCTTCCTGTTTTGATCATTTCCGGGGTGTGAGGTCCGACGAAGTCTCGTCCACAAAGCCACGCTTTATACAAAAGCTGTGCTTTGGGTCAACAAATGATCAAAGTAATGATCACCAAGATAAATGATCAAACAAATGATCGTATCACAAATGATCAAACAATGAACATTTCACAGCAACACTCAGCATGCCACACTACCAAATTGGGAGTATATCACTAATAACCTTCAACTATATAACCTCTGAGCTCGTATGTCTCAGAGAAGGGTGTTAAGCTAAGAGAACAAATTATCCGCCACCAATAGAAATATATTTGAAAGAAATCAGCTTTATATCTCAATTTATAATGTCAGACATACAATCCATACAAGTCTGTTCCGGGCTCGAACAGAACCGAAGGCACTTACAAAGAAGTCCGTGCATTCCGGATAATTTGTAATCACGTTCGGACTTCCCATCACTAAGGGTGATAAAACCTCTATATCAGAGATCAGCCGATGCAGAGTAACTCAACGGTAATCCTTCCGTTTTCAAAAATATCCGGTCTTCAACACCGGTCATCAAATGCAATCCATTACGACGTATCACATATTCGGAATGGGTTATACGACCCCAAGGTCCTTTCCCGGCTAATCCAAATAGTGAGCGCTTATTCAAAAATAAGTGTGGTATTCGAATTCAAATAATCACAACAAATACCTATTTAAAGGTAAATATTGATAGTCGAATTATTTAACTATCAATAAAGATGCTCAACATCATCAGATTCCAAATAATTTTCCAAATTATTTATTTCTCAAAAATATCTTTACTGGATATAAACTTCCACACTTCAACCATTTGAAAACAAATTTTCAAATCACTTTTCCTTACTCGGAAATACTTTCATTTCAAAATGGTTCATTTAAACCAATTTAAATAAATCCTTACCGATTTACTTTATATTTACGTTCCAAATTCGTAAATTTATTCCCACACTTTAAAAATAAGTCAACGTTTATTTTTAAACTAATTCCCCTTTCTTTTATAAATTCCATAGTGAATTTATAATCCCAAAATATCTATGATGTACGATTTTCAATCGATTTTCAATATTCACTTTTAATTTATCTTATAAGGATAAATTCTAAAACGTTCATTTCACATTGGAAAAATATTTCCATACTTATTTAATAATAAGTACATCACAAATCTATTTATTTTCAACATTTGAAAATATTCGATATACTTAAATCAAAATTTAGTATATATTTCATTCCTTAAGGAAATCATTCTCTTAACACATTTATTTGGGTCAAAAACGAATGTTGTGTAAAACATCGTTACGACGACCCAAAATCACTAGTATAGGGATTCAAAGTTTAAATAGATATATAAATCCCAATACTATACAAAACATTTCCTTTCGGAAACCATTTACTATAACAACAGTGTTATAGTCCACCATTTCCTTCTTTCTCAGAAACGTCTATTTCAATAGTAAATGTTGAAATCTATGGTTTCGATTCATAATACATTTTAAAACATCTTTAAAATAATTAACTTCATTTTATAATATTCATTTTGCCAAACATGACTATTTTATTCAATAATGTATTCACTGTCCAAAATCGTGAATATATTTCCTTTAATAAACTTCAATATTCAATTTATCAAATTCAATTGATTTCGAATTTATAAACAATGTTTATAAATTCCATTTCTATTTATAAGCTTCGATTTATAAATCTCATTATTAACAAATTTCATTTATATCTCATTTAAATGCCAAAATCCGATTTATAAGATAATTACTTATAAATCTTCTATTTTACAAAATCTATTCATTTTATAACTTCACAATTTATAAATCTATAAATTCTGTTCACTTATGAAATCCAATTTTTTTTTCATTTTTAACACTTATAAAAAAACTCGTTTTAAATATTCCAATATTTTTTATTTATAAAATATCAGTTTTATAAGTCTTTTATACACATCGTTTTTAATAATTCAAAAATCCCAATTTAAACCAATTTATAAATTAATTAACTATTTATTTCCTAAAATCTCATTTCGGTTATATTTCTCAAAAATCTTAATTTTTATAACATAAAAATTTATAACATTTTAATTATTTAAAATGAATCAATTCAAAATTAAATAAACACATATACTTTCGAAAATCACTTTAAAATCCCTTTTAAAACCAAAATTATTATTTTAAAACTTCAGAAATGGATCCGATGATGCAGCAGCACCAAATAGTCAATCACGACATCCAAATATCATATATCAATATGATAATCAACAAATATCATAATATCTGTAAATGAATCAATACAGTTGAGGAATCCAGTTGGATCCCTCCAACCTGTTTCCCTGCATCCAAAGATGTTAGTACAATACCAATTCCGCTCCAGTATGGAATTATCGTGGTATATGGGATTTATAAAATATTATCCGCTTAATAGACGGCGCAATAGGGTCTCATCCGCTATATAATGCGGGAAATCAATTCCAATATATACATATGCCAATATATATATATATATATATATATATTGCTATATATAGATATATCCTATTATATCTAATATTACAACTAAACAGCAATCAATAACTGTAATTATCATTCAACATACATTCAAGCAATTTTAAATCTAACTATTTAAAATTAAAACCAAAACTGATTCGATTGAGTGAGAAGTTCTCACCTTGATTTTCCGATAACAATTCGTAGCGTTTTATTTCGAATAAAATTAAACGGACATTTAATTTTACCCGAAATTCACCCTAGCTCCAAACGACTCCAATCTAATTTCATAGTATAGTTCTCGTCCATACGATTTCAACGCAAGTTGTTTCATCTCAATCCGACCTCGTAGCAAAAAGTTATTGCATTTTAAACATTCACGAATTTTAAATATATATAAATTACAACTTATATTTTAATTATAACCTACATCCATCATCTGCCACACGTTCTATTCTTTGCATCTGGGCCGTTGCCCTGCGTTTCTTCCCCAACGCACGAAAAAACTTCCCAGGTAAAACATCACGTAAGAAACCCATAGGCTCGATTCTAGGGTTAAATATTGCAGCCTCCTCGCTCATCTATACTTCGATCAGGATACACCATTTGAAACGCCTCACCTTCCTCCACCTTCGGCTGCAAAGCCATGAAGCTCGGCCATCCCCCCTTAAGTGCGAAACTCAAATGAACGGTTTGCTTTGAGCACGAATTCCCATCGATTCACTCACCTATATAACATCTGAGCCGTATGGATTTACTCGTCCCATCGAGCACTACAATCTTCGTGTTGGAGGATTTTCGAAATGATGAAGGGATTGAGAGAGATTGAGAGGGAAAGGATCGTGCATTTCTGGCCGTTGTTTCTATGGAGGTGGCTAGTTCAAATTAGGGTTAGGGTTTTTAATTTTTTTTTGCAAAATTGTGAATAAGGGTCCTTATATAGAGAATCGAACGAAAACACTATTCATTTCTGAATTTCCGAAATCCGATTTACGCGAGCTGACCAACGTTCCTAGGGTTTACCCCATGTTCTGGACACAATGGAACAGGTTTCGGAAGCTAATTCGATCATCTGTGCGAGTTATGGCAATAAATGTTCGATTTAAAATTAAATCGGTAAATCAAATTTCTACGCGTTTTAGCTTGCACCAAACAAACGGTAAATCCGATTGACAAGAAATTTGAAACCATACAATAATATCACATTATGGATCCGATGAAACTAGTTTCGTCAAAATCCGAGACTTTTTGAAAAATGACTATTTTAACTCGCTAAATTAATATTAAAACAATTTCGATGCGTTTCAAGCTGCCACGGCGAAACGACAACTCTGATTGCTACAAAAATTGAAATCCGATAATAAAAAAATATTACGGATCCAATAGAACTGGTTTCGTTCAATTCTGAGACTGTTCGAAAATTGACTAATTTCACTAGTCGATTTAAATATTAAAATATTCAATTTTCACAAATTAACTTTTAATTCGATTTTAAAAGTTCTAAAATATCGTTCTAAATGTAATATGATAAAATAAAATTTTACATATCATTTTTAATCATATTTAACTCGATTTTCAATTATTTCAGAAATTTCAACTATTAAATAATCGATTTAATTATCAAATTAAATCCAATATTCGAAAATAAATTATTCGACTTATAAATTCCACTTATTAATAACTAAAATTAATTAAATATTCAAATTTTAATTAATAGAAATTCTGGGTAGTTACATTATATCTCTATTCACCCATCTCTCTCTCTTAGGCTATTCTTCTATATCTCACAAGGCTTGAATAAAGATATGGACGCTAGAAATGGAAAAGTGAATCTTGGAGGAAGCACCACCATAAATGGTAATGCCAGACCAAATACGAGAAGGAACCAAGGTCAGGCACAAGCGGGGATTGTTGGTGCTGGAGTTCCATAAGTATACATAGGAGCTATATATAAGTTTTTTGTGAACATGATGCTAGCTGGAGTGGTTGGAGAAAATGCTGGAGTAGGAGTTCAGGAAGCTCCAGTGGTCCCAATTATGCTATCTTGAGCAGAGATCATGTTAGGCTTAAAGGGAAGCCATTTATCAGAATTGAAGATGCTATTGAGGTAGAGAGTTGGTTGTCGCATTGTGAGAGAATCTTTGCTGACTTAAGGCTTAATGATGAGCAGAAAGAAGGCTTGCTTCAAGACAGCTTCAGGGAGCAGCTTTATTTTGGTGGAATAGTGTGACAGCTGGAGTGAATGAAGGGACGATGACATGGGCTGAGTTTAGAAGAAGGTTCCAAGAGAGTTTCGTGTCCGTGATGGTGCAGTTCGCTTTGCTCAGAAAGTTTGCTGAGTTGGAGCAGGAGGAGATGTCTGTGTTGGAAATATTAGAGAAGGTTCGAGAGTTGGCTTGGTATGGACATGCCACTGCGGATACCATGATGAAGAGAAATGAGAGTTCATCAGAGGTTGAAGCTTGAGTTGGCTAGGGCTACATTACCTCATTTTAGGGATCCTTGTGATGTCGTAGTAGAGATGGCGTTAAGACATGAGTAAACGCTTGCTTCTCTTGAGAAGGATAAGGTAAAAGAGGTCTAGGTGGGGAAGAGTCGGAAAGGAAGTTCTTTCATAAGAAGGGTGCTCAGAAAGGTGGAGCCACAAAGAAAGGAAAGTCGAAAGTTGTTTGCTATAAATACGATAAGAAGAGGCATTTTGCTAATGAGTGTTGTACTGGAAGTGATCGAGAAGAAGAATACTAGATGCTTCAACTACGATTAGATTGGTCATTATAAGAATCAACGCAAAGAGCCTGCTAAGGAGGGAAGGGACAAAGTATTTGCATTGGAACATGCTACATCGGGACTAATAATACAGAAGAAAGGGAAGGTAATGTTAGGAGGTTCGCTTCAGATTCATCGTATGTTTATTAGCATTCTGTTTGATACTGGTGCATCACATTCTTTTATATCTCATTGTTTAGTAGATAAGCTTAACCTGGAACCCTCATACCTAGTTACTTCCTCAAGAGTTGCAAATTCGATAGGAGTGTATGTAACACTAGGGTTGAAGTGTGACCACCTAGAGTTTGATTTATTAGTTCATACTTTTTTTTTCAGTTTGCATGTGTTCGACTTTGTAGGGTTCGGAATTATTTTGGGTATGGATTGGTTAAGTAAGTATAATGCTAGAATATTTTACCATGACAGGAAAATATCACTTAGACACCCTGACTGTAGTGATCAGATTGTATATACCATAGAAAGCTCTAGTTGAGAGGTGAATGCTTTGTTAGGTGTTGTGGAGGTTGAAGATATGTTGAATCGAGTTTTCGTGGTTAGAGAATTCGTAGATGTTTTCGAGTCAGTAGTAGGATTACCACAAAAACGATCCATTAGTTTTCGGATTGATTTAGTGCCTGGAGCAGAACTAGTGAGTAGGCTACCAAGTAGGATGACACCTACCAAGATGAGGGAGTTGAAGTTGTAGTTGGTGGATTGGGAAAGCAAGAATTTTATTAGACCAAGTAGTTCACTTTGGGGAGTAGCCGCAGTGTGTGCTAAGAAGCCGGACGGATCATTGAGGTTATGTGACGATTATCGTAAGTTGAATGAGAAGACGATAAAGAAATGTCCATGGTCTCGAATTGACGATTTGTTCGATCAATTGAGTGGAGCCAAGGTATTTTCTTAGTTAGATTTAGCAATAGCTTTCCATCAACGTAGAGTAGTAGAGGATAATATTCCTTTGATGGCATTTAGAACTAGATATGGATCATACAAATGGTTGGTGAGACCGTTTGAACTAATTAATGCGCCAGCATTCTCTGTAGATTTGATGAACTGAATTTTTCGAGTGCACTTGGATAGGTTCGTATTGGTGTTTATTGATGATATTTTGATATACCTAAGGATAAAATAGAGCATGAAGTTCATCTTCGATTGGTGCTTGAGACGCTAAGGCAACATCAGCTGAAGGCTAAGTTTTCGAAGTGTCATTTCTGAAAGAAGGAAGTGAATTTTCTTGGTTATGTAGTCTTAGAGAAAGGGTTGTTTGTAGATCCGGCTAAGATTGAAGCGGTGAATAATTGGAAGGGACCTAAGATGGTGATTGAGACAAAGAGTTTTCTTGAATTGGCTAGATACTACCGGAGGTTCATTAAAAAAATTTCGCGGATATCAGCACCGATGACTAAGATAACATGAAAGGATGTGAAGTTTGTTTGGACCGATTAGTGTGAGGAAGCATTCCAGAACTTGAAACACTTATTGACCCATGCACCTATATTAGTTTTTCGAAGGAGAATTAGGATTTGGTTGTATATACAAAAGCGTGTGGAATCAGGCTAGGAGCTGTGCTAATGCAGAGAGGTAAAGTATATGCTTATGCTTCTCGATAGCATAGATCGCTTGAGGTTAGATATCCAACGCATGATTTGGAGTTATCTGTGGTGAATTTTGCATTGAAGGTGTGGAGACATTACCTTTTGGGGGAGCGATTTGAGTTATATGTGGATCATAAGTTACTGAAGTATTTGTTCTCTCAGAAGGAGCTAAACATGAGACAACAAAGAGGTAAAGAGTTTATTGCTGCTTATGATTTTAGAATTGAATATAAACCAGGGAAAGGTAATAAGGTTGCAGATGCGCTTAACAGAAAGCATCAGAATGTAATGTTGGCAATGATAGCAGAGTGGAAAGATCTAGAAGCATCATCGACTTGTAGAGTATAGTGGAGATATGAAGTTGGGTCTAATGAAGGAAATGTTGTGTTTTCTTGTTTAGGAGTTCGACTGGTGATGATCGAAAAGATTGCTTCTAAAGGGAGGAGATCCAGTATTGGTTGAGTGGATCAAAAAATTAAAGGAAGTAATAGAGAGCGATGACTTGAAGGATTTTAGTCTTGAACCAAAATGGGCGGTTGAGAAAGAAATGTAGGTTATGTGTCCCAAATGTAGGAAACATAAGGAAGGAAGTTTTGGAGGAACGCTATCATTCGAAGTTCACTATTCATCCGAAAGGAACTATGATGTATCAGGATATTAAGAGAAGTTTCTTCTGGAAAGGTATGAAGAGGGATGTAGGCTTATGGGTGAAGCAGTGTCTGAACTGCCAATAGGTAAAAGCCGAACATCAAGAGCCAAGTGGGTTACTTCAGCCATTAGATATTCTGGTACGGAAGTGGGATTCTATTTCTATGGATTTTATATACAGGTTGCCAATTTCAAATAGTGAAAATGAAAGTGTGTGGTTATAGTGGATTGATTAACCAAGAGTGCCATTTCGTTCTAGTTAAGTTAACTAGGACGACACCTATTTTGGCTAAGTTATTTATAAAGAATATAGTTAGACTTCATGGGATTCCTAGTATTATAGTAAGTGATAGAGATTCCTTATTCACTAGCGAGTTCTGGAAGAGTCTATAGGAGATTTTAGGAACCAAGCAAGACGAGTACCGCTTACCACCCACAGACTGATGGGCAAACGGAAAGAGTTAACAAAGTCTTGGAGGAATTGTTAAGAGCTTGTGTGTTAGATTTTGGAGGTTCATTGGAAGACCATCTACAATTAGTCGAGTTTTAATATAACAACAGTTATTAGATTACTATAGGGATGCCACCATTTGAAGCTTTATATGGAAGGCCATGCAAATCTCTAGTTTGTTGGTTAGAATCGGGGATAGGGTGGTTCTTGCTCTAGAGAAGATTGAGTCGATTCGAGTTAGAATGAAGGAAGCTCAGTCTGGGCAGAAGAGTTATTCAAACAGAAGACGGAAAGATGCTGAAGATCATGTTTTTATTAAGGTATTACTGACGAAGGGTGTGATCTGATTTGGAAAATCAGGGAAGTTGGCATCGAGATTCGTAGTACCATTTCCTATTATAAGGAGAATTAGGAAACTCGTGTATAGAGTAGAGTGATCGAATAGTTTGGCAGGAGTTCACGATGTTTTTCATGTTTCTCATCTAAGGAAGTATGTTAGAGATACTGAGTCTACTACTACACCAACTATGTTAGATGACTTAGTAGCACAACCAGACTTGACTATAGTTAGAAAGCCAGTCCAGATAGTTGCGAGAGATCAGAAGAAACTTAGGAACAAGACAGTCAGATTGGTGAAAGTCCAGTAGAGCGACGATGAAAAAGACTATACTTGCGAGACTGAGAGCAAAATTAGAGACACTTACCTGATTTGATTGATGGTATATTTTACCTTTATGTTTGATTAGTTGAGTACCTTATCAAAACTTCAAAGACGAATTTTTTTAAGAAGGGGAGTCTGTAATGACCCTAATTTTTAGTAACATTATTTATGATATTTAATTGGCTAAATAAAATAAAATAATAGGATGATTAGGGGATTGATTTTTTGGTTAAACTAAGAGGTAGTTGTGCCATGTAAATAATGAACTAAAGATGAGTTAAAATGAAATAGAGAAGGGGTAAAATTGGAAAAAGAGTATTCTTATACCCTAACCCTTAGGAATTCATTTACACGTTTATTTCATTTCACAAAAACAAGATAAGAGGCCTGCCACCATTAGCAAGATCAAGAGAAGATAAAAGCTAGGATTGCAAGAGGAAGAATCAAATTAACTTAATTAAGATCAAATCTCAAATCCTAAATCATAATGCTAAGGTGATAATGACTACATCTCATGTTTTCTAATTATTTTCAGTTTTAAGGTTAAACCTGATTTATTTTGCAAGATTATGCCATGTTTTGAATGATCAAATGTTTGCATATGTTTGTTGATAAATTATGCTAATTCGTATAGGTTTTACGATATGTTTTAATGTGAAAGCCCAATTTAATGACACCCAAATGCATTGCGATTTTAGATTTTGATCAGAAATGATATTTTAGAGATGGGTTTCAATTTTTATAATTTTCAAAATTAATATGGATTTTTTGTTAATTTTCCAGTGAAGAAAATGTTTATTTTGGTATTTAATAATTTATGTCTAAATTATTTATACTTTTGGTCTAAAATTAATATATGTTAGAGAACATATTAAATTCAATTTTCTTGAATTTTCGTAGAATTTTCCTAAGTGTTTAATAGATATATAAAATTGTTTAAGGTATAAGACTTAAATGTTTTATAATTTATAAAAGGAGAAGGGGTATTTTGTAAATAAATTAATTGTTTATTTCTAAAATATTGGCATCCCTTTTTGAAAAGAAATTTGCAACTAATCATATTTTAACAAACAAGGCATGTTAGTTGAAAAGTCTACTTTAAAACGATAAAATTCAGTCTAAATGGGCTTTTTACATGTTTCGCCACTTTCGGCGCCTAGATTCCGACTTAGTAGTTCCGCCGCCATCACCATCGAAACAAATGCGCATGAAATCAAAGACTTGGTGCACAACAATTTGGATATAGGCTAAAGGTATTGGGTTGAAACCAGGGGTTTCGAAGGGTCGAAGCTCTACTTTGCTTTCAAATGAAAACACGCCTGCTTGCTTTCGAAAGTAAAGCTTTTGACTTGGTTGGCTTCCAATTGGGTCAGATTGATTGAGGGAATGATTTCGAATGAGGGGTTGCACCTTTGTTTTAAGTAAATTCTTTCACTTTTCTACTTTTCGAAGTCAATGGTTTCGGAAGGTATACTTTGTTTAAAAAACAAAACAAAAACTAAGCCAGTTCTCCAATGCTTTCGAAAGGGTTGGTTTAGCGCTGTCAATGGATGCCCGAAAAATTCGATATCCATCGGACTCCGTATCCGAAAATACGAAAAATATCCGTTATCTGCCATTATCCGAAAGTGGGTATGAGTATGTTTATTGTGGATTCGAAATATATCCATCCGATTAGAAACATATATACATACATATATATATATAATTAATATATGATTTTCTAACTATGTCCTAACCATTGGATGTTACTGCGATATGGTTTTTTTACTCATTTTTAGTGAAAACAGACAGTTTTAGTGTTTAAGTTTTTGAATATTTTTGGATACGCATATAGATATTAGTATAAAACAATGTTTTATCATCACATTTTTTATTCCTTGGTTATTTATGAACATTAGTACAAAAATTATTTTATGCTGATCAAACCTTTTCATTTATACTTTTAAAATTATTGATTATGGACGGAGTAGATAAATATCTGATATCCATCCCTATCCAAAAATTAAGCGGATACTATATCCAATATTCGAAATTGATTTCGGATATGGATACAGATATGGCACCATCCGTATTTGAACTATTGACAACCCTAGGTTGGTTTCGATGCTACCACCTCTTTACATATGAATTGCTTTCGAAAGAGTGAGTTCGACTTAAATGTTTTACGACCCTTCTACTCTGTTGTAACATCCCAAATTTTTGATAACATTATTCAGAAGATTTAATTAGATAAATTAAATAGAATAATGATGATGATGAGATTTGAATAAAATACATAGGGTCGTGCTTGACTATAAGATAAATGAGCTTTAAAATTGGTTTATAAGATAATTAACTACACATGGGCATATTAGTAACTTAGTTAATTTATTATACACAGTTATAACTTCCCATGTTTGTCCATTAACGTTTCATTTCTCACAGTGACAAACACAAATCTAATATCTAAACGTAGCTGTCCATTAATAAGAAGGAAAAGGAGAAATTTTAATCTACAGTTAAGGATCAAAATCTAGGGAGGATTAATCAACAACAAATCTCAAATTATTTATCAATTTTAAGGTGAACAATAATCTTATGCCATCTCTATTTTATTCTATGACTATATGGTTTCGGAATATGATTTAAATTCATTTTTGTGAAGCACATGAATTTGCACGGTTTTGACATGAAACCGAGCATCTATGAATTTAGATTGCCATAGAAAAAAATTATGTTAAGAAAAATATGATTCTGGTGATGTGTTTTAATATCAGAATTTTCCAAGATATGGAAATTTTATTATGAATTTTTGATGAAAAATATGAGATAATTTGGTTTAAAATTTATCTTAGGAATTTTAGGAAGAAATTGGCTCTAAAATTTTAATATGTTTGATTACATGATGAAATTGATTTTCTGTAATTTTTGAGGATTTTCCCAGTTGATTTATTGGGGAAAATAAATTATTGTTAATGAAGGATTTTTCAGCGAATGTTAGTTTTTGATAAAGAAGGGCTTAACGTCACAAAGCTTTGATTTAGATCTTATCATTGTGACAGTTTTTATTTAGAAAGTATTTGAAAAGTTTTGAAGTAGCCAATCAGGGAGTAACAAATGGCAGGTTAGTTATAAAGTAATTGTTATTTTTAAACATAAAACAACATTTCAGGAAAAAGGAGTTTCTGCCTATTTTGGGGGCACCTTTTGACTCCTTTACCTCCGTTCCATCCTAGTCGAAGCCATCACTTTCAAAACCCACAAAGGTGGAACCAAGACAAATGGTGTCAATGGAAATTGGTACGAAGTGTATTGGTAAATAGTGGAAGGTAGGGTGTCGAAAGCTATGCTTTCATCAGTGTCGAAGCCAATGATTCATTTTAAAAAGATCAACGCCTACCTAATTTTTGAAGATCTTTCGCCCGAGTCGATATCCTATAGATTCGAAACCTTGGTTTGTATTTTTTATTTAAATTTCTGCCTTGATTTATTTAAATATTTTCAACATAGTCGAAAGCCATGCTTGCGAAAGAAACTTTATAAATAGCTTTCGAAGGGGGACTTTTCTTTAATTAAAAGCTTTTGAAAGGACTGCTTTCGACTAAGGCGAAACCAAGCCGCTAATTTCCCTTTAGACTACATTGAAGTCATCTATGTCATCGAAGAGGTTACTTCTGTTTTAACCTAAGCTGCTTCCTAATTACTTTCGAAAGGGGCTCGGATTTCGAAGATGATGGAGTCGAAAGGGGTTTCGACTCTGTCCTTCAAGGTTTTGATTTTTAAGGTCATGGCTTTCAATTGAGGTTCCAACACCACCAACTTTCCCCAAACTAATTTTTATTGGTTTCAAAAGAGATACTTCTTTATAATCGTTTGGACCCAAATGATGTTTTTAAAGAGTAAACCAAATACTTTCGAAGGGGTACTTTCATTTGTTTCAAAGCTCTACATTTTGAAAAGATGATTTGATACCATCTAAAGGTATAATAGGTTTTGAAAGAGAATGTTTATTAAGGACTTCGAGAGGTATGTATACAATGTTTTGAAAAGAGGTCTTTGCTTTCGAAGGAGGCTATCCAGAGGTTTAGAAAGAGATGTTTAATGATTATAAAACATAAACCCAATCTCAATTTAAAGTAATAATCATGGCATAAATAAAGATTTTGAAATGTTATTCACAGAATTAACCCACAACTGTATTTTGGGGAAAGGGCAAAATAACCAGTTAGGTTGACCCAGTAGTGAATATAACTCAACAGATGATAAAATTTCAATTAAAGATATTGGTAGGGGCCAATAGGTTTACAGTAATCCCATAAAAACTGTATGATATTGGCATGGACCAATAGGTTCATAGTCAGTTCACGAAAACTATGATTGGATGCTGGTAGGGGCAGTAGGTCTGTAGCTAGCCTATGAAAACTATATCCGATTAGGATATTGATAGTCAGTAAATAGGTTCCTAGTTAGCCTATTAAAACTAGGATAAGAAATAAGATATTAGAGTTCAATAGGTTCTTAATGATCGTATGAAAACTAAGTAATTGGACAGATCCTCCTTAACATTTATCAAGTTAATAATAACCTTAGAAACTATAGTTGAGACAGATAGTCAGAATGAATGAAGATGGATAATACAGAATTGATTTATTTGTTTTTCATATCATCATAATGTTTTGAAATACTATGTTTTAACCATTGTGTATGTAGGAGCACAATATATGGTTTTATAAATGTTTTAGGATACAAGTGAAGGGAAAAACTGTTTCGCTAAGCGGCGTGGTCTCATTAGATATCCAAATGGTTTGAGATGGTAATTTATTATTCATACCATGCTTTAGGTTTGACTCGAAGTTTTTGTTTTCCCTTAAACTGTCGGATACTCAATTGATTTTTAGTAGGTTGAGATTTAAGATTTCTTGGTGTTCTTTTAGACGAATAAAGCTTCCGAGGACGTGCAGGAGGCAGGCTGGTTATTAGTGTTCTTTATTTTCGATGTGTGTTTGTATGTAAAGGCAAATTGTTTCCTTACCTATCTATGAACACTGATCTGCCAAGGGGGGATCTTCATATGCCGCTCTAATCGTATTTTGTGATAATTATATGTTTTCTGAACGTGGTCTGCGAATTAGGGTTATGTAATCAATTTGGAATATTTTAACATGGAATGTGGAATTTTTTGTGTTTAATTTTTTTCCATATTCCTGTGTAGCTTTATATCAATGTATCTAATATTGTCGTGTTTGGCCGTTGAGGATTAATAACTACGGATGACTGCAGCATCTGTAGCAGTTAGTTTTGAAGCCTCCAAATAGAGGGATGTTACAAGTTGGTATCAGAGCATAGGTTTATGAAACTTTAAAAGAAACTTAAACCTAAAAGATTTTTTCAAGCATAATATAGTGAATCATATAATAAGATTAGGGTTTGGATTAACGCTATAGTAACATACTTGTATTTGCTATGTATAGTCATATATATGTAAATACGTATTCGCCGCTCTCTTAGACCGTTTTTCTGTATCTTACTAAGGCTTGTATGCAGATTTATGAGAAAAGAGATATGGATGCAGGAAACGGAAGAGGAAATCACGGTGGAGGAAGCACCACAACTAAAGGAAATACTCGACCCACTATCAGGAGAAACTCGGGTCGATCGGTTAATGCTAGTAACCAAAATGCTAATGCCAATGTGAGTGTTGGAAATCCATCTTTTGATATGGGGGCAGTGTATCAGTTCTTTACATGTTTGGTGCAAGCTGGAGTTGCTGCTGGTGTTGCTGGAAATGTTGTAGGAGCTAACATGTGGCTCCAAGTTGGAATATTTCTTCGCTAAGTAGAGATTACACCTGTTTGGGTGGGAAACCATTCCTAGGAACGGAGAGTGCCATAGAAGTTTAGAATTGGCTATTGCATTATGAAGCGTATATTTACTGATTTGGGTCTGAATGACGGGTAGAAGAGAAGGTTGGCCTCTAGATAGTTGCAAGGGTCAGCACTACATTGGTGGAACAGTGTCACTGCCAGTGTACCGGAAGAGCAGTTAACTTGGGCTGATTTTCAAATGAGATTTGAGAAAAAGTTTGCATCTGAGTTTGCTAAGTCTGAGTCGATGAGGAAGTTTATGGATTTAGTGCAAGGAGAGATGTCAGTAGTTGAGTATGCTACTAAGTTTGAATAGCTATCTGGACATGGATATGCTATTATAGATACTGACATCAAAAGGAATGCGAAGTTCATTCGGGGACTGAGGTTCGAACTTGCTAGAATGACCATGACGCATGTTCATGATCATTGTAATATGGTGATGGAAATGGCCATTCGCCATGAGGAATTACTTGCTGATTTTGCTAAAGAAAAATTAAAGGAAACCCAGGATTCTCAAGGGAAGAAGAGGAAGTTCTTTAAAAAGAAGGGATCCCAGAAGGGAGATACAACTGAGAAGTCTAAGGCTGAGGTAATTTGCTATATGTGTGACAAGAAGGGTCACTTTGCTAATGAATGCTGGTTAGGTGGGAAGAAAGCCACTAGTAAGAAGAATGTGAAATGCTTCAACTTTGATCAAGTTGGGCTTTATAAGAATCTGTGTCCAAAAATAGTTAGGGAGGACAAAGGAAAAGTTTTAACTAAAGGACCAGCTAGGCCTACTACAGCTGTTAAAGGAAAGACTGTGATGGAAGTTACGCTTTTGATTCACTGTATTACAGTTAGAGTACTTTTTGATACTGGTGCATCGCATTCATTTATATCTCAGTGTTTAGTTGATAGATTATGTTTGGAACCCACCTACCTTATTACTTAGGGGTTGCGGATCCAAAGGAGGATATGCAATCTAGGATTGAGATGTAACTAGTTAGAGCTTGACTTGTTAGGTCATAAGTTTACATGCAATTTTCATGTTTTTGATTTCATAGTTTTTGGAATCATTTTGGGTGTGGATTGGTTAGGTAGGTATGAGGCTCGAATATTTCACCAGGATAGGAAAATATCTTTGAGACACCCTAATAGTCATAACCGAGTGATATTATTAGTAGAGAACACTGACCGGAGTGCAAGTGCTTTGCTTAATGCTATGGAGGTAGAAAATAAGTTAAGTCAAGTTCGAGCGGCAAGAGAGTTTGCAGATGTCTTTGAGCCAATCACTAGACTACCACCTATAAGGGCTATTGAGTTTAGTATAGACCTAGTGTCAGGAGTTGAACCTATAAGTAGACCACCTAGCAAGATGACATCAACTGAGATGAAGGAATTAAATGTGCAGCTAGTGAATCTTGAAGGAAGGAATTTTATTAGACCAAGCAGTTCGCCTTGTGGAGTGGTCGCGGTGTTCGTGAAGAAACCAGATGGGTCGTTGAGGATATGTATTGACTATCGTAAGTTAAATGGAAGGATGATTAAGAATAAGTATCCTTTTTCGAGAATAGATGATCTGTTTGATCAGTTGAGTGGAGCCAGAATGTTTTCCCAGTTGGACTATTCGACAGGTTTCATCAGTTAAGAGTGGCGGAGGACAGTATCCCTTTGACAGCATTTCGAACTAGGCATGGTTCATATGAGTGGTTGGTGATGCCATTTGGATTAACAAATGCACCTGCTTTTCTTTGTGGATTTGATGAACCGAGTTTTCCAAGAGTATTTGAATAAGTTTGTGCTGGTGTTTATAGATGACATTCTAGTCTACTCTAGGGATGAGAGAGAGCATGAAGTTCATCATAGAGTGGTACTTGAGACGCTGAGGCAGAATCAGCTAAATGTGAAGTTTACCAAGTGTTATTTTTGAAAGAAAGAGGCAAAATTTCTTGGTCACATGGTTTCTAAGAAAAGATTGTCTGTCGATCCAGATAAGATCGAGGCCATGAATAATTGGAAGGGACTAGAGATGGTGACTGAGATCAGGAGTTTTCTTGGACTTGCTGGCTACTACCTGCGATTCATTAAGGATTTCTTCTGGATAGTAGCACCCTTAGTCAAGCTAACCAAGAAGGCTGTGAGATTTGTTTGGTCCGACAAATGTGAGGAAGCATTCCTTAAATTAATGCATTTGTTGACCAATGCACCCATGTTAGTAGTTCCAGAGGGAAACTAAGGATTGTTGGTGTATACTGATGAACGTGGAACTGGATTAGGATCGGTGTTGATGCAGAACGGTAAATACATTACCTACGCATCTATGCAGCTTAGACCACATGAAGTTAGATATCCTGCTCATGATTTGGATTTGGCAGCTGTGGTCTTCACATTGAAGATTTGGAGATATTATCTTTAAGGAGAGAGATTGGAGTTTTATACCGATCATGAGTCTTTACGGTATTTATTCTCTCAAAAGAAGTTGAACATGAGACAACAGAGGTGGTTGGAGTTTTTAGCTGCATATGTTTTTGATATAGAATATACACCAGGTAAAGGTAATAAAGTGGCTAATGCTCTAAGCAGGAAACATTAGAATGTGGCATTAACTACGTTGGCGGAATGAAAAGATTTAGAAGCTTTAGCCAATTGTGGTGTGCAGTTAAGATCAACTGCTGGTTCTAGCCAGAGTATCTTTAGATTGTCTTGTTTAGAAGCTCGACCAGTATTGATTGAGAAAATTGCTTCTAAACAAAAGGAGGATCCTGTATTAGCTGAAAGGATCAGAAGACTGGATGTTGGAATAGAGATCGATGATTTAAAGGATTTTAGCCTTGACCAGAGAGGATGGTTAAGAAAGAAGGGGCGATTGCATTTTCGAATATGGAGGAAGTTCTTTGAGAATGTCATAGATCCAAGTTTATGATTCATCATGGAGGAACCAAGATGTATTAGGATATGAAAAGAAGCTTCTATTGGGAAGGCATGAAGTGAGATGTTGGCTGGATGGTTAGGCAATGTAAAAACTGTCAACAAGTGATAGCTGAACATCAGAAACCAAGTGGGTTACTTAGACCTTTAGTGGTTCCAGTTTGGAAATGGGATTCGATATCTATGGATTTTATAGACGGGTTGCTAAGATCAAATAGAGGTAATGGAAGTATATAAGTTATAGTGGATAGATGGACCAAGAGTGCCTATTTCATTCTGGTTAAGTCAACCAGAACGGCACCTGTTTTAGCTAAGTTGTTCTTGAAGAACATAGTCAGACTACATGGAGTTCCTACTAGTATAGTCAGTGACAGAGATGCATTGTTCACTAGTGATTCTGGAAGAGTCTACAGGAAGTATTGGGTACCAAGCTTAATATGATTACATCATATCACCCTCGGACAGATAGGTAGACAGAGAGAGTCAATAAGGTACTCAAAGTTTATTGAGAGCTTGTGTATTGGACTTGGTGGATCTAGGGAGGATCACCTACATATGGTTGAGTTTGCTATAATAATAGTTATCAGACTAGTATAGGATTGGCACCGTTTGAAGCTTTATATGGAAGACCATGCAAATCACCAGCATGTTGGTTGGAGACCTAGATATAGATAGTCTTAAATCCAGATTTGTTTAGAGATGTGTTAGAGAAATTGAGTTAATCCAAGGAAGGATGAAGGAAGCCCAGTCAAGACAGAAGAGTTACACAGATAAGAGGCATAAGGACCTAAAATTCTTAGTTGGAGATAAGGTTTTTATTAAGGTATCACCTATAAAGGGTGTGATATGATTTGGAAAATAAGAGAAGTTAGCCCAAAGATATGTAGGTCCATTCCAGATTATATAGAGGATCGGAAAGCTCGCATACATAATAGAGTTACATATCAGTTTGGTGGGTGTCCATAATCTATTTCATGTTACTCATCTTCGTAAGTATATGCATGATCCAGAAACTATTATTCCTCTGATAGGGTTGGATGTCTTAGTGGTAGATCCTAATTTGATCTTTGTTAGACAACCAGTTTGGATTGTAGCTAGTGATAAGAAAAGATTAAGAAACAAGGCAGTCGGGTTAGTGAAAGTTCAATGGAGAGACAACGAGAAGAACTGTACTAGGGAGACAAAGGACAAGATTAGAGATACTTATCCTGATCTTCTTTACAGGTATGTCTACATTAGACATATATAGATAGTTGTTGGTCAGTTAGACTAGTTTGGTTGTTAGGTGTTGTTACAGATGATTGCTATGTATAGTATTTAGTCCTTACTGAATTTCGAGGATGAAATTCTTTAAGGGGGAGCCTGTAACATCCCTAATTTTTTGACAACATTATTCAGAAGATTTAGTTAGATAAATTAAATAGAATAACAATGATAAGGGAATTGATATTTGAATAAAATACATAGGGCCATGCTTAATCATAAGATAAATGGGATTTAAATTAGTTTATAAGATAATTAAACTACACATGGGCACATTAGTAAATCGGTCAATCTATTATACACGACTATAACTTCTCATTTTGGTCCATTATCATTTCATTTCTCATGATCACAAACACAAATCTAAAACCTAAACGTAGCTGTCCATTAACAAGAAGGGAAAAGAGAAATTTTAATCTAAAGCTAGGGAGGATTAATCAACAACAGATCTCAAATTCCTTATCAAGTTTAAGATGAATAATAAACTTACACCATCTCTACTTGTATTCCATAATTGTATGGTTTTGGATTTATGATTTAAATTCGATTTTGTGATAAAATGAATGATGATATGCTTGAGTTATATTATGATAATTTGTTTTAATTCATAAGCACATGAATTTGCACAGTTTTGACATGAAACCAAGAATCTATGAATTCAGATTGCCATGTAAAATTTTAAGTTAAGAAAAACATGATTTTGGAGATGGGTTTTATTTTTTCAAAATTTCCTAGCTATGGAAATTTTATTATGATTTTTTGATGAATAATATGAGATAACTGGTTAAAAATTAATTTTAAGGATTTTAGAAAGAAATTGAGTCTAAATTTTTAATATGTTTGATTACATGATGAAATTTATTTTTTATAATTTTTGGGGGTTTTTTCCAGTTGATTTATTAGGGAAAATAAATTATTTTTAAGGAATGAATTTTCTACAAATGCTGGTTTTGTCATAAAGAAGGGCTTAACGTTACAAAGCTTTGATTTAAATCTAATTAATGCGGCAGTTTTTATTTGTAAAGTATTTGAAAAGTTTTAAGTTAGCCAATCAAGGAGTTATAAATGGCAGGTTAGTTATAAAGTAATTGTTATTTTTAAACATAAAACAGCATTTTAGGAAAAAAGGAGGAACTACCTATTTCTGAGGCACCTGTCTACTCCTTTACCTCCGCTCCATCCTAGTCGAAACCATCACTATCAAACCCACAAAGTCGGAACCAAGACACATGGCATCAAAGGAAATTGGTACGAAGTGTATTGGTAAATAGCGGAAGGTAGGGTGTCGAAAACTATGCTTTCGTCAAAGTTGAAACCAATGATTCAATATTAAAAAGTTCAATGCCTGCTAGTTTTTAAAGAGCTTTTGACCGAGTCGATACCCTATAGATTTGAAACCTTGGTTTGTATTTTTTATTAAAATTTCTGCCTTGATTTGTTTAAAGATTTTCAACATAGTCGAAAACCATGCTTTCGAAAGAAACTTTATAATTGGCTTTCGAAGGGGGACTTTTCTTTAATTAAAATCTTTTGAAAGGAATGCTTTCGACCAAGTCGAAACCAAGCCGCTAATTTCCCTATCGACTATAATTAAGTCATGTAAGTTGTCGAAGGGGTTACTTTTATTTTAACCTAAGCCGCTTCCTAATTGCTTTCGAAAGGGGTCGGGGTTTCGAAGGTGATGGAACCGAAAGGGGTTTCGACTCTGTCCTTCGAGGTTTTGATTTTTAACGTCTTTGCTTTTGACTAAGATGGTTCCGACACCATCAATTTTTCTCCAAACTAATTTTTGTTGGTTTTGAAAGAGATACTTTCATATATAACCATTTTGACCAAATGATGTTTTTAAAGAGTAAACCTAATACTTTCAAAGTGTTACTTTCATTTGTTTCGAAGCTCTATATTTTAAAAAGATGATTTGATACCATCAAATGGTATAATATGTTTCGAAAGAGAATGTTTATTAAGGGCTTCAAAAGGTATGTATATAATGTTTTGAAGAGAGGTCTTTGCTTTCGAAGGAGGCTATCCAGAGGTTTCGAAAGAGATGTTTTTATGGTTTCAAAATATAAACCCAATCTCAAATTAAAGTAATAACCATGGCATAAATAAAGGTTTTGAAATGCTATTCACAGAGCTATTAACCCACAACTATATTTTGGCGAAAGGGCAGAATAACCAGTTTGGTTGACCCAGTAGTGAATATAACTTAATATATGTTAAAATTTTAATTAAAGATATTGGCAGGGGCCAATAGGTTTACAGTAAGCCCACAAAAACTGTATGATACTAGCAGGAAACCAATGGGTTCATAGTTAGCCCATGAAAACGATGATTTGATACTAGCAGGGGCCAGTAGGTTTGTAGTTAGCCCATGAAAACTGTATCCGGATTATGATATTGATAGTCAGCCAATAGGTTCCTAGTTAGCCCATGAAAACTAGGATAAGAAATAAGATATTGGAGTTACCAATAGGTTCTTAATGACTCTATGAAAACTATGTAATTGGACAGATAGTCCTTAACATTTAACAAATTAATAGTAATCCTAGAAACTATAATTGAGACAGATAGTTAGAATGAATCGGGATAGGTAATCCAGAATTGATTTATTTGTTTTGCATATCATCACAATGTTTTGAGATACTATATTTTAATCATTGTGGATACATGAGCACAGTATGTGGTCTTATAAATGTTTTAGGATACTAATGAGCGGTAAACACGTTCCGCTAAGCTGCGTGGTCTCACTTGATATCCCAATGGTTTGAGATGGTAAATTGTTATTCATACCAGGTTTTCTGTCTGACTTGAAGTTTTTGTTTTCTCCTTAAACGCTCGGGTACTCAATTATTTTTGAGTAGGTTGAGAGTTAAGATTTCCAGGTGTTCTTTTAGACGAATAAAGCTTTTGAGGATGTGTAGGAGGCAAGCTTGTTATTAGTGTTCTCTATTTCCACTGTGTTTGTTTGTAAAGGAAAATTGTTTTCTTGCCTATTTATATACTCTGATCAACCAAGGGGGCATCTTCATATGTCGCTCTTGGCATATTTTGTAATAATTATATGTTAGCTGAATGTGGTCTGTGAATTGGGATTTTGTAATCAATTTGGAATATTTTGAAATGGAATGCAGATTTTTTGTGTTTAATTTTTTCTATATTCTTGTGTTGTTGTATATCAATGTACCTAAAATCACTGTGTTTAGTCGTCGAGGATTAATAATTATGGATGACTGCAGCATCTGTAGCTGTTAATTTTGGGCCTCCGTATAGGGGGATGTTACATCCGTTGAAGGTAGAACCCAAAGATTTTGAAGAAGATAGTTTTAAAAGGTATCGAAAGGTTATCTCACATGTTTACGTGAAACCAAAGGCTTTCGAAAGGTTTGATGTTTGATGATTTCGAAAGTTTTGAATGAAGGTTTTGAAGGGGTAGCTCCCTAATAGTTTCGAAAGGTTTAAAAGGAAAAGTTTTCCAGTGTTTTCGAAAGGCAATGCTTAAAGAGTTTTAAAAGAAGGATGTCTATGGTTTTTAAAGCTTTCGAAGGTGGTATGTTTTTTAAAGGCATACTTTCAATGCGATCGAAAGGGGTACTTTCAAAGGTTTAAATGTTTACATTAACAAAAACTTGAGTAAAGTATATAATAAGACGGCATACCTTTCGAAAGGGTTAAATCGATAATAATCCACACATGTCTAACTCAAACAACTGAAACATAGATAACCAATGGGGTTAATTAAGAAAAATAAGAAAGAAGAACACAAATATAGAATCTCGTAGTGGAATGACAAGATATAATAATCAAATAAACATCTCATGAAGCCGTTTATACTATACATTGGATTATAATTTACACAACATTTATCAGAGTTATATACACAATAGAAAAATAGAATAATGCAGCAGAACAACACTGTGGTGAACTAATACTAGTAATAATAATATACCAAATCTTCATCTTCGTCCTACAGAAAATAATCTTCAATGCACTGAAAACTCAAGACTGATCTGAGCGTAATAAAAAGACAAAACACTCGATTTAGGACTAAAATATCCTTATGTGAGTCGAATCAATGCCATGTATAACAAGAGTGTAATACTGTTAGAGATGTTTAGGGGGTTTTACATCTCCTACTCACTGTATACATGTGCGCAATAACTCAAGAGATGTTATAGAATTTTCCATCACTTAAGGATCCATGAAAATATTTATATATAGTAGAATACGCTATATATTTAATGTCTAATTGGTAAAATAAATATTTTTCTCAGTGTTAAAGCTTTACATTAATCCCCCTTAGTGCTTTTTAAAGCATTGTCATACCGTTTGCATATAAAGCCCAAGTAGCACGTCGGGGAATAGGGATGTGCTGTGATATAACAATATTAAACCAAAATCGTAGTGGTCTCGTATAGGGATAAAAATATGACAAGGCATGTGAGGTAATGCCCAAAGTAGGATACTAATAGTTTGGGTCGCAGGGCTAGAAGTAATGCATCGTAGCCACGATCGCCCATCGCGTCCATCCATCCCATATCGAATTAAAGGGAAGTCATCCCAAATCAAGATGCACCAATCGAAACCAACATCAAGAGTCATAGCATGGACCAAGTACAAGAAGAAAATCAAAGAATGGATGTCCGCTAAGGGTAGCTAGCTTACTTGGCCCTGACAAGCCATCCTGTTTTAGTCATTTCAAATTGGCACAAGGGTCGGGGTCTATCCATCATCATTCTCTTTTTTCAAATCAAGCAAACGTACAGCAAATCCAACCACTTCATTCTTGAGTCTCCTCCACATACATAGTTATTAAAGTGGTTTCAATATTGACGAGAGTATGCTAATAAGAGGCCCTGGTCTCTTTAACAACCAAACTTTGTTTTACACATCGGTTGTTACTTTTACATTTCGAAAACAATTCATACTTGATATCCTAATATCATATTCTCTTCAAAACTCTTTTTCACTTTAAAATATAATATTCACTTCGAAACCAATTTCATTTCCCAAAATTGTTTCAAATTCCGACTTAGATGATAACTTCATTTTAACTACATCCGCATTTAAATCCACGATTTAAATATAAACATTCCACCCTTGCATAGTTTGAATTTTAGAAAATAGTTACAATAGTTTTATATAGTTTAAAATTTAAAATAGTTTGATAGAATGGTTTAGGCATTAAAAATGGTTTATATAGGAATATAGTTTGGAAAATCAAAATAGTTTGAATATTTAAAAAAGATAGATTTTAAACAACTTATATATTAAAATAATTTATTTGAAAATAGTTTAAAAGTCAAACTGATTCAATTTCAAATATTTCAATTCAAATCATCTTCAATCTCAATTCCATTCAAATTTACTCAATTTCGATTTCAATTCGAATCAATTTCAATTTCAAATTCGATTCAACTATTCGATTCAGTGGTTTAAGTTTAAATTCAATTCTCAACTTTAGACCATTTCAGTTTATATAAGTTCGAGTTAAATTCCAGAATATCATTTTAAATCACTTAATCAGATTAACTTCAATATTCAATTTAAGGTTCAAATCTTTTAAAATAATTCAATTCCGAGCTCGAATTTGAAATATCACTTTAATAAATCCCATTTTCTAAGACAAATCTTGAAGTTTGAATAAAATCCAGTCTGTAAAATATATTGGATTACCATAATTCAAATCATATTTCAATTATGCTTCAGACTTCCAAATTCAATTCTTTAAGCGATTTCTATGGACCAATTTTAATTTCAATATTTCAAGCTCGAGTTTGAACATAATTCAATTTCCATATTTCCATTCAATTTTATTTTTATGAAATAAAATCATTTAAATGAACCCAAATCCAAGAACTTAAAATCATTTAATTTAATTAACGTGGTGTTTGTATATAATTTTCGATTCTATGGCCAAGTGAATAGTTATTTCAATTTAATTTTAGGGATGGATATATATCATTTCAATCCAAATCAAAGTGTCATAGGTATATATCATTTTAACCTATTTCTTGTTTGTTTAGAATAATTCAAATAACAGTTTTATATACTATTAAATAATTTATAGGGTGATAACATGAATACATGAAAATAAGTAAACATCCAATCATCCAAAATTTCAACCAATAACAACCATCACAATCAATGTCCAAATCAGTCAAATACCATAACAATTTACTTGTTATCAATAATTAGGAGTTTTACTAGCAGTATAATTCCAATTTCAATTTGACTATTAATTCAAAGTTTCTAACGTATAAATTTCTATGTCGATTTCCATGTCAGTTAAATATACCAAACAATAATCAATAAATTTAAATCAATTTAGGATTTCAATTTAACTAACATAAATATAATTTAGTCATTCATGAACGTTTAAAATTCTCACCTTTATTTGAAACTGAAAATTCTTTCAGTTCAAATAAATTCCACTTCCACTCCATGTCATAGCCTTCGTAGATGTGATTCCAACGCAACTTGTTTCGTTCGAATCGGACCTCATATGGAAAAGTTATGCAATAATTAACATAACAATAACTAAAATATAATTAACAACTAATTAGACTAATTAATAATCTAGCTAAACCCGTACCCTCATCTTCTCTCACACGATCATACCAGGCCGAACCCAACAATCGCGATAAAACCCTTGACATGCGCCTCTCTTCGGACCACCAAGCTTCGATCGGCCATCGCCAAGATGTCGGCTGTCCCTTACTTCACCAACATGCCAAATGTCATTGACCCCGCTGCTGCAGTTCGCGAGCTAGAACCCAAAACATGTGCGACTCTCGAGCTCGATTCTGGTGATTCCGTGATGCTTCGCCATGATCCAACCATACAAAGCATAGAGCTAGAGGTTATCTTCATATATCGTTTTGGTGTGACGATCCGAATTTTAGCGCCCAAAAATCGACATCCATACATCATCCGTGTTCGAATGCCGCAGACTAAAACGTTGAAATCCGATTCGTTGGAGCTTATAACAACATTAGGTGATAACAACACAGCGGAAATAGAAGAATAATTTTATTGATACACAACTATTGATACAATATGAAGTGATCAACAATATCAGAGATAGATATAACAGCGGAAAACACAACAGTGGAAAGATAGCATCTCCATTGCCAAAACTCCAAAAATCCAGACGGTCTAGGGTCTTCAACCTTGCGACAATGGCGTCCTGCCGCCGTGGCACACATTGGTACCTCGCATTTGCTTTTACGGCAAGCCTCTCGACTTGCAAACAACCCACCTTGGGACATGTAGGGATAAGAGTCTCCTTCTCACCACCAAACCAGAAGCGAGAACCTCCAATCATGCTAAACTGAAGCAGGTTCGGTGCGGAATGTTGAAGTGAAACAAATGCGATCCCGAATTCACAAACTTCAAAGATTGCCAAAAGCTACACCGACTAGCAGACTATCTGAAAACCTGACACTAAGCTGCCCGTGTGGAAAATTGTGGGCATTCAGAGTTTAGAAAGGGAACAAATAAACTCTAGGTCAATCATGGGACTGGTGTGAGCAAACAAAAACATTTTTATTTGAAAAAAAAGAAACAACAAAAGAAATAAAAAGAAATCCGCTATGCTTTTTGGAAAATGAAACTACCATAAGGCCTTTCGCCACACACACAATGCAATCGCACACTTGGAGGAGATTTCTCCTTAAGATAGTCCAACATGCTTGCTGCGTGAAAATCCATTTGATATTATTCTTGGTTCATAGTGCAGAAAATATTTCGAAAGTATAATATTAATCTTATCCAGCATACTACCATTATAGTATACCTACTATAGCTACCATGTTTTATGGCAGGTTACCACCATGATGCATGGCAGGTTATACAACTAAAACCGTATAGGGCTCGTATTGTTTTGTTTGGATTTCAAACAAATGGTCAAGGCTAAGGAACTTCCTTTATCCGAAAGGGTACGTCTCTAGAGGGATGCCCCAATAACTCAACCAGCTCTCTGCCAATACAAGGCCGGGTCACTTCTACAACTAGGTAACTAACTGTCACGAGTATGCCATCCCCCCGTCGTCACCGACCTTTATCCCGGGATTCACCAACAAATTGCAACAACCATAAAAGTTAAATATCTGGGCTCCATACCATGATACCACTTTTTATCCAGAAGGAAATGCACATATCCTAAGGGGCGTGACCCACGTAACCTTGCTGCATCCTTTTCTGTTTCGACCATTTCCAAGGTGTAAGGTTCGATGAAGTCTCGTTTCACAAAGCTATGCTTTTCACAAAAGTCATGCTTCGATCAACGAATGATCAGCACTTAGCATGCCACATTATCAAATTGGTAATATATCACTAGTAACCATCAATTACATAACCTCTGATCCCGTACGTCCCAAAGAAGGGTGCTAAGCTTAGAGAATATATTCTCCGCCACCAACAGAAATATATTTGATAGAAACCAGCTTTACATCTCAAAGTGTAACGTCAGACATACATCCATACAAGTCCATCCTGGGTCTGAATGGAACTGAAGTCACTTCAAAAGAAGTTCTTGCAAAACCGAAGAATCCCTAATCATGTCTGGACTCCCCATCACAAAGGGTAATCAAAATCTCTATGCCGGGGACTTTCGTTGGAGAGACATTCGACCGGTAATCCTTTCGCTTTCAAAAATACCCAATCTTCAATCACCATCTTCAGATGCTATCCATTACGTCGTATCATTAATTCGGAATGGGTTTTATGTCACAAAGTCCTCTCCCGGCTAAACCGAATAATGAGCCATTATTTTAGAACATATGGATACATTAGGATCTTAGTTAAGTCACAACTTCTAGCCCTTATTTCCAAAAACCTTTAATTTTGAATGGTTTAAAACAAATTTCCATTTCAAATCTTTTAAACAAAAGATTCACCCTTTAAGATCCCTTTTCAATTTGAAACAAGGTTCACCAAATCTTAACAAAGATTCGTTCATAGCTTTCAAAACTATTTCCATTTTGATTCACCCATAACTTGAAATCCTTTCAACAAAAACTGGAAATTCTTTCTTTATATGAAAACTATTATCATTTTAAAACAAAGGTTTTTCATTTCGAGAAAATCCGATTAAATTTTCTCAAGTTAAAGCCTTTTAAAGTATAAATTGGAAAATCAGTGAATTTCTGTATCCTCGGCAAGTTCTATTTGGGTTAAATTTAAATCCGCAAAATAATTCACTTAAATACATTAAAAATGGTTTAAAATCCATATATATTCATTATATAACCTGTATAACCTTTTTTAAACATAGTTTCCAAATTTCAAATTTCCGAAATCAAATAAATATCCAAAATTTAATTTCAAAGCTTCCTTTACAAAAGTTTTCATATTTAACTCAATTCCACTTCCAAACCATTTTGGATTCAAAATTTAACCTTTAAATTTTCACCATTTGAATAAAATAATGTTAAATTCATATACCCGTGACTTAACCAATTTTCCGTGAAATCCATATTTGTGTGTGTGGTGTGTAGTCCAGGGGTTTCACAGGCAACAATAAAATATCAACCATCATAAATTCAAGCACAACAATATCCATAAGCGATATAATCCTATAACGCTTATTTTCCATTCACAAATAAATATGTAAATTCATCACAGATAAAAAAATCACAGTTCATAGCTCAATCCAAAACAATCATACCACAGAACATCACACATAAGAGATATCAAACAACTCAAGGCATTCAATGAAATTCAATCACCCATAAGCAAGATCAATTAGCTGTTTAATCCCTAATTAATTCAATTCGATTTCCAACTAAATTAATTACTTATTAATTAATTACCCAATCCTGCTTAATTAACATTAGTTAATTACAAACCATTTGACATTAATTAATGAAATTAATTAATCAACCTTAATTATCCATCTTAATAAATTATCCCTTAATTAATCACATAAATAAATTAACCTTATGTTGATTAAATAATTAGTTAACCCTTAATTAATTACATTTAAGTAATTATCTCCTAATTATAGATTAATTAACCGTTAATCATTAATTAATTCACCTTTAATCATTAATTAATTCACCTTTGATCAATTAATTATCCATTAATTATTAAATAATTAACCCTAATTATTAATTACCCTTTGATTAATTACATTAATTAATTACTCTGTAATGAATTAATGATCCTTAAATTGATAACTTAATTATTTACATAAAGTAATTATCCTTTAATTATTTTCATTAATTAATCATCCTTTAATTTAATTTCATTAATTAATCATATTAACAAATTAACCACAAATTAATCACATTAATTAATTATCCTTTAATTAGTCACTATGGAGTACTCTATTCAGGAGGATACACTCTTCAGTTTGGTACCCCTTTCTCTTGTTCAGAGGCTTTAGAGCGGTTTCTCCTTTCAGCAGATCCACTTCAAAGCAGATGCTTATTCACCTCCCCAGGTTCTGCTGGTTGGAGCTTCACCACTAGTCTAGGGCGTCATCCAGTAGCTTTTGTTCTTTCTCTAGTTTTTTTACGTACTTCTAACACCTTTTTATCAGGCGGTGGTCATGCCAGTGCTCGATATTGGCGTGTGATGGGTGGTGCCTTACCGGAACTCATCTTAGGAATGCCTGCGACTTGATTTATAGGTATTTCGGTTTTTTGTTACCTGCCAGGCATGTTGGCAGCACTTTATATTCGTGATATATATATTTGCATGTGTGCTCTCCTCTACTCGTAGAGGATCACACATTTTTCTCAAAAATTAATTAACCTTTAATTATTAAGTAATTAACCTTTAATTATTTACCTTAAGTAATTATCCTTTTATTACTTATATTAATTAATCAACCTTCAAATTAATTACATTAAGTAATTATCACCATCTATTAAATTAATTACATTAAGAAATTATTCAAAACCTTAATTAATCAAAAGATAACCCATTTATCTTAATTAATTACTTAACTCTTAACTAATTTAATTATATTTGAAATCACTCAAGGATTTAAGTCAAATAATAAACCTAATACAAAATTATTTTAAAACCAAATCAATTTTGATCTTAAAAACAATTACTTAAAAATTTAACCTTTATATAAATTTATTATTAACCCGTAAATTTACTTATATTCTTAAGTCACTTAATAATTAAAAGCATTTTGTCTTATTAATTAACCTCTTGATTAATCTATTAAATTTTATTTAAAATAATCTTAAGAATTAAATAATGGAAGTACATATATATTAAAACACTTAAAACTTGATTAATTAAAATAATTTATTTTAAAACCTTTAGCTAATTCCAAACTTAAAATACGATATTTGTCATTTAAAATAAAATTTGTTTAAGAAGATAAATTAAAACTTGATTGATTTAAAATTTCAAAACTTGATTTATTTGAAAATTTAAACCTGTTACTGCTTGTACCCGAGATAACTCGAGTGTTAACCCGAGCCACATCCAATTTTACCCAAGTAAGTCCCCGAGTCAGCCCTCCTTTTTATTTTTTAAACTTTGTTATGTTAACATTTTAAAATGTTAAACCTGTAACACGAACAAACCTGCATGCAAACTTGAGCCAAGACCCAAATTTCCCAAGCACGACTTTGAGCCCATCCTCTTCTTCTTCCTACAACAACCACTGACACCATCACATCATTGTGCACGTGCACCGACAACCCAACGCCTTCCAACCATCGTTGAGACCCTCCATATATCACCGATGACCTCGATGATCAATTCGAGCACCCAGAAACGTCGAACTCGCCTGAAATCAAAATCGAGTATACCCAACACCATCTGTTACAAAACGCATTCACTCGAAAACACCTCGTGCCTTCTCCTCCAACAATCTGAAGCTTTACCACCTCGTTCAGAACAACATCATAATATGACGCATCGATCCCCCTTGGTCCGATTGACCCTGATCCACCATCAACAACGCATGAGCCCAATAAACAACGTCAACAAACTTCACCCTAAAAACTTAATTCATCGTCGTGCTTGCACCATGAGGAACTATAAATTCAATCATTATTTTTCTTGTGATCTTCTTCCTTCCATCTATCTTCAGCAGAAATTGATGAAAATTCAAATCTCGTCCAACTCACAATTACTCACGATTTATTAAACTAAAAATCTTGAAATGATTCTCTAAAATCCTTATTTTCTAATTCGAATCTGGTTACGTAATCAAATCATGAAATTAAAACGTTTGATTTTTCTGTTTTTCAAAGGTTTCACTGTAATATTTTATTTTTGGAATATCTACTAAGTATTTCCATTTGCAATTATTTTTAGAAATGAAATTACATTGTTATATTCCTTTTCCATTTACAAATCATAACCTAAGATTAGATGAAGAGAAATTGAATTTTTTTATATTTAATGGTTAGAACTTGTAAATCAACAGAGCACATATATATGTACATATACCCAGCCATGCACACACATACTTATATATATATATATATATATATATATATATATATATACAACACACAAGCACATTTCAAATCCATACAAACATTATCACAACATATCTTCAAATATTTATCACATGTAAACAGGTTTGAGATTTAAAAAAAAAGAGTTTACTCACCTAATTCAAAAATAAAGAAAATTTTGCTTCTTTTAATTTGGAACTGAAGCTTAATGTTTGATACTGATCTGGAATTTAATTGATTTAGTGACGAATTTATGTTGAGATGATACTTGTATCTTGTTTGCTGTTTGAGTTGAATCCTTAGATTGAATTTTCTAGCTCAGGTTGATTTTGTAAAGTTGTTTTGATTTCTTTTCTTTGGTTTTTGTTTTTGTTTTTGATTCTTGAGTTTGATTTTATTTTGATTTCTTTCCAGGATTTAAGTTTAGCTGAAAGATGAAGGAAATAGAGAAGATGAAGAGAAAATTTCTGAACTAAAACAACATAGCTTGGTTTCTCTAATTCACCATAATACTTATAATTTAATTCTATTAGTAAACAAAGTGTGCCACTTGTTAATGCTTGTTGTAATTATTTTACAAGTGTTAATGCATGTTATCTCAAGCTTACGTTTGTTAATTGCTTGTATTAATGTTTTACTAGTGTCTAAATGCAATTATTTTGTGTTTAAACCCCTTTTTCATGTTTTTATTAATTACTTGAATTTATGTAATATGTTTTTCTTATGTTTTATAAATTATGTAATATGTTTATATAAAGTTACCTATTATGTTTCCATAAATTGATGTTTTAAAACTCTTATATGTATATGTCTTATGTTTTCAATATTTATTTATATTTACAAACCATATTTATATCATATATAAATTTTTAAAGAAAATGATTCTAAAACTAATTATACCTTAATAAATAGGCATATATATATATATATTAGAATTTAACCCTTAAATAGTTTATTTGAAAATTATTATATTAAATTCAAATCATAATTTTCAAAATATATACACACACATATATTATAATGAGAAAACAAATTTCTGTTAAATATAAAAAAAAATTAAATCCAATTTATTTTCAAGATATTTATTCTTTTGAGTCTCAAATCAAAATTCTATTTCAATATATTTATATATATAAATATAAACACATATCTTATTTATTTTGGAAAAATTCAAATTAATTCACAATTTAATCCAAAAATTAATTTAATTACCAAATTAAATTGGGTTTAAAACCGGGTTCGTTACAGGTTCCCCCTCTTAAGAAAATTTTGTCCCCGAAATTTTCTAGACAGGGAGACAACAAAGAACAGATGAACATATAGAAAGATAGAGAAATGGTTTATCAAATGAAACTGAATATCTATTTTACATTTGGCTTACAAAATTAGAATATTATCAATAAATATAAGAACTTATTCAATACTTTACGAAATACTCAGGTCATTAGGCCTACGAAATATGCAGGGGCATTGGTTAGTCCAAAGGGATAACTAACCGTCCGTAGAATATATCGAGACCCAAAATAATAGATAAGTGAGTATAGTTTAATTTAACTTCATATTTTGTTAACCAATTCATTTCAAATAAGATTTCAAATCCATTAAAGTTAAAAGACAAAAAGCTGATAGAAAACTGATGAAGAGAATAAGAATTATGAACCTTTCTACAATGTAAACAAAGATTCTTAGGGCTACCACCATATCAAAGCTTCTTCTTGTAGTTGCCAGTAAACCGTCAAAGAATTGAAATTGGATGATGATCAAAGGAGATTGATGGAAAAAGGATTGTTCTTATTGTTACATGGTATCGACCATTTGTAGTGGTACTCCCCTATCCTTTACCTCGTCCTCTTCTTGCACTCATTCTTACTATCATTGAATAGTAAGAGAATTAACTGAGGCATACAGACAAGATGTCTTAGGGATACTCATTCTAGGGCATTTATAACCCTATTTCTAATGAGTCACCAAATGTGTTATACCCCAAAATATAAAGTTCTTACTCAACCGTTAGCTTTGATACCAAATGTGACAATCCGAAGTTCAGCGCCCGAAAATCGACATCCATACATCACCCGTATTCGAATGCCGCAGATTCAAATGTTGAAATCCGATTCGCCGGAGCTTATAACAATGTTAGGTGATAACAATACAACGGAAACAGAAGAATAATTTTAATGATACACAACTATTGATACAACAATGATACAATATGAAGTGATCAACAACATTGGAGACAGATATAACAGCGGAAAACACAACAGCGGAAAGATAACATCTCCATTGCCAAAGCTCCAAAACTCCAGACGGTCTAGGGTCTTCGACCTTCCGACAGCGGCGTCCTGCCGCCGTGGCACACATTTATACCTTGCATTTGCTTTTACGACCAGCCTCTCAATTCGCAACCAACCCACCCTGGGACATGTAGGGGTCAGAGGCTCCTTCTCAGCACCAAACCAGAAGCGAGAACCTCTAATCATGCTGAAGTGAAGCAGTTTTGGTGCAGAATGTTGAAGTGAAACAAATGTGATCCCGAATCCACAGACTTCAAAGATTGCCAAAAGATACACCTACTAGCCAACTATCTGAAAACCTGACTCAAGGCTGCCTGTGTGGAAATTATAGGCACCTAGAGTTTAGAAAGGGAACAATAAACTCCAGTTAGTCATGGGACTGGTGTGAGCAAACAAAAACAGTTTTAATTGAACAAAAAAATAAAAAAAATCCACTATGCTTTTTGGAAAACGAAACTACCATAAGGCCTCCCTCCACACGCATAATGCAATCGCACACTTGGAGGAGATTTTTCCTTATGATAGTCAAACATGTTTGATACGCGAAAATTCTTTTGATATTATTATTAGTGCATAGTGCAGAAAACATTTCGAAAGTATAATATTAATCTTAGCCAACATACTACCATTATAGTTAATCTACTATAGCTACCACGTTTTATGGCAGGTTATACAACTAAAACCGTACAGGGCTCGCATTGTTTTGTTTGGATTTCCAACAAATGGTCAAGGCTAAGGAACTTCCTTTATCCGAAAGGGTAAGCCTCTGGAGGGACGCTTCAAAAACTTAACCAGCTCCCTGCCAACACAAGGCCGAGTTACCTCTGTAACTAGATAACTAACTGTCGTGAGTATGCCATCCCCCCGTCGTCGCCAAACTTTATCCCGAGATTCACCAACAAATTGCAACAACCACATAAGTTAAATATCTGGGCTCCATACCATGATACCATTTTTTTATCCAGAAGGAAATGCACATACTCTAAGAGGCACGACCCCGTAACCTTGCTGCATCCTTTCCTGTTTCGACCAATTTCGAGGTGTGAGGTTCGATGAAGTCTCATCCCACAAAGCTACCTTTATACAAAAGCCATGCTTCGATCAACCAATGATCATCACTTAGCATGCCACATTACCAAATTGGGAATATATAACTAGTAACCATCAAATACATAACCTCCTAGCTCGTACGTCTCAGAGAAGGGTGTTAAGCTAAGAGAATAAATTCTCCGCCACCAACAGAAATGTATTTGATAGAAACCAGATTTACATCTCAAAGTGTAACGTCAGGCATACATCCATACAAGTCCATCTTGGGTCTGAATGGAACCGAAGGCACTTCAAAAGAAGTCCCTGCAAATCCAGATAATCCCTAATCGCGTCCGGACTCCCCATCACATAGGGTAATCAAAATCTCCATACCGGGGCCATTCCGTGCAGAGACATTCGTTAGGAAATCCTTTCGCTTTCGAAAATTCTCGGTCTTCAACTACCGTCTTCAAATGCTATCCATTTTGTCGTATCATTAATTCGAAATGGGTTTTATGACATAAATTCCTCTCTTGGCTGAACCGAATAATGAGCGCTTATTTTAAAACATATAGATATATTAGGATCTTAGTTAAGTCATAACTTTTAGCCCTTATTTCCAAAAACCTTTCTTTTGAATGGTTTAAAACAAATTTCCATTTCAAATCTTTTAAACAAAAGATTCACTCTTCAAGATCCCTTTTCAATTTGAAACAATGTTCACCAAATCTTTAATAAAGATTCATTCATAGCTTTCAAAACTATTTCCATTTTGATTCACCCATAACTTAAAATCCTTTCAACAAAAACTGGAAATTCTTTCTTTATATGAAAAATATTATCATTTGAAAACATAGATTTTTCATTTCAAGAAAATCCGATTAAATTTTGCTCAAGTTAAAGCCTTTTAAACTATAAATTAGAAAATCAGCGAACTACCGTATTCTCGGCAAGTTCTATTTGGGTTAAATTTGAATCCCCAAAATAATTCATCTAAAATATTTTAAAAATGTTTTAAAATCCATATATACACATTATATAACCTTTGTAACCTTTTTTAAACATAGTTTCCAAAATTTCAAATTTCCAAAATCAAATAAATATCCAAAATTTAATTTCAAAACTTCCTTTACAAAAGTTTTTCATATTTAACTCAATTCCACTTCCAAACCATTTTGGATTCAAAATTCAACCTTTAAATTTTCGCCATTTGAATAAAATAATATTAAATTCAAATACCCGTGACTTAACCAATTTCCCGTGAAATCCATATTTGTTTGTGTGTGGTGTGTAGTCCAGGAGTTTCATAGGCAACAATCAAATATCAGCCATCATAAATTCAAGCACAACAATATCAATAAGATAATCCTATAACGCTTATTTTCCATTCATAGATAAATATGTATATTCATCATAGATAAATAAATCATATTTCATAGCTCAATCCAAAACAATCATATCATAGAACATCACACATAAGAGATATCAAATAATTCAGGGCATTTAATAAAAATTCAATTATCCAAAAGCAAGATCAATTAGTTGTTCAATCCCTTATTAATTCAATTTAATTTCCAAATAAATTTAGTTACTTATGAATTAATTACCCAATCCTGCTTAATTAAAACTAGTTAATTACAAACCATTTGTATTAATTAATGAAATTAATTAATCAACCTTAATTATACATCTTAATTAATTAACCTTAACTAATTAATTGTCGCTTAATTAATCACATAAATAAATTAACCTTAAGTTGATTACATAATTAATTAACCCTTAATTAATTACATTTAAGTAATTATCTCCTAATCATAAATCAATTAACCTTTAGTCATTAATTAACTCATCTTTAATCATTAATTAATTCACCTTTAAAGAATTAACTATCCATTAATTATTAAATAGTTAACCCTTAATTATTAATTACCCTTTGATTAATTAGATTAATTAATTACTATATAATTAATTAATGATCCTCAAACTGATCACTTAATTATTTAAATAAAGTAATTATCCTTCATTATTTTCATTAATTAATCATCCTTTAATTTAATTTCATTAATTAATCATATTAACAAATTAACCTCAAATTAATCGAATTAATTAATAAATTACATTAATTAATTGTCCTTTAATTGTCACTTTAATTAGTTAACCTTTAATTAGTAAGTAATTAATCTTCAATTACTTATCTTAAGTAATTATCCTTTTATTACTTATATTAATTAATCAACCTTTAAATTAATTACATTAAGTAATTATCATCATCCATTAAATTAATTACATCAAGAAATTATTCAAAAACTTAATTAATCAAAAGATAACCCGTTTATCTTAATTATTTACTTAACTCTTAATTAATTTAATTATATTTGAAATCACTCAAGGATTTAAATCAAATAATTAACGTAATACAAAATTATTTCAAAATCAAATCAATTTTAATCTTAAAAACAATTAACTTAAAATTTTAACCTTTATATAAATTTATTATTAACCCATAAATTTACTTATATTCTTAAGTCACATAATAACTAAAAACATTTTTTCTTCTTAATTAACCTTTAATTAATCTATTAAATTTTATTTAAAATAATCTTAAGAATTGACTAATGGAAGTATATACATATTAAAACACTTAACTTTATTAATTAAAATAATTTATTTTAAAACCTTTAGTTAATTCCAAACTTAAAATACAATATTTATCATTTAAATGAAGAAGATAATTCAAAATTTGATTGATTTACAAACCTGATTTATTTGAAAATTAAACCTGTTACTGCTTGTACCTAAGATAACTCGAGTATTAACCCGAGCTAGATCCAATTTACCCTAGTAAGTCCCCAAGTCAACCTTCCTTTTTATTTTTTAAACTTTGTTATGTTAACATTTTAAGCTGTTAAACCTGTAACGCGAACAAACACGCATGCAAACTCGAGCCAAGACCCAAATTTCCCGAGCACGACTTCGAGCCCATCCTCCTTTTCTTCCTACAGCAACCACTAACACCATCACATCATTGTGCATGTGCACCGGTGATCCAACGCCTTCCAACCATCACCGAGACCCTCTACATATCACCGATGACCTTGATGATCAACTCGAGCACCCAGAAACTTCGAACTAGCCTGAAATCAAAATTGAGTATACCCAACACCACCTATAACAAAATCCAGTCACCAGAAAACACATTGTGCCATCGCCACCGATGATCTTAATCTTCTCTACCTCGTTCAGAGCAATGTCACAATATGACGCATTATCTCACTCGGTCCGATTGACCCTGATCCACTATCGACGATGCACTAGCCCAGTGAAAAACATCGATGAAACTTCACCACAAAACCCTAATTCATCGTCCTTCCACCACCACAATGAGCTATAAATTCAATCATTATTTTTCCTATGATCTTCTGCCTTACAACTATCTTCGGCATCAAACGCAACCCACAATTCATCGTTGATCATTAGAAATTAACAAAAATGCAAATCCCGCTCAACTCACAATTTCTCATGATTTACTAAACTAAAAATCTTGAAATGATTCTCTAAAATCCTTATTTTCAAATTCAAATCTGGTTATGTAATAAAATCAGGAAATTAAAACGTTTGATTTTTTTTGTTTTTCAAAGGTTTCATTGTAATGTATTATTTTGGAATATCTACTGAGCATTTCCATTTGCAATTATTTTTAGAAATGAAATTACATTGTTATAATCCTTTTCTATTTAGAAATCATTACTTAAAAATGATTAGATGAAGAGTAATTGAATTTTTTATTTAATGGTTAGAACCTGTAAATCAACAGAGCACATATACATGTACATATACCCAGCCATGCATACACATACTTATACATACATACATACATACATACATACATACATACATACATACATACATACATACATACATACATACATATATACATATAACACATAGGCATATTTCAAATCCATACAAACAGTATCACAAAATATCTTCAAATATTAGTCACATGCAAACAGGTTTGAGATTTAAAAAAAAGAGTTTACTCACCTGATTCAAAAACAAAGAACAGTTTTGTTTCTTTTATTTTGGAACTGAAGCTTGATGTTTGATACTGATCTGGAACTTGATTGATTTAGTGAGAATTTATGTTGAGATGATCCCTGAATCTTGTTTGCTTTTTGAGTTGAATCCTTGGTTTGAATTTGCTAGCTCATGTTGATTTGTAAAGAATGTTTCGATTCTTTTCTCTTGTTTTTGTTTCTGATTCTTGAGTTTGATTTTATTTTGATTTCTTTCCAATTTTTTAGTTTAGTTGAAAGGTGAAGGAAATAGAGAAGATGAAGAGAAAATTTCCGAACTAAAACAAAATATCCTGGTTTCTCTAATTTAATATAATACTTATAATTTAATTCTATTAGTAAATAAAGTATGCTACTTGCTAATGCATGTTGTAATTATTTTACAAGTGTTAATACATGTTATCTCAAGCTTACATTTGTTAATTACTTGTATTAATTTTTTACAATTGTCTAAATGCAATTATTTTGTGTTTAAACCCCTTATTCATGTTTTTGTTAACTACTTAAATTTATGTAATATGTTTTTCTTATGTTTTATAAATTATGTAACATGTTTATATAAAATTACCTATTATGTTTTCATAAATTGGTGTTTTAAAACTCTTATATGTATATATCTTATGTTCTCAATATTTATTTATATTTACAAACCATATTTATATCATATATAAATTTTTAAAGAAAATGATTATAAAACTAATTATACCTTAATAAATAGGCATATATATATATTAGAATTTAATCCCTAAATAGTTTATTTCAAAATTATTATATTAAATTCAAAACATAATTTTCAAAAAATATATATACATATATGAGAAAAAAATTCTATTAATTTTGAAATACAGAATTTTTTAAATCCAATTTATTTTCAAGATATTTATTCTTTTGAATTTCAAATCAAAATTCTATTTTAATCTATTTTTATATATAAATATAAACACATATCTTATTTATTTTGGAAAAAATTCAAATTAATTCACAATTTAATCCAAAAATTAATTTAATTACCAAATTAAATTGGGCTTAAAACCGGGATCGTTACATTTGGAGTCGAGCGATTTCTATGAGCGGATGGTGAGAAATCGAGGAAGAAAGATAGGTGATTTTCTGCCATTGAAATTGATATAAGGAGCAGGCGCATTTTCTTTTAGTTAATTTGGACGAAGAAAAAATAAATGTGGCTTTATATATAAATTTCTGACACTATTATACATAGATTTTCCGGACTCCAAACGAAGCATGCTACCCAGCGTTCTATGTGTTATACCCTTATTCCGAACACAATGGAACTAGTTTCGAGAGCCAATTCCATCATATTCAGAAATAGCATTTCAAAGTCAAATTAATTTAATTTAATTCCTTAAATTAATTTCTACTCGTTTCAAGCTCGCTCGGCCAAAAGATAAGTCCAATCAGTATGAAACTTAAAATCCTATAATAATTCACTATTACGGACCCGATGAAACTAGTTTTGTCGAAATTTGAGATAGTGACCAAAAAGGCTATTTTTAAACGTTAATTAAAACAAGAAATTTCCAAAATCAATCTAATCACCTTAAATCTAATTTTAAAAGTTAACAATCTTCATTCTTGTTTAAATAAAATTTAAATCAACTTTCGACGCCATTTTCATTCACAAATTTAGAATTCAATTATTTAAATAATTTCCAATAATCCAATTTCGATAAATTCCAATATTAGATTTTAAATAAATTTTAGTTATCAACCAATTATTTTATTTACATCTAAATAGTTCAAAATTATTCAGTTTCTGTTACTGATTATAAACACATTCAATATATGGAATTTCAATTCAATACTGGCTATTACCTAAATCTTTGAAATTGGTTATTTCAAAATTTTATTCAAGTTTGCATTAAATAAATTACATTAATAAACCATTAAATTTTTATTTCAAACCTTTTTTTATTCAATAATCATAATATATTTAATAATTTAAAATAGTAAAAAATACATGTCGTTACATTCTCCCCCACTTAGAAATTTTCGTCCTCGAAAAGGGGTTAAGCAAGGATTTAACATTTGATATATTTTCTCAAAATAATTAAAATACAAAACGTTAAAAATCTTATTTTTGCAAAACCTTTATTATGCTTCCACTATGCCACTCTAGTTCTGGCTTTATGGAAATTATAACTTATTTACAAAAACAAGTTATAAAATTTTAAAATCTTAAAACAATATTCTAAAACCTGGATTTAGATAAAATTTCGGCAGCATCTCCTTTACGCGGCTCGATCGTAAATTTTTTACAATACAATATATATATCAAAAATATACCAAATATATATCTCATCTCAATGATGAGGCATCCGGTAGGAAAAAATATAATAATGCGGTATGTAATCCGAGATATGTACCTTATTATTGTTATTAATACGAGCGAGTTCGCTCATATGAAGCAAGCAAAAGCAAATTAAATTCGCGTATACATCCAAACGGCCTTCGTATGTACCTATCTTAACTCAATTTAGAATATTAGTTTCATATAAAAGGATATAGAAACATGTATAAGTTTAGTAGACCCATAACATGAATTTTATATCCAAACCATAAACATAAGCACTAATACACAACAAATCAATCATATGCAGCCAAAAGCAGTATAACCATGATTTATAGCGAAAGTAACCATCTAACAATTTATATCCATACAATTAATTCATAATGTTAAGAATTTATATTATTAATATCCATAGTTAATGTAACGACCTGTAAAATCTTCGACAATTTAATTGTTAATTTTATTAAATGTTTGTTATCTAATATTGGAAAAAAATAGAAATTTGTGATTTATTAACGAAATAATAACATAAATGAGATGTAATAATGCTAGCCTAAGTAATTTACTAACTATTTGAATGAAATTACAATTTACGGAATTTGTGTAGATGTTATACTAGGCTATAAATTGAATATAAGAAAATAAACGTTGATATTGAATTGATTAATGAATTAATAATAATAAATAGTAATTGAATAGAATCAATGTTCTGTAAGTAACTATAATATTGGTTTGGAAATGATGAACTTATAAGAATGTGATTGAGAGTTAATGGCAACAATTATTATAAGTTACATATATATTTAATTCGTTAAATTAAATTGGAAATTATCACAGCAAATGTAATTAAATATTATGTTAATGTAAATTAGGTTAATATTTGGAAGTAATGTTAATTTTATTTATAATAATATGATCATTAGAAATAAAAGAAAGGAAAATCAAGATTTATTAATTTAATGGAATTCAAATTTAATAATTGGACTAATTACAAATAAATGAAGTTAAATATTTAAATACTACGTTAATGGAGATTAAGATGAAATTTGAGAATATCGACATAATAAAACATGAACCATGTTAATTTTATCTACTTGATGATAATGTATTGAATAACAAGATTTAAAATCAAATAAATGGATTTATTGGAATTCCAATTGATAATTTGGGAATTTATTTAAAATTGAGATATAATACGGTAATAGGCAAATTAATTTACTAAAAATTGATATTTGAACTTGTCTAAATTATAGTAAAGGTTTAAGAACTCAAAAATGATAAAGATTGCTAATTATAGAATCAAAATTGAAAATTGATTTAATTAATTAATATTAATTTATTTAATTAACTAGAAAATTGCCAATTTGGTCACTGACTCGGATTTTCACGAAACTGGTTTCATCGGATCCATAACAATGGATTATTGTAGGATTTCATGTTGCGTAACGATCGGACTTACCGTTTGATCGTATGGACTCGAAACGCCTAGAAATCGATTAAATTGAAATCAATTTGAAATAACTTGGTTCTAGCATAACATCTTCATACAATGGAATTTGGACCTGAAACCTGTTCCACTGATTTTAAAACATTTAAAAACATCTATTTTGATATATGGGTTGAATCATTTTCGTTCTGGAGTCGAAACAAGCTTTTCGGGCCGTGCAGCGTTAAACTTTCCAACCGATTCGATCACCTTGTTCCTATTTCTAATATGCCTATATATACCACATTATAAACCCTAGCCACTCCTTATTCTCATTTTCCTATACGTACAGTTCTTTCTGCTGCTCCTCTTTCCCAATGGCAGACTAACCCTAAAATTCACAACCCAGTTTCAACACAAAATTTAACCTAAAAAATTTAAATTCCTCAATACATACCAAATTTTATATTGATCCGAAGCTCTCGACGAGCGCATCTCAGATTTGAATTTTTTTTCCGATTTGAAGCTCCGTTTATCTAGAAATCGAGGTTAAACCTCGGCCGTCCATATTGGGGTTTCGATAATTTAGTGGCGGATCTTTGTCCGGGAGTCGATCGGACGGTACAGTATGGTAGAGTGGAAGATGAAACACCCATCTAGGGGATTCGCTTCACCCTGAGACACCTGAGTTCGCCGTGGTGGGCCTATGACGTGGCGGCGGCGCTAGTGAATAGGGGAAGTCACGCGGGGCCGCCAGCCATCATTAGAGGTGCCTCGGCCTGGGTTAGCGACCAGCGGCTTCAGATCATGGCGAATGTGGTCGGAGGACGGCGAAACGCCGGTCAAAGCTTGACCTAGATGCATTCGGTTTTGTATAGGCGCGTACGAGAAGAAACTGTAACTTGGTGACGTGTTTTCCTTGTTTCTGTTATTTATTTAAATTATATAATAATTAAAAATTGTTGACCTTCTAACTCGAATAACTTTTGCATACGAGGTCCATTTCATGTGTGGTTTTCTCCGCTAGGTTCGTATTTGAATTCCGGACATTTTGACACTGGATTAGATGGATTCTGAGAATGTTCATATTTTGGGTTTAAATTGGATTTAAATTCAATTTAAATTCAAAAGGTGAGTATTTTAACCCAGCCACAACTTCTAAAATTTCTTATGTTTGTTAAATTGATATATGATGTGAATAGAGATTTATTATGGTTGTTTGGCATATTTTGAATCATCGTCTAAGTTTATTTGAATTTATTTGGATAAAACAGTTATTTAATTTATTATTGAATATAAACTACAAGTAAATACCTGTTATTTATTATCTGCTTTATATTGATGTTATTGATTGAATAGGATGATGATTGTGAATAATGTCTGATGATTGATATTGGATGAATGGATATTGTATTTTATATTGTTATAAACTGCAAGTCGTTATGGATTTTTATTTTATTCGGGATTGCGGTTTGAAATGATATATAACCGTATTTATATTTTAAATTACAGACTGAAATGATAATTATCCTATCACTTGACCATAGTATAGAAAATTGTATACAAACACCGCGGTCTATATATAAAAATATTTTAAAACGATTTCTATGGTTTTGTAATGAAATATATGAGTTATATAAATATTGATTTTAGATGTTATATAAATGTTATTTTATTATTTATTTTTATCTATGTATAATTTTTTTTTGAAATATAAAATAATTTAAATAATAAAGTTTGATTGTTTTTTACAATATGGTTAAGTATGTGTTTAAATTATATTGTATATAGAGTTTATAATGACTTAAATAAAATTAAGGTTGAAAGATAAATATGAAATTGATTTGAATTAAATTATTTAAGAATTATACTCGAATAAATTTGATTTGAAATTTAAATAAAATTGAGATTTTAAAGGGTACGATTTTTATAACTTGATTTTGGTTTAGAGTGATTTAAATGAATATCAAGTTGATTTAAATGAATATATCAAGTTAAATAAATTGAAAGAATATCCAGTTATTTGAAGTTTAAAAGTTTTACTTAAATGATATTGGATTTATTAAGTAAACATTTCAAATCTGAATAATAGTAATTAAATTTGATATATATGGAATTATCAAAGAATTAGTTTTGAAATGGTGGAATATTTAAAGCTTTGAAATATATGGAAATTAAAACGGTTTATTTGGGGGTTCAAATCTGTATTTGTAATTGACTTGTGAAATTGAAGAAGCTATTTTATTATATAAAGCAATTTAATATTTAAGCCATTTAAGTGGTGTAGTTATGTTTCAAAGTTATGAGTTTCATAGTATTATGATTTGAAAGTGTTGTACTCTAAGTGTTTTGATTTCGAAGTGTTATAACTTCAAAAATGCTACGATTTTGAAAAAAGGATATATTTGAAATAAAAATGATATTATATTGATTTGGGTTTTTTTATAAAAATGATATCATATCAATTTGGATTTTCAAACGGAAATGATATCGTATTTATATGGTTTTGAAATGGATGTTTTATTATGGTTTTGAAGTATACTTATTTTGAAATGACCGTGGTGTTATAATAACATTTGGTCGTTAAAGAGACCGGGATCAGAAATTGTCATACTCTCTGCCAACTCCGAAAAACACTTTAACAAATGTGTACGCGGTGGACATTCCAGAATAAAGCAGGATGGTGGCGGCGTCTCCTTTGAGGTAAATACGTGGATCCGACTCCCGTGAGTTGGCATAAGGTGGCTAAAACAGGAGCGATTGACGGGCTAAGAAGGTAGAACCTTTTATCGGACACACTCCTTCGATACCATTCTATTACTTTGTGATTGATTTGGGCCCTTTTGATTTTAGGGGTATGGCTCGAGGTGGACGGTAGTAGCTGCTACGCGTTACTACCGGTCCGGAAGCGTAATTGGTATATCTACCCTGGCATTGCCTAGTTGTGCCATGTCACCTACCCTAGTACACCTTGTATGGGTTTGGTTTTCTCCCGCAGCCTGTGGAGTAGTTAGGGTAGTCTCCCGATCTGGAGATGCACTAATACTGGATGGACTACTGGGACTATTACGTGTTAAGGGCTATATGGGTAGCCCTTAACGCTATTTAAAAGTTCGTTTATTTTACTACAGACATTATTATAATAGCAAAATATTACTACATAGTAAATAGTCTAACAGATCCTTAGGAGATGTGAATCCGGAGCATCTCTTTAGTTATTGCACTCACGTTAGACACTGGATAGGAGATGTCAAATCCCGTAAACATCTCGGACGTTGTTTACACTCATATTTATGTACCGTTGATTAACTTACATAAGATCTTTTAGTTCTGACTCGAGTGTTTTGCCTTTTCAATTCGCTCGGGTCAGCCTGAGCATTTCAGGATTTGAAGACTTTATTTCTAGAGGACAAAGACGAAAATTGTATTACTATTATTTACTGTATTGTTACACTACATTCATACTGTTGCGCTGCATTGTTATTTATTATTCTCTGGTATGTGTAACTCTGATACAATATTGTATTAGTATATTCAAATGTTTTGTAAACAACTTTATGAACTGTTGCTTGATTATTATATTTTGTCGTTCTACTGCAAGATTCTGTTTTGTTTTCTTCTTTCCCTGCGTTTTCTTATTCATCCCAATAACAATCCGCCCTTCTGTTTTGTTTATGTCTGACATGTGTGGTTTATCGTCGGTTTAAAGCGTACAACAAGGCGGGATGTTACATCTGGTATCAGAGCTTAGCTTTAGCGATAAACCTTAGCTTTGTGGGGTCTGACTCTTTATTTATAGGGTAGTAGTACCCTATGACGATGAGTCACTGAGAGTATATATGAGAGAGCGTATTTGTTAGTGTTACAAAAAGGTTTTTATATTGTGTTAATTTGTTCCATTTCGTATTTATAAATTCTGGTTGGTGCATAGGACGCTATGACATCAATAGGGATTTCTAAACACTTAATAGGACAGATCCACACAATATTTGTGTTGAAATATAGGTAAATGAAATAATTTTTTCTACTATATTTTCTATATATAAAGTAATAAAATTTATAAATGATATGTATATTTGGTTGTAATATATATTTGTTGGTAGGTAGTAAAATTATAAATATTGAGTGGAAACGAGATTTGAAGAAAATAAAATAAATGAAAACTGGAAATTTAGAATTTAAGTTCCGGGGTTTTGAAAATTTCGTTCGAATGATTTTGGAATATAGTAATAATATTATTAGAAGTATTTCTGTTATAAGTATTTCAATATGATTTGAAAGAATTGTTTTAAAGAAATTTTGGAATGAAATAAGTTATGTACTCCCCTCTCTATTGCTAGAAAATAATTTCGGTGATGAGTGCACCATCGTCGACATTTATTTTCGAGTTTCGAAGTGGGAAGGCCACTGTAATAGTTTTACTGAAGATTTATTTTGAAACAAATATATATATTTTAAATTGTTTTAAATATAACTGGATATATAAATTGTAAGTGTATACATCTATCTATTATTTTACAAAGATTTGAAATTTAACCCGGTAGTTAGTTCTTAAATTTTCGTTAATCAATAGTTTCGATTATTGTGGTGAAATGGAATATAAATAATTTATAATTGGAACGTAACTAATTTATAGTTGGAACCTTTAATTAAAATAAGAGATTAAATGCCAGGTTATAAATGAAATTACAAGGAACTTGGAATTAGTAACCTATAAAACAAATGAGATAGATTACTGAACATTAAATTAATTTAAAAGAAATGATAACAAACTTAAGTAAATGTTGAGATTGTTTATAATAAAAATAAGTAGAAAGATGAATGCTGTAAATAAATGAAATTTAGTAGAGAATAAATGAGTATAATGCAATAAAAAGAAAATTTACATGGTATGAATAAATAAATAAATGAATTTATGTAAGTAATAAATGAGAATGAATGAAATAAACGCTGAATGAACGAAGGGAAATAAAAATTTGTAAGAAGTAAATGTAAATTAAAAGATGAATCATTATATGAATGAAAAAGCGTTTAAAAAATAAATGCTATGAAATGGAATTAATAAGAATGGACTTGATCTATTGTTTGAAATGGTTGTTTGTTTTGGTTTATGGATTGGTTGGGCAAGGATAGTTTAAATTTGTATAGATGTATAAATAATCTATTCAGTTTCATCTAAGAATGTTGAGTGAATGGTGCACTTAATAGTTTATTTTTCATTGTGGACAATTTAAAATTTTAAACCCGAACAACTATTTGTCTGTTTGCTATGGATATATGGATGGATAATTGAATTGTGTTGATTCTGTATGAGTATTGTATGCCGTGGTTGCAATGATTGTTGTTTTATGTTGAATTATTTGAAACAACTTTAAAAATTTCATTTTATATAATTATTAACTCTTTTTAGATTATATAAGTGAAATACAGGTTATGGAAGCAATTGCTACTGCTTTTGTAACATCCCCCCTTTTCGCACACTTTAAACCGACACACGTGCCAATTCAAAGCATACGCAAGATCGGATTGTTATGGGTAAATAAGAAAAACAGAGAAGAAATAAAGCAAAATAGAATCTCACAGCGAAAGGATAAGATATAATAATCAATATACAGTTCATGATAACTGTTTACAAAATATTTATTTTACTTATATAATGAATATCAGAGTTACACATACCAATACAATCAATGCAGCGGAAATTTAGAGTGTGGTGCAATACTATAAATAATATAATACGGATTCTTCGTCTTCGTCCTCCAAAGCTAGAATCTTCGATCCTGAAATGCTCGGACTGACCCGAGCGAATTTGAAAAGACAAAAACACTCGAGTCAGACTAAAAGATCTTATGTGAGTTAAATTAACAGAAATAAATATGAGTACAGTAACTCAAGAGATGTTCGGGATTTACATCTCCTAAGGATCCGTTAAACTATTTACTATGTAGTATATTGCTAGTGTCTATTTATAAAATAAACTTACTTTTTAATAGCGTTAAGGGGTTACCCATATAGCCCTTAACACAAATAATGCCAATAGTCTATACAGTACCGTAATACCTCCTGATCGGGAAGCTACCAGAGGATACTCCATAGGTACGACACAAATAGAAACTCGTAGTAAAGGCTCGGTATGGTAGGTGACACGGCACAACTAGGCAATGCCAGGGTAGATATACCAATTGCTATCCAGGCTGGTGGAAACGCGTAGCCACAGTTACCGCCCACCTCGGACTAACTCCCCAAAATCAAAATATAGAAGTGGCCACTGAATCAATCCAAAATCAAAGTATAATATCGAAGAGGAGGGTCCGATCAGAGGAATGACCTCATTGGCCTGAGAATCGCTCCTGTTTTAGCCACCTTATGCCAACTCACGGGAGTCGGGTCCACGTATTTACCTTACAGGAAACGTCACCACCACCTACTTCATTCTGGAATCTCCACCGCGTGCACGGTTAGTCAAAGTGGTTTTCGGTATCGACAGAGAGTATGTCCATATCCGATCCCGGTCTCTTTGCCAAACCATCGTTATTATAACACCGCGGTCATTTAAAAATAGGTTATACTTTAAAATCAGAATAAACATTCCATTTCATAACCATGAATACGATATCATTTCAAAACCCAAAACCATATTTTATCACTTATCCCAAATATAATTCTTTTCCAAAATCATAATGCTTTAACTTCATAACGTCTGAAAATCAAATATTTTCAAATCGTAATATTTTGAAAATCATAATTTAAAACCATAACTTCTATAAAAAAACTTGAATGGTTTGGACATTCAACGGTATATGAATTAAATGGTTTAACTTAAATGTTACTTTGTAAAGAAAATAGTTCTCATGGCTTTATAAATACATTTCTTTATTAAAGTCTAAACCAAAATTTATATTATCTCTCTCAAGTTCCAAAACCACTTCAATTTATTTATATATACGTATATCCATTTAGAGTAACAATATTTCAAACTAAAATTGGATTTTATTCTTTCAACAGATCAATTGTTCTATTAATTAGTCTTGAATATTCACATAAAATCCATAAATAATAAGACTTCAATTTCTAGTAATAAAATATATATATTTTCCCAATTCAAATTATACTAGAATATTCATTTCAATTTATTTTAGGAAAAATCCAATTATAAATATCATATCTTAAAATTTCCAAACTTAACATTTAAACATATGATATAAATTATTAAACTCCATTTTCTTAATTTTCTTCCATTTTTAAATAATGATTTTTATACACCTTTTAATTTCAAAATTTTCAACTTCATATGTATATATATGGAAGAATAATATTTATACAATATAAAATTTAAGATTATTAGAAACCGTATTCAATCCAAACCATAGAAATCACATTAAAATAGTTATATATAGACCGCGGTGCCTGTATAAAATTTTCTATCCTATGGTCAAGTGATACGGATATTTATCATTTCAATCCGCAATTTAAAAAAATATAAAATTTTGCGGTTATATATCATTTCAAACCACAATCCCGAATGAAATGAAATATGCATGATAAGTTGCAATTTAATGATATACAATAAACATCCATTCATCAACATCATCCATCATCCAAATCGCAATCATCAATCAATATCAATTAATAACAATATTATTTTTGGTACTACATAACAGGTAATACTGGCAATTTTATTCAAATTAAATTTAACAGCTATTAATCTACAGTCTATATTCAGTAATAAATTATATAACTGTTAACTAGCAGTTCATATACAAACAAATAAATTTTAACTGTAAATTTATACGCAATAAATTAGTTAAATTAACAGTTAAATTAAATAAATGCAATTCAACAGATATGAATAAAATAAACATGCCAAATACTCATAAATAAATTTCTATTCATATCTAAAATGAATTTAACAAACATAAAAACTTTTAGAAGTTGTGAGTGGGTTAAAACACTCACCTTTTGAATTTAAATCGAATTTAAATTCGATTTAAACCCAAAAATTCGCCCGTCTCGGAATTCGTCCAAACCAGCGTCATCAAGTCCGGAATTTAATTACGATCCTGATAAAAAAAATCTCACGTGAATCGGAGATCGTATACGAGAGTTATGTCGAAATTTGCACTTGAATTTAAATTTAAAATAGCAAAGAATGGTACACATTTACATACTTGCCACATCGTCAAGGAATCACGCATTACTGTTCCTCTCCCTCTCTCACGCGATTTTCCTGCTCCAAACCGTGCATACGAACCCAAACAGAGCCCTATTCGACCAACTTTGACCGAGCCTTACACCCTACTCCGACCTCCGTTGAACCCAGCGCCACCTCCATCGAGTTCGCCTTGAAGAGCCGTACCCCCCTACACCAGCGCAATTCGCCCACGTGGCCTCCAGAGACGGCCGCCGCCACCTTATCCAAACCCTAATTTGCGATTTCACGAAGATCTGACCGTTGATTCGACAAGCTAACCACCTAGATGCGATCCCCTCGGCCTCCTCTTCAAGACCCAGTAACGGTTTCCCGATCCGACTACTTTTTGAAACGACGTGATGAACAGCCGTAGATAATTCATCGATTTCTGGATAGATCATAAGTTAAATTGAGAAACAAATTGCAGATCTGAGTTGCGCTCTTCGAGAGCTTCATTATATATTTTTCTAGAATTTTTCTGGAGGGTTTGAATTTTCATTAGAATTTTTGAATTGATTGGATCTAGGGTTTGCACCCTTTGAAGAAGAGGAGGAGCTTGAAGAAAGTATACGCGCAGATGAAAAGAAATTAGGCGGAGGCTAGGGCTTGTAGCTAGGTTTATATAGAGGGGTTAGAGATAGAGTAGATAGACCGTAGAATGAACGTACGGAACAAACTATGGCCCAAAAAGCCCGTTCTGACCCCGGAACGAAATTTGTCAAACCCATATATCCAGATAGGTATTTTAAAATATTCTGAATGCGATGGAAAAAGTTTCGCGTCCAAATTCGATCGTATGAAGAAGTTATGCTGAAAACAAGATTTCCAAATTGATTCCAAATTCATTTTAATAAAATTGATTTCAAGGCGTTTCGCGTCCGTACGATCAAATGAAAGGTCCGATCGATACGAAACTTGAAACCCTAAAATAATTCACTGATACGGATCCGATGAAACTGGTTTCATCGAAATCCGAGTCTGTGACAAAAATGGCTATTTTTATATTCATTAATTAAATTAAAATAAATTACAAAAATCCAAATTTTATATTATATTCTAAAATTGTCCAAATTTTATTACTTATATAATTTAATCAATTTCAAATGATTTAACAAGCTTGGATGTGAATTAAAATTATAAGTATATCAATTTGCAGTGTTAATTTCTGCACTTTCCTATATTTAAGAATTATAAAATTAAATGCTCAAAACCCCACATATTAGATTTTAACTTTTATATACTCATTCTTTATCCAAATAGGGATGCCACATACTTTGGTTCATGATTCACAATATTATTCTTAAAGTCCATTTTAAATTTCAGTAACGTAGTATTCAATGTTAAATTTAATAAATCCTGTTATTTAATAATTATTGCTTAGAACCTGATTTTAATCTTCCCATTATCTATTTAATTCCTTCTAGAATCATAGCTAATATTTGTCATCCCTTCATTACCCAAATGTTCTTATCCCATCAAATTTTAAATTATCGAAATATTAAATGTCAATTTCTTTTAATTGCACTAAATTTATCTATTAAAGGTTGCACTTAACCCAAATACATAAAACTTGCCCAATTTCTCCTTAAATCAATAACCTTCATATACAAATATGTTTATCATAAATTTTATCTACTCATCCTTTTTAGGTAATGTCCTATATATTAGATTTCCATGAAATTTGCAATAAATCATACTCGTAGTTATATCACATTAAATAAATAAATAAGTGTTGACTCTATTCTTTTGATTCAACATTGGTTTACGTTATATTTCATTAATATTTCTACATACATCAGGATTTTTAAAAATGGTTGTAACGTGAAATCTCGTCTACTTCCCATTTTATATTTAAGGCTTCTAAAACCGATTCATATCATTTCTCTAGTCCAAATTTTATTAATATAACCTTAAATTTAATTTATTCCTATCGATGTAATGGTTAAACACAAATTTCACTTATTTGCAATAAATCCACAAATTGGATTTCAAATTTTCAAATAAATAAATAAATTTTAGTTTATCACTTCTTAAATACCCAAACGTCAATGCCTTAATTTAAACTGCATTTATTACATTTTATAAAAATCCTCCATCTTAAGTGACAAATCAAAACTACCCTAACTACACAATTTATGGTAATTAATTCCAATTGGTTTTCCATTAAACTACATAAATTGTCCAATTGCAACCTACGTAGAATGTTTATTTATTTACAATCCTACTGTTTAAATGAATTGATCCTTTACGGTATAATTCACATTTGACTTGATTTCTCATTTATTTTGCAAAACAGTAAATTTCAATTGCTACCAACATTATATTTAATATTAGATTCCAATTAATTCTATTGGAATCAATATATCTTTATATATATACTTTACGTATAAATATCTAAATTACCAAATCAAGTACATTTATTAGAGACAACATTCAATAAAATTACTTATCACACTTATTGCATTGATTTATTCCAACGGACACTTTTATTTAGTCACTATTTATTATTACAACCAAATGTACAATCTCCACTATTTATTTTATATTAAATAAATTCCATTTTAGTAAATATTTTTATTAATATTCACTGATTCACATTTATATTGGTTTCTTATATTTAACTTATAACAAGGTGTGCAAATTTACATAGTTCAAATCTATTTCCATGTAACTATTAAATTGTTACATTAAATTCCAATTACTATAACAAATTACTACATTTTCTCAAATAAAATCTTAAGACCTTTATTTTATTCTAAATTAGATTAGAAACATATTAATTTAAATCATTTAACATTATCAAATTCAACGGGTCGTTACAATCTCCCCCACTCAAAACTTTTCGTCCCCGAAAAGGAAAAAGAAGGGAGAAGGAAGAATAAAACAGTACATCTTATTTCAAATATTATTTATAAACAATAATTTACTAAATTTATTTTCTTAAATAAAATATACCTGTTTATAATCATTATATTCTTTTATACTTAGATTATTAAAGCTGGAAAACATTTTCACAAAATTCTAAGTCCAAAATTTACGGAAAATTTTGGCAGAGTCTCCTTTGTACGGAGAGACTCTGGAGAAAATATAATATCAAAATATACAAATATATTACATATATTATCAAAATATTATCCCAACACGGGAAAAATTATATAAAATAGCGCTAAAACTTAATCCGGAAACGTACCTATTTGTCGGGCAATATACGCTTATTATTATGGAACCAAAAGCAGTAGCAGTTGCTTTCATCACCTGTATTCACTTATATAATCTAAAAGGTTAAATATTTATATTAAATTGAATTATTCAAGTGGATTCAATCATTAATCAACCAAACAATACAACAACCATCGATTTTACAAACAGCATACATACATAAAACAAAGCAACCATTAATCCATCAAACATATAGTTGTTTGGGTTCAAAACTTGAAATTTGTATAAAATGAAATTAACTATCAAATGCATCCTTTTCTCAACAGTCTTAGACGGAACATAGATAGATTATTTATTCATCCGACAAATTCAAATTCCTTACCCAACAACATAAATCAAACAACACAATTCAAACCAACACCCAAATTTATTTATTATACATTTATCTCATGCCTCAATGGTTTGATTTTCTTTCTTTCATTTATGGAGTGATTTCTTTATTTCTTACAAATTTTCATTTTCCATTTATCACAAAATTCATTATATTTGTATTCCAATTTATTTACTAAAGTTTCTATCATCTATTTATACTACTTACCTTTACTTATAGTAAAATTTCCAATTTAACTTAAGTCTATACAATTAATTCTCATTAATAATAGCAAATTAATAGAATACCTTTATTACCTTACTCTTCACTTGTAAGATTTCCCCTTACATTTTCCTACTAACATTGCAACTTTTTATTATATGGTAAGTTATGTATGTTTTAAGAATGTAAGTGAAAATTTACAAGTTTCTTCTCCATTCCTTAATTAATATATATTTGTTTTATAAATTACAATTTCGACTTACCTTTAATCTCATTCATTTATTAAATGTTGACGTTTCTATTATATTTAATAGTAGTAACAATTTAATTACCCACTTCCACTTATATTAAACTAGTAGCATTTAAATCATACTTAAGTTTATAACCCTACACATCAATCTTTATTTGTTAAAGAATTTCATTTTTTTTTCTTTTTCTTTTTCTTAAGTTTAAAATCACCTATTAATAATACTTATCTTAAATTATGGTAAAGTTTCAATTATAACTTAAGTTTATACCATTATATTCTTATTTATAATAGAAATTCATTGAATACTTCATTATTTCCCAAAATTCCTACTTGTAAAATATTCAATTCCAATCTCTTATTTAACATTTCAACTTTTTAAATTTGGTAAGTTATATATATGTTAAAGAAAAATGCAATTGAACTTATACAAGTTTATCTAAATTCTTTTAATTCATTCATTGTTCAATAAATCTCTACCTCTCTTATAAGTTAAAATTTTAACTTCCTTTATAACCTAGCATTAGTTCTCTTATTTTATTTAGGGTTTCAATTATTAATTAAATTCTGTCTCACTACTATAATTGAAACAATTAATTTATGGAAGTTTAAGAATTAAATACCGGGTCAAATTTCAAATTCTCTTAAAAATATAGGTAAATAATTTCTTATCACTTTCATATCTCTAATTATATTTAAAACAATTAAAATTTAAGATAATTTTAAAATAAATCTGCAGTAGAATCCACTACAGTAGCCTTTCCCCTTCGAAACTCGAAAATGAAAGTCGATGATGCGGCCGCCATCACCGAAATTATTTTCCAGCGACAGAGAGGAAAGTACAAAATTTATTTCTCCAAAATCTTCTTCAAAACAATATTTCCGAATTACACTAAATATTTATATAAGAAAATATTTATAAACCAAATCATTATATTTCATAAATCCTTTGAAAATAGATTTTCAAAATCCCGGACTTAAGTTCTAAAATTTCCAATTTGATTCATTGTAATTTCAACTTAGCTTCAATTATGATAAATATTTTTTTATTACCTAACATCCAATCTATAGCAACCAAATATATATCTTTATAAAAATATTTTTATATATAGAAAATATAATAGGCAAAATTATTTCATTCACCTATATTAAAACAAATATTATGTCGGTCTGTCCTATTAAGTGTTTAGAAACCCCTATTGATGTCACAGCGTCCCATGCACTAATCAGAATTTATAAATACAAAACGGAACAGATTAACACAATATCAAAATCTTTTTATAACACTAACAAATACGCTCTCTCATATATATACACTCAGCGACTCCCATAGGGTATTACTACCCTATTAACAAAGAGTCAAACCCCACAAAGCTAAGGTTTATCGCTAAACCTAGCTCTGATACCAACTGTAACATCCCCCCTTTTCGCACACTTTAAACCGACACACGTGCCAATTCAAAGCATACGCAAGGGCGGATTGTTATGGGGTAAATAAGAAAAACAGAGAAGAAATAAAGCAAAATAGAATCTCACAGCGGAAGGATAAGATATAATAATCAATATACAGTTCATGATAACTGTTTACAAATTATTTATTTTACTTATATAATGAATATCAGAGTTACACATACCAATAAATCAATGCAGCGGAAATTTAGAGTGTGGTGCAATACTATAAATAATATAATACGGATTCTTCGTCTTCGTCCTCCAAAGCTAGAATCTTCGATCCTGAAATGCTCGGACTGACCCGAGCGAATTTGAAAAGACAAAAACACTCGAGTCAGACTAAAAGATCTTATGTGAGTTAAATTAACAGAAATAAATATGAGTACAGTAACTCAAGAGATGTTCGGGATTTACATCTCCTAAGGATCCGTTAAACTATTTACTATGTAGTATATTGCGCTATTATAATAGTGTCTATTTATAAAATAAACTTACTTTTTAATAGCGTTAAGGGGTTACCCATATAGCCCTTAACAAAAATAATGCCAATAGTCTATTGTAACGTTTCGATTTTTCGTTGCCGAAAAACCGAATAGTTATGGGTTTTAAAAAGGATTTAAGAAAAGAAAATGAAAGAAAAGAGGAAGAGAAGAAGAGAAGATAATAGATAAGGTAGAAGATGGAGGGAAAAGAAAACAGAAAATAAGATAGAACATTTTAAAATAAAAGAAAAAGAGAATAGAGAACATAGAAGGGGAAAGAAAAATAGAACATAATTTTAAAATAGAACGGAACAGAAAGCAAACAGAACAACATCAGAATCTCACAATTCGCAGCGGAACAACATATAATAATAAATGAATAATCTTTAAACAAAGAACTATATCAGTTATTACATTTTATACTTTACATCACATCATATCATCAGAGTGTACAACAACAACAACAAACAGTGCAGCAGAAAAGAAATACTATATAAACTAGTAATACGCCATGCCATCTAGCTTGCCTCCAGCAATTCCAGAATATCCAGAATATCCTGATAAACCTTAACTCTTGACTGCCCATGTGGAAATTGGTGGGCACCCAGAGTTTAGGAAGGAAACAATAAACTCCAAGTCAGTCATGTGACTGGTGTGAGAACTCAAAACAGTTTATTTATCTTTAAAATCAAAATAGAGGAATATTTTTCAATTCAATTCGCAATGCTTTTAAAAATGAGACTACCATAAGGCCTCCCGCACACACACACATGCAAACGTAGAATCGGAGGAGATTTCTCCTTATGATAGTCAAAGATGCTTGATACGCATTTAAAATAACATTTGATATTATTACTAGTGCATAGTGTAGGGGAAAAATTCATTTTGAAAGTAGAATATAAATCTTAGCCAACATAGACATTTCGAACTATGCCTACTATAGCTACCATCCAAACAGTGGTGACCACCATAAGTGAATGGCAGGTTCTACAGCTAAAACCGTACAAGTTTCGTATTGGGAATTGGATTTCCAACAAATGGTCAGGCCAAGGAACTTCCCATTGCCACATGAGAATGCCTCTGGAAAGACATCCCCGAGAACCAAACCGGAACTCTGCCAACACAAAGCCGGGTTACCCCTAACTGGGTAACTACTGACACGAGCATACCATTCCCCGATCGTAAACGACCTTTCTCACGGGATCCCGAAAACCAACAACCACAAAGTAATAAATTCGTAGTAACCACATAGGTTAAATATCTGGGCTCCATACCATGATACCACCTCTATCCAGAAGGAAATGTACATACCCTAAAGGGTGCTACCCCTCATAACCTTGCCGCATCTTTCCTGTTTTGACCATTTCCGGGGTGTGAGGCTCGACGAAGTCACGTCCACAAAAACATACTTTATACAAAAGCCATGCTTTGGGTCAACAAATGATCAACACAATGATCACTAAGATAGACGATCAAATAAATGATCCTATCACAATAATCAACACAATGATCATTTCAGCATCACTCAGCATATCACATTACCAAATTGGGAATATATCGCTGATAACTTCAACTATATAACCTCTGAGCTCGTACGTCTCAGAGAAGGGTGTTAAGCTAAAAGAATAAATTCTTCGCCACCAACAGAAATATATTTGAAAGAAATCGGCTTTATATCTCAACTTGTAATGTCAGACATACAATCCATACAAGTCTGTTCCGGGCTCGAACAAAACCGAAGGCACTTACAAAGAAGTCCTTGCAATCCGGATATTCACAATCCTGATCGGATTCACCATCACATATGGAGAACTCAATACCGTAGCTACTCGGTGCAGAGTAAATCGACAGGTCATCCTATCGCTCTCGCAAATACCGGGTCTTCAACACCGATCTTCAAATGCAATTCACAACGACGTATCACATATTCGGAATGGGTTATACGACCCCATGGTCCTTTCCCAGTTAACCCGAATAGTGAGCGCTTATTCAAAAATAAGTGTGGCATTCACATTCAACAAATCACATCAATTACCCATTCAAAGAGAAATATTGATAGTCGATTATTTAACTATCACTAGACATGCACACATCACCAGATTCCAAATAATTTTCCAATTTATTTATTTTCCAAAAATATCTTCACTAGATATATTATTTCAACACTTCAAAAATAAATCAATATTTATTTTTAAACCAATTCCACTTTCTTTTATAAATTCAATAGTGAATTTACATTCCAAAGTATTAATGAATATACGATTTCAATTATTCATTTTCAATTTATCTTCAAAAAGATAAATTCTAAATATCACTTCATATTGGAAATCAATTCCATACTTATTTAACAAGTAATTCACAGATTTTATTTATTTTCAACACTTAGAAAATATTCAATATACTTAAATCGAAATTAAGTATATATTTCATTCTTTAAGGAAATCATTCTCTTAAACATATTTATTTGGGCCAAAACGAATGTTACGTAAAACATCGTTATGACAACCCAAAATCACTAGTATAGGGATTCGAAATTAAAATAGATATATAAATCCCAATACTATACAAAACATTTCCTTTCGGAAATCATTTACTATAACAACAGTGTTATAGTCCACCATTTCCTTTTATTTCTCGAAAACGTTTATTTCAACAATAAATGTTGAAATCTATGGTTTCGAATCTCAACACATTTTAAAACATCGTTAGATCGTTTTAATTCTATTTGAAATATCACATTCAAAACAATTTCTTTAACATCTTATTCACTATTCAAAAACGTGAATATACTTCATTAACAATTTTCATCCTTTTATTCATTTTATTTCAAAGGATTATTCACAGTCAAAACGTGAATATAACTCCATAAATAAATCATAACAATTTACTTATCAAAATAAGTCGTTTGTGAATTTATAAAACAACGTTTATAAATTCCATTTCTATTTATTTATAACAACTTCCTTTTATAAATTCCTTTATTAACCTATTCGATTTATAACTCAATTATAAACTAAAGGTTCATATTATAAGTTAAATACTTATAAAACGATTATTTTACAAAATCGTTCTTTTAAAGACTTTCCAATTTATAAATCTTATAACTTATAAGATTCATTCATTTAACCAAATCTATTCTTCAATTATAACTTCACAAATTTATAAATCTTACTATTTATAAATTTCATTTATAACTTCACCGTTTATAATTCTATAAATTTCATTCTTTAATGAAATTTATTTTCACTTCATTCAAACACTTATAAAAACTCGTTTTATAATTTCAATATTTCAATTTATAAATATCCATTTATAAATCTCTTATATAAATCAATTCATATTATTCTTTTTAAACGTCTTTAAATTCCTTTAAAAACTTCATTCTTTTGATTCATAAAATAATTAAATTTTATAAATCCTATATTTAAACTGTTCACAATAATTCTAAAATCCCGATTAAACTATTTTATAAAATCATTAGCATCATATTCTCAAAATTCACAATAATTCTAAAATCCCGATTAAACTATTTTATAAAATCATTAGCATCATATTCTCAAAAATCAGTTTTTAACTATATTTCTCAAAAATCATAATTTTTATAACATTAAAAATTATAACGTTTATTTATTTAAAATGGATCAATTCCAAAATTATTTTATAAAACGTATACTTTCTAAAATCACTTTAAAATCATTTTAAAATTCCAAAATCTGGGTCCAATGATGCTACGCACCAAATAGTCAATCACGACTACAACGATATCATATATCAATATGAATATCCATCAAATATCAAAATATCTGAAATCAAATAAAAACTGTTGAGGAATCCAGTTGGATCCCTCCAACCTATTTTCCTGCATCCACAAACATTAGCACAATACCAATTTCGCTCCAGTACGAAATTATCGCGGTATATGTTCTTAATAAATATTATCCGCTTAATAACGGCGTAATAGGGTCTCATCCGCTAAAAAATGCGGGGAATCAACAACTGCAATATATACATATGCCAATATATATATATTGATATTATATATAATACCAATTTCACTGTTTATGAAATATTCGCGGTATATGTTTTTATTAAATAACATCCGCTTACTAACGGCGTATAATGTCTATTTTAACAATTAACAGATATCAATCAACATTCAAACATGCATTAAAATATTTTAAATCTAACTATTTAAAATAAAATCGAAACTGATTCGATTGAGTGAGAAGTTCTCACCTTGATTTTAATTTCCGTTTCAGCTTTTATTTCGAATAAAATTAAACGGACGTTTAATTTTACCCAAAATTCTCACTAACTCTAAACGACTCCAAACCAACTCCATCGCGTAGTGCTCGTCCATACGATTCCAACGCAACTGGTTTCGCGCGTTTTCGACCTCGTATGAAAAAGTTATGAATTTTTGAAGTTTGTACACGATTTTTATTTATATAATTACAACATTTTTTAACATTTCCAAACCTAGATTGAATCCAAGCCGTAGGATCCCTCCACTGCAAATCCTGGCCGCACCCTACCTTCTTCTCACACGCGTATTATCTCCAGGTTGAAGAACCATAGCCGAACCCATTCGTATAGATTAGGGTTTCCAATCTCACCTCCACCACTCGACTTGACGACGACCAGGGAGTTGCAAATCGAAGCCTTCAACATGCTCAAACTTCGGCCATCACCCTGTGGAGCTCGGCCCCACCATTCATCTCGAGTTGCATGCGCAACATAGGGCCGACGGCCCCCTCTAACCTCCTCCACGTTGCACCAAAATCCATCATACCCGTATGGATTTAAAGATCTCACTTAGCTCTCCGACTTTCATGTTGAACACCTTGGCTAAATCTTTGTAGATTGAGAGAGATTAAGGGGAAAAGCTTGTGAATTTCTGGCCATTGGTTTGTTAGGTGGCGGCTAGGGTTAGGTTTTAGTATATTTTTTTTTTTTTAATTTATGAAGGTTGTGGGTATATTTATAAAGAAAAATCGAACACTATTCATCCCGGAAATTCCGAACTCCGATTTACGCGCCATAACCCGCGTTTCTAGGGTTTACCCCGCGTTCCGGACACAATGGAACAGGTTTCGGAAGCTAATTCGGAAGTATGTGCGAGTTATGGCTGTAAACGCTCAATTTGAATTAAACCGATTTAAGCGATTTTCTAGGCGTTTTAATTTGTACCGGACAAACGGTAAATCCAATTGACTTGAAATTTGAAACCTTACAATAATATCACATTACGGATCCGATGAAACTGGTTTCGTCGAAATCCGAGACTTTTTGAAAAATGGCTATTTTCACTCGTCAAATTTAAATTAAAAATAAATCGATGCGTTTCGAGCTGCTACGATCAAACGATAACTCCGATTGACACGAAAATTGAAATCCGGTAATAACTAACTATTACGGATCCAATGGAACTGTTTCGTTCAATTCTGAGACTGTTCAAAAATTGACTATTTCACTAGTCGATTTAAATATTAAAATATTCAATTTTCACAAATTAACTTTTAATTCGATTTTAAAAGTTCTAAAATATCATTCTAACTTCCATATGATAAAATAAAATTTTACAAATCATTTTCAATCATATTTAACTATATTTTCAATTATTTCCATAATTTAACGTATTAAATTGTCGATTTAATTATTCAATTAAATCCAATAATTCAAATAAAAATTTATTTGACTTATAAATTCACTTATTAATATTTAAAATTAATTAAATATTCAAATTTTAATTTCTAAAAATTCTGGGTCGTTACATCTATACAGTACCGTAATACCTCCTGATCGGGAAGCTACTAGAGGATACTCCATAGGTACGACACAAATAGAAAATCGTAGTAAAGGCTCGGTATGGTAGGTGACACGGCACAACTAGGCAATGCCAGGGTAGATATACTAATTGCTATCCAGGCTGGTGGAAACGCGTAGCCGCAGTTACCGCCCACCTCGGACTAACTCTCCAAAATCAAAATATAGAAGTGGCCACTGAATCAATCCAAAATCAAAGTATAATATCGAAGAGGAGGGTCCGATCAGAGAAATGACCTCATTGGCCTGAGAATCGCTCCTGTTTTAGCCACCTTATGCCAACTCACGGGAGTCGGGTCCACGTATTTACCTTACAGGAAACGTCACCACCACCTACTTCATTCTGGAATCTCCACCGCGTACACGGTTAGTCAAAGTGGTTTTCGGTATCGACAGAGAGTATGTCCATATCCGATCCCGGTCTCTTTGCCAACCCATCGTTATTATAACACCGCGGTCATTTAAAAATAGGTTATACTTTAAAATCAGAATAAACATTCCATTTCATAACCATGAATATGATATCATTTCAAAACCCAAAACCATATTTTATCACTTATCCCAAATATAATTCTTTTCCAAAATCATAATGCTTTAACTTCATAACGTCTGAAAATCAAATATTTTCAAATCATAATATTTTGAAAATCATAATTTAAAACCATAACTTCTATAAAAAAACTTGAATGGTTTGGTGTAACAACCCGGTATTTGCATCAATTAATAATTGACATTTTGACGATTAATATTCTTGCAAATTTCCATTTTGAAGTTTTTAAAATTTAAATTTAAATTTAAATTACAAATTGTTGTAAAGTTTGATGGGCTTTGAGAAATTAAATGGTGGCCCATTTTCCTTTGTGATGTCGTTCCCTTCTTAATTGAATTCGACCGCACCCTTATCATCTCATTTTTCGTTAACCCTAAACAAAAAAAAAATCGAACGAGGGAAGAAAATAATGGCTGCTCAATCGTTCGCCCCTCTTTTTCGTCCCTCGGTGAAAATTAGGGCTTTCGACTTCGATGATCTCCTAGTTACTTCGGCTGCTTCGATTGGGTAAACCAGGTGAGTAATTTATATTACTCACATCTATTTCGAATTCGATCGACCTCGTTTTCTTGTTATGCTTTCGTAGTATTCAGCTTCGATTGATTTCTTTTGTTCGATGTCGATATTTTTCTGTCTTGAGATGATTTTGAGACAGTGAGTTTTAGTTACATTTTTATGGTGACTTCCAAGGCCTTGAATTCTCTGACCTTGGAGTTGATTTCTTTGACTACCATGATTTTTATTTCTGGTAAGTTTGGTTTTGTGAATTTTCTTGCACCTCGGCGGTCTTGACTTGAGATTCTACACTGCTTCATCATGTTGCATACCCTCCATTTTGCATTTGGCTTCAGCCAACACAGCACTGTTTAATTTTGTCCATCCCTGTAGCATCGGCATAGGCTTGAGATTTCATGTATTTGAATTTACATTTGTCTGCACTTGCACACTCACTTTGGTTTCATGATACATGCGCATTGCTGTTGGGATTGCATTGAGTTTTACATTCACTTGGCATTCACTTCGGTCTTGATTTGATTTGGTTATTAAATTTCACTGCTGTGTTTTTGGCCATCATCGTTGCATTGATATTGGTGGATGTGCTGTATTTTGTGATAGTTGAGTCAGTGAGCGTTTTTGTTTCAAGAATGCTTTCTGCTTTGAAACTTGGCATTTGAATAAAGTTTTTTCTTTTAAATTTGCAGTAGTTTGCTAATTATTTCTTATGAAATGTCTGCTGGTTATCACTACGTATATACATACATATATGTATGTATATATGTGTGTGTGAATGGCATTACTGCAGCTCCAATGTGTTCATTGCTGTGTTGTTTTCATGCCTTCATTTTGTTGCGTATATATGCTCCAATGTGAGTTACACTGCTCTGGTCTGAGCTGATGCTTGACTACTTGTACATTTATATTGAGCCACTGTCTCACTGTTTTATGTACCTTGTTCATATTATGTTGTTCTTTGGTTAGAACTGCCACTTGATGTTGTTGTTTGGGTTTCATCTCTGTTCCATGTAGCATGTTTGCATATTCGTGTGAACTGGCATTTGAACTTGATCTCCTTCGAGTTAAATTTTTGTCTGCACCGTGTCTTGGATGAGGCTTCACTTGATCAGTGGTCTTGTTTCATTTCTTTTGATGGTGTACATTGATATAACTTACATTGACCTTCATGTGCATATGCAGACTATGTTGGTGTGGGTTTATGCCTTCTTACTTGTGAACTGGTCTTTGGCCATTTACTTGTAGCCGACCATTCATTTGTTACATGTCCCTAGTTTTGACTTGTATTCAAAACTGATCTGTTTCATTATGGTTTCATGCCTTGTAGTTGCATTCCATTCCATGTTTATATTGTTGCATACATTCCTTACTGTCACTATGCACTGGTCCATTGTTTTAGTGAAGTCTGACTTGGTTGGTTGTGAGGTTTCCAGTGATTTAATTCCATCCTGTCTGTTCGTTTTCTTACATCATTGGGTGGCACTTGCTATCCAATTAACAAGTGCATTTCCTTCATATGGTCTGTACACTGTGAAGCCTCATGATCATATATATGCGTGTGACTGGGTATACTTGTGGACTGGTCTTCATTTGCATTGTGCAGTAGCTTGAACATTTAGCTTGTTATATTGGTTATCTTACTAGACTTGTTGAGTTCTCTGTGCACTACTGCACTGTTGTTGCTGCCGCAGTTGTGTTGAGTCACTGACTTGACCTCTGCATTTCGTAAGTGACTTAGCTTTGTAGTTACGACATGTTTCTCTTACATGTTCTTATGTTTGTGCATGTCACTATTCAATTTTTATTGCACCTGAGTTTCATATTGATTTTGGAATTTCACCTGTGTTGAACCCGTCTTTTTATTTTGGGTTTGACCTTGTGCCCGATTGGGTACATCATTACTGTAGTGGCAAGGCAGTGCACGCAAGCGTTAACTGCGGCCACACGGTATTGAGTTTTTGGGTACGACATCACTATAGTGGCAAGGCAGTGCACGCAAGCGTGAACTGCAGCCACACGGTATGGTTTTGTGATATTCTATTTTGTTTTGATTTATTAATCTTTTGCGTAGTTCATGTGCTGTAGTGGCGAGGCAGTACACGCGTGCGTGTACTGCAGCCCTACTCATCTTAATATTTTAATTGATATTTCAATGGTTTGAACTGTTCTGTTTATTTCAATTCAATATTCTGAATTGCATTCTGATTTGGTTTAATTACTGTCGTCTATTCATTATTTGATTATTATTGCTTCTGTGCACTAATAACTGAGTTTGAATTAGACTGACCCGAGTATTATTTTCTTTTGAATTTAATACTCGGGTTAGACCGAGTATTTCAGGTTGTAGATATTCTGCTTTGGGTTGCTGCTAGAGCTATGAAGTTCTTTCATATCTTTTGGAGTAGTCGTCGTTATTTGTAGTAGTCTGTATGATTGTATAGTAAGATATATATTCATGTATATTATATACGTTAATGTACTTGTATATGTAACTTCCTGAGTCGACTGTTGTAGTTGTATCATATGTACCGTGTCAAATGTATTGTAACTGACATCAGTTATTGTATATATGAGAATTTCTGTTTTATCTGTGTTCCGCATTTATATCTGTGTTATTATTTTATATTTACTATTCTAAACTATTATGAACCATCGTAGTTCGTTTTATACTGGGATTGGGGTATTTCGATGGGAGAAAATAAATTAGAGATGAAAAATGAAAGAATATATATATATATATCACTCCTATCGAGATAACCAATACTAGTGTAAGGCCAACTATTGATGGCCGCTCCTCAACAGCCTTATTCTCCGTGCTAGTTGACAGCACTACACCGTAGTGTTCTTGGCTAGCGTGGGTATAGAGGTGGGGCGTCACAGCTTGGTATCAGAGCCTGGGGTTTAGAACAAATATAAAACATGACTTAGATAGTACATGTGTTACAACTATTTGTCGATGTTTTATCTCTCATATTTTCATATGATTGTCTTTGATTGTTAGGTATGAATTCCTAACGCTTATTCATAAGCATTTGATTTTGATTCTTGTGTTTTCGGCTTTGATTAGATTTAGCCGATGATTGATTTTGTTCGAATCTCAGCGATTCTGAACTTGATATTTTATGTTTTCTTCGGCTTGAATTCCATTCGACTTCGGTCACTTTGTTTTGAGAAATTTCTAAATTCTTGATTTCCAAGACTCTGACTTGGTTTGCCGTTGAGTCCTTTGATGATGATGTTGAATCGTTTTGTACTCTATTATGGCCATTAATTGTTGACTTCGACTTCGACTTGATTTTTATTTTTGTTGAAGTCATTTATGCATTTATGCTCGTTTTGCTTCGTTATCCCATTTGTTAATCGATTCTTCTTTTCCGATTAGTTGTTATCTCCTTTGTTGACTTTGATAACTTCTATTTCTGGAATTTTTGGATACTCCTACTTTGATGGATTTAGAATCGAATTCTTTGGATTTTATTCACGTCTTCGAAGGTGAATTTTAGTGAATTGATTTGGTTTCCAAATTTAATCGATTCTTTTTAATTCCCCGATTTATTGCTATCATTTATTAGCAACCTTGATAACATTTTCTTCGGGATTTTCGTGAACATACTTTTGGATGGATACAGTATCGATTTCTTTGGATTCTATTCACGTCTTCGTATGTGAATTCTTGTGATTGATTGTTTCTACAATCATTTTTGTGATTTGTCACTTTAAAAATATAAATGTTTCAATACTAGTAGTAAATATCAAAACTCTTTTATCAAAATGTTTTCAACTCTATTTTCAATATCAAAATCTTTTCCTAAACCGTTTTCCAATCTATTAGTATATACAAACCTTTATTTCACTCGTATGAGAAATCTAATTAAACGGCTTAGCAAAACAAGTGGTATGAAACGCTTGCGTTTACTTCGTCGGTTAATTTTTGGACTTGTTCGATTGAACCACTTGTGACATTTTTCTAGTGAAGATCTATAATTTGTTCGTAAATATTTAAGTTAAGCTAGTGGTTATGGGACATGAAGCTAAACTTTTATATTCACTAGCTTAGTGTAATTGACACTTCTCGTTGATCTTGATGATCGCTTTATGAATTAGACTAGCAATTGCGCGATGTCTCTTTCGTTGCAAGGTTAGACTAGACACCATTTGTGTGATTCCATTCACACATACCTTTCTGCTTTTTGGCTAGTCTTGACCTCAATCTGTGTGATTCCATTCACACATGCTTAGTGTAATTGACACTCCTCGTTGATCATGATGATCGTTCTGATGGTCAGACTAGACACCACTTGTGTGATTCCATTCACACATATCTTTCTGCTTTTTGGTTAGTCTTGACCTCAATCTGTGTGATTCCATTCACACATGTAGGATAGCTCCCCTTGGTCTTCGGACCGTCATGTGATAGGCCTCTTTCCCTTTTTCTGTGATTTCTAGATTCCTTATGTTGATTTCTGGAGATTTTATGCTTCACCTATTTTTGTGCATTGGTGAATTCATATGTTATTGATTTGTCATGAGTACAAATTTGGGGTATTATACCTCTTTGGATCTTTGAGAAGATTCTTGTGATATTGATTATCTCTTATCGGTTGATCTCCTGTTGATCATTATTTGCATACTTATAATTGTATGTCAGTATGGGTATTTCATATTTATGCCATACCTCTTATCGGTTGATCTCCTGTTGATCATTATTTACATACTTATAGTAGTATGTCATTATGGATATTTTATGTTATGCCATATCTTTTATTCTATGTCATATTCCTATTCGAGTTTTCATACTCCGTTTGAGTTTTCGTACTCTGTTCGAGTTTTCATACTCCGTTTGAGTTTTCATACTCCGTTTGAGTTTCCATACTCCGTTTGAGTTTCCATACTCCGTTTGAGTTTTCATACTCCGTTCGAGTTTTCATACTCCGTTCGAGTTTTCATACTTTCATCTTGTGATTTCTGGATTTCTTGCGATGATTTCTAGAATTTGTGCTTCACCAATTTTCGTGATTTCTATTGATAAGTTTTATCAACTTTTGTGCATTGGTGGATTCGCGTGTTATTGACTTGATATGAAGGCAAGTTTAGGGTATGATATCCCTTTCTATCTTTGAGAAGATTCTCGTGACACTTTTGATGAATGAAAATCCACTTATCGAAGTTGCTACTGATATCGCTGTTTTAATCACGTGTTTTAGAAATTGTTTCAAAATATAAATCAAAATTGTTTTCAGAATTTTTACGTTTTGCGCTTTCAAAAGAATGAGGAAGCGAATTAAACGTTTCAGAAAAATCGAGGACTATGACCCCTTTCTTTTACTGATTCGCTTAATTCCGGAATTGTCCGTTTGAGAACGTAAAATGTTATTTATTTAAAATACATCATTTTGCACTTTCAAGGAAACGATGAAGTGAATTAAACGATTTAGTAAAACTCGTGGTTATGGGTCATGTGCGTTTGCTATTTCGGTTAATTTCGGACTCGTTAATTGAAAATTTGTGATTTCTAATTATCGTTTGTGATAATTAGATATTTGTGGTTTAATTATCGTTTGTGATAATTAAACATTTGCGATTTGAGATTTGATTATCAATTGTGATAATTAAGTATTTGTGATTTGAAATTTGATTACCGTTGTGGTAATTTCTGATTATCGTTTTGATAATTGGATGTTTATGATTTCTGATTTATCGTTTTTGATAATGAGATATTTATTGTTTCTAATTATCGTTTGTGATAATTAGATATTTGTGGTTTAATTATCGTTTGTGATAATTAAACATTTGCGATTTAAGATTTGATTATCAATTGTGATAATTAAATATTTGTGATTTGAAATTTGATTACCGTTGTGGTAATTTCTGATTATCGTTTTGATAATTGGATGTTTATGATTTCTGATTCATCGTTTTTGATAATCAGATATTTATTGTTTCTAATTATCGTTTGTGATAATTAGATATTTGTGGTTTGATTATCGTTTGTGATAATTAAACATTTGCGATTTGAGATTTGATTATCAATTGTGATAATTAAATATTTGTGATTTAAGATTGATTTTCGATTTTGATAATTGAATACTTGTTGATTTGATTATCGTTTTTGATAATCGAATATTTGTGATTTGAGATTTCTGAATTATCTATTGATAATTAGATTTTGTTGATAATTTGTGAATTTCTTTTATGAAATTAAAAGATTTCTTTGGCGTTTATATTGTACTACGCCGGTGTACCGACTCAATTTTTCTGCTATTCATGATGTTTTCCACGTCTTCCAATTACGGAAATGCCTTAGGGATTTCCGATTTCTATCTTGAGCAACCTTATATTCACATCATTGCTTCGGGGGTGTAGCACCTTCGAAATAAAGATGTTTCTCTTGTGGAGACTCTCAATGGTTCTCAAATTCTATGGATTTTTCTTAGGAATCCAGAGAATTCATCGAGCAAACACATTCAGGCTTTCTCTTTCATGCTCTATATGGTGAACTTTCTATTTCTAATTTCTTCATCTTGTGATGATGTTCTTTATGGTTGTTACCATTTGTCCATTTATTCCTTATGATTGCGAGGACGCAATTTCTTTAACGAGGGGAGTCTGTAACAACCCGGTATTTGCATCAATTAATAATTGACATTTTGACAATTAATATTCTTGCAAATTTCCATTTTGAAGTTTTTAAAATTTAAATTAAAATTTAAATTACAAATTGTTGTAAAGTTTGATGGGCTTTGAGAAATTAAATGGTGGCCCATTTTCCTTTGTGATGCCGTTCCCTTCTTAATTGAATTCGACCGCACCCTTATCATCTCATTTTTCGTTAACCCTAAACAAAAAAAAAATCGAACGAGGGAAGAAAATAATGGCTGCTCAATCGTTCGCCCCTCTTTTTCGTCCCTCGGTGAAAATTAGGGCTTTCGACTTCGATGATCTCCTAGTTACTTCGGCTGCTTCGATTGGGTAAACCAGGTGAGTAATTTATATTACTCACATCTATTTCGAATTCGATCGACCTCGTTTGCTTGTTATGCTTTCGTAGTATTCAGCTTCGATTGATTTCTTTTGTTCGATGTCGATATTTTTCTGTCTTGAGATGATTTTGAGACAGTGAGTTTTAGTTACATTTTTATGGTGACTTCCAAGGCCTTGAATTCTCTGACCTTGGAGTTGATTTCTTTGACTACCATGATTTTTATTTCTGGTAAGTTTGGTTTTGTGAATTTTCTTGCACCTCGGCGGTCTTGACTTGAGATTCTACACTGCTTCATCATGTTGCATACCCTCCATTTTGCATTTGGCTTCAGCCAACACAACACTGTTTAATTTTGTCCATCCCTGTAGCATCGGCATAGGCTTGAGATTTCATGTATTTGAATTTACATTTGTCTGCACTTGCACACTCACTTTGGTTTCATGATACATGCGCATTGCTGTTGGGATTGCATTGAGTTGTACATTCACTTGGCATTCACTTCGGTCTTGATTTGATTTGGTTATTAAATTTCACTGCTGTGTTTTCGGCCATCATCGTTGCATTGATATTGGTGGATGTGCTGTATTTTGTGATAGTTGAGTCAGTGAGCATTTTTGTTTCAAGAATGCTTTCTACTTTGAAACTTGGCATTTGAATAAAGTTTTTTCTTTTAAATTTGCAGTAGTTTGCTAATTATTTCTTATGAAATGTCTGCTGGTTATCACTACGTATATACATACATATATGTATGTATATATGTGTGTGTGAATGGCATTACTGCAGCTCCAATGTGTTCATTGCTGTGTTGTTTTCATGCCTTCATTTTGTTGCGTATATATGCTCCAATGTGAGTTACACTGCTCTGGTCTGAGCTGATGCTTGACTACTTGTACATTTATATTGAGCCACTGTCTCACTGTTTTATGTACCTTGTTCATATTATGTTGTTCTTTGGTTAGAACTGCCACTTGATGTTGTTGTTTGGGTTTCATCTCTGTTCCATGTAGCATGTTTGCATATTCGTGTGAACTGGCATTTGAACTTGATCTCCTTCGAGTTAAATTTTTGTCTGCACCGTGTCTTGGATGAGGCTTCACTTGATCAGTGGTCTTGTTTCATTTCTTTTGATGGTGTACATTGATATAACTTACATTGACCTACATGTGCATATGCAGACTATGTTGGTGTGGGTTTATGCCTTCTTACTTGTGAACTGGTCTTTGGCCATTTACTTGTAGCGGACCATTCATTTGTTACATGTCCCTAGTTTTGACTTGTATTCAAAACTGATCTGTTTCATTATGGTTTCATGCCTTGTAGTTGCATTCCATTCCATGTTTATATTGTTGCGTACATTCCTTACTGTCACTATGCACTGGTCCATTGTTTTAGTGAAGTCTGACTTGGTTGGTTGTGAGGTTTCCAATGATTTAATTCCATCCTGTCTGTTCGTTTTCTTACATCATTGGGTGGCACTTGCTATCCAATTAACATGTGCATTTCCTTCATATGGTCTGTACACTGTGAAGCCTCATGATCATATATATGCGTGTGACTGGGTATACTTGTGGACTGGTCTTCATTTGCATTGTGCAGTAGCTTGAACATTTAGCTTGTTATATTGGTTATCTTACTGGACTTGTTGAGTTCTCTGTGCACTACTGCACTGTTGTTGCTGCCGCAGTTGTGTTGAGTCACTGACTTGACCTCTGCATTTCGTAAGTGACTTAGCTTTGTAGTTACGACATGTTTGTGACGTCCCACTCCGAGACCCACATTAGCAAAGAGTATTACAAGGTAATACCGTCTGCTAATACGGAGAATAGAGCTGGATAGGAGCGACCATCTATAGCCTTGTCTTAGCTATCTATTGAATACGTCGATAAATGTAGCATTTTTTTTATGTGGATCGACATATCCAATGGATACTTAATACAAAACTATAATGGCTATAAGATCTAACAGAACAAAATATAATAACTCAAATGTAAACCACATCACAGAACAGTAGATCATCACATACATATACACATATACAGATACATCACAGAGTATACAAAATGATACATGTCAAGTGGTATAGCAACCACAATATACAGGCGAGTCAAAAGAATATACATATCAGAGTTACAACCAAGAGGGACTACACAAAAAGGTATAACAAAAGAGGCTAGCGGAATAGTCCACGCGGAAGCAGAATAGGCTAAGTCCAAAGGTACCTAACCTGAAACACCTCGGTCTGACCCGAGTATAAAATACACGGGTCAGTCTAGCTAAACAAATCAGTTAGACAAGCTAAACAACAATGAACATGCAAGGTCATAAAGTACCACAAATATCTCTAAAAGAGATAACTCAATCATCTACAAAAGATGAATCATAACAAGCCTCATATCATCGGCAACTCAATAAACAAAGGATATGAATATCCCAAATCAAGCCAAAAAGGCAAATAACAAATACCAATGAAGGTAACACAAGTTTCCACAAGGTAATCGCTATGTATCGAGTGGTTAAAAGACCTACTCCAAAAGGCGATACTCTAGGGAAATATAAATATCAATGAAACAAAAGATGCACGTGCTCAGTACTGTATAAACAAGGATCCACAAGCCCGAAGGCGACAAACCCAAGTATCTCCCGAGCGGTGACGAAGGACCAACTCCAAAAGCAATACAATAGGGCAACAAACCTGAAGGTAACAAACCCAAGTATCTCTCGAGCGGTGACGAAGGACCAACTCCAAAAGCGATACTATAGGGCAACAAACCCGAAGGCAACAAACCGTAGTGGCGAAGGTCCGGAGGCCCAGTACTGGACACCACTAACTGGCAATATGTGTCACAAACTCTCGGAAAGGAACCCGAAAAGTGTTAACGTGTGTCCCATACCACACGTTCGTACTAAACGATTTACTAACCGTTAGTCAATTCCACACTTAAAGCAGTACAAAGTTTACCTCATCTCATCGGTAAACCAGACCCAAAGGTCAAAACAATCAAACGAATAGATTAGGAATTAACTGAAAAGATAAACGCACGTGTTCATAGCACGCGTTTTATCTAATCATTTAATTCTCCTCTCTCTTCGCTCGAAGTGCAAAATTGTGTGTTTTATATAGAAATTAAATTGAAGAAAACGAGTTTTAGGAACGCTTCAAAATCGCTTTAGAAATTGCATTTGAAATTCTCCTATTATGGAGTAACTAATTTAATACTTAAAAATAATATTAAATAATAATTTTAAAAGTCAATTTGCTTGAAAAACACTTTGTAATGCTTTATAAAACCCGTGTACGAAATCTAGAGAAAAATCTCAAAGAAATCGGAAAATATCAGAAAAAGCAGAAAATTATTCAGTATAAAAACCCGGTGAAAACAGGCTGCGGACCCAAGTTCGACAGCAGGTTTGGACCTGCAAACCGAGTCCAAATGACATGGAATTTGGTAGAAATGTAGCTCAACATTCCTACTTCAATCTGCAAAAAGAATCATTCAAATCCGACTAGAAACGAAGAATCTGCGTCGTTTCAAAGTCGGACCAAAACAAAGTTTAAAATACTGAATTACAGCAAGCTGCAAGTACAAGTTCGACAGTAGTTTAGGAATAGCAAACCAACCCAGATTTTCATGAAATTTAACAGAAATGTAAATCAGCACACCTACTTCAATCTGCAAAAAGAGTCGCTCAAATTCGATTTGAAACGAATGAGTTATGCTGTCTCAAACATGAACTCAGACCATGTTTGCGACAGTTCAAAAACCAAATAAATGTGCAGGCCTAAAAACACTCATGGACTCAACTTTCAGGCATAAAACAGGAGATCAAATTATATCAGATTGAGCTAAAAATTGGTACACATGTAGCACAAAACGTCATCTATTAAACAGAAAAAGAATGATGCAATTTGGATAAATTATGAGAAAGATATGATCGCTCAAAGTTGTACCCAAACAGTGTTTCACTGTTGGACTCTGGGCAAAAACATGATCCAGGTCCAACTTTGACAGCAGATTTATATAAGCTATATATGCCATAATGACCTGAAATTTGGTAGGCGTAAAGAAGAGAACTTCATCTTTCATAAAATAAAAGACTCGTGCAATTTGGGAAAGAAACGAAAGAGATATGATGTCTCAAACATGAACTCAGGCCATATTTGCAACAACTCAGAAAACAAAATGTGCACATGATATTTGCAGGCTGTGCACTGATTTTGCAGTGACGATTTGAACACTCAAATGACCATATTATTCAACCAAAATTTGCAGAAATGAAGTTTAACATATAAACTTGACTCAGAAAAAGATCCGGCAGCATTTCGTTGCCGGAGATGAAAATTATGGATGACCCAAGTTTGCACTTTAGGCCAAAACGAAAATAGACATACATTGAATTAACTTTTACATATGCAGCAAATTCAAGCAATTTCACAAGCAATTTAGCTAGTATTTGTGAGATATTGTTCTCACCTTGCTGATTTATCAAAATGCCCGGATTTAAGCAAAAAGAATGGAGCTTTGAGATGGATTCGGCTTCAAGAACCTGTAAAAACAAAAGAAAAAGCCATGCAAACCCACAAGAAGAGATTACATACAACCCAAATCTCAAAACTTGATTTTGATGAAATTATTTGTATTTTGGAGTTGATTACCTGTTGAATTCTCTTTAGATTACAAAAAGACTTTGGTTTGGTGAATTTTAGTTGAGAATTTGGATGGATTTTTGATTTTTGTGGAGTGGGTTTCTAATTCCTTTTTACTGGAAAGAGGAAGAAGAAGGTGAGGTAGAGATGAACGTACAGTAAATTCAATCTTCCCACTTCCTTCCTTCAAACTTAGGCTAAGTGGGCTTGGACCCAATAATTAAAAGAAAAATCAAATAGCCTAACTTTTAATTTATTTACATACATAATTATGCATAAGTTACATTATTTTACAAAACAAATCACATTTCTCTCATGTTTTAAAACCAAATATAATATGTAAACTTACATACATATTAAATAAAATGTTTACATCATAAAAAAAAGATATTTTTAGTTTTTAAAACATTTTTATTAATGAAAACCTTATTTTACAAAAATACATAATTTCCACAAATAAATGCACAAAACCTTTTTTTTAACTTCCAAAATTCCACAAAATTATTTTTCTCGCTTTGAAAAATATAGCTAACCATTCTAAACTCAAATTTATAATTAAAGCTGATTTTTACAACAATTTCCACCTTTTTATTTAAATAAACAGCCTTTAAAAATCAAATACTTCCTTTAAAAATCATTAAAAGAAGTAATTGCCAATAATTAATACAATTATTGCATTTTCTCTAAATAAAGACTATTTTCCACTTATTATAAACCCGAACAAACAAAATAAAGTTCCAAACTTTATTTTCTCATTTTAATTTCCAAAATTCATCGTTTATTCCAAATAAACAATTTAAAATCTTCAGTTTTATCTTAATTTACAATATTAAATTATAACTACCGTTATAATATAGTATTAATAGGTAACCTCCAAAATCAGAGTTGTTACAAACTCCCCCCCTTAACAAAATTGCATCCACGCAATTTCTAGAGAAGAGTTAAATTCAACATAATTATATCATCAATCAAAGGAAGATAGATAAGCTCGAGTTTAAAAATTCTCGCCCTCAACACAAGATGATAGAAAACCAAGGTAAGATTGCTCGTTTAATTCTATGTTTTTCCAAGTACAATACTTAGGGCTAGCGGACCATAGAATTTCATAAGCGGAACATTATATTTCGAAGGTGTTCAATCTTCGAAACAACTATACGATTAGAATTCGGCACAATACACAAGTCGGTGAGACTCGTGATTATGCAACACAAGATAATTAAAAATCGAGATTAAATCTCGAAGGTACAATAAAATTGGGGTACCTGGAACATATCATGAATACCCAAAACTGAATAGAAATTGATGCATGAAAGCAATTAAACTAAGGCGTTCAATAATATTAGATGGTCCTATATAACTAGGAGTCAACTTTTCGAATATATTGAAATGCACCTAACTTTTTTGAAGGAGTAACACAAATAAGCACAATCATCAAAAGAGGATTCAACAAAAGATATGTGGTATTTCAAGCTACCACCATAACACATGACTGCATGAATGCAAGTCATCACAAAAATCGCACTAAGGCAAGACACATAAGAATGGATTACAGGAAATTTTCTCAAAAATTTGTTATAAGAGTTTTCGCTCAAGTCCATTTTCTTTTATACACAAAACACAAATTTCAATACAAGAAAATTTTTGAAGCCTCTTACTTAAATTTTCAATTCAATCATCTTTACTTTAAATTTAAAGTAAATTAAATTAGAGTTGTTCCATACTCTAGTTCCAAAAATAAATATACTACAATAAGTAATTTTTTTTCCACTAAATTTAACAAATTTTAAACCATTTTACTTCATGATTTAAAAAGGACACTTATTAGATCCTTCATCGATGGCTCTAAATATTCATTAATTAAATTTTCTCAAAAATTTTCTAAGTCTTTAATTTGTCGAAAAATTCGGCAGATTCTCCTTTACATGGAGAGCCTTTTACAATTTCATAAATATGAATTATAGATATACATCGACCAAAAGGTCAGAACATAATATATATATTTAACACATAAACACATAGCAATTCATAACTTTCATTTTTAGCATTTGAGCATGCTTACTTTTATACTTACTATTTTGCTAATTAATTGTTCAAATATCTTCTTGCACCTACACTTAACTTATTGAAATATATTAGCATGCACTTATAAACATATGAAGCATTAAAATCATAGTTTAAAATAAAACACAACTCAAAACTTCAAATTTTCAAATTCAGGCCTGCTACAAAAACTCAGGCTTTTGACATAGTAAAACCCATAATCTAAAAATACTCATAAAATAAAAGTTATTCTACTCAGTCCAAGCTTTCCAGCGATATAAAGATCTTCAAAATCGGATTTACGCTTTGAAAGTTATGCTCAATTTACTTTCAGCTTTAAATTCAAAAATTATAAAAGAGGACAGAGATGTCCATCAGTTTTCAACTCGTTTTTTGAATAACCGAACTGCAAAATTTTCAAAAATGTCATAAAGATGATTTCTAGCTTACTGAAAGTACTCTCTTTTTCAAAAATAATGGACCCATTTGGATTTGTAAATCAAAAGTTATTGCCGTTTTAAAACATCACATTTCAATTAAAAAATTTCGACACAAGACCTTTAATTGTCAAAAAATTTAAATCATTGTTAAATCCAAACTACATAATTTAAGATCAAAAATCTTTTCTCTAAAACATTTATTACATGATCCTTTTCTCCGAAAAGCCAAGACATCTAGAATTACACTATAATACATACAACAAACTTTCAAAATGGTTTACAAAGAAAACTTTTTCTCAATTAACAAACAAAGTCTTTTGAAAGAAGACCCATAATTTAATTAAAATACTTACTTTCTTACATTAGTAAGAAACAATTATCTATCCAAACTAGACTTTGGAATTACATATTGATTTTTTTTTTTTTAAATTGCTTTCACAATTAAAAAGAAATCTTATCTTGTTGCTCTATTTATTATTATTTCTATCTTTTCACAAAAATTTGCATTTTATAATAAATGAATCTTTTATATTCAATTTTCACTTGATCCATAAAGCTAAACATTTATTTTATTATCACTTAGAACTAGCCAAGTTTGATACTTAATTAAAACTTGTTTTCAATTGAACTTTACAAATACATAATTAACAAGTTTTTAACACTATTTAAATTCAAAACCAAACTTACTCTAATGGATTTTGCTCCTTATTAAATTTCATGCTAATTCAAAAGCACTAAATTAGCATTTCCTTAAATTTTCCAAAAATACTTTACCCAAAAGCTTACTTAAGCATTTAGCATTTTTCATGTATGTAAACTTTCACAAACATGTAATATAATCAATAATGAATAAAATTTATTTAAATAAAACCATATTCATTACCAATTTATAAAATGAAAACATCCAACTAATATATTTATAGTAAATGACATTATCAAGGACTGCAAAGTTGACCAAGATCAACATTGCCTCTCCATTGCCCTCTAAGTCACACTATTTTCATAAGTCCTTGAGTATATATAAAATACTTATCTCAAATGACAATTTAAAATTTTCAAAATCTTTGCAATATCTATATATTTTTGCATTCAATATCCATACTAGTAAATATTATTTATTGTCATTTCAAAAGCATGTATCACATCACCTCGCAAGCGTTTAGGAATCCCTATCGATAACGCTGATCAGACGCATCGACCAGAATTCTTAAAAACTTATTAGCCAATTGACACAAGAAATTATAAAAACTGTTTTGATTTCTTAAGAAATCTTAAACTTGGTTGTAACAATGTTTATTTTCAAAACATAAAACGTTTTGTTATTATACAATCATTCAATCAATTCATAAAATAATCAAGTTATATACATAAGTATATCTCTTATTAGAAAGATTTTCCATTCACATGGATGCTTTCTTTCTGGAAAATTCTTTAAGTAATTTTACTCCTTTAAAATGCATCCATGAAATTCTTAAAAAAATTAAATTTTTATTTCATTTTAACCTTTGGTTAAATACCACTTATGAATTACATTTTATTTTCAAAATTTAATCTTTCTAATAATTCTTGCGGTAGCTACAACTTGAAGGCACCGCAATTCTTATCATTTGCATTGAGTAGGTTTCTAACTCTCAATTATATCACCTACTCAATATTATTTCAACAATTACTATGCTAACACACATTCATGCAATTATCAACCAAACAAGCATTTACTTAAAACAAAGCATTTAATGTGCCCAGCGACAACGGTCACACCATTTCCGCTGCGCAACTCTAATCACTAAGGTTTAAAACTCATAATTTAAAACTAAGCCATCTTAGGTCTAATTTCTACTACTTTTTTTTTTAATAAAAATAGTGATATGTAAAACCCTTATAATGTTCTCAAACTTATTATCCATTCAAAGGAAATGAAAAAGATTAAAGGCACGATCGAGGAATACGATAGTGGAAAACTGTGTTATAACTTGTATTATACTTGGATGTACTATAATATGTGTTTCTGTTCTGTGTTTATCATATTTTGTTTTGAACTTAGCTTTGATACCAAGCTGTGACGCCCCACTCCGAGACCCACATTAGCAAAGAGTATTACAAGGTAATACCGTCTGCTAATACGGAGAATAGAGCTGGATAGGAGCGACCATCTATAGCCTTGTCTTACCTATCTATTGAATACGTCGATAAATGTAGCATTTTTTTTTATGTGGATCGACATATCCAATGGATACTTAATAAAAAACTATAATGGTTATAAGATCTAACAGAACAAAATATAATAACTCAAATGTAAACCACATCATAGAACAGTAGATCATCACATACATATACACATATACAGATACATCACAGAGTATACAAAATGATACATGTCAAGTGGTATAGCAACCACAATATACAGGCGAGTCAAAAGAATATACATATCAGAGTTACAACCAAGAGGGACTACACAAAAAGGTATAACAAAAGAGGCTAGCGGAATAGTCCACGCGGAAGCAGAATAGGCTAAGTCCAAAGGTACCTAACCTGAAACACCTCGGTCTGACCCGAGTATAAAATACACGGCTCAGTCTAGCTAAACAAATCAGTTAGACAAGCTAAACAACAATGAACATGCAAGGTCATAAAGTACCACAAATATCTCTAAAAGTGATAACTCAATCATCTACAAAAGATGAATCATAACAAGCCTCATATCATCGGCAACTCAATAAACAAAGGATATGAATATCCCAAATCAAGCCAAAAAGGCAAATAACAAATACCAATGAAGGTAACACAAGTTTCCACAAGGTAATCGCTATGTATCGAGTGGTTAAAAGACCTACTCCAAAAGGCGATACTCTAGGGAAATATAAATATCAATGAAACAAAAGATGCACGTGCTCAGTACTGTATAAACAAGGATCCACAAGCCCGAAGGCGACAAACCCAAGTATCTCCCGAGCGGTGACGAAGGACCAACTCCAAAAGCAATACAATAGGGCAACAAACCTGAAGGTAACAAACCCAAGTATCTCTCGAGCGGTGACGAAGGACCAACTCCAAAAGCGATACTATAGGGCAACAAACCCGAAGGCAACAAACCGTAGTGGCGAAGGTCCGGAGGCCCAGTACTGGACACCACTAACTGGCAATATGTGTCACAAACTCTCGGAAAGGAACCCGAAAAGTGTTAACGTGTGTCCCATACCACACGTTCGTACTAAACGATTTACTAACCGTTAGTCAATTCCACACTTAAAGCAGTACAAAGTTTACCTCATCTCATCGGTAAACCAGACCCAAAGGTCAAAACAATCAAACGAATAGATTAGGAATTAACTGAAAAGATAAACGCACGTGTTCATAGCACGCGTTTTATCTAATCATTTAATTCTCCTCTCTCTTCGCTCGAAGTGCAAAATTGTGTGTTTTATATAGAAATTAAATTGAAGAAAACGAGTTTTAGGAACGCTTCAAAATCGCTTTAGAAATTGCATTTGAAATTCTCCTATTATGGAGTAACTAATTTAATACTTAAAAATAATATTAAATAATAATTTTAAAAGTCAATTTGCTTGAAAAACACTTTGTAATGCTTTATAAAACCCGTGTACGAAATCTAGAGAAAAATCTCAAAGAAATCGGAAAATATCAGAAAAAGCAGAAAATTATTCAGTATAAAAACCCGGTGAAAACAGGCTGCGGACCCAAGTTCGACAGCAGGTTTGGACCTACAAACCGAGTCCAAATGACATGGAATTTGGTATGAATGTAGCTCAACATTCCTACTTCAATCTGCAAAAAGAATCATTCAAATCCGACTAGAAACGAAGAATCTGCGTCGTTTCAAAGTCGGACCAAAACAAAGTTTAAAATACTGAATTACAGCAAGCTGCGAGTACAAGTTCGACGGTAGTTTAGGAATAGCAAACCAACACAGATTTTCATGAAATTTTACAGAAATGTAAATCAGCACACCTACTTCAATCTGCAAAAAGAGTCGCTCAAATTCTATTTGAAACGAATGAGTTATGCTGTCTCAAATATGAACTCAGACCATGTTTGCGACAGTTCAAAAACCAAATAAATGTGCAGGCCTAAAAACACTCCTGGACTCAACTTTCAGGCATAAAACAGGAGATCAAATAATACCAGATTGAGCTAAAAATTGATATACATGTAGTAAAAAACGTCATCTATTAAACAGAAAAAGAATGATGCAATTTGGATAAATTATGAGAAAGATATGATCGCTCAAATTTGTACCCAGACAGTGTTTCACTGTTGGACTCTGGGCAAAAACATGATCCAGGTCCAACTTTGACAGCAGATTTATATAAGCTATATATGCCACAATGATATGAAATTTGGTACGCGTAAAGAAGAGAACTTCATCTTTCATAAAATAAAAGACTCGTGCAATTTGGGAAAGAAACGAAAGAGATATGATGTCTCAAACATGAACTCAGGCCATATTTGCAACAACTCGGAAAACAAAATGTGCACATGATATTTGCAGGCTGTGCACTGATTTTGCAGTGACGATTTGAACACTCAAATGACCATATTATTCAACCAAAATTTGCAGAAATGAAGTTTAACATATAAACTTGACTCAGAAAAAGATCCGGCAGCATTTCGTTGCCGGAGATGAAAGTTATGGATGACCCAAGTTGGCACTTTAGGCCAAAACGAAAATAGACATACATTGAATTAACTTTTACATATGCAGCAAATTCAAGCAATTTCACAAGCAATTTAGCTAGTATTTGTGAGATATTGTTCTCACCTTGCTGATTTATCAAAATACCCGGATTTAAGCAAAAAGAATGGAGCTTTGAGATGGATTCGGCTTCAAGAACCTGTAAAAACAAAAGAAAAAGCCATGCAAACCCAAAAGAAGAGATTACATACAACCCAAATCTCAAAACTAGATTTTGATGAAATTATTTATATTTTGGAGTTGATTACCTGTTGAATTCTCTTTAGATTACAAAAAGACTTTGGTTTGGTGAATTTTAGTTGAGAATTTGGATGGATTTTTGATTTTTGTGGAGTGGGTTTCTAATTCCTTTTCACTGGAAAGAGGAAGAAGAAGGTGAGGTAGAGATGAACGTACAGTAAATTCAATCTTCCCACTTCCTTCCTTCAAACTTAGGCTAAGTGGGCTTGGACCCAATAATTAAAAGAAAAATCAAATAGCCTAACTTTTAATTTATTTACATACATAATTATGCATAAGTTACATTATTTTACAAAACAAATCACATTTCTCTCATGTTTTAAAAGCAAATATAATATGTAAACTTACATACATATTAAATAAAATGTTTACATCATAAAAAAAAGATATTTTTAGTTTTTAAAACATTTTTATTAATGAAAACCTTTATTTTACAAAAATACATAATTTCCACAAATAAATGCACAAAACCTTTTTTTTAACTTCCAAAATTCCACAAAATTATTTTTCTTGCTTTGAAAAATATAGCTAACCATTCTAAACTCAAATTTATAATTAAAGCTGATTTTTACAACAATTTCCACCTTTTTATTTAAATAAACAGCCTTTAAAAATCAAATACTTCCTTTAAAAATCATTAAAAGAAGTAATTGCCAATAATTAATACAATTATTGCATTTTCTCTAAATAAAGACTATTTTCCACTTATTATAAACCCGAACAAACAAAATAAAGTTCTAAACTTTATTTTCTCTTTTTAATTTCCAAAATTCATCGTTTATTCCAAATAAACAATTTAAAATCTTCAGTTTTATCTTAATTTACAATATTAAATTATAACTACCGTTATAATATATATTAATAGGTAACCTCCAAAATCAGAGTTGTTACAATGTTTCTCTTACATGTTCTTATGTTTTTGCATGTCACTATTCAATTTTTATTGCACCTGAGTTTCATATTGATTTTGGAATTTCACCTGTGTTGAACCCGTCTTTTTATTTTGGGTTTGACCTTGTGCCCGATTGGGTACATCATTACTGTAGTGGCAAGGCAGTGCACGCAAGCGTTAACTGCAGCCACACGGTATTGAGTTTTTGGGTACGACATCACTATAGTGGCAAGGCAGTGCACGCAAGCGTGAACTGCAGCCACACGGTATGGTTTTGTGATATTCTATTTTGTTTTGATTTATTAATCTTTTGCGTAGTTCATGTGCTGTAGTGGCGAGGCAGTACACGCGTGCGTGTACTGCAGCCCTACTCATCTTAATATTTTAATTGATATTTCAATGGTTTGAACTGTTCTGTTTATTTCAATTCAATATTCTGAATTGCATTCTGATTTGGTTTAATTACTGTCGTCTATTCATTATTTGATTATTATTGCTTCTGTGCACTAATAACTGAGTTTGAATTAGACTGACCCGAGTATTATTTCTTTTGAATTTAATACTCCGGTCAGACCGAGTATTTCAGGTTGTAGATATTCTGCTTTGGGTTGCTGCTAGAGCTATGAAGTTCTTTCATATCTTTTGGAGTAGTCGTCGTTATTTGTAGTAGTCTGTATGATTGTATAGGAAGATATGTATTCATGTATATTATATACGTTAATGTACTTGTATATGTAACTTCCTGAGTCGACTGTTGTAGTTGTATCATATGTACCGTGTCAAATGTATTGTAACTGACATCAGTTATTGTATATATGAGAATTTCTGTTTTATCTGTGTTCCGCATTTATATTTATCTGTGTTATTATTTTATATTTACTATTCTAAACTATTATGAACCATCGTAGTTCGTTTTATACTGGGATTGGGGTATTTCGATGGGAGAAAATAAATCAGAGATGAAAAATGAAAGAATATATATATATATATATATATATATATATATATATATATATATATATATCACTCCTATCGAGATAACCAATACTAGTGTAAGGCCAACAATTGATGGCCGCTCCTCAACAGCCTTATTCTCCGTGCTAGTTGACAGCACTACACCGTAGTGTTCTTGGCTAGCGTGGGTATAGAGGTGGGGCGTCACATTTGGACATTCAACGGTATATGAATTAAATGGTTTAACTTAAATGTTACTTTGTAAAGAAAATAGTTCTCATGGCTTTACAAATACGTTTCTTTATTAAAGTCTAAGCCAAAATTTATATTATCTCTCTCAAGTTCCAAAACCACTTCAATTTATTTATATATACGTATATCCATTTTGAGTAACAATATTCAAACTAAAATTGGATTTTATTCTTTCAACAGATCAATTGTTCTACTAATTGGTCTTGAATATTCACATAAAATCCATAAATAATAAGACTTCAATTTCTAGTAATAAAATATATATATTTTCCCAATTCAAATTATACTAGAATATTCATTTCAATTTATTTTGGGAAAAATCCAATTATAAATATCATATCTTAAAATTTCCAAACTTAACATTTAAACATATGATATAAATTATTAAACTCCATTTTCTTAATTTTCTTCCATTTTTAAATAAAGATTTTTATACACCTTTTAATTTCAAAATTTTCAACTTCATATGTATATATATGGAAGAATAATATTTATACAATATAAAATTTAAGATTATTAGAAACCGTATTCCATCCAAACCATAGAAATCACATTAAAATAGTTATATATAGACCGCGGTGCCTGTATAAAATTTTCTATCCTATGGTCAAGTGATACGGATATTTATCATTTCAATCCGCAATTTAAAAAATATAAAATTTTGCGGTTATATATCATTTCAAACCACAATCCCGAATGAAATGAAATATGCATGATAATTTGCAATTTAATGATATACAATAAACATCCATTCATCAACATCATCCATCATCCAAATCGCAATCATCAATCAATATCAATCAATAACAATATTATTTTTGGTACTACATAACAGGTAATACTGGCAATTTTATTCAAATTAAATTTAACAGCTATTAATCTACAGTCTATATTCAGTAATAAATTATATAACTGTTAACTAGCAGTTCATATACAAACAAATAAATTTTAACTGTAAATTTATACACAATAAATTAATTAAATTAACAGTTAAATTAAATAAATGCAATTCAACAGATATGAATAAAATAAACATGCCAAATACTCATAAATAAATTTCTATTCGTATCTAAAATGAATTTAACAAACATAAAAACTTTTAGAAGTTGTGAGTGGGTTAAAACACTCACCTTTTGAATTTAAATCGAATTTAAATTCGATTTAAACCCAAAAATTCGCCCGTCTCGGAATTCGTCCAAACCAGCGTCATCAAGTCCGGAATTTAATTACGATCCTGATAAAAAAAATCTCACGTGAATCGGAGATCGTATACGAGAGTTATGTCGAAATTTGCACTTGAATTTAAATTTAAAATAGCAAAGAATGGTACACATTTACATACTTGCCACATCGTCAAGGAATCACGCATTACTGTTCCTCTCCCTCTCTCACGCGATTTGCCTGCTCCAAACCGTGCATACGAACCCAAACAGAGCCCTATTCGACCAACTTTGACCGAGCCTTACACCCTACTCCGACCTCCGTTGAACCCAGCGCCACCTCCATCGAGTTCGCCTTGAAGAGCCGTACCCCCCTACACCAGCGCAATTCGCCCACGTGGCCTCCAGAGCCGGCCGCCGCCACCTTATCCAAACCCTAATTTGCGATTTCACGAAGATCTGACCGTTGATTCGACAAGCTAACCACCTAGATGCGATCCCCTCGGCCTCCTCTTCAAGACCCAGTAACGGTTTCCCGATCCGACTACTTTTTGAAACGACGTGATGAACAGCCGTAGATAATTCATCGATTTCTGGATAGATCATAACTTAAATTGAGAAACAAATTGCAGATCTGAGTTGCGCTCTTCGAGAGCTTCATTATATATTTTTCTAGAATTTTTCTGGAGGGTTTGAATTTTCATTAGAATTTTTGAATTGATTGGATCTAGGGTTTGCACCCTTTGAAGAAGAGGAGGAGCTTGAAGAAAGTATACGCGCAGATGAAAAGAAATTAGGCGGAGGCTAGGGCTTGTAGCTAGGTTTATATAGAGGGGTTAGAGATAGAGTAGATAGACCGTAGAATGAACGTACGGAACAAACTATGGCCCAAAAAGCCCGTTCTGACCCCGGAACGAAATTTGTCAAACCCATATATCCAGATAGGTATTTTAAAATATTCTGAATGCGATGGAAAAAGTTTCGCGTCCAAATTCGATCGTATGAAGAAGTTATGCTGAAAACAAGATTTCCAAATTGATTCCAAATTCATTTTAATAAAATTGATTTCAAGGCGTTTCGCGTCCGTACGATCAAATGAAAGGTCCGATCGATACGAAACTTGAAACCCTAAAATAATTCACTGATACGGATCCGATGAAACTGGTTTCATCGAAATCCGAGTCTGTGACAAAAATGGCTATTTTTATATTCATTAATTAAATTAAAATAAATTACAAAAATCCAAATTTTATATTATATTCTAAAATTGTCCAAATTTTATTACTTATATAATTTAATCAATTTCAAATGATTTAACAAGCTTGGATGTGAATTAAAATTATAAGTATATCAATTTGCAGTGTTAATTTCTGCACTTTCCTATATTTAAGAATTATAAAATTAAATGCTCAAAACCCCACATATTAGATTTTAACTTTTATATACTCATTCTTTATCCAAATAGGGATGCCACATACTTTGGTTCATGATTCACAATATTATTCTTAAAGTCCATTTTAAATTTCAGTAACGTAGTATTCAACGTTAAATTTAATAATTATTGCTTAGAACCTGATTTTAATCTTCCCATTATCTATTTAATTCCTTCTAGAATCATAGCTAATATTTGTCATCCCTTCATTACCCAAATGTTCTTATCCCATCAAATTTTAAGTTATCGAAATATTAAATGTCAATTTCTTTTAATTGCACTAAATTTATCTATTAAAGGTTGCACTTAACCCAAATACATAAAACTTGCCCAATTTCTCCTCAAATCAATAACCTTCATATACAAATATGTTTATCATAAATTTTATCTACTCTTCCTTTTTAGGTAATGTCCTATATATTAGATTTCCATGAAATTTGCAATAAATCATACTCGTAGTTATATCACATTAAATGAATAAATAAGTGTTGACTCTATTCTTTTGATTCAATATTGGTTTACGTTATATTTCATTAATATTTCTACATACATCAGGATTTTTAAAAATGGTTGTAACGTGAAATCTCGTCTACTTCCCATTTTATACTTAAGGCTTCTAAAACCGATTCATATCATTTCTCTAGTCCAAATTTTATTAATATAACCTTAAATTTAATTTATTCCTATCGATGTAATGGTTAAACACAAATTTCACTTATTTGCAATAAATCCACAAATTGGATTTCAAATTTTCAAATAAATAAATAAATTTTAGTTTATCACTTCTTAAATACCCAAACGTCAATGCCTTAATTTAAACTGCATTTATTACATTTTATAAAAATCCTCCATCTTAAGTGACAAATCAAAACTACCCTAACTACACAATTTATGGTAATTAATTCCAATTGCTTTTCCATTAAACTACATAAATTGTCCAATTGCAACCTACGTAGAATGTTTATTTATTTACAATCCTACTGTTTAAATGAATTGATCCTTTACGGTATAATTCACATTTGACTTGATTTATCATTTATTTTGCAAAACAGTAAATTTCAATTGCTACCAACATTATATTTAATATTAGATTTCCAATTAATTCTATTGGAATCAATATATCTTTATATATATACTTTACGTATAAATATCTAAATTACCAAATCAAGTACATTTATTAGAGACAACATTCAATAAAATTACTTATCACACTTATTGCATTGATTTATTCCAACGGACACTTTTATGTAGTCACTATTTATTATTACAACCAAATGTACAATCTCCACTATTTATTTTATATTAAATGAATTCCATTCTAGTAAATATTTTTATTAATATTCACTGATTCACATTTATATTGGTTTCTTATATTTAACTTATAACAAGGTGTGCAAATTTACATAGTTCAAATCTATTTCCATGTAACTATTAAATTGTTACATTAAATTCCAATTACTATAACAAATTACTACATTTTCTCAAATAAAATCTTAAGACCTTTATTTTATTCTAAATTAGATTATAAACATATTAATTTAATTCATTTAACATTATCAAATTCAACGGGTCGTTACAGCTTTTGGTTTCATAATTAAGCGTTTGTTTGCCCGAAAAATAGGTAAATTTTCGGATTACGGTTTTATAGCATTATTATATTGTTTTTCCCATGTTGGGATATATTATTTTGGAAATTATATGTGATATTTTTTTATATTTGATATTGCATTTTCTCCCGAGTGTAACAACCCAATATTTTGTGATTCTCTTAATTATTTATTTTAATTATTTAAATTAAAACTCCAGATTTAAAAACTTTATTATATTTATTAAAATGAATAAATTTTGTTATTTTAAGAGTATATTTTGATTTTTGTGTGAATTATAATTTCAAACCTGAATAAATAGGATACTTCCAGAAAAAGTGGATTTTTGTCAATCTGGTCAAACTTTGACTTTTAAATTTAAAATTTAATGTTTGAATTTTTGGATTTTATCTTTTATTATGAAAATAAATTAAATTTCAAGAATATTGCATTTTGTTCCATTGAAATCCAATTTATATTGTGAAAATTATGATTTTTACAATATTGTTTGTAAATTGATTTATTTAACAATATCGATTAGTTTAACTTATATAAATAATATTTTATTTGTTATATCTTATTCTAATTTGGATTTGTATGTTATGTTACATATATTTTGGTCTTTTAAATAATTTTAAAAGTGATGTTTAATTTTTTATAAAGTTTATTTGATTTATTTTCAATTTTTGTAACATAGTTTCCATTTTCTTTGCTATTTTCTTCATTTAATTATATTTAATTAAAATTTTATTTATTTTATTTAGTCGGTATTTTTCTGTGTTTTACTTAATTTATATGCATTTTATATGTATTTTAAATTTCAAAAGAAACGGTGGAAATATAAAGAGTTTTGAGACCTTTTATATGCTAAGTCTTTTTGTATTCTTGCCTTTTCATTTTCAACCACCACATGCATTCAATTTTGGCCGACTCTTATCTTATCTTTAGCCATCTCTTTTTCATTTTTCATGCAAGAGAAAATTTTCTCATCTCCAAAAAATTTCGGGCATTACCTGAAGCAAGAAAGTTTGGTAATTTTTTTTTCTTTCTACTCATTTTCTCCTTGTTTTCCTGTTTCTTTACACTTGCCTTCACCTTATAGGCTCGGCCCTTGCTCCTCCATCACCATAGCCGCCTCCACCACCACCAAAACCAGCCACCACCTCCTCTAGTCCAACCCCAAGCCTTAGACGTGGCAATCCATGATGAAGATCCACCTGAAAATGAGAAAACACCACACATACATGCATTGCCGAGCTCACCTTTGTTTCATCACCTCAAACTCCACCTTGGCCACCACTTGCACCACCATCTCCAGCCCCTACATGACCTGACACCACTGACACGTCATCCCCTGACCCCACCTAAACCTGGGCGTGCCTATATTTGCTTAGGGCTGAACAATTTATGGCATAGAAATCATGTTTGTTTGCCTTGACTTGTAGTTTCATATAGCACCAACTTTTACACCAACATATCTATGTATGGCCGACCCTATTGAACCCAAAACTAGATCCAAATCCTTACCATGGCCATGTATTTTAACTATGGCCGAGCAAGTGCAAGAGATTTGGTGACTTTTTGTGCATGTATTTCTAGTGTTGTCTAATTTTGCTTAAGTGTATATTAATGTGTTGTATATTTGTGTTGTTTGATATGTGTTCAAGGCAATTAGCTCTGGCTCTCCCACACTCAAATCGTATTCGTGCTTTCGTGTATTTGTAGATCTCTGTTTTTTATATTTGGTTGTCATCTCCATCTTGTAGAGGTGAGTATTTCTCACCAGACATTTCATACTTATATAAGTAGTAAATTGACATCCTGTGAGTCTGTAGTTCATATTATTATGTTATAACTGCCTGTGATATTATTTATATGATGTTCACACCTGTTTATACACTTGTTATATCATCCTTTACTGTTGTATAATGCAATTCTGTTATTTATATAAGTTTATCACACTGCAAGTTCACTTTAGATAAGAATCACTATAGGTTGATATGATACATACCCGAACGGACTTTAGAATAGGGGAAAATCGCTATGTGCTGAAATGATAGGCCTGAACATTTTCAATTATTTCATTTTACTTGGGATTGCGGGTTAGAAATGATAAAACCCATGTTTTCTTTGTAAAATACGGATTGAAATGATATTTTATCCGTATTCTCTTTACCTAGGCTAGAAAATGATATACAGACCCGTGGTTAAAATATATTTTTCTAATTTTTTTATAATATCTTAGATATGTAAATATTATAATATTTTGATTTAAACTTAACTAAAAATGATTTTTGTAAAGTATTATTGATTTTCTGAAAATTTATATGTGAAATAAATTAATGGTAAAGTTAGAAAATCTGAAGTGTAAGATATTTTGGAAATTATAATTTGGTGATAAATGGAATTTAAATTAAATATGAAATATGATAGATTTATGATATTTTGAATTAAAATGAATTTAAAATGATTTTATAATATATTAATGATTTTTGAATAAAGTCAAAATGTGAAATGAATGAATATTTAAGTTGAATTTTGAAATATAACTTAAATTGGAATTTATGAATTTTGTTTAAAAGTGAATATTTGAAGGTAAGTAAATAAAATGAAAATAAGTTATATTTGGAGATTTAAACTTAAGTGTTAAGTTAAAATTTAATTATAAAGAATTGAAATTTAATGTTTGAATTTAATATGTGAATTATTACTAAATATTGACTTTTGAATGGAAATTTAACTTTATAAAATCATGAATATAAGGGTATTGAAATGATTATTTTAAAGTGAGAAATTATGATTTTTATAAGTTAAAAATGATTTAAATTAAAATATAATTGTTTGTGAAACTGTATTAAAAACCCTGAATTTTAATTAACAGCATTTCTAAAATGCTATCATTTCTTAAGTAAAGGATATTACAGCATTTGTAAATGCTGTAGCTGATACAATAAACTATAAGGAAAAAATGAACCAGGGGCTATTATAGCACTTCGTAAGTGCTGTAATTGTAGAATTGAACTAAAGCTTTTATTTGAAACTAAAACCTATTACAGCATTTTTGTAAATGCTATCTTTGTTAAAAGGAATTGTTTTCAAATGTAAATTTACCGTAGCATTTTCTAAATGCTGCGAAAGTTGAAATTTCATTGTTTTAATAAATTGAAGTGGATAAATGAATTCTGAAAATGGTAAAATTTTGAGAATTGAATATTTGATTATTTAAATGGAATATTTAATTGGTTTAATTGGAATATTTAATTGGTTTAAATGGAGTATTTTGATTTGAAACATAAACCATTTTGAAATGTGATTTGACATGGTATTTAAATTAAATAAAAATGAATGAGGTTTTGGAAGAATATGATATTTTAATATTTTAAATGAATTTGAAATGATATTGAATTTTTAAATGATATTTGATTCAGAAGTATAAAATACCATTCTGAAATTTTAAATACGGAATGTATTTAAATTTGTAGTTTGACTAATCCTTAGAGGATGGGCGATCCCAAGCATCCTTTAAGTTATTGTACATTTCTACTACAGTTCACTTGAGTTGGTTTACATTATATAAGTATATATGTCCTGACTCGAGTGTTTTGTGTTTTACTTTACGCTCGGGTCAGCCTGAGTATTTACAGCTTAGCTTTGGATTTCTTTTCTGGAGCTAGGAATCGCTGGAGATTCTACTTGTCTAGTTATCCATTCCCTTTCAATTTCAGTTGTTCTATTTAAGCTTTGGTATTTATAAACTTCTATGTATTTGAGATTTCTATTGCATATGTTTTCAGACTGATGTTATGTATTTTGTTTTGAGAGTTTGTTATAGCAGCTTCATGAACTACTATGGTATTTTAATTTCCACTGCGAGTTATTTTGATATAACTGTGTATGTGATTCTGTGATTGTATTTCATTTGCTCCAAATTTATTTATAGTGCGGTATTTTAAGCAATTCAAGTCTGGCATGTGTGGATGCGAATGACTGAAAATATCGGGTTGTTATAGTTGGTATTAGAGCTTTAGTTTTAGGCAAACCTTAGCATGCGGAGCAAAACTCATTAGAGATAGGGAAGAAATAATCTAGAATGAGTGAAATCAATCTCAGAATCATTTCTTTGTGAGAGAACGTATTTTTAAAGTATAAAATGATTTCCAAATGATTTTTAAAGGAGTTTCAAAGATTATTTTGGTATAAAAGTTGTCTTATTTTGAAACCAAGATTTTCTAAACTTCATTCCTTTTGTATCCACCTTGTTAGAAATCTCTTGGTTAGGATTATCGATTAGGATTCCTTGAACTTTGGAACGCTCCCACTGGTTCTGAAATTCAGTCTTGTCTTCCCTATTTTATCCTTTTGATTTTGGGGCATTCTATAACTCCACTGACCTCTGTAAAGATCGGTGATTCCGCAAAATCTTTGAATGATTTATAAAGGGGTGAAACTCCTTTACAATTGGCATTAATTCACCGGAGATTTCTATATTCTTGGTTTACGATGCAATCTACCTTCTGCTATATCTGGATTCTATCTCTGGCAATCGAATGTTGATTTGCCTTAGATTTCCGAATTGATTATATTCTTAAATTCACGGTTGACCACTTAAGGTCGCCCATGATTTATATAGGCTTATCCATCTTATATTAGGTAATTAAATTATCTTATCTTCGTTCGAGTTCATCTTTGAAGCAGAATTCTATTTGATTAGAGTTCCTCTAAATTTGAATATTTGTTTGTTGGAAATCCATCCTTGAATCATTCTTTAGAAATTTGTATTTGGTTGTATTTTGAAATTGTGCATACTTCGAAATTATTATTTTGATAAGGATGACCACATTTTTATAAAATTGAAATGTTTTCAGTAAGGATTTTATATCTTTTGAAAATGGAAATTTGAAACTTTGAAAGGATTTGAAATTTTGAAAATTTATATGAATTTGACTTATATAAAATGATTTATAACTGAAGAGTTTTGAATTTGAATTTTTAGGAATCGAACTCCGATGTTTTGAAATCGGTTTTAGGATTTTGGAAAATATATAATAATAATATGTTTTAAAGATATTTTTCTGAATAAGAAACGTTTCAAATATATTCGAATGAATTCCAATGATTTCGAAGAGATTTCAAAGAAGTTTTCAAGAACATAAAAGTCCAGAACCCACTTATGTCGCTGGAAAATAATTTCGGCGATGAATGCATGCATCATCGACACTGATTTTCGAGTTTCTGAGTGGAGGAGAGGCCACTCTAGTAACTTTGCTATGCGAGTGATTTTATGAAATCAATTTTGATTTTAGATTTTGAAGTATGGTTTGATATTTGAAAGTTGTATGTATGTATATATATATTTGAAATGATTTAAAGTAAGCTGGTGTTCAATCCTCGAGATTTAGATTCATTTTGGTATAACACTACCTTTTGGAATCGGTTTACTGATTTGTTGGTGATTTCCAACTCCTGGATTGAAAATATGATTTATTCGACTATTTTGAAGGTTCGAGCACTTCCAAATCAAGGTTAACTTTTCAAAGCTAAGTGATTTTGAAAGGTATAGGGTATTTGATAAAGAATATAAGTTTAGTTTGGTATGATTAAAGTATAAAGTAATATGATTTATATAAGTTTGAAACTGTTTGTTGAGTGAAATAATAAGACTATTTTGAATTATACTGGTATGAAATATAGATTTGAAATGTTTGAATAAAGTATATATATAGAATAATAATCTTTTCAATGGTAAATTGGATTTTTCATATCGAAATAAATAGTTTAAAGGTTTTAAAAAGAGATGGTTTTAAACTTTGTAACCATTTTAGATATTTTGATGATCGAAATGGTTTGGAAATGATATAATCTTTATTTTGATAATGAATGTGAATTTGGAATGATAATTGATTTCGATAAATGGATATTTGAAGTTTATATTTGTATGAAAGGATATTTGGTTTACTTGTAATTTGAGTTTATTTAAAAATGATGGATTTATGAAATGAATATCTTAGAACTAAGTAATAATGAAGTAAAATTTGAGATATATGAAATTATAAAATTTAGTTTTGGAATATGGTATATTTAAGCTTTGAAATATATTAGAGATTGAATAGTATATTTTATGGATCAAATCTTTATTTGAAATTTTATAATACCTGAATAGTTTTGTTGAAAAACTAAATTGAATTGAAACTGATGGTTTGAATTGAATTAAAATTGGAAATTTTATATTTGGGTTTAATTGAATAAATTTGTGAAATGTAAAGAATTAAAGGAATGTTTTATGATTTCAAATATGTGATTTCGGAATGTTATGATTTTCAAAGTGTAATGATTTCAAGTATTTTTGTTTCGAAAGGTTTATAACTTTAGAAGTATTATGATTTTTGAAAGTGAATATATGTTCGAAATAGAAATGAATTTGTTTGACATAAATTTTGTTGATTTGGAAATTTGGATTATTTTTTAAATCTATTGCTTTAAGAAACTTTGAAACTGAATATATGTAATTAGGAAGAAATGATTTGGCGAAATCATATATGATTTTGAAACTGAATTGATATTGAAAGGGTTTGAAATTGAGAACCTTGTTTATTTAAATACTTTGATTTGGGAGTTATCGAACTTATATAAAATGGATTTGTATAAGTATGAAATTGATTTGAAAACTGTTGATTTGGAAAGGGTACTCAATTTGGAAAGAGCAATCTTATATAATCAAAGTCTATATAAGTGTGATTTGATATACTACTGATTTTGGAAAGTATTCGATTTGAAATGAAATCTTATATATAATGGACTTTATATAAGAATGATATTTGAAAGCGATTTTGAAAGGTACTATATGATACATATTTTTGAAGTAAAGATATGGAAAGTTCCTTCTGCTTGATATCCGCTTTGTGGCCAGACTGTGGATTCATTCTATCGATATTATTCTCTCTGATTTGGGTTTTCTGGATATGCTACTCGAGTGTCCATCGAATTCCATGGCGATCTCCATGGTCTTACGAGCGCGACTGCATAGCACAACTTCTTGGCTGAGATGGCCTAGGGGTACGGATTGTTTCCTGGGGGATTCAGGTGTGACCATTGTGTATCCTGCAATCTACGTAGGTTGCACTAGTAGGGAAACTGCCTGGCTGAGACGGCCTAGGGGTACGGATTGTTTCTTGGGGGATCAGGCGTAACCATTGTGTATCGTGCATTCTACTAGTCATCATGGCGTAACTTGCAGGGTTGAGAAAGCTTACGGATGCGGATTGTTTCTTGGGGGATCCAGACGAAACAATTGTGTATCTGCGATCCATGGTTAGACAAATGTTTTGGTTTGGTTGATTTGTTTGGATTTTTTCCATATCTGTTTTTAAAAGGTTTTTCAAGTATTTTCATTGGGTTTTGAAACAAGTCTACAAATTACTTGGAGAATTCTAGCTTTGCGCCTGATCAACGCATGGCCAGAGTCTGCAGGAACGAAAGTAAACTTGTTAAGACATCGATTTATAAAAGTATTTTGGTAAAGTATTGTATAAAGGATATTTTGATCGTTTATTTTATTTTTCTAAATAACTTAAAAATGTTTTAAATATTATTTACTTCGAACTGTCAAATTTGAATCATATGACTATTCAGCATATTATAAAATGTATATTATAAAATGTTTAAAATGTTATAAAACAAAATTTAAATTGAAATTTATATGGTTTTAAAAATATGGTTCATCCTTGTCTTCCAATTATTCCTATCTTCTTCTTCTTTGAGTGTTCTTTCTGTATTATGGAAAGAGTTAGCTCTTTGGCTTATCGTTTGGATTTGCCCAAGAAGCGTTCTGGAGTGCATGGTGTATTCCACGTCTCACATCTTCTCTGGTATCTTCTTGACCCATCCCTTTTGGTTCAGCCTTCTACTCTTGATAGTTTGGATATTTAGCTTAATCTGACTGTCGAGAGCAAGCCACTTCGTATGGTCAATAGAGATACAAGGCAGCTAAGAAGGGAACTTATTAGTCTGATCGAGGTACGATGGGGTACTGATGATCGAGATTGTACCTGGGAGACGGAGGAGAGAATTCGTGCTTCGAATCCAAAATTGTTTTTCTAGGTACTATTTGTTATCCATCTTGCTTTTCCTTATTTTCCTTGTTCGTTCTTTTCGAGGACGAAAAGTGGGGGAGAGTGTAACAACCCAGTATTTTGTGATTATTTTAATTGCTTATTGTAATTATTTAAATTGAAACTCCTGATTTAAAAACTTTATTATATTTATTAAAATCAATAAATTTTGTTATTTTAAGATTATATTTTGATTTTTGTGTGAATTATAATTTCAAACCTGAATAAATAGGATATTTCCAGAAAAAGTGGATTTTTGGTCAATCTGATCAAACTTTGACTTTTAAATTTAAAATTTAAACGTTTGAATTTTTGAATTTTATCTTTTATTATGAAAATAAATTAAATTTCAAGAATATTGCCTTTTGTTTTGTTGAAATCCGATTTTTATTGTCAAAGTTATGCTTTTTACAATATTGTGTGTAAATTGATTTATTTAACAATATTGTTTATTTTAACTTATATAAATAATAGTTTATTTGTTAAATCTTATTCTAATTTGGATATATATGTTATGTTACATATATTTTGGTCTTTTAAATAATTTTAAAAGTGATGTTTAAATTTTTCTAAAGTTTATTTTATTTATTTTCAATTTTTATAACATAGTTTCCATTTTCTTTACTATTTTCTTCATCTAATTATATTTAATTAAAATTTTATTTATTTATTTTATTTACTTAGTTATTTTTTGTCTTTTACTTTATTTATATGCATTTTATATGTACTTTAAATTTCAAAAGAAATGGTGGAAATATAAAGAGTTTTGAGACCTTTTATATGCTCTTTTTGTGTTATTGCCTTTTCATTTTCAACCATCACTTGCATTGGCTGACTCTTATCTTATCTTCAGCCATCTCATTTTCATTTTTCACACAAAAGAAAAAGTTTCTCATCTCCAAAAAAATTCGGCCAATTACCTGAAGCAAGAAAGTTTGGTAATTTTTTTTTTCTTTTCTACTCATTTTCTCCTTGTTTTCCTATTTCTTTGCACTTACCTTCACCTTATAGGCTCGGCCCTTGCTCCTCCATCACCATAGCCGCCTCCACCACCACCATAACCAACCACCACCTTCTCGAGTCTAACTCTAAGCCTTAGCCGTGGCCATCCATGACGAAGGTCCACCTGAAAATGAGCAAACACCACACATACATGCATTGTTGAGCTCACATTTGTTTCATCACCTTAAACTCCACCTTGGCCGCCAGTTGCACCACCATCTCCAGCCCTTACATGACCTGATACCACTGACAAGTCATCCCCTAACCCCACCTGAACCTGGCCGTGCCTATATTTTCTTAGGGCTGAACCATTTGTAGCATAGAAATCATGTTCGTTTGCCTTGACTTGTAGTTTCATGTATCACCAACTTTTACACAATCATATCTATGTATCGCCGACCCTATTGAACCCAAAACCAGATCCAAATCCTTACCATGGCTATGTATTTTAACCTACAGCTAAGCCTAGGGGTGGTTGAAAGCAAGTGCAAGAGATTTGGTGACTTTTTGTGCATGTATTTCTAGTGTTGTCTAATTTTACTTAAGTGTATATTCATGTGTTGTATATTTGTGTTGTTTGATATGTATTCAGGGCAATTAGCTTTGGTTCTCCCACGCTCAAATCGTATTCGTGCTTTTGTGCATTTTTAGATCTCTGTTTTGTGTATTTTGTTGTCATCTCTAGCTTATAGAGGTGAGTATTTCTCACTAGACATTCCGTACTTATATAAGTAGTAAATTGACATCCTGTGAATCTGTAGTTCATATTATTATGTTATAACTGCCTGTGATATTATTTATATGATGTTCACACCTGTTTATACACCAGTTATATCATCTTTTACTGTTGTATAATGCTATTCTGTTATTTATATAAGTTTATCACACTGCAAGTTCTCTTTAGATAAGAATCACTAAAGGTTGATATGATACATACCCGAACGGACTTTAGAATAGGGGAAAATCGCTATGTGCTGAAATGATAGGCATGAACGATTTTCAATTATTTCATTTTACTTGGAATTGCGGGTTAGAAATGATAAAACCAAGGTTTTCTTTGTAAATTACGGATTGAAATGATATTTTATCCGTATTCTCTTTACCTAGGCTAGAAAATGATATACAGACCCGTGGTTAAAATATATTTTTCTAATTTTTTTTAAAATATCTTAGATATGTAAATATTATAATATTTTGATTTAAACTTAACTAAAAATGATTTTTGTAAAGTATTATTGATTTTCTAAAAATTTATAAGTGAAATAAATTAATGATAAAGTTAGAAAATCTGAAGTGTAAGATATTTTGGAAATTATAATTTGGTGATAAATGGAATTTAAATTAAATATGAAATATGATAAATTTATGATATTTTGAATTAAAATGAATTTAAAATGATTTTATAATATATTAATGGCTTTTGAGTAAAGTTAAAATGTGAAATGAATGAATATTTAAGTTGAATTTTGAAATATAACTTAAATTTGAATTCATGAATTTGTTTAAAAGTGAATTTTTGAAGGTATGTAAATAAAATGAAAATAAGTTATATTTGGAGATTTAAACTTAAGTGTTAAGTTAAAATTTAATTATAAAGAATTGAAATTTAATGTTTGAATTTAATATGTGAATTATTATTAAATATTGACTTTTGAATGGAAATTTACCTTTATAAAATCATGAGTATAAGGGTATTTAAATGATTGTTTTAAAGTGAGAAATTATGAATTTTATACGTTAAAAATGATTTAAATTAAAATATAATTGTTAAAGATACTGTATTGAAAATCCTGAATTTTAATTAACAACATTTCTAAAATGCTATCATTTCTTAAGTAAAGGATATTACAGCATTTGTAGATGCTGTAGTTGATACAATGAACTACAAGGAAAAAATGAACTAGGGGCTATTATAGCACTTCGTAAGTGTTGTAGTTGCAGAATTGAACTAAAGCTTTTATTTGAAACTAAAACCTATTACAGCATTTTTGTAAATGCTATCTTTGTTAAGATGAATTGTTTTCCAACGTAAATTTACCGTAGCATTTTCTAAATGTTGCGGAAGTTGAAATTTCATTGTTTTAATAAAGTAAAGTGGATAAATGAATTCTAAAATTGGTAAAAATTTGAGAATTGAATATTTGATTATTAAATGTAATAACTTCATTTTTAAATGATTTAAATGGAATATTTAATTGGTTTAATTGGAATATTTAATTGATTTAAATGGAGTATTTTGATTTGAAACATTAACCATTTTGAAATGTGATTTGAAATGGTATTTAAATTAAATAAAAATGAATAAGGTTTTGGAAGAATATGATATTTTAATATTTTAAATGAATTTGAAATGATATTGAATTTTTAAATGATATTTGATTCAGAAGTATAAAATACCATTCTGAAATTTTAAATACGGAATGTATTTAAATTTAGAGTTTGACTGATCCTTAGAGGATGGACGATCCCAAGCATCCTTTAAGTTATTGTACATTTCTACTACAGTTCACTTGAGTTGGTTTACATTATATAAGTATATATGTCCTGATTCGAGTGTTTTGTGTTTTACTTTACGCTTGGGTCAGCCTGAGTATTTACAGCTTAGCTTTGGATTTCTTTTCTGGAGCTAGGAATCGCTGGAGATTCTACTTGTCTAGCTATCCATTCCCTTTCAATTTCAGTTGTTCTATTTCAGCTCTGGTATTTATAAACTTCTATGTATTTGAGATTTCTATTGTATATGTCTTCAGACTGATGTTATGTATTTTGTTTTGAGAGTTTGTTATAGTAGCTTCATGAACTACTATGGTATTTTAATTTCCGCTGCGAGTTATTCTGATATTTCTGTGTCTGTGATTCTGTTATTGTATTTCATTTGCTCTAAATTTATTTATAATGTGGTATTTTGAGCAATTCAAGTCCGACATGTGTGAATGCGAATGGCTGAAAATATCGGGTTGTTATACCGAGCCTCTCCGTATAAAGGAGACTCTGCCAAAACTTTCCGTAAATTTTGGACTTAGAATTTTTTTGAAATGTTTTCCAAACTTTATTAATTTGAGTACAAAAAGATTTAATGGTTATAACTTGGTATATTTTATTTAGATTATTTAATTTGTAAATTTATTTGTTTATAAAGTTAATATTTTTGAATAAGATATTGTTTACTCAATTCTTTCCTCCCTTTTTCCTTTTTGGGGAAAAAAAGTTTTGAGTGGGAAAAGTGTAAAAACCCGTAAAATTTTCAATAATTTAATTGTTAATTTTATTAAAAGTTTGTTATCTAATATTGGAAAAAAATAGAAATTTGTGATTTATTAATGAAATAATAACTTAAATGAGATGTAATAAGGCTAGCCTAAGTTATTTACTAACTGTTTGTATGAAAATACAATTTATGGAATTTGTGTAGATGTTATACTAGGCTATAAATTGAATATAAGAAAACAAACGTAGATATTGAATTAATTAATGAATTAATAATAATAAATAATAATTGAATGAAATCAATGTTTTGTAAGTAACTATAATATTGGTAAGGAAATGATGAACTTATAAGAATGTGATTGAGAATTAATGGCAACAATTATTATAAGTTACATATATATTTAATCCGTTAAATTAAATTGGAAATTATCACAGTAAATGTAATTAAATATTATGTTAATGTAAATTAGGTTAATATGGAAGTAATGTTAGTTTTATTTATAATAATATGATAATTGGAAATAAAAGAATGGAAAATCAAGATTTATTAATTTATTGAAAATCAAATTTAATAATTGGATTAATTGCAAATAAATGAAGTTAAATATTAAAATATTACGTTAGTGGGGATTAAGATGAAATTTGAGAATAATGCAATAAACCATGAACCAATGTTAGTTTTATCTATTAGATGATAATGGATTTATTGGAATTCCAATTAATAATTTGTGAATTTGCTTAAAATTGTGATTTTATATGGTAATGGGCAAATTAATTTACTTAAAATTGATATTGGAAATTTTCTAAATTATAGTGAAGGTTTAAGAACTCAAAAATGACAAAGATTGCTAATTATAGAATTGGAATTGAAAAGTGATTTGATTTAATTAATTAATATTAATTTATTTAATTAACTGGAAAATCGCCATTTTGGTCACTGACTCGGATTTCGACGAAACCAGTTTCATCAGATCTATAACAGTGGATTATTGTGGGATTTTAAGTTGCGTAACGATCGGACTTACGGTTTGATCGTACGGACTCGAAACGCCTAGAAATCAATTGAATTGAAATCAATTTGAAATAACTTGATTTTAGCATAACTTCTTCATACGATGGAATTCGGACTTGAAACCTATTCCATTGATTTTAAAATATTTAAAAACATCTGTTTTGATATATGGGTAGACCCATTTTCGTTCCGAAGTCGAAACGGGATTTTCGGGCCGTGTAGCGTTCAACTTTCCAACCGATTCGACCCAATTGTTCCTATTTCTAATCTGCCCATATATACCTCGTTATAAACCCTAGCCACTCCTTATTCTCATTTGTCCGTACGTACAATTCTTTCTATTGCTACTCTTTCTCAATGGTAGACAAACCCTAAAATTCATAGCCCAGTTTCAACACAAAATTCAACCTTAAAAATTCAAACTCCTCAATATATATCAAATTTTATATCGATCTGAAGCTCTTGATGAGCGCATCTTAGATTTAAAATTCATTCTCCGATTTGAAGCTTTGTTTATCCAGAAATCGAGGTAGAACCTCGGTCGTCCATATTGGAGTTTCGATAGTTTAACGGCGGATCTTCGTCCGGGAGTCGATTAGACGGTACAGTATGGTAGAGTGGAAGGTGCAGCACCCATCTAAGGGATTCGCTTCACCCTAAGACGCCTGGGTTAGCCGTGGTGGGCCTGCGACGTGGCGGCAGCGCTAGTGAATAGGGGAAGTCACGTGGGGTCGCACATCCATCATCGGAGGCACCTCGGCATGGGGTAACGACCAGCGGCTTCAGATCTTGGCGAGCGTGGTCGGTGGACGGTGAAACGCTGGTCAAAGCTTGACCAAGATGCGTTCGGTTTTGTGTAGGCGCGTACGAGAAGAAACTGTATCTTGGTGACTTGTTTTCCTTGTTTCTGTTGTTTATTTAAATTATATAACAATTAAAAATCGTTGACCTTCTAATTCGAATAACTATTGCATACGAGGTTCGTTTTACACGCGGTTTTTTCCGCTAGGTTCGTATTGGAATTCCGGACATTTTGATGCTTGTTTGAACAGATTCTGAGATTGTTCAAATTTTAAATTTAAATTCGATTTAAATTCAATTTAAATTCAAAAGTTGAGTGTTTTAACTCACCCACAAATTCTAAAATTTCTTATGTTTGTTAAATTGATATAGGATGTGAATAGAAATTTATTTATAAATATTTGGCATATTTTGAATCATCATCTTAGTTTATTTGAATTTATTTGGATAAAATATTTATTTAATTTATTATTGAATATAAACTGCAAGTAAATACCTGTTATTTGTTATCTGCTCTATATTGATGTTATTGATTGAATTGGATGATAATTGTGAATAATGTTTGATGATTGATATTGGATGAATGGATGTTGTATTTTATACTGCTATAAACTGCAAGTTGTTATGGATTTTTATTTCATTCGAGATTGAAGTTTGAAATGATATATAACCGTATTTATATTTTAAATTACGGATTGAAAGGATAAATACCCGTATCACTTGACCATAGGATAGAAAATTATATACAGACACCGCGGTCTATATATAAAAATATTCTAAAATGATTTCTATAGTTTTGTAAAGATATATATGGGTTATGTAAATATTGATTTTAGATGTTATATAAATTTTATTTTATTATTGATTTTTAACTATGTATAAATTTGTTTTGAAATATAAAATAAGTTAAATAATAAAGTTTAATTGTTTTTATATAATATGGTTAATTATCTGTTTAAATTATATTGTATATAGAGTTTCTAACGACCTAAATAAAATTAAGGTTGGAAGATAAATATGAAATTGATTTGAATTAAATTATTTAAGAATTATGCTCAAATAAATTTGATTTGAAATTTAAATAAAATTGAGATTTTAAAGGGTATGATTTTTAAAACTTGATTTTGGTTTAGAGTGATTTAAATGTATATCAAGTTGATTTTAATGAATATATCAAGTTAAATAAATTAAAAGAATATCCTGTTATTTGAAGTTTAAAACTTTTACTTAAATGATATTGGATTTATTAATTAAACATTTCAAATCTAAATAATAGTAATTGAATTTGATATATATGGAATTATCAAAGAATTAGTTTTGAAATGGTGGAATATTTAAAGCTTTGAAATATATGGAAATTAAAATGGTTTATTTTGGGGGATCAAATCTATATTTGGAATTGATTTGTGAATTCGAAGAAGCTATTTTATTATATAAAGTAACTAGTGTATGGCCCGTGCTACGCACACGGGCATTGTTGGTAATCAAATTGATATTAAAAGTTATTTTAGAATATAATGTATTAATGTAAAGGGATTTTATATAGGAGAGGAATGTAGATTCTAGATTTCTAGTATATTTTGATGTATATGTGTAATTGTAATATGCAGATATATGTATGTATGTATGTATGTATGTATGTATATGATGAAAAGTGCGCTTAAGCGCTAAGGCTTGTACAAAGCTTAATTTTGTGAAAGAGCGGTAGAATGAAACTATGAGCGCTTAATCGTGCTAATTGGCCTTTATCTGTGCTTGGCTTAAATTTAAGCAATGATTAAGTACTATTAGGCAAAAAGATATTATTTTTTAAAATAGAAAGAAATTGGTTTATAGCATTATAACCATATTTCCTAACAAAATTTGCTCATTTTCTATCATATGGGCCGATGGATGGTGAGTGGTTTTTGGTGTTAAGCTATGATAATATTATTTGCCAACTATGAATGGTTTGTACTCAACCCTAGTATACTTACTATAACGAAAAATGAAAGTCAAATCTCGCTTTTGCAATCTATGAATTTGTAAGTTATACTTTACTATTTTGTGATCTATTTGTGAAGACACAGATGATGCACGCAATATAATCTTTTTACATAAATTTGTAGTGATACGAATAATTTATGTAAGAAATTAACCAGCGCTTAGATGATGTGTAAGCGGTGCTAAGCGACATTAAGCGAAACGAGGCTTATATTGCCTCGCTTACCTCTTATATATAAGTATGTGTGTGTATATGAATGTATATGTATGTGTACATATGTATGTAAGTGTGTGTATACGTGTATGTATGCATATATATATGTATGTATATGTATATATGTATGTATATATATATATATGTGTGTATGTATGTATATGTGTGTGCATGTATGTATGTATATGTGTGTGTGTGTATGTATGTGTGTGTATGAGCGCTCCATGACACTCCTGTCTAGGAGCATCCAAATTGCACCTCGATTTCAGCCATAAGTTTATATTTAAATAAATGAAAGAGTGGAGAGAGAGTCGGCGGGAAAAAAGAGAAACAGAGGCATGGGGTGAGTATCTGAGAGCTTTAGAGGTGATGCACTATTTGGAGTGCAGTTAAACACTTTTCATATACACATGTGTATGTATATATATGTATGTTTTTCAGCATAGTGAATTTTTTATGTAAATTGGCATCTTCGATTTTTACTTCAAAACCACAGTTTAAAGTATTATAATATGCATGTAGAATTGTATGGATTGAAAATACGAAAACCATAAATTTTGATCCATATTTATGATTTAAAAAAAAAAAATCAAATTTGCTTGCTTCATTGAAAAATATAATCAAATAATGTTAAAGCAAGATTACACCAAGTTCCAATATTAATCTTTTTATTGGCAGGCATTGCACTTGGAAATGGACTGAAGTACATGAATCAGTTATATGTATATTTGTAGACCATCAATTACATACCATAAAAATGTAGATGTCTGAAATAATGAAGATGAAAAAGGCAGGCCTAGACAAATTGCACCAATAATAGAGGATGGCATTGTTCTTTTATCAACCATAGATTGGTGAAAGAGAACGATGCAATCTATCGAATGAGTTGCATCCAATGTTGAATACTGTGGAAACTATATGCATCAAACTTTGATAGCGCACTGGTAAATTGTCCAATGTCAGAAACAAATTGAGCTTATCAAAAAAGAAAGTACAAACGAAGAATATTAAGGCAGAACGCTCTATATATGAAATTGCAATATCATTTCACAATAACAACCGAGTATATAAATTGAGCGCACTAATCAATCAGTTAATAGTTGTGAAGTTTTTCCTTATCTCTCTATTAGTGGAAGTGAGTAGCTCAGTCTAACCCATCTTCTCCACTATCACAGAAAACAAACTGCTCCAAAGCAGTTGGATAAATACGTTATCTTTCACTTGTCTCGTTGTTGTTACAGTTGAACCAAGCACTAGATTTGACAGTAACAGAACCTGGATTAGTTGAATGTTCATGTAGTAGATCCTGTATAATTTAATTGGTGATCTTGCATCCAATGGAATAGTTAGTGGGATGCCTCTTACCGTATGAAACAGATTGAGTGACAAAATAGGCATGTAAAACAATAGAAGAAAAGCAAGCATAAAAGCTTACATGGTGATTTACATGCCTATTTTATCACTCTATCTGTTTCATCTTGTTGACGGCAAATGCTGAGAAACAAAAATGTTGTGTAGGAAAGTTGGATTTGTTTATTTAGAGAAATAAAATCAACAGGAAACTGATTGGTTACCATAGCATAACACAAATATAACTTGCATTCTCTCATATGAATTCTTGGGCATAAATAAGGAATACAAACACCTAACTGAGTGTGTTACCAGACATAAATGGCCGCAAACATCCTTGATTTCATGTTTTAACCAAAATAACGGTTTACTTGCTGAATGTTTTCCATTATAAAATAATAGCATTGCATTACTCTATATTCCCTGTTATCACATGTTATAAGGTGGGGAAAAAATCATGCACAATATTAACAGGATATGGAAAGGTGGACATACAGCTCTGGACTTGTTTGCAAATCATAACGTACTGTACCAATACAGTACGGTAAAACAATCCAAGAATAAAACAAACGGAAGTTAAATTACTGTATGCATGGTATTCAAAGATGTAGGAGTATTTAAGGGATTTAAATTCATAGTCGGATAGAAAACTATAGATAGTCATAATGTACAAACAAATTGACGTGCACTTATTTTATATTTCAAACTTTAAACCGCATTTCTAAAACAAACATCATATGTATTGTAGGACATACTAAATGGTTCAGAATTAGAACAGTATTGAAGAATTTTGGTAAAATGTCTATTTCTCCATTTTATCAATAAAATAAGTATTAGCAAGTAAACTTTTTTAGTTTATAGCTCATATAATAAACGATAAAATTTGAATTATGAGAATATAATGTACAGCTGTAAATCGTAAAGATAAGTGATCATTTTCATGTTCGAAGTACCTTATTTATTTAAACTCGGTCCTAATAATAACATAGGCAATGCTACGGAATTTGTTCCAAAATCAGACTGAGATATGAATGTGGTTGTTATATCGTGTGGGTGAAAAATACCCGTGCCTCTCCTCTCAGTTATGAGATGTAGGAAGTAAAGATAGTTGGAGTGCTTAAATGAAGGGAGAATGAATTCTTACAACTTTATTTTAAACAGGAAAAAAGTAGAACAATGAACGAAAATTACGGTACCCTTCTTACTGTATAGGGGACGACGGTTTGATGGCATAGATAAAGAGAGAACAAATGTTGAAAAATTTATTTCAAAAAGGGGAAAAAGTATAACATAATTAAAAGACCTAATTAAGTGGCATGAAGACGATGATAGTGAATTAGGTTAATAGATCTAAATAACATAGACAACAAGTGATTAAAGATGACTCTGGCAGTGGGAAAATGAGAATTTTTTAATGCCATGATGCAATTTAAAAAAGAACGCCAGGTTAACATCATATTTTAAAGATTATACAGCAGTAATTAAGAAATTGGTTATACAAACGTGCTCCGTAAATTGTTGTAAGTCAGGCGAATGTGGTAGTCAACAAAGTTTATGCAAATGTTTTCCATTATGTCATTTAAAATAGTTTATTCAAATGTTGTCCCATATTTGGAAGTGATGTGAATGTCAATCTTAAATACAAATATTTTGAAAAGCGTATTTTGGAAAATAAAGGTAAATAGATCCATTAGTTATATGAGCTATGCCATACGTAATGATGAATACTGGTAGGAGATATGAGTCCTGGTGGATTAGAAAGCAATAAAACTGATTAATATTTATTGTTTTGAATTTAAAAAAAATTATCATGTAATGTGGATAACAATGGTAAGGGAAAAAAATTCTTAATATTCACCTATGTCATGGTTACAATATATCCATGCAGTTTAGTACTGACCACAAACGAATAAATACAACAGTACTAAAAATAAATAATCATTCAGTTTACATCTACAACACACATACATGAACTGATGGCCTTCAACAATGAAAATAGAATGACAGGACATAGGACATGCAAGATGAGAAGAGAAATGGTAAATCAAATTTTTATCATGTGTTTGGGCAAACAATGCAATCAGTATTGGGCAAAATATTTCACTCCATATCTAATTAAAGATATTGGGAGCATTCATTCAGCCTCAATTACAGTTTTCCACATAAAGGCCACTCGAATGAACTACAAAAGGGGAAATAAGAGTAGAAGCTGATATTGAATCATAGATTGTACAGAAATATAAATTTTTAGTTAGAAGAAAATAATATGTACTTACGACTGATAAACTTGGAAAGCTAAAATTGTAGGGAAGAAAACATAATATGTGTAGAATGTTGAATGTCAGAACTGCTAAAATGGAATAAGATGATTTATTAGAAAAGCATGTACATGTAAGGTTTGTTATATGTAAAGTAAAAAGTCACAGCATGAAATCATTTTCAAATAGTGACCATATGGTGTTCGTTGCAGAGAGTGTAATTTTCGGTGCACAAAAAAGTTACATATATCCGCATATATACTAATTAATTCCGATCAATGGCAACCTATCAGAAAGCGAAGATGGTAACATTTACCAATGTATAAAAACACCTATTCATACGTAGTAAATGGATTTAAAAAGATAGTTATAATATAATTCAATAGTAGTAAATGTGAGAGAATAGGGTATATTTTATTTTTGATGCAACTTTTCCAAGTATGTCAATTACGGGTCCAAACTGTTAGTACAATGCCAACTGTTACCTGTACACGTCGTGTACGACAGTAAACAACACATATCAAATAGTCTGTTAGACGATAATGAAACATGTAATAATTTAGTATACCTTACATAGAAATATAGTGCATTAACTACAAATTTACCTTCTTTCATGTGGACGGGTTGGGTAAAACTGTTTTAATACCCCAATTCAGCTTGTGATCTGCAAGCAGCATATTGCCGTCGTTATGTCGCAGTTAGTACAAATACAACCTTTTACAGAAACAACAAATACCCTTTTTTTTAATTTTCCAAACAACTCAAACACATGGGGACATGGGTAGAATACTTGTAGTATGCAAATTGAAAAGTAACATGCACAAAAAGCAAAAACATATAATACAAACCAATTTTTTTTCCTTATAATTAACTTTGGTACACAATTATTTCAGTATTGGATCTTAGTATTACAGTTAAAGTTAAAAACATGTTGTTAAACATATTGCAATGAAACCAACCAGTTTGAACTATCAAAAACAGAACATGAACATTTATTATTTGATTTTGCACATAAGGAGATAATTTTACTTATAAAACTGATAAGCCATGATTAGAAATGAAAAGGGTAAATGTAATTACTAATGTTGTACCTTTTAAACTACTGTATCGAAATTCCAAACTCATACTATTAAAACCAGAGTTATTTTAGTTGTGCTAAGGCAACAAAATTAATAAACTTAACACATTTCTCTTTGACCATGGAAGCATTTTTCAGCTCTTTTATTTTTCAGTGCAACTTTCTAGTCGTAGTTTATTGTTGTCAATACTTTCTCCTACTTGTTTTTATCAGCTAACAAATTAATCATAGTTAACAAAACATAATATATTTAATTATGAATTACATTACACACATGGTATATATGTTTCGGTTATCTTACTATTGCTTAGATAGACAACTTTCATTTTTTCTCTCTCACTAAAAAAATAATATGACCATTAAATAAATAACATAAAAGGCATAGTCATGTATTCGTAAAAATAAATTTCAAGTCCTTTAACATTTTTATTAACAGTCATACTAACAAACAGTCAAATAATGGCAAACGCTGATATATTTGACAATAGAAATTGCAAATGTCACTGAAAATTCCATTATTTGCATCAGGTACCTCACAACAGGTAGTTAAATCAATATATACATAACCATCTAGATATAATCTATCGAGGAAAATAATTTATTTACAAAGACAAAATATTTTTTTTGAAATTAGTTGATCGTCTTGCATAATATAATAACACTATTAGACTTACAAAAACATATTGCTTGCTTTTTAAGGTATCTCTAGTCATTACGATTTATTGAAAATAGCTTGAGGTAACATTTGAATAAAAAAGCTGAAATTAGACTCGTATGAACCAATCTGATGAGTAAAACTTTGCAATAGTATATGCATCTCCAACATCCTGTAACACTCCTCATTTTTAAAGCTTAACATATGTGTTTAGTGAGCGTATTATTTTGTTAAAGCTTATGAACTAGCTTAATAGTTTATCTGTGAGGACCCGCAAATCCGTACTCCTTGAATATACACTAATCTCCATAGATTAACTCAAGATGAACAGAAATACGAATGCTCAATGTTTAAGAAAAAGAAAAAAAGGTAGAAGAGAGAGAGAAGGAGATAGAAAAATAGAGAGGAAAGAAAATAGAAAATAGAACGGAACAGAAAATAACAGAATCTCACAATTCGCAGCGGAACAACATATAATAAATAAATGAATAATCTTTAAACAAAGAACTATATCAGTTATTACATTTTATACATTTCATTACATCAGAGTGTACAACAACAACAATATCAAACAGCGGAAAAAGAAATACTATATACTAGTAATACGTCATGCCATCCAGCTTGCCTCCAACAATTCCAGAATATCCAGAATATCCTGATAAACCTAACTCTTGACTGCCCGTGTGGAAATTGGTGGGCACCCAGAGTTTAGGAAGGAAAACAATAAACTCCGAGTCAGTCATGTGACTGGTGTGAGAACTCAAAACAGTTTATTTATCTTTGAAAACAAAATAGAGGAATGTTTTTAAAGTCAATTCGCAATGCTTTTAAAAATGAGACTACCATAAGGCCTCCCGCACACACACACAATGCAAACGCAGAATCGGAGGAGATTTCTCCTTATGATAGTCAAAGATGCTTGATACGCATTAAAAAGAACATTTGATATTATTACTAGTGCGTAGTGTAGGAAAAATTTATTTCGAAAGTAGAATATAAATCTTAGCCAGCATAGACATTTCGAACTATGTCTACTATAGCTACCATGTTCAATAGCAGGTTACCGCCACATTCCATGGCAGGTTATACAACTAAAACCGTACAAGTCTCGTATTGTTTCTTTGGATTTCCAACGAATGATCAGGCCAAGGAACTTCCCATTGCCACCTGAGAATGCCTCTGGAAGGACATCCCCGAGAACCAAACCGGATCTCTACCAACACAAGGCCGGGTTACCCCTAACTGAGTAACAACTGACCGAGTATGCCATCCCCCGGTCCTTTGGGACCTTTAACCGAGCGCTCGTAATCAATTCACACAATCATAAAGTGTTTTCAACATGAGTAAGTATCTGGGCTCCATACCATGATACCACCCTTTTCCAGAAGGAAATTCACATACCCTAAAGGGCGCTACCCCTCATAACCTTGCCGCATCTTTCCTGTTTTGACCATTCCCGAGGTGTGAGGCTCGACGAAGTCACGTCCACAAAAACATACTTTATACAAAAGCCATGCTTTGGGTCAACAAAAGATCATAGAAATGATCACCAAGATAGACGATCAAATAAATGATCCTATCACAAATAATCAACACAATGATCATTTCACAGCAACACTCAGCATGTCACATTACCAAATTGGGAATATATCGCTGATAACCTTCAACTACATAACCTCTGAGCTCGTACGTCTCAGAGAAGGGTGTTAAGCTAAAAGAATAAATTCTCCGCCACCAACAGAAATATATTTGAAAGAAATCTGCTTTATATCTCAATTTGTAACGTCAGACATACAATCCATACAAGTCTGTTCCGGGATCGAACAGAACCGAAGGCACTTACAAAGAAGTCCTTGCAATCCGAATATCCACAATCCTGATCGAATTTCCCATCACATATGGAGAACTCTATACCGGAGCAACTCGGTGCAGAGTCAATCGACAGGTCATCCTATCGCTCTCGCAAATACCGGGTCTTCAACACCGATCTTCAATGCTATCCATTACGTTGTATCACTATTCGGAATGGGTAATCCGAATAACGAGCGCAATAATTTAAAAACAAGTGTAGCATTCAAATTCAACAAATCCCAACAAATACCTTTCAAAGGTAAATATTGATAGTCGGTTATTGAACTATCAATGGATATGCACAACATCACCAGATTCCAAATAATTTTCCAAATTATTTATTTCCCAAAGATATCTTTACTAGATATATAGTTTTCACACTTCAAAAATAAATCAATATTTATTTTTAAACAAATTCCCTTTTTTATAAATTCCTTAGTGAATTTATATTTCACAATATCTATGAATATACGATTTCATTTATTCAATTTCAATTTATCTTCAAAAAGATAAATTCTCAAAATATTCACTTTATATTGGAAAACATTTCCATACTTACTTATTAGGTAATTCTCAATCCATTTATTTTCAACACTTGGAAAATATTCAATATACTTCAATCGAAATTAAGTATATATTTCATTCTTTAAGGAAATCATTCTCTTAACCATATTTATTTGGGCCAAAATGAATGTTGCGTAAAACATCGTTACGACAACCCAAAATCACTAGTATAGGGATTCAAAATTAAAATAGATATATAAACCCCAATACTATGCAAAACATTTCCTTTCGGAAATCATTTACTATAACAACAGTATTATAGTCCACCATTTCCTTCTATTTCTCAAAAACGTCTATTTCAACAATGAATGTTGAAATCTATGGTTTCAAATCTTAACGCATTTTAAAACATCGTTAGATCGTTTTAATTCTGTTTAAAATATCACATCCTAAACATTTTCTTTAACATATTATTCACTATTCAAAAACGTGAATATACTACGTTAACAATTTCATCATTTCTATACATTTCATTTTAAAGGATTATTCACCGTCAAAAACATGAATATAACTCCATTAATAGGTTTCAATAATTTACTTATCAAAATAAGTCGTTTGCGAATTTATAAAACGACGTTTATAAATTCCATTTCTATTTATTTTATAACTACTTTCTTTTATAAATTCCTTTATTAACCGATCTCAATTCATATCTCAATGATATACTAGAAATTCATATTATAAGTCAAATACTTATGATTTATTTGTTTTCCAGAAATCGTTCTTTTAAACTTCCCAATTTATAAATCTTATAACTTACAAGATTCCTTTATTTACCCAAATCTAGTCTTTTAATAACTTTACAAATTTTATAAACCTACTGCTTATAAAATTCCATTTATAACTTCACCGATTATAATTCTATAAATTTCATTCAATTATGAAATCCATTCACAATTCACTCTAACACTTATAAAAACTCGTTTTATAATTCAAATATTTTAATTTACAAATTACCAATTTATAAATCTTTTATATAAATCAATTTATACTATTATTCTTTTAAAACATCTTTAATCCCCTTTATAATTTCACCATTTTGATTTATAAAATAATCAAATTTTATAAATCCTATATTTAAACTTTTCACAATAAATTCAGAAATCCCGTTTAAACTATTTTATAAAATCATTAGCCTCATATTTTCAAAATTCAGCCTTTAACTATATTTCTCAAAAACCATAATTTTTATAACATTAAAATTATATCGTTTATTTATTTATAATGGATCAATTCCAAAAAATATTTTATAAACGTATACTCTTCAAAAATCCCTTTAAAAATCATTTTTAAAATTCCAAAATTTGGTCCAATGATGCTACACACCAAATAGTCAATCACGACTACAACGACATCATATATCGTATATGATAATCAACGAATATCAAAATATCCATAATAAAATAAATATTGTTGAGGAATCCAGTTGGATCCCTCCAACCTGTTTTCCTGCATCCAAAAACATTAGCACAATACCAATTCCGTTCCAGTACGGAATTATCGCGGTATATGGGATTTAAAATATTATCCGTTTAATAGACGGCGCAATAGGGTCTCATCCGCTATACAATGCGGGAAATCAATAACTGCAATATATAAATATGCCACTATATATATATTGCTATTATATATAATACAAATTTCACTGTTTATGAAATATTCGCGGTATATGTTTTTAATAAATAACATCCGCTTACTAACGGCGCATAATGTCTATTTTAACAATCAATAGATAACAATCATCATTCAAACATGCATTCAAATATTTTAAATATAACTATTTAAAATTAAAATTGAAACCGATTCGATCGAGTGAGAAGTTCTCACCTTGATTTCAATTTCGTTTTAGCGATTTATTTCGAATAAAATTAAACGGACGTTTAATTTTACCCGAAATTATCACTAACTCCAAACGACTCCAATCAAATTCCATAGCGTAGTGCTCGTCCATACGATTCCAACGCAACTGGTTTCGCGCGTTTTCAAACTCGTATGAAAAAGATATGCATTTTTGAAGTTACACGATTTTATAACTTAATTTACAACAAAATTATATAATTATAAACCTACAACCATTCCTAGCCACTGGATCTCACCCAAAATCATCATGACCGTGCATTAGCTTCTTCTCCAACACTCGTTCACGCGCGCGTATCCTACAGTTGTAGCCGAACCCACTTATACAAATTAGGGTTAATTCTTGCGCCTCCAAAACTCGATTAAAATTCGTTCAGGATACCTCATGTCGCGCGCCTCCCCTAGCTCCATCCACGGCCCAAGTGCGGCTAGGTACGGTCGACACATATGCACGCATCACGAGGCCGAACGCATGGCCTTCATCTCCTTCTTGCCGTGATCTATGACTCCAATTTCGATCACAACCGTTGAAGTTGTAGATCCTAGTGTGCTTGACATTTTCTTAGTTGAAAGTTTTCGAAATCATTGAGTGGATTGGGAGATAATTGGAGGAGAAGGTTGGTGTTTTTCGGCCATTGATGAGGGGGTGGCGGCTGTAGAATTAGGGTTAGGTTCATTTATTTTTATTTTTTTCTTGTGAAGGTGGGCTATTTATAGGAGAACGAACGACACTATTCATTCCGGAATTTCCAAACTCCGATTCACGCGCCGTAACCAGCGTTTCTAGGGTTTACCCCGTGTTCCGGACACAATGGAACAGGTTTCGGAAGCTAATTCGGTCATCTGTGCAAGTTATGGCAATAAACGTTCGATTTGAATTAAACCGATTTAAACGATTTTCTAGGCGTTTTAGCTTGCACCGGACAAACGGTAAATCCGATTGACACGAAATTTGAAACCTTACAATAATATCACATTACGGATCCGATGAAACTGGTTTCGTCGAAATCCGAGACTTTTTGAAAAATTGGCTATTTTCACTAGTCGATTTAAATATTAAAATATTCAATTTTCACAAATTAACTTTTAATTCGATTTTAAAAGTTCTAAAATATCATTCTAACTCCAATATGATAAAATAAAATTTTACAAATCATTTTCAATCATATTTAACTCGATTTTCAATTATTTCCATAATTTAACATATTAAATTATCGATTTAATTATCCAATTAAATCCACTTATTCAAAATAAAATTTATTCGACTTATAAATTCACTTATTAATATTTAAAATTAATTAAATATTCAAATTTTAATTACTTAAAATCCTGGGTCGTTACATACTTCCCCCCTTAAAAGAATTTCGTCCCCGAAATTAACAAGTAAGAAAAGTTACAGAATCTATTAACTTTCCCAAAATTCATAGTTAAACTTCTTATAATAACTTTACTAAGTTTTCAAATCATACTTAGTTATCTTTTCAAAAACAACTACCATTGTTTAACTTTCAATTCCAAATCAAAGTTAAATTTTTCAAAATTTTCCAACTTTCTCAAATTTTTTCTAACGCCTTAAATTTTCGGAAAAATTCGCCATAGTCTCCTTTGCGCGGCTCGATCCGAAAAAAAAATGACAGTATATATATCACAAATATACATCTCATCAAGTAATGAGGCATCCGGCAGGGAAAAAGGTATAAAAGTACGGTATGTAATCCGAGATATGTACCTTATATTTTATTAGCAAGCATATACGGTTAATATAGCGCGAAAGCGAGCTCCAAATGCGAAGCAAACGCGGTCCGCACCTACTAAACACTCAACAAACAACATGAGAACATGTATATAGACAATAGTATCAATATACAACATATAGCAACATAATAACTATATATGCCAACATAACAAATGTAGTAAAAGCAACAAATGCAAACATCAACCAACTAACATCCATAACCAATAAATATTCATTCATATTCTCATTAATATTCAATGAAATGGTTTTCAATTTAATCACATTTGATTCATTAACAGTGGATGTTTTTACTAACATTCATTTTCAATTAGTTTATATTCACTAATTCATATTCAAGTTGGTTCACTTCCAAATCAAATTCAATTCTATTTAAGATTCATTTAACTTCCAATTGAATTTCCAATTACTTTAGCTTCCAATTTCATTAACACTTAATGAATTATATGCAATCGATCAACTAACAATCATATAACAACCAATGTATATCAATTGCAACCAAATTCCTTTGTTTATATTCATTCAATTTGGTTTAACACCATCACTTTCAATTGGTTTAATTAACTGATTTTCATTCAATTATTCAACTTCTAATAACATTAGATTTTAATGAATTAACACTTACATTTATTATTTCATATCAATTTTATTTACTTTCAATTGATTAACATTCAATCCATTTATTCAATTCAATTACAAAGTTGAATTTCATTTATATAACTTAAGTTCACATTTATCACTTCACTTTATTAATTTACTTTGGTACCAATATCAACTTCATTCAACATTTCTTAAGTTATATTTCATTTAAATAAACATCACTTGGTTTTACTGAACTTAAATTTCCACTTATAAATCAATTCAGATTCCAAATTCTAAAGTAAATTTCCATTTGACTTTAAATTCATTTTTATTTATAACTCATATTCATAAAAATATCCATATAGTTTCACTTCTTATATATATAAGTTTATTTCACAATTGTAAATCACATTAATAATAATTCAATTCTTATAATTATTTTGCTTATACAATTATTCTTCAATTTAGATTATTCAAATATCTAAACAATCATCTTATATACTTTAATAATTCCGAAAAATTATTCCTTTATTATAAAATATAATCAAGGTAAAATTATTTCATTTACCCAATTTTAAAACAATATTGTGTCGAATTGTTCTATTCAAGTGTTTAGAAACTCCTTCGGCATAGTTTTGCAGACCGTGTTGACGAAAGTTCATATGCCACTCAATAAATCAATCATCACAATATAAAACAATTTCATATTCACTAACAAATACGCACTCGTATCTATTATTACACTCAAACTCATTCTAGAGTACTGCTGACTCTATCTCTAATGAGTAATACCCAACAGAACCATGGTTGTCGCTTAACCATAGGCTCTGATACCACCTGTGAGGACCCGCAAATCCGTACTCCTTGAATATACACTAATCTCCATAGATTAACTCAAGATGAACAGAAATACGAATGCTCAATGTTTAAGAAAAAGAAAAAAAGGTAGAAGAGAGAGAGAAGGAGATAGAAAAATAGAGAGGAAAGAAAATAAAAAATAGAACGGAACAGAAAATAACAGAATCTCATAATTCGCAGCGGAACAACATATAATAAATAAATGAATAATCTTTAAACAAAGAACTATATCAGTTATTACATTTTATACATTACATTACATTTCATTACATCAGAGTGTACAACAACAACAATATCAAACAGCGGAAAAAGAAATACTATATACTAGTAATACGCCATGCCATCCAGCTTGCCTCCAGCAATTCCAGAATATCCAGAATATCCTGATAAACCTAACTCTTGACTGCCCGTGTGGAAATTGGTGGGCACCCAGAGTTTAGGAAGGAAAACAATAAACTCCGAGTCAGTCATGTGACTGGTGTGAGAACTCAAAACAGTTTATTTATCTTTGAAAACAAAATGGAGGAATGTTTTTAAAGTCAATTCGCAATGCTTTTAAAAATGAGACTACCATAAGGCCTCCCGCACACACACACAATGCAAACGCAGAATCGGAGGAGATTTCTCCTTATGATAGTCAAAGATGCTTGATACGCATTAAAAAGAACATTTGATATTATTACTAGTGCGTAGTGTAGGAAAAATTTATTTCGAAAGTAGAATATAAATCTTAGCCAGCATAGACATTTCGAACTATGTCTACTATAGCTACCATGTTCAATAGCAGGTTACCGCCACATTCCATGGCAGGTTATACAACTAAAACCGTACAAGTCTCGTATTGTTTCTTTGGATTTCCAACGAATGATCAGGCCAAGGAACTTCCCATTGCCACCTGAGAATGCCTCTGGAAGGACATCCCCGAGAACCAAACCGGATCTCTACCAACACAAGGCCGGGTTACCCCTAACTGAGTAACAACTGACCGAGTATGCCATCCCCCGGTCCTTTGGGACCTTTAACCGAGCGCTCGTAATCAATTCACACAATCATAAAGTGTTTTCAACATGAGTAAGTATCTGGGCTCCATACCATGATACCACCCTTTTCCAGAAGGAAATTCACATACCCTAAAGGGCGCTACCCCTCATAACCTTGCCGCATCTTTCCTGTTTTGACCATTCCCGAGGTGTGAGGCTCGACGAAGTCACGTCCACAAAAACATACTTTATACAAAAGCCATGCTTTGGGTCAACAAAAGATCATAGAAATGATCACCAAGATAGACGATCAAATAAATGATCCTATCACAAATAATCAACACAATGATCATTTCACAGCAACACTCAGCATGTCACATTACCAAATTGGGAATATATCGCTGATAACCTTCAACTACATAACCTCTGAGCTCGTACGTCTCAGAGAAGGGTGTTAAGCTAAAAGAATAAATTCTCCGCCACCAACAGAAATATATTTGAAAGAAATCTGCTTTATATCTCAATTTGTAACGTCAGACATACAATCCATACAAGTCTGTTCCGGGATCGAACAGAACCGAAGGCACTTACAAAGAAGTCCTTGCAATCCGAATATCCGCAATCCTGATCGGATTTCCCATCACATATGGAGAACTCTATACCGGAGCAACTCGGTGCAGAGTCAATCGACAGGTCATCCTATCGCTCTCGCAAATACCGGGTCTTCAACACCGATCTTCAATGCTATCCATTACGTTGTATCACTATTCGGAATGGGTAATCCGAATAACGAGCGCAATAATTTAAAAACAAGTGCAGCATTCAAATTCAACAAATCCCAACAAATACCTTTCAAAGGTAAATATTGATAGTCGGTTATTGAATTATCAATGGATATACACAACATCACCAGATTCCAAATAATTTTCCAAATTATTTATTTCCCAAAGATATCTTTACTAGATATATAGTTTTCACACTTCAAAAATAAATCAATATTTATTTTTAAACAAATTCCCTTTTTTATAAATTCCTTAGTGAATTTATATTTCACAATATCTATGAATATACGATTTCATTTATTCAATTTCAATTTATCTTCAAAAAGATAAATTCTCAAAATATTCACTTTATATTGGAAAACATTTCCATACTTACTTATTAGGTAATTCTCAATCCATTTATTTTCAACACTTGGAAAATATTCAATATACTTCAATCGAAATTAAGTATATATTTCATTCTTTAAGGAAATCATTCTCTTAACCATATTTATTTGGGCCAAAACGAATGTTGCGTAAAACATCGTTATGACAACCCAAAATCACTAGTATAGGGATTCGAAATTAAAATAGATATATAAATCCCAATACTATACAAAACATTTCCTTTCGGAAATCATTTACTATAACAACAGTATTATAGTCCACCATTTCCTTCTATTTCTCGAAAACGTCTATTTCAACAACGAATGTTGAAATCTATGGTTTCGAATCTTAACGCATTTTAAAACATCGTTAGATCGTTTTAATTCTGTTTAAAATATCGCATCCTAAACATTTTCTTTAACATATTATTCACTATTCAAAAACGTGAATATACTACGTTAACAATTTCATCATTTCTATACATTTCATTTTAAAGGATTATTCACTGTCAAAAACGTGAATACAACTCCATTAATAGGTTTCAACAATTTACTTATCAAAATAAGTCGTTTGCGAATTTATAAAACGACGTTTATAAATTCCATTTCTATTTATTTTATAACTACTTCCTTTTATAAATTCCTTTATTAACCTATCTCAATTCATATCTCAATGATATACTAGAAATTCATATTATAAGTCAAATACTTATAATTTATTTGTTTTGGAGAAATCGTTCTTTTAAACTTCCCAATTTATAAATCTTATAACTTATAAGATTCCTTTATTTACCCAAATCTAGTCTTTTAATAACTTTACAAATTTTATAAACCTACTGCTTATAAAATTCCATTTATAACTTCACCGATTATAATTCTATAAATTTCATTCATTTATGAAATCCATTCACAATTCATTCTAACACTTATAAAAACTCGTTTTATAATTCAAATATTTTAATTTACAAATTACCAATTTATAAATCTTTTATATAAATCAATTTATACTATTATTCTTTTAAAACATCTTTAATCCCCTTTATAATTTCACCATTTTGATTTATAAAATAATCAAATTTTATAAATCCTATATTTAAACTTTTCACAATAAATTCAGAAATCCCGTTTAAACTATTTTATAAAATCATTAGCCTGATATTTTCAAAAATCAGCCTTTAACTATATTTCTCAAAAACCATAATTTTTATAACATTAAAATTATATCGTTTATTTATTTATAATGGATCAATTCCAAAAAATATTTTATAAACGTATACTCTTCAAAAATCCCTTTAAAAATTATTTTTAAAATTCCAAAATTTGGTCCAATGATGCTACACACCAAATAGTCAATCACGACTACAACGACATCATATATCATATATGATAATCAACGAATATCAAAATATCCATAATCAAATAAATATTGTTGAGGAATCCAGTTGGATCCCTCCAACCTGTTTTCCTGCATCCAAAAACATTAGCACAATACCAATTCCGTTCAAGTACGGAATTATCGCGGTATATGGGATTTAAAATATTATCCGCTTAATAGACGGCGCAATAGGGCCTCATCCGCTATACAATGCGGGAAATCAATAACTGCAATATATACACATGCCAATATATATATATTGCTATTATATATAATACCAATTTCACTGTTTATGAAATATTCGCGGTATATGTTTTTAATAAATAACATCCGCTTACTAACGGCGTATAATGTCTATTTTAACAATCAATAGATAACAATCATCATTCAAACATGCATTCAAATATTTTAAATATAACTATTTAAAATTAAAATCGAAACCGATTCGATCGAGTGAGAAGTTCTCACCTTGATTTCAATTTCGTTTTAGCGATTTATTTCGAATAAAATTAAACGGACGTTTAATTTTACCCGAAATTCTCACTAACTCCAAACGACTCCAATCCAATTCCATAGCGTAGTGCTCGTCCATACGATTCCAACGCAACTGGTTTCGCGCGTTTTCGACCTCGTATGAAAAAGATATGCATTTTTGAAGTTACACGATTTTATAACTTAATTTACAACAAAATTATATAATTATAAACCTACAACCATTCCTAGCCACTAGATCTCACCCAAAATCATCACGACCGTGCATTAGCTTCTTCTCCAACACTCGTTCACGCGCGCGTATCCTACAGTTGTAGCCGAACCCACTTATACAAATTAGGGTTAATTCTTGCGCCTCCAAAACTCGATTAAAATTCGATCAGGATACCTCATGTCGCGCCCCTCCCCTAGCTCCACCCACGGCCCAAGTGCGGCTAGGTCCGGTCGACACCCATGCACGCATCACGAGGCCGAACGCATGGCCTTCATCTCCTTCTTGCCGTCGATCTATGACTCCAATTTCGATCACAACCGTTGAAGTTGTAGATCCTAGTGTGCTTGACATTTTCTTAGTTGAAAGTTTTCGAAATCATAGAGTGGATTGGGAGATAATTGGAGGAGAAGGTTGGAGTTTTTCGGCCACTGATGAGGGTTTGGCGGCTGTACAATTAGGGTTAGTTTTTTTTTTTTTTTTTTTCTTGTGAAGGTGGGCTATTTATAGGAGAACGAACGACACTATTCATTCCGGAATGTCCAAACTCCGATTCACGCGCCGTAACCAGCGTTTCTAGGGTTTACCCCACGTTCCGGACACAAAGGAACAGGTTTCGGAAGCTAATTCAGTCATCTGTGCAAGTTATGGCAATAAACGTTCGATTTGAATTAAACCGATTTAAACGATTTTCTAGGCGTTTTAGCTTGCACCGGACAAACGGTAAATTCGATTGACACGAAATTTGAAACCTTACAATAATATCACATTACGGATCCGATGAAACTGGTTTCGTCGAAATCCGAGACTTTTTGAAAAATTGGCTATTCTCACTGGTCGATTTAAATATTAAAATATTCAATTTTCACAAATTAACTTTTAATTCGATTTTAAAAGTTCTAAAATATCATTCTAACTCCAATATGATAAAATAAAATTTTACAAATCATTTTCAATCATATTTAACTCGATTTTCAATTATTTCCATAATTTAACATATTAAATTATCGATTTAATTATCCAATTAAATCCAATTATTCAAAATAAAATTTATTCGACTTATAAATTCACTTATTAATATTTAAAATTAATTAAATATTCAAATTTTAATTACTTAAAATCCTGGGTCGTTACATTATCAAACGGACAGACAGAACATAACCATAATGGCATAGAAATATAACACATACCGACCGATGTATCTCACCTAAGCTTCTAGTATCCAATCAATCTGTATATTACCACACTACAATCTGATATAAAAAATCAAATAATAAAAATAATTACAACAATGATAATAATAGTAATAATAATTTAAAAATGTTTCAGTTAAAAGACATTAACTTTCAAATTAGCTAGAGTTGAAGATGGCAATGGTTACATGCTTTTCTTACTAAGCTTATTCCTAGCAAGTCGAATTAAATTTGATTAATACTCAAATAACAGTTGAAAAATTGAAAAGAAAATAAATCATATTTATTTATTAGTGTAAGGCAAGTAGCAAAAAACAATTAGATTATGTGTCTTGTAGGATGGAAAAAAAAGCTTTTTAGTATGGTAAAATTGTTGTTTTAAGCACCTGATCGATTTCATCAAAAACAAACATACTGTTAACCCAAGCAATTGTAGTATGGAAAATCCTTAAAATAAAATGAAGTAGGACAATTCAAATTTGTAAAATAATTGGAAAGCTTCTGAAAAATTTAAGGAAGCATGTGAATCTCATTTTAAGTAGAAATTAGTATTTGAAATTGTACATCAATTTGCACCGTCCTATTATGTTACATACCATTTTATTATAGTGCAAAGGTTGCATTAGGCTAGATTATGTAAAAACAACAGGGAAGGTTAGGTATTTCTTGTTCTATCCTACTGATAGTAAGCTAATTCTGACAAACATTATATAGGGTGAAACATCAAATATATCATACAGGGTCTGATCCCATACAAAATGAGAATAGCAGAACTGAATAAGTTACCTTAAATTTTTTTTGCCGTTTTTCAAAATCACCATCTTCTTCAACATGTCTATTAACATAAGTACTAAATAAAGGAAACTGATTAAAATAAATTCATTTGGTAAATCAGATATAAGTATACCTTTTTAAAATAGAATTAGACGTCGAAGAATTGTGTATAGTTGTAATCAAGCTTCTAAAGATTGGGATTTTCAGGGCGAGGATCAAATCGAATTACCTCTGATGTGTAGAAAACTTAAAAATTAACTACATGGAATAAATATATGTTGATTAGAAAAAATTAAATCAAGAGTGCCGAAGGGCAGAAAATAACCATCTATATGACATGTTTATATGATTCATTATCAACAACCACAAAGTCAGAGGACATTTACAGGAGTAGCACTCATGTGCTTCAAGACCAAAGCAGTAAATGAGAAGTCAATGAAATAGAGTATTTTTTGTACTATATTGATTGAGAAACTAACATCAACACTTCATCTCATTGTACTGCGCATATCATTAACCAGAAGTAAAGAAACATGGAAACTAAAGAAATATCATAAATTCTACCATCTTTCGGGAACCACTTAATTTAAAGATATTTTAACTTTATGCTCATTATCAGCAATTTCACAGAGGGCAATGTGAATACTATATCATGTTGCACAAAACCATGACTTGAGTCTACCAGCTATAAAGAATTAGTAGATACTTATCAAACATGAGAATATTGTGGAACTAAAAATCAAGCAAAATAAGGGTATCATGTAATATTTTTTATGGTAATTGTCGTGTAATTGATACAATCACACATAAAACAATGAAAAAAAGGAAAGAAAAAACACCTACTTAACAAAATTCTTGTCTTTCCTACATTGGAGGATCTTATAGAAGATTCCCTAAATAGTCCATAAAGTCTTATTGCACTTTTACTAAAAGATAAAAGGGAAAGGTAAATGTCGTATCCAAACATATTAGCAATCAGAAATCAAGCTCAGTTCGTTATTTAACGGGAAAATTAACCGAGAATGCAACAACTATTGGTAACCAAAATCCTAGCGCCGACAGTTAGTATGTGACGACCGCCCATGACTCCTGCACCAAAACAAGGAAATAGTGCGCTGAAAGGCGTGCCAGGTAGCCATGGACGATAGTTAGGGTAAAATAAAACAGCAAACTCTATCGTACAACTCACAGCGCATGGATAAAATACAATAGAGAAATATATAGTGAAGCTCCATAACAGAAAAATCATCATATAAGCATCGTAGTATTTTTATACAAACATGAATCATCCATACATCAAAGCCTCACTACAAACACTCAATCAGATATAACAGCGGAACACCCAGTACATATAGTAAGAAAACTAGTATGCAAAACCTCCTGCTCGTCTTCGTCATCATCAGCGTAGATCTCTAAGAACAGCACCTGTCACCTGCTACCTAGTCTGCCCATCCCAACACGGATGAACAGCCCAAGGTAATAAGAGGAGACATAAAACCTTGAGTCAGACAAAGTCTTAGTGAGCAGTAAATCAACTATCAAACATACCAAAAGAGCATAAAGGATAAAAGGAATAGGAACCAAACCATCCCACTCCACCTCTTTCTACAGTGATAGCCCCCAGACACACACCAAGGAGAAGTAAGCATAACATAGCAGATAATTAAGGTAAAGCAATAATCACTCGAGTCAAGGGCGATGTTTTCCAAATACAAACCCCCAAGGCCTAAACCAAGATCAGATAAGCACCTAGAAAATACCGCTCTTGAGACCGAATGATGATACAACCAAACTTCCAAACATCCATGACTCTGGCTATCACTGTTATCCTTGCTTTGATTTCACCGTTGATTGAATGACCATCCGTCAAGGGCTAATGGTAACCCCGGTTCTAGGCATAGCTCCGCACGTCATCGTGACCCGTGCCTAGGACTTACCTACTCTGCCCAGAGTACTCAACTACCTACCTGTAGTCTTTTGGGTGTCCCGACTACCTGCCTGTAGTCGTTATGGGCGCCCCATGTACTCTTGCTTTTGAGCATGCTAGAACCTTCAACAACGATGAGATCCAAGCCTCCTAGTCATCCTCCTTGACGACTTTCCTCATACTAGCTCAAGCTACCTCTCGAGCAATCCATTATCAACCAACTCGAACCATCCCTCGAGTCATCAACATGCTTGGAATGATCCCTGCCTGGATTACGCCAAGTCTACATCACATCGTACTTCGCTTTATCACACCATGGCAAAGTCTCAACTCAACAACATGGTTTGCCTCATCGCATCATGGCAAAGTTCCATCTCAACATCATCCAATCCATACATATGAGCTTCAACATCCACCTCATATGCCTTTAGCAGCTTTCACCATTCAAGAGCCTCTTCTGTAGCTTTTGAATCATCTTTGACCATACTTGTCCACATCTATCAACTAGATAGCTCATTCACAACAATCAATCAAGGCAAACCTTAATCCAAACAAATACGTATTCAATCAAGATCTAATTAGGCATTTATAACTAAAATGGCAATTTCGTAAATAAATGAGCATAGAACTAACATACATGAATCATGGGTTTTTTTAGCATAGATCTAGCAAATATAAAACATGGGTTTTGTTTCTATGACTTAATAAATGAACTTGCATAGGTAAACATCTTCACAAACAATGGATCTATACTTGGATCTAAGGAAAATGCACAAAATCACTATCTACAACACTCCAACAAACCACCAATCCAATATACTCCTTTGGGTCCGCGTGAGAGATAACCACCACTCACCAAATCACCCAAACACCTCAAAAACTAAACACTTCAGATCTGGACAGCGGAGATCAAGGCTTGATCCGGCAACATCTCGCTTCAATCGATGAAATCTAGCTCCAACGGATGAAGATCTTCAACTTTGGCACTTGAATCTTTGATCTCGATCTTCGATCTTGGATGGATGTTAGAACTAGATTGGAATGGAGAAAAGAAGATGAAGAAATGTTGTAGTCGAGTTCCCAAAATGGCAGCACTTCGTCGCTTCAAAAACCGGTGCCAAAAAGTGAGCCAAACCCCTCTATTTATAGGCTGAAATCTCCCTGACTCGGCCGCTCTTAAGTCGTTGCCGACTCAACACAACATGCTTCAACACGGCTCACGATCTATACGACTCATCAACCTACGACTTAACCCCAAGACACTACACAACACACACACAGGGCCACACGACCTACCGACCTAACCAAACACGGCACAACATGCTAACGACTCAAGTCCCTGCCGACTTAACAACACACACGACTCAATGGCTTACAACATAAGACACTGTCGTATTTTCCTAAGTCCTAAGTCGTATGGCGACTCAACTAACATGCCGATTCAACTACACTAAGCTATACTGGGTACTTGCCGACCTAACCCCTAGCCGACTCAACACACGTCCTAGGCCTTAACTCCTTAAGCCGCTAGCCGCTAGGTCGGTCCAACCCAAAAACTCGCCAACTCATAAGTCGTTAACCCCTTAACTCGGCAACCATCCTTAAGTCGCTCTATCTATAGGTCGGTCAAGTCTTCTTAAGTCGCTATACCTTAAGTCGGCAACCCTTATCTCGGCTGACTACCCTAACTCGGTCATCCCTTTTAAGTCGGCCAATCACCTTAAGTCGTTGTTTCTTAACTCGGCCACAATCTTAGGTCGGCAACACCTATGAGTCGGCCATACTTTTAACTTGGTGCCAACCCTATAAGCCATTAGCTCCTAGGTCTTTTCTAACTCCTATAGGTCGCTGCGTATCACTAACTTGCTCACGACCTATCTCTTATCTCGTCTACGACTTAAGCTCTCTCTCACGACTTAAGCACCACACGAGCTAGCTTCCATATGACTTAAGCATATAGTCGACTCAACTCTAAACAACTTAACAATACCAATGACCTAATGCAACTATTTAACGATTTATCGACACATAAAATACGGGTCGTTACATTCTCTCCCCCTTAGGAATTTCGCCCCCGAAATTCCAAGCAAACATCAGCGATTAAAAATTATTCTGCATGCCTACCATCCATATCAGTCAACAAACCATGCATCCAATTCTAGCCTAGCATGCAGAATTCTAAAACTTAGAACAAGCTACAAATTCATGAGATGTCACGACACCTTAGGGCCATACCTTGAAGAGTTCTGGATGAGCTGCCTTCATCCTCTCTTCCTCCTCCCACGTACAGTCGTTAACATCATCACTCCATTGTATCTTGAGCAACGTAATCGTCTTCCTCCTAAGCTGTTTCGTATCGGTTTCAACAATACGAAGCGGCTTACGAGGTCTCGTAACCACTGGATCAACCTCTAAGTCTTCACAGCTATCAGCAGAAACCACAGTAGTTGGGTCATGCACATACTTCCGTAGATAAGATACATGAAAGACATTGTGCACACCCGCCATCTTTTCCGGTAAATCCAACCTGTAAGCGAGTTTTCCAATTCGTTCGATAATCGAGAATGGTCCAACAAATCTCGGAATTAACTTTCCTTTCTTCCCAAATCTAATAGCACTCTTCAATGGAGAAATCTTCACAAAAACCATCTCTCCTACATCGAATTCCAAATCCTTACGACGATTATCGGCATAACTTTTCTGACGATCTTGGGCTGCTTTCATTCATTGCCGAATGATCTCTATACAATCCGAAGTCTGTCGAATCATCTCTGGCCCAAGTATCATCTTTTCTCCAGTTTCCAACCAACATGTCGGAGAGTTACACGGTCTTCCATACAATGCCTCATATGGTGCCATACCAATACTCGACTGATAACTGTTATTATATGCAAACTCCACCAAATGAAGATGATCTTCCCATGATCCTCCGAAGTCCAAAACACATGCTCTAAGGAGATCTTCCAAAACTCGGTTGACTCTCTCAGTCTGACCATCTGTTTGAGGGTGATAAGCTGTACTCAAACACAACTCGGTTCCCAAAACTTCCTGGAAGCTCTTCCAAAATCCACTAGTGAACAATGGGTCTCGATCGCTCACTATACTCTTCGGAACACCATGGAATCGAACTATCCACTTAACATACAATTCAGCCAACTTCGATGCAGTCCTAGTTGATCGAACATGAATGAACCTTGCACTCTTTGTCAAACGATCTACTATGACCCAAATCCCTTCATTTCCTGCTCTTGTCCTAGGTAGACCATCGATAAAATCCATTGACACTTGCTCCCACTTCCATGTAGGAACTTCTAATGGCTGAAGCAATCCACTGGGCTTCTTCTGCTCAGCTTTCACCAACTGGCAGTTCATACACTTGGAAATAAAATTTCCAACATCCTTCTTCATACCTTCCCAGTAGTAGGCTCTCTTCATGTCCCGATACATCTTATTTCCACCTGGATGAATCGTCAACTTCGAGTGATGACTTTCCCTTAGAACTTCATGTCTCAATCCATCTATATCGGGAACAACCAGTTGTCCTTGCTTTCGAAGCCGACCCTCTCGATCGATCTCGAATCCTTTATCCTTCTCTGGTTCCAATCCAGATTCCAAACCACGGATAATCCTGACAAGCTTATCGTCTTGCTTTTGGCTCTCGCCAATCCTTTCCACAAGAGTAGGTCTTATCGATAAGTTTGCCAACATCTCAGGTTCCAATTCACATCTAGGCCTGAAGTCAAACTCAGCCAAATACTCGAGACTCTTCCACTCCGAAAACATGGCTCCCAATCCTGCATGTCTTCGACTTAACGCATCCGCCACTGCGTTTCCTTTTCCCGGAGTATAGGCTATACCAAAATCATATGATGCTAGGAACTCTAGCCATCTTTGCTGTCGAAGATTCAAATCCTTTTGGGAGAACAGATACTTCAACGACTTATGATCCGTAAACAACTCAAATCGAACTCCCAATAGGTAATGTCTTCATATCTTCAAAGCAAACACAATCGCTGCTAACTCTAAATCATGAGTCGGATAATTCCTTTCATGCGGCTTCAATTGTCGACTAGCATACGCAACAACTTTATCCTTCTGCATTAGCACTGCTCCAAGTCCAGTGCCACATGCATCGGTGTAAACCACCATCTCATCATTCCCACTAGGAATAGTCAAAACAGGAGCACTCGTCAGTCGCTCTTTCAGGATTACGAAAGCTTGCTCACACTTATCATCCCATCTGAACACTTGGTTCTTTTTCGTCAATCCTGTCAACGGTGCAGCTATCTTGGAAAAGTCTTTAATAAACCGACGATAATATCCTGCTAATCCAAGAAAACTTCTTACATCAGATGCATTCTTAGGTCTAACCCAATCCTGGATTGCTTCCACCTTAGCGGGGTCAACTGCTATTCCATTTCCAGAGATAACATGACCTAAGAACCTCACTTCACTCTTCCAGAAGTGACTCTTCGAAAACTTAGCCTTCAGCTGATGTTTCCGCAAGATTTCCAAAACAATCTTCAAGTGCGTCTTGTGCTCTTCCTCAGTTTTGGAATAAACCAAAATATCATCGACGAACACAAGCACGAACTTATTCAACTGATCTCTGAATACCCTATTCATAAGATCTACAAAATATGCTGGTGCGTTAGTCAATCCAAACGGCATTACCAGCCACTCATAAAATCCGGATGGTGTCCTGAAAGCAGTCTTCGGGACACTATCCTTCGCCACTCTCAACTGGTGAAATCCCGTTGCCAAATCCATCTGAGAAAACATCTTAGCCTCGTGAAGCTGATCAAACAAGTCATCTATTCTCGGCAATGGATACTTGTTCTTTTTAGTCAACTTATTTAGCTCACGATAATCCACACACAACCTCAACGATCCATCCGCTTTGGTTGCGAACACAACTGGTGCACCCCATTCGGACACACTTCTCCGAATGAATCCTTTCCGTAAAAGGTCATCAACTTGCACCTTCAGCTCTTGCTGCTCCCTCGGTGCCATCCGCCTAAGAGGCATAACAACAGGTCTGGCTCCCTCAACTAGATCGATACGAAACTCGATCTCCCTATGCGGCGGCAACCCTTTGACTTCTTCAAAGACATCCTCAAATCCATTCACAATAGGCACCGATGACAGTCCATCCCGTGGAACAACCAGCGAATACATGAAGCTCATGAAGACGCCTTCCTCATGCTTACATCGTATCACAACCTTTCGCACTTCCACATTCCCGACCGTCACCTCCAGCCTCTCACAATCAATCCTAGCCGCATACTTCCTAAGCCAGTCCATACCCAAAATAATTCCGAATCCCGCAAAGTTCAGAACAAAGCAATCACAAACAAACGAGCAATCATGACTCGACACAACTAGACCACGGCATATCATACATAAACATGACGAACCCCCGACTGGATTAGTCACAACCAATGGCCTATCAACAATATCCGGTTTCAAACCTAACCGGCCTACCAAATCATCACAAACAAAAGAATGCGACGCTCCAGTATCAAACAACACTTTAACTGGAACACCACAAATAGAAAGAGTACCTTGAACCACCACACTCTTCCCTTTCTCTTCAGCCGTAGGAGCTTTTGAAGATGATGGCACAACTCCCAAAGCATAAGCTTGCACAATCTGCCTATCTTTCCTCGGCTCTGGGCAATCCTTCTTGATATGTCCCAGCTTATCACAGTTGTAACACTTTCCCGGCACCTTGGGATTCTTACAATCTTTGTAAAGATGGCCCTTCTGCTGGCAGTTATAGCAAGTCACTTCGCTCTTTGGCTTCTTTTGGCCATCCCTACTCTTCTGCTGCTGCTGCTTCCTCTTCCTATTGCCACCCTGCTGTGGTTTAGATCCTTCCCTGGTTATAGCAACAACAGAACTTTCCTTAGGAAACAAACTCTCGTGCCTGAGAGCTTTCTCCACCAGCTTCTCAAACGGATCGTCCAAATGATCCACTAACTGCCTTCCAAGATAAGCATCCAGACCAGTCACAAACTTTTCATTCTTTTGATAGGGAGAATCAATATACGATCTGGCATACTTGGACAAAGCTTCGAACTCAGAAATATACTCAAGAACAGGCCTTCCACCTTGCTTGAGCTCCACAAACCTCTTAAACAAGACAGACTTCTGAGCCGTAGAGATGAACTTAGCTTCAAATCTAACTTGGAATTGCTCCCAAGTAATCTCTTCTTCTGGTGTATCTATGGTGATAGAATTCCACCAATCCGCAGCTCTCCCTTGAAGCTGTCTCGATGCAAGCTTCCTCTTAGTTGCATCCTCAATCCCTAAATCACCAAAGATCCTTCGACATGCATCAATCCATCTCTGCACCTCAATAGTCGACTCCGTCCCCAAGAAAGCTTTTCCTCCAAGAGAAGTATAATCCTTACAAAGCTTAGCAAAATCCACCGGTCTTGGAGCTTGGACTTGAACTCCAACATCTATAGATGGCCCTGGAGCTGGTATCCTTCTCATGATCGAAGTCATCATCGCTTCGAACATAGTTCCATAATCAACAGCTCCTTCAGTAGCACGGCTTTCCCTTGCAGCTGGTCTTCCTCTTCGACTCATCCTTATTATCTGTAAAAAGAATGATTAGAACACCTTAAGTAACAACTGCATAAGGAGTTCAAATCCTTCTAAACTACTATATTATATATAGTAATCATCCATCAAAATACAATTACGTCTCTCATACGTAGTTGCGTCAGCGAGCGTTGGCTAAAATCGATTAACCAAAGCTCTGATACCAAATGTGACGACCGCCCATGAATCCTGCACCAAAACAAGGAAATAGTGCGCTGAAAGGCGTGCCAGGTAGCCATGGACGATAGTCAGGGTAAAATAAAACAGCAAACTCTATCGTACAACTCACAGCGCATGGATAAAATACAATAGAGAAATATATAGTGAAGCTCCATAACAGAAAAATCATCATATAAGCATCGTAGTAGTTTTATACAAACATGAATCATCCATACATCAAAGCCTCACTACAAACACTCAATCAGATATAACAGCGGAACACCCAGTACATATAGTAAGAAAACTAGTATGCAAAACCTCCTGCTCGTCTTCGTCATCATCAGCGTAGATCTCTAAGAACAGCACCTGTCACCTGCTACCTAGTCTACCCATCCCAACATGGATGAACAGCCCAAGGTAATAAGAGGAGACATAAAACCTTGAGTCAGACAAAGTCTTAGTGAGCAGTAAATCAACTATCAAACATACCAAAAGAGCATAAAGGATAAAAGGAATAGGAACCAAACCATCCCACTCCACCTCTTTCTATAGTGATAGCCCCCAGACACACACCAAGGAGAAGTAAGCATAACATAGCAGATAATTAAGGTAAAGCAATAATCACTCGAGTCAAGGGCGATGTTTTCCAAATACAAACCCCCAAGGCCTAAACCAAGATCAGATAAGCACCTAGAAAATACCGCTCTTGAGACCGAATGATGATACAACCAAACTTCCAAACATCCATGACTCTGGCTATCACTGTTATCCTTGCTTTGATTTCACCGTTGATTGAATGACCATCCGTCAAGGGCTAATGGTAACCCCGGTTCTAGGCATAGCTCCGCACGTCATCGTGACCCGTGCCTAGGACTTACCTACTCTGCCCAGAGTACTCAACTACCTACCTGTAGTCTTTTGGGTGTCCCGACTACCTGCCTGTAGTCGTTATGGGCGCCCCATGTACTCTTGCTTTTGAGCATGCTAGAACCTTCAACAACGATGAGATCCAAGCCTCCTAGTCATCCTCCTTGACGACTTTCCTCATACTAGCTCAAGCTACCTCTCGAGCAATCCATTATCAACCAACTCGAACCATCCCTCGAGTCATCAACATGCTTGGAATGATCCCTGCCTGGATTACGCCAAGTCTACATCACATCGTACTTCGCTTTATCACACCATGGCAAAGTCTCAACTCAACAACATGGTTTGCCTCATCGCATCATGGCAAAGTTCCATCTCAACATCATCCAATCCATACATATGAGCTTCAACATCCACCTCATATGCCTTTAGCAGCTTTCACCATTCAAGAGCCTCTTCTGTAGCTTTTGAATCATCTTTGACCATACTTGTCCACATCTATCAACTAGATAGCTCATTCACAACAATCAATCAAGGCAAACCTTAATCCAAACAAATACGTATTCAATCAAGATCTAATTAGGCATTTATAACTAAAATGGCAATTTCGTAAATAAATGAGCATAGAACTAACATACATGAATCATGGGTTTTTTTAGCATAGATCTAGCAAATATAAAACATGGGTTTTGTTTCTATGACTTAATAAATGAACTTGCATAGGTAAACATCTTCACAAACAATGGATCTATACTTGGATCTAAGGAAAATGCACAAAATCACTATCTACAACACTCCAACAAACCACCAATCCAATATACTCCTTTGGGTCCGCGTGAGAGATAACCACCACTCACCAAATCATCCAAACACCTCAAAAACTAAACACTTCAGATCTGGACAGCGGAGATCAAGGCTTGATCCGGCAACATCTCGCTTCAATCGATGAAATCTAGCTCCAACGGATGAAGATCTTCAACTTTGGCACTTGAATCTTTGATCTCGATCTTCGATCTTGGATGGATGTTAGAACTAGATTGGAATGGAGAAAAGAAGATGAAGAAATGTTGTAGTCGAGTTCCCAAAATGGCAGCACTTCGTCGCTTCAAAAACCGGTGCCAAAAAGTGAGCCAAACCCCTCTATTTATAGGCTGAAATCTCCCTGACTCGGCCGCTCTTAAGTCGTTGCCGACTCAACACAGCATGCTTCAACACGGCTCACGACCTATACGACTCATCAACCTACGACTTAACCCCAAGACACTACACAACACACACACAGGGCCACACGACCTACCGACCTAACCAAACACGGCACAGCATGCTAACGACTCAAGTCCCTGCCGACTTAACAACACACACGACTCAATGGCTTACGACATAAGACACTGTCGTATTTTCCTAAGTCCTAAGTCGTATGGCGACTCAACTAACATGCCGATTCAACTACACTAAGCTATACTGGGTACTTGCCGACCTAACCCCTAGCCGACTCAACACATGTCCTAGGCCTTAACTCCTTAAGCCGCTAGCCGCTAGGTCGGTCCAACCCAAAAACTCGCCAACTCATAAGTCGTTAACCCCTTAACTCGGCAACCATCCTTAAGTCGCTCTATCTATAGGTCGGTCAAGTCTTCTTAAGTCGCTATACCTTAAGTCGGCAACCCTTATCTCGGCTGACTACCCTAACTCGGTCATCCCTTTTAAGTCGGCCAATCACCTTAAGTCGTTGTTTCTTAACTCGGCCACAATCTTAGGTCGGCAACACCTATGAGTCGGCCATACTTTTAACTTGGTGCCAACCCTATAAGCCATTAGCTCCTAGGTCTTTTCTAACTCCTATAGGTCGCTGCGTATCACTAACTTGCTCACGACCTATCTCTTATCTCGTCTACGACTTAAGCTCTCTCTCACGACTTAAGCACCACACGAGCTAGCTTCCATATGACTTAAGCATATAGTCGACTCAACTCTAAACAACTTAACAATACCAACGACCTAATGCAACTATTTAACGATTTATCGACACGTAAAATACGGGTCGTTACATAGTAACTGGGATGTAAGTATCAGCTTATAGTCTATTTATTTTCCTCTTGCTTATGTCAGTACGTTGTTCAGTGGAAAATAAATGATGTCCGAGGGGAGATAAACTGGTCAATAAAAAAATATGCAGTGGGCGAAAAAATGATGATCATTGCATCATAAAGACGCATTGATCTCTAGACAAATGGTCGGTTAGAAATCATTGGATGTCTGTTAAAGCAAACAATATGCTTTGTGATTAAGCCTCTAGCTTGATTTTTTCTTAATCAACCACAACATAAGTTTCAAATATTTTACCTTAAATTTAGCATTAAATAAACAATTTTTATTTACTACAATATGACTCTTAAATTTGAATAGGATGACAATGGTCACTAATACAACTTTAGTATAGAAATTCAACTTTCACGTTCATTTTCCTGATGGTTTCATCAATTTTCATTTCTTAGTATATCTTGTGCATTCTTTCCACCATATTTATTTTAAAAGCATTGGATTTATCAAGAAATATCACAGTAGATTCTTGTATTTAAGCATTTTACTTCATCAAACAAATTATCGCAATAAATCTCACAACCTCTCTTTATGTCTTTAACATTGTGATGTATGGCTGGAAATGATTTCCATAGCTGCATGAAATGATAAAATCTAAGTATCCGATCATTATAAATATATCAAACCATGCTAAATTAAGAAAAACATGACACTATACGTCAATTTAAAAAGTAACTGGTTATGACTTGCGAATTAAGTGGTTCATATGCAGTGACGTTATATGCAAGCATGTTATATGCTTTACTCTAGGTAGGATAAAATAACAATTAAGTAAGTGAGAACATAAATAATTCCATCGTACTAATAGTCTATATTTTCAAATTTCTAGTTATTGATGCTCTTACATGCACCTTTGCATGTAGTGACAACATAAATCTAGGTTTTTGTAGGAGTATACAAAACAGACATAAAATCAAACTATGTTGTTGCAAAACCCAAGTTACCCAATAGTATTTCTATCATACAATAATATTAATTAGTAAATGAGTATCGATTTGTAGTCTGTTATACCTTCCATTACCTTCTTCTTAAAAACATATTATTTTTAAGGTCATAAACTTGGATAAACTTTAATTCTATGAGAAAAACTAAAATAGAAAATAAACGAAATGGTGTTCTGTTTCTAATCCATTGTTCATTTCTCTATTTCATAAAGTAATTCAGATAAAGTTATTGCTTCTTATCAAAATAGTATTATAACCTGACCAAATCATAATGACCAGTGAAATTTAACATAATATAGATCAAAAGGATAGATTTCAAATAATAAGCTAATCAATTGCAAATCAATCTATTATTAAAAGGGTTTGTAAAAAGATTAGGGTTCGTGAAAATGAATTACCATTTTAAATCAGTCTCTCTTTGCCAAAACATTTGTTTTTGTTACCTCATCCGTGTGTTGAGCATCAACCTCGACCTTCACGATTGTGAAAATCAGATACAGGAATCATAATCGCGAAGAACAATTTCACCGATCTCATGGACTTCAATGGTGGTGATTAAGTAGACCCGAGGGCAAAAGAAAAGACGTTCCGATGAACATTTATGCAGTCATTATGGAATATAAGGAATCAAATATGGTTCTACCCTATATCCTATTAGCTACGTTCGACTGTATTTGAAATCCCTAATTAGAGTACAAAAAATTAACAAAGTACTGACCTATTTGCACTTAAATCCCAGATCGACTACGAGATTAAAGCAATGGCATAGCATTATCGTTGTAGATAGTTTGGGTAAGAGCGGTCGAAGGGAAAAGAATTATGGAGGGCAGAAGAAAAGGCAATAGCTTTCTAGGAATAATATGGTAATAAAACTAATGGGCGAGGAGAAGGAGTTGATCACCGATTAAAAAAAGTACAGTGTAGATAACAACCAAATTTAAAAGAGGACAAGCGGCATGATATAAATGATGTGGTTTCTCTTTTCCTATTTAAGTAATAGATTTAATATTTAAGCCATTTAGGTGGTGTAATTATGTTTCAAAGTTATGAGTTTCATAGTATTATGATTTGAAAGTGTTATAGTTTAAGTTCTTTGTTTTCGAAGTGTTATAACTTCAAAAGTGCTACGATTTTGGAAAAATGATATATTTGAAATAAAAATGATATTATATTGATTTGGGTTTTTTATAAAAATGATATCATATCGATTTGGGTTTTAAAACGGAAATGATATCGTATTTATATGGTTTTGAAATGGATATTATATTATGGTTTGAAGTATAATTATTTTGAAATGACCGCGATGTTACAATAACGTTTGATTGTTAAAGCGATTGGGATCGGAAGTTGTCATACTCTCTGCCAACTCCGAAAACCACTTTAACAACTGTGTACGTGGTGGAGATTCCAGAATGAAGTAGGATGGTGGCGGCGTTTCCTTTGAGGTAAATACGTGGACCCAACTCCCATGAGTTGGCATAAGGTGGCTAAAACAGGAGAGATTAACGGGCTAAGAAGGTGGCACGTTTTATTGGACACACTCCTTCGATACCATTCTATTACTTTGTGATTGATTTGGGCCCTTTTGATTTTGGGGGCGTGGCTCAAGGTGGGCGGTAGTAGCTGCCAGGCGTTACCACTGGTCCAAAAGTGTAATTGGTATACCCGCCTGGCATTGTCTAGTTGTGCCATGTCACCTACCCTAGCGCGCCTTGTACGAGTTTGGTTTTCTCCCATAGCCCATGGAGTATTTAGGGTAGTCTTCCGATCTGGAGATGCGCTGATACTGGATGGACTACTGCGACTATTACGTGTTAAGGGCTATATGGGTAACCCCTTAACGCTATTTAAAAGTAAGTTTATTTTACTATAGACAATATTATAATAGCGAATATTACTACATAGTAAATGGTTTAACAGATCCTTAGGAGATGTGAATCTCGAGCATCTCTTAAGCTATTGCACTCACGTTAGACACTGGATAGGAGATGTCAAATCCAGTAAACATCTCTGACGTAGTTTACACACATTTATTTACCGTTGATTTAACTTACATAAGATCTTTTAGTTCCGACTCGAGTGTTTTGTCTTTTCAATTCGCTCGGGTCAGCCTGAGCATTTCAGGATTTGAAGACTTCATTTCTGGAGGACGAAGACGAAGATTGTATTACTATTAGTTACTATATTGTTCCACAACCTTCATACTGTTCCACTGCATTGTTATTTATTATCCTCTGGTATGTGTAACTCTGATTCAATATTGTATTAGTATAATCAAATGTTTTGTAAACAGCTTTATGAACTGTTATTTGATTATTGTATTTTGTCATTCTGCTACAAGATTCTGTTTGGTTTTCTTCTTTCCTTCCTTTTTTTATTCACCCCAATAACAATTCGCCCTTCTGTATGGTTTAAGTCTGATGTGTGTGGTTTATCGTCAGTTTAAAGCATACAGAAAGGCAGGATGTTACAGTTAATTTATACATTATCATTTCTTATTAACATCCAATTTTTATTAACATTTAATTGATTTACTTCTAATATATCCACGGCTATTTTATTTACATTTTGTTATCGCATTTCATATCAATTCATTTATGAACTATCTTATAAATCATTTCATTTAATCTTATATAAGCTATATTTTATTTCACTACCATGGTATATTCTCTTTAATACCAATCTCATTTATAAACCATTTAAATTTATTATAACCATTTGATAAAACACAACTCATGTTTATTATTACTTCATAACTTAAGTTCATATTAATTCATTTATTCATTCCATTAGTTAATTTCATGATTTAAATTTAAAGTATTTCTTACCACTTATACTTAAGTGCATCAACATTTCTTTATTTAACATTCGCTTATTTCATATTTAATTAGTTAACATTTAATTTATTAAAACCCATTCTATTTTCATTCAATTTGTTTACATCTAATTTAAATCAAATTCAATTACTCATGCTAATTTTACTTACACCAATTTATTCACATTCAATTCCTTTCACAACTCAAATTGCATTTAATTTTTATAATTCAAGTTCGTATTCATTCTTTTAATTCCGTGTATGGCTTAATTGGAGTTAGTTTGCTTTACTAATTCATCTAGTTCCATTCAAGTCCAATTCAAATTCATTTAATCTTTATCAAATTAAACATTACTTCATTTAATCCATTACTTGGTTTATTTAACTTTATTTAAATTAAAAAAAATTCTTATCATTCACACTAAACAAATTGAAAATTTTCTTTTAACTTAATATTTCTCAAATCTATTAGTTATATGAACTAATTCACTTAAAATTTCATTTCATTATTTTAGCCGATCCATTCAAATACAATTCACTTTCATTTAAGATTTCTTGAGTTAAACTTCATTTTATTTACTTATTTCCCTAATTAAATTTATTTAAAATTTCTTAGGTTAATTCTTTTATTTCATATCTCAAATTCACATTTTCTGTTGTTTGCTTAACCAGAATGTTCAAAAGTTTTTTTAAAATTCGATCTTATTTTCCTATACAGATTCATAAGCTATAAACTTATTTCTTATCTATACTATTTGAAAATTTTAAATTCAAAACTATTTTCATATATTTATCAAATCATATTTTGAATATTTTATTCACAATTAAAACTTATTTTAATCGAAAATAAATTACTTTTGGTAGCAATTCTCATTCAAAAACTCGAAAATGAATACTAGCGATGCTGTAGTCATCCCATAATTATTTCCCAACAACTAAAGCGAGTTCAATTCTTTTATTTCTTTCAAAAATATTTTCAAAATATATTTCTAATTAAAACACTTTCAAATAATATTATCACTAATTTTGAAGGCTTTGAAAACAATTTTGAAAGCAACGGGATTTAAATTCTAAAATTCTTAGCTTTTAAATCCTTTCTATTCATAAGCTATATTATAAATGTACTTATACAATTCCATTACCATATTATGAAAGCATTTCATTAATTTACATCTTTGTTATTGCAAACAATTCTTATTGTAATTAGGTTTCAATTCAATTTAATTACTGAATGCTTCATGAAATAGAGTTCACAAAGTATTCATTTTAGTTTAATTCAACCAATAATCGATGATAACTAAATATTATCATTTCCTAAAAACTAACATTCATTGACGATCATATAGATTTATGAAAGTAATCATTTTATATATTAAATATAATTTATGTAAAATTATTTCATTTACCCGTTTTTAAAACAATATTATTTTGACTTGCCTCTTTTAAGTGTTTAGAAACCCTTATCGATAGCATGACATCCCACACGCCAACCAGAATTCATAAACAACTCGACAGATAAGTAAACACAATATAAAACATTTTATAACACTACAAAGTATGCGCTTTCATATATATATAAACACACACTCAAACAACTCATTCTTGTGTATTAGTACCCTATCTCTAATGAGTCAAACCCCACAAAGCTAAGGTTATCGCTAAACTAAAGCTCAGATACCAACTGTAACGACCCACATTTCGAAAGGGATAAATCGACAATAGTCTACGCATGTGCAACTCAAACAATCTAAAACATAGATAAATAATGGAATTAATTAAGAAAAATAAGAAAGAAGAACACAAATATTGAATCTCAGAACGGAATGACAAAATATAATAATCAAATAAACAGTTTGTGAAGCTGTTTATACTAAACATTTGATAATAATTTATACAACATTTATCAGAGTTATACATATAAGAGAACAATAGAATAATGTAGAAGAACAAAAATGTGGTGAAATAAAACTAGTAGTAATAATATACCAAATCTTAGTCTTTGTCCTCCAGAAAATAAACATCAATGCGCTGAAAACTCAGGGCTGACTCGAGCGTAATGAAAAGATAAAACCCTCGAGTCAGACTAAAATATCCTTAAATGAGTCAAATCAGTGTCACATGTAAGAAGGGTGTAATAGCATCAGAGATGTTTACAAATTTATACATCTCTTATCCAGTTTATAACATAAGTGTAATAACTCAAGTGATGGTCGCTTACGTGTTTATTTTGTCGAGATCGTATATGTATTCCGTGAGTTCTGAAATCGAAAGAAATTCAACACTATGGATATTTGACCCATATAAAATCGCATAAAATGTTATATGATGAACAATCACAGTTCATAGTATGCGATATTTTCAATGAAATTAGTTTATTCAAAATAAGAAAATAAAACTTACTATGAGATTAAGTATTCAATTTGATTGATTACAATAAAGATTGTATTGTGTTAAATGTAACACTAAACCAAAACTATAAGATGGATCTAAGAACTCAATTGCAAAAATGTAAGTTTGATCAGTTTACGCAAAGTGCAACCTATTTGATGTTCTTAAATGGTAAGGTGATCGAGTGCCCTTTTGTAAAGAGTTCGTTATGATTTTGTATAAAGGGTATTCTTTTGAATAGTTTAACCATTTAGAAAAAAATAAGTGTATAGGAGTTGATGTGATTTGAGGTGCAGTTGGGATGAAGAGAGTGAATAGTCACTTCTTCTACATAAAGAAACATCGAAACGAGAATTGAAATAGTAATTGATACTTAAAATTGGAATAGGAAATATAAATTCTACTCTTAAATGTATTTTCATATAGAAAATTATTTTCTTTGAGATTTACTTTTTTGATTTCTAGATAGTTGATCAAAGAACTCTCCATTGTAAACTAGTTGCAGTATATGAAATAAATGATCTTTATTAAGTGAATGATGGAACTTTGAATTTATCATGCTAATATAGTAATGATAGAAATAGCGGGAGCATGCCATATATCACTTATTGATTGCATCAAATTACAAAAATTATTTTCGTAAAACATATTGAACATTATTTATTAAATAATGACTATTTTTCGATGTCTACTCAAAATAGACATTGTTATATTTCAAGTAAATATTATGAATATTCATTATAAAAAAACTATAATGTGTTATTTTTTTCACTACAAAAATTGATGCATTGAAAAATACTAAAGTATCTAAAATTATTTACAGTTATTTTGAAATTATAGACTAACCGTAGTTTTGAGAGATAATTTTTATTATATGATTATGAATCATACAATTCTAGTTAATTATATCTCAAACAATTAAGGGCTATGCGCCCATTTAGTGGGAGTGCCATTAGAGTTGATACACTCTTCAAATTGACAAGTAGAAATGCATTCTTAAGCGTCTTAATATCAAAAATAGTTCCATACACTTTATCATATTCATCGATGAGTTATCACAGATATGGACATGTGTATTTGATATACATGTATAAGTCTATGACAAGCTTATGGAATATAAGTGGGAAGTAAACTAAATGACATGTGTCAAAAATGATTCTATTTTAGTTAATGGGTGAGTATATCGGAAAGAGTAATGTAGATGTCTAATATGAATAAAGATTGTCCCAAAGGTCACCCCTCCCTATAATACATAGTGATGTATTGATAAAAAGTAATCGAACTTCGATGGATAAAGAACGATTAACGATGACTAAAGTTGATTTAAACTCTTTTTATAAGGTGTGTACTTAAAAGTAGCAAATAAAGTTAAAATTAATATCATCCAAATAATAGTTTACAAGATCATATGAGACAAGGGTTTATAAGAGACCCTTAAATATCCTAGGCCAAGGAGTTGGCATGTTGTGCAAGTTGAAAGACTATATGTAATAATTATATGTAACTGATCATTTATGAATCATCCCAAGAGAATTTTGGGAACGATAGTCATTAGATGACTACTTTATGTTGTCAACACAAATATATTTTGAACTAATAGAAAATCAGTTTTATATAAGGAAATTCATAAAATGCTTATGAATGTCCATTCCATTGCACCGAGAAAAAAATGTTGTTTCAAGAAATACCCACTACGCAGGAATTTCTTTAAAAAATTGTTGGTATAAATTATGAATTTTGATACAATCTGATGTTAAAACTGATTACAAGGGTTGAAATGAAATAGATAAAACCTAGATGAACACAAATGCTTTAGAACTTCTAATCAGTATTCTTATATTTAAAAAAAACTGTGAGGTTCTTGTCAATGCCGTGAATAAATAATAATTGGTTGTTTAATTAAATCATTGAGAGTATTGACTTTATGATTTGGCACAATGCGCAAATCTGTAATAATTTCAAAGTACATAATCAAAATATGATTTGGATTATTGTATTTGAAAGAATATAATCCATTGGTCGCAAATGCTTTTTAAGAGAAAGAAAATGCAGCTGGGATATAGTGAGACACATTAACAAGAATAATACCATGAATTCTAATTGTTGAAATTAATGTAACAAATTCACCATTTGATGTGCTAATGTTAATTTAGATTTTACTCAAAAAATTATCGTATGGTATGACTTATGTTTTGATATGTATGTGTTGAAATGGAAAATTCAAAATAATTATTTAGAGTAAACTATTTACATATAGTAACCCAATTGTCTTGAAGTTAGTGGAAGTGGTATGGAGTTTGTGAGTTTTTGTAACGACCCGAAAATTTCGATCCAGAAATTTTCAAATAGTTAGTGCAAAGAAGAAAAAGAAAGAAGAAGAAACAGAAAACTCAAACTCAGAATCTCACATTCGCAGCGGATAAAATATAATATCACATAAATAATAGTTTTTCAAAGAAAAACTTATCAATATATTCACATTTATATATCAGAGTTACAATCAATACACAACAGTGGATAGTCTAAGACAACATATTCAAGTTATAACATAGCATATCACAGCGGAAAACACCATACGATCCTGCCCTCCAGCTCGCCTCCTGAGCTCCAGAACGTCCTTACCCGAAAATCTGTAATACTAAGTCTGACCCGAGCATTACATCAAAGTAACACCCGGGTCAGGCTGGAAACCAGCGTGAGTAAACCCAATTAACAAATAAACACAAAAGTATACAACTCATGTAAACCCGGGTAACTTATATAAATTTTCAACTTCACAAGTTGTTATAGACATTACCTATTTCACACATCAATTTATAAGTACCAAAAACTTAGTCTAAATGGTCCAATTCTCTTAAATCATTCCATACCACCCTATTAATTTCACATATCAATCTATAAGGAATCGAAGTGGTTTCGGGTATTTACTAATACCCGACTCCGGTCTCTTCGAATCCAATGTTCTTTAACCCAAGTTATTCAAATGAAGTATAATTCAAACTTTCCAGATACTGAATTCCATTATACACATCAATGTATTTTGATAGGTGACCATACTATTTCAAACTGCTCAAATCAAACAGTATCATTTATCCATACATAAGCAAGGACCAATAATCACACTAAAAATAATTTAAAATAAATTAATTTCTTCATTAATATAAATTTTGCTTATATAACCATCAATTAATTATAAACAATTAATTAATCATTCTTTATTTAATCACCTTAATTAATCACCCTTGATTAATTATTCTTTAATTACACTAAAAAAATATCCTTTTTAAATTAAACCACAATTATTAATAGTTCCTGATTAATCTCATCTAGTAATTAACTACCCTTAAATACTTCATTAAATTAATTGAACTCCTTAATTAATCTCTTTGATAAATCCCTTGATTAATTACACAAAGTAATTAAACTCAAATTACTTTTATTAACAAATCACCACTCAATTAGTTACATCCAGTAATTACTCATTAATTACTTTCTTAAGTACTTATACTTCCATTAATTACATTAAGTAATTATTCATCAACCATCAAGTGTTTAAATTAATTAAACTTAATTAATTAATCTAAACTAATCACATTTAATTTATAAAACTTAAATTTATTTTATAAAGATTCAAAATTTAGATTTGAATCAGATTAAGCTTTGTTAAAAATATTCTTTTACATTTCAATTTCCAATTTAAATTCAGAATCTTTTAAAAACACTTGACCCCCTTTAAAATTATTTAAACAATTTAAATTTAAACTTATTTATTTCCAGCTATGATTCAAGTTAAGCTTAAATCCATAATTTAAAAATTAGATTTAAAAATCATTTTAAATCTTTGCTAAATGTTTTAAAATTTTTTTTAAATTTTGAAATAGGACAAGTTTCAAACTTGAATAAACTAACTCGGGCTAAACATTAAAATAACTCGAGTAATTCGAGTAATACTTCATTTGAATTCATTTAAATTTAAAATACTGTCAGGTTTTAACATGAACCTATAACAACATACCATATTATTCCATTCCCGTCTATTTATTGCACAAATCAATCTATAAAGATTCCTTAATAGACTTGTTTTATAATTTAATACCTAGCTCTATATTCATTTCAAATTACAGGTTGTATCATTATACAGAATTAAACTAAGGGCCACAATCTATTTACTCGAGACAAACACCCAAAATAAACGAGCCTGCCCCGAAGCTAATCAAGCACCATCCTACTTCGAGTCAACACAGAGAAAACGCGAGCTTCCTTCGAGTAGAGATTCGTTTTTCCCGAAAACACCAATCTCCTGATATAGCGTGCACGTGCACATCGCGCCGACGCCATCGCCACCAACCACGACACCACGCGCAGACCCCATATCGACCATCGACACGTCTCAGGCCTTCAATCATCAGTTATGCGAGCTAAATCAAAAATGAGGTAATACGAACCCATTCACCTGAACAGTAGATACCTGGCAACGCCTAAATCTCACGATGCCGACCATCGTTGGCCACGAAATTCCGGCCATAACCCCGCAAAGCCTCCACGCAGCTAACCCCCCAGTTCTTGTGCCACTCGATCCACTCCTCAATTTCCAGTCATGTAGTTTCAAACGCGACCATGTCACTGAGCTTAAACCCTACTACCCCCAAATTCCAATTCCCTGATGATTGTTTAACACTTTCACTATTTTTCTCGGATTAGTCCATCTACAATACAACTTCTCCCCAAATTCCAAATCCTAAAACCTTCACAGTCACCAGAATTTTGCCAAAGACCAATTTCCGGCCAACACCAGATTTCTAACCCAAATCCAAACTAAAAATCATAATATTTATATTAAAAATCATGTTTTTCTGAGAAGTTTTAAGAAATAAAATTTATTCAACAAAACATAATACAGATTTTATCATGTTATAAATTTTCTTACTGTATCTTCTTAGTTGAAGAAGATTTTCCACAATCTCTATTTAAACTAGATTTTAAACTTTAATTCTTGTTTAAATAACAAACTGCATTTGAAGATTCAACTTAACAGTGGTTTGAAATGGAAATTTGAACTCTGTACTTACTTTTACTCTGTAATTTAAAAATACAGGGAAGCATCAGTGAATTTTCAAGCATGCATAGCTAAATTATAACCTATAAATGAAGATCTTACATAAAAAGGCACATGCAAGCATCAAACATATCTAACATTCATAAGCAAACATTTTTCCTACTTAAATTTTTCTGATTTATAAATTTACTCACAGATAGAAACAGGGAAGCCTGCTTTATTCTAATGTACCAGGAACTGTATTTTTCTTTTTTCTATAATCTTTAATTTGAATTAAACCATTTCATCTACATTTCTTTAATCATAATAGGTTAAAGAATTCAGGGAACATCCAAATTACTTTGAACATATTTAGATTAGTCATGATAAACAGAAATACACCTATGAGCTCAGTTATATAATTCAGAGCTGCTATCTTTATACCTTACAATCATTATCCCATTCATGCATATCAAATTTAGTTGTTATCATCATTCACTGAAGCATGTACCCATTTTAAAAATGATTTTCCTTAAAGGAATTAAAGTTTACTCACATATAGGCAGATTAAACTTTGGGTTTCAAGTTACCCACCTTATAAAATCAGAAGACAAAGCCATGAATTTTGAGAAGAACTTGTGCTTTTAAAATTGGAAACTCCTTATGCTTCAAATCTTGATTTGCTTAATGAATCTGCGTGGCTTACTTATTTAATTTTGTAAACTTTAAATCTTGTTTTGCTTTAGCTTCAGATTTCACAATGCAGTTGCATGCATGCTTCTTCCAGATTTTTGAAATGCAGGCTGCCTTGATTTAATATGCAGTTTAAACAGTTTGGCTTGCATGCTATTTGAAATTTGATTTGCATGATTTTGGTGGAGGTATTTTGAGAAAGTGTTTTCAGAAAGTAATTGGATCTGCAGCTTAGATTTAATTTGAAAAAAATGATTATGCATGCTTCTGATTTTGTGGGAGTTGAAGATGTTTCAGATTTTTAATTTTTTTTATCGAGGATGTGTGTTTTTCTTTTGCATTTAGATTTTATAAAAAAAAAATTAAAGAAACTAAAACAAATGATGACACTTGTTAAATTTTATGCTAGAATTATTACACTTGTTAGCTTCCATGATTTAAATACTTTACATTTGTAATTTGTATGATAAAAAATGCCCTTTATATAATATATATGCCTAATTATATTTAATTTATACCTATGTATATGTTTTGCCAATTTATATCCCTATCAAATAAATTTCTTATACTAATATTTATAAAATTTCAAAGAATATGCTTTAAAACTAAATTATATATTAATAACAAACATATTTCATTTTCAAATCCAAATTCATTTTTAAGATATGCATCTTTTAAATTTCAAGTTTAAATCCAATTAAAAATCAACTCAAACAAATATATATATTTGCATATATTTTAAACAATCCCATATTCAATTTGTAATCAATAATCTATTTTAAAATTTTTTATTTATAAATCCAGTATTTCTATTAATTAACCAATTATATTACTAATTACAATGCCCAGATATCCGGGTTATCACATTTCTCCCTCCTTTGAATCTTTTCGTCCTCGAAAGGGAACGAAACCAGAATTTATTAAATATTTTAAAAACCAGTTAATATATTCTTTGATCATTTTAAAACACCTTTAAAATCTGTAAAACTGCCAAAATAGTTTTATAAAAATACTTTTTATAACTCGATGTTTTAACAAGTCCGTCCTCGTCCTCATAGAAATTCGGTCATACGTTGATCAGGCGTAAGACTGAAAATCTATAAGTACTTAGCAGACCCATTTTCAACACCTAGTGAAAATACTTGAAAAATAATTTTATCGAAAATATTGAAAACAGTTTTTGAAAATAGAAGATATATCTTTGGTAAGAATGCTTTGGAAATCATCACCCCCATCCATGGTCCCAGTTAACCCGATGATTACGTTGTCGTCCCGACAAAATCCACAGATAAATGTAGGCCCGCGCCCCACGATTACACCATGGAACCCGCTACAGATCGCAGCTACAACTGGGATTACGTAGCTATCACAGCTAAAACCCATATAACTGTAGGCATCAGCGCCCTCGAATTTCGCTGCCAAAAATGAAACTTCTCCACTCCACTTGACCATAGATCGCAGTCTACCGATGTTGCGTTGCCTTCCCGGCAAAATCAAGTGTAGACCGTTGGCACTCATCCTCCACACGATTTTCGCTATGGTCCCCACAATAGATCGCAGTGACATAGTTACACTGTCGTCACAGCATAACCCAAATGCCCCTGTAGGCATCAGCGCCATCGACTTTCGCTACCCAATAATCCTCAGGAACTAGTTTTGTCCGGACTCCTCACAGGATCAACTTTAGAACCCCCCTTGGGGCTCAAGGCAGCACCACCCGGTGGTACTCCTGAGAAGTCCATTCCAAGGGAGCGCCTTTTCCCCCAGAGCATCATCAAAACATTTTATACTATACATATATAGTATCTTTAAATCATACACCTAGTATGATCTCATTCAAAGCTCCTTTATACAAAATCGATTATCCCAAAATCGATAATTCTCAACTAGGCTTTCCAAATATAATACTGATTTTACACAAAAATCAAAAGCCTTTCAAAATCCATAGGTTCTCAAAACCTTTTCCAAAATCCTCATATGATCCTTTATATATATATTCAGATATATAAAATCTTTCAAAACTTTGGATCATTCCAAATTTGCATAAACTCCTTTTTATACTTCAAACATTTTCAAAATCCATTTCTTCCGGCAAAAGATTCATCAAGGGGAGTTTTATCTTATATAACAAAGATATTTAACTTTGTTTTCTCAAAATCAATATTCAAATTTGATTACTCCTTTCAATATTATTTTCATTCAAATCCGTACGATGTACACATATCATCCGTACGCTATACCAATCTGATCGCTCACTCAATCACACAATTTCACTTCCGAACTAGTATCGTCCACTCGACTTTCTAGTGCGGACTCAGATCTGGTTTCTTGATCAGAAACCGTCATTCTCCTTTCATAGCCTAACTATGATAGAGAACATCTAGAACCAATCAACAATCCTTATCCAGGTTCGCCGTCAAAAATCGAGTGAAAAATCCCACTCGGATCGATATAACTACCTTGAAATTCTGTGCTCGAATCTAGATCAAATTACTATGCGAATAGGATATTATACGTACACCCTACGTATTTATCTTTATTGGTTATTAGCCAAATTAATTCTCTTTCTATTCATGTTCACTTTGATTTTCATTCACTTACTCAGAATTACTTCAATCCGTTTGGATTATCACCTCTATTCTTATCTCGATTGGGTATTTAACCAATAACAGTTTAAACTCCAACCAATTTATTTAGAAAATAGCTTGAAAAATTTAAAATAGATAAGTAGTTGGAAAATAATTTCTATTTTGTAAAATAGATGTAAAATAGTTCGGTAATTGTAAAATAATTGGAAAATAGTTAAATAGTCATAGAAATTTTAAATAATTGCAAAGTAGCTATAAAATAGTAATTAGTAGTTGAAAATAGTAATTAGTTTATAAAATAGTTAGAAAATTGTTAAACGGTTTCAAAAATAATTGTAAAACAAGTATAAGCAAATTTTGCTTTTTAAAAGAAAAGTTGTATATATAATAAATAGCATGGAAAAAGAGGTTTATATTAAAACAATTTATATTAAAAATAGTCCAGAGTCAAAACTGTTAAATTCCCAACCTCCATTCTCATCAATTCAATTTAAATTTCCACTTTCATTTAAATTGACCCAATTCCAATTTTAAATAACTTCAATTTCCATTGAAATTGATTCAATCCAAATTCAAGTTGAATTAACCTCAGTTCTTTCCAAATTTAATTTTATTCAACCTTGATCTCAAATTCTACTAATTCAAATAAATTTCAATTCATTTCAACTCCAGTTTGAATTAATCCCAATTTCAAACCCTATTTCCAAATCAAGTTGAATTATTCTTGATTCCTTCCAAATTCAATTCAAATTCCATTTGAATTTAAAACTATTCAACTTTAATTACAATTCCAAATTATTCGAATTAATTTGGACTAACTTCAAATTGAACCCACTTCAATTTCAAATCATTCAAATTAATCCAATTCAAATTTCCATTTGAATCTTATACTCATACATCTTCAATCACAATTTCAATCAATTCAAATCAAATTCAATTTGAACTAAATTTCAAATTTTAAACCATCTCGAATTATATAAATTCGAGTTAATACTTCAAATGTTGATTTAATTTTTTTTTAAATCAATTTACCTTTTTATCCCAACAATGGATTACCATACTCCATTTCTTATTCATTTAAACAAATCTAATTCACAACATAAATATTTTTAACAACAATAGGATGATATCATTCAATTCATCTTAAAACATCCATCAATTTACAATTTCCAGATCTCAAACCCATTTTGAGATCTCACAAACTCCCAATTCAGATTAACCTTTTAACTTTCCAAATTAAATCTCAATTTCATTTTGAAATTTCCAAATCAGATTGTTCATTCAAACTTCTTCCTCAAGTTAAACTTAATTCACGTAACCCAGTCAATCTTACCTAGTTTGAACTTCCATTTCAAATTTTGAACTTCTCATAAATAATCTTCCCACTTATTAAGTTCAAAAACTTATCATTATTGGGTATCACATCTTATTCCAAATTTAAAACTCAATATTTAGAGTTTATTTCAAACCAATTTTGATATTATGTATATCCACGTATATACATATTAATTTCTTTTACATACCAAGTTATACTTTAAAATTTTAAACAACCTTTGGTTTTAATTCGAAACAAATTTCCTTTAAATTTTCAAACAACTCTTGTTTGAATTGGGACCATTTCATTCAAATGCATTATATAATATTATTTGTTATTTCTTCAAATTAATTACATCATTAATTAATTTCAATTAATCATATCTAGTAATTAACTTATTTCTTAATTACCTTTATTAAGTAATTGTCCCTTAAATTACTTATCTCCAGTTACTTCATTAAGTAACTCCCTCTTTATTTATCATTTCCAATTATAATTATCTTATTCTAAAACTCTTCTCAAATTCAAGATTTCAATTTTAGTTTGAATCCATTTCAACCTTATCTTTATTCAATTTAAATTTCAATTTGGTTGTATTTTATTACTACTTAATTTAATTCAATTATTTAACAACCAATTCCTTTACTATTTGTTAGAAAGATATATTGCTTTATATATCAAAATATAATCTTATATAAAACCATTTAAAATCCTTATATAAGAAAATAACAAGTGCGCTCTCTCATATATATACACACTCAACTCATTCTAGGGTACCACTTACCCTATCCTTAATGAGTTACCCCACCAGAGCCATGGTTCTCGCTTAACCTTCTGCTCTGATACCAAATGTAACGACCCGAAAATTTTGATCCAGAAATTTTCAGATGGTTAGTGAAAAGAAGAAAAAGAAAGAAGAAGAAATAGAAAACTCAAACTCAGAATCTCACATTCGCAGCGGATAAAATATAATATCACATAAATAATTGTTTTTCAAAGAAAAACTTATCAGTATATTCACATTTATATAACAGAGTTACAATCAATACACAACAGTGGATAGTCTAAGACAACATATTCAAGTTATAACATAGCATATCACAGCGGAAAACACCATATGATCCTGCCCTCCATCTCGCCTCCTGAGCTCCAGAACGTCCTTACCTGAAAATCTGTAATACTCGGTCTGACCCGAGCATTACATCAAAGTAACACCCGGGTCAGGATGGAAACCAGCGTGAGTAAACCCAATTAACAAATAAACACAAAAGTATACAACTCATGTAAACCCGGGTAACTTATATAAATTTTCAACTTCACAAGTTGTTATAGACATTACCTATTTCACACATCAATTTATAAGTACCAAAAACTTAGTCTAAATGGTCCAATTCTCTTAAATCATTCCATACCACCCTATTGATTTCATATATCAATCTATAAGGAATCGAAGTGGTTTCGGGTATTTACTAATACCCGACTCCGGTCTCTTCGAATCCAATGTTCTTTAACCCAAGTTATTCAAATGAAGTATAATTCAAACTTTCCAGATACCGAATTCCATTATACACATCAATGTATTTTGATAGGTGACCATACTATTTCAAACTGCTCAAATCAAACAGTATCATTTATCCATACATAAGCAAGGACCAATAATCACACTAAAAATAATTTAAAATAAATTAATTTCTTCATCAATATAAATTTTTCTTATATAACCATCAATTAATTATAAACAATTAATTAATCATTCTTTATTTAATCACCTTAATTAATCACCCTTCATTAATTATTCTTTAATTACACTAAAAAATTATCCTTTTTAAACTAAACCACAATTATTAATCGTTCCTGATTAATCTCATCTAGTAATTAACTACCCTTAAATACTTCATTAAATTAATTGAACTCCTTAATTAATCTCTTTGATAAATCCCTTGATTAATTACACAAAGTAATTAAACTCAAATTACTTTTATTAACAAATCACCACTCAATTAGTTACATCCAGTAATTACTCATTAATTACTTTCTTAAGTACTTATACTTCCATTAATTACATTAAGTAATTATTCATCAACCATCAAGTGTTTAAATTAATTAAACTTGATTAATTAATCTAAACTAATCACATTAAATTTATAAAACTTAAATTTATTTTACAAAGATTCAAAATTTAGATTTGAATCAGATTAAACTTTGTTAAAAATATTCTTTTACATTTCAGTTTCCAATTTAAATTCAGATTCTTTTAAAAACACTTGACGCCCTTTAAAATTATTTAAACAATTTAAATTTAAACTTATTTATTTCCAGCTATGATTCAAGTTAAGCTTAAGTCCATAATTTAAAAATTAGATTTAAAACTCATTTTAAATCTTTGCTTAATGTTTTAAAATTTTGTTTAAGTTTTGAAATAGGACAAGTTTCAAACTTGAACAAACTAACTCGGGCTAAACATTAAAATAACTCAAGTAATTCGAGTAATACTTCATTTGAATTCATTTAAATTTAAAATACTGTCAGGTTTTAACATGAACCTGTAACAACATACCATATTATTCCATTCCCGTCTATTTATTGCACAAATCAATCTATAAAGATTCCTTAATAGACTTGTTTTATAATTTAATACTTAGCTCTATATTCATTTCAAATTACAGGTTGTATCATTATACAGAATTAAACTAAGGGCTACAATCTATTTACTCGAGACAAACACCCAAAATAAACGAGCCTGCCCCGAAGCTAATCAAGCACCATCCTACTTCGAGTCAACACAGAGAAAACGCGAGCTTCCTTTGAGCAGAGACTCGTTTTTCCCGAAAACACCAACCTCCTGATATAGCGTGCACGTGCACATCGCGCCGACGCCATCGCCACCAACCATGACACCACGCGCAGACCCCATATCGACCATCGACACATCTCAGGCCTTCAATCATCAGTTATGCGAGCTAAATCAAAAACGAGGTAATACGAACCCACTCACCTGAACAGTAGATACCTGGCAACCCCTAAATCTCACGATGCCGACCATCGTTGGCCACGAAATTCCGGCCATAACCCCGCAAAGCCTCCACGCAGCTAACCCCCCAGTTCTTGTGCCAATCGATCCACTCCTCAATTTCCAGTCATGTAGTTTCAAACGCGACCACGTCACTGAGCTTAAACCCTACTACCCCCAAATTCCAATTCCCTGATGATTGTTTAACACTTTCACTATTTTTCTCTGACTAATCCATCTACAATACAACTTCGGCCCAAATTCCAAATCCTAAAACCTTCACAGTCACCAGAATTTTGCCAAAGCCCAATTTCCGGCCAACACCAGATTTCTAACCCAAATCCAAACTAAAAATCATAATATTTATATTAAAAAACATGTTTTTCTAAGAAGTTTTAAGAAATAAAATTTATTCAACAAAACATAATACAGATTTTATCATGTTATAAATTTTCTTAATGTATCTTCTTAGTTGAAGAAGAATTTCCACAATCTCTATTTAAACTAGATTTTAAACTTTAATGTTTAAATAACAAACTGCATTTGAAGATTCAACTTAACAGTGGTTTGAAATGGAAATTTGAACTCTGTACTTACTTTTACTCTGTAATTTAAAAATACAGGGAAGCATCAGTGAATTTTCAAGCATGCATAGCTAAATTATAACCTATAAATGAAGATCTTACAGAAAAAGGCACATGCAAGCATCAAACATATCTAACATTCATAAGCAAACATTTTTCCTACTTAAATTTTTCTAATTTATAAATTTACTCACAGATAGAAACAGGGAAGCCTGCTTTATTCTAATGTACCAGGAACTGTATTTTTCTTTTTTCTATAATCTTTAATTTGAATTAAACCATTTCATCTGCATTTCTTTAATCATAATAGGCTAAAGAATTCAGGGAACATCCAAATTACTTTGAACATATTTAGATTAGTCATGATAAACAGAAATACACCTATGAGCTCAGTTATATAATTCAGAGCTGCTATCTTTATACCTTACAATCATTATCCCATTCATGCATATCAAATTTAGTTGTTATCATCATTCATTGAAGCATACACCCATTTTAAAAATGATTTTCCTTAAAGTAATTAAAGTTTACTCACATATAGGCAGATTAAACTTTGGGTTTCAAGTTACTCACCTTATAAAATCAGAAGACAAAGCCATGAATTTTGAGAAGAACTTGTTCTTTTAAAATTGGAAACTCCTTATGCTTCAAATCTTGATTTGCTTAATGAATCTGGGTGGCTTACTTATTTATTTTTGTAAACTTTAAATCTTGTTTTGCTTTAGCTTCAGATTTCACAATGCAATTGCATGCATGCTTCTTCCAGATTTTTGAAATGCAGGCTGCCTTGATTTAATATGCAGTTTTAAATAGCTTGGCTTGCATGCTATTTGAAATTTGATTTGCATGATTTTGGTGGAGGTATTTTGAGAAAGTGTTTTCAGAAAGTAAGTGGATCTGCAGCTTAGATTTAATTTGAAAAAAATGATTATGCATGCTTCTGATTTTGCGGGATTTGAAGATGTTTCAGATTTTTAATTTTTTTTATTGAGGATGTGTGTTTTTCTTTTGCATTTAGATTTTATAAAAAAAATTTAAAGAAACCAAAACAAATGATGACACTTGTTAAATTTTATGCTAGAATTATTACACTTGTTAGCTTCCATGATTTAAATACTTTACATTTGTAATTTGTATGATAAAAATGCCCTTTATATAATATATATGGCTAATTATATTTAATTTATACCTATGTATATGTTTTGCCAATTTATATCCCTATCAAATAAATTTCTTATACTAATATTTATAAAATTTCAAAGAATATGTTTTAAAACTAAATTATATATTAATAACAAACATATTTCATTTTCAAATCCAAATTCATTTTTAAGGTATGCATCTTTTAAATTTCAAGTTTAAATCCAATTAAAAATCAACTCAAACAAATATATATATTTGCATATATTTTAAACAATCCCATATTCAATTTTTAATCAATAATCTATTTTAAATTTTTTATTTATAAATCCAGTATTTCTATTAATTAACCCAATTATATTACTAATTACAATGCCCAGATATCCGGGTTATCACAGTTTTTGAATAGATCCAAGAATAGATGCAAAAGTGTTGCTCGACAGACAATAAAATTGAACAAATATTTTGATAGAAATAACAAATAGTTTTATAGTCCGTAAAATGTAGAGGAAGTGTATGCTCATATGAAGGGAAGTTAAAAGGCACATAAATATTTCTAAACCATTAGTAAACAACACATTATTTGTTGTTAACGATGTATTTGTGATAAATCATCTTTAGTTGGTTTAGTACTTGACATTGGATTTATAAATGATGTCTTTTATAGTAAGTATAAAAGATATTGGGAATGTCCTAAATGATATGCAAGGACACCTTATTAAAATGTTTAATACATACAATGTAAAATTGATTCCTTATGCATTGACAATAGAATTATCATACATGTTATGTTGTCTACGATGTCGTAAATTGTTTATGTTATTGATGCATGAAGCAAATATCAAATCCATAATGATATCACTTAATGGTTGTTCGAGGTGTTCTTATGTATTTATGAAATAATAGAGAATTGTTTATAGAAAAAACAAATTTCTTATAAATGAATGTTCGGTTTCAAACTTTCATACATGATATTTAGTGCAATATGCCAATAATGAATTCGAGTTAAGAATCTTTAAGTTGGAAATGTTATAAATGAAAGACTATGGCTAATTCAACGAAAAAAGCTAAGTACACTGCCCTGAATAGCGCTGCAATAAAAGCAATATATATAAATATAAATGCACAAATTAATAACCAAGCTGAGGGGGATTCCAAATATTGAGAATCCCATAACATTGTTACACAATAATGTCAGATATAGTTCATAATAGAAACTAGAACTCACTGGAAGTCGAGAGATATATTGCTAATTGTTTCACATAATGAAGGTACTTCATCAGCACCGGAGAGAGTTGATTGACAGAGTAGATAATTGAAACATACTAGCATACCCATCCACTTAGAGACTGACCCAATCTATGTTAAGGAAATCGATTGGAGAAGTTAGAATAAGATCCCTTAGTTGATCCCAATTGCAAATGGGATATTGATAGCGTTAGGGTATGCCCTATAGGCAATTATGTAATTTGTTACATATATCTAAATCGTTAACCAATCCTATTCAAAATAAAAGGTGTTTTCTTTATGTTATATACTTGATATAATGTGTTATAATAATTAATTAATTTAATTAAAATTATATTTAATAGAAAATCCGTAAACTTTTTGTGATATTAGTTACAAATTATTGTAACCATAAGTAATTTATCACAACAAAAATAAATACACCATTTTAAATATTTCCAATCAGATGTTTTGAGACCGAATATCAATGCACCCCTTAAGACTGAAGTATGTAACGTTCTTCAAATATTGGGTAATGAATTATTCATGGCTGCTGGGAGAACCAAAGGGTTATATACTAATAGTTTTTGGATAACAATGGAATAAATCACTCGATAGTTTTTAGTTGGTTAATATAACTAAGGTCAAACAAAAAATATCGATGTGACAATATTACATAATTCTCTCAACTTGAGAATACCATCAATCTTCAACGTGGGATCTTCGCTTCGGTTATTGTTAAATCATGGCACAACATTCATCGAACCTCCAGGTGGAAGCATTGGAAGTGAAATTCTATTCAAGGGAGGATTCGTTTTCTTTTATATGAGGTTAGTATCATGGTCAACCGAAGTCAACTCAAAATCAAAGTTTCTGGCTAGAGCATTTCGATTAATAATAATTGATATTATTGAACCAAGAACTTTGCGTTTGGACCATAGAGTTGAATGTGGATGTCATTAGAATTTTGGCCATTACCAATTCCATAAGTCCAAACCGATATAGTTTTGATGAAGAGTATTAGTGTAAATAATAGTCACAACTGAGTAACGCTTTACAGAATAAAATTAGATTTTAGTGAAACCAATTAAGTGCTAAATTTGTCCAAAATATCGCACCACCTGCTAAGTGACTGTGAATGTTAATAATTGAATAGTTCGATATTAATCACTGACCAAATTTACGCATAATGGGTTACATAACTGAAACGATGAATACTCCTTTAATTAAACAATTTAATTCATTTGTAATTATTATAAATTAATTAATATTTATTAAAATGTTAGTTATAAAATTTTATTTGATTTGATGAAAAAATATTAAATATGTTTATACCAGTTATAAATATATTTATATTAGTTATAAATATATTAATCTGTATATAACACCGATACGCGTTCAAATTGGATTTAAATGCAAATATTTTGTTCGGACTTCAAATCGATTTGATGCCCACGTTAGGGGCTGTTGTATTCGACTATGACTAAGCTTGTCAATGGATGCTTTCGGATATGGATAGTGTCATAATTGTATCGGTATATGTATCTAAAATCGTTTTTGAATATCAGATATCTACATCTGCTGATATGGATGAGTATCAAATAATTATCTTTGAACGATTGATAAATCAATATAAATCGAAATTTTTTGTTTAAAAGAAGCTTTATTCAATCTCATTGATTATTAGTGTGTTAATAATAAAACAAATAAAATGATAATAAATAGTTTTAAGCAGTTAATATACGTTTAGTGTGTATAATATGAACTTCTAGCTTAATAAAGCAATAAATAAATATTTTTCATTGTAATAAAATACACATAATTTTAACTATAGTCTTGAAAAAATTCGAACAGAAATTTTTAGAATGAGGATGTCATCATATTGAAATGTGCATCCATTTTTCCGGATATCAGATATTTATCCGGTTTATGAATACAGATGCGGATGGAATTCAGGTTTTTTTAGGTATCCATTGACAACCCTAGCTATGATGAGGGCTTGTAGGTGCGGTCATTCGACGGCAAATCGATGGGCAAGATTGTATAAATATGGCATAAAGAATTGGTAAAGATCGTGATCCTAACTTGTCTCGATTCCTCCTCTATTTAAGAATTTCAACCCACACCAATAGGAAGAGTTTCAAAGCCTCCATCCACTTTTTATTTCTGGCCCAATTCAAGTGCTCTTTCCTCTCTATTTCCAAAGTCAAATCAAAGTAAATCAGATCCTATTCGATAGCTGGTGATCACCGGTTTGGGGACGGGAAGTCTACTAGATTTGAAACTATTTAAAGAGTAGATCTCATCATTTCAAGGTGTAATTATAGGAATGGATATAAGATAAGTTTTCAAACTGTTTATAAATGTTAATGTATATACATAATATGTATATTATATTTTTTATATAGTCAGTTCGGTGACGATTCCAATATATAAACATATTATCATAATTAGATTGGACGTATGTTTACATATACTTTTATGTTTAATAATTTTATTAATCACAAATAGAACGGGTCAAAATAAAAGATTTTTTTTATTTTAAACAACTTAATATATAATATTTAAATACATATATGGTTTGTAATTTAAATACTACATTATATTTATACGAAATATGGTTATATAATTTTGAATATTATGTTTCATAGGTATTGTACTTTCATTATTTTTTTACATATATATATTATTTAAATTAATTAATTATATATAAAATTATATTAATATACAAATATATACTATATAAATTGTGTTTTATATTATATAAAGTTAAATCATTACCTAAGATGCTCTAAGCGGAAAATTTATAAAAAAATTTATAATTTAAAATATTTAGTTATAAAGCAAAAAATAAAAATGTATTTAAAAATTATTTGTAAATTATAAACATATATATTAACTTTTAAAATAATAAAATATCACAGAGGATATTACTAAAAATTTTAGAACTCAAAATTATGTTTCGAAAATATATTTTTATTAATTTTAATTAATATCCATATGGATCTTTGTTTAGAATATACTTCAAAATTTATGAAAAATATCTATGCCTTGTACATGACTGGTGTGCATGTATATTTATTTAAAATATATATTTTGTGTATTTTAAAAGTATTAATATATATACTATATACATATATATAATTATTTAATATATATATACATATATTATATTAAAAATTCATATATGTATATATGTTGTTTTTGGATTAAAAAATTATTTTGAAATATATAAATGACTTAAATATACTTGTATAGTTATAAATGTATACACTATTGAAATTTCATACATTTATTTATAAATGTACATACACATATATATATTTATAAAATTATTTAAACAAAATATAGTTTATATACACGTCTATATATATACACACATATATGCATATATATATATTAACATTCTAGATATATAAATTAAATCTATAAAACAAACATTTGGACAATATATTTGTATATTGGATTTGCTAACATGCTCGTTACGGTGTAAATCCCAACTCCTGTGTATGGATATGTTACACCTTGCATGAATTGATTTGTTGCACACACACACACACACACGCATATATATATATATATATATGTATGTATGTATGTATGTATGTATGTATGTATGTATGTATGTATTTGTGTATGTCATTTTCAAAAAATATATATATTTGGGTATGTGTGTATGATACACGTCTGTGTGTGTATAATACCATTAATTCAATAATATAAGACTATTTTATACATTAAATATAATAATGGTTTTATTCAAAATGAAATTTAGAAATGTTCTAAATAAATTAGACTTTATAGGCCCAATAAAGATCCAAATGGTAAAAAAAGGTAATTTTTTTTGAAATTCACCAATTACTTCCACTGTAGGCTAGCACAGTTTCAATAAAGGATCTCCTTCGGGCTAGTATGATAGGCGTCCTCATGCTTCTGTAGAAACTTGCAATTATTATTGGCGAGTCACTCCAGAGAACCTCCGTGCCGGTTAGTGCTTAGGTACTTACCAAGATTGCCCCCAATACTGGAACAAAGGCATCAACAATAGTGGCTCCTCCTATGGACACCGACCTACAACGACGTGTCACCCGAGAGTACCCTCGAGCATAGAAGTTCTCAGGGTCACGACAAGACCATCCTTTCTCTTGATGCTACATCAACTGGCGGTGTGTCACTCGAGAGTATTCTCCAGCCTACTTCCACTTAGTGTCATGCCAGGACCGCCAATTGCAATGAAAACTGGGATGGCATATATTTGTCTAATTAGGCACTCCCCAAAGAACTCATCTCAACATGGAATGAACAAAATATGCCCTACTGGAAGGCATGGACCCCTCATACAACCATTTCTACCCTACTAGTGCCTAAGGACTCATCTATAAGAGCTGGGGGTATCATCAACATGCTGACTTGAACATAGATGTCTGTCCCGGTCGAGGATATCATATAACATGTGGTTTACGAAATGGACCGATACGACTATCAAACAAACTTAGATCCGGATGATGATCCACTCGACCCTCATGTGGTGGATTCAAGCATTGAGGCGATTTGGCTCTCCATTGATGTCAATATCCATAGGCTATGATGACATTAGCAAAGTTGTTCAAATCAGCATAGAACTTAACCTAGAAATCATAGATGAGTTAGTCAAATTCCTGCAGCAAAGCAAAGACATCTTCGCATATGAGCACATTAACATGATCTGTAACTACCCATAAATTTTTATTTATTTTATTTCATATTTAACTGAAATTTTGTGAATTTTTAAATAATTGAATTTTGAATTAAAATTTTAATATTTGGAATACGTCTAATTAAGCATAGAAAATGGTAAATTTTTATCTAAAAATACGGAGGTTTATTTTCTTGTGTAAATTCTATTACTAAATAAATCAGTTAGAATTTGGTGATAATAAAATATTTTTCAAAACTGAATATTTTTACACAATGAATTAAAATCATCTTCTGGGTGAGACGTCATATTTCTTTTCTCCAAATTTTGACTACTATTACTTCATTTATCTTATTTCTGGAAAATTAGCAGCATTTTCGATACTGATTATCAACTTTCAATCGAATGATCGTACCACTGATATCTGTATATCAGTTTGATCGTATCGTCGTGTTGATCTCTATGGTATATTCAATTCTGTGTTTTGAAATCTGGTATGCAGCGGAAAAAGGGTTAACCGTATCGGTATTCGTTGAGCCTATTTGTTTTCTTGTGACTTTCACCTATACATCGGTTGAAAACCAATAGTCTGCAGCTTTTTTTAATTCCTAAAATTTCAGCATTAACTTTTGTTTTTTCTAGTTTTTATATAATTTCTGTTTGACATAGAAACAATATATATTTCCAAACAAAAAAATAAGATGATCACATTTTTTTCTGAGCGACCTAATCTTCTCCTCTCCTCCTCTCTATTCTTCATCAATGAAAAGGAAAATGTACCGCTCAAAACCGAACGTCGCCATCCTTATTTGCCGAACCCACCCACCCTGCAACTCCTCCACCTCTTCCATGTTCGACCATAAATCCCTTCATCATAGCACATCAACACGAACCGAGCTTCCCCCTCGGCCTCCGCCCTGGCCACCTCCACCTTCTTCCCTCAACAGCAATCAACGTCAAACCCAAGCTCACCAAGCCTCTCACCCGCAACCACCGTCCATCCCTCCTTCCTGAGTGCGTGTGGCCCCTCTTGGATTTCAAGGTGTGTGTATATACACACACGCCCACATATACATGCAATTATTCTGGTTTACATGCCCAGTTTCCTTCTTCCCTACAATATTTCGCACATCTGCTTATATAGATTGAATTATATATTAGTTATGTTAGTGTTTATATAGGCTTAAAGGTATATATTGTATAATTTTAACTTGTTTAAGCATTATATTATATAAGTTATATATGTATATGTTAGTTTAGACATTTTTTCTCCGTTGATTATATATGTATATATTAGAGGGTATATATTTTATCACTTTGTGTATATGTGTTTATATGGGTATTTGAATGTATAATTTTAATTACAATTACATTTATGTTCAACTATATTAGTTTTGTTAGGCATATTGGGTTGTGTGTCTATATATATATATATGTAAACTGTTATATGTATATTTTTCCATTCGAATATTTATAAGTTTACATTTCATAAGTATATTATCTTACCAAAAAGTATTCTATATTTTATTACAAAGTTGTTTATATAGTTTTGTCTATTTATAATTTATATATATATATATATATATATAATTGTCAAGTTTTGTAATATGTTGTGTTTATGTATATTTGTTATATGAGATCTGTTGAAGTTTTGATTTATGAGTTTATACGTGTTGCAGATAAATTTATCGTTTATACATATATATCTCTGTTTGTATAAGTTATAGATTTTATTTAACATATAATGGTCTGTTGTCGGTTATATATATATTTATATGTTATGACGGTTCTTATATATATGTTTATTCAGTATACAAGTTCTGTTTATTAAATATAAAAGTAAAACTATAAGATCTGTTTATATTGTGACTTATATATATATAAGCTATTTATACTGTGTAAGTTTTAATAGTTATACGCCTGTATGCATGTTTTGTTTTGTTTATGGTTTGCACTTACGTATGTATATACTAACCAAGATATATATTTTGTTGTGAATTTTATAAACTGTATCTGCATACTTATTTAGTCTGCATGTTATATATATATAAATATGTTGATCTTTATTATTGATTTTATATATATATATATTTACAGATATATTGATATTTAGATTTTATTATATATAGTTTTAAGTCTATATGTAAACATTTGGATCATCACATAGGTTGTTTTCATAGCTAGGAGGCTGCTTAACTTTAGTATTGATTTCAAATATAATATACATCCTTGATTTTAAATATTACTATTTTAAGAATAACGATTTTTAACTATATTTTTAATCTAATATTAGTGTTAATATTGATTTTAATAAAATAATATAATAATGTACATATATTATTGATTTCAAAGTATGCATATATATATATATACACACATTAGTAGTTATTTAAAAATATGTGATGTAACGACCCACTATTTTAGACCATTCAAATCGATAATAAAACCACACATATCGGACTTGAATAATTCAAAACAGTAGATTGTAAAATAATTTGGAGCAAAGAAAACCAATCATAAAATCACAGAAACGGATAAATACTAGAATAACTTGCAGTGGAAATGAAATAACCATCGTAGTTCATGAAGTTACTATAACACAGAGTCACAAAATAAGTACAAAACACCCGAGTCTAAAAAGTAAATACAATAGAAAGTCCCAATACATTAATGTCCACTAATACATAAGATGAGTAGAAAATATTGAATGGAAATAGATGATAGCTAGATAGATAGATAATCTCCAACAAATCCGCTAGCCCCAGAAGATGAAATCCAAAGCTGATACTCAGGCTGACCCGAGCGTAAAGCAAAAACACAAAACACTCGAGTCAGGACATACATACTTATATAATGTAAACTAACTCAAGTGAATTGTAATAGAAATGCACAAGTAACTTAAAGGATGCTTGGGACCGCCCATCCTTTAAGGATCCGTCAAACTATCTACTATGTGGTAATATACGCTATTATAATAATGTATAAAGTAAAGTATAATGTATTTAAAAATAGCATTAAGGTGTTACCCATATCCCCCTTAACACATTTTATATATTCCCATAGTCCATACAATACCGTAATCTCCCCTGTACCGGGAGTTGTCAGAGGGCACTCCATAGGTATGGTATAAAACAAAATCGTATAAGGGACGCTAGGGTAGGTGACATGGCACAACTAGGCAATGCCAAGGTAGATATACCAATTGCACTTCCAGACCGGTGGTAACGCATAGCAGCCACTACTGCCCACCTCAAGCCACACTCCCAAAATCAAAGGTGCACATCAATTAATCACAAAGTAATAGAATGGCATACGAAGAAGTATGTTCGATAAGAGGAGCTACCTCATTAGCCCGTCGATTGCTCATGTTTTAGCCACTTTATGCCAACTCACGTGAATCGGATCCACATATATACCATAGTAGAACATCGCCACCATCCTACTTCATTCTGGAATCTCCACCGCGTACACGGTTGTTAAAGTGGTTTTCGAAGTTGGTAGAAAGTATGGCAACTTTCGATCCCAGTCTCTTCAACAACTAAATGTTACTATTACCCATGGATATTTATTTCAAAACATTTCTATTCTAAAACCATTTGAAACCAAATGCTATTACTTTCCAAAATAATATCCATTTTCAAAAATTTGTAATATTTCCAAACCTTAGTTATAGCACTTTAAAAATGTTATCTTTTAGAAATCATACCACTTTCAAAACCATACACGTATTATAGAATTTTAAAAATGTAATAAGTTAAAAACTATAACACTTTTAAAATGTTACCCTTCTAAAATAGCACTTTAGAAAATGTTACAATTTGAAAATAGTAGCATCTTTTAAACATAACCTTAAAGTAACATAGCATTTTAAAAACGTTATCTTTTTTATAACTACAACATTTTAAAAACATAACTAAAATACCATAGTATTTTAAAAATGCTACGAATACCACTATGACATGTTTAAAAACAATATTCCAATTTTTATCGTAGTTTTATTTATACAAAACATATCTATTTCATAAATAAAATCTATTATTCTTATTAGGTTGGAATTTTAAATATTCCGTATTAAATTAAATTTAAATTATTAAGTTATTTATCATAGCTAAAATCTGTAATTTAGTTTAAACCAATTATTTACTTATAAAATTACATTATACCATTATATTTAAAAATCATTAAATCCAATTTAATTTTAAATTTCATATTTAAAATTTTAAAATACTTAATAAATTTTAGAAAAGTATTAAAAATTAACCATTGGTCTGTATAATATTTTCAAACCTAGGTCAAGTGATACGGATATGTATCATTTCAATCCGTAATTTACAAAAAATCCGGGTTCTATCATTTCAAACCCGCAATCCCAAGTCAAATAAAATAAAAATCGCTTGAGCCTATCATTTCAGCTCATAATGATTTTTCTTTATTCTAAAGTCTGTTCAGGTATGTATGTTTCTATACTAACAGGGAACTTACAATGTGAGAAGTAGAAATAAAATAAACAGTACAACATGGCATATCATATCGGGTGATGTAATGGCATATAATCGGTTATAACATCATGAAATATTATATCACATGCATGTATAAATTACTATCAGCACAGCATATTGTCAGCTACAATTCACATGTCATTGTTTCACAATTATACAAGTACGAATGTCGAGAGTGATAACTCGCATTCTAAAGCTGGAGATAACAATTGAAGAGACACAACCAAACTCCAAAAAGCTCGACAAAGCACGAATCAAATTCGAGTGGATGGAGAGCCAAGAATCAAATCTTATAAACAACTAAATATGAACATCCATAAATATAAAATTCAACACATAAAATATGAATTAAGCAAAACAAAATAATTGGCTTGACCATCATCACAACATGGCTCGGCCATCATTGTTTTGAAGCATATATGCTCGGCCATGGTCACAAATGCACGGCTATGGGTTAGAATATGAAGGGATGGAAAGGCAAAACTCATGTAGAAGGCAAAAGGCCAAATCATGATCGGTTTTGGGTTCGGCCCTATGGCTACATGGCTCGACCCTATGCTAAGATCTGGATCAGGTCAGGCCACACCACTAGCACGAGTTGGAGATGAAGAATTGGTCGTGGCAAGGGCAAAGTAAGTGGAGTTGTTGGTGGCTGAGGCAAGCAAGAAGGAAGGGGATGTAATGGTGGCTCGGTTAGGGTTTGTGAGGCCATAGGAAGGGGGTTTAGATCTAAGAGGTCATGGCATGGGATGGTGGAGATGAGATGGTGATGGAGGATGGTCATAGGTGGTGTATAGGAGGAGATGTGGTCGGGTAGGAGCTTGAGATGGCCGAGCATGAGGAGGAGAAGCAAAACCAAAAGAAAAGAAAAAGGAAAAGAGAAAGAGGAAGCCATGAGAAAACTTACTGTAAAACTTTTATTCGGTGAACGTGAATGAGAAAGTGAGATGTTTTGAGAAGTTTTTTACGTGAATTATGAAGTAAATGAGGAGTTTGTATGGCTAAGTAGTGGAAATGTTTGAATAGCTAGGGTAAAGGAGAAGTCACATTTCGCATTAGAGAAAAAAGAACTTATGCCTCTTGAACTTCCAAGTCTATAAAAAAATAGAAAATAGAAAGTAGAGAATGGAAAATAATAATAAAATAGAAAATATAAATGAAATAGAAAATAAAAAAACAGAAAATATAAATGAAATAGAAAATAAAAAACAGAAAATAAACAAAAATACTAAAAATAATCGCGTGTAAAACGTTGAAATTTATCATATTTAAAAAGTATAAAATAGAATTATATAAAACGAAAAGCAGAACGAATATCAGAATCAACCACAATTTCAAAGAAAAAGATTGGAACGTTAAAATTTAAATTAAAAATTTTCAACTAAAACTCAAAGTTTTACTACAGTTGACCAAAATATAAAATTTTCAAAAAATATTTATTTTCTTATATTTGGAAAATAAATTATGAACAAAATCCAAAATTAAATTGGAAAAATCCAAAATTCAAATTTTAAATGATTAAAAATCAATGTTTCAAATAAATTTGAATTAAAATATTTATTAAAACTATGGGTTGTTACACTCTTCCCCACTCAAAAATTTTCGTCCTCGAAAATGAATGAGACATGAAAACAAAGAAATATAAGATAGGAAAGCAAATAGTACCTAAAACAAACAATTCTAGATTCGAAGCACGCATTCTCTCCTCCATCTTCCAGGTACAATTCCGATCATCTATACTCCACTACACTTTGTCCAGGTTAATAGATTTCCTTCTCAGCTGCTTTGTACCTCTACCGATAATATGAAGTGGTTTCCTCTCGACAGTAAGGTTAGGCTCAATATCCAAACTCTCGAGAGCAGAAGGCTGGACAATCAAAGATGGATCATGTAGATATCGACGAAGATGCGAAACATGGAATACATTATGCAATCCATAAAACTTTTCAGGCAAATCCAGACGATGAGCTAAAGAACCAATCCTCTCTGAGATACAGAAAGGACCAACAAACGTAGGAGCAAGCCTCTCTTTCCGACCAAACCAAATCACATTCCTTAAGGGAGAGATCTTAAGGAAAACAAATCACCAATAGAAAACTCTAAACTCCTCCTACGACGATCAACATACTTCTTCTGCCTATCCTGAGCACTCCTCATCTTCCTTTTAGTGTCCTTAACTTTCTCAGAAGCCTCCAAAATCATATCAGGACCATGAACCAAACGATTACCAGATTTAGTCCAACAAGATGGAAATCTGCAAGGTCTTCCGTAAAGAGAGGCAAACAGAGACATTCCAATACTAGCCGAATTCAAAGAGAAATGAGATCGATAAAAGATTAAGATAAGATTAAAATAGAAGATTGAAAATATACCTGATAACTGTTATTATAGGAAAATTCAACAAGATGGATATGATCTTCCCAAGATCCTCCATACTCCATAACACAAGCACGAAGAAGATCCTCAAGAATCTGATTCACTCTTTCCGTTTGACCGTCGGTCTGCGAATGGTAAGCAGCGCTCAGATTCAGTTGAGTACCCAAAGATTTCTGAAAAGCTTTCCAAAACTGACTGGTAAAAATAAGATCTCGATCACAAACAATACTAATAGGAACACCATGGAGATGAACAATCTCCCCTATATAGATCTCAAACAAATTAGAAGCAGAACAGGCAAATTTGACCAGATTGAAATGAGCTGACTTGATCAATCTATCCATAATAATCCGAATAGTCTCATTACCCCTCCATGTCCTTGGTAATCCATCAATAAGATCTATAGAAACCTATTCCCATTTCCAATTGGGAACCTCAAGAGGCTGCAACAAACCAGGGGTCTTCTGATGATCTGCCTTGACTTACTAACAAGTCGCACACCTACTAACAAAGATAGAGATATCTCGCCTCATACCTCTCCACCAATAAAGCTTCTTCATATCCTGATATTCTTCGTTACACCAGGATGAATAGAAAATCTGGATCGATGATTTTCTCGAAGTAACTCTTGCCTCAGTCCATCAACATTTGTGACACAAATCTGATTATTAATCATCAAAATCCCTCTATCATCGATCTGAGCTCCCGTACCATCAGGACTACTACCACCAGCCCCGCTACAAACACTCTCCTTCATAAGCCTAAGCATCTCATCCTCATCCTGCTTAGCTATGATACGTTCCAAAAGAGAAGAAGAAACAACAGCTGACACAACATAGTCTTCTTCCTACTCAAAGCATCAATAAAATTAGCTTTCCCAGGGAAATAGCTAATGTCAAGATCTTAAATAGCAAGAAACTTAAGCTATCGAACTTCTAGGACTCCAAGCAATAGATCAAATGCATCAAAACCCAGTTCATAGAAATCACCAGAAAACCGATAACCGGAATAGAAGAGTTTCGCCCTTCTACAAATCCTACTAAGGTTTGCAAGACCAACAGCAGGATTTGAAACACACAAAGGCTCAGGAACCAACTTGGGAGAAAGAAGATGTTCAAATTTATCACAAAGATCCATAGAAATAAAACTATGAGAAGCTCCGGTATCAAATAGAACACGAATAGGAAAATTAAACAGAGAAAAAGTGCCCTGAAGAGTACCTTGGGTATCACTAGGAGCAGGATCAGGTGCATGTGCAGATGGAGCAGGTGAAGAAGCAGAGGTAACAGCAAATATACTAGAAGACTTGCCCTTCTGCTGAGTAGGACAGTTGTTCTGGAAATGGCCAGGCTGTAGACAAATATGGCAGAGATCACGCCTGGTCAACTAAGCTGGAGGAACAACGACACCAACTAAAGTAGGTCAACTATTAGCATAGTGTCCCTTCTGATTACACCTTAAGCAAGTGATGGAAGAAAGGTCGATAGACTGCTTCTGAGAAGAAGAAGATCCCAAACCTAGAGTCGTGTTCCAATTCTTCTTCTACTGATGAAATTTGGGGTTTCTCTTCTTAGGATTACCAGAGAAAGACTGAGATGAAGTAGCACGAGCAACTGGAGGATCCTTAGAAGTAGGTTCCCATATCTAATGGCCATATCCATCAGACTAGTGAAAAGGCTATGCACATGAGTGATGAGACGATCACAATACTCCAAACGAGCACCCGCTATGAATTTCTCATTTTTCTTGAGAGGAGTGTCAATCAGATTAGGGCCAAACTTAGAAAGTTCATTGAACTTCCTCTCATACTCAGCAAAAGACATATCACCCTGCTTAAGATCCATGAATTTCCGATACAGCTTAGACTTCACCGCTTCGGGCATCCACTTCACAACAAAAGCATCCCTAAAGCACGATAAAGAAACATAAGACAGATTTCAAAAAGGGAAAGCTGAACCAAATTCAAAACAAACAGAAGGTGATACCTAAACTGCTCCCAAGAAATATCAGCCTCAACAGTGTGAGCTGCAACAGTCTCCCACCAATCCAAGGCTGCTCCCTTCAACTACCAAGCTGCTAACTGACGCTGTTGAGTGTCAATGATCTCAAGACTGGAGAAAATCCTCTCCACATCCTTCAACCACTGCTGAGCCTCAATAATCCTCTCTGATTCAGTAAAATTGGTGCCACCAAGCTCAGTGTACTCCTTAGAGAAAGTAGTGAACCTAACTAGTGCAGCAGGGTCAGGAACTGAGGCAACACCACGACCCCTACCTCTTGCATTCCTTCGATTCATCCTAAAAAATTCAAGAATGAATTTTAGGACAGAGGTTACTGAAAACAAAGACAATATTAGATAAGATAAGATTAGATTACACTTGAATGAATATCCTAAACACAGAAATAACTAACAAGATGGATAAGGAAAAGAAAGAAGTTAAGAAAATATGGTTTCAAAACAAGAAAAGATTTATATCAAAATTGTTTTGAAAATCCTTTGAAAATCATTTTATACTTTAAAATATGTTATCCCACAAAAAAATGATTCTAAGATTGATTTCATTCATTCTAGTGTATTTCTACCCTATCGCTAATGAGTTTTGCTCCGCATGCTAAGGTTTGCCTAAAACCAAAGCACTGATACCAAATGTAACGGACCACCTTCCAGTGGAGTACAGCCTACCGCAATATATATTGGTACATGTATTCTACCTTTACGGCCAGCCTCTCGAATGCACCAACCCTCACACAGACATGTAGGAGTAAGAGTCATCCGCTCGCTACCAAACCAAATGCGAGAACCCCCTATCATGTTGCACCCTCCAAGTGCATAGGCAGACACACAGTAGATTGTAATATAGTTTGGAGCAAATAAAATCAATCACAGAATCATAGACACAAATAAATACCAGAATAATTCGCCGCGAAAATAAAATAACCATAGTAGTACATGAAGCTACTACAATACATAGTCACAAAACATGTACACAATACCAGAGTCTAAAAAGTAAATACAATAGAAAGTCCTAATACATAAATGTCCACTAATACATAAGCTGAATAGAAAATACTGAATGGAAATAGATGACAGCTAGATAGATAGATAATCTCCAACAAATCCTCTAGCTTCAGAAGACGAAATCCAAAGCTGATACTCAGGCTGACCCGAGCGTAAAGCAAAAACAAAAATCACTTTAGTTATGACATACATACGTATCAATGTAAACCAACTAAAGTGAACTGTAATAGAAATGCATAAGTAACTTAAAGGATTCTTGGGATCATCCATCCTTTAAAGATCCGTTAAACTATCTACTATATAGTAATATACGCTATTATAATAATGTCTAAAGTAAAGTATGATATATTTAAAAACAATGTTAAGGCATTACCCATATCCCTCTTAACACATTTTATATATTCCCATAGTCTATACAGTACCGTAATCTCCCCCGCACTAGGCATTGTCAGAGGGCACTCCATAGGTATGGTACAAACCAAAATCATATAAACCACACTAGGGTAGGTGACACGGCACAACTAGGAAATGTCAGGGTAGATATACCAATTGCACTTCCAGACCGGTGGTAATGCATAGCAGCCACTACCGCCCACTCGAGTCACACTCTCAAAATCAAAGGTGCTCACCAATCAATCACAAAGTAATAGAATGGCATATGAAGAAGTGCGTCCGATAAGAGGAGCTACGTCATTAGCCCGTCGATTGCTCCTGTTTTAGCCACCTTATAACAACTCACGAGATTCGGGTCCACGTATATAACTTAATAGAACGTCGCAACCATCCTACTTCATTCTGGGATCTCCACCACGTACACGCTTGTTAAAGTAGTTTTTGGAGTTGGTAGAGAGTATGACAACTTCCGATCCCGGTCTCTTCAATAACCAAACGTTATTATTACCCATGTATATTTATTTCGAAACATTTCTATTCCAAAACCATTTAAAACCAAATGCTATTACTTTCCAAATAATATCCATTTTCAAAAATTTGTAATATTTCCACACCTTAGTTATAGCACTTTAAAAATGTTATCTTCTAGAAATCATACCACTTTCAAAACCATACACTTATTATAGCATTTTAAAATGTAATAAGTTAGATATTATAGCACTTCTAAAATGTTACCCTTGTATAATAGCACTTTAGAAAATGTTACAATTTGAAAATTGTAGCACCTTTTAAACATAACCTTAAAGTAACATAGCATTTTAAAAATGTTATCTTTTTATAACTATAGCATTTTAAAAACATAACTAAAATACCGTACATTTTAAAAATGCTACGAATACTACCATGACACGTTTAAACGTACTATTCCAATTTTTATCATAGTTTTATTTACACAAAACATATCTATTTCATAAATAAAATCTATTATTCCTATTAGGTTAGAATTAAAATTCCATATTAAATTAAATTTAAATTATTAACTTATTTCATAGCTAAAATCTTTAATTTAGTTTAAACCAATTATTTACTTATAAAATTCCAATATATTATTATATTTAACAATCATTAAATCAAATTTAAATTTAAATTTCATACTTTAAATATTCAAAATACTTGATAAATTCTAGAAAACTATTAAAATTTAACCATGGGTCTGTATAATATTTTCTAACCTATGTCAAGTGATATGGATATATATCATTTCAATCCGTAATTTACATAAAAATCTGGGTTCTATCATTTCAAACCCGCAATCCCAAGTCAAATAAAATAAAAATCGCATGAGACTATTATTTCAGCTCATAACGATTTTTCCCTATTCTATAGTCCATTCGGGTATGTATCATTTCAAACCAAAGTGATTCTGTACTAACAGGAAACTTGTAGTGTGAGAAGCAAAAATAAAATAAACAGTATAACATGGCATATCATATTAGGTGACGTAACAGGCATATAATCAGGTTATAACATCATGAAATATCATATCGCAGGCATGTATAAATTACTATCACTACAGCATATTATCAACTACAATTCACATGACATTGTTTCATAATTATAAGTACGAATGTCGAGAGTGATAACTCACCTTCTAATGCTGGAGATAACAATTCAAGAGACACAACCAAACTCTGAAAAGCATGACAAAGCACGAATCAAATTCTAGTGGATGGAGAGCCAAGATTCAAATCTTGTAAACAAATAAATACGAACATCCATAAATATAAAATTCAACACATAAAATATGAATTAAGAAAAACAAAATGAAGTAAAATTTGGCTTAACCAAACAAGTGGGCTCGACCACAACACAATTGGCTTGACGATCATCACAACATCGCTCGGCCATCATTGTTTTGAAGCATATATACTCGGCGATGGTCACAAATGCACGGCTACAGGTTAGAATATGAAGGGATGGCAAGGCAAAACACATGTAGAAGGCAAAAGGTCAAAGCATGATGGGTTTTGGGTTCGGCCCTATGTCTACATAGCTCGACCCTATGCTAAGATCTGGATCAGGTCTGGTCACACCACTAGCATGGCTTGGAGATGAAGAATTGGTCACGGCAAGGGCAAAGGAAGTGGAGTGGTTGGTGGTCGAGGTAAGCAAGAAGGAAGGGAATGCAATGGTGGCTCGGTTAGGGTTGTGAGGCCATAGAAAGGGGGTATTGGATCCAAGAGGTCACGACATGGGATGGTGGAGATGAGATGGTGATGGAGGCTGGTCATAGATAGTGTAAAGGATAAATGTGGTTAGCTAGGATCATAAGATGGCCGAGCATGAAGAGGAGAAGCAAAACCAAAAGAAAAGAGAAAAAGAAAAGAGAGAGGAAGCCATGAGAAAACTTACTATAAAACTTTTATTCAGTGAACGTGAATCAGAAGGTAAGATACTTTGAGAAGTTTTATACGTAAATTAAGAAGTAAATGAGGAGTTTGTATGGCTAAGAAGTGGAAATGTTTGAATGGCTAGGGTAACAGAGAAGTCACACTTCACATTAAAGAAAAAAGAACTTATGCCTCTTGAATTTCCAAGCTAATAAAAAAATAGAAAATAGAAAGTAGAGAATGGAAAATAATAAAAAAATAGAAAATATAAATGAAATAGAAAATAAAAGAATAGAAATTAAACAAAAATACTAAAAATAATTGCGTGTAAAACGCTGAGATTTATCAGATTTAAAAAGTATAAAACATAATTTTATAAAAGAAAAGCAGAAGGAATATCAGAATCAAGCACAGTTTCAAAGAAAAAGATTGGAAATTTAAAATTTAAAATTCAAAATTTCAACTGAAGTCAAAGTTTGAACACAGTTGACCAAAATATAAAATTTTCAGAAAATTTTTATTTTATTATATTTGGGAAATAAATTATAAACAAAATCCAAAATTACATTGGATAATTCCAAAAGTTCAAATTTTAAATGATTAAAAATCAAAGCTTCAAATAAAAATGAATTAAAGTATTTATTAAAATTATGGGTTTTTACATTGATTTCAATATATATGTTTAATTAAAACAATGATTCTACCTATATATACACTCGGTTCTATCAAGCTGATTGAATTTTTCTTATTTGTTCCTATTTATCAGCTATGTTTGTTAAGTTCGTGCCCATCTTGCTTTACTTTGGAATTCTACTTAGCTCCGCAACTCAATTTCATTGTCTATCCTCTCTAACCTCGAAAGGTGAGTGATCACTCACGATTAACGTTCTTATATTTATTGAATTGAAACGACAATTGAAATATGCTACTGTTATTTATTTACATTGCTTTATGTATGATATTGTTTGTATCTGTTCACAAGTGACATCTGACATCATTATCTGTTATTTATATTGATGTTATACGCCTGTTATATTATTATCATATATGTTATCACTCTGCAAGTTCCCTGTTAGTATAAAATTCCCTATGGGTTGAAATGATACATAACCAAACGATCTGTAGCATAGGAGAAAATTGTTATGGGTTGAAATGATAAACCCAAGCGATTTTCATTGTATTGAATTTGGGATTGCAGGTTGAAATTAAATATACCCGTATATATTCAAATTGCGGATTGAAATGATAAATATCTGTATCACTTGACCATAGGATAGAAAATTATATACAGACACCGTTGGTCAATAAATGTATATATATTTTAAACTGATTTCCAAGGTTTTGAAATTGAATTTATTTAAGAATTATACTCAAATAAGTTTGATTTGAGATTCATTAACTTTGGAATTTTAAAGATATGATTTTATAACTTGATTTTGATTAAAATTGATTAAAACAAATTTTTAAAATTTACACAAATTGAAATGGTATATTTAGTTTGTTTAAATTTGAAATTTTATTTAAATGTTATTTGAATGATTAAGTAAATATTCCAAACTAAATAATAGTATAGTGAATTATATATATATACATACATATATATATATATATATATATATATGGAATTATCAAATCTAGTTTTGAAATGTTTGAATAATTAAAGCCTTGAAAATATTGAAATTGAAATGGTTTATTTTGTGGTTAAAAATCTGTATTTGAAATCGATATAATTTGTAATGATTTATTGAGAAACTGAAATAAATTGAAATTGATGATTTGAGATTGGATTAAATTTGAATTTTTGGAATTCGAATTAACTTGGAATCGATTTGTGAAATTTGAGGAATTATTATATAAAGTATTTTTAAAGTATATTTAAAACTATTTTATATTTTATTTTACAAATTATTATAATATAAACTATTTTAATATAAATCATTTTTGATATAAACTATTTTTAATATAAACTCTTTTAATATACTAACTATGGTCAGTAGTATCCATATCGGAGGATTTTCTTTGTCATTAGTCACATCTCCTTACGTAGTCTGCAGTATCCCGATTTACAGTTGGCTAATAGTATCCATAGCGGAGGATTTTCTTTGCTAATGTTTGCCCCCAGTATGGTCACCACATTCTCCTTCATGGACTTCCTTCAGGACTCGTTTCATCGCGTCATGGGCAACGCACCAGAGTAGGGGGGTCAAGAACCATTTTTGGTATATTATTCCGTCCTGCATCACATATCGTGAGCCTTACGAATGACTTATTGTCTTTTGCTCCTTCTTTCGGGAAAAATACCGTGTAGCAAGTATTATTTGAATAGGGTCATCCATGACTCCTTCTCGATCTCTGTTTTTGACACGAGATCTATCTCTATTACATCTATTTTCGGAGCATGTAAGGATTCGACAGGAACCAATCCCATTTGCTGTGCATCGCCAGTGCTCGCAAATTTTGCCAATGAATCGGCTTCTTTGTTTTTGTTCACGTGGGATATGCAAGATGCCATAATATTCTAGATTTGCTAGCAGCTCTTGAACCCATGCAATGTATGAGGCAAGTCTCTGTCCCTTCGCTTGATGGTCCCTCCGCACCTGGTATACTACCAATTGCGAGTCACAAAAGATTTCAACCAATTTTATCCCCAACTCTCTGATGAATTTCAAGCCAACAAGAACGCTTCATACTCAGCCTTGTTATTTTTTGATGGGAATTCGAGCTTCAAAGCGTAACAAACTGATCGGTTTTTGGGAGTCACAAAACTATGCTAGCTCCTGAACAACGGTCGTTAGATGCCCCGTCGGTGTACATCTTCCATAGAAAAGGAGGTATGACATTGTGACCGCTTGATTCGTCTAACATGGTGAATTCAGCAATGAAGTCTGCTAGAGCTTGAGCTTGTATGGCCCTTCGTGGCAAGTAGGTAACATCGAACTGAATCAACTCAATATTCCATTTTAACATCTTTCTAGAGGTTTTTGGTTGTTGGAGTACCTGTCGCAAGGGTTAGTTGGTATAAACACTAATTGAGTGTGCTTGAAAGTGTGGCCGGAGCTTGCGTGATGCAATCACCAAGCAATAGGCTAGTTTCTCAATCTTAGGATAATTTCTTTCTGCCCCTGTTAAACGTTTACTAACATAGCACACTGGCTTTTGAACTTGATCCTCCTCGTGAACCAAAGCCGTATTGATCGCATGCTGGGATACATCAAAGTACACATACAACATCTCATGATCTACTGGTTTTGATAGTACCGTGGGACTTTCCAAATGCCTTACTAGAGCTTGGAACACTTCCTCAAAGTCGGGTGTCCATTCAAAATTCCTCTTTCCTTTCTTTATTACGTTGAAGAAAGGAATACACTTATCTGTGGCTCTGGATATGAATCGACTCAGCACGGCCAACTTTCCATTAAAGCTTTGTACCTGTTTTACGGTTCTGGGCACTTGTATGTCTCGAGTAGCTTGAATCTTCTCCAGATTAGCCTCGATTCCCCATGCATTCACAATGAAACCCAAAAAGTTTCCTGACGCAATGCCAAAGGGACACTTCAAAGGATTGATCTTCATTCCTTAATGTCTGAGTATATCAAACATCTCCGCTAAGTCCCGAATGTGGTCGTTTGACTGTCGTGACTTCACGAGCATGTCATCCACATAGACTTCCATCGTTCTACCAATCTGGTCTTTAAACATTCGATTCACCAGATGTTGATAAGTCGTTCCCGCATTTTTCAATCCGAAGGGCATCACTACATAGAAATATAACCCAACGTCTGTGACAAAACTGGTGTGTTCTTGGTCTGAAATGTGCATCAGGATCTGATTATATCCCGAGTACGCATCCTTAAATGAGAGCAACTCGTGTCCAGCCATTGAGTCGACGAGCTGGTCGATTCTGGGTAAGGGGATACTATCCTTCGTGCATGCTTTGTTCAAATTAGAATAATCAACGCAAGTCCTCTACTTCCCATTTGCTTTCCTTACCAGCACAGGGTTACACACCCATTCGGGGTAGAGGGAGTCACGGACGAACCCATTGGTTTTGAGTTTGTCCACCTTCTTTCTGAAGCAGCGGACCTCTCCGTGTCTATGCCTCTCCTTTTCTGTTTTACATGAACGTACTTCGGGTCTATGTTCAACATATGACTTGCAATAGCGGAAGATATCCCGCACATATCAGAATGTGTCCAAGCGAAAAAATCCAGGTTTGCTCGGAGGAAATCAGTGAGATCCTCGACCACTGACGGGTCGAGTTGTGATCCAATCTTAAGTACTCATGATGGGTCATCCTGGCTGACTGGAATGTCAACCGTCAGTTCAGGTGGCGCAACTTTTGCTTCCCTGGGTTCCCTATCATCATCTCACAGATCTATGTCTCTATGGACCCGAGAATGTGGCTCAAGCCAGGGATCGGGCAGTACTTGTCAATTGTCAGTATTGTGAATGCTGACGGAGTTGTCCGCAACCTTTCCTTTCTTTCTCCGCTGGGGCTCTCTCAGGTCATCCACATAACATGCGCGATCAGTCGCCTGATCGTTATGCACAACGCCAACTCCTTTGTCTATCAGAAATTTCAAAGTCAAACACCACGGGGCCAAAGCTGCCCTAAATTCTACAAGGGCCGGTCGACCCAGAAACACATTGTATGGAGAACCAACGTCCAAAACTATGAAAGGTAGGATTCGCACCCTCCTACGTTCACCTTGTCCCAGTTCAACTAGCAACTCAACATACCCCACTGCATTAGTCGATGCACCAATAAAGCCATGGATACAGGCTTTAGATGGCTTTAAATCTTTCGTCTCCATCTTCATTTAGTCATACGTCCTTTTGAATATGATGTTAACAGAACTTCCACAATGAATCAAAATTCTCTTCACAAATGCTGGCCCAATTTTCGCAGAAATGACCAACGGGTCAACGGTAGGGGCTTCCACCCGGTCAGCATCTCTGCTCCTGAAAACTATATCGTCCGTCATTGTCCGCTGCTACTTAGCTGGAGACCCATCCTTGGTATTTGAACAACACTCAAAACCTTCATGTCCTAGGGAGTTGGCATACTGTTTTGTTTCCTGCCATTTCTTATTTGCAGGGTGAGGTCCACTGACTATTGTGTTTATGACCAATCTGCCCACGTTCTGGTAGGTTCCTCCGGTTAGCGTGGAGTCAGCCCGCTTCCGGGGTCTGATGTTCCTTGCCTACCCTCCTATGGGTTCTTGGCAAACTCCTTCAATTTTTTTGTCTAATCGGTTTTTCTATGGCATCATGGAGGTGTCTACACTTTTCTGTATTATGCCATAAGTCTCATGTAAATGACATTACTTCCCAGTCCTCTTCTGCTCCTTTATTGACTCCTTTGGGCGCGGCTTTCTGTATTGAAAAGTGTTACAAGTTGACAGGTAAATATTCTCAAGAGATGTATTCTATGGGGTGTATTCGTTGTAGGTTGGGATTCTTGGCTTCCGTTTTCCTGCTTCTCTTTTCTTTCCAGGATTTCCTCCTCCAAAAACTTTAGATTGCCTAGGCTTTTTTTGACATTGACTTGAACCTTCCTCGAATTGTTACCGGATTGTTTTATAGCAATATTGCTCTTTACGGTCTCCTGAACAGGCCCTGGTGCCTTATCTCGCCTTGTCCACATGGCTTCTTCTCTTCTTATAAATTGATGAGCCTTTCAATAGAAACGCTCCAGCGCAGTTGGAGGCTTTCCTACCAAACAATCTACAAACTCTAAATCCGGATCCACTCCACGCATTCCTGCCATCAGAATTGCATGGTCGTTAGGATTGCTAAATTTAGTAGTCGCAACATGAAATCTCTGTAAGTACTCTTTCAATGACTCCCCCGGAGCCTAGATTACGCTAGATAGGGACATCACATCCTTGGGACAAGTGGCATGTATCCTGAATTGTTCCACAAATTTTGTCGCCAATTCGTCAAAGCTAGATACAGACCATGGAGGAAGTCGAGTGAACCACATGGTGGCGATTCCGGATAAAGTAATTGGAAAGCATCTATACTTGGTCGTGTCATTTGCTCTAGCCGAATCCATCATCCATTCATACCTCATCACATGCTGTCTGGGATCAGTCTTTCCTTCATAGGCTGGGATAGTTGGCATGCTAAACTTCCTGGGGTACTCATCCTACAGAATAGTATCTGAACGGAGTATGAATCCTGAATAACCCCCAATCTTCATTAGTCTAACCTTGATTTTCTCTCATCAACTGCCTGACCATAGTTGATAAGTCAGGGGTTTGTATGGAGGATGGAAAGTTGGACTCTGTTCTACGGGACTGCTCGGGTTGATGTCTCCTCTATTGGCGATCTGCCAGACGTGTATCTTGGGGACCTACTTCACTGGGGTCTTGGTGAGTCGGACGTTTAGTTTCCACACGTGCTCCAGCTCCTAAATTTCCCATTCCGGCTTGGGTGTGGTCTCCAAGATGTAAGCGATCCCTAGTTGATTGATCAACAACACCTGCTTGTGTAGTTTCAGTTTTGCGACGTCTACGACTAGGAGGTTCATCGGATGAAGTCGAGCTATCAGAAGAAGAGTAAGGAATGGGTCTACCTCCAGCATTCTGATAGTGTTGCTGAGTAAGCTGAGTCATGAGGTTAGCATTAGCTCGAATCTGTTAAGTAAGCTATCTTTTACTTTCCTTGAGTTCTCTCATTAATTCGTTTCCTACTCTGGTGACAAATTCCATTTGATTTTGGGTGGTGGTCCCTGTACCAGGATTAACTTGTTGATTGCTAGGTCATATCTATTGTACGCTAGCGGTTTCATTGATGTCCGCGTTATGAGAGGCTGATCCGGTACATGGTCTTCCCATAGTAGAGTTGTTGATAGAAACTCTGAGTAGATTCAACGGACGTCCTATGAATGACTTGGATCTCCTTCGAGGGATTTATTCAATCCAGTAGCTACAAAGCGGATCCTAGTGGCCTAAGAATTCAATTCTCAGTGAAAGCACCAAAATGTTAGCACCATAATTGGTCACTAACACCCTTAAGAAAGTTTATTAGAGAGATAAATGAAGAAAGTAGATTAAAATAGAGAATTGTATACTGGATTAAATGCAAAAACAGGAACACCGGGTTTATAGTGGTTCAGCGTAACTTCCTACGTCCACTTTGAATCTTGATCTTTATTGCTTTCACAAATGATTGAATACAGATACAATCCTTACTGTAATAGCTTGAATACAAGTATTAAGTAAAATAGAATAAATCTTGAATGCAGCAGAGTCTCCCAGTGTTGTTGAAAAAAGGTCCCTTTCACCGTGCCCCTACCCTTCTATTTATAAAAGAAGATGGGTTTGACTTACCTCATGGGCCTAGGAGCAAGATATCTCAGCCCGTGGTAAGTGACTTCTACGCGCCAAGCCATAGATTCCGAATGGCAATTGCCGAACCAATCATCGAGGCCGAACAACATTCGTATGTCAAGCGATGATGGCGTGTCGAACGACACTTGTATCCCGAACGAGGTATTGCACTGAGTGAAGAGTGTAGGCCGAACGGCCTATGCCGAACGGCCTATGCCGAACGAGACTTTATGCTGGTCGAGGGAAGATGTCAAACGACTCACTTATACCGAGCGATGCTTCGTGCCGAGCGAGGCTTCGTGCCGAGCGAGGCTTCATGTCGAATGAGGGAAGATGCCGAACGACCCTTCCATGCCGAGCAGGGCCTTGTGCCGAACGAGGGAAGATGCCAAACGACCCCTCCATACCGAGCGAGGCCTTGTGCCGAACGAGGGAAGATGTCGAACGGCCCCTCCATGCTGAGCGAGGCCTTGTGTTGAACGAGGGAAGATGCCCAAGGACCCCTCTATGCCAAGCGAGGCCTTATGCCGAACATGGGAAGATGCCAAACGACCCTTCCATGCCGAGCGAGGCCTTGTGCCGAATGAACCTTCCATGCCGAGCAAGGCCTTGTGCTGAACGACCCTTCCATCCTGAACGAGGCATCATGCCGAACGAGACTCTATGCCGAGCGAGGGGACGTGTGCCGAACGAGGGAAGATGCCGAACGATCCCTCCATGCCGAGCGAGGCCTTGTGCTGAACGAGGGAAGATGCTGAATGACCCTTCCATGCCGAGCGAGGCCTTATGCCGAACGACCCTTCTATGCCGATTGAGGCCTTGTGCAGAATGAGGGAAATGCCGAATGACCCTTCCATGCCTAGCGAGGCTTCATGCCGAGCGATATTTCCATGCCGAACGAGGCATTATGCCGAACGAGACTCTATGCCAAGCGAGGGGAGGTGTGCCAAACGAGGCCTGCGTCGATCGGTGTACCTAGGCCGAGCCTCTTGTTACATGATCAAACAACTGAGTAACAATTACGTTGCATTCATTTCCTTGTTTGGGGACTGCCTGGCTATCCAATAAGATTGAATCATCATGCATTCACTTCCTTGCTTGATAAATACCTACCTTTCCCATGAATGTGGATTAAATGTCTCTCATCTTTGTGTTGGGGTGCATCGATAAGCTGAGATGTGATCGTAATGGCCTTGTATCGCTCGCCCATAATGTTGTCCATCCATCATGTAGGATGGGGAATTATTGTGGAGACTGGGGTTGTTACACTAAGTGATGCCAAAGTTCGAAATTCGTAGTGCGTCAACATAAAAATAAGTTGGGCTTAGCATCAATTGGCGGCATGTCACCTAAAAGAACCTTTGAACCACACAGCGTTCAGTTTTTTGCCAAGATCATCTTTACTCAGCCTTGTCATGGGTCATGCAAGAGAATCTTCAAGCCACTCAACGCTCAGGTTTGTGCTAGGACCTTCCCTCTTTATGAAACAACAGGTAGGCCCGACGACCTTATGTCCACCTTAGTTCTCAATCATAAACCAGATCTCCATCACATGCTCGTGTTTGAGCCTATATGATAGCCTAGCTGGATATGCAAAAATATTGAATGGCTAAATGAACGGTTCCATTGAACGGGTCACTCTTACCACCCGTCTTACTATCATACTGCTACTTTACCTATTTGTGAAAAATATATATGCACAGATAGATAAGGAAAAATAAAGCAGCAAAGTGTTCAGAATTCTTTTGCAATAAAATGAATCTCATTCATCTACAAAATGCAGGACACACAACCTACTCCATTAGGTTTACAAAAAGAAGGAAAGCGTTTACAAGGCCAGTTCATTAGCCGATCAAAGGGTCAATCTATTGCCTAGTCAAAATTGCTGCAATGGCCACCCTACTCACCTCAATCTCAGTGGCTACATCAGCTCAAGCTGCTACAAGGTCCTCAACATCTAGAAGGCACAAGGAGATGGGTAGATCATTGTTTTCCCTGAACTAGGCCTTGATTATGTTCGTAGCCAGTTCTACACTATGGTTTCATCCTCTACGCGAGCAGCCTCCAAGTTAGCGGATCACCGAAATTAGATTGTGCACTAGGTCATGTCATTCAGTAGAGCTCCGGCCTTCTTCTCTTCTTTCTCTAGCTTTCCTCTAAGGTCCTTGACCATCTTCTCTGGCTAGTCATTTGCCTCGACCGCACCCTTCTCCACCTTCCCTATCTTGTTGCCGCCTCTTTAGCTACCCCGTTAGTCTGCCTATATTTTTTATCCTTATATTTCAGCTACTGAAATTCACTTTTCATGCGATTGGAGCAGTGTGTAGTCTATAGAAAAGTCAGTAAGGATATTCCTTAAAGTAAGTAAGAGAAGTATAAATTTAGAAAGCTTACGAAAAGGGCGACCCATATATGGGCATCAATCAAATCCTCCTTGGAGTGTCGCATCCATCCAGATCGAACCCAATTGGTCGACTCTAGAAGTTTAACAAACTTCATATGAAACAATCTCACTAGTAGTTTTAGGTCATGATGGTTGTAATGCCCCGGGATTTTTGACCCTCGAAAATCGACATCCATACATTCACAGTATAACATGATAAGCAATCGAGTGCCGGAAATACGAAATCATTTGGGGCGAAGAAGAAAAGAGATAAAAGTAAAACAGAAACAATAACACAAAATCTCACTATCGTAGCAGAACAACATATAATATATAATAACAAATTTTTCAACAAAGAAACTATAACTGTAATATACATACAAACATCATAGCACAATAGTCAACAACCCAATCTGGGTAGTTATAATAACTTGTAATAACAAATGCTGAACATTCAATTTAACACACAAAAGCAACGAGATATAATCAAGTACATGGAATACGCCTGATTCTCCTCCAGCTCGTCTCCTGAGGTCCATAGCATTCTAACTTGGATTTGTAATACTCGGTCTGACCAAAGCATTATAATAAAATAACACCCGAGTCCGTCTAGAAAACAAGTGTGAGAAAACACACTCAATTTGAATTATTGCTGCTATCAAAATTCTTTGAAATCAAAGGTATCTCATACGACCACACCACACATAAAAACGATGGGTTTTATCTTACACTAACCAAAACACTTTTATAGAAAATCCTGTAATATTATAATAGTGTCTAAGTACAAATACTTATTAAAATAGCTTAAATTATTACATTAATGAAATTCCAACATACTAGGCTCTATAATCAAAACCATAAAGGCTTGTTGTGGATATTGGATTTCATACAATGATTGGGCTACAGGAGTAACACCCGCTTCTCTAGAAAAATGTACCAAGGACCTCGCTTGGAGCCCTTACTAACATAGGACCGGCCTACCCTTAACCAAGATAGTACCGAATATTTTATCACCTCGGGTGTTCCCACCCTAATCAAGCGCTCTCTTTTTCATGCACAACCATATCCATAATTATAATATATCCAAGTTTATCTATAAAAGCGATAGCATACCCTACTTGGATGCGAACCATTTAGCCCTACTGCATCTCCCATGTTTTAGCCATTCGTGGTTGATAACGCTTTAGGCTACGTATTCCCTCAAAAATAGCATTCATACATGGAATGCTAACACTGCATTCCAGACCATGATGCAAATAATAACATTCATCCGTATAAGTTATTTTGGGCCTGAACAAAAAAAATCTCCAAAATCACTGTCTCTACTATCCTCACGATATCACAATATGTAACACACAAATAGGATCGAAGTGGTTTTCATATAATTAAATCCGATTCTGGTATCTTTGAAATAATCGACGAATTTGGCCAAATTTGATAGTCAGTTATTTAACTATCAAATTACACACATAAGCAGTCACTAGACCCAATTTTATAAATCTTCCAAAGTATTCATTCAAAATATCTATACGAAGATATATATATATATATATATATATATATTCACATTTCTTTAGTATATTTCATAATTGAAAACAATTCCAAATACTTATATCTGTAACAAGGTATTTCAATCCACATCAACATTAGAAATATATTTCTTTAATTCCATTTATAATTCAACACTTTGAAAAATATTTCTATAATAATAAACTTATAGTTAAAATATTTCAATCCCTCTCATTCAATACTTAAGAAATATTAATAAGTATATTTTTCCCGAAATCATTTTATTTCCAATACTAAGGAAATATTCCATTTATTTCATACTTCTCCAAAATCCTTTACCATTCATTTGTAAATTCCCTAACTCGTTTATAACGGATTCTATAAGTTTTCGGAATCCATAATTAGTTTGCTTTCAAATTTCCAAAATCTATCATACTTGTCTATAATTACAGCTACCCATTTCTAACTTCTTTTATGAATACTAATTAATTTTCACAGTTCCCAATTTCCAACATTTCAGAAGTTTACTCAAGTTTCCAGAATTCCATTACAAGATTTCTCTTATAAAAATCATATTCGTTAAATAAATCTCGTTTACGAATCTCGAGAGGTTTTATAAATAAATTTCGATCATTTCAAAACTATACATATATAATAAATATTTTTAAAGAATAATAATTTATTTTTAACACATGTTTATTTATTTAAAATATCCAAAACACTTTAAATAAACAACGATAACTTATTTTCATTCCATTTTTCAATTAAACTAATCGGTTTACAAAGTTTATTAATAAAGTGATGATTCATTCCAATAAATATTAAATATTTGAATAATCCCCTTTCCGAAATATTTCAGTACTAAACATCTTTATCTATATAGTTTACTAAATAAAAAAATTGTATTGAAAACAAACTAAAATTTCTCGACAAAAAATATATTCTTAAAGTTCCAATAACCAATTTCAATTTGTAAATCCCTCTCAATTCATAACACATCAATTCCATTTCGATTCACGGACTATTCCCATATTTCAAAAATAGAATCCATTATTTTCCCAAAAAACTATTTTCATATCTCAATATAAATTCACATTGTGAAATCAATATTCCCAATTTATCAATTGATATCATTTCCCTTATTTATAAACATTGTTTATAAATTTACAGACCCATTTAAGTATCGCTTGTGTATAAAAATTAATCTCATTTATAAAATCTCGTTTTATAAATCCGTTCCTTCATAAATCACATTTATTTTTCAAATCAATATTTAATATTGATTTCAGCTTCTTTCCCATGAACCAAAAATATCCCCTAAAAATCCACTGTTAAATGTCCTTTATATAATTTATTTTTAAATTTCTAGTTCAATTTTTTTTTCAAATAGTTAAGTACAATTCCAAATCAAATTATTGTTTTATCCAAATCAGTTTCCTTTAAAATAATCCAAATTTCGATATGAGTATTTTTATATCTGCATTCTCTTTTTAATTCCTTCAAATTCAAAAATAATATTTTATGGTATTTAAAATACCAAAATTAAGGCCAGTGCTACTATAACATCCAAAAATCAAGTCATATAACAATCCACAACATATTGTTAAATCACACCATATATCGCTTTATATGAAACAAATCAATATTTTTTGAGGAATCTAGTTGGATCCCTCTAAATTGTTTCCCTGCATTCATAGATATTATACAACATAAAAATACCAATCCCACTTCGAGGTGGGATATCGCAGTAATATAGGGTCATTCGCTATTATGCGGGGTGCACAGTGTCGCATCCGCTCCAATCGGTGGGAATATATCCAAATACTAATATATATACACACAAACACACTACATATATAATATAATATTCAACTGATAAAAATATATCAATTCAACCAATCCTTTAATAATTATTTTTAATTACTATAAATTAAAATAGTCAACCATATTGAGTAAGATTCCCTCACCAAATTGAAGTTCCATTCGTTCAACCTATTAGCCAATATCACCATGCACAGCCAGCTCTTCCATTTCTAGCAAAAAGCATTGCTCAAAGTTATCTACCCTTGCCTTCCAATCAGCGTCTCAAATCACTCACCTACAGCCATCATACCAAAACCTTTATTGCATTCCAAATCAACAATAGCCACCACTATTCCACTTACATCGCCGACATCACCTACTCTAGCGCACAATATTCAGTCATCACCTTCACATTGTCGTGACCCAACCCTTCATTCAAAAGCCAACAACCACGTCGCACTGCCTAGGTCCATCCTCACTTCTTTGTCCACTTTCAATTAGGTCAACACCCCATCTACGTACCTCTATGTCAATTGCAACCTTATTTCAGATGTTGCCCATGCTCGAACCATCTATTGCGACACATTTATCCTCCCACCAGGTCATGTCGCATGCATACCTCAACCTCTCCCTGATCTTGCCAATTCCTTTTCGAAGCCCAAGTTGTTGTCGGTCCAACTTGTGTCACCAATTCCTCTATGTCGCGTACGATTCCCTTTTTTTATGTCGATCTCGTTCAAACTGAAGAAGGAAGGAAGGCATGTATTTGATTTTTAAATTTAGGAAAAAGTTTCGTAGGGGAGGGGTGGCTTCATAGGATAGGGCGGCTACATTATAGGGTTTGACTTTAAAAAATATATTTTATTTTATATCCAAAATATCTTGTTTACGTACCTCGATATCCTGAACCCCTATTGAGGTGTGCTGCTTGACGTTTCGAAAGTTATACCCCTATTCCGAACGCAATAAAACAAGTTTCGAAACTAATTCATTCATATGTGGAAGATTGCTTTTTAAATCGACAATCTAAATTAAATTCAACTAAATTATTTCTAGGCGTTTTCAGATCGCATGACCAAATGGTGAAACCAAACATCACGAAATTTGAAATCTAATAGTAATTTATTTTTACGGATCCAATGGAACTGCTTTCATCGAATTTCGAGACTGTGCCTCGGATCTCTATTTTAACTCGTCGATTAAATAGACGATTTCAAAAATTAACAAAATCATTTGAAATTCTAATTTTAAAAATTTGTTAACTCAATTCTAATTCAAATAGAAATTATATAAACATTTAAAAGCATTTCGATTCATATCCAACTCAAATTGCAACTATTTACCATTTCTGTATTTAAATCGTTATATTTGAAATTTGAATTCATTCTGTAATTTTAACCAAAATCTTCATATTCAAAATCAATTTATATTCCAAATCCAATATTTAAAACCATTTAAGTATTCAAAATTAATTGTTGAAAAATCTGGGTCGTTACAATGGCCTAAAGCCCAGATAATCTCCACGAAAACTTGCCCTCACCGACACCTCCTTTTCCCTTTAGGCTAGCCCCTTCTCATCAAAGATAGGCGTCTTCCTAGCAAAAAGAGCACGGGCTTCAGAAGATGGCTCCTCCTAAGCCCTCATGCTCCTCCCATCATCAAACTATAAAGGCATGTGCTCAGGGCTGAGAGGTAGGTCAATAATCTCCTTGTCTTGCCTAGATCCCTTAAGCTTGAGGGTCAATCATCTAGACAATAATGTCAAGGTTGTTGAAGACATCAAAATTGAGCTTATTCACTATTACAACAAGAAAGAATAAGAGTATTCAATACAAAGTAAAAGAAATACAGGTGCAAGTAAACCACCACTTATACTAGCCCGACCTTGCTTCCTGACAAGAGGCAAGCATGTTGAGGTTGAGCTGCCTATGCTAGTTTGATCTTTCTCGATATGAGGCTCACCCAGAGGCATATCTTCATATCTAACATACAAAGGGTCATAAGTGGGATTTGCTTGGAGGAAGGACCCATGTCCGTACCGACACTCGGCTAACCCTACCGTAACACTGCTTTCCTCAGTGCTTACTTTAGTATCCCAATCAATGGGTGACATCTTATTGCAAAGGGCCGGGACGTTAACTAATAGTTATGGGTCATATTATTCCAACCCTGGCATTAAAAAACATCATTTAAATTGTCAAGGTCTACATATTTCCACTCTCTATATTTCTCACCCATAATGACATCATTATATCATCTTTTCACCTCACTAATTGACTCGTCCATGTTGTCCTAAAATTTGATCTGGGAGTAGTCCCACTCAACCTCGTCCACCTTTTCTACTGGTTTCTTTATGAGGGTGCCCTACTCCATGACCATCGTTTGGCTTTCGCTAATTAGCCCTACCTGATGAAGGTTACTACAACGACCTAGAATTTATTCACTTTAAATATGGATATTATAATTAAAAATAAAAATCTTTTCAATAATAATTAATGATCTTGAAATTGTTTTCAAAATTCATTTACAAAAATAACAAGTTCAAAGATAAATAAAAAATGCGAATAGAAAATTATTTTTTGGATTTTCGAATTTTCGATGTCTAAAAGTTATCAAAAAATGTTGTGCACATTGTGTAACATATGTACACATTTATTCATAAGTTAGTATCACGATAAATATATATACATGCCTATAATTAACTTAAATATATGTAATAAGGTGATTTGACTTATTATGAAAATTTAAAATAAATTAAAAATATAAGTGACATAATCTTTCAAGTCTTCAAAAACATTAAGCACATATGGTACAAAAGCATGTTAGCTTGGCAAAAAATGAAGAAGGGTAAGGGACAATGTGAGGAATGAGGGAGCGAGCATGCTGGTGAAGTGGAAAGCTAAGAGAAGGGGGGTACATACCTTAAGACCATCTTGGTAATTTTAATTTGTCCATGTGTATATATACCCATTTCCTAATTTTTAAAATCATTTTTCTCATTTCATTTCCACTTTATAAAACATCCTCAAAGAACTTTAAAAATGTCCATGGCCTCATCTTAAGTGTAAATTCGAAAATCCTAACTATCTTCCACTTTAAATTCTTGAAAACTTGTTTAAACGCTTTCTCCTCCATTTCTATTCCACTTCTCCTTTCCAAAACAAGCTCCACTACCCTCCATCATCTGGGTCGAGCATTATAACCTCTAAGCCAAATCATTTTGCATCCAAAGCCTACAAAGACACCATTTTCCAAGCTAAAAGCAAAGACCTAGGTGTGTTTGAGTTATAGAAAAAAATTAGCTTAGTTTCATGAAATTTTTATGAGTGAAGTTCTCGCTTTTAACTAAGTCTGTAACTTAATGTTAATATGATGCTTATTTGAATATTAATATATTGAATTGGTTATGCATAAGTATATTTGGAAATGATGTTGATTTGGTTGTATATAAGTATGCTAGTATGTGGTGTTGTGTAAATTTAAATCAAAAGTTAAATGAAACAAATTAGTAAGATATGATCTTACTTATATATGCGGTTATGCTTTTATATGTGTTGGTGTTGCTACTCATGATGTACTAAGTTAAGAAAAATTAGCGCTACTTTGTGCTTGAACACGACATTGAAATCCCTTCTTTTTATTTTTCAAAACTACCGTACTTATGGATTTTCGAGAAATGTTTATAAAGTTTAAAACTTAGTTTTGTTCTTAAAAAAGTGTTTATTCAAAGCTATAAAGTTAATCAAGTTACAGAACCGAAGTTTAAAGAACTATTTCAAATGTAAAACAAGTTTAAAATTTCAAATCGTATAGCGATAGTCGCTATAAGTGTAGTTCGTGAAAACAAACTCTATTCGAAAACTAAAAATCTTTTCACTTAGAAATCTTTTTGGAAAATGTTTTGAAACTTATATTAATTAATTAAAAAGGTAATTATTATTTATTTAATTATTTATTCAATAAATGATTCATTGAATAATTAATTAATTAAGTAATTAATACTTAATCATTGGTTAATAAAGGCAATTAATACTTAGTGTTAATCAATTTGATTAATTTTAATTAGTTAATCAATTAAGGGTAGTTAATTTTTAATTAATAATTTACGTTTAAGTATTTTAATTATTTACTAAAGATTAAACATTAATTAATTATTTATAAAAAGCAGTTTAATTAATTATTAATTAGTTATGGATCATTAAATTTAATTGTGATTTTAATTAGGGCTTAATTCGAATTTAATTATTATTTAATAAGGGTTCAATTTATTATTTAATTAATAGATTATGGTTTTTAAATCACTTTTTTTTTCTAAAGTATCGGTTTTGTTTAAAACTATTTTCTTTTTAAAAAAGGTTTTAAATTAAGGAATTTCTTTGACGATTACCCTTAAGTAACCTCAAACAAATATGAAACCAAAGTTATTGTGGTGACATATTTATGGGAAATAAGTCATCACATAGTTAGCACTAAAAGCCGACAAGTAGGCTAATCCTTTATTTTTGAGATCTAGAATTTATTTCTAGGTGAGGGATAGAGTAAGGTCAAAATATCAAAAATTTGATAGACATAAGAGGGATAATTCCTATCAGCGTGTCATGTTTAAATTAAGTATATGATTATCCATACACAAACTTTGTGTAGTTACTCTAAGTAGCTATAATTTGACATGTTTAAACTCAGGAAGCATGTTATATATATTAGAGTTCCTTATGAGGACTTGAATACTCATTATATACTTCCAAAATAACCGAAATTGAGTTAACCATGAATTATCGCTTAGTTTGGAGACACCTGATTTAGATACGTATAATTTATTTGAACCACTCCAAACTAATAATGTTCGCTATAAATCGTCATGAAGTATGCTATGGAGATTTACTATTCGTTTTGTGGTTGATTCCAAAATGGAAGCTTGTAAATGTTGAATGTTTATTTGATCCCAAAATAATTTGTGTGGATGAATGTTAGCATTGCATTTGTTGCCTTGAGGGTTGTGCTAGCATTCCAAGATGGTCTACTAGAAGAAAAGGTAATGTAACCTCAATCCTCACACTCGGGAATGACTAAGATCAAGGGATATACTTTAAGACTATGTGGTTTGCTACCATCTGTGTATGGTCATCACCTAATCTAGAGTGATATTATAGATTATGTATGTTCAGGGCCTATTTGGGTTTTGGGTTGTTTATCCTAACTGGGGTGATTACTTATTCGGTGCTATCTAGTGAGGGGTTGGGACGGTCTTGACTCTAAAGAGTCCATGTGAGGCTCGGTGTATTTTATCTAAAATGCACTATGATAAGTGGTACTCTAGTGCCTTATCATTGTTTGAATCCATTTTATATATGTGCCTTTATAGACTTAGTTGTAATGTAACAGTTTCAGCTATGATTCCATATTTATTTTAACTATAGGCATTATGATAATATAAGTGGATTTTATATATAACTGTTTTGGTTATCATAAGGTAAAAAATCATCTGTGTTAATATGCGATGTAGTCTTACGAGATATCTTGTTTTTGAGGGATTTTTTTATAAAGTTGAAACATATGTTTTACTCAAAGCAGACCCATGTATGGCCTGGAATTTTATTTCTTTCCTTTAAACTCTTGGGTTCTCAAATTTTTATGAGTAGCTAAGTAGTCAGGTTCCTTTGGAGAATTTTGGAAAGCAGCATGGAATAGGAGCTTTCATCATCATCCAATAGTTATGTTTATTTCTGTTATGATTATATATTATGTGTTAGTAGTTGGGTGAGCCAATATAGCTGTCATTATTGGGAATAGTACTAGTTGTTTTCCTTGTACTAGCTGTCATTATTGGGAATGGAATAGGATATATAAGAAAAATCTGAGTTTGTTTTCCTTGTCTTTTATTTTTTCACCCCACAATCTGTCTTTCGGACACTTAAATGATCGGCGCATAAATACCGAGGTTGTATTAAGTTTTCATCATTTGAAGTTTTCATCATTGGATGTAAAAAAGGTAAATCATTATACTTGGTATTAGCGTTTAGGTTGACTATACACCTAGGCCTGGGATAGGGTCGACTCATCAGTGACAGGGTTAGTAGTATCCTATAATGAGTTCAGTCTTTGAGACCACACTTCCGTATTGTTCTGATCGACATTTATATGTTAGGTTTATGTAGTTTTTCCCAAAGATAATCTCGTCTATGTATTCTAAATATATTCTACTTTATTTAGGTAGTAAGATTGAGTATGAGAAGGGGACGGGGAAACAGTAGCACAACAACCACAAATGGAAGAATCTCGAATGTGGGAAGGAGTGGAATAGTTGTTGAGGCTGTAGCTTTGGTACAGCCTTAAGTTAACTTTGATACTCTATGCAAGAACTTCACAAACCTAGGAGGAAAACCTTTCAAGTTTACTAAATCTATCATTAAAGTACAAGCTTGATTATGATTACGTGAGAAGATTTTCAAAGGTTTGGACATTTCTGATGGTCAGAAATGGTTCTTGGCATGAAGGCAATTGCAAGAGGATGCAACTGCATGTTGGGATTTTATCACCGCAAATGTTCCAGAAGACGAGTTCTCATGGGCTAGACTCAAAGAAGTATTCAAAAAACAATTCATGCCACCGGCGGGCAATACTCATCTCAAGCAGGGGGACTTGTCGGTGGTGAATATAGGACGAAGTTTAATGAGTTATCTCATTTTGGTCCTGGACTTATTGAAACCCTGATAAAGAGGAATGATATGTTTGTGTTGGGTATGAGAGAAGAGTTCAATGAAAAGTTGACTACTGTTATAAAAGAATTGTTTGTGGATCTAGTAGAGATAGCCTGAGGTAGGAAGTGCTTTTGAAGAAGAAGCCATCATCAGCAACAACAGTACCCAGTAGCGATACCATTAACCTAAATAAAGTAAGTTTAACCCAAACTGGAAAAAGAAGCATCATAAGGGAAAACCAGGAGGAGGAGTTCAGGAAAAACAAGTATAAAGATGTTGTCTGTTTCAATTGTAATAAAAAGGGACATATTTCAACACACCATCAATAGGCGAGGGCTACATCTCCAATGTCTAGAAGATGCTTTGCTATAATTGCTATTGAAATTCTACAGGGTGGATCGTGTAGTGTCTGTGCAAGTATATGTGACAAAATATATGATGCAACTAAAAGAAGATGCTTTGCTATAATTGCTACTGAAAGTCTACAGGGTGGATTGTGTAGTGTCTGCGCAAGTATATGTGACAAAATATATGATGCAACAAAATAATATTAATCTAAGTAAATATAGAATAAGCACGCCAGGATTTTATACTAGTTCGGACCTCCTGTCCTACGTCAGTCCCGTAGCTCCCCTTCGGAATTCGACTATCAAGAACCCTCGCTTTGCTCGGAGGAATAGGCTTGGTTACAATAACTTGTTCTTGTCAAATGTTTGTTCTATAACATACATATTGACGAATTAGTAAAAATGCTTCCAATATATATCTAGAATATTGTCTATGAAGAACTGAATATATGGAAGAGTGAAATACAAGTATAGATTACTAGAGATCAAGAATATATGATAGAGTATGTAATAAGAGACCATAAGTGGGTAAGGTAGTTTTTTCTCTTGATTCTTGATGATATATATAGTTGTAGAGAGGTTTCTTGAATAGTTGCATCCATTAACGAGTGCTCTACAGTTGCTTTTGTTGATGATGAAGAGTTGCGGCGAAGAGAAGCGGAGATGTCTTTGAAATTGGACGTTTGGAATATGTTTCAAACGTCTGATACTATATATATTTTGAAAATAGTAGTAGATCAGACATCCGAGTGCAGTTGCCAAATGTCTAGTTCAATCTGTCTGTTGTTCTAGAGAACTGTTTCAACGTCTGGCTTGTGCACCTAGACGTCTGATGTTGTGCATATCAGTTTTTGTGCTCTTTTTCTTGTGCTTCTTTAATTCTATCGACTTGTAGTCTCTTGTAATGTTCTTTGATCCTTGTTCTTTTCTTTCTAGTGATGTTTCTCTAGCAAGTACCTGTATATATAAATACGTATACATATTCGATTTCCATTGTATAGCTGTTATCATCGAAACCGTAGATTTGATTTCCTAACAATCTCCCATTTTTTGATGATGAGAACCACACAATGTACTTATATATAATTTTATAAAACTCCCCCTGAATATGTGCTTTCCATCATTTATTGTGATCTTTACTATTTCTCCCCCTTTGTCATTATCAAAAAGGATTTATAACTTTTTAATTATAGACATCATGTCCATTCCATTAAGTATTTACCAATCGTTGTAAGATTACATAAATATACACAGAAATAACACACCAAAAAAGGAAATTTCATTAATCACATTAATCGATTACATTCATAGATTTTTATCATTTTTATACAAAAGATGGAATCCTGAGAAATCTAAGGATCTTTTGGGGAAGGTTTATCTTGATCATCTCCTTCATTTTAAATTTTGGAAGAGCTAGCTTGTTTTTTTGGAGATGTAAGAGTTTGTTCGAAAGGTTCTTTCTCCTCTTAAAAAGCTTGGAGTATTTTGAAGGAGGAGGAGAAGGCATAGGAGTTGGCCATAGGATCATGAACCCTTTGAAGAACCTCCTTTAGAACGGATAATGTAATTGAAAGTGACGTTTCAACTGTAGCTAGGCGAGAAGCAAAAGACGTTTCAAAACTATCAATGCGCTTAGCCAATAATTTTTTATTCAGAGAATAAATAAGCTGATTTTGGAGAGTTAAGTCGCGAATACTCTCATTTGGATTCGTCTCAGTGTGAGTCTCTAAAATATCATCTTGGCACGTATAATAAAATGGTGTAGGAGTAGTCTCGTGATGTTGCTCCACCTCTTGTAATGGTTCTGTTTGTGTTTGAGGTGGAGGCCTAGCTTGTCCAGCTTGATGATGTTGCGTCCACTCTTCATACGATACTAAATCTGGAGGATTTTTCGGTATGTGCATTAGAGAGAAAATTTTTGTGGATGCATATTTTGGAGAAATTTCTTCAAAAGTAAATAAATATAAGGGGATGTTGTGAGCTTTTAGAAGACTCATGATGTATGTACGATAGATGATGGATGGACGTGATCGAGTTCAAAAATGTTTGAGCTCGTCAAATATAAATTTTGCTCAATTAACCCTTGTTCCACTGAATATAGCATAAAAGGCCTTGTGCTCTAACTCCATGATTTGCTCATGACTACCAAGGCGAGGAATGATAGTATTCATAATCATTCTAGTGAGTAGTCTTGCCTTAGGTCGTAGGTATTTGGATGGAAATCTAGGAATTTCATCTTCCCATATTTTATGTGTTATATTATCTCTTGGTTTGAGACGCATATCCAAAATATTATATAAATCTTCTCCGATGTTCGGCCTATGATCCCTAGAGTAAATCCAAATGTGTTGCCGTAAACACTTGACCATAGCCAATTATCATCGTTGTTAGTGTTCCAAACTGTTGTGCTATCTAAATTTGCATAGAAATGAAATATGGCTAGCTGATCTATTTGGATGTTACTGGGATTAAAGGATATCAATGTTTCTAAACGAGCATTTTCACACATTTCGTCTAAATCATACATTGGGAACTTTAGAAAATTATAAAATGGACCTATATGGAGTTTCTTCCTTTGAATCTCCTCGTATCTCTTGAGTGAATGTGGTACACGATTCATTCATCACTCAATTTGATCATTAGAGAAAACTTGAGGGTTGGATAAAGTTGCTTGGTCTTGCTTTTGCTTAGAGATCTTAGGGTTTTTTGTTTTAGGAGCCATTGAATTCGAGCGAGTTTGGAAGAGAAAGTAATTTTGAGAAATAGGAAATCGACTTTGTAGTAGAAATGAAATGAAACTTAAGTGAGAAAAGTAAAAAAAATAGATGTTATCTGGGTACTTATAGTGTAGATTGAATTTCAGACATCTGGAAGGCGAATCAGACGTCTGATTAACCTAGTTTGAAGACAGTAAATAGAATCAGACGTTTGGTTATTGGTGGCAAACGTTTGGAATTGCTCGATTTTTAAATTTTGAAAGGCAGAGAGAATTATCAGACGTCTGGTTGTAGAATCAGACGTTTGGAATAGATCGAAGTGTTATTTTGTGGGATAGATAGTTTCCTCCGACATTTGGACATAATATCAAACGTATGAAAATGGTCTGGAAATAGACCAGTTTCTATTGTTTATTAAGCACGCATAATATTTAGACGTCTGGAAGGTTATATCAAACGTCTGATATATGCACGATGTTTGAAAATTTGTGTGATACAAGAGTGCCAGACGTCTGATAGTAATTCTTAGACGTCTGAAATGACCAGTTTGTCTAAAAATAGCCTAATTCTGAAGGGTGTTGCTTATTTTTCGAGAGATTGATTTTAGTAAAACATAATATTATTATTTGTGAAATAGAATACAACTATATGTAAATAAAAATACAATGAGTAATAAGTAAATTTATTTAGATGATGATGGATCATTGCGATCTTCAGACTTTTCATCCCTTCAGGCCTTGAGTGGAGACCATATATTTTTACGTTCGTTGGTTCTTGGAAAATTAGAGAATCACCTAGGTGAAGGATCCAAATGTGTACGATAAGAAGCAGAGAGATCCAAAGGATTTCAAGAAACCAGAAGTGTGTCATGTACATCCTTCTTTTGTGAATTGCAAAATTTTGTCGCTACTTGCTCCAGAAAACTTATGACCTTTTGTTCAAAGTATAATTCACGTTGTAAATCTATTTTTTGTCTTTGGTAGTGATGTATCTCATCGATTTTCTCCTTGGTGTTAGGAGAGACAAACAGAGATCGTTTGGACTTCTTTTTATCGAGAGTGAATCCCGTGTAGTAGGAGGACCACTTATATGTCGGTTCCTGATTTGGTGTAGGAGTAGGAAGGCGATGAGGTGTATCCGTTGAGATATCCGTTGTTGGTGTCAAGAAGGAGAGAGGAGAATTGTCGAAAGATATGATTGTATTTTCTTTTGTAAAAAAAATATGAAATCTGTATAATCTTTACTTTTTGTTTTTTAGAAATAAAACTATTTATACATGATTTTGAAGCTTATTCGTAGGTAATTTTAGATAAAAAAACCACCTAAAAAATTTATGGTGAAGGAGTTAACAATTTTAATCTGTGGATAATTTTTTTTAGCCAAAAAAGAATAAATGAAAATGTAGTATTAGTTTAGAAGATCATGGAGAGAACGTATATGAAACTAGTTCAAACGATGATCCCTTAGGGTAAAACAAACCGTAATCTCTAGTACTCCATAGATATCATAAGATACGTTTAACAGCTCTTTGGTGAGATTCTTTTGGTTTTGCTTAAAATCGGGCACAAAGACTTACGCTCATTATAATGTGGGGTCGACTAGCCGTTAAATAAAGTAAGGAGCCAATCATATTACGATATAATTTTTCATTAAAATCTTTTCCATTATTATCTTTTTCCAAATGAACACTGGTACTTATTGGTGTTGATTTTCTTGAAGTTTTATCCATTTCAAAACGACGTAATAGATCGTTACAATATTTTTCTTGATGAATAAAAATACCATTATCAAGTTGTTTTATTTATAAACCTAAAAAGAAAATTAATTCTCCCATATGAGACATTTCAAATTCGTTTTTCATAATATTTGAAAATTGATTACAAAGATTTTCGTTAGTTGAACCAAAAATAATATCATCCATGTAAATTTGTACAACTAAAATATCATTATTTTCTAGTTTAATAAATAAAGTCGTATCAATTTTACCTTTTTGGGAACCGGATGTAATTAAATAAATTTTAAGACATTCGTACCAAGCATAGGGGCTTGCTTTAAACCATATAAGGCTTTTTGTAACTTATAAACATGATTGGGATATTTTTCGTGAACAAACAATGGAGTTTGTTCAACATATACGTTTTCTTTAATAAACCATTTAAAAAAGCACTTTTGATATCCATTTGAAATAATTTAAAATTGTGATGATTTGCAAAAGCAAGTAACGTACATATGGCCTCGATTCTTCCTACTAGAGCGAGGGTTTCGTCGTAGTCGATACCTACTTCTTGATTATAACCCTAAGTAACAAAACGTATTTATTTCTAACTATATTTCCGTTTTTATCTGCTTTGTTTTTAAATACCCCTTTTGTGCCAATAACTGATTGATTTTCTGGTCTTGCTACTAATTCCTAAACATTATTACATTCAAGTTGATTCAATTCTTCTTGCATAGCTATTATCCAAAAATTATCATTTGAAGCTTCTTCATAATTTTTCGGTTCAAAATTTGATGCAAATGTTATATGAATTATTTGGTTAAGTTGATTTCTAGTTACTCTAGAGTTAAGATCTCCAATGATATTATCTTTTGGATGATCTTTGAGAATTAAAGGAGATGACACTAAAGTATTATTTTGTGCATTTGTCTCATTATTATAAGAATTTATTGTATTTTTTATTGGAATTATTTCTTTATCGTTATTAGTTTGATGGTTAAGAAAATTTTCATCAAATAGAAGCATGTGAACTTTCTTTAATTGTGATAGTTCGCTTATTAAAAATTCTGTACGCCTTGCTATGATATGAATATCCGACAAAAATTCCTTCAACGGCATTTGGGTCGAATTTTCCCAAATTATCTTTTATATTCAGTGTAAAACATTTTGATTCGAAAATTTTAAAGTATGATACTTAAGGTTTTCTTCCAAAAATATTTCAAAACAAGTATGTTTAGTCATAGGTCGTATTGTTACTCGATTCAAAACATAACACGCCGTAGCAATAACTTCAGCAAAAAATGTTTTGGTAGACCACTACTATTTAATAGTGTTTGCGCACATTCTTGCAACGTACGATTTTTGCTTTCTACTATACCATTTTGTTGAGGTATGGCAGGGAAAGAAGAACTATGATTTACGCCTTTTTATTACAAAAATTGGCAAATAGATCATTTTCGAATTCTCCACCGTGATCACTTCGAATATTTTTAATTTTCAAATCCATTTGAGTTTTAATTCTTTTAGCAAAAATTTTAACCATTAAAAGGTGTCACTTTCATGTTTAAAAAATAAAGTCCATGTATATCTTGAAAAATCATCAACAATTATGAAAACATATTTGTTATGATTTGTAGACCGTACCTGCGTTGGACCAATTAAATCTAAATGTAATAATTCTAATGGTTTTTTTGTAGAAATATTAATTTTAGATTTAAAAGAGGTTATCTTTAGTTTTCCAATTTGACAATCATCACATAAATTTTCTACTTTATAATTTATTTTAGGTAACCCTCTAACTAGCTCATATTTTGCTAATTTATTAAGATATTTAAAATTAATATGACAATATCATTTGAGGCACAACCATGGATCGTCATGTATGGCAGTTAAACATAAATTTGAATTTCGATTTATATTCGTATTTAAAACATAAATATTTTTGCTTCTAAAACCCTCAAAGATAAGTTGTTCGTTATTGTCGAAAATATTACATTATCTTTTTCGAAATTGATTTGAAAACCTTTATCGCACAATTGACTAATACTAAGTAGGTTGTGTTTTAAATTTTCTACTAACAAAACATTTGTAATAATAGGAGAGTTAGAAATGCCAGAGTTGATGACTTGTCCGATGCCAATGACGTATCCTTTTGAGTTATCTCCAAAAGTTATTTTTCCACCATCGATGTATGTTATATTTGATAACATTTTTGAGTTTCTAGTCATATGCTTGGAGCATGCGCTATCAAGTATCCATTTCTCGTTATTTTTTATTTTGGGTGCGTGCAAAATAAAAGATGATTTAATTGGTACCCATATACTGTTAGAACCTCAATTGTTGGATTTTAATGACAACAACTATGCAATTATGCCAAGGAATCTTTAAGCTAATTTTGCAGGTACATGCACATCAAAAAGAGACAAACAAATACGTTCAAAATGAAGATACACAGTACAAAAAAGGATGAAAGTATGTATATGGAGATACAAGAAGATATATACACGAGAGAGACAAGACGAAGGTGACAAACAAAGTATTATTAGTCATATAGTGTCGTGTCAAGAGTTTACAAATGTTAAAATTCTCCAAATGGTATACACACATAAAAATTCATATTTTAAATGAAAAATCAAGTTTTCAAAAATAGCATGGAGAAAGACTCAAACCCGGGTCTCTAGTTTAAAAGGCAAGTGCTCTAACCAAATGAGCTATGATACTTTTTGTTACAGACTAAATTCAGACGTCTGAAATACTTCATTCAGACGTCTGAATGCTGAAACAAAATCATTGTTCTATAATACTCAGACGTCAGAATGAAAATATTCAGATGGCTGAATAAGGCCAGAAATAGCCTAGTTCTTTGATGTTTGCGTTTTAACTCAATTCAGAAGTCTGAATTATTTTATTCAGAAGTCTGAATATTCGTAACTGCTATTTTCATGAATAGACGCTTCTCTTTATCGAAGAGAAACGTTTTCAAAATCAATCGTTGTACCTATTCTTTTCAATATAACTTTCATATATGGTTGCAACTCTTTATATACTATATATAGATTACAGAATTCAACAAACAATTAACCGAAACCAAATTTACTTTTAGCACTCTTGAATTCTCATCTATTCTCAAGCTTTCAAATTGCATTCAAATTGCTTACATACTCTGATCATTAATCACTTTGTCTTCCACAATTTTCAAAGCACATCACACTATATATCATAAAGGAGAAGATTGCAGGAAGATTGTACTCAATTGACTTATCATTGTTATTTAAGAACACATTAAAGTTGGATACGTTTGTTACTTGTAAAAGAAGTCCTATTCGGTTGCTTAGGCAGTTCAAGCCCTATTCGGTTGCTTAGGTGGGTGAAGTCTTGTTCGGCTTCTTAGGAAGTGTAAACCTGTTCCTTCGGGTTAAGTGAGGGTTGTGTTAGTGAAATTCCAGAAAGGGTCTGGGACTGGACGTAGAACGGGAAGTTCGAACCAGTATAAAAATTCCTGGTGTACTTGTTTTATTTTACTTATTCATATTGCTATAGTAACTTAGTTTATTTCCGCACTAATTTAATATAATTCCATATAGCATGATCCGCACTGTCTTTCATTTGGTATCAGAGCCTGAAATTTTATCGATTGTCACAACATCATAGAATAATGGCTAGAAAACGATCTAATCGAAATACAACGGGTAAAATCCCCGTCAAAGCCACAAGTGAGGACTACAAAATGTGCTTTCTGATTTACAAATTTCAGTGAAAGACAATAATGAATTAGTTAGTATTAGTGATAAGATTTCGAAGCTTAATTTTATTATTGTAGAAAAGATGAAATCTGTAAAACGTGAAAATGAGAAATTGAAAAATGATAAGTTAGATTTAGAAAATCAACTTGGTGTTTTAAAGAATAATTTTATAACTATTAAAGATTCTCTAGATGAATAAAATACCATATTTGAAAAAGAGAGAGAAATTTTCAAAAGAAATGTTTGATTTGAAAAGACAAAATGATTTATTACAATCCTCTTTAGATAATTAGGAATCTCAAAATTTTCTTCTCAAAAATGAGAACTGTACAATAAAAAAGGAGAAATCTGAATTAAATAAGAAAATTAATATTTTTAAAGTAGTAATATTTCTTTTGAAAATAATAATTGTGACTTTAAAGCTAGTTTTTATAAACATAACACTGAAGTCACAAAAATTAATAAAGGTCAAAACGATTGAAACATGATTTTATCTAGTTCTAGACCTTCACATGATAAAAGTGGTTTAGGATATAATAAAACTAATCATAGAAATAGCACTAGATACACTTTCATGTATGGTAAAAATGTTGGTGCTAGTACTAAATTTCGATTAAAGCCTAAATCCAATTTTTGTAAAAATTCAAATACTACTATGAACTGTAATGTTAATAATTTCTCTAGTAGTACAAAATTATTAACTGGAAATATGAATAAAAATTATCTAAATATTTGGGTTCTTGTTAATTGGAAAAATAGAGAAAAATACATTATTGATGTAGTAGTTAGTAATAAAAATTATATTTATAAAGGTTCAACCATACCCAAATGGGTATGGCTTCCCAAGACCTAACCACCATATCCTAACATATTAAGTGGGTATCGAAAATGATTATTATTTATTGCAGGTACTTGGAGAAACAAAAGGAAAATCATAGATTTTGGCATTTTAAAGAATGTTACATACGTTTAATAGAATTACGTGCTTGCAATGAAATATAGACTTCAGCAAATATGGTAAAATCTATTTTATATTTTCTCCATAATTAATATTGAGTTTATCCCACTATTCACAAGATATTTTATATAATTTATTATATTCCCTCTTTCTTTTTGATAATGACAAAGGGGGAGAAATTCATATGCATATTGATAAAGGGAGATATTATACTTAGGGGGAGATGTTATGCTTAGGGGGAGCTTTAAACATATTAATATGTTTTTTTATATAGAATGAATATTTCTAAAATTGTATAGTTGTCATCATCAAAAGGGGGGAGAATGTTAGAACCTCAATTGTTGGATTTTAATTACAACAACCATACAATTATGCCAAGGAATCTCTAAGCTAATTTGCAGGTACATGCGCACCAAAAATAGACAAACAAATATGTTCAAAATGAAGATACACAGTACAAAAAAGGAAGAAAGTATGTATATGGAGATACAAGAAGAGATATACACGATAGAGACAAGACGAAGGTGAGAAACAAAGTGTTATTAGTCATATAGTGTCATGTCTAGATTTTACAAATGTTAAAATCTTCTCCAAATGGTATACACATATATACATTCATATTTTAAATGAAAAATCAAGTTTTCAAAAATAGCATGTACCAGGACTCGAACCAAGGTCTCTAGTTTAGAAGGCAAGTGCTCTAACCAAATGAGCTATGATACTATTTAATACAGACTAAATTCAGACGTCTGAAATACTTCATTCAGACATTTGAATGCTGAAACAAAATTATGGTTCAACAATATTCAGACGCTTGAATAAAAATATTCAAACGGCTGAATAAGGCCAGAAATAGCCTAGTTCCTTGCTGTTTGCGTTTCAACTCGATTCAAAAATCTGAATTATTTTATTCAAAAGTCTGAATATTCTTAATGGCTATTTTCATGAATAGACGCTTCTCTTCATTGAAGAGAAACGTTTTCAAAATCAACGATTGCGCCTATTCTTTTCAATATAACTTTTCATTTATGGCTGCGACTCTTTATACACTATATATAGATTACATAATTCAACAAACAATTAACGAAACCAAAATTTACTTTTAGCACTCTTGAATTCTCATCTGTTCCCAAGCTTTCAAATTGCATTCAAATTGCTTACATACTTTGATCATTAGTTACTTTATCTTCCACAATTCTCAAAGCACATCACACTATATATCATAAAGGAGAAGATTATATGAAGATTGTACTCAATTGACTTATCAGTGTTATTTAAGAACACAATATAGTCAGATACATTTGTTATTTGTAAAAGAAGTCCTATTCGGTTGCTTAGGCAGTTCAAGTCCTATTCGGTTGCTTAGGCGGGTGAAGTCCTGTTCGGTTGCTCAAGCAGTGTAAACCTTTTCCTTCGGTTTAAGTGAGGGTTGTGTTAGTGAAATTCCAGAAGGAGTCTGGGACTGGACGTAGAACGGGAAGTTCGAGCCAGTACAAAAATTCCTGGCATGCTTGTTCAATTTTACTTATTCATATTGCTATAGTAACTTAGTTTATTTCCGCATTAATTTAATATAATTCCATATATCACGATTCGCACTGTCTTTTCATATACTTTGTTAGGGTCCTAGATGTTAGGAGGAGCAGGTAGCCATATTCAAGAAGTTTTGGTACCTTTATGAACATAATTTTTATTATAGACTACATTATCTAAAAAGTTGTTAATATGTTTTTGTCTAATCAACTTATTACTTTTTTTAGGTATCCAAATTTTTATATTTTTGGTATTCGTATTAAACTTTGGTGATCTTTTAGTCTTTTGAGAAATACAACTATATTTTTTAATATTATTCCCTTTTTGTTTAGGAATATTTTTAAATTCTATTCCATTTCAATTACCTGCTGGTTTTGAAGTTTTGATACGATTTTCCAAATTTTGTTTTCCTTTATCAAATTTCGAAACATTATTTGTAATTTTATCTAATTTTTCTTTTAATTTTAGATTTTCAATTTTCAATGTTTCTATATTACTCTTCAAGTTGATATTTTCTTTCCACAAGTTATCCTTTTCTAGTTTAATTTTTTTAAAATCAATAGCTATAGTCTCATTTCAACTAAACTACTTTTATTTTTTTCTTGAGATAATTCTAGTTCCTCCTCTAAAATAATTTTTTCATCTTTTAACATTCCTACTTCAAGTTCTAATCTATTTATTTTGGCTATATGTTCTTTATTCAATTTTTTAATTTGTTTAAATTTATCATATAATTCCATGCTAAGTTCTAATAATTCATCACAGCTAAGTTCTGGACATACCTTATAAGTTTATGGCATAAAATATACATTAGCTTGTTCTTCGTCACTATCACTGTCACTATCTGATGATGGTGAAGAATCCGAGTCATCCCATGTTACTTTGAAAGCTTTCTTCTTTTTGAAATTTTCAAATTTGTTCTTCCTTTTATCTTTGTTGAGCTTAGGGCAATCTTTCTTCATATGTCCAAATTGGTCACATTCATAGCATTTGATTGATGTTTGATTTGTAGAGCTTGATTTTCCTCCTTTCTGAAATCTTATCATTTTTCTAAATTTCTTGAATTTGTTGTAGTTTTTAGCAATAAATATGATTTCTTCTTCATCTAAGTCAAAGTCTTCATTTGTTGCTAGGAATGCTATGTTTTCCATCTCCGAATATTGTTTTTTTCTTACCTGTAAATTAGCTTCATAGGACATAAAATTTCCTATCAATTCTTCAACTAAGAGAGTTGAGAGATCATTAGCTTCTTCGATAGCTAATTCTTTTATTTCCCACTCTAGAGTTGAAGAATTGAGTATTCTAGATACTAAGTCAAAATTTGTGAATTTGACCCCAAGTGCCATTAAACCGCGTTGAATGCTTTGGAATCTAGAGTACATATCTACTATAGATTCATTTTGTTTCATTTTAAATGATGAAAATTTATTTTGTAAAATTGAAATTTTAGTTTGTTTAACTTTGTTTGTGCCTTCATGTGTAAGTTGTAAGGTACGCCAAATATCATATGCATAGTTACATAACATGACACGTGGAAATTCATTCTTATTTAATGAACAAAAGAAAACATTCATAGCTTTTGCATTATTAGAAGCTGTGTTTTTTTATGCATCATTCCATGTGTCATAGCAGTGTCAGGTGCTTCATATTTATTTTGAGTGGTTGACAAATTTCAAACCCATTAGCTTCCACAAAAATTCTCATACGTGTTAACCAGTATGCATAGTTAGAACCATTAAAAAGTGAGGGTCGTGCCGTGGATTGACCTTCTTGAAAAATACTTGCCATATTAAGTTTATTCAAAAATGTGTTACTGTATTTTGATCAAATCTCGCTCTGATACCAAATGATAGTCTACAGAGTAGATCATCTAGTATATATGCAAGTATATGTGACAAAACATATGATGCAACTAAAATAATATTAATCTAAGTAATTATAGATTAAGCACACCAGGATTTTATACTGTTTCGGACCTCCCGTCCTATGTCCTGTCCTGAAGCTTTCCTTTGAAATTCGACTATCAAACACCCTCGCTTCTCCCGAAGGAATAGACTTGGTTACAATAACTTGATCTTGTCAAATGTGTGTTCTATAACACGGATATTGACTAATTAGTAAAAATGCTTCAAATAAATATATATATATATATATATATAGTATTTTCTGTGAAGAACTGAATATATGGAAGAGTGAAATACAAGTGTAGATTGCAAAAGATCAAGAATATATGATAGGGTATGTAATAAGAGAGCGTAATGAGTAAGATAGTTTGCTCTCTTGATTCTTGATGATATATATAGTTATAGAGAGGTTTCTTGAATAGGTGCATCCATTAACGAGTGCTTTACAGTTTCTTCCGTTGATCATGAAGAGTTGCAGCAAAGAGAAGCGGAGATGTCTATTCGAATGTGGCAGTTGAAGTTCATATTTGAAATCCGAATTTGAAATTAGACGTTTGGAATATGTTTCAGACGTCTGATACTATATATATTTTTGAATATAGTAGTAGATCAGATGTTTGAGTGCAGTTGCCAGATGTCTGGCTAAGTCTGTCTGTTGTTCTAGAGAACTGTATCAGATGTTTGACTTGTGCACCCAGACGTATGATATTGTGCGTATCAGTTTTTGTGCTCTTTTTCTTGCACTTCTTTGATCCTATCGACTTGTAGTCTCTTGTAGTGTTCTTTGAGCCTTATTCTTGTCTTTCTAGTGATGTTGCTCTAGCAAGTACCTGTATATATAAATATATATACATATTCGATTTTCATTGTATAGTTGCTGTCATCGAAACCATAGATTTGATTTCCTAACAGATACTAGCCTGGACACATGGTTAAGCACTGCCCACTATTGAAGAAGAGTCAACAGATTAAGTTCTATCTATTAAGGATAAACCCTCAACCTCTGAAGATGTTAAAGAGAAAGGAGTCTTGAAAGGTACTTTACTTATTAATGGCATTTTCATTAGAGTTTTTTTTGGTATCGGACTTCTCATAGTTTCGTCTCTGAAGAATTAGTTGATAGATTAGGGCTTACCCCAAAATTTGTTGAAACACCTATCTGTTTGTCAAACCCCGTTGGCAGTATGATTGTCTATATTTAATTTGTGAGAATGTACAATTACCTTATCCATCATATTCCATGGAACTTATTTGTGCTCGATTTTAAAGGTTTTGATGTTTTTCTTAGAATGAATTGGCTAACTAAGTATAATGCTCTCCTTGACTACGTAATTGGAGTGTAATGTTTAGATCCAAGACCGGAAGGGTATTGGAAAGAATATTGTGTGAGGTTCCAGATAATCATATGAATAGTTTCCTTTATTGCTTAGAATCATATCAAGAAGAGCTAGTGTCTATATTAGTAGTTAAAGATTTCCTGGATCTTTTTGTGCCGGTTAACAGTTTTCCTCCTCAATGGGAAATTGAATTTCATATTGATCTAGTTCCTGTGTGAAACCTATTATTCAACCCTTACATAGTATTTCCTTGAGAGAGAAGCAGGAGTTAATAAGTCAAACTGATGAATTGTTAAGAAGAGGGCTGATTAGACCGAGTCGTTCAAGTTAGGGATTAGCAATTTTTTTGTAGCCAAGTTTGATGATTTTTTAGTTTGTGTGTGTAATATAGGGAGTTGACTAAGCAAACTATTCAAAATAAGTACCCGTTACCCAAAATAGATGATATGTTTGACTAACTTCATGGGCTAGAGTATTTTTCCGAAAGGACCTTGCTATGTTTTTCCATCAGTTAAGGGTAGTGGAGGATAGTGTGTGTAATAGTCCGCTTTTCCGTACCCCTTGAATATATACTAATCTCCGTAGATTAGTTCAAGATGAACAGAAATACGAACCATTAGGGTTTAAGAAAAAGAAAGACAAAGAAAAAGAGAGAAAAAGATAGAAAAGATAGAGAGGGAAAGAACATAGGAGAGAATAGAAAATAGAACAGAACAGGAAACAACAGAACAACATCAGAATCTCACAATTCCCAGCGGAACAACATATAATAATAAATGAATAATCTTTAAACAAAGAACTATATCAGTTATTACATTACATCACATTTCATTACATCATATCATCAGAGTGTATAACAACAAACAACAACAAACAGTGCAGCGGAAAAAGAAATACTATATAACTAGTAATACGTCATGTCATCCAGCTTGCTTCCAGCAACTCCAGAATATCCAGAATATCCTGATAAACCTTAACTCTTGACTGCCCGTGTAGAAATTGGTGGGCACCCAGAGTTTAGGAAGGAAAACAATAAACTCCGAGTCAGTCATGTGACTGGTGTGAGAACTCAAAACAGTTTATTTATCTTTAAAATCAAAATAGAGGAATATTTTTAAGTCAATTCGCAATGCTTTTAAAAATGAGACTACCATAAGGCCTCCCGCACACACACACAATGCAAACGCAGAATCGGAGGAGATTTCTCCTTATGATAGTCAAAGATGCTTGATACGCATTTAAAAGAACATTTGATATTATTATTAGTGCATAGTGTAGAAAAAAAAATTCATTTCGAAAGTAGAATATAAATCTTAGCCAACATAGACATTTCGAACTATGCCTACTATAGCTACCATCTAAACAGTGGTGACCACCATAAGTAAATGGCAGGTTCTACAACTAATACCGTACAAGTTTCGTATTGGGAATTGGATTTCCAACGAATGATCAGGCCAAGGAACTTCCCATTGCCACATGAGAATGCCTCTGGATGGACATCCCCGAGAACCAAACCGGATCTCTACCAACATAAGGCCGGGTTACCCCTAACTGAGTAACAACTGACCGAATATGCCATCCCTCGGTCCTTTGGGACCTTTATCACCGAGCGCTCGTGATCAATTCACACAATCATAACAAAGTGTTTTCAACATGAGTAAGTATCTGGGCTCCATACCATGATACCACCCTTTTCCAGAAGGAAGTGCACATATCCTAAAGGGCGCTACCCCTCATAACCTTGCTGCTTCTTTCCTGTTTTGACCATTCACGGGGTGTAAGGCTCGACGAATTCACGTCCACAAAAACATACTTTATACAAAAGCCATGCTTTGGGTCAACAAATGATCATAGAAATGATCACCAAGATAGACGATCAAATAAATGATCCTATCACAAATAATCAACACAATGATCATTTCACAGCAACACTCAGCATGTCACATTACCAAATTGGGAATATATCGCTGATAACATTCAACTATATAACCTCTGAGCTCGTACGTCTCAGAGAAGGGTGTTAAGCTAAAAGAATAAATTCTCCGCCACCAACAAAAATATATTTGAAAGAAATCGGCTTTATATCTCAACTTGTAATGTCAGGCATACTATCCATACAAGTCTGTTCCGGGCTCGAACAAAACCGAAGGCATTTACAAAGAAGTCCTTGCAATCCGGATATTCACAATCCTGATCGGATTTCCCATCACTTAGGGAGTCTCTATACCGTTGCAACTCAGTGCAGAGACAATCGACAGGTCATCCTATCGCTCTCGCAAATACCGGGTCTTCAACACCGATCTTCAATGCTATCATAACGACGTATCACATATTCGGAATGGGTTATACGACCCCATGGTCCTTTCCCGGTTAACCCGAATAGTGAGCGCTTATTCAAAAATAAGTGTGGCATTCAAATTCAAACAAATCACATCAATTACCCATTCAAAGGGAAATATTGATAGTCGGTTATTGAACTATCAATGGATATGCACACATCACCAGATTCCAAATAATTTACCAAATTATTTATTTTCCAAAATATCTTTACTAGATATATAATTTTCACACTTCAAAAATAAATCAATATTTATTTTTAAACAACTTCCCTTTTCATTCATAAATTCCATAATGAATTTATATTCCAAAATATCCATGCATATACGATTTCAATTTTTCATTTCAATTTATCTTCAAAAAGATAAATTCTCAAAATATTCACTTTATATTGGAAAACATTTCCATACTTATTTATTCATAAGTAATTCACAGATTTTATTTATTTTCAACACTTAGAAAATATTCAATATACTTAAATCGAAATTAAGTATATATTTCATTCTTTAAGGAAATCATTCTCTTAAACATATTTATTTGGGCCAAAACGAATGTTGCGTAAAACATCGTTACGACAACCCAAAATCACTAGTATAGGGATTCGAAATTAAAATAGATATATAAATCCCAATACTATACAAAACATTTCCTTTCGGAAATCATTTACTATAACAACAGTGTTATAGTCCACTATTACCTTTTATTTCTCGAAAACGTCTATTTCAACAATCAATGTTGAAATCTATGGTTTCGAATCTCATCACATTTAAAACATTGTTAGATCGTTTTAATTCTATTTAAAACATCAAATCTAAACATTATCTTTAACATATTATTCACTGTTCAAAAACGTGAATATTCTACGTTAACAACTTTCATCACTTCTATTCATTTTATTTCAAAGGATTATTCACAGTCAAAAATGTGAATATACTCCATTAATAAGTTTCAACAATTTACTTATCAAAATAAGTCGTTTGCGAATTTATAAAACAACGTTTATAAACTCCATTTCTATTTATTTTATAACAACTTCCTTTTATAAATTCCTTTATTAATCTATTCGATTTATAACTCAATTATAAACTAAAGGTTCACATTATAAGTTAAACACTTATAATTTATTTGTTTACAAGAATCGTTCTTTTAAACATCCCAATTCATAAATCTTATGACTTATAAGATTCATTTAATCAAAAATCCGTTCTTCAATTAACTTTTCAAATTTTATAAACCTACTGCTTATAAAATTCCATTTATAACTTCACCGTTTATAATTCTATGAATTTCATTCATTTATGAAATTCATTCACAATCCATTCTAACACTTATAAAAACTCGTTTTATAATTCCAACATTTTAATTTATAAATATCAATTTATAAATCTTTTAATATAAATCAATCTATACTACTATTTTAAAAATGCCTTTAATCTCCTTTATAATTTCATCCTTTTGATTCATAAAATAATTAATTTTTATAAATCCTATATTTAAACTTTTCACAATAAATTCTAAAATCCCGATTAAACTATTTTATAAAATCATTAGCCTCTTATTTTCAAAAATCAACTTTTAACTATATTTCTCAAAATCATAATTTTTATATAACATTAAAAATTATACGTTTATTTATTTAAAATGGATCAATTCCAAACATATAGTATATTTTCAAAAATCACTTTAAAAATCATTTTAAAATTCCAAATTTGGTCCAATGGTGCTACATACCAAATAGTCAATCACGACAACAACGATATCATATATCGATATGATAATCCATCAAATATCAAAATATCTGAAATCAAATAAAAACTGTTGAGGAATCCAGTTGGATCCCTCCAACCTGTTTTCCTGCATCCACAAACATTAGCACAATACCAATTTCGCTCCACTACGAAATTATCGCGGTATATGGGATTTAAAATATTATCCGCTTAATAACGGCGCAATAGGGTCTCATCTGCTAAACAAATAATGCGGGAAATCAATAACTCCAATATATACATATGCCAATATATATATATATATATGTTGCTATTATATATAATACCAATTTCACTGTTTATGAAATATTCGCGGTATATGTTTTTAATAAATAACATCCGCTTACTAACGGCGCATAATGTCTATTTTAACAATCAATAGATAACAATCATCATTCAAACATGCATTCAAATATTTTAAATCTAACTATTTAAAATAAAATCGAAACTGATTCGATTGAGTGAGAAGTTCTCACCTTGATTTTATTTTTGTTTTAGCGATTTATTTCGAATAAAATTAAACGGATGTTTAGTTTTACCCAAAATTCTCACTAACTCCAAACGACTCCAATCCAACTCCATCGCGTAGTGCTCGTCCATACGATTCCAACGCAACTGGTTTCGCGCGTTTTCGACCTCGTATGAAAAAGTTATGCATTTTATAAGATACACGATTTTATATACATAAATTTATAACATAATTTTAATTTTAAACCTATCACTAATCTTGGCCGCACATCACACCTAGCACGCACGCGACATGCTTCTTCCTCTCGTACACGCGAATACCCCCAGCAAGAAGAACCCATTCACGTTCGATTAGGGTTAAACGATTCGACCACCTCGATGCATGAAAACACGATCAGAGACCTCCATATTGTAGCCTACGTGAAGTACTATACTCGGCCACAGCAGGGTGGAGCTCGGCCTCCTCCTCACCTCGAACCACGTGCACGAACCAGCCCCCTTCAAACAACAATTGCCGTCAATCCATCGAGTTATTCGCCACTCCACCGTATGGATGTGGAGATCTCTCCACGCTCTACAACTTTCATTTAGAAAGTTTTCGAAAACATTGAATGGATTGGGAGATAATGAGGGGAGAAGAACTGAAGATTTCGGCCATTGATGGGGGCACTGGCGGCTAGGGTTTTATAAAACCTAATTTCTTTTCTTCTTTTTTTGTGAGAATTGTTGGTCTATTTATAGGAAAAAATCGAACACTATTCATTTCGATTTTCCAAACTCCGATTTACGTGCCGAAACTGGCATTCCTAGGGTTTACCCCGCGTTCCGGACACAATGGAACAGGTTTCGCAAGCTAATTCGGACATCTGTGCGAGTTATGGCAATAAACGTTCAATTTGAATTAAACCGATTTAAACGATTTTCTAGGCGTTTTAATTTGTACCGGACAAACGGTAAATCCAATTGACACGAAATTTGAAATCTTACAATAATATCACATTACGGATCCGATGAAACTGGTTTCGTCGAAATCTGAGACTTTTTGAAAAATGGCTATTTTAACTCGCCAAATTAAAATTAAAAATAAATCGATGCGTTTCGAGCTGCCACGATCAAACGGTAACTCCGATTGACACGAAAATTGAAATCCGGTAATAACTAACTATTACGGATCCAATGGAACTGGTTTCGTTCAATTCTGAGACTGTTCAAAAATTGACTATTTTCGCTAGTCGATTTAAATATTAAAATATTCAATTTTCACAAATAAACTTTTAATTCGATTTTAAAAGTTCTAAAATATCTTTCTAACTCCAACATGATAAAATAAAATTTTACAATTCATTTACAATCATATTTAACTCGATTTTCAATTATTTCCATAATTTCACATATTAAATTATCGATTTAATTATTCAATTAAATCCAATAATTCAAATAAAAATTTATTCGACTTATAAATTTCACTTATTAATATTTAAAATTAATTAAATATTAAAATTTTAATTACTAAAAATCCTGGGTCGTTACAATCTTCCCCCCTTAAAAGAATTTCGTCCTCGAAATTATTAAGTAAGAAAAGTTACAGAATCTATCAACTTTCCCAAAACAAATTTAAACTTCTTATAATATTTTCCTAAGTTTTCAAATCATACTTATTTATCTTTTCAAAAACAACTACTATTGTTTAACTTTCAACTCCAAATAAAAGTCTAAGTTTTCAAAACTTTCCAATTTTCTCAAAATTTTTCTAACGCCTTAAATTTCCGGAAAAATTCGCCATAGTCTCCTTTGCGCGGCTCGATCCGAAAAAAAAATGATAGTATATATCACAAATATACATCTGATCAAGTAATGAGGCATCCCGAAGGGAAAAATTTGTAAAAGTACGGTATGTAATCCGAGATATGTACCTTATATTTTATTAGCGAGCATATACGGCTAATATAGCGCGAAAGCGAGCTCCAAATGCGAAGCAAACGCGATCCGCACCTACTAATCACTCAACAAACATCATGAGAATCATGCATATAGACAATAGTATCAATATACAACATATAGCAACACAATAACTATATATGTCAACATAGCAAATGAAACAAAAGCAATATATATTCAACCATCAACCAACTAAATATTCATTTATATTCTCATTTATATACAATGAAATGGTTTTCAATTTAATCACATTTGATTCATTAACAGTGGATGTTTTCACTAACATTCATTTTCAATTAGTTTATATTCACTAATTCATATTCAAGTTGGTTCACTTCCAATCAAATTCAATTCCATTTAAGATTCACTTAACTTCCAATTGAATTCCAATTACTTCAACTTTCAATTTCATTAATACTTAATGAATTATATACAATCAACTAACAATCATATAACAACCAACGTATATTAATTTACTTTGATACTAATATCAATTCCATTCAACAACACTTAAGTTATATTCCATTTAACTTTAAATTCATTTTTATTTTACAACTCATATTCATAAATATATTCATTAGTTTCACTTCTCATATATATAAGTTTATTTCACAATTGTAAATCACTTTAATTATAATTCAATTCTTATAATTATTTTTACTTATACAATTATTCTTTAATTTAGATTATTCAAACAACTAAACAATCAACTTACATACATTTTAATAATTTTGAAAAATTATTTCTTTATATATAAAAATATAATCAAGGCAAAATTATTTCATTTACCCAATTTAAAACAATATCGTGTCGGTTTATCTTGTTTAAGAGTTTAGAAACCCCTTTCTACGATAGTTAGCTAGACTACATCGACCGAAATCTATAAACAATCAACCGATAAGTCAACACAATACAAAACAATTTTTATATTCACTAACAAATACGCTCTCATAGCTATTATTACACTCAAACTCATTCTAGAGTACTACTGACTCTATCTCTAATGAGTAATACCCAACAGAACCATGGTTGTCGCTTAACCATATGCTCTGATACCAAATGTAATAGTCCGCTTTTCCGTACCCCTTGAATATACACTAATCTCCGTAGATTAGTTCAAGATGAACAGAAATATGAACCATTAGGGTTTAAGAAAAAGAAAGACAAAGAAAAAGAGAGAGAAAGATAGAAAAGATAGAGAGGGAAAGAACATAGGAGAGAATAGAAAATAGAACAGAACAGGAAACAACAGAACAACATCAGAATCTCACAATTCGCAGCGGAACAACATATAATAATAAATGAATAATCTTTAAACAAAGAACTATATCAGTTATTACATTACATCACATTTCATTACATCATATCATCAGAGTGTATAACAACAAACAACAACAAACAATGCAGCGGAAAAAGAAATACTATATAACTAGTAATACGTCATGTCATCCAGCTTGCTTCCAGCAACTCCAGAATATCCAGAATATCCTGATAAACCTTAACTCTTGACTGCCCATGTAGAAATTGGTGGGCACCCAGAGTTTAGGAAGGAAAACAATAAACTCCGAGTCAGTCATGTGACTGGTGTGGGAACTCAAAACAGTTTATTTATCTTTAAAATCAAAATAGAGGAATATTTTTAAGTCAATTCGCAATGCTTTTAAAAATGAGACTACCATAAGGCCTCCCGCACACACACACAATGCAAACGCAGAATCGGAGGAGATTTCTCCTTATGATAGTCAAAGATGCTTGATACGCATTTAAAAGAACATTTGATATTATTATTAGTGCATAGTGTAGAAAAAAAAATCATTTCGAAAGTAGAATATAAATCTTAGCCAACATAAACATTTCGAACTATGCCTACTATAGCTACCATCTAAACAGTGGTGACCACCATAAGTAAATGGCAGGTTCTACAACTAATACCGTACAAGTTTCGTATTGGGAATTGGATTTTCAACGAATGATTAGGCCAAGAAACTTCCCATTGCCACATGAGAATGCCTCTGGATGGACATCCCCGAGAACCAAACCGGATCTCTACCAACACAAGGCCGGGTTACCCCTAACTGAGTAACAACTGACCGAATATGCCATCCCCCGGTCCTTTGGGACCTTTATCACCGAGCGCTCGTAATCAATTCACACAATCATAACAAAGTGTTTTCAACATGAGTAAGTATCTGGGCTCCATACCATGATACCACCCTTTTCCAGAAGGAAATGCACATATCCTAAAGGGCGCTACCCCTCATAACCTTGCTGCTTCTTTCCTGTTTTGACCATTCACGGGGTGTGAGGCTCGACGAATTCACGTCCACAAAAACATACTTTATACAAAAGCCATCCTTTGGGTCAACAAATGATCATAGAAATGATCACCAAGATAGACGATCAAATAAACGATCCTATCACAAATAATCAACACAATGATCATTTCACAGCAACACTCAGCATGTCACATTACCAAATTGGGAATATATCGCTGATAACATTCAACTATATAACCTCTGAGCTCGTACGTCTCAGAGAAGGGTGTTAAGCTAAAAGAATAAATTCTCCGCCACCAACAGAAATATATTTGAAAGAAATCGGCTTTATATCTCAACTTGTAATGTCAGGCATACTATCCATACAAGTCTGTTCTGGGCTCGAACAATACCGAAGGCACTTACAAAGAAGTCCTTGCAATCCGGATATTCACAATCCTGATCGGATTTCCCATCACTTAGGGAGTCTCTATACCGTTGTAACTCAGTGCAGAGACAATCGACAGGTCATCCTATCGCTCTCGCAAATACCGGGTCTTCAACACCGATCTTCAATGCTATCATAACGACGTATCACATATTCGAAATGGGTTATACGACCCCATGGTCCTTTCCCGGTTAACCCGAATAGTGAGCGCTTATTCAAAAATAAGTGTGGCATTCAAATTCAAACAAATCACATCAATTACCCATTCAAAGGGAAATATTGATAGTCGGTTATTGAACTATCAATGGATATGCACACATCACCAGATTCCAAATAATTTACCAAATTATTTATTTTCCAAAATATCTTTACTACATATATAATTTTCACACTTCAAAAATAAATCAATATTTATTTTTAAACAACTTCCCTTTTCATTCATAAATTCCATAGTGAATTTATATTCCAAAATATCCATGCATATACGATTTCAATTTTTCATTTCAATTTATCTTCAAAAAGATAAATTCTCAAAATATTCACTTTATATTGGAAAACATTTCCATACATATTTATTCATAAGTAATTCACGGATTTTATTTATTTTCAACACTTAGAAAATATTCAATATACTTAAATCGAAATTAAGTATATATTTCATTCTTTAAGGAAATCATTCTCTTAAACATATTTATTTGGGCCAAAACGAATGTTGCGTAAAACATCGTTACGACAACCCAAAATCACTAGTATAGGGATTCGAAATTAAAATAGATATATAAATCCCAATACTATACAAAACATTTCCTTTCGGAAATCATTTACTATAACAACAGTGTTATAGTCCACTATTTCCTTTTATTTCTCGAAAAGGTCTATTTCAACAATCAATGTTGAAATCTATGATTTCGAATCTCATCACATTTAAAACATTGTTAGATCGTTTTAATTCTATTTAAAACATCAAATCTAAACATTATCTTTAACATATTATTCACTGTTCAAAAACGTGAATATACTACGTTAACAACTTTCATCACTTCTATTCATTTTATTTCAAAGGATTATTCACAGTCAAAAATGTGAATATACTCCATTAATAAGTTTCAACAATTTACTTATCAAAATAAGTCGTTTGCGAATTTATAAAACAACGTTTATAAACTCCATTTCTATTTATTTTATAACAACTTCCTTTTATAAATTCCTTTATTAATCTATTCGATTTATAACTCAATTATAAACTAAAGGTTCACATTATAAGTTAAACACTTATAATTTATTTGTTTACAAGAATCGTTCTTTTAAACATCCCAATTCATAAATCTTATGACTTATAAGATTCATTTAATCAAAAATCCGTTCTTCAATTAACTTTTCAAATTTTATAAACCTACTGCTTATAAAATTCCATTTATAACTTCACCGTTTATAATTCTATGAATTTCATTCATTTATGAAATTCATTCACAATCCATTCTAACACTTATAAAAACTCGTTTTATAATTCCAACATTTTAATTTATAAATATCAATTTATAAATCTTTTAATATAAATCAATCTATATTACTATTTTAAAAATGCCTTTAATCTCCTTTATAATTTCATCCTTTTGATTCATAAAATAATTAATTTTTATAAATCCTATATTTAAACTTTTCACAATAAATTCTAAAATCCCGATTAAACTATTTTATAAAATCATTAGCCTCTTATTTTCAAAAATCAACTTTTAACTATATTTCTCAAAATCATAATTTTTATATAACATTAAAAATTATACGTTTATTTATTTAAAATGGATCAATTCCAAACATATAGTATATTTTCAAAAATCACTTTAAAAATCATTTTAAAATTCCAAATTTGGTCCAATGATGCTACATACCAAATAGTCAATCACGACAACAACGATATCATATATCGATATGATAATCCATCAAATATCAAAATATCTGAAATCAAATAAAAACTGTTGAGGAATGCAGTTGGATCCCTCCAACCTGTTTTCCTGCATCCACAAACATTAGCACAATACCAATTTCGCTCCAGTACAAAATTATCGCGGTATATGGGATTTAAAATATTATCCGCTTAATAACGGCGCAATAGGGTCTCATCCGCTAAACAAATAATGCGGGAAATCAATAACTCCAATATATACATACGCCAATATATATATATTGCTATTATATATAATACCAATTTCACTGTTTATGAAATATTCGCGGTATATGTTTTTAATAAATAACATCCGCTTACTAACGGCGCATAATGTCTATTTTAACAAGCAATAGATAACAATCATCATTCAAACATGCATTCAAATATTTTAAATCTAACTATTTAAAATAAAATCGAAACTGATTCGATTGAGTGAGAAGTTCTCACCTTGATTTTATTTTTGTTTTAGCGATTTATTTCGAATAAAATTAAACGGATGTTTAATTTTACCCAAAATTCTCGCTAACTCCAAACGACTCCAATCCAACTCCATCGCGTAGTGCTCGTCCATACGATTCCAACGCAACTGGTTTCGCGCGTTTTCGACGTCGTATGAAAAAGTTATGCATTTTATAAGATACACGATTTTATATACATAAATTTATAACATAATTTTAATTTTAAACCTATCACAAATCTTGGCCGCACATCACACCTAGCACGCACGCGACATGCTTCTTCCTCTCGTACACGCGAATACCCCCAGCAAGAAGAACCCATTCACGTTCGATTAGGGTTAAACGATTCGACCACCTCGATGCATGAAAACACGATCAGAGATCTCCATATTGTAGCCTACGTGAAGTACTATACTCGGCCACAGCAGGGTGGAGCTCGGCCTCCTCCTCACCTCGAACCACGTGCACGAACCGGCCCCCTTCAAACAACAATTGCCGTCAATCCATCGAGTTATTCGCCACTCCACCGTATGGATGTGGAGATCTCTCCACGCTCTACAGCTTTCATTTAGAAAGTTTTCGAAATCATTGAATGGATTGGGAGATAATGAGGGGAGAAGAACTGAAGATTTCGGCCATTAATGGGGGCACTGGCGGCTAGGGTTTTATAAAACCTAATTTCTTTTTTTTTGTAAGAATTGTTGGTCTATTTATAGGAAAAAATCGAACACTATTCATTTCGATTTTCCAAACTCCGATTTACGTGCCGAAACTGACGTTCCTAGGGTTCACCCCGCATTCTGGACACAATGGAACAGGTTTCGAAAGCTAATTCGGACATCTATGCGAGTTATGGCAATAAACGTTCAATTTGAATTAAACCGATTTAAACGATTTTCTAGGCGTTTTAATTTGTACCGGACAAACGGTAAATCCAATTGACACGAAATTTGAAACCTTACAATAATATCACATTACGGATCTGATGAAACTGGTTTCGTCGAAATCCGAGACTTTTTGAAAAATGGCTATTTTAACTCGCCAAATTAAAATTAAAAATAAATCGATGCGTTTCGAGCTGCCACGATCAAACGGTAACTCCGATTGACACGAAAATTGAAATCCGGTAATAACTAACTATTATGGATCCAATGGAACTGGTTTCGTTCAATTCTGAGACTGTTCAAAAATTGACTATTTTCACTAGTCGATTTAAATATTAAAATATTCAATTTTCACAAATAAACTTTTAATTCGATTTTAAAAGTTCTAAAATATCTTTCTAACTCCAACATGGTAAAATAAAATTTTACAATTCATTTACAATCATATTTAACTCGATTTTCAATTATTTCCATAATTTCACATATTAAATTATCGATTTAATTATTCAATTAAATCCAATAATTCAAATAAAAATTTATTCGACTTATAAATTTCACTTATTAATATTTAAAATTAATTAAATATTAAAATTTTAATTACTAAAAATCCTGGGTCGTTACGATCTTCCCCCCTTAAAAGAATTTCGTCCTCGAAATTATTAAGTAAGAAAAGTTACAGAATCTATCAACTTTCCCAAAACAAATTTAAACTTCTTATATTATTTTCCTAAGTTTTCAAATCATACTTGGTTATCTTTTCAAAAACAACTACTATTGTTTAACTTTCAACTCCAACTAAAAGTCTAAGTTTTCAAAACTTTCCAATTTTCTCAAAATTTTTCTAACGCCTTAAATTTCCGGAAAAATTCGCCATAGTCTCCTTTGCGCGGCTCGATCCGAAAAAAAATGACAGTATATATATCACAAATATACATCTCATTAAGTAATGAGGCATCCCGAAGGAAAAAATTTGTAAAAGTACGGTATGTAATCCGAGATATGTACCTTATATTTTATTAGCGAGCATATACGGCTAACATAGCGCGAAAGCGAGCTCCAAATGCGAAGCAAACACGATCCGCACCTACTAATCACTCAACAAACAACATGAGAATCATGCATATAGACAATAGTATCAATATACAACATATAGCAACATAATAACTATATATGTCAACATAGCAAATGAAACAAAAGCAATATATATTCAACCATCAACCAACTAAATATTCATTTATATTCTCATTTATATACAATGAAATGGTTTTCAATTTAATCACATTTGATTCATTAACAGTGGATGTTTTTACTAACATTCATTTTCAATTAGTTTATATTCACTAATTCATATTCAAGTTGGTTCACTTCCAATCAAATTCAGTTCCATTTAAGATTCACTTAACTTCCAATTGAATTCCAATTACTTCAACTTTCAATTTCATTAATACTTAATGAATTATATACAATCAACTAACAATCATATAACAACCAACGTATATTAATTTACTTTGATACTAATATCAATTCCATTCAACAACACTTAAGTTATATTCCATTTAACTTTAAATTCATTTTTATTTTACAACTCATATTCATAAATATATTCATTAGTTTCACTTCTCATATATATAAGTTTATTTCACAATTTAGCCAATTCAGTGTCCATATATAATTTTCTATCTTATGGCCAAATAATTATTTATTTCAATTAAATGTCAGGGATGAATATATGTTACTTAAATCAAATCATAGTGTCATATGTATGCATAATAGTATATATAAGCAAATAAACATCCAAACATTTAAATATCAACCAATAACATCCATCAAAATACATCATCCAATAGACAATACAATTCATGGCAGTTTCATAGTTATCAATGTCAGGTAATTTAATCGCAATTCAATTTCAATTTCAATTTAAATTTAACTGTCAATTTAATTTCAATTTCAATTTAAATTTAACTGTCAATTTAATTTCAACGGTTAATTCAAATGACAAACTATATGATAATTAAATTTATCAAACAACGACAAATAAAATCATGACACTTCATAGTGTAAAATTTAACTAGCATAAAAATATTTAGTACGTTGTGAGCGTTATAAAACACTCACCTTGATTTTACGATTTTAAATCAAATCAAACGACGTTCGATTTAACCCAAAATTTCCTCTAGCTCCAAACGACTCCAATCCAGCTGCATAGCGTAGTGCTCGTCCATACGATTCCATCGCAAGTGGTTTCGTGTGTTTTCGATCTCGTATGAAAAAGATACGAATTTTAGAAGTTACACGAATTTTTATTCATAAATTTACAACATTTTTATTATATTTTATACCCTACACAATCCAAGCCGTGAGATCCCACCCCATGAAACCCTGGTCGTATCTTTCCTTCTCCCTCTCACGCAATTTCCTCCTTCCAGAAAATTTGCACGCGACTTGAACCCATAGCTCCATAACTAGGGTTAGATTATGCAACCACCACAAGCAACTTCAGGACGATCAGGAGCTTCCATTCCAAAGCCCATTGTCTGCTCCACTTTCGGCCGCAACCACCTTGAACTCGGCCCACCCCATGGCCTCGAAATGCGTGCGCAACCGTGCGACTTTGTGATCGATTTGCCGTTGATCCGCTCAATAAAATTTGATCATGACCGTTGGATGTCTCGGCCTCGCCATGCTCTTCATCTTTGTAGTTGATGATTACGCGTGAATGTTTGTAGATTGAAAGAAAAAGGAGGAAGAAAGGGATGAGATTCTGGCCATTGAAGGTTTTAATGGCGGCTGCTCTGAATTAGGGTTAGGTTTTGACAAATTTGTGAAAGTGGAGTCCTTTTATAGAAATTTCTCAACGCACTATTCATTCCGGATTTTTCGAACTCCGATTTACGCATGATGACTGGCGTTTCTAGGGTTTACCCCGCATTCCGGACACAATGGAACAGGTTTCGGAGGCTAATTCGATCGTCTGTGTGAGTTACGGAAATAAACTATCAAATTTAAATTAAACCGATTAAACGAATTTCTATGCATTTTGGCTCGCCCCGGACAAACGGTAAATCCGATTGACATGAAATTTGAAATCTTACAATAATATCACATTACGGATCCGATGAAACTAGTTTCGTCGAAATCCGAGACCGTTTGAAAAATGACTATTTCAATTCGCCAAATTAATATTAAAACAATTTCAACGCGTTTCGAGCTGCCACGGTCAAAGGACAACTCCGATTGCTACGAAAATTGAAATCCGATAATAACTAACTATTACGGATCCAATGGAACTAGTTTCGTCCAATTCTGTGACTGTTCAAAAATTGGCTATTTTCCAGTCGATAATTAAATATTAAAATATTCAATTTTCACAAATTTACTTTTAATTCGATTTTAAAAGTTCTACAACATCATTCTTACATTAGTACGATAAAATAAAATTTTACAAATCATTTTTAATCATATTAAACCCGTTATTCAATTATCCAATAATTTCCAATTTTAAAATCTTATTAACTCTATTATAATCCCAATATAACCTATATTCACTTTGGAAACCAATCTGAATCATATCAAATCAAATTTCAATTATTCACTCTATTTTCATATATTAAATTTCAATATCAAATTGATCATATCAAATTCAGAATTTAATTATTCAAACATCTGTAATATTAAATTTAAACAATTTGATTATTCTTAAATCACTATCTTTTGAGATATTCAAAATGAACTTAAAAATTTAACTTTTGAAACGAATTAAATTTTTAGAACAACTATTTCCATTATACGGTTATTCAATTCCCATTATTAAATTATTCAATAAATCCCAAATATTAAATTTAAACAATTTCTCTTATCCGATAATTCATTATCTTTTGAAATATTGAAATCGAACTTATAAGATTCAATTTTTAAAACTAATTCACAATTTAGAATACTATTTTCATTTACAGTTATTCAATCATTCATTAAGTTTTAAATATTAAATATAAACAATTTACCTGTTCAATATTCAATGTTTGATTTTAAATAGATTTTACTTATCAATCAATTACTCTATTATACCCAATGAATTCAACATTTATTATCCTATTCAACTATTGATTGTAAAGGCATTCACTAAGTAGCTTTTATTTTTCATTACTTGGATAATTATTGATGCAATTCATTCCAGTTATTATTATTCCAAACGAATTTACAAAAAAAAATTCTAACATTAAATCACGAAATCTTATTGAATTTGCTATTTTAATTATCGAAAATTTACGGGTCGTTACATTCTCCCCCACTCAAAACTTTTCGTCCCCGAAAAGGAAAAATAAGGGAAAAAGAACTAAGTATAGAATTCAACCTTAGGTATATTTATCTCAAAGTTACCAACTCATAAAACAATGAAATTCCATTTATAAAGTCATAACTACGCTTTTACTAAGTTATTCCAAACGCCTTTCTAACTTTAAAAGTTAGTTATCAAAACAAGTTATAAAAGTTTTAAAACTAGAAAAATTTTCTAACACCCGGATTTTACGGAAAATTTCGACAGAGTCTCCTTTAGGCGGCTCGATCGGTACAGCTACAAAACGCCTCTACGGACCCCAAACCAACAAAAGAAAATCAAAAGCCAAGTGGCTCATCGAAAATCACCAAATCCAATGATAAAATAAACATGTACCTTATATTTTTATTAGCGAGCATATACGACTAATATAACACGAAAGCGAGCTCCAAATGCGAAGCAAGCGCAATCCGCACATACTAAACACTCAATAAACCATGAGAAACATGCATATATGAAAATAATATCAATATACATCATATAGTAACATAACAACTACATGTGCCAACATAGCAAATGCAACAAACAACAAATGCATCCACCAAATCAATTATCATCCAACTATCATCCAACAAATCCATAACCAATCAATATAAATTCACTTCTCATTAATATTTATTTACTTGGTTTAACATTTTAACACAGTTGATTCATTAACGTTGGATTTTTACTAACATTCATTCTCAATTCAATTAGTTAACATTCACTAATTTATATTTTCATTAATTCACTTCCAATTTGAATCAAATTAAATTCTATTTAAATTCATTTAACTTCCAATTTGATTTCAATGATTTATAGCTTTCAATTTCATTAACACTTTATGAATTATACACAATCAACTAACAATCATATAACAACCAAATCATACCCAACATAACCAACTTATTAATTTTTACATTCAATTTGGTTTATCTCTTTTATATATATATATATCCTGTTATATAATTTTAAAAGAATCATTTTCTATTCGGCATCTTAAATTTCCAATATTAGCTTTAATTAAGTCCGTAAGCCATACATATATCATCCGTGAGCAATATCAATCTAATCGCTTATTCGATCACACAATTTCACATCCAAACTAGTATCGTTCACACGACTCTCTAGTGCGGACTCAGATTTAGTTCCTTGATTGGAAACTGTTACTCTCCTTGCATAGCCATATACTATGATAGAGAATTCCAGAATCAAATTAAAAATCCATATCTAGGGTTCACCATCGAAAATCGAGTGAAAAATCCTAACTTGGATCGATATAAATCATCTCGAAATTTTGTGCTCAAATTTGGATCAAATCGTTATGCGAATAAAATAATATACGTACAATCTCACGTATTACCTTCCAATGGATTTTCTATCCAATTTATCTATACTAAATTATTTTATTGACTTCTATTTTTTTTTCACGTAATTACTCATAATCCATTATTCAGTTAGTATATTCATTTCTTTACCTAGCATATTCTTTTCATTTCTTTACCTAGCATATTCTTTAACATTATCTTTTCCCAAACATCATATCGAAGAATTTGCTTACTCAAGTTCATTTTAAACATTCTATATAATTTAATTAAACTCAATTTTTTTTCCCAATTGATTCTTAGCTATACCTAATTCTTTGGTTTACATTTACTCCATATTCATAGTTTCAGTTAATACAAATTTATTTGTGGAACATTTTATTAATCATCACTTTAGTTTATAGTCATTCCATAAAAGTCTAACTTCTCATATATGACTTTTCTTAGTTTACAGTTATCTTAAAGGTTACAAATTCAATTATTTTTTTCTATGCAATTTATATTTATTTTTTATAACCAATTTACAAAAGATATTATACAATTCATTTGTCTTCTTTCTTAAGTTCACTTACTTGTTCCATTTATCCATTCATCATTTCATGTTATTATTTAACTATATAACCTTTTTATCACAACCAAATTTTCATTTATATACATTTTAATTCCTTTTTGAGTTTTCCTTACTTGTATACTTCAATTATTTTTAGGTTCTGTTTATTTGTACAATATCTCATTACATATCCAAAACATTATTTCAACTTCCTAATATTTGGTAAGTCATATTATATGTTATTAGAATGCAAATTCGGTATTATACAAATTTATAGAATTTCATTTTTCTTCATTAGAATGTACACAAATTTGATTTATTTAAATCCTCTTTACCTTTCAACTTTAAAGTTTTCCCAAACAATAAGCTTAGATATCTTAATCCTCTTATTTTATAAATTCTGGTTATCCACATTTCATTCAAATAATTTGAAAATTATTAATTAACAGAACTTAGAAATTTAAATGCCCGGTTCTTTTCAATCGTTTGAAATAAATATATACACTTATATCTTTTTAAATATATCAAATCATACCTTTGGAGTTTAAACCAAAACCCATTTACCCAAAATAATTTCGATAAAAAGCAAAGCGTCTTAGAAGTCTCCCCCACTTTGAGACCCGAAAATGAACGTCGATGATGCTGCGCAGTCATCAACGAAATTATTTTCCAGCGACATAAGAGAGGAGTACTGAATTCATTCTTTCCTTTAAAAATCCTTTCAAAATATTTCCATAAACAATTTTCAACAAATATTACTATATATTTCTTCAAAACTTTGAGAACCATTATTCAAAACCTCCGGGTCTTTAAATTCAATATTTTCCAATTTAAATCTATTTTAAATTTATAAGTCACCTTTATAAAATATCTTATAGGATTTTTTTTCTTAAAACATTCCACAAGTTGTTTTATTACTGTTCATTTTGTAATTCATCTTATTTATTAAATTACAATATCCAATTTATGATAATAACTAATATTTTAATTCCTAACAACCAGGTAAGCTAGATAAGTCACAATAAATTTCTGAAAAATTTTCTTTATATACAAAACATAATTAGAGAAAAATTATTTCATTTACCTAATTTAAAACAATGCTATGTCGAATTGTTCTGTTTAAGTGTTTAGAGATCCCTATCAATAACGTTAATTACTCGTATTGACCAGAATCCATAAGCCACTCAACAAATCAACCGACACAATATAAAACATTTTATATCACTAACAAATATGCTCTCTATATATATACACTCAGCGACTCATCATAAGGTATAACTACCCTATTTATAAAGAGTCAAGCCCCACAAAGCTAAGGTTATCGCTAAACCAAAGCTCTGATACCAACTGTAGCGACCCGCCTTTTTGGACAGTTTAAACCGACGATCAAATACACATGCCGATTCCAAACCATTCAAAAGCGCAGATGGTTATTGGGGTAAATAAGAAAAGAAAAGAAAGAGAAATATAGGAAATGAAACAACACAGAATCTCGCAACGGAACGATAAAATATAATAGTCAAATAAACAGTTCATGAAGCTGTTTACTATACTTTGACAATTATTTATACAACATTTATCAGAGTTATACATATACAACTGAACAAATAAAATAATGCAGTAGATAGCATGATGCAGGGGTAATAATAGTAATAGTATACCAAATCTTCGTCTTCATCCTCCAGAATAGATCTTCAAAATCTGAAAAACTCAGGACTGACCCGAGCGTAATGAAAAGACAAAACACTCAAGTCAGGACTAAAATATCCTTATGAAAGTTAAATCAATCGTAAATAAATATGAGTGTAACGGCGTCAGAGATGTTTACGGGGTTTGACATCTCATATCCAGTGTCAACGTGCGTGCAATAACTCAAGAGATGTTACGGGATTTTCCATCTCTTAAGGATCCGTTAAACTATCTACTATGTAGTAATGTACGCTAAGTACATAATGCCTATCAGTAATATAAAGTATCAAAATAGCGTTAAGGCGTTACCATAATCCCCCTTAACACATTTTTATAATGCCATAGTCTATACAGCACCGTAAGCCCCACCGTAAACTGGTGGTTATCAGAGGGTACCCCATAGGTATAACACAAAACAAAACGTAGTGGTCGCAAATAGGATAATCAGTATGACAAGGTACATGAGGCGATACCAACTAGGATACTAGTAGTTGCGTGATCCGGACTGATGTTGAGCATAGCCAGCAGCTACCCCAACACTGCGAAACAACACTCCGAAATCAAGGGGTGCACCCAAATCGCATCACAAATGTAATAGAAATGGTATCGAAGAAGTGTGTCCGCTGGAGGTGGCGAACCTCAATGGCCCGGCACGGCTCCTGTTTTAGTCATGTCAGGAGTCATCCAATGATCGTTCTCTTTCTTCAGTCAACGCGTTCACCAAACCATCCACTTCATTCTGGATCAACACTCAGTGTATAATAGTTATTAAAGTGGTTTTCTGTATCGACAGAGAGTATGTCCATATCCGATCCCGGTCTCTTTAATAACTACGTATTATTACACCGGTGGCTCTTTTACATTTCAGATCGATTCATAATTGATATAAAAATATCATATTCACTTCAAAAATCAAATCCATTTCAAATATCATCGTATCTATTCAAATGTAAGATTTCGTTTCAAAAATCAATTTTCGCATCAATATCTCATTTCGATTGCAAAATCATTTCGAATTTCAATTTAGGTTGCAACTTCATTTAATCCAATTCGTATTCAAATTCAAGATTTAAACATAAACATTTCACCTTATTAACCAATTTGGAATTTTTTAAGAAAATTGTTTTAAGTAGTTTAAAAGTAGTTTTAAATAAGTAAAATAGTTAGAAATACTTAAAATCTTAAAATGGATTTGAAATAGATAAATTAGTTTAAAATAATTTAAATTGGGTTAAGTAGATTTAAAATAGATTAAAATAGTTTAAGTATTCAAAACGGTTTATATAACAGAGTAATTTGGAAAACAAAATAAAACAGCTTCAAAACCAATCCATTTCAATTTATAACTTCCCAATTCAAATCAATTTCAATTTCCGTTCTACCGATTCGATTTCGATTTCGATTCAATCAACGTCAACATTGACTTCAAATTTATTCAATTTTTATATTAACTTTCAATTAATTTAATTTATATCGATTTGGAGCTCGATTTTTCAAAAATATCCATTTATAACACTTAACAAAATTATCCATCAATATTCATGTTTAAATCCAAATTTCAAATATGGTTCAATTCCAAGCTCGATTTCAAAATATCATTTTTATATCACTTTTACTTAGTAACATTCAAAGCTCGATTTAAGGTTAAATCTTTATACAAATCAATTTTCGAAATTTAATCATATCCCGATTTTAAATTCCAAAGTCTCCATTTTAATTATTTAACAATTTCTTTTAACCAAAATTTATTTCAACATTTCAAACTCAATTTTCGATAAATTCGATTTCTATAAATTGATTTTTATTTGTCACTTTTAAATCAAAACATTTAAATAAATTTCAAATCGGCGATTTCAAAAAATTATTAATTTAGCCAATTCGGTGTCCGTATATAATTTTCTATCCTATGGCCAAATAATTATTTATTTCAATTAAATGTCAGGAATGAATATATGTTACTTAAATCAAATCATAGTGTCATATGTATGCATAATAGTATATATAAGCAAATAAACATCCAAACATTTAAATATCAACCAATAACATCCATCAAAATACATCATCCAATAGACAATACAATTCATGGCAGTTTCATAGTTATCAATGTCAGGTAATTAAATCGCAATTCAATTTCAATTTCAATTTAAATTTAACTGTCAATTTAATTTCAATTTCAATTTAAATTTAACTGTCAATTTAATTTCAATGGTTAATTCAAATGACAAACTATATGATAATTAAATTTATCAAACAACGACAAATAAAATCATGACACTTCATAGTGTAAAATTTAACTAGCATAAAGATATTTAGTACGTTGTGAGCGTTATAAAACACTCACCTTGATTTTAAGATTTTAAATCAAATCGAACGACGTTCGATTTAACCCAAAATTTCCTCTAGCTCCAAACGACTCCAATCCAGCTGCATAGCGTAGTGCTCGTCCATACGATTCCATCGCAAGTGGTTTCGTGTGTTTTCGATCTCGTATGAAAAAGATACGAATTTTAGAAGTTACACGAATTTTTATTCATAAATTTACAACATTTTTATTATATTTTATACCCTACACAATCCAAGCCGTGAGATCCCACCCCATGAAACCCTGGCCGTATCTTTCCTTCTCCCTCTCACGCAATTTCCTCCTTCCAGAAAATTTGCACGCGACTTGAACCCATAGCTTCATAACTAGGGTTAGATTATGCAACCACCACAAGCAACTTCAGGACGATCAGGAGCTTCCATTCCAAAGCCCATTGTCTGCTCCACTTTCGGCCGCAACCACCTTGAACTCGGCCCACCCCATGGCCTCGAAATGCGTGCGCAACCGTGCGACTTTGTGGTCGATTTGCCGTTGATCCGCTCAATAAAATTTGATCATGACCGTTGGATGTCTCGGCCTCGCCATGCTCTTCATCTTTGTGGTTGATGATTACACGTGAATATTTGTAGATTGAAAGAAAAAGGAGGAATAAAGGGATGAGATTCTGGCCATTGAAGTTGTTAATGGCGGCTGCTCTGAATTAGGGTTAGGTTTTGACAAATTTGTGAAAGTGGAGTCCTTTTATAGAAATTTCTCAACGCACTATTCATTCCGGATTTTTCGAAGTCCGATTTACGCGTGGTGACCGGCGTTTCTAGGGTTTACCCCGCGTTTCGGACACAATGGAACAGGTTTCGGAGGCTAATTCGATCGTCTGTGCGAGTTACGGAAATAAACTATCAAATTTAAATTAAACCGATCAAACGAATTTCTATGCGTTTTGGCTCGCCCCGGACAAACGGTACATCCGATTGACATGAAATTTGAAATCTTACAATAATATCACATTACGGATCCGATGAAACTGGTTTCGTCGAAATCCGAGACCGTTTGAAAAATGTCTATTTCAACTCGCCAAATTAATATTAAAACAATTTCAACGCGTTTCGAGCTGCCACGGTCAAAGAACAACTCCGATTGCTACGAAAATTGAAATCCGATAATAACTAACTATTAAGGATCTAATGGAACTAGTTTCATCCAATTCTGAGACTGTTCAAAAATTGGCTATTTTCCAATCGATAATTAAATATTAAAATATTCAATTTTCACAAATTTACTTTTAATTCGATTTCAAAAGTTCTACAACATCATTCTTACATTAGTATGACAAAATAAAATTTTACAAATCATTTTAATCATATTAAACCCGTTATTCAATTATCCAATAATTTCCAATTTTAAAATCTTATTAACTTTATTATAATCCCAATATAACCTATATTCACTTTGGAAACCAATCTGAATCATATTAAATCAAATTTCAATTATTCACTCTATTTTCATATATTAAATTTCAATATCGAATTGGTCATATCAAATTCGGAATTTAATTATTCAAACATCTGTAATATTAAATTTAAACAATTTGATTATTCTTAAATCACTATCTTTTGAGATATTCAAAACGAACTTAAAAATTTAACTTTTGAAACGAATTAAAATTTTAGAACAACTATTTCCATTATACGGTTATTCAATTCCCATTATTAAATTATTCAATAAATCCCAAATATTAAATTTAAACAATTTCGCTTATCCGATAATTCATTATCTTTTGAAATATTGAAATCGAACTTATAAGATTCAATTTTTAAAACCAATTCACAATTTAGAATACTATTTTCATTTACAGTTATTCAATCATTCAATAAGTTTTAAATATTAAATATAAACAATTTACCTGTTCAATATTCAATGTTTGATTTTAGATAGATTTTACTTATCAATCAATTACTCTATTATACCCAATGAATTCAACATTTATTATCCTAATCAACTATTGATTGTAAAGGCATTCACTAAGTAGCTTTTATTTTTCATTACTTGGATAATTATTGTTGCAATTCATTCCAGTTATTATTATTCCAAACGAATTTACAAAAAAAATTTCTAACATTAAATCACGAAATCTTATTGAATTTGCTATTTTAATTATCGAAAATTTACGGATCGTTACACCGATGCAAGTAGAGTTGGTTTGGGTACGGTATTAATGCAACATGGGAAGGTTATAGCCTATGCAAGTAGACATTTAAAGTTTGACTAGAAGAATTATGCAATGCATGAGTTGGAACTGTTAGCCTAGTACTTGTGTAAAGATGTAGAGGCACTACATGCTAAGTAAGAATCCTCTATTCCTCTTTAGTTTACTACTAATCTTTAAGGATCCTAGTAGTAATTTCCTTCTTTAAATAGGTAAGAAGTTTGAGCTCTTCATGGATCATAAGTCCTTGAAGTACCTTTTCACTCAGAAAGACTTGAACCTGAGACAGTAGAGATTGTTGGAATTTCTGGAGGCTTATGATTTGGATATTCTATACATACCAGGAAAAATGAATGTGGTGGTGGATGCTTTAAGTAGAATGTAGTTTTGGTACTCTTGGAAGTTAAACCCACTCTTTTGGAAATGATTGCTACTAAGAAAGGGGAGGACGAGCATTTAAGGAAGATCATATAGGATGTTGAGGAAGGAAGTGTTCGAGTGCCGAGTTAGATAACCATGGTATATTGCATATATGGAAGAAACTACGTCCCTAGTGTCAGTGGCCTTAGGCAAGAAATTTTATCAAAATGTCATTGATCCAAATTAAGTATCCACTTGGGTGTTTTAAAGATGCATCGAGATATGAAGAGGGTATTTTCGTGGGAGGGGATGAAGAGGAACGTTTTATTTTTTCAGTAGATGTTTGACTTATTAGTGAATAAATGGAGATCACCAGAAGATGGCTAGTTTACTATACACTTGGAAATTCCAAATTGTAAATGGAAGATGATATCAATGGATTTTATAGATGGCTTATCTAGAACTAGAAAAGGGAATTAAGCTGTGTGGGTCCCAGTCTAACAAAGAGTGCTCATTTTATTTTGGTAAAGCCAATAAGAATTGCAACTTTGTTGGTTAATGTTAGAACGACGGATTTCATATCGATTAATTAAAAATTATAATCGTTATAAAACCGCAAGCGCACAGTGTACAATCGTAGTATGTATGTGAGTACTGGTGGATCCACAAGGAATGAATTAAATTCTAATATAGCTTAATCAAACTAACCTAAAGTTTTTGAAAATTGTTTTGAACTAAAAATTAGTCGAAAATAAACTAGAGAAAAAGTGAACAAAACTATGAGATTAAGGAGCAATGTAGAGGCAAATCCACTTCCAATCATTCATATAAATCAACACAAAATTCATTTATAATCTCTCATTAAAATATTAAGTAGAAATGATTGATGTGTTTATGTAAGGTTACAATTTCAGCTTTGATTCCATATTTATTTTAACTCTAGACATTACGATAATATATGAAGATTTATAAAGAAATGATTTGGTTATCATAGGGTAAAAACCCATCTGTGTTTATATGTAACGTGGTCTTACGAGATACCTTGTTTTCGAAGGATTTTTTTAAAAAGTTATTGTAACGACCCGATATTTTCAACCATTCGCATCCGCACATGTCGGACTTGAATTGTTCAAAATACCGCGTTGTAAATAAAATTTGGCAAATCTCAAAATATACAGTAATAATTAATCACAGAATCACAGACACAAAATCAGAATACTCGCAGCGGAATTTAAAAATACGTAGTGGTTCATGAAGCCACTATAAATAGTCTCAACAAATACAAATTACAAAGTCTTTCATCCCAAATATAGTTTAAATCATCAAATAGAAAATCCAAAAATCCCAAAGTCTTGATTTCATAAATAAGATAACGGACAGAAAGAAGCCAGCAGCTTGAAAGGATCTACAGAAGTCCTAGCTCTGGGATGATGACTGAACTGCAACTCAGGCTGACCCGAGCGTAAAGTAAAACATAAACACTCGAGTCAGGACATACATACTTATATACTGTAAGCTAATTCAAGTGTACTGTAATATAAAGCAAGTAACTTAAAGGATGCTTGGGACCGCCCATCCTCTAAGGATCCGTTAAACTATTTACTATGTAGTAATACTTCGCTATTATAATAGTGTCTATTAGTAAAATAAACTTACTTTTAAATAGCGTTAAGGCTTTACATTTTCCACCTTAACACATAATATATTCCCATAGTCTATACAGTACCGTAATCTCCCCCGGAATGGGCGTCGTCAGAGGGCACTCCATAGGTATGGTACAAAACCAAAATCGTATAGGGCGCGCTAGGGTAGGTGACACGGCACAACTAGGCAATGCCAGGGTAGATATACCAATTACGCTTCCGGACCGATGGAAACGCGCAGCGCGCAGCTGCCGCCCACCTCGAACAACACTCCCAAATCAAAGGTGCGCACCAAAACAATCACAAAAGTAATAGAATGGCATACGAAGAAGTGCGTTCGATCAGAGGTGCTACCTCATTAATCCGTCGATCGCTCCTGTTTTAGCCATCTTATGCCAACTCACGGGAGTCGGGTCCACGTATATACCTCAAAGGAAACGTCACCACCATCCTACTTCATTTTGGAATCTCCACCGCGTACACGGTTGTTAAAGTGGTTTTCGGTATCGACAGAGAGTATGCCAGATATCCGATCCCGGTCTCTTTAACAACCAAACGTTATTATAACCCGTGGTTACAACTTTTAGAAATGGTATTTATACTTTAAAAATCAAAATAAATTTCAAATACATTTCAATACCATAATATCATTTCAACCATCATTTATTTAAACATCAGTCATTTTATTTAATATAAAATACCATTTAATTCTATTCAATTTATTTAGGAATTAATTTGCCTTTCAACTCACATTTAAAAGTTAAATTCTTTCATTTAAAACCATTTAAAGTCAATTCCTTATATTTTTATTAATTACATATTAAATTCCAAAATTTAAGCCTTTTTTTCCCTAAAGATTATTTCCATTTACTTTAAACAATCCGAAAATTCAGTTTCCGTAGCATTTACGAAATGCCACCTAAAGTCTGTAAGTCAAAACAGTTCATTTATAAAAGACAGCATTTAAGTGCTGTAATAAATTATTAACTTAACAATCAAATTTTAAATTCCCAAATATAACTTATTATCAATTATTTCCTTAGCTAAAACTCACTTTTAACAAAATTTTAGAATTTCCCAAAATAAGTTATATTCCAAAAATTTTACTTAAACATTTATTTATTTAACATTTTGACTTATTCAAAAATCATTATAAATTTTATAAAAATCCTTTACATTTGAACCAGAATATTATAAATTCCCACTTAAAATACTTTTAAACATTTCAGAAAAATATTATATAAACCACGGGTCTGTATATAGTTTTCTAGCCTAGGTCAAGTGATACGGATTTATATCATTTCAATCCGCAATTTACAAAATCCCGGGTTCTATCATTTCAAACCCGCAATCCCAAGTTAACAAATAAACAATTAAACAATTAAATAAATGAACAAATGATTATCGTTCAGGCCTATCATTTCAACCTATAACGATGTCAAATTTACAGGGAACTTACAGTGATGATTTAATCAGTAAATAAGCATTACATAGTATAACTGCAATAATATTACAATAGATAAACAACTGATGAGGTGTCAATTTAAAATGGGGTTTAACATCATACGTTATGTCGCAGGCAGATAAAATTTAATAAATAATTTACAAATACACTTGTGATAAATCACGAATATATAGGTATGTTTGTCTGGTGAGAAATACTCACCTTAAAGCTGCAGAAATTTTGATTCAAAATGAAAATCCCCCGAAAAAGAATCGCACAGCGGGTAACGATCAAATTTTCCCCGAATGTCACGCCTAGATTCAAGATCCAAATATCGAATACGTGACTTTAAAAATTACGGTCAAAGCAAAAATTTTGAGACAATTGGAACGAATAGAGTAAAAGAAATTTTGGTTCATCTTTTGCTCGACTGCCTCACCCCACCTCCCGACCCCAACTTCATAGGCTTGGCAAAACTATTTATTATTATTATACATTTTATTATTTTTATTATTATTATTATTATTATTATTATTATTATTATTATTATTATTATTATTATTATTATTTCCAACGGCATGTCCTAACTTGTCTAGTTTTGAAAATATGTATTTGTGCAAAACTTGCGTCTCTGCCTAAACTATTCTTCAATGCAAACTCTCTCTGTTTCTTAATTACAACACGTCTCTTCCACTTCAATTTCAAAACATGCACACATGTACTAACGCCCAGGCTTATTTCATATCCTATTTTCTTTCTCTACCATATATATCAATTTCCTTTTCAACTACCTCTACGCAACATGTGAACTAGATTTGCAAAATAATAAAACACTTTGGGGAAAAATATGCAGGCAAGCACTTATGCATGGAACGACCCTGGGTTGTTTCACACGCACTACTATATCACAAAGTATTCCAGATGGCTCCAAATATATCCCCATTTGCTAACACACATCAATATGGCTCACATTAAAGGTCACGTGGCCTAACCTATAGGTACGCATGCAACATTTCTCAACAGAATGCAAAAGAAAGAACAAATCTTGGTTTCCTTTATCACTATGGTATGCATGGCAAAACATGGCAACAGTATCAGGGGTTGTTCGGGATATAAGCTCGGTTATGAAAACTTAGAGGGACGTGACGTGGTGGAGGGGAAAATGGGGTATAGGCCGAGCATTTTTTTGAAGCAGTGGAGCAAACGATATAAACTGATCATAAGGAAATGTAAAGAAGAAGAAAGAGTAAAACCATCACCTGAAGCTTGTATGCAACAGCTCGAGAAGATCAGAGGAGAGGAGGTATATGAAAGTTTAGGTGAACGAGTAGGGTATTTATAGATGATAAAACTTACGAAATCTAGGAAATCAAATAGGCAAGCTTGAATTTATTTTTGTTGACCAGAAAAACGTAAGAGATAAATGGTAAAGGGAAACGAATATAAGGAGGCAAGCGAAATAATTTTTACATAATTATGCGTGATTTATTGCCAGATATACGAAAAATTTGATTGCAACGTTATATCTTTTTTTTCCAATTAATAGTTGCGTGCTATTTTTATAGTCTGAGAGATTTATATACAAAGAATCAGCAAGTATTAATTTGCTTTGGATGCTACTTCAAGGACAGATTTGAATGCATGCGTTGATTTATGTCACGGAGAGAAAATGGTAAGAAATTTAATTTTCTGATTGATTGAATTTTAGAAGGCAAGCAATTATATTTGATTGAGAGGAATGAATGGCAAGTGGAATAAAATTTATTTGTGAAAGTTTTTAAATCAAATCTCTATAAAGAGGCAAATGACAAAGATGTTAAAGGAAATAAATTTCACTGATATGTCACGCGCAAGGAAAGCAAGTTTGATTTCTTTCCAGATGATATTTGCGTGAAAGGGAAGCACGATTTTGAAAACAATATTGGTAGTGGGAATCTCCTTAATTAGTGCATGATTTTAGAGAAACGGATAGGCACGAAATCAATACGTTTTGGTTGGAAATCTCCTAACTGATTTTATTAATCCATATAGATATTGAAATATAATTTTTTAAAATACGCCAAACTGACGCATTACAATACACCCAAAAATTTATACAGAAGTAACGTTTTTAATTTATACGTTTTTACGTTACTTATATCATTACAATGCATACCCTTTTTAAATGCGAAATTTAACAGTCTGTAAAACACTGGATTTTACAAAGTTATTACTTAACTAAAATTTTAACTTGTTTACATTCTTCGTATTTAAAATATACATAGTTCATTTTTATTAAAATTCCAATTGGAGTTGTCTTTTAACAAAGTAAAAATTTCAAAACTTCCAATTTTATATTTAGACTTTTAGGAAATGATTAAATCAAGTTAAAATTTATATTAAATTTCAAGGTTTTATAAAATAAAAAGAAATAAAGAGTAGGCAATTAAAACGGCAAGCAATTAAGACAATATAACGCATACCCTTTTAGTTTCTTCCAAGCCATAAATAAAAGATATAAACAAGCAATAATCTAATAAATAAACATGACTGTCAAAAATAAAAATAGAAAGATAAAATAGAGGTGGATATATGAAATAATAATAATAAGAACATATATATATAATATGTAATAAAAGTAGAAAAATTTATTGCGTGTAAAACGCTGTATTTTATCAAAAAAAGTATAAGTTTTAAAATTCCCAATAAATCCATATATTTGATTTCTCAATCATGTTATTGAATCGACTATTAACTTATCCTCTTATGGGTAATATTAAAATTGGTTTTTATACTAATACATAAAAAAAATTCCCAATTCATCCAAATTTCAATTAATTACTTTCCAATAACTACCATGCTTTAATCCTACTCTTTTATTAAATCTGATATCACTTTATAAACCTAGTTATTATTTGTTTATCTTTCCTTACAAAAATATATATTCCAATTTTCATCTTTCTTTTGTAATAACTTGTTATTTTCAATTATATTGAATTCCCCAAATATATACATTTATCATAAATAAAACCTAAATCAATTTATTCAACTTCTTATGAATAAAATATAAATTTTCATTTATGTCATTTCATTTACATTCACACATTACAGTTACAGTCCTATCTCACATTAATGAACATTTACCTACATTTAAATGTAATTGACTTCCTACTCTGAATTTAGCAGCCCTAAATAAAAAGGTAACTTGCATAAATGTTGTAACTTTATATTACACTCAAGTTTATTATTTCCACTAATTATCAGAATTGCTTATATAATGTTGAATTACTTATATAATGTTGAATTACTTATATAATGTTGAATTGCTTATATAATGTTGAATTCACTCCATTATCATACGTTTATTTGCATATATTCAATTTAATACCCAAATGTAACAGTTGAAACTACATTAATAGACCAATTAAATAGTAACTTACAACTGTTACTATATCCCTATTATTTTCATTTCATTTAAACACTCACTTCATTATAAATTATAAAGGTTTTTTTTCTTCTTAAATTTAATTACAAAAATCTTATTAAATTAACCAGTTTAATTATCGAAATTTACAGGTCATTACAGTTATAACATATGCTTTATTCACACTAGACCCATGTCTGACCTGTAGTTTTATTTCTTTACTTAAACTATTAGATACTCAAATTTTTATCAGTAGCCAAGTAGTCAGATTCCTTTGGAATATTTTAGGAAGCGGCATGGAGTAGAAGCTTTCATTATCATCTAGTAGTTATGTTTATTTCTACTGTGATTGTATCTTATGTATTAGTAGTTGGGCAGGCTGATATAGTTGTCTTTGCTGGGAATTGTACTAGTTGTAACTTTGATTAATCATTTTGGAGTAACCATATGTACTACTCTATGTTGATATATATATATATATATATATATATATATATATATATATGCATATGTATGTAACTCTGTCGTTTATGAGAAAAACCCGTGTCTCTTTTTCTTGTTTTATTTTCTTTACCCTATGAACTGTCTTTTAGACAGTTAGATGATCGATGCATGAATACCAAGGATGTATTAAGTGTCGTCTTTGGATGTAAGAAAGGAAGATCGTTACAATTACTACCAATCACTGATTCTCGGAGTTTGGATGTTCGTGGTCTCCATCTTCAACAAGTTAAAGTGTTAATTCAGTATTCTAAAACTAGCGTCGGCATAGGCAAGGGAATCCCGTATCGATGGAAAAGTTAAGCAAAGTAAAGATAAACGATAGAAGGAAACGAAAGAGGTGAAGAAAAGAGTGTGGCAAGAAGAACTTACAAGGGTTTTGGAACTCTCTGTGCCGTAGATCTGGATTGACCCCATAAGGAACGAAGAAATACTTCCCTATTCAGCTCGAAGTGGCTTTTCTAAGAACCCCCATGCAATTGAAAGGCTTAATTTTTGCATGAAATTGGAAGTAAGCACTGACTGGATACCCGACTTCCTTCTGTTATCGAAAGATTATTTCTATAAAATTAGCATCCAACTCAGGTGTAACGACCCAATTTTTCGACGCCCGAAAAACAGAACCATTAGGGTAAAAAGAAGAAGGAGATAGAAGAAGAAATAGAAACAATATCAGAATCTTACCAACACAGCGGAAAAAATATAATAGATGATAATTGATCTTTTCACAAAATAAACTATATCTGATTTATACATTACATCATCAGAGTACAAACCAAATTAATTCATGCAATCAATATCCAAATGCTGGACAATTATATAAAGTCGCCCACATAACAGAATACACATCGGAATAATAATCAAATACGGATGTACGTCTCTCCATCCAACTCGTCTCCTAAGCTCCACAGCATCATATCCTGTATTCTATAATACTCGATCTGACCCGAGCATCATAGTTAAATAATACCCGAGTCAGCATGGAAAACCAGCGTGAGAAATCACACTCAAATTGATTATTAAAGTTTCAAAAATTCTTTGAAAATAAAAAGCATCTCGTAAGACCACACCATAAATGAATATGTCGGGTTTTTACCTTACGATAGCCAAAATATTTCTTATAAAATCCTCTAATATTATAATAGGGTCTATATAAAAATACTTATTCAAATAGCTGAAATTGTTATATGATTAAATTCCGGCATACTAGCCACGAAGTGGGTTCTACAAACAAAAATCGTAAAAGGCACGTAGGGAGAATGGATTTCCAGCTAATGACTAGGCACTGGGGTACCACCTGTCACAGTACGTGGCCTAGATCGCCGTACCAAGGATCACTCCCGATCCCCTACAACATAAGACTGGGACTACCCCTTACTGGATAATCCCGAGTAAGATCATCCCACGGTTAGGATCAGTAACCGCACCACACAGCCGAAATAAAAGGGACATCTAGACAGGGATGACCTTACCCTAATGGGCGCTACCCACTTAGCCTGATGAGGCTCGAGGCTAAACGTTACCTTTTTAAAAACATTTCACTTAGAATGCTCACCGTCCTTCTGACGATGTTCTGAAAGCATTCATCCATACAAGTCCATCTCCGGTTCGAACAGAACCGAATGCACTACTCCTACTACATCCATTTTGGAATCACTCTCAGGATTAGTAGCGACTAGCCCTTGCACTTTATTGCTCCATCTTCGACTCTCAGATCTTGTCTTCCACACGAAAACGTTCAAACCAGATCGAAGTGGTTTTCGGAATATTAATCTCGATCTCGATCTCTTCGAAACAATCAGCGCATTTGGCCAATATTGATAGTCGGTTATTTAACTGTCAAATAACATTCACAAACAATCATCAAGCCATAATAATTTCTCCCAGATTATTTATTAACCACAAAATATCTTTGCAACATATTTTTCCACCTTTCAATCCTTTTGAAAACAGTTTTCAAACCATTTTCCTCTTACGGAATAAATTCCCCAAATATTCTCGATTCCCACTGAAATCACCAAGTATAAAATAATTTTTATTTTTAAAATAGTTTAAAACACTTTATTATAAAATATACTTTAAAACATTTAAACCAAACTACTTACACACTTTATCCATAAATATACGTTTGATAATATTTAAAATAAAACTACTTTGTAAAATATAAAACTCATTTCTAAAATAAAATTTAAGCCAAATTAAATTTAAAATAAGAGCTACGAAATTCTATATAAATTTTCAAATAAAACTTTAACCAAACTATCTTTATAATAAAACTACATTATAAAATTTAGATATTTATAATAAATTTTAAGATATATTTACCTTTTAAAATTTTAAAAACTTAAATAATAATTTCTTAAAAACATTCCTTTAAATAACTTTAAAACTTTCAACTTGTACTTAAAAATCAGCTTTGAAAACGTACCCGGCTTTTCAGGGAATCCACTTCTCTTTCACGCCTTTTAAAAATAAAGGATTGAAAGTTATTAAAAATTACTCATTCCTCTATAAATTTCCATCGTGAAATTTATACTTCCAAAATATCCACTTATATCTTAATTTACTTTATAAACCCAATTTATAAAGTCCCATAGTCTTTTTCCTTTGAAATCATCGTTTTCAAATACTTTATCGATTTCCAAATTGATTTTAAATTTTACTCCATTTCAAATTAAATTCCTTTACTTACTCTATTTTTGTTTCAAAACCCAATAACTTCAGATTTTACTTCTTAAATTATGATTTAAAATCTTATTTGACTGAAATAACCAATTTCATACTTTTCCAAATTCCTTCTTTATCCTTTCCAAAAGATTTAAACCATGAATTTTAAGACAAATTCTTTATTTCTTTAAATAATATTACTTAGGTTTTAAATTCATTATTTCCCTTTTCATTCAAAATCTCCTTTCCCATATTTGGAATTTAATTATTAGAATTTAAAAATTCACTTTTTTTCTTTTTCCATTCTTTAATTTACCCTAAATTCTTCAAAATCATTTTACTTACAAATTTTTAATTTTCTTTTCAAAAATCAAATCTATGTATTTTTGGTAACTCCGTATACCCAAATATATTCACGCACACCATAGCATCCATTATTTCCAATTACCATCATAATCTATCATAGATTATCCAATAAATCATAACACAGAATAGTTAAACAAATCAAAATATTTTGAGGAATCCTGTTGGATCCCTCCAACCTATTTCCCTGCATCCACAGATGTTAGCACAATATAAAATATCAATTCCACTTCGAGGTGGAATATCGCGGTATATGTGATTAATATAATATCATCCGCTATTATGTGGTGCATAGGGTCTCATCCGCTATATAATGCGGGAAATCAATCACTCCAAATACATATATAATACCAATTCCACTTCAAGGTGGAATATCGTGGTATATGTGTTTAATATAATATCATCCGCTATTATGCGGCGCATAGGGTCTAATCCAATATAACTGATAATAGTTTATCATCCAAGCACTCAATCAACAATTTTAAATTTAACTATTTAAATTTGAATAAAACCAAGATGAGTGAGATTAACTCACCTTTGATTTTTGCATTCCAGTTCAATCTTGACTCGGTCTCTTCACGATTCAAGACCTTGTATAATATTATATGGTTTATTAGTATTTGAATTAATTAAATTATTAATTACCATTCAATAAAATTTGATTTACCAATTATTTTCTTCAAACCAATTCTTTAATAATAAATAATATTTCCATTCCTTTGAAAAAAATCAAACTTTATATAAATATTCAACATTTTAAAATTTCCCTTTTTACCAGCTCTTATCTACATAAAGCTTCCATTTACCCAAGTATACTATAGCATGCAAGTGTGTGTATATATGTTTATAAGAAAAAAAATGTATATAGATTAAAATCTATTTTGTATAAATTCCTATTTTCAGTTTACTGTAAAAAAAACTGTAAGTTTCTAAATATACATACATATATATATATATATACATATACATATATGTGTGTGTATGCCTTACTGTAAATAATCAAATGCAGGTTATATTTAAAACTTCAAGATTTAAAACTAAATATCATTACCTTACCAAACAAACTCAAGCTGAGATGCCTCAAACCCTCATCGCGACATCATCGTCGCATCACCGACTATGCCCAACCACATGGCCACACTTGAATCCACGGCTGTCCCATGCTCATCTCGCGACTCCTATAGCCGACGTCATCAAAGCCCTCGCCATCGAGATGACACCTCAACCGAACGTCACAGCCGACCCCATGATGCAAATCCCCCTTTCGCAAGCCCAACCTCGGTCTCAAATTGAAGCCCTCACCAAATAAATACGAAGGCGACCGCCATTGACTCCTAAATCGAAGGCGATTTAAATCGCCCCTCCATCTTCGATTTCGCCGCTCGAGCACTTGCCATTCTTCGACCAAAGCTAGCTCGCGAGCCTTCCCCAAAATACAAATTGAACGAAAATCGATTTTGTCCCTAAATATCAAATTCGCAATTGACGTACTGGAAGGAGATTTGATTTTTTTTTTGTAAAGGAGAATCTGGATTTAACTCAATGTGTTTGAATGAATGTTACGGCCATGATTTTAATTCGAAACTGAAATATGAAGAGGGGAATAAGGACTCGGCTTCATCTATTTTTTTTCTCTGCTCGATCCATTTCTAGTTAGAAAATAAAACAGGGTAAGATTTGAACAGATGGAGAGGAAGCATGTCAAAATAATGCCAAGTGTTATTAAAGAAGAAACCTGTAATTGCTTTGTGATAATAATAATATATCAAATACTGTATATAATTGAATTTAAATTCATATTTAAATTTAAATCGTTACAATTACGCAACTCACAATCTCGACCTCCTATCAAGGCGTGCCACTAGGCGTTTATAATGTTAAACCCCTCTTACGAACACAATGGAAAATGTTTCGAGTCCTAATTCGAACGTATGGAGAAGATAGCTTTTAGAACCAGTTATAAAATTTAATTTTCGATTTGGATTTTAGCGCGTTTATCTACCGTACGGTCAAACGTTCACTCCTAACATTATGAAAATTGAAATCCGTTAATAATACACTATTACGGATCATATGGAATTGGTTTTGTCGAATTTCGAGACTGTGCCTCGGGATGCTATTTTTAAATTCAGTTTAAACTATAAAATTTTAAAGACCAAACATAATACTTTCATATTCAGTTTTGACACATCTGTTATCGTTAATATCACTATTATAAATTTTCAATTTATTTCTAACAGTCTGAAATTCCAGATTCAACAATTCTCCCAATTTCCACCAATAAAATTTAATAATTTAATTGCCAAATAAATAGTGATATTTGAAATTCAAGTTAAACTAGCTTTCAAATATTTAAAATTAATTAAATATTCCACTTTCAAATGCCAAAAATTCTAGGTCGTCACATTCCTTCCCCCTTAAAAGGATTTCGTCCTCGAAATCACTATTTAAGAGAAATGATCCTTAACCCATTAACTAATTTTCCAATCCTAATAGTTTTTATTAACTTCCCAAAACCAAACAGTTTTTAACAATACCCAAAACAATCTTTCATTAAAGATTCTATCACACTGACTAACTTTCCAAACTCTTCCATATTTTCAAACAACATTACTTAACAATTCAAATTCAAATTTAAATCCAAATTTTAAGTTATCAAAAAAAATTTAACTCCCTAAATTTTCGAAATTTTTTGCCAGCGTCTCCTTTGCGCGGCTAGCTCGGTACAACTACAAATTCCTCTACGGCCCCCAGATTTAAAAAGAAAACAAAATGTCAAGTGGCTAGACTAGAAAATCATCAAATTTCACATAGAAATTTAAACACATACCTTTGCCAAGCAAATTTCTATTTATCTTCAAAAAATCAAAAATCTCAATTCCCTTTTGCTTTTTAACACCTGAATAGCCCGCTTGGCAATAACATCCAATCACAACATCTAAAAACCATTTTATACATTTCTTTCAATAGTTTGAATATCTATTTCATTCAAGCCCGTACGATGTATATTTATCATCCGTACGCAATATCAAATTTCGATCGCTCGCTCGACCACACAATTCCACTTCCGATCTAGTATCGTCCACCTAACTTCCTAGTGTGGACTCGGATCTGGTTTCTTGATCAGAAACCATCATTTTCCTTGCATATCCACAAATTGTGATAGAGAATTTCCAGAATCAATCAAAAATCCATATCCAGAGTTCATCGTCGAAAAATCGAGTGAAAAAATCCCAACTTGGACCGATATAATTATCTCGAAATTCTGTGCTCGAATCTGGATCAAATCGCTATATGAATAAAACAATATGCGTACATCTTACGTATTTGTCCCCATTGATTATTAACTATATCAATTTTCTTTTATTCGCATTATTTTGATTTCTACTCACTTATTTACAACCATTCCTTTTTTCACACCCTTGTTACCTTTATTAAGATATTAACTTAGCATATTCCAATACCAAATTTACTTAATAATTTCATCATCCATTTCTTAAGTCCAATATAAATATCTTACACACTTTAAATATTTATTTTTATCTCACCACTTTGGTTTATATCTACTTCTATTCAAATTGAATCTCCAGTTTCCATTTGAATTCAATTTACCTTTCATTTTAAATATTGAATTCTATTTACCTTATTTAATTAATCATTTCTTTAATTAGTCTCACTACTAATTTATTCAAATTTTAAACACTTCTATTCCCAATTTTCATCCAGATTTTCTTGAATTTAGTTCATCTTCAAATTCTGAATATTGAATTTTATCAACTATCTTCCATACACAATAGGTTTATATCATTATTTAAATTAGTTTCACTTACTAATTTATTTTGGTTCACGACGAATTAATTCTATAACTTCACTTTATTTCACACATTTTAAATTAAGAATTATCCAATATATAATTCCGATACATTTTTCTAATTCACTTGAATCAATCAGTTTACTCACTAATTTTATTTATGTCCCTTATTTTATATAGCCAAATCTTGACTAAATTCCATTACACACAGTTTAAATTAATTTCCAATATTCAGTTTTAAATTCTATATTTTTACAAATGCAAATTCATTTATCTACCCATAAATTTATTTCCATTCCATTTACCAACCTACTTTAATTTGCTTATCTTTCGAACTTTATTCTCTAGTAACACTATCCCTTATTCGACCCTTTCAAGTTGAATCTTATCCCACAATTTCAGATTTCAAATAAAAGGTTTATTACTTAACTTTAATTCTAGTTCTATTACTTACAAATCTAAATGAATTTGTTCTCCCATAAATTTACTTCCACTAAAATTTAAATTCTTAGAACTTTGTTCTTTTAGTCCATTTAAACTATATTTCTCAATTCCACTTAACGTAATTCAAATTGGTTCCAAGACTAAATTTTCCAATTCATTCGCTTACCAATTAGATCAATTAGTCTATTTACTAATTTTATTTTCAATCCATTGTTTTGTTTAGTCCAATCTTGACTAATTTTTCATTTACTTACAAATTCCAAATGAATTTCAACATTCATTTTCAATTTCATTTAAATGTAAATTCATTTGTTTCTTCGTATATTTATTTGTCACTTAACAAATTTTTATTTTAATAGTCGTTCCATTTTGTCTAGTTTACTAGACTTTTCCTCAAATTCACTTTTATTTAAATAGATTCAATTATCTTTTATTTCTATTCAAAATTTAAATTTTCTTAAGTTTCCAACTTATTTAAATTCCATAAACATTTTAAATAAGATCCCAGAGTTTTCAACAATCATTTAAGTATTTAAAATCATTTTGAAATCAATTATATCCAAAATCCTTTGGTATCAAATTACCCTTTGAATTTAAAAATCAAAAGGTTTTACCAAACCAAAACTTCAATATTTCAAGCTTATTTTTGAAATCCATAATTCAATTACATATCCAATTATTCCTTGAATTTTTAAAACCAATCCAGTTTTTGCAAACAACTCCAAATTAAATCACTCGGGTAGCAATCACTCTCTTGGAAACTCGAAAATGAATATCAATGATGCTGCAGTCATCATCGAAGTTATTTTCCAGCAACCGAATAGAGTTCAATGTTTTTATCTCTTTAAAATCCTTCAAATATTTTTAATTTCAAATCTCACCAGATTTCAAATCCAATTCAAAAATATTTTCGAAATAATATCACTATTATTTCTCCAAAACTTTTGAAAACCATTTTCAAACCCAAAGGAATCTAATTTTTCCCAAAATTCCAAATTCCAAATCTATCCAATTTATATTCAAACATTACTCCATAATTCTTATCTCAATTATAAATCACATTCATAATTTACATTTATAATTTCATTAATGAATTTTATTCCTTAATTAATTTTTTTTGTTATAATTTCAATTCTTTATTCAGCTTCCACTTAATAATGATAATAATTAAATATTATCATCTTCTAACAATCAAGCAACCATATATAACTATAATAATTATAGTAAATTATTTCTTTTATATACAGAAATAATTTGGGTAAACTTATTTCATTTACCCTATTTAAAACAATACTATGTCGTTTTATCTTGTTTAAGAATTTAGAAATCCCTATCGATTACATGGCGTCCCACATATCGACCAGCATCTATAAACACTCGACCGATAAATCAACATAATAAAAAACAATTTTTATATTCACTAACAAATACGCACTCATATCTATTAATACGCTCAAACTCATTTTAGAGTACTACAAACTATATTTAAATGAGTAATCCCCACTAGAGCCAAGGTTATCGCCAACCTCGCTCTGATACCAAAATGTAACGACCCGATTTTTCGACGCCCAAAAAACCGAACCATTAGGGTAAAAAGAAAAAGGAGAAAGAAGAAGAAATAGAAACAATATCAGAATCTTACCAACGTAGCGGAATAAAATATAATAGATGATAATTGATCTTTACACAAAAGAAACGATATCTGATTTATACATTACATCATTAATGTACAACCCAAATTAATTCACATAATCAATATCCAAATGCTGGACAGTTATATAAACTCGCCTACATAACAGAATACACAACGGAATAATAATCAAATACGGATGTACGTCTTGCCATCCAACTCGTCTCTTAAGCTCCACAACATCATATCCTGTATTCTATAATATTCAGTCTGAACCGAGCATCATGCTTAATAATACCCGAGTCAGTTTGGAAAACCAGTATGAGAAATCACTGTCAAATTGACAATTAAAGTTTCGAAAATCCTTTGAAAATCAAAAGCATCTCGTAAGACCACGCCACAAATAAACATGTGTCAGGTTTTTACCTTACAATAGCCAAAACATTTCTTATAAAATCCTCTGATATTATAATAGGGTCTAAATACAAATAATTATTCAAATAGCTGAAATTGTTACATGATTCAATTCCAGCATACTAGCCACAAAGTGGGTTCTACAAACAAAAATCGTAAAAGGCACGTAGGGAGAATGGATTTCCAGCTAATGACTATGCACTGGGGTACCACCTGTCACAGTACGTGGCCTAGATCACCGTACCAAGGATCACTTCCGATCCCCTGCAACATAAGACCGAGACTACCCCTTACTGGATAATCCCGAGTAAGATCACTCCACGGTTGGGATCAGTAACCGCACCACACAGCCGAAATAAAAGGGACATCTAGACAGGGATGACCTTACCCTAATGGGCGCTACCCACTTAGTCTTGCTGCATAACCCCAGATTTTCAGTCATTCCCGGTTGATGAGGCTGAGGCTAAGCATTACCTTTTTAGAACATATCACTTAGAATGCTCATCGTCCTCCTTCCCATTCAAGTCCGTCCTGGGTTCAAACGGAATCGAAGGCACTACTCCTGCTACATCCATTTTGGAAACGCTCTCAGGATTAGTAGTGACTAGCCCTTGCACTTTATTGCTCCATCTTTGACTCCCAACTCTTGTCTTCCTCACAAAACATTCAAACCAAATCAAAGTGGTTTTCAAAAATTTAATCCCGATCCTGGTCTCTTCGAAACGATCAGCGTATTTGGCCAATATTGATAGTCGGTTTTTAACTATCAAATAACATTCACGAACAATCATCAAGCCATAATAATTTCTCCCAAATTATTTATTAACCTCAAAATATGTTCGCAAGATAATTTTCCACCTTTCAATCCTTTTGAAAACAGTTTTCAAACCATTTTCCTCTCACGGAATAAATTCCCCAAATGTTCTTGATTCCCACTAAAATTACCAAGTACAAAATAAATTAGATTTTTAAAATAGTTTAAAACACTTTATTATACAACATTCTTTAAAACATTTAAACCAAACTACTTAAACACTTTATTCAAAAATATATGTTTGATAATATTTAAAATAAAAATACTTTGTAAAATATAAAACTCATTTCTAAAATAAAAGTTAAGCCAAATTAAATTTAAAATAAGAGTTACGAAATTCTATACAAATTTTCAAAAAAAACTTTAACCAAACTATCTTTAAAATAAAACTACTTTATAAAATTTAGTAATTAATAACAAATTTTAATAAATATTTACCTTTTAAAATTTTAACAACTTAAATAAGAATTTCTTAAAAAAATTCCTTTAAATAACTTTAAAACTTTCAACTTGTACTTAATAATCAGCTTTGAAAACGTGCTCGGCTTTCTAGGGAATCCAATTTTCTTTCACGCCTTTTAAAAATAAATCACTATTTATTTTTAAAACATATTACCCATTCCTTTATAAATTTCTATCGTGAAATTTATACTTCCAAAATATCCACTAATATCTTAATTTACTTTATAAACCCAGTTAATAAAGTCCCTAGTCTTTTTCCTTTAAAATCACAGTTTTCAAATGCTTTATCAATTTCCAAATTAATTTTCAAATTTTACTCCATTTCAAAATAAATTCCTTTACTTACTCTATTTTTATTTCAAAACCCAATAACTTTAGATTTCACTTCTTAAATTATGATTTAAAATCTTATTTAACTGAAATTACCAATTTCATACTTTTCCAAATTCCTTCTTTATCCTTTCCAAAAGATTTAAACCTTGAATTTTAAAATAAATTCTTTATTTGTTTAAATAATATTACTTAGGTTTCAAAATTCATTATTTCCCTTTTTATCGAAAATCTCCATTCCCATACTCGGAATTTATTTATTAGAATTTAAAATTTCACTTTTATTTTTTTTCTTTCTCCATTCTTCAATTTATCCTAAATTCTTTAAAATCATTTTACTTACAAATATTCTCTTTTAGTTTTCTTTTCAAAAGTCAAATCTGTATATTTTTGGTAACTCCGTATACCCAAATATATTCAAGTACACCATAGCATCCATTATTTCCAATTTCCATCATAATCTATCACAGATTATCCAATAAATCATAACACAGAATAGTTAAACAAATCGAAATATTTTGAGGAATCCTTTTGGATCCCTCCAACCTGTTTCCCAGCATCCACAGATGTTAGCACAATATAAAATACCAATTCCACTTCGTGGTGGAATATCGCGGCATATGGAATTAATATAATATCATCCGCTGTTATGCAGTGCATAGGGTCTCATCCACTATATAATGCGGGAGATCAATCACTCCAAATACATATATAATACCAATTCGACTTCAAGGTGGAATATCGCGGTATATGTGTTTAATGTAATATCATCTGCTATTATGTCGCGCATAGGATCTAATCCAATATAACCGATAATAGTTTATCATCCAAGCACTCAATCAACAATTTTAAATTTACCTATTTAAATTTAAATAAAACCCAAATGAGTGAGATTAACTCACCTTTGATTTTTACATTCCACTTCAATCTTGACTCGGTCTCTTCACGATTCAAGACCTTGTATAATATTATATGGTTTATTAGTATTTGAATCAATTAAATTATTAACTACCATTCAATAAAAATTGATTCACCAATTATTTTCTTCAAACCAATTCTCCAATAATAAATAATATTTCCTTTCCTTTGAAAAAAAATAAAATTTTATATAAATATTCAACATTTTAAAATTTCCCTTTTTCCCAACTCTTATCTACATAAAACTTCCATTTACCTAAGTATACTATAGCATGCATGTGTGTATATATTATGTTTATAAGAAAAAAAATCTATATAGATTAAAAATCTATTTTATATAAATTCCTATTTTCAGTTTACTGTAAAAAACTATAAGTTTCTAAATATATATGTGTGTGTGTGTATGCCTTACTGTAAATAATCAAATACAGATTATATTTAAAACTTCAAGATTTAAAACTAAATATGATTACCTTACCGAACAAACTCAAGCTAAGATGCCTCAAACCCTCATCGCGACATCATCATTGCGTCGTCGACTGTGCCCAACCACACGACCACACTCGAATCCACGGAAACCCCATGCCAATCTCGCAACTCCTATAGCCGACGTCATCGAAGCCCTCACCATCGAGATGCCACATCAACCGAACGTCGTAGCCGGCCCCATGATGTAAATCCCACTTTCGCAAGCCCAACCTTGGTCTCAAATCGAAGCCCTCACCAAACAAATACAAACGTGGCTGCCACTGACTCCTAGATCAAAGGCGATTTACATCACCCCTCCATCTTCGATTTCGCCGCTCGAGCACTCGCCATTCTTCGACCAAAGCTAGCTCGCGAGCCTTCCCCAAAATACAAATTGAACGAAAATCGATTTCATCCCTTAATATTGAATTCGCGACGTACTGGAAGGGGATTTGAATTTTATTTTTTTTGAAAAGGAGAATTTAGATTTAACTTGATGTGTTTGAACGAATGTTACGGCCATGATTTTAATTTGAAACTGAAATATGAAGAGGGGAAAGAGGACTCGGCTTCGTCTATATTTTTTCCTCTACTCGATCCATTTCTAGTTAGATAAGAAAGCAGGGCAAGATTTGAAGAGATGGAGAGGAAGCATGTCAAAATAATGCTAAGTGTTATTAAAGAAGAAACGTGTAATTGGTTTGTGATAATAATAATATATTAAATACTGTATATAATAGAATTTAAATTCAGATTCAAATGTAAATCGTTACAATTACGCAACTCACAATCTCGATCTCCTATCGAGGCGTGCCGCTAGCGTTTATAATGTTAAACCCCTATTACGAACAGAATGGAAAAGGTTTCGGGTCCTCATTCGATCGTATGAAGAAGATAGCTTTTTGAACCAGTTATAAAATTGAATTTTCGATTTGGATTTTAGCGCATTTATCTACCGTACGGCCAAACGATCACTCCAAACATTACGAAAATTGAAATTCGATAATAATACACTATTACGGATCCAATGGAATTCGTTTCGTTGAATTCCGAGACTGTGCCTCGAAAAGGTATTTTTTAAATTCAATTTAAACTATAAAATTTTCAAGACTGAACAGAATACTTTCAAATTTAGTTTTAACACATCTGTTATCTCTAATATCACTATTATAAATTTTATAAATTGTCAGTTTATTTTTACAAGCCTAAAATTCCAAATTCACCAATTTTCCCAATTTCTACTAATAAAATTTAATAACTTAATTGCTAAATAAATAGTGATATTTGAAATTCAAGTTAAACTAGCTTTCAAATATTTAAAATCAATTAAATATTCCACTTTCAAATACCAAAAATTCTGAGTCGTCACATCAGGAAGGCCGAGACCCACACAATCAATGTATGCCCCGACAGGAACTAATAGCTATTGAGGTTAAGCTGAATGGGGGCAGGCCCATTGGAATTTAGAATATAAAGTAAGAGTTAAGGGGAGCATGATTCCCATTTTGAAGTAGCTAAAAGAGAATGCAAAGAAGCCTAGAGAGAGTGGTCAGGACGATCAACGGCTATAGGAAATCTAACCATTTTGGCATTGCATCCATAACCAGCCAGACTCTTAGCCAAGTTAACTTTCCTATCTACCACATCAGAAGCTTTGAGGTTAAAGAACTGGACGATGAAGACCTAGAGGCTGCAATCTGAAACACAAATGGCAAGGTTAAAAAAGTCTTATAGCTAAGGCTAGCAAAGCTCAGGAGCAAACCCCTCAGCAAAAGAACGGATAGCCACCTATGGCATACCCTAGATGGGAACCCCATGACGGTCTTCATATTTTAATCTGGTCAATTTTAGTTCTGCCAAAGAATCGCATCTACCCCTATCTTTCAGAAACGGAAAAGCTACTGGTAACAATAGTATGGCCAAATTAATATGTCGGGCAAGATAAAATGGAAAAAAGAAAAGAATGATGCAAACAATTTCTTTTTCTTTCCAACGTCAACGGTCTCTATCCTCTCACGGATCAAACCATTCCCGAACTCTTACTAGGTAATCATCATGTTGAGATTTAGGAGTACCGATCCCTATATCCATCGGTAACACATGCCCAGGTGGTGGATGCCAATGACTCAAACGGCTCCTGAAACTTTAAGTTGTAGGCCATACGACCCATACATATTATTCATCATATTTACTTAAGGCCCACAACTACCAAATTGGGCTTGGTTCATGGCCCATTACTAATATTATTACTGATGTCACTACTAAAAATCTTAGGTCTATTATGGTGTTTGCCAATGTCGATCAACCACCATTGATATAACAAGGATGGTTAATTGACATCCATAGATGGCCAAAATTATGTGAATTCCATCCAAAGCATCATCCAAGAACAATAACAACTTCAAGCATTACAACAGCACAATAAATAAAGCCAAAAAAACCATCAAAGCTTTCTAATTGACATGGATTTCACAATACGAAAGTTGAAGAAGGAGAACTTACTTTTTCTTAAAGAAAATTTGAAAGTCGAAGGGGTTTTAAAGGTCTGTAAATGCTTTAATGGTGGAGAAATTCAGATTGCTTCAGTAAAGAATGGAAGGGGAGAAGATGAATGCTATTTATTATAAATACCCTCTTCATCGCATTCATTGGATTCGAAGAGTCGTCAAATCTCGACCGTTTAGATGTCATCAATGCCATTGTCACACACTTTAGAAACATAGGCCCCTTACCACATCTGGAAAAATTGAACGTCTTAGCCAATAATAAAACGCAATCTATATGAATCTAATTCATACCAATTGCAGTTCGAGAAAATAATAAGGTAGCTTATCGTAGTTTATTAATGTTTTTAACATATGCCAATCGAGATGGCCTTGTGAATTTATATGCCATAAGCATATCACTAAACTATCTACCCTTTCTGATTGCTGAATGCTTTTAACAAATAAAACAAAACAAAATAAAGTAGCTTGTTTATCCACATATGCAATCATTTATTGGTTTCACCTTTTGATTATGGCATAAGTAGTAAATTCAACAAACTTATCTAAAATAGCTAAGTCATTTGTATGTAATTTCATGTTTAGCTACACAAACACCTTATCGAGATTAATTTCTCCTAAAGTGAAACCGATGTGCTTAGTTATAACGGTCCTATGCTAAAGACCAAAGAAAGTAGTTACAACCTAGCATAAAGGATATAAATTTAATCGTAATTGAAATAGATAATAATCATGAGCTTAATTATCAAGTGTATAATCAGCCATGGTTGATGTTCCCTCATCCCTTTTCTTTATGAACACAAAAATTCTGGAGAAATAACATGGATTTAAGCAAAGGTAACATGTTCTCAACGTAGCTGTGCATAACTTGGATTTTGTTCATACAACATGGGGATATTTTTACAGGCAGTTTAAACTCCATTTCATACAATATTCAGCCTACTCATGTATAAGTTTCTCAAAGGGTTCTTTAGCACTTGGCTAGAAAATTTTAAGTAATTTAAACCAAGGTTATAAGAATCAGCCTAGGCAGTAGCACTTAAGCACTGGGTGTGATATCCCGGAATTTTTGGCAATATCAATTTAATAATCTGTATTTAAAATTAAATTGTTTTGATAATTTTTGTAAATAAATTTGAATTGATTTAATAATCTTTTTTTAATAAATATTTAATTAGTGAATTTATCTTTTAATAAGATAATGAATTGTTTTCTATTTATAATGTATATGTATATTTATATATATTTTAAATGGATGAGTTTGGTTTTAAATTAAATTAATATAGCATATTTTCTAATTTTAATATTTTGGTAATTGGAAAATTATGATTTACTTAATGTTAAGCTTTTCAAAGCTATTTTATAAATAACTATATGATTTTAAAGTACATAAAATAAAGGTTTAATTATTTAAAGGGGATTTTAGCTTAAAGTTTAAATAAGATTTATAATAAGATTTGTTTTATTTCCTTTTTAAAATATTGTTTAAGAAATATGATTGCAATTAAATATGAAACATTTATTCATATAAATAATAAGTAATTTACAATCTATTTTATAAGTTTTATTTAAATAATCAAAAATGTTATTTTCAAATAATAAAGTAATGTATTATTTTGATTTATAATTATACTTGGTTTTATTTCTTTAAAATTAGCTATACATATAAATAAGTATTTGTAAACAAATTAAGTTTAAAACTTTTATTAACTTTAATTAAAAATACTAATTGATTAAAAGAACATGTGTAAACATCTTAGGATTTAATATAACATATGCTAAGTGATTAAACAAGGAAGTTAACAAGTGTTAACATTTAAGACAAGTGTCATGTTTTAATTTTTATTTTCTTTGATTTTTAATTTATCATGAAAATAAGATATATAAACACATGCCTTCTTCCTTTCCTTTCTTTTTCTCATTTCCATTTCTAAACTAAGAAATTTTTTCAACTGAAACTATTTACTTTAAACAATCCCCAAAAACCAAATCTACAAAAACCATTTTCTCCTTCAAAATCTGTAACATTTTCATCCTCATATCCAAACACAAATCATTCCCTGTTCAAATGCATATCAAACTGCATTCTACAAAACCTATAAAACATTTTCCAACATGCAAAACAAAAGCAAATCCCTCTTTAAAATCATTTCCTGTAACATTTTCAAGCATGCAATCTTTCCATTCTCAAAAGTACAAATCAAATCCCTATAAACCACTTACCCATAACCATCTTCAAAACATGCAAGTCTACATTTTGTTTTTTGCAATCTGGAATGGTTACTGCATGCACATCTCCAAACAAAAATCTGCGTTCTTTAAAATCTGGAAAATTTGTCCCTGCATGCAAACCTGGAAACTAAAGCAATTTTTTTCAAAATCTGGAAGCTCATGCAACGTGTAGTCAAGTTTGAATCATCTCAACCAAACAAGCATTTCAGATTTAAGTCACATGCATGGCAAAGCTTTTCAAAAATACCCTGTTCTTCATCTTCAAATCAGTGAGTAACTCCATTTTTATTTCAAATTTAAGTAGGTAAAAGTTGATTGCATGGTTTTAATTTAAAGTGAATATATTTTATGTCATTTTCAGAGAATGTTTATAAGAGAATGTTTATATATATAAATATATATGTGTGCATGCTTGATATCTGTTACATTTCCGTTTCCTCAATTTTCAAGCTTTCGCTTGATTTTAAAATTCCTTTTATCTTGATTAAATCTTGGTTTAGATTTAAGGCTGAAACAAATTATGTTTACTTCATCATAGACTATGGTCTGAAAACTTTACTTAAGACTAAACAACTCTGTATCATCTCTGGAGTCTATAAACAGACTATCAATCATTAATTAGTGAAATTCCAAGTACAATGATTTGAAGTTTCAGGGTTATAAATCAAATCTTCATACAAAATTATGATTTTTAAAAGTAAAATTACAATTTTTAATGCTATATTTAAAGAGCAGTTCCCTATTTTCAGTATTATGTATTTTGAGGCATTTTTGTTGCCATAATTGTCTGGAGGTGTGGTGTTTGCTCCAGGAGGTGGAGGAGTAATTAGGGATGAGGAGAAAATTATTAGTTTTAGGTGAATTGCATTTTGGTGATGATGATTGTGATTTGAAGCTTTGGAACCCTAGTTTTATTGGGTTATAGTTTTTGCTTGGGTTCGATTTCCTCAGTTGATCGAGTTGCTTGGGGTCTTGGGTAATGGAAGATGGTGGGTTGTCGAAGACTTCGTCGGAGTTTTAGGGGCAACAGTGGTCGGAGCTTCCATGGCATGGCGTTGACAGGTTGGGGATTGTTTTGGTTCTGCCTGTTCCAGGTTTTGATATTTGAACTCGAATACAAATTCGAGTTGATTTTGAATGATCTGATGATCGAGGAGAGATGAGGGGTTGTTGGTCGTTGTGAGATGATTGTTGATGTTGGTCCGAGGTGATCAAAGTCACAGTGCATATGCACGGTGCACTTGATCTGATAATGTTAGCTGTTGGAGTTTCGGTTTGTAGCATACAAGAGTAAATTCTTGGGGTATTCGAGTTTTAACTCGAAGCAGGTAAGGTTCTGACTCGAAGTCACTTGGGTTTTGGTTCGAGTCTGGGGTTTCGTATCAGGTTTTAACAAAACAGAAACCTGTTCTGTTTTTAGTTTTAAAAGAAAAGTTTAAAATGCAAACTGAAAATTTAAAATAAGTTAAAGCTTGAGTTTGAATCTTAAAGTTTGAAATTTAAATTTGGTTTTAAACAACTTTTAAGTGTAAAGGTATTTTAGTTTTAAATTTAAACTAAAAGTGTAATTGTAAAATATAAAATTTAGAATAAGTTTAAATCTGAGATTTTAAAAATCTGGATTTTGAGTTGAATTTCAGTTTTTTTAAAAATGAAATAAAGTTTAAATTAAATTGTTCAGCTACTTTAAAAATATGGTTAAAAGATTTGAATTTTTAAAATGAAGATTTGAAATGTGAGGAAAGCTTTAAAAATTTAAGTTAAATCTGCAATGGAGATTTAAGTTATATTTCAGTTTTGAAATTAAAGGAAATTTTTGAATTGGAATTTGTTTTTAAATATCTTGGAATGTTTAAAGTGTATGTTTAAATTGATTTGAACTTTATATTCTTTTAAACTTATTTTATAAAATGGTTATTCTTTTAACATATGAGATAAAAAGGTTTTAAATTATTTTAAACCTTGTTTAGATAAATTTGTATTCATTTTAAAATCTTAAAATTTAAAATAAAGTTTAAAATGGAATTTAAAGTAAATTTAAAACAAATTGTTTTAATACTTTGATTAAGTAATAAATGTTTATCTTAAAGATAAATAAAATTTAATGATTTCGATTCATTATATTATTAAGTAGGATAATTAATTATTTAATTAATTAATAATATAGATGATTAATTAAGTAATTAAGAGATTTTAAATTAATTAATTAAGACTTAAGATTAATTAATTAAGGATAATTCATTTGTAATTAAGATTATTAATTAGATTTTAATTACTGATTAAAGATTTATTAATCAAGTAATTAAGAATTAATTAAGTTACAGTTAACACTTAATAATTTAATAATTAGAGATTAATTACTTGGTAATTAAATATTAATAAATTTGTAATTAATGATGGTTAATCTAAGTTAATTTCTTAAAGAAGAAATTAAAGAATTGTTAATAAGGGTCATTAACTAAGATTATTTAACAACTAATTAATGTGATTAATTTTGATAATTAATTAGATTAATTAATTAATGATAATCATTTGTGAAATTGTTTAAGTTTAATTACTTAATAGAGGCAATTGATGAATTAATTACTTAATGTAATTAATTGAGTTTAATATGATTAATTTAGATTAATTAATTAAGTTTAATTAATTTAAACACTTGATGATTTAAAAATAATTACTTAATGTAATTAATGGAATTGTAATTACTTAGGGAAGTAATTAATTGAATTACTAAATGTAATTAAAGATGTTTGATAATGAAGTAATTTGGATTAAATTACTTTGTAATTAATCAAGGGATTAATTAAGATAATAAATTAAGGAGTAATTTATTTGATAAACTAATTAATGGTACTTACTTACTGAATGTAATTAATCAATGGATTAATTGAGATAATTAATTAAGGAGTAATTAATTTATGGAATGAAGTAATTAAGGGTAGTTAATTGTTGAATGGGATTAATCAAGGGTTTAATTAAAGAATAAATTAAGGATTAATTTATGGAATGAGTAATTAAGGGTAGTTAATTGCTGGATGTTATTAATCAAGGGTGATTAATATATGTGTGGTTTAATTGAAGATTAATTACTTAATGTAATTAATTTAAATAAAGAGATTAGTTAAAAATGTAATTTAAAATCATTAATTAATAACATTAATGATGTAAATTTAAAATTGATTTATTAAGGAATAATTAATAAATGAAGTAATTATTTAATAAAAGATTAATGTAATTAATATTAGTTAATTAATTAACTAAGTAATTAAAAGTTAATTATTGTAAAGGGTTAAGTATAATTAACTTGAGTAATTAATTTAAAGGCTAATTACTTGTTGTAATTAGGAAATTGTTAATTAGAAATGATTAATTGAAATGAATACTAAGATGGTGATTAATTAATTGATTTGTAATTAATTAATGGTTAAGTTAAGCAGGATTATAATTATGAAGTAATTAATTTAATTCGTTTTAAATTAATTAGAGATGATAAGGTAATTAATTTAATTCACTTTAAGTTAATTATAGATGGTGTAATTATTAAATCATTGCTTATGTATGAATGGTGATATTGGTTTCCTTGAATGGTTTGTAATCTCAACTATGAGATGAGTGTTGTGTGATATTGACGCTTTGGTTGCATTGGGATCATAATATGGATTATCTGTTTATGATGATATGGATTATCTATTGGTGATGATAATGTTGATTATCTATTATGATGTTGAGAATTATCTATCTGTGTGTATATGGATAATGAATTGAAATTGTTTTAAACTTTAAAACAACTTGGCCTTAAAAGACACGTTTTGGATTCGATGAGACTGGGATCGGCTTTCCATATTTGGATATCTGAAAACCACATCGATCCAAATTAACGACAAGTCGTGAATCTCAAGCGAAGATGAAGATTCAAAGTGCAAGGGTTATCGTCGTTCACTCTGAGGGTGATTCCAAAATGAGTGTAACGAGATAATGCCTTCGGTTTCGTTCGAACCCGGAACAAGCTTGTATGGATTGAATGCTTTCAGAACATCGTCAGGTGGACGATGAGCATTCTAAGTGATGTTTTCTATGAAGGTAATCGTAGCCTCAAGCCTCATCAACCGAGAATGGCTAAAACAGGGGAGGTGCAACAAGCTAAGTGGGTCATGCCCAAGTAGGATGAGATTTACCCCTATCTAGATGTCTCTTTTATTTTGGCTGTATGGTGCGTTTGCTGATCACAACAGCGGGGTGGTCTTGTTCGGAACTGTTCAGTAAGGAATGGTTCTGACTTTGTGTTGCAGGGAATTAGGAGTGATCCTCTGTACGTTGATCTAGGCCACGTACTATGAGGAGCGGTACCCCGGTAGCCCTGCCATTGTATTGAATCCAAAATCCAATAAGTGTCGTACGTATTAATTATGCCCAACTATGTTGGAACGTGAGATGTAAGCATTCTAGCTATTTCTGTATTTTACTTGAAAACCCTAGACCCTATAATAATATCACTGGATTTTCTATCAAATGTTTTGGTTAGCGTAAGGTAAAAACTTTTCCATGTTTATGTATGGGAAGTCTTACGTGATACCTTTTCTTTCAAAGGTTTTTCAAAGTTAAGCAACTTTAATCTGTTACTCACACCAGACCCATGTCTGACCCGGAGTTTATTTCTGGTTTTCTTAAACTCGTGGGTACTCAAATTTTTACGAATAGCCCAGGGATTCAGGTTAGCTTTGACGAATTATGGAGGAGAAATGGAGCAGGAGGCTTCTACGGTGTAGATATATAGTGTTCCGCTGTGTTGGTATCTCTAAGTGGTTTATTTGTGTTGTGTTTTGAGTTGTAATAACTAGACAGGTGTTTATAACTATCTAGTATGTGATGTACTGTCTGTGTAACTCTGATGGTTGTTGTATACTATATAATACTTATGTTATTAATATAATTTATTCGTTCCGCTGTTAAGATTCTGATGTTGTTTCTTCTTTCTCTTCTTTCTTTTCTCTTTTCTATCCCTTTCTTTCTTAAAGACGATACGACTTTCTGGGAGATGAAAGTCGGGTCATCACAGGTGGTATCAGAGCGCTAGGTTGAGCGAATATCTAGACTCTGCAGTGGTGTCTATCTTGAGAGAGCGTATTTGTATTTTAATATATGTTTGTAATTATTTCTACCTATTTGTTGGGTTACCCGTACAGGTTTTCCAATAAAAGTTATAAAGGTAGATAAGGTAGTGGTGTGTGTAACACGACTACTACCAATTGTTGGAGTTTGAATGTTTGAGGTTGGAAGTGGATCTGTCGAGACTGTAGACCTAATATCGTCTCGAGTGAGCTTTGCTTGGTATAAGAATTTCGTTGATCTCTAGAAGAAACCTGTTAAGGTTCAGAGTTCATTTTTGAAGTGCAGAGTTGAATGAGTTGAGTTTGGATTTGTCAGTTGGGCAGAAGCAAGTGAGTGATGGTATCTTGTTACCTCAGGAATTAGTAGCTGTGTGATGAGATGTAGTGACTATGGATTATTTCCAAAGATGTTTCTAGGGAACAGGTTTAAGGAAATGTGTCTGTTGTGATGTGGCTGAGTCCAGCAAGGTGTACTGTTTGCTTTGAGGTACGAGTTTCTCGGAGATCTTTGGATTAAGAATTCTTTGGCATTGGTGCCAGCAGTGCAGCTTGGAGTGTTCCGTGTTAGCAGGAAATCTTCTAGCTGAGTGGTTTTTCTGATATGGGGTTCAGAAGCAGCAGTGTGAATTCATTTGTTCGGTGGATTGGCTAGGCCAGCATAAGCTGTTGTATTTGGTAAAGAGAGAGCAGTTTCTTTGGATATCAGGCTGAGTTGATCGCAAAAGTGACTTGCGATATTTGAGTGTTCTCTTGGGTTGTTGGAAATTTTTTGGATGTCTTCAGGGAAGTCAGAAGTTTGTCTGCATATGGTGATCAAGTTTTCTTATCGGCTAGTATTGTAGGAGTGGTACCGGTGGTTCAGTTTAGTTGAAGGATGGTTCTTAGAGATAGAATTTGGTGAAGCAACTCAGGTTTCAGAGGAATTTCTGAGTTTTCTTTATGGATCCGTTGAACCATATTTCTGGAGTGTGTAGTCTAGTCTATGGTCATGTTCTTCATCAGCATTTCCATCTACTTTGGGATCAGAGTTGTGCAGTGGAAGCAGTTAGAAGTGCATCTGTTTGTCTTTTCCGGATAAGGAGAAGTAAGTTCAGTCTTCTGTTGTTGAGGAGTAGAGTTTGTGTTTTTGGTTTTGGATCGATCTTGAGGAGATCATTGTGTTGGGTTGCTTAAGTCCAGTTGTTTCTAGTGGAATCAGCAAGGGTTGAGCTGATCAAGAAGGATGTTGGTAGCCCTGGATCGTCCGAAGAGTTTTGAGAATAAGAGAGAGAGGAATTTGGATTCCGGAGTCAGAGATTTGTTTTGGGATAAGTTTTTCTCCAATCCAAGGAGTTATAAGTTTTGCTAAGTCTATGAAGCTAGCTCCTAGGTGTTTTGGGATTCTTATGTGTTTTGGTAAGATAAATGTTTTGGTTTTCAAGAGTTGAATTGCCGGTTTGGATAACTGGGGTTCAGTATGTTTCATGTATCTCTGAGGGAGTACATGTTTGATATATCTCTGGTTTTAGAACCAGTAGTTCAGGATGATTTGGCTGTTGAGTCAGACTCGTCTGTAGTCTGATATCCTGTTTAGTTTTGTAGATCTAGATAGGCTAGAGCTATGTAGCTTAGTAGTATTGATTAATTGAATTCTATAGAGTGAGTATCCCGATATTTATATCGGGGAAACTCGTGGAAATTCTATCCAGAATTTTTCTGGATAGTAAGATTTGTTTGATTGATTGCTTTGGTAGTTAGCATATGATTAATATATGCTGTGTTTTATAATTAAATCTTTAGTGAGATTATTAAATTACCTTTTTTTTAAATTTCGAGGACGAAATTCTTTTAAAGGGGGCGGATTGTGATATCCCAAAATTTTTGGCAATATCAAATTCATAATCTGTATTTAAAATTAAACTGATTTGATAATTTTTGTAAATAAATTTGAATTGATTTAATAATCTTCTTTTAATAAATATATAATTAGTGAATTTATCTTTTAATAAGCTAATGAATTGTTTTCTATTTATAATGTATATGTATATTTATATATATTTTAAATGGATGAGTTTGGTTTTAAATTAAATTAATATAGCATATTTTCTAATTCCAATATTTTGGTAATTGGGAAATTATGATTTATTTAATGTTAAGCTTTTCAAAGCTATTTTATAAATAGCTATATGATTTTAAAATACATAAAATAAAGGTTTAATTATTTAAAGGGGATTTTAGCTTAAAGTTTAAGTAAGATTTATAATAAGATTTGTTTTGTTTCCTTTTTAAAATATTGTTTCAGAAATATGATTGCAATTAAATATGAAACATTTATTCATATAAATAATAAGTAATTTACAATCTCTTTTATAAATTTTATTTAAATAATCAAAAATGTTATTTTCAAATAATAAAGTAATGTATTATTTTTATTTATAATTATACTTGATTTTATTTCTTTAAAATTAGCTAAACATATAAATAAGTATTTGTAAACAAATTAAGTTTAAAACTTTTATTAACTTTAATTAAAAATACTAATTGATTACAAGAACATGTGTAAACATCTTAGGATCTAATATAACATGTATTAAGCGATTAACAAGAAAGTTAACAAGTGTTAACATTTAAGACAAGTTTCATGTTTTAATTTTTATTTTCTCTGTTTTTTAATTTATCACGAAAATAAGATATATAAACAGATGCCTTCTTCCTTTCCTTTCTTTTTCTCATTTCTATTTCTAAACTAAGAAATTTTTGCAGCTGAAACTATTTATTTTAAACAATCCTCAAAAACCAAATCTGCAAAAACCATTTCCTCCTTCAAAATATGTAACATTTTCATCCTCATATCCAAACACAAATCATTCCCTGTTCAAATGCATAGCAAACTGCATTCTTCAAAACCTGTAAAACATTTTCCAACATGCAAAAAAAAAAGCAAATCCCTCTCTAAAATCATTTCCTGTAACATTTTCAAGCATGCAATCTTTCCATTCTCAAAAGTACAAATCAAATCCCTATAAACCACTTACCCATAACCATCTTCAAAACATGCAAGTATGTATTTTTTTTCTACAATCTGGAATGGTTACTTCATGCACATCTCCAAACAAAAACCTGCATTCTTCAAAATCTGGAAAATTTGCCCCTGCATGCAAACCTAGAAACTAAAGCAATTTTTTTCAAAATTTGGAAGCTCATGCAACCTGTAGTCAAGTTTGAATCATCTCAATCAAACAAGCATTTCAGATTTAAGTCACATGCAAGGCAAAGCTTTTCAAAAATACCATGTTCTTCATCTTCAAATCAGTGAGTAACTCCATTTTTATTTCAAAATTAAGTAGGTAAAAGTTGATGCATGCTTTTAATTTGAAGTGAATATATTTTATATAATTTGCAGAGAATATTTATATATATGAATATATATATATATATGTGTGTGTGTGTGTGTGTGTGTGTGTGTGCATGCTTGATATCTGTTACATTTCTGTTTCCTCAATTTTCAAGCTTTTGCTTGACTTTAAAATTCCTTTTATCTTCATTAAATCTTGGTTTAGATTTATGGCTGAAACAAATTATGTTTATTTCATCATAGACTGTGGTCTGAAAACTTTACTTAAGACTAAACAACTCTGTATCATCTCTGGAGTCTCTAAACAGATGAACCATCATTAATTAGTGAAACTCCAAGTACAATGATTTGAAGTTTCAGGGTTATAAATCAAATATTCATACAAAATTATGATTTTTAAAAGTAAAATTACAATTTTTAATGCTATATTTAAAGAGCAGTTCCCTATTTTCAGTATTTTGAGGCATTTCTGTTGCCACAATTGTCTGGAGGTGTCGTGTTTTCTCCTAGAGGTGGAGGAGTGATTAGGGATGAGGAGAAAATTATTAGTTTTAGGTGAATTGCATTTTGGTGATGATGATTGTGATTTGAAGCTTTGGAACCCTAGTTTTATTGGGTTACAGTTTTTGCTTGGGTTCGATTTCCTCAGTTGATCGAGTTGCTTGGGGTCTTGGGTAATGGAAGATGGTGGGTTGTCGAAGACTTCGTCGGAGTTTTAGGGGCAACAGTGGTCGGAGCTTCCATGGCATGGCGTTGACAGGTTGGGGATTGTTTTGGTTCTGCCTGTTCCAGGTTTTGATATTTGAACTCGAATACAAATTCGAGTTGATTTTGAATGATCTGATGATCGAGGAGAGATGAGGGGTTGTTGGTCGTTGTGAGATGATTGTTGATGTTGGTCCGAGGTGATCAAAGTCACAGTGCATATGCACGGTGCACTTGATCTGATAATGTTAGCTGTTGGAGTTTCGGTTTGTAGCATACAAGAGTAAATTCTCGGGGTATTCGAGTTTTAACTCGAAGCAGGTAAGGTTCTGACTCGAAGTCACTTGGGTTTTGGTTCGAGTCTGGGGTTTCGTATCAGGTTTTAGCAAAACAGAAACCTGTTCTGTTTTTAGTTTTAAAAGAAAAATTTAAAATGCAAACTGAAAATTTAAAATAAGTTAAAGCTTGAGTTTGAATCTTAAAGTTTGAAATTTAAATTTGGTTTTAAACAACTTTTAAGTGTAAAGGTATTTTAGTTTTAAATTTAAACTAAAAGTGTAATTGTAAAATATAAAATTTAGAATAAGTTTAAATCTGAGATTTTAAAAATCTGGATTTTGAGTTGAATTTCAGTTTTTTTAAAAATGAAATAAAGTTTAAATTAAATTGTTTAGCTACTTTAAAAATATGGTTAAAAGATTTGAATTTTTAAAATGAAGATTTGAAATGTGAGGAAAGCTTTAAAAATTTAAGTTAAATCTGCAATAGAGATTTAAGTTATATTTCAGTTTTGAAATTAAAGGAAATTTTTGAATTGGAATTTGTTTTTAAATATCTTGGAATGTTTAAAGTGTATGCTTAAATTTATTTGAACATTATATTCTTTTAAACTTATTTTATAAAATGGTTATTCTTTCAACATATGAGATAAAAAGGTTTTAAATTATTTTAAACCTTGTTTAGATAAATTTTTATTCATTTTAAAACCTTAAAATTTAAAATGAAGTTTAAAATGGAATTTAAAGTAAATTTAAAACAAATTGTTTTAATACTTTGATTAAGTAAGAAATGTTTATCTTAAAGATAAATAAAATTTAATGATTTGGATTCATTAAATGATTAAGTTAGATAATTAATTATTTAATTAATTAATAATATAGATGATTAATTAAGTAATTAAAAGATTTTAAATTAGTTAATTAAGACTTAAGATTAATTAATTAAGGATAATTAATTTGTAATTAATATTATTAATCAGATTTTAATTAATGATTAAAATTTATTAATCAAGTAATTAAGAATTAATTAAGTTACAGTTGACACTTAATTAATTTAATAATTAGAGATTAATTAATTGGTAATTAAATATTAATATATTTGTTATTAATGATGGTTGATCTAAGTTAATTTCTTAAAGAGGAAATTAAAGAATTGTTAATAAGGCTCATTAACTAAGATTATTTAACAATTAATTAATGTGATTAATATTAATTAGATTAATTAATTAATGATAATCATTTGTGATTGCAATTATATATTAATTTCTTTATTTTTAATTATAACCTAAGTGTTACAATTATATATGCAATCGTCAATTTTATATTCTTTTCTTTCTTTTACAACCTACATGTTATAAATGTGATTGCAAGTGTCTCTTTTCTAATCTAGTCTGTCTTCTTTTATTATGATACTAAATTTTCTTTAGTTATCTTATATTATATAACAGCCTTAACATGTGACTACGTCCAACTTTTATAAGTTACTTATCATAATAACCACTTTACTTTTTATGCTAATATCTACACAATAAATGCGATCTAGTCGCATTTTCTATTTATACTTTCTAATGTTGTCAAATAATTAACTTGATTATTTCTTCGTCTATAATTTCTTTAATGCTTCACGTTATTTTATTTTATTTTGGGAAGTAATTCTATTCTATTTAGTTGATTACAAAAACTGTACTAAAATCCATTTTCATGTTTTAATACTAAATAATGTCATAAACAATAACTCATAACTGCAAGATATTTATTTTTAGTTTCATTAATTGTTGGATAATGAAAAATATAGAAATGTCTCTATTTTGCACTAATTCTATTTTTCTTGCTTTTATTCTTGCAATTACTTTTACCGTATTTCTTAAATTATTAAACTATGGAAATGTATTCTCTTTTCTAAGCCAGCCAACTAATCTACCACTAACTTTCAAATCAAGTTATTAGATTTCCCTTTTTTATTTCATTCTCCAAGTTTTAACATAATTTACTGTAAATTTCTCACTTTTAGGCTTATGCCTTTCTCTATAACTTTTAAATCTAATATTACGTATATTTAATTGGATTCCTTTCTTTTTTCCATATAAATAACATTTAAATATAAGTGCACTTCTCGTATAAAATTTACAGTTTCAACATAACTAACTAGTAGAACTAATTAGTTCAAATCCTGAATTAAAATATGTAACGAGAATCTAACAATACTATATGCCATCAAAATAAAAGATATATAATTTACATCCACTCACCTGAAAAGAAAACACTCCAAATTCTAGATTTAATTTTTATTCCAGTTTATTATCCATAGCCTTCCCTTTTATAACTCTATTTGGATCCATAAACCAGAATTTGTATGCATTTATAAATCTGGATCTAATTGGAGAAAAATAAACTGATAAACTAGAAAACCAGATCTAGAAACTCACCTCATACGGACGGTTGAATTTGGACATGTTTTCTCTAGATCTACAGTTTCTACCTCCAAATTTCAAATCAAAAACCTAAATCAGATATATTTGATTTCGCAAGAATTGGAGGAGAAAGAAAAGTGACGGGCTTCCACGCCCATTCAAAAAAATATTTGTTTGAAGGCCAGCTCTACACGTTTATTTATAGAGAGCCAAAGCAACGGAGTCCATTCATTTAAAGCGATTAAAATCTAGCCGTTAAAAACAAGCAAAATGCGTCAGTTTTGACGTATCTAGCCCTTTTATTTTATACGTATTAATTTTCTTTCTCTATTTCCAAATGTTATAAATTATTAAATGTTAATTTTTAACCATTGCCTATTGATTCTAATTAATTTCCATTAATTTCAAATTTAATTCCCTATATAAACATGTTTATTTTGAAAAACGTTGCCAATTAATGTAAATTAATTTCCTTTAATTGCTTATTTTATTACATTGCCCACTAATATTAATTAATTACCCCTAATTGTTGATGTCAATTAATTTCCTTTATGACGATGTGTTTCTGGAATTTATACGAGCATATTAATTTATAAACAAATATATTTACGCACATTTACACGTATAATTATTTTTCAACATGAAACTTCGAACGTCAATAACACTTTCATACGAAATCCATTGAAGGCATGTTATATTTGTACATTAATCAAAAAATTACCATGAACACAATGTTATAAGTTTCGATGCCATATTCTAACAATTCAGAAAACTCTCATTTTCACTGTTTACAATTATTTTGGTTATTTAATTGTCTAAAAATGCAAGGTGTTACATTCTCCTGCCCTTTAGGAAATTTCATCCCCAAAATTCGATAGGGGTAAAACTATGTAATTCCTCGCATCAATCGCTTCCATTTTGTGCACATCCAATATTGCGACCATCTATGTCCTTATGCAAACTGTCATTCAATATAGAATATATGCGTGTAAATGAATTTCTAAGCGCTACTTCCTGTATGAATTCTTTTCTTCTTTACAACCTCCTTTGTAAAATATGATGCACACATCCTAAATATACTTGCAATTTTTATATGAATGCAATCTTTGGAAAACTCAAAACGTTTGCTATCCAATTTTTCCCACACTCCTAATGTATAGGGGTGTAGTTTAACGAATTTTACGTCCAAATCCTATTGTACAAATTTTAATATTCGAATTTCAGAAAAATCTAATTTTTTGGACTCGGTTTCTTATGTCAAAAAGAAGGTAGAAAACGGGAAAAATCTCATATTTCCACGTTTCACTTTTGCGGACCTTATTCTCCATACTTGGAACTTATGCCACTATTCTATAAAAATCTCTATTTGCTTTTCCAAGCACGATTCACATAATAACATTTTCTTTTCAAAATTCTCTTTTGACATTTCTATCGCTTTCTTAGATTTTACTGTTTTTCTTTTAGTTACTTTTATTTGCTTTTATTTTTCCTTTATTATTTACTTCCTATATGCTTATTCTCTTCTGAACATCATAGAAAAAGAGCATCACACTAATCATCATTGATTTATTACAACAGGAACTAAATACTTACATAGGAGTACAATCTCATAACTAAAGGAGAAAATAGTCCTACTACAAAGTGATACTAGATAGATAACTATAGTAGCTAAACATAGCTATCATCTAGGGCTAGGAGGCCTAAATCCATGTCCAACCTGGCACAGAAAGGTCCTACTCTAGGAACCCAAGTAACCCATGTGCTCCTTCTGTCGCCTGTTACTAACTTACGATGTGTTAAATAAGATCTATCCATCTCTTCCATTCCATGCTTAAAATGGAATAACCAAGTCTCGTTTACTGCAATGAATAAGAATTCCAATCTATGCAGTCTCTATTTAAAAAGGCAACTAAGCTTAAGAAAATTCTCTCTTTACCTTTACCTTCCATTTTTCCCCAGTTAAAGTCTACCTATCCCAACCACATGTGTCTTACTATCTTACTAATATCGCTTCACTATTTTTCTATAGTCTACACACATGAAGCAACATTCCTAGATTCTCACTGGTGTCCTATACACTTTACGGGAATTTTTATTATTACTACTTAAAGTAATCACTCCTATCTCCTACACAGCCTTACACTTTTCTCGTCACAGCTAGAAAATGATTCCTCTGTACTCCAAATTTAAAATTTTGGTTTGGTATTTATAATTTCATTTCAAAAATTAAAGCCTCTAATTTTTTGAAACATCAATCCCAAAATTCTTTCCTTTAAAGTGTTGCTTCAATGTTTCTATTTAATTCAAGGGTACTTGGTTACTCAATTTTTATCTTTCTGGACTTACATCTTTACAGCTCTTTGAATTTAAATTATTCCCTAAACCTAGAGGGGAACACATACAAATTCTAAGTTCGAAACTTATTCCTCTTTTCCTTTTAAAGACTTTACAACTTTCCATAAATAAAAATTGGGTTTTTAAATTTAACTGTTTACTAAGTTTTTCTCTTCCAAAAATTTATTTACATTTTCAACAAACCATTTTTCTTTAAAACATGCCTTGCTTGTCCTTAAAACATTTTTTTTCTTGACTTCCAAAAATGTCCTCTCATGTTTTCAAACATCTTCTTGTCGTAGACTTTGAAACTTACAAAAACCGGAGTAAGAACAATTATTTTATCAAAAATCCCTTAACTTTTCTACTCTTCCAATTACCTAACCTTGGAGGAGTTTCTAACTTACTACAAACGTGGACTCTCTACAAAGCAAGCAACCAATGCGCATAATTAATGGAAAACTATGAAATTTTCACTACTTAGCTTTCCTACCAAGGCTCTCTATAATATCCCTCCTAACTAACATTGTCTCCAATTATTATATTTCTTATTACACCTAATGTGGTTTATACTTTAATGTATTGAAACTACTTTCTCTTATGAGAGACCATTAACGCTAAAATCGTATATGAATTCTTTAAAAGAGGATTTCATGTTTTCCTGAAATTACGAATAACTTATTTTATAATTTATCGAAATAAGCTGTATAAAATATAGTTCTTTCCATACCTTGCACATCTCTTTCACGTATTCCTTATAACTTTCACAAAACATCTTTATTTGTGAATTGGTTTCATAGAAAATTATATCATTATTCATTTCATTCCAATAGATTAAAGCATGTTTAATCTATATTCACTTACAATAGACATTTCCTACGAAACTTATAAATTTCCTAATATTTAACTTACATCTTTTTTTCGAATGAACTCATTTTCAAAACTTTTTTAATATTTAAATAACAAGAAAACATTTTCATATATTTATTTAAATAATAGGTGTTCTTACAAACCACTTTATTTATAGACTTAGAAATTATCTTCAAAACACATTTTTATAAGGGTCAAAATAGATGTTGCGTAAAACCCCATTACTACAACCCATAATTACTAGTATATGGATTCAATTAAAATAAATATTAATAAATCCCATATGTTATGTAAAATAATTTCCTTTGGGAGTCACCTACTATAACATTAGTGTCATAGTATGTGCTTCCTTTATTTCTCACAAAAACATCTATTACAACAATAAATGTTGTAACCTACGTTTTTGATACTTAACACACTTTAGGTTTTTATATTTAAAATCTTTGTTTACATATAAAGAAACCAGCGAGCTATACATGCTCCATAATTCTTAAAAACCAATTTCACTTGTAAAAAAATTTACATCATATAAAAACCAATTTAAATTTCATACCACTTTTTTTTCAAAAATTCAATATACTTCCTCAAGCATATTAATAATTATATTTTTAAATTCCAAAAGTTTTATTTTATTGGTCTTGACATAAAGTGGATTTTCTTCTCACTACCCTAGGAATGCCTTTCATAAACCATGGAAATCTCATTTCCTTACTAAAATCTCTTATTCCTTCCAAAATAAAAATACTCTTCCTACTATCTCCAGGAAACTTTCCTGCTTCCTATAACATATGGATACCAATCTTCTCTCAAAACATAGCTTATTGTACCATAAATTGGTAATAACATAGGGCTCAACATCCTTGGGTCATCGCAAACCTAACTGGCAAACTATGCAAAATATACTTCTAAAAAATTTCCATATGTTAAAATCTATAAGTTGAGAATATTTGGATTTTAGTAAATAATATATTTATATTTTATTCAAAATTGCAAATACGTTCACTCACATTTTGTAATTTACTTAGGATCTTCTAAACTAAGCTCGAGTACCAAATGTAACAACCTGAGTTCCAGTGGGTCCGGATTTTCCGCAAAAATGCTAAAACCAAAATCCACTGAAGCCCAAGTTGGATGTTTGGTATCCTGCAAATAGGCAAAGATAAATATATCGGAGCTCAAATAAATATCTCATAGCAGAACTGACTAAAATATAATAGTAAGTAAATACCCACTAAGGTAATAACACTTTCTAAACAAGTGTCACAAAGCTGGAAAATCTCTACCATCTATCTAACCTGTGGGATGATATAAGGAGCGGATTAGAACTAATGCTTTGGTGAATGGACAAATTATACATTTCTATGCATAATTCTACATATACCATTCTATTTCCATTTTCTATTATACTTGGTTTATGGTGTTTATAATACTCTCGCATCTGTGCATGAATCGTACCCATCTACTCTCTAGTAGATTAAGACCTTATAACCAATATATATGTAGCTACATGCCCAAAGACCGCATTGATCCTTGGTACTACCTATAGTACCTTCCGTATCCTCCTCGAAAAGGACTCCATCGTCTCACTACTAGAGCGTACTAATACATCTGTAAAGGACAATTTTATGGGGCCTACAATACATATGTTCCATCATCTACTATGAAAACGTGAAATTGCATCCGCACGAGCTTATACTAGTGCTCGAGCATCCACATTGTACCACCCAGTGCGTACATTGAGGACTAAACATAATCGTTTTGTCTAATCCTTGAGCTCCACCAACACGGTCTACCTTGTACGGAACTCTGGTTGGGATTTTCTGTATCTGTAAAGGTCCACTTCGTTAGGCCTGCAATACAAATATTCTACTTGGTCTGTCTCTTTTCTCATCATGGCTATGGCCCCAAGCAGCCCCACCTTAACTAATCAAAAGACTTTTCAAGAGCTAAGTAGTTGTGCCCTACTGAAACAATCTAAACATTTAATTGGTTGTGCCCCTCATCCAATGTCTCGATAGTGTAAGAATCATTAGTCTGTTGGTTTAGCTCTAGTCTTTCCCGAACTCGCTCTAACTGATGATGGTTGATCTCCGCATATGACTGTCCTTTTGGGTCCTGCCTACTATAACCAACTCACAAACTAGAGTATGGTGTCATAAGAATATCCTACACCATCATCAACTTTTTGACTGCCTACAAAGGTCTGCTTCGTTTGGCTTGCAATGCAAAAGCAGTCAAGGCATACTCTCTTGATGGAACACCTACAGGCCTGCCTCCGGGGGTGCAGCTTCGTTAGGCCTACCCAAGAGGGCATTCCTAAAGTATCCTCATGTCTCGTTGAAATCTCATACTTCCTTATAGCCCAAAATAATTAAGTTGGACATGCTCTTTTTGTACTAAAAATCTTCGATGAACTGCTTCGTTAGGTCTTTATCTAGATTCTCTTTGGGCGACTCCAGACGTACCCTACCATTTTATTAGATCCTACATCTAATCTTTTATTATGAGTTTAGTTTACTTTTCTTATTCTATTGGCTACTTTTTTACCCTAAACAGCATGCACAGCCCCATCCACGTGTGAGACCATCATCTTAGACCTGAAAGGGAATGTTGCTGGTACAGGCCACTACTATTATTTTTACTTATTAACTTAATCCAAGATTTAAGTTTGATCAAATAAACCTCTTCTATTTCTTTCTTTTTAATTATAACATGTGTTACAATTATACTTTCAGTTGTCACTTTTATATTCTTTTCTCTCTTTTATAACCTATATGTTATAAATGTAAATGCAAGTGTCTCTTTTCTATTCTTATCAATCTTCTTTCATTATGATACCAAAATTTTCTTTAGTTCTCTTTTATTATATAATAGTCTTAACTTGGGACTATGTCCAACTGCCATAAGTTGCTTATCATAATAATTGCTTTACTTTTCACTTTACTATATGCTTAATAAATGCAGATCTAGCCACATTTTTTGTTTATTGTTTCTAGTCTTGTTAAATAATTAACTTGATTATTTCTTCTTCTTTAATTTCTTTAACGCTTCGCGTTATTCGTTTTTATTTTGGGAAATGGTTCTATTCTATTTGGTTGGTTAAAAAACTATACTAAAATCCATTTCCTTGTTTTAATACTAAATAATGTCATAAACAATAACTCGTAGCTGCAAGATAGCTCTTTTATTGTTTATTTAATTGTGGGATAATGCAAAATACAACAATGTCTCTATTTTGCACCAAGTCCATTTTTCTTGCTTTTATTCTTGCAACTACGTTTACCGTTTTTCTTACAATATTGAACTATGGAAATGTATTCTCTTTTTTAAACCAGCCAATTAATCTATCGCTAACTTCAAAATCAACTTATTAAATTTTCCATTTTTATTTCATTCCCCAGGTTTGACATAATTTACTATAAATTTTTCACTTTTAGGCTTATGTCTTTCTCTATAATTTTTAAGTCTAATATTACTTATATTTAATTGGATTCCTTTCCTTTTTCCATATAAATAATATTTAAATATAAGTACACCTGTCTTATAAAATTTACAGTTTCAACATAACTAACTAGCAGAACTAACTACTGAAATTAGTTCAAAATGTTGAATTAAAATATGTAAAGGGAATCGAACAATATTATATATCATTAACATAAAAGATATATAATTTAAATCCACTAACCTGAAATGAAAACACTCCAAATTCCAGATCTGATTTTTATTCCAGTTCTATTATCCATAGTCTTCACCTTTACAACCCCATTTGGATCCACAAACTGGAATTTGTTTAGCTTTATAAATCTGGTCTAATTGAAGAAAAATGAACAGATAAACTAGAAAACCAGATCTGAAACGCACCTCATATGGATGGATTAATTTGGACATCTTTTTTCTAGATTTATATTTTCTACCTCCAAATTGCAAATCAGAAAACATAAATCTAATATATTTGATTCCTGAAGAATTGGAGGAGAAAGAAAAGTGAAAGGGCTTCCACGCCCATTTAGAAAAATATTGGTTTGAAGGCAAGCCATGCGTGTTTATTATAGAGAGCCAAAGCAACGTCGTCTGTTCGTTTAAAGTGATTGAAATCTAGCCATTAAAAACAAGCAAAATACATCAGTTTTGACGTGTTTAGCCGTTTTGTTATATATATATATATATATATATAAACTTATTTCCACCATTTTTAAACTTTATAAATTATTAAACGTTAACTTTTAACCTTTGCCTATTCATTCTGATTAATTTCCATCAATTGCGAATTTAATTCCCTTTATAATACGTGTCTATTTTGAAATTCAAACTTTGCTAGTTAATGTAAATTAATTTTCTTCAATTGCTGATTTGATTAACATTGCCTACTAATGTTAATTAATTACCTCTGATTGTTGATGTAGATTAATTTCCCTTATGACATGTGTTATTTCTAGAATTTATCTGCGCATGTATTTATAAAAAAAATATTTACTCATATTTGCACGTATAATTATTTAAATACGGAACTTTGAACATCAATAACTTTCTCATATGAACTCCATTCGAGGCATGTCATATATGTAAATTATTTAGAAAATCGCCACGAACACAATGGCATAAGTTTAGAGACCATATTCTGATAATTCCAAAAATGCTCATTTTCATCGTTTATAACTATTTTGGTTATTTAGTTCTCTAAAAATGTGGGTGTTACAACTTGTGCTAATTTTGAGATTGTGTTACTTTGTCATAAATAGTATAGTAAATATCTAATTTTAAAGCATATATATAAGGCATGTGATTCATTTCTAGTGGCTCAAAGTACAACTTAATAACGCTTTTCACATTATCGAAAAATTCAAAGAAGTTTATTAATAAGACCATTATGATTCACAAGTTAACTTCCAACAAATAAAACCATGATTTAATTATGACCATGCATTTTAACATGTCGGTTTGCATGAAACATAATCTCTATATAGTGAAGATTTGACTTGTGTGTAGTATGTAATTTGAACAAGGGAATATAGGCATAAGAAATACTAAGTAATTAAAATATTGTACTATGAGTGTTAATCGACTAAACTAAAGTATGAAGTATGCAACTTAGAAAACTATAAAATGATGTTTACCAATGGTAGAAGCTAAAATCAAAATGGTTCTTATTTGAGAACAAATTATTCATGAACTTGGTCAACCAATTATAAATTCAAAAAAATAGCAACTAACGTAAAATTAATATTAATCCAAAACGTATATTATATGTGATTTGTAACATTACTATCAACATTCTTCTCTTTCCAACTCTATGGTTGCTCATTTACTAATAAAATCAAAGCCGCCTACTTCTTTATCTCAAAAAATCCCTTTAGCTTATCCACTGTTAGATGACCGATATCTATATGCCACAAAGGTATCCAACTTCAATGGAGATGAGAGATAGAAAATTTGATGAAGAATTAATTAGATCAAAATTAACAAGATTATTTGAAAGCTGGCTGCTGGATTAGGTTAAGAAAATTTAGAGAAGAAGAGGAAATTAAAATGGAAAGGAGGAACTGGTCGCTGCCTCACATGGGTTAATTTGTTCAAACAACTAATGTATACCACTAGATAACATATAACAATTAGTATTTAGTAGTAGTGTTGTTTTAGTAGGAAATGAAAGATTACAAGGATCGTTGACTTCTTTATTTAATCCTGATCGTGGTTAAGGAAATCCAAGAATTATATATAAGGTTTGGTTGCACAATTTCAAAAGTAGTGTGATTATTGCATTTTTTTACTAATTTAAATTACATATAAAATAGAAGGAAGTTTGAAAATATTTTTAAGTTTGAATGTTGAAATTCAAAATTGAAATTTAATTTTAAAAAATCAAAATTGAGGAGTTGAATTTGATAACAACAATTTGAAAATCAAAGTTTAAATTTGAATCTAAAATTTGAAAATTTGTAATCATAGAATTTGAATATTACATTTTGATTTTTTAATGACAAAGTTTGAAATTCATATTATGAGATTTGTTTTTTTTCTTCAAAATTTTAATTTTAGAAGTAAAATGTAGAAATATCAAACCATCTATAAAAAAGGAAAAATTATACAAACTAGAAATTTCAATAATTTTTGATTTTACGTTTTGGAAATTTGAGTTTTTAAATATGAATTTTGTATTTGAAATTCAGAATTTCAGATTTTGAAAACTTGAGCATTTGAAAAAAATTAAAATTTAAGAGTACGGATTCAAATTGGAAAATTTGGAAATTATTAAATATAAAATATTGAATAATTTTTATGTCAATTGGAAGAATTAAATCTTGGTTTTGCAATTGAAATTTAACAATTTGAAACTGAAAATGTTTAAATTTGGAACTAAAAATTTTGAAATTTTTGTTTTGAATTTGAATTTCAAACTCGAAATTTGTAGGTATGAGAATTTAGAGGTTTTTGAAAAAGGTTTAATGCCTTTTGAAAAGAAAGCATGTTATTATTAAATATTATAATAAAATTTATTTGAAATATTCGTGGATAAAAATTAAATAACATTGGGAAGGATCAAGGAGAAAAAACTAAAAAGGATATCTTTAGTATTCCTTTTTTTTGCTTCACACTATTTGAATTTGCAAGCCCACGGTAGGGAACTAGCTGTTTGATTACATAAATTTTAAAATTTACTTTTTGTGTGATTTTCATTAATTTTAATTAAACAATAAATGATAATATGTCGGGAAAAAATGCAAAAATAGATATTTAATGAGACACCAGGTGATAGAACAAAGTAAGTTGGATTGGAGAGCTTTACGTATATGTTAAAGACATGTTCCTATTCTTCTAGCTTCACACAATTTTGGAATTTGAAGTTTAACATTTAAAAGTGTGGATTTTTAGTTTGAAATTTTGTATTCTGAATTTGAAACCAATAAATACAAAATTTTGAAAATTTGAATTTTTCCATTTTAGTTGAAAAAATAATTAAATTTTGATTTTGTAAGTGAAATTTATTAAATTGGAACTAAAAATGTACAAATTGATTAGAGATATGAGACCAAGTATAAGCAAATTGATTTGAGATATTTAAGGAGACAACATAAGAAAACTTGTTAACATTTACAAGAAAAGAGTTGTAGGTCCATGTTTTTGATGTTGTTATAAGAAAAGTCTTGGCAAAAATAAACATATAAATTTGACCCCTATTTTTGAAAAATAAAAAATGCAAGGTGTCTTGCTTTAACTTTCAGTTTTCTAATTTTGAAACCTTTCTTTGAAATTTTGAAACTTTTGAAATCTTTTAAAGGCTCAAGTTGAATTGCGCTTTCTATCAGGAAAGCTGTGATATCCCGGAATTTTTGGCAAATAAATATGTGATAATCTTCTTTTATAAATTATATAAAATGAGCAAAATTATTCTTTTTCAAACGAATTAAATTATGTTGTGCATGTATGTGTGTGTATATATAAATGTAGAATTTAAATAGAATTTGAATTTGAATTTGAAATTCAAAAGATAAATATCTTAAAATAAATTGGATTTAAAAATAATATATATATGATTTTTATTAGTATATAATTAGTTTTATATTATTTTCTTTAAAAGATTTTATAAATATAAATAAAGAAAATGTATTAACTAAATTGAAAATATATATAAAGTTTTATAAAAACATATTAAAAATTTATTAACAGATGCAAAATACAAGTGTAAGGTTATTAGTAAGCATATAAACAAGTGTCACAATTTTTTTATTTTCTTTTATTTTTAAAAATCATAAATCAGAGCTATAAATATATCTATACTCTTCTCTTTCATTTCTTTTCTATCTTCATTTTTCAAACTAAAGAATAAAAAACCTGTAAACAAACCTAAAAAGAAAATCAAACCAGAAATTAAAAACAAACAATAATCTTTTCAAAACAACAACTCTATACAAACTTCACCTAAAGCAGTGTGACGACGCGAAAATTTTGAACATTTGGAATTGAAATATTTGAATTAATTTTTATATTTAGAAGTTGATTTAACTTGAATTTTAACTATAACTATGAATTTGGAAATTTAAATTATTGAATTTAATTTATTAAAGTTGGATAAAAAATTTGAATCTTTAATTTCAATCTTGTTTAAAAATAATTTGAAGGCTTGAAAAATCTATATTAATAATACTGAAGATAATCGAAGTGTTAGAATTTGAAAATTCGAAATGTTTGATCAGTTTTGAAATTATATCGTTTAAATCGATATTTAAAAAATAGCTTTCCGAGGCACAATCTCGAAATTCGACGAAACCAGTTCCATTGGATCCGTAATATTGTATTATCATCAGACTTCAATTTTTGTAGTGTTTGGAGTTATCGTTTGGCCATACGATAAGTAAACGCGCTGAAAATTAGATCGAAATTTAATTTAATATCTGGGTCCAAAAAGCTATCTTTTCCATACGATCGAATTAGGACCAGAAACCTTTTCCATTGCGGTTGAAATAGGGGTATAACATTATAAATGCCTAGCGGCACGTCTCGATACAATATCGAGATTTTAGGGTGCGAAATTGAGACGATTTAAATTTATTTATATATATCTGATCAAAATCAAATCGCAGCCACCTTTTTGCAAAATGTAACGTACACGTTTCCATTGTCTTCTCCTACGCGCCACCCTATTCTAACTTTTCGATCAATCAATAATCAATGTCCCGTGTCCCTCTTTCTTTGCCAGAGAATGAAAACAAGTTAGAATCATTTACTTCCCCTTCCATTTACAATTCAAATCGCATCTTTAAAAAAAAGGAAGCAGCCGAGAAATATCATGGCCGAAGTTTCCCCACCTTCAAATCGAAATCATAATCAAAGCCACGTTCAAATTGAATGCGACCCCTCCTCCCATTCATTTCAGCCAAAGCGAAATAGAAGTAAATAAACAAAATGTGTGAAATCGGTTCTATTTCGAACTTGTCGATTCTTGAATCGAACTCGCGGTCGAGGGGAAGCGCAATATAGGGAACATTGCGAGCTCGGCAAACATCAACGATGAACGACAATCGTGAGGAGATGTAGTACCGATTCTTATGCTCGCAAGCCAATTCGCGAGCATGCCATTGTCGTCATGGCAGTTTGCGTCACAAGTCAACACAAGTTGTGCTCGCTGCAGTTTGGATCTTGTGAACACGTAGGTCGAGATGAGGTGATGTTGCGATTGTTCTGGAAGCGGACGATGGTGTGGGAGGCCAAGATCAATGGGTACTTGAAGTCGATGTTGAGGTTGGAGGAGCGGCAAGGCATTCCTGTTGGATTCAGCGATTGGGTGGTCGAAGAGGGTATGGCAGTTTTGATTTTTCAATTCAAATTCGAATATATATATATGTAGGTAAATAAAAAATTAGTTTTACAGATAGGTATATCTATGCGGATTTTTATAAGTATACAAAAATTACTTAGATAAAGCTTGGCATCGTGGTGGCTGAGGGTTTTGACCATGAATGTCAAAGAGATACTATTTTATTCTAATACATGTTTATTCACAGAAAAAAATGATGGAAAGTTTATAAACAGAAGCTTTAAAAAGTTTTGATTCAGGAAGAAAGAAAATATAGTACATATAGGAAATTAGTTTAAAACTAAATTATATGTTTAGAACCAAATTGTTAGTTAAATTAAATAAATAAATGGTAATTAATTTTTCGATTGGTTCGAATATTAATAAATCGTATAATTGTTTATACAAGGTCTACAATCGAGAAACAAGCTGGAATAAAAATGGATTGCAAAACAATGGCAAAGGTGAGAACTTCTCACTCATTGGATACATGATTTAATTTAAATAGTTTATTTAAATTTTTGGATGTTTCTTGGATGATGGTTGTTATTTGTTGGATTAAAATAGACCTTGTGCGCCGCATAATAGCAGATGATATTATATTTAATCTCATATACCGCGATATTCCACCTCAAAGTGGAATTGGTATTATATGTGTATTTGGAGTTGTTGATTTCCCGCATTATATAGTGGATGAGACCCTATGCGCCGCCTAATAACGGATGATATTTTATAAATCACATATACCGCGATATTCCACCTCGAAGTGGAATGGGTATTCAATTGTTGTACTAACGTCTGTGGATGTAGGGAAAACAGGTTGGAGGGATCCAACTGGATTCCTCAAATATTTGAATTCGTTTCAATATTGTGTGTTGGTTATTTATAATCTATGTGTGACTATTTGTGATTGAAACTGTTGAAGGCTATAATTTAGCCGAATATATTTTTGGTATCGTAGGATAACAGAAATAAATAAAATTGGATTTTTGAAATTTAGTAGAAAATTTAAAATAAATTAATTTTAGAAAATTGAATAAATTTTAAATAAGGAATTTTTTTTAAAAGATAATAAATTTGATATTTGAAATAAATTTGAGTATCAATTTGAAATTTGATTTGGTGTTTTGAAAATAAATTAGAAAATAATTTTGATATTGATTTGGTTAAAATAATAAATATTTAGGAAATCGATCTAAAATCAACTTGGTGTTTAAAAATAATTTTGGAAAACCAATTTTGAAAATCGGTTTAGTGTTTTGAAGTAAATGTTTGGAAAAATCAATTTGGGATTTGATTTCGTATTTGAAATAAATTTGGAAATCAATTTGAAAATTGATTTGGTGTTGAAAGTGAATATTCGGGAATCGATTTGAAAATCATATATCTGTGGATATTTGAAAATTTAAAACTCACAATGGGATTAGTGAATATCTGGATTTGCAAGGACTTCTTTGAAGTGCCTTCGGTTCCTTTCGATCCCGGAATGGACTTATATGGATGTGTGTCTGACGTTACACTTTGAGATGTAAAGCTGGTTTCTATCAAATACATTTCTGTTGGTGACGGAGGATTTATTCTCTTAGCTTAACACCCTTCTTTGAGACATTCAAGCTTAGAGGTTATGTAGTTGGTGGTTATTAGTGATATACTCCCAATTTGGTAATGTGGCATACGAAGTGCTGCTGATCATTTATTGATCAAAGCATGGCTTTTGTGAAAATGTAGCTTTGTGGACGAGACCACGTCGGACCTCACAACACGGAAATGGTCGAAACAGGAAGGATGCGGCAGGATTATTTGGGGGTAGCGCCCCTTAAGGGTATGTCATTTCCTTCTGGAAAAGGGTAGTATCATGGCATGGAGCCCAGATATTTTACCTATGTTGATGCTACAAATTTATTATACATTGTGGTTGTTGCTTTATGGTTGAGGATCCTCGGATAAAGGTCGCAAACGACCAGGGGATGGCATATTCGTGTAGTAGTTACCTAATTACAGAGGTAACCCGGCCTTGTGTTGGCAGAGATCTGGTTAGGTTCTCGGGGCGTCTCTCCAGAGGTGTACCCATGTGGCAGTAGGAAGTTCCTTAGCCTGACCATTTATCGGAGATCCAAAGTAACAGTACGCGCCCTGTATGGTTTTAGTTGTGTAACCTGCCATGGAATATGGTGGTAACCTGCTATTGAACATGGTAGCTATAGTAGGCATACAATAATGGTTGTATGCTGGCTAAGATTAATATTATACTTTCGAAATGTTTTCTGCATTATGCACTAATAATAATAATATCAAAGGATTTTGCGTATCAAGCACGTTTGACTATCATAAGGAAAAATCTCCTCCAATTCTGCGTTTTCATTGTGTGTGTGGCGAGAGGCCTTATACTAGTTTCATTTTTCAAAAAGCATAGCGGATTTCTTTTATTTTCTTTGTGAAAATAACTGTTTTTAAGATCTCACACCAGTCCCACGACTGACTTGGAGTTTATTGTTCCCTTCCTAAATGGGTGCCCATAATTTTCCACATGGGCAGCTTAGAGTCAGGTTATCAGTTATTCGGGAGCGAAGTCAAGAAGTTGCTGTGGAGATAGGGAGGAAAGCTGGATGGCAAGACATACCACTTATACAATGTAGTGTCTGTTGCGTCTCGGTTAGTGCAAGTCAAATTTTATTGTACACAAGTTACTGCAACTGCCAGTATTGTATTGTGTCGTTTTAAACTCTGATGATGTATGTATAAACTAATATAGTGCTTTTATTTTAAAAGATATTCATTTATCTATTATATGTTGTTCCACTGCGAAATATGAGATTCTGTTATTGTTTCCGTTTCTTCTTCTATCTTCTTCTTCTTTAACCCTAACGGTTCGGTTTTTCAGCATTCGACAGTGCGGCATTTGATACAGTGGACGTATCAATGTCGACTTTCGGGCGTCAAAAAGCCTAGACCGTTACAGATTGGTATCAGAGCATTTGGTTAAGCGACAACCTTAGCTCTGGTGGGAATTACTCATTAGAGATAGAGTCAGTAGTACTCTAGAATGAGTTTGAGTGTAATAATAGATATGTGCGCGTATTTGTTAGTGAATATAAAAAATTGTTTTATATTGTGATGATTGGTTTGTTGAGTGGTATATGGATTCTGGTCGATATAGTCTGTACAACTCTATCGATAGGGATCTCTAAACACTCGTACAAAACAATTCGACACAATATTGTTTTAAAATAGGGTGAATGAAATAATTTTACCCAAATTATTTTCGTATATGAAGGAAATAATTTTTCGTAAATTATTATAGTAGTATATGGTTGCTTGTTTGTTAGGAAGTGATAATATTGAAGTATTATCATTATTGTTGAATAAGAAATTGAAATGATAACAAACAGATAAGAAATAAATTTATATGCAAATGGAATTTATAAATATGAATTGTAAATGTGATTTATAATTTGAAGTAAAATTCCGGAGAATATTTGGAAATATTTTTGAAAGGATTTAAAAATTTTGAAATTTGGAAAGTTTAAATTCCTTTGAGTTTGAATGTATCAAAGGTTTTGGAAAAGTGTTTTGAAGGGATGAAAGCACTAAACTCTTTTCGGTTGTTGGAAAATAACTTCGGTGATGACTGCAGGATCATCGATGTTCATTTTCGGTTTTCCAGGAGAGGAATTGCTGTCGAATTATTTTAAATGGAAGTTGTTTGCAAACTGGGTTTGGGTTTTGGAATTCAAAAAGATAATTTGAATTGATTTCAAAATGGCTCTGAATTGTTGAAAAGACACTGGAATCTTATAAAAAATAGTTATGGAATAAAATTTTATAAGGTGGAAAATAAAGTTGTGAATGAATAAATAAATTTACAATTGAAAATAAATGAAAGTGAAATTGAATGTTGAAATTCATTTCGATTTTGTAAGTAAATAGAACTGGAATTGGAATTGAATTTGATTTGTGATAAACAAACCGAAGTATTGAAATGAAATTAGTAAGCGAAATTAATTGAAGAAATGACAAATTAATATGGTTTGAAATGAATTGAATTCAATATTTATAAATGAAAGATAAATTAAATTCATATGGAATTTGAAATCCAGTTTAAATATAAGTGGTTGTAAACTAAATGTTGAATTGAAATTTAATTGCGTTTGGAGATGAACAAAAGAATAAAACTGAAATTGATAACTGAATAACGAAAACCAATTTGAATTATGTGAAATAAAATGAAGTGGTAAAATTAGTTCGAAGTGAACTAAAGATAATAAAGGAGAAATAAAGAAATGGTTTGAGATAAAATGAATTGGAATTTGTAATGAATTAGTAAATAAAACTTATTTAAAATAGTGATATGAATCAGTTGTGAATGATAGATAGTTGATAAAAATTTAATATTTAGAAAAATTGAATCCAAACAGAATTGAAAGTGTAAATCAAATTAAAATGAAATTGAAAATGTAAAGTTGAATGAATATTAATATATAACTTCAATAATGAAGTAAAGATGGTATAAGAAGTAAGTATTCAAACATTTGTAATGAAATATGCAAAATTATATATGAATGTTATAATTGAATATTATGGCTAGTAGAATATACAGGTATGTTACAGGAAAAAGAAAAACTGGTATTGGGATTTTGAAGATAAAATTGAATTTCTCGGAAGGTATATATTTAAATTTCTATATGAAATTTGGTGATTTTATTGTTTAGCCGCTTGGCTTTTCATTTTCTTTTTGAATCTGGGGGCCCGTGGTGCCATTTCGTAGTCGTACCGAGCTAGCCGCTCAAGGGAGACGCTAGCGAAATTTTTCGAAAATTTAGGGAGTTAGAAAATTTTTGAGAAAATTTTAAAAATTTGAAATTAAATTTAAATTTGAATTATTGAGAAAACAATGTTGTTTGGAACCTATGATTGATTTTGGAAAGTTAGTTGAATTAATGATGGGTCTTAAATAAAAAGATTTGTTTTGGTAAGATGATAAAACTATTTGGATTGGGAAAAATAATAAATGGGTTAAGGATCATTCTTCTTAACTAGTAATTTCGGGACGAAATTCTTTTAAGGGGGGAAGGATATGACGACCCAAAAATTTTGAACATTTGAAATTGAAATATTTGAATGAATTTTTATATTTAGAAGTTGACTTAACTTGAATTTTAATTATAACTATGAATTTGGCAATTTAAATTATTGAATTTAATTTATTAAAGTTGGATAAAAAAATTGAATCTTCAATTTCAAGCTTGTTTAAAAATAATTTGAAGGCTTGGAAAATCTATATTAATAATACTTAAGATAATGGAAGTGTTAGAATTTGAAAATTTGAAATGTTTGATCAGTTTTGAAATTATGTCATTTAAATCGATATTAAAAAAATAGCATTCCGAGGCACAGTCTCGGAATTTGATGAAACTAGTTCCATTGGATCCGTAATATTGTATTATCATCGGATTTCAATTTTCGTAATGTTTGGAGTGATCGTTTGGCCATACGATAAGCAAACACGCTGAAAATTAGGTCGAAATTTAATTTAATATCTGGGTCCAAAAATCTATCTTTTCCATACGATCGAATTAGGACTCGAAACCTTTTCCATTGCGCTTGAAATAGGGGTATAACATTATAAATGCCTAGCGGCACGTCTCGATACGATATCGAGATTTTAGGGTGCGAAATCGAGACAATTTAAATTTATATATATATATATATATATATATATATGATCAAAATCAAACCTCAGCCACCTTTTTGCAAAATGTAACGTACACGTTTCCATTGTCTTCTCCTACACGCCACCCTATCCTACCTTTTCGTTCAATCAATAATCAATGTCACGTGTCCCTCCTTCTTTGCCAGAGAATGAAAACAAGTCAGAATCATTTACTTCCCTTTCCATTTACAATTCAAATCGCATCTTTAAAAAAAAGTGGAAGCAGCCGAGAAATAAATCATGGCCGAAGTTCCCCCTTCTTCAAATCGAAATCATAATCGAAGCCGCGTTTAGATTGAATGTGACCCCTCCTCCCATTCATTTCAGCTGAAGCGAAATAGAAGTAAATAAACAAAATGTGTGAAATCGGTTTGATTTCGAACTTGTCAATTCTTGAATCGAACTCGCGGTCGAGGTGAAGTGCAATCTGGGGAACATCGCGAGCTCGGCAAACATCAACGATGAACGACAATCGCGAGGAGATGTAGTATCGATTCTTATGCTCGCAAGCCAATTCGCGAGCATGCCATTGTCGTCTTGGCAGTTTGTGTCTCCAGTCAAAACAAGTTGTGCTCGCTGTAGTTTGGATCTCGTGAATAGGTGAGGTCGAGATGAGGTGATGTTGCGATTTTTCTGGAAGCGGCTGATGGTATGGGAGGCCAAGATCGATGGGTAGTTGAGGTTGGAGGAGCGGCAAGGCGTTCCTATTGGATTCAGCGATCGACTGGTCGAAGAGGGTATAGCAATTTTGATTTTTCAATTCAAATTCGAATATATATATATATATATATATATATGTAGATAAATAAAATAATTAGTTTTACAGATAGGTATATCTATGCGGATTTTTATAAATATATAAAAAATATTTAGATAAAGCTTGGGATCGTGGTGGCTGAGGGTTTTGACCGTGATTGTCAGAGAGGTACGATTTTATTTTAATACATGTTTATTCACAGAAAAAAATGATGGAAAGTTTATAAACAGAAGCTTTAAAAAGTTTTGATTTAGGAAGAAAGAAAATATATAATATATATATATATACTGGAAATTAGTTTAAAGCAAAATTATATGTTTAAAACCAAATTGTTAGTTAAATTAAATAAATAAATGGTAATTAATTTTTCGATTGGTTCGAATATTAATAAATCATATAATTTTTTATACAAGGTCTAAAATCGAGAAACAAGCGGGAATAAAAATGGATTGCAAAACAATGGCAAAGGTGAGAACTTCTCACTCAGTTGGATACTTGATTTAATTTAAATATTTTATTTAAAATATTTATGTTGCTTGGATGATGGTTGTTATTTGTTGGATTGAAATAGACCCTATGCGCCGGATAATAGCGAATGATATTATATTTAATCCCATAAACCGCAATGTTCCACCTCGAAGTCGAATTGGTATTGTATATGTATTTGGAGTTATTAATTTCCCACATTATATAGCGGATGAGACCCTATGTGCCGCATAATAGTAGATGGTATTTTATAAATCCCAAATACCGTGAAATTCCACCACGAAGCAGAATGTGTATTTAATTATTGTACTAACGTCTGTGGATGCAGGGAAAACGAGTTGGAGTGATCCAACTGGATTCCTCAAATATTTAAATTAGTTTCAATATTGTGTGTTGGTTATTTATAATCAGTGTGTGACTATTTGTGATTGAAACTGTTTGTTGGGCGAGTTCTCATTACCGGTCCAAGGCTTCTCCAACTACCATTGACCAAACCAACCAACTACCGGATGAAAGCCTCTTCATGTCCATGCCTAACCGAATCAACCTCTGCCGAACCAAGCCACGCCGAACCAAGCTTCGTACACTTGCCACCGGTCCAACTCCATCTCCATGCTACTACCGAACCAGCCTCCACCGGACCATACCAACTACCGGTCCAAAAACCTCTCCATCCTCCACCGAACCAGACCTTGTTCACTGCCGAGCCAAAGTACACGAGCCACTGCCGAACCACCATACTCCTACCACCGAACCAAGGTAAACCGATCCAAATTTGCTAGGCCAGATTGCTTCAGCCTAGGCCCACCAGCTGCTATATACATCCAGGACCCCTGCCCCCAGCCTCACTCTATAAATAGAGGGGCAGGGGTACAACAATGGCAGACAAGTTTGAGAGCTCAAGCACGGAAGGAACTTTCAAATAACTTTCATATACTTGTATACAAAGCTTTGTACTTGTAATCTGAAAGGAAAAAGAGAATAACATATAAAGTGGACGTAGGCACGTTCTGGCCGAACCACTATAAATATGTGTGTCTTTTACAGTTTTGCCCATCTATTTCCTATATTTGCATAAATCACCCAAACCATCCAGATCAACATATAATCAACTAAATCATACGACTAGGAGGTGTTTGGCCATTTTTTGTGCAAACATTTTTTGTGCTTTCAATGAGAACCAGGAGCTCGAAGCTTTAGCTTCTCCCACTTAACCCTTTTTCCGTCAGTATCGTTCATTACTTGGAAAATATGGCTCCCGGACGGAAGAAAGATGCTAACAAAGGAAAGAACGTTGCAACTGGCAGTGTCCCAGATCCAGTAACTAGGGACCAAGACAATCGTCAGGTTCTAACGGCAAATTTAAATCAGGCAAATCCGACAGCCCCCGCTACGGAACAACCAATTACAAGGCCGGATCTGGACAGGATTGTGGCTGAAGTAACTAACCGCTTCGCATCTCAACAAGAAGCCTTGGTGGACCAACTCATGTCACGCTTAAGGGATGCTGAAGAGTCCAACCGTAACACTGAATCATGGGGTGAGTCCCAGTTGGGAGGATCTAAGAGACGACAAGGGTCTTTCTTCTTCGAAGAGGCCAACAACAGAAGCAGCCATGGTAGGAGCCAAGCCCAGACTCAGCCCGAATTCCGACCCGAGGAAACACTTGGAACCGAACCCAACGGAGGAAGTGCCAGGCAGGGGTCGGATGTGGCTGAGCCTGTCATGCTACCTAACCATGGAAACACCAGTAAGCGGGGCCGAGCTGGAGTCCAGCCCGAAGTTGGACCCGAGGAAGTTGTAAGAACAGGACCTAGCAGGGGAAGATCAAGGCAAGGCAACTGCGGCTGACCCCAGCATGCCCCCGGAAGACCACAGGCAGCCATTGAGAATGTCAGAAGTGATAAACGATACCATCCTTACAGGTCATCTGGACGGAATCAATCCCGCAGGGAAGAACCAAACTCATTTTTATCCGCTCCAAGTTCTGATGAAAGGATGGCGCGATTGTTCAGGGAGTGCGTCCAACGGGAGCAAAGGGATCGAGGGATAGGTGCTAGGGTAACCAGCCCCTTCACCCGCAATATCGAAACTGCCATCACCCCCCGGGAATGGAAAATGCCAACGATGGAACCTTACAAGGGAACCTCTGACCCCATCGTACACTTACAGAGATACACCCAGCATATGCTCATGATCGGAGCAACGGAGGGAGTATTGTGTAAATGCTTCCCACTTTTCTTGGCAGACCTAGCTACCTCCTGGTTCTGCCACCTACCCCAAGGGTCCATCAGCTCATGGGAAATGTTGAAAGAAAAATTCATCAGCCAGTTCCGCATTCATGTGGAACTACCCAAGGACGCTTATTCCTTATCTAATATCAAGCAGAAACCCAGAGAGACAGTGCAACAATATCTCACCCGATTCAACGCTGCGGCGGCCGCAGTCCAAGATGCCGACGAGAAACTTATCCTAATGGCTCTCTGCAGTGGTGTACATCCGGATACTAAATTTGCTAGAAGACTAACCAAGGAAAAGCCAGCTACTTTACCTGATTTCTTCCATGAAGCTGGAAAGTATATGAGACTTGAAGACGCTGCCACTAAGAGGCAGTCAGGGCAACATGCTAAAACAGCTACAGACAGGGTTTCCTCAGCAACAAAGGATGTTCGGAGAAATGACTCTAGAGACAATGCTGGGGGCAAGAAGGGGGAAAAGCGCCTATATCGACTTGGACCAAGATTTGACTCCTACAATCCTTTGAATGAAACAATCGAAAACATCTTCCTAGCCACTCAAGACGAAGTTAGATACAAGCGCCCCCCGCACAAGAAGGAGTCAGATAATGCACTCAAGTCTGGAAAGTTCTGCCGCTTCCACAAATCCCACGGACATGACACCAATGAATGCCACCATCTCCGGGACTTGATTGAAGAAAACATTAGAAGGAGGAGACTGGAACGCTATGTAAAAAGCCATAACAGGACTCCAGCTCCCACCATTGAAAATCCAGGGTTACCCCTCCCAGAAGGAGGCGGAGGAAATCGCAACACCAACGGCTCTAGTCAAGAGAAAATAATGGTCCATACCATATCAGGAGGACCACACATCGCCGACAGAAGCTAGGCAGAGATGGAAAGATACGGTAAGTCACTTAGAAACGCTGAAGGCTATGTTAATTCTGTTATGGAAGAACGCCACCCGATCAGTAGGCGTGATATAGAGGGAAGACAGTACCCACACCTGGATCCTATGGTCATCTCTGCCGAGAAGCCATCTACCCAGAATGGATCGCCAACCCGGTATTGGTAAAGAAAGCTAATGGGAAGTAGCGAACATGCATCGATTTCTCCAACTTAAATGACGCTTGCCCGAAGGACTGCTTCCCACTCCCCCGAATCGACCAACGGACACGAACTCTTATCCTTTATGGACGCATACTCAGGATATAACCAGATCCCTATGCACGCCCCCGATCAAGACCACACTAGTTTCATCACTGACCCGGGATTGTACTGCTACAAAGTATTGCCTTTTGGACTTAAAAACGCTGGAGCTACTTATCAGCGCCTCGTCAACAAGATGTTTGCGAAATTAATAGGGCGAACTATGGAGGTTTATGTGGATGGCATGCTGGTAAAATCAAGGAAATCCAACGATCATATAAACCACCTGAACGAGATGTTTCAGGTACTTCGCCAATATGGAATGAAACTGAATCCTCTAAAGTGCTCCTTCGGAGTATCATCGGGAAAGTTCTTGGGATTCATTATACATGCCAGGGGGATTGAAGGGAACCCCGAACAAGTCCAGGCTTTGCAAGATATCAAGATACCATCCACTCGAAGAGAGATGCAAAGCCTAAACGGGAAGGTGGCTTCCCTAAGCAGGTTCATCTCTAAAGCAACTGATAAATGCATCCCTTTCTTCGAAGCTCTTAAGAAGGACAAAGGAAAGTTCGAATGGACTGACGAATGCTCGACAGCCTTCCTTAACTTAATCGAACACCTCCAAAGACCACCAGTACTCTCAACTCCAAATGAAGGCGAGGAACTATACCTATACCTTGCTGTATCATCCCATGCTTTAAGCGCCGCTTTGGTGAGAGAAGACGACCGCGCACAACGGCACGTATACTTTGTAAGCAAGAGATTTACAGAGGCAGAAGCCAGATACCCTAAACTTGAAAAGCTAGCATACTGTTTACTAATCACGTCACGGAAATTGCGACACTATTTCCGATCTCATTCCATCAGAGTTTTAACCGATCAATCGCTAAGGCAGGTACTCCATCGCCCCGACACTTCTGGGCGACTACTTAAGTGGTGCATTGAACTAAGCCAATATGATATTACCTACCATCCTCGCACCGCTATCAAGGGACAAGCCATAGCTGATTTCATTGGCGAATTCACTACTAACGAAGGTAAGGAGCAATCTGAAGTAGCGAAAAATATCAAGTGGAATCTCTTCGTTGATGGAGTATCAAATGAGCAAGGCTCGGGGGCAGGTGTTGTGATAATCACCCCCAGGGGAAGGAAGCTGCACCACGCCCTAAGGTTGGAGTTCGCTGCCACCACCAATGACGCAGAATACGAAGCAGTGATAGTCGGTTTAGAACTTGCCCTGGAGATTGGAGTCGGTTCTTTATGTCTCCATAGTGATTCTCAACTTATTGTAAATCAGATACTGGGAGAATTCCAAACTCGAGGAGATCGACTCACAACATATCTAAAGAAAACCAAGCTGCTGCTCAATCAGTTGGATCACTATTTAATCAGACACATTCCTCGAGAGAAGAATCAGGAGGCCGACGAACTGGCAAAGCAAGCTAGCATGAAGGACGACACCGCTTCCCGAACAATAACCATCTCACAGCAACTAGCCCCGAGTTACGAGATAATGAATATGATTGCTGCAATCGAAGAGGAAACTTGGATGACTCCTATCCGAAAATATTTACAAGGTGGCACACTTCCCGACGGGCGTAACGAAGTTAAGAAAATCTTGAGGAAAGCTTCCCGCTATACAATACAAGAAGGCATCCTCTATCGACGTGGCTTCTCTAATCCCTTATTAAGGTGTGTCGCTGGAAGGGAAGCCAAGGAAACCTTATCCAACATACATCGAGGAAGTTGCGGAGATCACACTGGTGGGCAGACCCTGGCAAAGAAGATACTCCGATATGGATATTACTGGCCCACCTTAAACAAAGACGCCTTAGACTTCGTCAAAAGATGTGACAAATGTCAGAAGTTTGCCAAAATTCCTCGACCACCAACAAACGAGATTATTCAAATGACCAGCCCTTGGCCCTTTGCAATATGGGGAATTGACTTGATTGGCGAACTGCCAGTGGGCCGTGGCGGAGCCAAATATGCCGTAGTAGCAGTTGACTATTTCACCAAATGGGTGGAAGCGGAGCCTCTAAATAAAATATATTTGGCAAAAGTTATTAACTTCTTGATCAAAAATGTTTTATGCAGGTACGGGGTTCCACTCAAAATCATATCGGACAATGGACTTCAATTTGACAGCGAGGAATTCGCCGACTGGTGCCAAGAGCACGGAATTCACAAAAGCTTCTCATCTGTGGCTTACCCCCAGGCAAACGGACAAGTCAAAGCTGTCAACAAAATCCTCAAAACCCTAATTAAGAAGAAACTCGAAAAGTCAAAAGGCACTTGGGTAGATGAACTTCCTACGGCACTTTGGGCCTACTGCATATCTTACAGAACATCAACAGGGCATACTCCTTTCTCTTTGGCATACGGATCGGATGCCATGCTCCCAGTTGAAACTGTAGTGCCTTCCCACCGAAGGATCCACTACAACCCAGAAGAGAACGAAGAACTCCTCCAGATGTCTTTGGATCTAATTGAAGAGAGAAGAAACGATGCAACACTCAAAGCAACAGCTCATAAGCAAAAAGTTGCAACACAATACAACTCCAAAGTCAAGCACCGCAGCTTACAAGAAGGAGATCTTGTCCTCAAGCGGATCATCCCGCGCCCCGGAGCGCTAGATCCAATCTGGGACGGACCCTATGTGATTCATAAAGATCTCCGCAACGGAGCCTATATTTTGTCAATAGTGGACGGAGAGGTGTTCCAGAGGGCATGGAACATCTGACACCTCCGTAGATACTTTTCTTAACTTGCACTGCCCATATGAAGTGAATTAACAAAGAGAATCAGTGGACGTAGGCATTTTCGTGCCGAACCACATTAAAAATCTTGTCTCTTTTTAACTTGTTCCTTTATATCTTGGCTGCTTGTTAAGCTTTATCCTTTTCTGTTGAACAAAATCATGTATAACACGTTTCCATACTGGAACTTCACGACGCAACCTCACCTGGACAAGACCCAGCAGGTACTATGCGATTCTATGCACTCGCCAATGAGACACTTTTGCTCCAGCATCCCTCTGTTGCGGGTTAACTCATTGCTCGCGACTGCCCTCAAAGCCAACTGTAATGAGCCGATTATAAGCCATCAAGAAGGCTGACTATAGCCGATGTCAGCTCATTACGGCGTTCGGCTCGCCGGCAACTGTGAACCTACTTTAAGCCCCAAAATAAGGTGTGGCCAGCCAGGGGTAGTTCACGGTTGACGATCGGAACCCACGCTAGCCGACCACAGTAAATCGAATAATACCCACGATTACGGGCCATAATGGCTTGGGTAGTTATTGTGCGCGATCTCAGCTCTGATATGTCTTAAGTGCGGCTGTGGTAAAAAAGATAAACTCCCCGCGGAGGCGTAAGATGGGTGACAAATGTCTCCAAGACCCACAGCTAGGGAAAGTGACTACAAAACCCGTTTGCCACGAACTTAAGCATATCGACGGCCTTCCGTGATTGGAAGTTTTACTGTTTCTCATATTTCCATTTCATTCAAAAACTTTCCTCCTATCCTATATAACAATCCTTAAAGTACAGGTCACAAAATAGGGGAACTCTCGCTTGTGGAAATATGAGCTCACGTCCGGATGACGGAACACTCGGCTACATTACTTACTCAGTCACGCAAGACATTCAAAGCAACCCTCTACAACTAAAACACGAAGGGCGGTACTATCTTCTATTTTGTAAAAATATGTAGCTTTAATTTATTCACACATCATATTGGCTTTACAAGACATGAGATAATATTTTAAGCAGAAACTTAGCATTAAATACGATTAAGTCACATGCATAAACACGCAGCTGTATTTCTTATGCAGCATATCAAAATGACAACAGCATTCAAACATGACAGAATCAGCTTATGTTATAAAATTACATAAAGTCATTCTTTACAAATAATATAATTACAAGTCACATTAATATTTCAGACTAACATAGACAGCAACCAAAATATGTACAAGTCAAGTCAAAGAATCAGGGCTTCGGCTCCATCCCGCTAGCCCTCGGGATCTACTTAACTGCAGGATCAGAACTCCCAGCATGTGCTACCGAGGTCCCTTCTGCATAATTCAGAAGAGAATCCATCAAAAATCACGAAAGATAAGCAATCAAATCATGAAAAGGTTAAAAGGAAAGACTTACCAGCACCTGCTCCCTAACCATCATCGTCTAGCTGCACGCCTACCTCATCCGCGGCAAGCAGCCGCATGCCCTCCTTAACCGCCACCTTCTCTTCCTTAGTGAATTGGGCCGTAACCGCATCCATCCGGAAAGCCGCACCACCTTCCTTATCCGCATCGGCCTTAGCTTCCTCCAAAGCCCGGAGATATATCCTAGCCATAACCCAGGGATAATCGTCCATCCAGGACAGGTTGCCCTGTCTCCAAGTACGGAAATACATGTCCCCTCGTTCTCCTCAAACTCTTTCATCCGGGCCTCAGAAGCCGACAGTCGTGCGACAGCAGCATCTCTCTCCAATCGGTATCTCGAGCAGTCAGCCTGAAGGGACTTCCGCATCACTTCCATCTCCTCCTTCAGCTTGGCCTGAGCAAGCTCTACGGCCTCCAGCCTCCCAGATAACTCTTCTACCTGCTCAAGATCCGCTCTCTGAACCTCGTCCACCATTGCGATGGCCATGTCAATCCGTTCCTTGCAGGCAGCCTCCATCTTTCGTAGTTCTGCCTTACTAGCCTCTTCCATAGTCTTCTTCAACCGCCTGGAGGCTGCCTCATGCTGAGAAATCTGAATGGCTTGGTCGGTAAGCTGTTTGGCCTGATCAGCAACCTTTAGCCGCAATAGAATATTAGCACTCCCAATCTCCTCTCCAGCCTTGACCAGACGGGCATGATGCCCCCATCAACTTCCTGGTCGCCTCCGCGACCCGGTCAATATTAGCCTTGGCTTCGTCCCCCATGGTAACTATCCGAGTAGTAAGCAAATCGAGGTCTAAGGACTTAGCCTCATCAAGCACCCGTACCATGGGATTGCGGGGAAGAAGATGCTCACCCGTGGCCTCGTCAAAAGAGATGTCCTAAAAACTCGGGTCCAGATCCGGATGGTCGGCAAATGGGTTGCGAACCAAACCAGGATGGTCTATCGGGGTGACGGTTGGATTTTCGGACGGATGTGGGGAAGGCATAAGCTCAGTATCCTCCTCGGTAATACCATGGATAGACTGGACTGGAGGCTGAGGCCAGGTGAAGGTTCAAACGAAGATCGGCCCCTCTTTCTCTTTTGCATATCTTCTTCAATAACTCCGAGAAGAGGGCGATATCTAACCGCATCTCCATGACGGTTAGCTGACAGCTTTGGTTTGGCGGAAGCTTTGAGTAACTTATACTGTTCAAGGCGGTGCCGAATATCTGATGTCTTGGCCACCTTACCCATTCCTGGAATAAAAACCAAGTGTTACAAGCATGCATGAAACTATGATTCAAGAGACATGTGAAGTTAAAAGAAGGAGTTAAGAATTCACCTTGAACCGCCGGAGTTGCCTTAGCTGAAATACTCTCAGAAGATAGACTGGCACCAGTCCCGGCCTTATCAGACCTCTTCGACTTCTCCACCAAGGCTGATCCTTCCTCCAACCCCTCAAAAGCCTGGCGGAAGGCATCATCCGTCCACTCTTGAATCTCGCCTGCTTGCCCAGGAGGCAAAGCCCCGGCGCCATCACTACCACCATCACCTTCTCTGTCGTCTCCACTCTCTACCTCTCCTCCTACATCGCCTCCTTCGCCTTCACCTCTATCTTTCTCCACGTCTTCCTCCCCCGGAGTAATTGGGCACGTGCTAGGTGAAGGGCCGTCGGACTTCTTGAGCTTCTTACCTCCGACAACTGGAGATTTTGTAAAAGGCCTCCTCTTGCTACTCTTTGCAGTGGCCCCATCTTTAGCTTTAGCAGCCCTCTCCTCGGCTGTATCTCTCTGCTTAACCACGGATTGACATGGAAGAATCAGGTTGTGCTCCAGGAGAGTGGCATTCCTGATCAGGTAAGAAGCCGACATGTCCCTTCCAGAGATAGCCTCTATCTCCACGGCCATCTGTACCAGGCGATCATTCTCCACGACCGCAAAGCCACCTGTCGCTAGCAAGAAATAAAATCATATAAGAGGAAGCATTGCAGTCGGGACAAAGAAGTTACAAATGGAATTCAACTTATAGCCAGAAGTGAAAAGGCGAAAAGAAACGGAGTCGTCCTTGACGAAGAACCATTCCTTCTTAAACATGGTAAACTTCGAGTATAAGTACAAGACCGGCTTGAAGGACACGGCCGACTCTAAACTAATGTATGGAGACCCCTTCTTGTAGCCCCTCAGATTATATAGATATCGGATTTCCCGGTTAGAAGGGGACGCCCATATCTCCTCTAGAAGATAACGAATAGACACACTAAGATGGAATAGGAGTTGGGCTGAAGCTGAAAGGGAGCCACTTTCAGGTAAGTAATGAAGCTGACTATCCACGCATTGATCGGAGGAATAGACCCACACATGCAATGGTATCGGTTATACGCGAAGTATCCTTCATGGGGATTATATGGCATGACCCCCTCCCTTGGCAACAGCATGCATGCTCTATCAATGCCAAAGGAGCGGGAGATAACGTCAAGTTGCTCCTCTCTGAGAGAGCTCGAAAAGCAATCAGGAGGGGAATTCAGAAGCTCTTGGGGACCATACCCATCTACTAGCGACCTCGGGGTAGGTCCACGACGTTCCGGTCCTGGCTGGGCTGGGCACCACAGGGGACTCTCGTCTATCCGTAGATTTTCTTTTTTCTGATCGAGTTTCCACTTTGCGAGACATTTTCCTACAAACACAAAAGAAAAGCATATTGTTAGAATAGAGGATATAAACAAGCAAGTGTATATAGTTTGAAATTTCACTCAAAAATCAAAATGCCCAGAATTCCTAGTATCATTCGGCAAAGCCGATACAAAGGTTCATCTGGTGTTAAGTCCATTTGGCATTCCCAATACCAGGGTTCATTCGGCATTCTCAGTGTAAAGCTCATTCGGCGTCCCAACTTTAAAAACGAATTCGGCGATCGAACCCTCAAGCTCATTCGGTAGTACAGTATAAAAATTCATTCGGTGGGAAATGGGTCTCACCTGGTTCGGCTAGCGCTTTGGTTCGGCGAAACTAAGAGTTTGACTCGGCAAAAAGGTTCGGCTCGTTTGGTAAGGAATAACGAAGGCACGTGACCCCTATTTATAAGCAAACCTCAATGACCGGACTAGATGGCTCGGCGCTTAAAACCGAACGAGGCTATCCCAGCAAAACAAAGCGCGACACATGCAGGCATGTGCCCCACTTTGGGGGGGAAATGTTGGGCGAGTTCTCATTACCGGTCCAAGGCTTCTCCAACTACCATTGACCAAACCAACCAACTACCGGATGAAAGCCTCTCCATGTCCATGCCTAGCTGAATCAACCTCTGCCGAACCAAGCCACGCCGAACCAAGCTTTGTACACTTGCCACCGGTCCAACTCCATCTCCATGCTACTACCGAACCAGCCTCCACCGGACCATACCAACTACCGGTCCAAAAACCTCTCCATCCTCCACCGAACCAGACCTTGTTCACTGCCGAGCCAAAGTACACGAGCCACTGCCGAACCACCATACTCCTACCACCGAACCAAGGTAAACCGATCCAAATTTGTTAGGCCAGATTGCTTCAGCCCAGGCCCACCAGCTGCTATATACATCCAAGACCCCTGCCCCCAGCCTCACTCTATAAATAGAGGGGCAGGGGTACAACAATGGAAGACAAGTTTGAGAGCTCAAGCACGGAAGGAACTTTCAAACAACTTTCATATACTTGTATACAAAGCTTTGTACTTGTAATCTGAAAGGAAAAAGAGAATAACATATAAAGTGGACGTAGGCACGTTCTGGCCGAAGCACTATAAATATGTATGTCTTTTACAGTTTTGTCCATCTATTTCCTATATTTGCATAAATCACCCAAACCATCCAGATCAACATATAATCAACTAAATCATACGACTAGGAGGTGTTTGTCCATTTTTTGTGCAAACACTATTGAAGGCTATAATTTAGCCGAATATATTTTTGGTATCGTAGGATACTGGAAATAAATCAAATTGGATTTTTAAAATTTAGTAGAAAATTGATAATAAATTAATTTTAGAAAGTTGAATAAATTTAAACGAAGGAATTTGTTTCAAAAGATAATAAATTTGATGTTTGAAATAAATTTAAGGATCAATTTGAAATTTGATTTGGCGATTTGAAAGTAAATTAGAAAATCAGTTTGATATTGATTTGGTAAAAATAATAGATATTTGGGACATCGATCTAAAATCGACTTGGTGTTTAAAAATAATTTTGGAAAACCAATTTTGAAAATTGATTTGGTTTTTAAAGTAAATGTTTGGAAAAATCAATTTGGGATTTGATTTGGTATTTGAAATAGATTTGGAAATCAATCTGAAAATTGATTTGGTGTTGAAAGTGAATATTCGAGAATCGATTTGAAAATCATATATCTGTGGATATTTGAAAATTTAAAATTCACAATGGGAATTTTATAAAAGAAGGAGAAATTTGTTTTATAAATAAATATTATTTTATTTTTAAAAGTGTGGAAAGAAATTTACGGATTTGGAACGTAAATTTAAAATAAATCCAGAAGGATTCATTAATTGATTAAAAATGATCCATTTTGAAAAGGAAGGTGTATTTTCACAAAAAAGCCGAGTGTGTTTGTAAAATAGCTTTTGAAATATAAATTAAAAGTTCTAGATTTGGTTTTAAAAGAATATTTTGGAGAAATTATTTTCTTTAAGTTATTTTGTAAATCGTTAAAGTAATGATTTATTTAATTAATTATGGAAGTATGATTTAAAGATTTAATTGATATTGGTTTTAGATATTGAATATTTAAATAGTTATATCCTATATATTAATTTTATTTTAAAATTAGTTTGGACTTGAATTTTTATATCAGACAATAGTATAATATTTTCATAACAAATATTTAAGTAAGTGATTAAAAATGGTTTTATTTTAAATAGCTCTAAGTATATTTTGGATAAGCATTTTAAATTATTTTAAAATATTTGAACTCGGCAAATTCTCAATGGGAATGAATAAATATTTGGAAATGTTTTCCGCGTAAGGAAATATGATTTGAAATTTGTTTTCAAAGTATTGAAAGGTGAAAAGCGATTTGAAATTTGTTTTCAAATAGTTGAAATGCTAAAATTTTACCTTGCGAACATATTTTTTGAAAATAAATAATTGGGGAAAAAATTATTTAAATCCTAGCGATTGTTGTGAATGTTGATTGATAGTTAAATAACCGACTATCAATATTGGCCTTTTTAATGTCATTTGAATTTCGATGCGACCGGGGGTGGGATTCCAAATGGATATTCGAAAACCACATCGAACCTTTGTGATTGTGATGGATCTTTTATTTAAAAGTCAAAGTGGAAAATTTGTTGTGATTTGTTGAAATCTGAATGAAACACTTATTTTAAAAAAAAATAAGCGCTCGTTATTCGGATTAGCCGGAAGAGGAATTTGTGTCATAAAACCCATTCTGAATAATGATATGACGAAACGAGATTACATTTAAAGACGATGTTGATGATCGGGTATTTTCGAAAATGAAAGGATTACCTGTAGAATGTCTCTGCACCGGTTTGGTCCGGTATAGAGATTTTATCACCTTTTGTGATGGGGATTCTGGATGTGATTAGTGAACATCCGGATTTGCAAGGGCTTCTTTGAGGTGCCTTCGGTTCCATTCGATGCCGGTACGGACTTGTATAGATATGTGTCTGACATTACACTTTGAAATGTAGAGCTGGTTTCTATCAAATACATTTATGTTGGTGGCGGAGGATTTATTCTCTTAGCTTAACACCCTTCTCTGAGACGTTCGAGCTTAGAGGTTATGTAATTGATGGTTATTAGTGATATACTCCCAATTTGGTAATGTGGCATACGAAGTTCTGCTGATCATTTGTTGGTCAAAGCATGACATTTGTGAAAAGTGTAGCTTTGTGGACGAGACCTCGTCGGACCTCACAACCCAGAAATTGTCGAAACAGGAAGGATATGGCAGGGTTATTTGGGGGTAGCGCCCCCTGTGGGTATGTAATTTCCTTCTGGAAAACAATAGTATCATGGTAAGGAACCCAGATATTTTACCTATGTTGATGCTGCAAATTTATTATACATTGTGGTTGTTGCTTTGTGGTTGAGGATCCTCGGATAAAGGTCGCAAACGACCGGGGGATGACATACTCGTGTAGTAGTTACCTAGTTACAGAGGTAACCCGGCCTTGTGTTGGCAGAGATCCGGTTAGGTTCTTAGGGCGTCCCTCCAGAGGCGTACCCATGTGGCAGTAGGAAGTTCCTTAGCTTGACTATTTGTTGAAAATCTAAAGAAACAATATGTGCCCTGTATGGTTTTAGTTGTATAACCTGCCATGGAATGTGGTGGTAACCTGCTATTGAACATGGTAGCTATAGTAGGCATACAATAATGGTTGTATGCTGGCTATGATTAATATTATACTTTCGAAATGTTTTCTGCACTATGCACTAATAATAATAATATCAAAGCATGTGTTTGGCAGTCACATACTTCCCTAGAGTTTACAAGCGAAGCTTGGTTCTCTAGGTAATTCAAAAAAAAAAAATATCAAAGCATTTTGCGTATCAAGAATGTTTGACTATCATGAGGAGAAATCTCCTCCAATTCTGCTTTTGAATTGTGTGTGGCGGGAGGCCTTATGCTAATTTCATTTTCCAAAAAGCATAGCGGATTTCTTTTCTTTTCTTTATGAAAAAAACTGTTTTTAAGATCTTACACTAGTCCCACGATTGACCTGGACTTTATTGTTTCCTTCATAACCTCTGGATGCCCATAATTTTCCATACGGGCAGCCTAGAGTCAGGTTATCAGTTATTCGGGAGCGAAGTCAAGAAGTTGCTGTGGAGATCGGGAGGAAAGCTTGGAGCAGGAGTCTTGTTGTAATTAATTAGTTACTTAAAAGAGTAAAATGGTTTTAATTTAATGATAATTAATTCCAAGATTTATTAAATAAGACTTTAATGATAATTTAGTAATTAATTAAGATAAAAGGTTTATCTTAAAAATTAATTAAGATTTTGGGTAATTATAGATTAATTAAATTAATGAAGTAATTAAAGAAAAAATTAATAAATTAAGGAATAAGTAATTTATAATTTAGAATTAGTTAATTAATAAATTAAGGATTAATTAATTTGTAATTTAGAATTAATTAATTAGTAATTAAGGATTAATTAATTAATTGGTGATTAGGGATATATTAATTAGTAATTAAGGATTAATTAATTGGTAATTTGGAATAAATTAATTAGTAATTAATGGAAAATTAATTAGTAATTAATGGATAATTAATTAAAAATTAAAGGGATTAACTAATTAATAGTTTTAAGATAATTAATTAATGTAAGTAATTAAGGATGGTTAATTAATTTCATTAATTAGATAATAACAAAGGTTTGTAATTAATTAAGCAGGTCAGGTAGTTAATTCATAAGTAATTAATTTACTTTGAGTTAATTATTCAATTATAGTTATGGATTAATAAGTCTTTCTCATGGATGATTGATTGTATAGAATGTGTGGATTGATTAATATTTATAGTATGATTAATCTGTGATGTTTTATGATGTGCAATACTTTGGATATAGCTATGAAAATGTGAGTTGTTTATCTATGATGAATGCTATATGAATATAATGTTCTGGATTGAATTAAATTGTTTTACTTAAAGACTTGGCCTTAAAAGAAACGTTTGGATTTCAATGAGACCGGGATCGAATATCAAAATTTGTTATTCGAAAACCACATCGATCGAAGTTATATGATAGGTCGTGAAATCTCAAGTGAAGATTGAGATGAAGTTTCAGAGTGCATGGGCTATTTGTCGTTACTCTGAGGGATTACAAAACAAGTGTAACGGAGATAGTGCCTTTGGTTTCGTTCGAACCCGGAACGAACTTGAATGGATGAATGCTATCAGACCACCGACAATGGAGGACGACGAGCATTCCACGATAAGTGTTCTAAAAAGGTAATCGTAGCCTCAAGCCTCATCAATCGGGAATGGCTAAAACAGGGGAGGTGCACGTAAGGCTAAGTGGGTAGCACCTAAGTAGGATAAGATTTTCCCCTATCTAGAGGTCCCTTTATTCGGTTGTGTGTGCGGTTATTGGCGACAACCATGGGGTTGTCTTATTCGGACTATCCAGTAAGGGGTAGCTCCGGTTTTGTGTTGAAGGGGATCAGGATGGATCCTCGGTACAGTGATCTAGACCACGTACTCTAACGGGCGGTACCCTAGTAACTCTACCATTGTATGGAATCCATTCTCCAATAAGTGATCTCGGACTTGATTGTATACCTACGTATGCGGGAATTGAATGAATGTAACAATTTCAGCTATGTGAATATTTATTTGGAAACCCTAGACACTTTTATAATATAACCAGATTTCCTATAAAATGTTTTGGTTATCGTAGGGGAAAAACTTGTCTATATTTATTTGCGGAGAGTGTTGCAAGATACCTTTCATTTCAAAGGTTTTTCAAGTTAAACAACTTAACCGTTTTTACACCATACCCATGTATGACCTGGAGTTTATTCTTTTTTTCTTAAACTCTTGGGTACTCAAATTTTTATGAGTAGCCATGTGATCGGGTTGGCTTGTCGAATTTTGGGAAAAGCTTGGAGCAGGAGTCTTGGCGTATCTATATATATCTATTTCCGCTGTGCTGGTATCATTTGTATGTTTGTATTTTGTAATGTAATGGATAGACAGGTCTTCACGACCGTCTACTGTAACTATATTGACTCCGATGTAATGACTATGTAATTGTTATGTGATGTATTATATTTTCCATTTCCGTTGTTAGATTATGATATTATTGTTTCTTTCTATCTATTCTCTATTCTATCTATTTCTTCCTCAATGATGATACATCTTTCTGTGGAAGGAAAGGCGGATCGTCACAGTTGGTATTAGAGCGCTAGGTTGAGATAATACCTAGGCTTTGGAGTAGTATCTATCTTGAGAGTGTGTACTTGTAATTCTTTTTATATCTACATACCTATCTAAATTGTTCGGTTACTTGTCCAGGTTGCCAACATGAGTTCTATAGGAAGGAGAGGCAGAGTTTATGGCAGCATGATGATCATTAATGGAAGAGGTCCGACTGCTAGCGAGGCTATAAATCCAGCGTCACCTCGAGTAAGTTTTGCTGCTTTGTGGAAGGATTTTACCAATCTAGGAGGAAGACCTTTTAAAGGATCGGAGTCCATCATTGAAATTTAGGCTTGGTTACGCTCGTGTGAGTGAAGTTTTAAGAGTTTGGATCTGTCAGGTGAGCAAAATAGAGTGATGGCATCGTGGCAACTTCAAGAAGGAGCAGCTGCATAGTGGGATGCAGTTACAGTGAATATTTCAAAGGATGATATTTCTTGGAGTAAGTTTAAGGAACTGTCTGAGGAACAGTTTATTCCTACAGTTGGGAAGACTCGTCTTTGTAGATATTTTCTGTTACTGAAGCAAGATAGTACGTCGGTATCCGAATATGAGATTAAGTTCAGTGAATTATCTCGCTACGGACCTGGTATGATTGACACACCCCTCAAGAAGAATGAGATGTTTGTGGTGGGAATGACGTCCAAGGCCACGAGAAGATAACGGCTCACCTCAAAGGATTATTCGTGGAATGGATTGACATGGCATTGAGGTATGAGGAGCTTATGAATAGGAAATCCTTGACATCTGTAGCAGCACCGAGTGGAACTTCTTCCAATCCAAACAAAAGAAAATTCAACCCAAATTGGAACAAAAAAGGCAAAGGAAAACCGGGAGGCAATAATGGAACTCGTAAGTTTTATGTGTGTCAGCAAGAGGGTAATTTGGCTAAGTAGTGTACCAAAGGTAGAACTCAGCAGCAGCAGTAGTGTCAGAGTAGACCCGGTTCCGCAATGGTTCAGAAGTCTTTGTGTTTCAACTATCAACAGCCACGACACATGGTGAAGGCTTGTTCGCTTCTTCAAAGAGCTCGACCAACTAAGGTGTTTGCTATTCAAGAAGGACCGTCAACTTCTTCGGATAGGAAAGGTAAAGGCGTTTTGGAAGGTACTTCGCTTTTAGATGGCATTTTTGCTGGAGTTTTGTTTGATTCTGGTGCATCCCTTAGTTTTATTTCTTTGGATTCGGTAGTGAAGTTTCATCTGACCCCTAGTGTGGCAGATCGTCCTATTTTTTTATCTAATGCTATAGGCGAAGTGACCAAGTTAGATAAGGTCTATAGAGGCAGAAGAATTTCTTATATGTCCCATAGTTTCTCTTGCGACCCATTTGCATTGGATTTTAAAGGGTTTGACCTTATTTTGGGGATGTATTAGTTGGACAAGCATAAGGTTGTTTTGATTTGTGAAGAGAGAATTATGACTTTGGAAACTGAGTTGGGAAGGATTGCTAGAGTGACTTTCGATAATTTTAGAGTTCACTCGAGTAATATTTTGCATGGAATCAAGGTATCTCCAGAAGGCATAGAATCCATCGAAGAGGTCAAAGATTTTCCAGATGTCTTCGAAGAAGTTAAAGGTTTGCCTCCGCATCGGGAGATAGAGTTTCGGATCAACTTAGTTTTGAGAGCAATACTCGCTGTTCAACCCAGTAGAAGGATGGCACTGAGAGAGAGAAGAGCTGATGATGCAGACCCAAGATTTCTTAGAGAGAGGTATATCCAGCTTAGTTTTTCTAGATGGGGTCCTAATGTAGTCTTTATGACCAAGTCAGATGGGTCATTAAGATTTTATGTGGATTATCGGGAGTTGAATAAGGTTACTGGAATAAGTATCCATTGCCTCATATAGACGATCATTTTGATCAACTCCATGGAGCTTCTGTTTTCTCCCAATAGGATCTAGCTTCAGGTTTCCACCACTTAAGGGTAGCTGAGGGCAGTATACCCTTGACTACATTCATGGACCCAATTGTCTTTATGAGTGGCTGGTTATTCCTTTTGGGCTAACTAATGCTCCAACCGATTTTGTGGATCTGATGTACCGAGTTTTTCGGTATGTGCTGAACAAGTTCGTGCTCATGTTCATCGATGACATTCTCATCTACTCCAAATCTGAGGAGGAGCATAAGCGACATTTGAAGATAGCATTTGGAGACTTTGAGGAGGCATGTCTTGAAGGCTAAGTTTTCAAAGTGCTATTTCTGGAAGTCGAAAGTTAGTTTTTTGGGGCATGTTATATCTAGAGAGGGTATTTCTGTAGATCCGGCCAAGGTAGCAGCTATTCAAGAGTGGAAGCAACCGTAGACTCCTACGAAAGTCCATAGTTTTCTTGGTTTGGCAGGGTACTATAGGAAATTTATCAGGGACTACCCTAAGATTTCTTCGCACTTAACTAAGTCGACTAGGAAAGGAGAAAAGTTTAAATGGACCCCCCAAGTGTGAAGAGGCATTCCTGGATTTGAAGGCAAGGCTGACCAATGCACCTATTTTAGCTATTCCTAATGGAAAGAGTAAGTTTGAAGTCTATACAGATGCTTGTGGAGTAGGGCTGGGTACCGTGCTGATGTAAAATGGGAAAGTAATTGCATATGCGAGCAACCAGTTGAAGCCACATGAGAAGAATTATGCTACGCATGATCTGGAAATGTTGGCCATCGTCTTTGCTTTGAAGATTTGGAGGAACTATCTGTTGGGAGAGAAGTTCGAGATTTTCACAGATCATAAACCTTTGAAATACCTTTTCTCCCAAAAAGATCTGAATTTGAGGCAGCAGAGGCGGGTAGAATTTTTGGCATCTTATGATTTAGATATCCTCTATACTCCAGGGAAAGCGAATGTAGTGGCAGATGCTCTGAGTAGGAATTCAGTTTTGGCTATATTGGAAGTTGTTCCATCTCTACTTGAAAGGATTGCGAGTAAGCAAGGATCAGATAGAAGATTGAGTGAAATCATTAGGAGAGTTAAGACTGCAGTGTTCAAGTTTTGAGATTGATGACCAAGAAACTTTGAGGATCAATGAGAGAATATATGTTCCGAATTTCAAAGATTTGAGGCAAGAAGTTTAATCAAAGAGTCATCGCTCCAGGCTGAGTATCCACCCGGGGATCTCAAAGACGTATAAAGATACGAGGAGAGTTTTTTTGGTGGCAAGGCATGAAGAAGGATATTGCTGCTTTCATGAATGGATGTGCGATCTATCAGTAGGTGAAAGGTGATCAACAAAAGACCGCGGGATTGTTGCAGCCTCTGGAAGTCCTAAAGTGGAAGAGGGAAATGATATCGATGGATTTTGTCAATGGTTTGCCAAGGTCCAGAAAAGGAAATGAAGGAATATGGATAATCGTAGACCGACTGACCAAAGAGCGCCCATTTTATTTTGGTTAAGAAAACCAGAACTGCAGCGTCTTTAGCGGAGATTTTCTTGATGGAGATCGTCAGGTTCCACGGAGTCCCCGTCAGCATAGTAAGTGACCGTGATCCAATCTTTACCAATAAATTTTAGGAAGCTCTGCAGACAGCTTTAGGTACAAGATTGAGTTAAAGTACAACCTATCATCCCCAGACCGATGTACAAACAGAAAGGCTGAATCGAATTCTAGAGGATATGTTGAGGGCTTGTGTTTTGGATTTCGGTGGATCTTGGGAGCACCATTTGCATTTAGTAGAATTATCGTACAATAATAGTTATCAGGCGAGTATCAAGATACCACCCTATGAATCTTTGTACGGGAGAATTTGTAGATCACCATCGCATTGGGTAGGATTGGGAGATTGTCTTATTCTTGATCCAGATTTGATCCGAGAGGCATCTGCGAAGGTAAAGCTAACCAAGAAGAGAATGAAAGCAACCTATGATTGTCAGAACAGTTATGCGGACAAGAGACAAAGGCAATTGAAATTCGAAGTTGAAGATTTGGTTTTTGTCAAGATTTTCTCGATAAAAGGAGCGATCAGAGTTGGAAATACAGGAAAGCTTGCCTCGAGATATATTGGAACTTTCCGAGTGCTCGAGAGAATTGGTGCTTTGGCCTACAGGATTGAATTTCCAGTACGGATGGCTGGAATTCACAATCCACAAGATTGAATTTCCAGTCCGGATGCTGGCTGGAATTCACAATCACGTATCTCATCTGAGGAAGTACGTGTACAACCATCTTTAGTTGTGGAGCCGGCAGTGCTGGTCAAGAGTTATGCGGACAATCACGTATCTCATCTGGTGAAGCTGGTCAAGGTTCAGTGGAGCAAGGATCCCAGAGACTGTACCTGGAAAACTCTAGATAGTTTTAGGAAAACCTATCCGGAATTATGTCCGGATAGTTAGTAATGTCTATTTGAATGAATTGTTTGTTTGGTTGTTAATGTATGGCCGATATTGTACACTTGGATTATCTTTTGCTTCTAAATGTCGGGGACGAAATTCTTTTAAGGGGGGAGGAATATGATATCCCAGAATTTCAGGCAAATAAATATGTGATAATCTTATTTTATAATTTATATAAAAGGGCAAAATTGTTCTTTTTCAAACATATTAAATATGTGTTGTTTATGTATATGTATATATATATATGTAGATTTTAAATAGAATTTGAATTTGAATTTGAAATTCAAAAGATAAACATGTTAAAATAAATTGGATTAAAAAATAACATATATATATGATTTTTATTAGTACATAATTGGTATTATATTATTTTCTTTAAAAGATTTTATAAATATAAATAAAGAAAATGTATTAACTAAATAGAAAATAAATATAAAGTTTTATGAAACATATTACAAATTAATTAACACATGCAAAATACAAGTGTAAGGTTATTAGTATGCATTTAAACATGTGTCACAATTTTTTCATTTTCTTTTATTTTTAAAAATCATAAATCAAAGCTATAAATATATCTATACTCTTCTCTTTCATTTCGTTTCTATACTCTTCTCTTTCATTTCGTTTCTATCTTCATTTTTCAAACTAAAGAATCAAAAACCGGTAAACAAACCTGAAAAGAAAATCAAACCAGAAATAACAATCAAATGATAATCTTTTCAAAACAACCACTCTTTAAAAACTTCACCTGAAGCAACAAGATTTAAAGCAAGATCATCTCAACTAAATTTCTAGTTTCAAGTTTCAAAAAGGATCAAGCATTATCCAGTTTTCAAAGAACAAACTGGTTCAAACTCCTCTGTTCAACATGTCTGGTGAGTATACAACCTGTATAAGCTTTAACATGTTTAATCTTGTTGCATGTGAATGATATTTGAAATAATGATGTGATAGATGTTTGCATGAATGAAATTATGCTTGCATGTTTATAGATATGAAATTGTTTAACTATGCATGTCTTATACATATACATATCCCTATTTTTGTACTTACAGGCTAAAATCTAGATCTAAAATCAAATTCTCTTCATATATTCTCTTATAGGCTTTTGTATTTAAACAAGTTATGATTGTTTTAATATAAACTAAGTTTTAAAAGTATTTTTAAGTAAAATTTTTTTGAATATTATCTGGAAAATCAAGAAATGCAGTGGAACTTTAAAAACTTGTTAAATTCGAACATCATGATTCTATGATTCACCTTTGTAATCTGAATGATCTTCGAAATTCAATGAATTTCAAAAGTAAAATCCAGATTTTAAATGTTGATTTGAGTGAGAACTTGCAGGTTGATCAGAATTTCAGTTGTGAGCATTTTCTGGTGATCGGAGGGCTCGGGCTGGTCGGGATCACGGCCGGAGGTAGCGCGGAGTTGACGAACTAAGGAAAAATAGAAGTTGGATTTTTAGATCATCGTGGCGGTGGCTAATTGTCGGAGTAGGGTTTAAGCTCTGGATTTGGTCGAGGTTGGGAATTAGGTTGCTGCATCGTCACCAGAGCGCCGTAGTTCATCAAAGGTGGAGGAAAAGTTGAGTAGTTGTCGGCGAAACTGTGAACGGAGTTTCGTGGTCTCTCGTGGTCGGAGGCATCGGGTCAAGGCAATTTTGGGTGGTTCCGTTTTGTTTCCAATGGAGCATGGGATGCTCGATTTCGAATTCGTATTCGATTTTTGGTTACTGAGTGGTCGGATAGTTAGAGGAGATGGTCGTCAACATGTTGGAGGTGACGGCGATGATCGAAGTGGTGAGGTTCAGGCGTGCACGTGTACATGTGTCAGAGCGTGTTAGTGTTTTGGTCTGTGTTGCAGTAGTTTGGGAAGGATGCTGTGACTCAAGTGGGATCTCGGGGTAGCATCGTTGTGGCTCGAGTACGGCGTCGGGTAGATGTGTATGAGAGTTTTTCATGTAACAGTTTTAAAATTTAAAACTAAAACTAAGTTTTTAAAGGAAAAAGAAGAAGTTCTCGGGTGTGACTCGGGGTGGTTACCGGGTTGGACTCAGGTATGTATATTTATAACAGTTTTAAAGTTTTAAATAAAGTAAGTTTTTTTTTTAAATTTAAACTAAATCAAGTTTATAATTATTTCTTAAATCAATATTCTTTGTATAATAAATGTTTTTAAATAATTGGTATAAGAAAGTTGTATGATTTATTTTTCTTAAATTAATTATGTAAATTCTTAAATTTATTTTAAGCTTAATTTAAATGTGTAATTAAGTAGTTAATTAAAAGAGTAAAATGTTTTTAATTTAATGATAATTAATTCTAAGATTTATTAAATAAGACTTTAATGATAATTTAGTAATTAATTAAGACAAATGGTTTATCTTAAAATTAATTAAGATTTTGGCAATTATAAATCAATTAAATTAATAAAGTTATTAAACAAAAATTAATTAATTAGTTAATTAATAAATTAATGATTAATTAATTTGTACTTTAGAATTAGTTAATTAATAAATTAAGCATTAATTAATTAGTAATTTAGAATTAATTAATTAGTAATTAAGGATTAATTAATTTTGTAATTTAGAATTAATTAATTAGTAATTAAGGATTAATTAATTTGTAATTTAGAATTAATTAATTAGTAATTAAGGATTAATTAATTGGTAATTAGGGATAAATTAATTAGTAATTAAAAGATAATTAATTAAAAATTGAAGGGATTAACAAATTAATAATTGTAAGATAATTAATTAATGTAAGTAATTAAGGATGGTTAAATAATTTCATTAATTAGATAATAACAAAGGTTTGTAATTAATTAAGCAGGTCAGGTAATTAATTTACTTTGAGTTAATTAATTAATTATAGTTATGGATTAATAAGTCTTGTTTATGGATGATTGATTGTATAGAATGCCTGGATTGATTAATATTTATAGTATGATTAATTTGTGATGTTCTGTGATGCGCAATACTTTGGATATAGCTGTGATAAATGAGAGTTATTTATTTGTGATGAAAGCTGTATGAATACAATGTTCCGGATTGAATTAAATTGTTTTACTTAAACTACTTGGCCTTAAAAGAAAATTTGGATTTCGATGAGATCGGGATCGGATACCAAATTTGTTATCCGAAAACCACATCGTTCCAAGTTAAACGATAGGCCGTGAAATCTCAAGTGAAGATCGAGATGAAGTTTTAGAGTGCAAGGGCTATTATTCTTAACTCTGAGGGTGATTCCAAAATGAGTGTAACAGAGATAGTGCCTTCGGTTTCGTTCGAACCCGGAATGAACTTGAATGGATAAATGCTATCAGACCATCGTCAATGGAGGACGATGAGCATTCCAAGATAAGTGTTCAAAAAAGGTAATTGTAGCCTCAAGCCTCATCAACCGGGAATGGCTAAAATAAGGGAGGTTCACGCAAGGCTAAGTGGGTAGCACGCAAGGCTAAGTGGGTAGCATGCAAGGCTAAGTGGGTAGCACCCAAGTAGGATATGACTTTCCACTGTCTAGAGGTCCCTTTATTTGGTTGTATGGGCGGTTGTTGGCCACCACCGTGGGGTTGTCTTATTCGGACTATCCAGTAAGGGGTAGCTCCGGTTTTGTGTGCAGGAGATCAGGGTGGATCCTCGGTACAGCGATCTAGACCACGTGCTGTGATGGGCGATACCCCAGTAGCCCTACCATTATATGGAATCCAATCTCCAACAAGTGATCTCAGACTTGATTGTATACCTATGTATGCTGGAATTTAATGAATGTAACAATTTTGGCTTTGTGAATATTTATTTTGGAAACCCTAGACTATTATTTATAGCCAGATTTCCTATCAAATGTTTTGGTTATCGTAAGGGAAATCTTTTTCGTTTTTATTTTCTTAGAGTCTTACAAGATACCTTTTATTTCGAAGGTTTTTCAAGTCAAACAACTTAACCATTTACTCACAACAGACCCATGTCTGACCCAGAGTTTATTCTGTTTTTCTTAAACTCTTGGGTTCTTAAATTTTTATGAGTAGCCAAGTGATCAGATTGGCTTGACGAATTTTGGGAAAAGCTTAGAGCAGGAGTTTTGGCATATCTATATATATCTATTTCCGCTATGTTGGTATCATTTGTCTGTTTGTATTTTGGAATGTAATGGATAGACAAGTTTTCACGACTGTCTACTGTGATGTTGTAACTATATTGACTCTGATGTGTAGTGACTATGTAATTGCTATGTGATGTATTATATTTTCCCATTTCCGTTGTGAGATTCTAATATTGTTGTTTCTTTCTTTCTATGTATTCTCATTTCTACCTATTTCTTTCTTAATAATGATACATCTTTCTGTGGAATGAAAGGCGGGTTGTCACAAAAGCGCAAGCTAGTTTTCGCTTTCTGATTTTATAATTTTATTGATATTTTTGATATTTTTGAGAAGCGCAATTTAACTATCAGGAAAGCGCAAGCAAGTTTACACTTTTAGATTTTGAAATTTTTTTTGAAAATTTTGAAATTTTCAAAAAATTTGGAAATTTTGAAAAGTCTATCAGAAAAGCGCAAGCTAGTTTGCAATTTTTGATTTAAAAAAATAGAGATCAAAGTTACATACTCATTTCTACAGGAACTTTTCTTATAAGAACATCAGAAATAGGGACCTTCTTTGCTAAGCCCCTATCATTTATATCAGACAAAATATACGAAAACTGATTTAAGGTATTTATGGAGAAAAAAGGTAAATAACATAAGAGATTTTTTAAGGATAAAAGCTAAAGTAACCATATTTAATGTTCCTTGTTTTTTAATCAAACATCAAATGATAATATATTAAAAAAAATCTGGAGAGATATACTAAGAGCTTGGTGGAGAAACAAAGTAATATCATTGTAGAGATTTAAGGAAACATTTCAAAGGCATGCTCATGATTTTTTTAGGTTCGCACAATTTTTGAATTTAAAAATTGCAATTTTAAAGTATTGATTTTGTATTTTAAAATATGAATTCTGAATTTGAAACTATTAAATGGAAAATATTGAAATTTTGAATTTTTTTATTTAAATTGAAAAAATTAAAATTTTATTTTGTAATTAAAAATTGGTAATTTAAGATTAAAAACGTAAAAATTTAAAACTGAAAAATTGAATTTTAAAAGCTTTGATTTTGATGTTGAATTTTAGACTTGAACCTGTAGATGAGAATTTGGAGGTTTACGTAAAAGGTCAAAACTTTTTGAAAAGAAAACATGTTATCATTTTAATACCAGACCAAGTATAAGAAAATTGATTTAAGGTATGTATGAAGAAAATGTTAATAGCATTAGATAGATTTAAGGAGAAAGCCTAAAGTGAATACATTTAATGTTCATTGTTTTTAGCTTCACACTATTTGATTTTGCATTCCTAGGGTTAGGCCTGTCAATGATATAAGTTTTGGCCCGAGTCTGGCCCGAACCCACCCTATTAAAGTGGATATGGATTTTTCCTTTTACTACCCAAGCCTGACCTAGGCCCGGCTTCGGCCCGACCTGGTTACAATTAGGGTCGAATAAAGTTTTACCAAAACTCAACCTGGCCATTAGTTTTACGTCATGCCAAAACATGAGTGTATATTTATTTGTTTACCATTTTATTTGTTTACTCATAGATGTTTTTGCATACTTTTGTTGTGAAGTTGACTAAATTTTCACCCAATTTATATGTTAACATTATTTATATACAAATTTTACCAAAGTTGAAAATTGAAAATATGGTTTTAACATTAATATTCTGGGTTAGATATGGGCTTTACCCAATAGGCCTAAAAAACGTGATGGGCCAGGCTCTGGCATTATTTTGAAATACCTTGTGGGTTCGGGCTAGGCTCATGTTTTAATTATTGTAATCGGACTTGGGTATAGGTTTTATGATAGTTGGATCGAACCCGGCCCATTGGTAGGCGTACCTAGGTTTGACTGGTACAAAACCAAATAATGATGACAAACTAACTATTCAATTGCCTAATTTAAAAACATTGAGTATGAATTTTCATTGATCTTAGTTAAACATCAAATGATAATATGTTGAAGAAAAATATAAATGGAGATATTTAACATGACATTAGTGGATATAAAAAAGTAAATGCGACTGAAGCAAAATGAAAGACTTTGATAATGAGGCTGTGGTTTGGTTTTTTCGTGATAATATGGTATTACATATTATTGCTGATGAAAGATCAGCTTGTTCAATTTAGAATAAATTGGAAGGAATTAATGCAAAGAACTTTGCAACAAACAAGAATCTTCTAATAAGAAGTTTAGTGAATCTGAAATTTAAGGAAGGTGGATCAATTGGAAAGCATTTCAATGATATTCAAGCAATTGTAAATCAATTCGCGGTTATGAATTACAAGGCCGATGATGAGACACAAGCCTTAACATTGATGAATACTTTACTAGAAAATTGGAAAACACATGTGGTTGCATTGAATAATTCAAATTCAAATGGAATTGATTCAATAGGATTGGAAATTAGAAGCCTTCTTAATGAGGAGATGCAGTGACTCTAATATGAGAAAAGGTCGATAAAAAAAGGAAACACGATTGAAGAGATGGATCTTGCAAGGAGGGGTAGCTGTCTGAACATAGAAGGATGATTAAATATTTCATACATGAAGAGGAATTTCATCTGCTATTACCTTGAAAAACCTGGTCACCAATTTTTTTTCAATAAGCTTAAAAAGGACAAGGGGAGGATGAAGCAATGGAAGAATACCAAAAGGAGCAAAAAGATAATAGTGACAGTGAGGTACATTTTAGATAGGAATTTGATGACAATGTCCTATGTGTGGATAAAGGCGAAAGCAAAGATTGGGTGCTTGACTCATGTGCTTGTTTCCACATATGAAATAAAAAGGAAGATTTGTTTGTTATGAAAAGGCAAAATACAAGGATAGAATCTACTAATGGTGGAAATCTTTATGTTCAGTGCAAAGATTCAGTTTGATCAAAGATGTATAATGAGAGGATGATGAAGCTAACAGAAGGAAGGCACATCCTATAAATTAAGCAGAATCTTGTTTCAAAAGGACAATTAGAGGACAAAGACTTAAATTTCAACTCGAGGTGGACGTGCTAGGGTTTCAAAGGATTATATGAAGGTTCTACGTGTAAAACTAGGAAGCAAGACCATACAAAATTTGCTTAGAAAAATAATGGAAAACGCAGGACTTTTCAAAGTGATGTTGAAGAGGATCAGACCACGCTCCTCATCTCCAACACATGGCTTAAGCACATGAGTTGGCATACACTTAGTGTAACAAAAGGAATTCTCAATGTTACATGTCAATCAACCCATATGAGTTGGTATACACTTATCGTAACAAAAGGAATTCTCTAAGTTATCTAGCAATGTGGAGCTATTCCAATTCCAAACCATAGTTCCTATTTGCCAGGTCTAAGACAACCTTAACAATCTCTTAAAGTAACTATGATATAGGATCGTGTAATATGTAATATATACTAAATTTATTGACTAGTGTGGAAAGTAACTATAAAATAAAATAATAGTAAAGTAGAATAACACCAGAGATTTTTATACTTGTTTGAACTTCCCATTCTACGTCCAGTCCTAGACTCCTTTTGGAATTCAAACTAGCCACACTCACCTAACCCGGAGGAACAGGTTTATACTGCCTAACCAATCGAACAGGACTTCTACCGCCTGAGCAACCGAATAGGACTTGACCGCCTGAGTAACCGAACCAGACTTGAATACAAAGTAGGTTGATTGTCTTGACCTTTCGGGTTCTTTTAACAACATGGATTTGTCGATTGCAGTGCACCCTTCATATAATCTTTTCCTTACGTATAATATGTGTAATTGTGTGTATATGAAGATTAGGAAGATTTAGATTGCTTAAGAAATGTAGAATTATATTCGTAAGCAATAAATACTTGAATATTCAAGAAAGCGGTAAATTAAGAAAGGTTAATTCAAATAAAAGAAAGTAATGAAGTGAATTGATCTTGAAATTCATGCTTATTTGTAGTAGACAAAGAGTAATAACATCCGGTAAAACGTGGTATCGAACGGCAATGGATGTAACTCTCTACGAACAAGAAATCCATTCATGAAAATAAGTGTATCCTCAAAAATATGACAATTGAAACTAGGTCAGTCGACTGGTATATGAATTTCATTTGGCTGAATTTAAAAATATATACGTGCATACGTTTGTGCACAGATTCAGTCAACTGAATTTAAAAATATATATATGCATACATTTGTGCATAGATTCAGTCGACTGACTGAGTGCATTAAAACAACTGAGCTGTGTATTTGGTAAAAACAATATGCAAAGGTTCATTCGACTATGTATATGCATGTAGTCGATCGATCTGTGTATTTCCATAAAATCAATTTTGAGAAATATTGTAAAATCAATTTTAAATGATCATTTTTTGAGTGCGAACTACTTGAGGAAAGATTTTAATATATATGAACACTAACGTAGACTCTAAAACAAAATATTCATACTTGATATAACATCTTCGAGTCTAGTTGCCTTCTTATGTCGTATATTTGTCGAATATTCTGTCATTCTTATGTCATCTTGAACGTCTTGGCACGAATCAAAACTTGAAATCCAACGTTCTTCCCTTTTTTGATTGATGGCAACTCTTTGTGATATATTGAAATATAAGCAACATCTCGATAAAAATCCTTATTTAGCTCCCCTGAATCCGAGATGAAATTTTTCTTAAACCTCCAGTTTTGTTAGTACAACACTTCTCCCCCTTTGTCATTGACAAAAAGAAGATATGGATATAAAAAAATATGAAAGCAATATTTCATCATTCACAATATAAACACCATATATCGTTATAGGAGCACACAGTAAAAACGACAAACACCACTTGAGCCAACAACTATCTATATTACTTACATAACATAGAATCACTTACACAACATAGTACGGAATACATAATCTTAAAACATAACAATATACCATTGTTTCAAAATAAAAGCAAACTATTTTTCCAGAATATTGAAAATAAAACTAAGTAAGCTACTTACTTATCACCATTACCATCATCCTCGGAGCTTTCCTCTCCCTCTTCATCATCTCCTTTGCGTTTTTCATCATTCCCACTACAGTCACCTCCTTGACCACCCACTTCTTCTCCTTCTTGTCCTTCTTCGGAAGTTGACCAAGTGAAGTGTGGTTGTGGATGCTTCCCTGGAGCTGTAGGTACATGGACGGACGTGGAGGAGGATTTTCCAAAAGATAGTACTTACCAAATATTATTCAAGAACCCCTCAATGTGATGTATCTTTGAGCTTACTTTAGTGACATTTTTCGCAAAACGGGTAATGGTTGTCTCGACGCGAAATAGTCACCTATCTAAGAGCTTTCGATTTCTAGAAACAATTGTTAAAGCTTCTCTTGGTTGAGCTTCCGGTCTAATCTCTTCAATTTCATGGAATTCTTTAGGAGGTTATGGTTGAAAAGAGGGTGTGGCCTCGGATTGTTGAGCTTTTTGTCTAGAAGAAGGTTGGGGTTGACTGGCCACTTTGTTTTTTTAGCCAATGTTGGAAGTTATAATAGTATGACTTCGGTATTGTTTTGGAAGTCCCATGAGGCTTAAAGTTTTGGTGTTTAGGGAACTAATTGTGGAATGGTCCAAATAGGGGAGATTAATATCAAAATGATGAATAATTATCATGATATAAGCACCGTCGTGTATGGTTTTCATAGAACCTTGGTTAAAAGTTAGAAATTCATAGAGAATTACCTTAGCCCAATTTATGGAACGTTGTCCACAAATAGCATACAGCGATTGAAAATCGTGTCTATAAACCTTTTCATATCTACCTGTTCGGGGTTTGATGGTGTGAGTAAGAGCTCGATGCATGATTTTATCCTTGGGTCGAAGCTTTATTGCCGTGAGTTATGTTAAGTCGTTAGAGAGAAAGAGATGGCTAGTTCTATCTTGGGTATCCATGTTTACATCAATGTCGCTTACTTCTTCTTCGAAAAGGCATTGGAGAATCCTTCCTAGTCCTGTAAGAGGTAAGAAAATCTTCATTCTGCATACGAGAGTCCATACATAATCGACGAGGTATTGAATATTATGGTGATCCAAGTTGACGTTCGCATGAAAGAGCTTGGTAATAAGATGATTTATCTTCAAGCTGTTTGCATTGACATCAAGCAAAGATTCTAAACAACTTCTTCTAGTAAGGTCTTGGATAGCATACGAGGAAAAACATGATATTTGACAAAGGAGACTTCAAAAATTCTTGAATTTTTCATTTATTGAATCTTTGTGATGCCTTTTTGTTGTAAAGCCATCCTCTGATTTGAGATTCAAAGGGTCCAGCAGAGGAGGAGGAGGGTCTTACTTTTTTTAAAGGCATTTTGGGTTACGGTTTGGGGAAGGAGAGTTGAAATTGATGTAGGAATTATGGGTTTTAGGTGAAGGAGATTTATAGAAAGAGAATGGATGTGGAAGAAAATGAAAATTTGTTTGATTTTAAGATATTTATATTAGAAATGAAATGTCCATTTGTAGTAAAATAATTGGTTTCCAGATTCAATCACTGAATATTCAACTTTAATCGACTGAATGAGATTGGGGACTAATTAAAAGATGATGGACAGCAGGTTTAGTCGACTGAATTTATAGTTCAGTTGGCTGAATTATTACTGAGAATTATTAGTGCATTTTTGGGAAATTCAATCGACTGAAATTTTTAGTCAGACGACTAAATACGCGGAAAAATTTATGTTTAAAAACAGTATTCAGTCGACAGGTGGGGATTATTCAGTCTACTGAATTTGTTGACAAAGCAGACTTGAATTTTATTAAGCAAGTAAAAATATACAACATTGTTAAAAAAATATGGAGTAGAAACAAAAACAATAGAAAAAATTATTTAGAGGATCCAAAAGACATGGGAGTTGCACAATCCTCCGGTTCGATATTGGTAATTTCTCGTGCCTGTTGAATAGTAGAGCGTTCCCATGAATTTAGAGAATAAGGAGGCCGCTGGGGAGATGGATTATGCATATAATTGTTTGATGGAGGGTAACCACAAAATTTTAGAGCAAAATTTTCGAGTAGGCTAAGTCTCCTACCATGATTCTTCTGTTCATAGAACATCTCTCTCTGTATACTGAATAATTCCCTTTGATAATGGTTTTTATCATCTATTTGTTTAGCAATAGATAGAGAACCAAAATCAAGATTCCTACGTACTCGCTTCGATTGAGGCGTATACCCAGTACGATAACTAGGAGGGACTAGGTTCGTAAATCGGAGTAGGAGTAGGTAGATTAATAGAGCTAGAACTTGGAAAAGAATTTTCTATGGAGGAATATTCTGAAGTTTCTTGTGAAATCATGATGGTGATAAGCTTGTGAAATTGTTTATAAAAAAGATATGAAAGCTTATAACAAATAGAGGTTTATATAAGGTATATAATTTCAGAAATATAAATTAAACTAATGGTCAAATTTATTATGACCAGAAAAAATGGTTGGTTAGAAGTTAAAAACTAATGTTTGGTTGAGAATTTTAACCATGAAAATGAAAATAAAAATATAATGAAAGATGAAATAGGTTCAGACGTGAAAAAAAAGCAAATAGGCAATGCATGTGATTTCCAGCCGTGAGACTAGAGTTCGAATGTAGGTAGTTCCATTTTCGAATAATATTTATATTTTTGAAAAAAAAATCAACAAAAAATTAAAGAAAAATATTCATGAATCCTTGAACGACGAAATTTCTAGTTCTCTTCTTAATTTTATAAAAGTATTTTATTTTAATGGTTTTGTAAATATATTAGCCAGCTGGTTTTCAAATACAAAAATTCTAACCTTACTATATCCTTTTCAATGTTATCACGAAGAAAATGATGATGGATGTCAATATGTTTTGTTCGTGAATGATTTACCGGATTTTTAGATAAGTTTATAGCACTTGCGATATCACAGAAAATAGTTGATTTATCTAAATTTATTCAAAAATCTTGAAGGGTTTGTTGCGTGTAAAAGACTAGACCATATGCTAAAGCAGCTGAAATATATTCCGCTTCATAAGTCAAGAGGGAGGCACAATTTTTTATCTTGCTAAACCAAGATACTAGAGATTGTCCAATAAAGTGATAAGTCCCACTGGTACTATTTCTATCTGTCTGATATTCTCCAAAATTAGTATCACTGTATGATTCTAACTCGAAAGGACATTCTTTCAGATAGAAAAGTCCGAAATCTTTGGTTTTGCTTGGATAACGTAATAGTCGTTTCACCGTTCGCATTTGTAATTCTTTAGGATGTGCTTGAAAAATCGATCACATAAACAAACACTCATCATTATGTCAGGTGTACTAGTAGTTAGATAAAGTAATGATCTAATTATAGTTCTATATATTTTTTGTCAACGCTCTTGCCACCTTCATCTTGATCGAGATGAACTGTTGTACTCATTGGAGTTGGTTTGGCAAAAGTATTTTCCATACCAAAGTGTTTAACTAGATTATTACAATATTTTTCTTTATTAACAAAAATTCCATTATCTAATTGTTTGATCTGTAATCCAAGAAAATATGATAATTCTCCCATATATGACATTTCAAATTTTTTGGTCATTATGTTAGAAAATTCCTGACATAACTTATCATTTGTAGAACCAAAAATAATATCATCAACATAAAGTTGAATAATTAAAATATCTTTCTTAGTTCATTTAATAAAAAGAGTTTGATCAACCTTCCTAATTTCAAAACCAGAATTTATAAGATATCTTTTAAGACGTTCATACCAAGCACGATGTGCTTGTTTTAGACCATATAAAGCTTTATTGAGTTTATAGACATGGTCTAGAAATTTTTAATGTGAAAATAGAGGAGGTTGCTCAACATAAACATTTTCTTTTATATATGCATTTAAAAAAGCACTTTTAATATTCATTTGATAAAGTTTAAAATTATGAAAACATACCAAGGCCAGTAAGATATAAGTTGCTTCTAGTCAAGCAATCAGAGAAAATGTTTCTTCATAGTCATTTACTTCTCCTTGATTATATCCTTGTGCAACTAATCTAGCTTTATTGCTAGTTATATTTCCTTGTTCATCGGCTTTATTTTTGAAGACCCGATTAGTACCGATGACTATTTGATCACTCGGTCTAGGAACTTTCCCAAACTTTGTTTCATTCATATTAGTTTAGCTTCTCTTGCATAGCTATAATCCAATAGTAATCAGTAAGGAGTCTTTAGCATTTTTAGGTTCAATGTTAGAAAGGAATGCTACATGGATTATTTGATTAAGTTGATTTCTAGTTCTGACATGTGAATTAATTTATCCTATGACATTTCTACTGGGTGATCTCGTAAAATCCTAGATGGAGATCTTAATTCATTTTCATTATGAGCAATATTTTCATCTTCTTCAGCATTATGAGCAATGTTTTTATCATCTTCAAAATTATTATGAGTAACCATATTTGTGACTATCCTAGTTATTATCTAATTATTGTAACACCCTACAGTTTTAGATAGTTAAAAAACCAAAATAATTATTAAACGGTGAAAATGATCATTTTTGAAATTGTCAGAATTTAGCTACGGGAGTTGCACCATTTGGTCCATGGCAATTTTCAAATCAATTTCCTTATATAACTTGTCGAAATCCGGGTCCATATGAAGAAGATACAAGAGAAATAAGATATCAGAATATATAATTAAAAGAAAAAATATATACGTATCCGTAGGTCGACCCGTATTAGGGTCAGGTCGATCCCTAAAGCGGTCGGGCCGACCCGCCTTTGTTATTGGATGAAGAATCATACAGTATGACCTGAAAGTCCTGGAGTCCATTTTTCGTGAAATCCATGTGATCGTGGTTGCATCCAAATGTCCCTAGCGGGCCTATGACCTGGTTGTACCATATTAAATGTTCAAATCCGACGGCCAGATATCTCTAAACCACGCTATAAATAGAACCATAGGCCCAGCTATTTTTCTCATTCGGATTTTTTCCTAATTGGTTCATTGCCTGTGGCTGAACCCTAAATAGAAAAAATTTCTGGGGAGGAAATATTTTTAATAAAAATATTTTATGTCCTAGAAGTGGATCCAGGAAGGCCAAGGATTAGAGCTAAGGACCAGAGGCGAGTGTTTTGTAGTTATTTTAGACTTGCAAGCAATTTAAAATAATAGGGTTCTCAATAGTTGCAGTTTGTCTACAATTTTGAGACAGTTTTTATGTAAGCTTATTTACAGTCGGCTTTTAAGTAAATTTCAGAAGTTGTTTTCAATCTATTTTTATTCAGATATTTTATTCAATTATTTGCAGTTATTTACAGGAATCTACATTTTACGTTGGAATGTAGTTTGTAAATGTTAGTTTCTTTTTATAGAGATTTAATCCTTTTTTATGTGAATAAAATATTAAAAGGAGAAAAATTCACAAGTATGGATTAAAATGGAAAAAATAATATATTTACCGAAACCGGATGAAAAATGAGAAAAACTGAAATAAAATAGAGATGGACTGGAATGTAATTTGAGATATTTGCAAGCATAATTATAAAAGTGGTTATAACTAAAAAGAGAAAATAGAAGAGTAACAGTCACAAGAACAATTATAACACATAGGTTATAATTAGAAAGAAAGAAATAATAGAAAGGGCTTATTTTAAAATATAGATCTTGGATTAAGTTAATAAGCAAATATAGTAGTAGTGGCCCATACTGGTAGAATCCCCTTTTAGTCTAGAACTGATGGTCTCACACGTAGGTGAGGCTAGGCATTCTTATGCTGATTAGGGTAAATAAGTGGCCAATAGATAGAGGCTCAAATTTGGGGATTTGGGCAAGGGGCACAAAGTTGGAAGATGTTTTTGTTAGGACCAGTATCGACAACATTCCTTTTAAGGTCGAGAACTAATGGTCTCACATTTGGATGAGGCTAGGAACACTAATGCTGATTAGGGTAAATGAAGGGTCAAATAGGGGGCGATAGTTAGTGTGTATCGGCAATGATCGAGCGTGCGGCATTTATTAGGGTAAATAATTCGCTACCGCGTCCTATAAACTAAGAGATGTCTTTTGTTGTAGGACAAAAATGATTGGCTCACAGTTGCACAACAGAGATAGGAAAGGCCGATCAATGGGTAGGATTAGGATTTCATTCTAATCAAGATTAGCAGTTGAGATAGGATTAGGGTTTCATCCTTATCGCAGCAATTTAAGACAAGTCCAGATAATCTAGGCAGACAATAAAAGCAGACAATCAAAGAAAACAATCAAAGCAAAAAGGTTAAACAGGATCAAAAATAGCATTTTATGTGAATTTTATCTTTTCTGTATTTTCCTTTCATGCTAGAACTATTTCTTAGTCTATTATCTTTATCTTGCTAAGACATGCTTGTAATTACTTTCACGTGCTGGAATTATAGTCCGAACCACTCCTCTATCTTTTGTTTCCCCTCATAAGCCCGTAGAGTTGAGGATAGTTGCTTAGAGATTTATTTTCAAAGTTTTCTCATTCAGATGTATTCTTCTACTTTTCATTTTTTTCATTTGGCTTATGATGGATTGGCACTTATGAGAGGGATTATTGTTGTTTTTGTACTTGATTATGTGAGACTGAGATGTATTTTTGTAACGACCCAGAATTTCTGTCATTTGAAATTCAAATATTTAATTGATTTTAAATATCAACAAGTAAATTTTGTAAGTCGAATAATTTATTTTTCGAATATTTAGATTTAATTGGATAATTAAATCGATAATTTAATATTTGAAATTGCTTAAATAATTGGAAATTTGGTTTAATGTGATTAAAAATGATTTATAATGTTATATTAAATCATATTGGAGTTAGATGTTTATGAACTTTTACAATTGAATTAAAAGTTAAATTATGAAAATTGAATATTTTAATATTTAATTGACGAGTTAAAATAGCCATTTTTCCAACAGTCTCGAATTTCGATGAAACCAGTTTCATCGGATCCGTAATGTTATATTATTATAAGATTTCAAATTTCGTACCAATCGGATTTACGGTTTGGCCGGGGCAAGCCAAAATGCATAGAAATTGGTTTAATCGATTTAATTTAAATTTGATCGTTTATTTCCGTAACTCGCACAGATGACCGAATTAGCTTCCGAAACCTATTCCATTGTGTCGGAAACGCGGGGTAAACCCTAGAAACGCCGGTCACCGCGTGAGATTTGGAGTTCGAAAATTTCGGATGAATAGTAATTTGGGCAATTTTCTATAAAAGGACTTGCGTTCATTCATTTGCAAACAAAGAAATTAGGGTTCCATCTCCAAACCCTAGCCGCCGGCTATGTAATCAATGGCCAGAAAATTCAATTCTTTCTCCCACATTTTCTTCAAACCCGTTAATAATTTCAAAACGTTGTCAACTACAAAATTGAAGAGCTCGATGAGAGCTTCAGATACGTACGGTGATGATCATCGATTAAGCGTCGTGGATGTCGAATTTTGCCGAGAAGTTGCGTGCTTCACTCACGTTTTTCGAGGGTAGAATGGAGGCCGAGCTCGCCTATATCATGGCCGAATGTGGAGTTCGAGTAGGCCTTCGCAGTGGTGGCCATTGATCGTCGTGGAAGCGAAGCAAGGGGTTGCATGTACTAGGGTTTGATGGAGGCTCATGGTTTCGAACGTGATACTGGATGAAACACGTGATGGAAGAAGGATAGAGTGCGGCCTGGATTTCATCAGGGAAGATTGACAGCCAGAAGTGTTTTTAGGTTAAAAATTAAAAGAAATTGTAAATGTTATTAATATTTAAATTCATACAATGTTTAAAACAACGTAACTTTCTCATACGAGGTCGGAATTTCACGAAACGAATTGCGTTGGCTTCGTTTTGACGAGCAATATGCTATGGAGCTAGTTTAGAGTCGTTTGGAATTAGTGAAAATTTCGGGTAATATTAAACGCACGTTTAATTTTATTAGAAATTAAACGCTACAACTATTATCGGAAACTCAAGGTGAGAACTTCTCACTCAATCGAATTGTTTCGATTTAAATTTTAAACAGTTAGATTTAAAATTGCTTGATTGTGTGATTGGATGATAATTTGTTATCTATTGTGTTAAATAGACATTATACACCGTTTATTAAGCGGTGGTTATTTATTAAACAAATATATGGCGAATATTTCACCGTAAGGTGAAATTGGTATTATATATGTACTTGGAGTTGATTTACCGCATTATATAGCGGATGAGACCCTATTGCGCCGCATAATAGCGGATAATATTTTATAAATCCCATATACCACGATATTCCATCTCGAAGCGGAATTGGTATTGTGCTAACATCTTTGGATGCAGGGAAACAGGTTGGAGGGATCCAACTGGATTCCTCAAATGATTGAATTGGTTCCATTGTTGTGTGTTGATCTATTTATTGATCTACTTATAATCTGCGTGATTATCTTTGTGATTGAAATCGTTAAAGGCTAAATTTTAGCCGAATATATTTTTGGTATCGTTAGATGCCGAAAATAAATAAAATTTAATTTAAGTTGAGAATTCATAATAAAATTTAATTTTGTAATTGATTCATTTTAAATGAATAAACGTTGTAATTTTTATGTTATAAAAATTATGATTTTCGTGAAATATAACCGAAATGTGATTTTTGAAATAAGTAGTTGATTTATTTATAAAATGGTTTAAATTAGGATTTTTGAATTATTATAAATGATATATATAAAAGATTTATAAAATTGATATTTATAAACTAAAATATTGGAATTATAAAACGAGTTTTTATAAGTATTAAAACGGAGTATAAATGGATTTCATAAGTGGATGAATTCTATAGGTTTATAAATTGTGAAGTTATAAAATAAATAGATTTTGTAAAATAAAAGTTTTATAAGTAATTAACTTATAAAATGGATTTGGCATGTAAATGGAATATGGATAGAATTTGTTAATAAAGTGATATTATAAGTTGAAGTTGCTATAAAATGTAAATGGAATTTATAAACGTTGTTTTATAAATCCAAAATCGACTTATTTTAATAAGTTTAATTATTGCAACTTATTAAAGGAAATATATCCACGATTTTGGGACAGTGGATAATCCTTTAAATAAAATATGTAGAAATTGAATTTGGTTAACGTAGTATATTCACGATTTTAGACAGTGAATAGTATATTAAAGAAATATTTTGGGAAAGTGATACGTTAAATAGAATTTAAAACGGATTAAAGATGTTTTAAAATGTGTTAAGTATCGAAACCATAGATTTCAACATTTATTGTCGAAATAGACGTTCTCGAGAAATAGAAGGAAATGGTGGACTATAACACTGTTGTTATAGTAAATGATTTCCGAAAGGAAAAGTTTTGTATAGTATTGGGGTTTATATATATCTATCTTAATTTCGGATCCCTATACTAGTGATTTTGGGTTGTCGTAATGATGTTTTACGTAACAGTCGTTTTGACCCAAATAAATGTGTTTAAGAGAATGGTTTCCTTAAAGAATAAAATATATGCTTAATTTGGATTTAAGTATATTGAATATTTTCCAAATGTTGAAAATAAATAGATTGGTGAATTACTTATTATTTGATAAGTATGGAAATGTTTTCCAATATGAAGTGAATGTTTTGAGATTTTATCTTTTTAAGATAAGTTGAAGTTGAATAATTGAAATCGATTTGAAAAATCATATAAAAAGTGAATATTTGGAAATGTAAATTCACAATGGAAATTTATAAGGGAAATTTGTTTTAAAAATAAACATTGATTTATTTTTAAAAGTGTGGAAATAAATTTACGGATTTGGAACTTAAATTTTATATATCGGTAAGGATTTATTTGATTGGTTTAAATGAACCATTTTGAAATGAAAGTTGTAAGGGTGTAAATTGATTTGAAATTGGTTTTCAAATGGTTGAAGTGCGGAAGATATATATCTTATAGAGATGTTTTTGAAAATAAATAATTTGGGGAAATTATTTGAAATCGGGTTATGTTTTGAATATTGATTGATAGTTAAATAACCGACTATCAATATTGACCCTTAAATGGCTATTTGTTGTGAATTGGTTGAAATTGAATGCTACACTTATTTTTAAATTATTGCGCTCGTTATTTGGATTACCCATTCCTAATAGTGATATGACGTAATGGATAGCATTGAAGACCGGTGTTGAAGACCGGGTATTTGTGAAAACGATAGGATGATCTATCGATTGTCTCTGCACCGTTAGCTACGGTATGGAGATTTTCTTTGTGATGGGAAATTCGATCGGGATTGTGAATGCCTGGATTGCAAGGGCTTCTTTAGAAGTGCCTTCGGTTCTGTTCGAGCCTGGAACAGACTTGTATGGTTACGTGTCTGACATTACATTTTGAGATATAAAGCAGATTTCATTCAAATACATCTCTGTTGGTGGCGGAGAATTTATTCTCTTAGCTTAACACCCTTCTCTGTGACGTACGAGCTTAGAGGTTTTTTAGTTGAAGGTTATCAGCGATATATTCCCAATTTGGTAATGTGGCATGCTGAGTGTTACTGTGTGATGATTATTTATTGATCATTTATTGATCAAAGCGTGGCTTTGTGAAAAAGCGTAGCTTTGTGGATGAGACTTCGTCAAACCTCACACCCCGGAAATGGTCAAAACAGGAATATGCGGCAAGGAGGGTTGCGTCCATTAGGGTATGTCATTCCCTTCTGGAAAAGGGTGGTGTCAGGTATGGAGCCCTGATGCTTAACCTATGTGGTTGCTCCAATCTCATTTTGTTGTGTGGTTGTTGCTTGGTGATAGAGGGCCCTCGGATAAAGGTCCCAAAGGACCGGGGGTGGCATATTCGTGTAGTAGTTACCTAGTTACAGAGGTAACCCGGCCTTGTGTTGGCAGAGAGCTGGTTAAGTTCTCGGGACGTCCCGCAAGAGGCGATCCCATGTGGCAGTAGGAAGTTCCTTAGCCTAACCATTTGTTGGAAAATCCAAAGAAAAAATACGAGCCTTGTACGGCTTTAGTTGTAGAACCTTCCATTCACTTATGGTGGCGCCCCACTGTTTGGATGGTAGCTATAGTAGACATAGTTCGGAATGCCTATGCTGGCTAAGATTTATATTCTATTTTCGAAATGCTTTCTGCACTATGCACTAATAATAATATCAAAAAAAATGATTTGTTTTTGCGTAGTAAGCATCTTTGACTATCATATGGAGAAATCTCCTCCAATTCTGCGTTTGCATTGTGTGTCTGCGGGGAGGCCTTATGGTAGTTTCATTTTCCAAAAGCATTGCGTATATTTTTCACTTCCCTTGTTGTTGTTGTTTTAAAATATAAATAACTGTTTTGAGTTTTCACACCAGTCCCACGACTGACCTGGAGTTTATTGTTTCCCTTCCTAAACTCTGGGTGCCTATAATTTTCCACACAGACAGTCTAGAGTCAGGTTATCAGGTCATTCTGGATTCAGAAGTGCTATGGAGCTCAAGTGGCGAGCTGGATGGCGAAATGTATTACTTGTATATGATATTATCTTTCAGCTGTGTGATTCACTTGTAAGGACATGTTTGTATAGCTGTCCATTCTTGTATTGTGTTGTATATGGTTGTTGTGCACTCTGATGATAATGTAATGTAATAACGAGATAGTTCTTGTTTTTAAAGATATTCATTTATCTATTATATGTTGTTCCGCTGCGATATGTGAGATTCTGATATTGTTTCTGTTCTATCTTTTTCTTAGTTCTTCTACCTCTTCTTTTTAACCCTCATGGTTCGGTTTTCCGGCATTCGATTTCTCGGCACTTGATACAGTGGCCGTATTGATGTCGATTTTCGGAAGTCGAAGAATCGGGTCATGACAATTTTCATGAGACATGAGAGATTTTGAGTTTTTGAGACATGTTATGTTTTGATGACTTATTTTGAGATGAATTTTAATTTTGAATGATAAGTTGTTATTTAAATGTTTTCCACTGTTTTTACTTATTTGTCTCGTGAATCTTAGTCTTTGTGGTGCTCTAGGTATACCTATAATGCACCACATCATTGGGTGTCCCCTTTTTGAGAATACTAAGGGGTGTGAGGTGCTTTATTTGGTATCAGAGCCTAAGGTTACAGGACTCCTAAAAACCTGTTTTAAAAGTAAAGTATTTTTCAAATGTGACATATCTTTAAACTAAAGTATTTTTTAGAAAGAAACTCTTATTGCAGAAATAGTTTTCAAGTATAAGAGAGATTTTGTAAAAAGTCCTCTTAAAGTTTAGTTCAATCATCTTTCGATTCTTTCAAGCCTAAATTTCCTTTTCTTTGCATAGAATGACGGATGCCACAAATCTTTCAGAAGGTGTCCAAGTCCCTGGCTGGTTCAGTAGATAGCTCCAAGCTATGGCACCAGAGGTACAAGGGAAAACGCCCAATGCAACACCGGCGGGTGGAGGGGTCCTGTTAATCCACTTACAACAGCCAATTTTTCTAAGTTGTGCATGGACTTCTCTAATCTAGGAGGCAAGACGTTTTTTTGGCAAGGAGGATTTCGTAGAGGCATGAAATTGGCTGGGGAATACGGAGCGGATATTTGGCCTATAAGTATTGGAGGACCGACAAAGAATTTAACTTGCATCTTGGCAGCCGAAGGGAGGGGATTCTTACAGGTGGGTGATTGTAGAGATGGAGGGTAGAGATATTGGTTGTTTTTTATTTCAGGAAAGGTTTAACAAAAAGTTTTTGTCGCAAGCCGAGGAAAGCATATAGTTGGAGAAATTCATTAGTCTAAAGTAGAGGAGTCTTTCGATGAAAGAGTATATAAATCTGTTTAATGAGTTATTGAGGTTAAGGATGGAGCTTGTTAATATCCTCATAAGAAGGTCATCAAGTTTGCCTAGGGTTTGAACCAGCCCCTCCAAGGGTTGGCATTGACACATATACCTATGGGAGCGACGTACGAGTCACTTATGGAAATGGCTCTCATTTCAGATGTTGCTAAGGAAGAAGAGCTAAGGGGGGTCCTAAATTAGAAAACTCTAGGAAGCAGTGGTGGAAGAATAAGAAGGATAAGGAAAAGAAGAAAGGAGAAGGACCTCAAAAGGGACTGATCAAGAAGCGAGAGAAATGTTATTATCATGGATTGGTTAGGCATTACTCAAAGGACTGTAAGAAGGACACGATGAAGGGGATGTGTTATAGCTATGGGCTGCCTGGACACCTTAGTAGAGGTTGTCCTTAGAGGACAGGGCAGAAAGCAGGCGCACCTATGGCGTAAGTACAGGCTTTGGATGCAGCACCTTCAAGTAATGGATCAGATCGAGGTAGGAAAGTCTCTATAGAAGGTTTGATCTCTATTTCGATTTTTCCTATTCGGACTTTTTTTGACTCCGGAGCAGCACACTCTTTCATTTCTAGTTCCTTGGTTGATTATTTGTACCTAGATATTTCTCTAGTTGTAGACCTTATAGTTGTTTCAAACCCCATAGGTAGATCGGCACATTTATCCATGATTAGTAGAGGGTTTAAAAAAATTTATTCTAGGCGTAGAGTTTGATTGTGATGACTATGCAATGGGATTTTTAGGGTATGTGATGACTTTGGGGATGGACTGGTTATCCACTTATTGGGCGATATTGGACTGCAAGAGGAGAGTCGTAAGGACATGTAGCAGATGGACTCTGGAGGTTTCTTGCGACCCACAGGGGTCAGTCATGTTGAGGTTCCTTTCTTCCCTTGATTCATCAATAGGAGAGTTAGATTCAGTTCCACTTGTTAGACATTTCCCAAATGTTTTTGAGGAGGTTACGGGCTACCTTCGAAGAGAAAGATTGACTTTAGGAACTATGTGAATGACAATGCTAAGCTAGTGGCATTGCCCGTGAGACACGTGGCTCCCAAGGAGAGGAAGGAGTTAAGTAAGTAGATTGGTGAACTATGAGAGAAAGGCTTCATCAGACGGAGCATATCTGATTAGGGGCAACCAGTCGTCTTTGCTGCAAAAGCGGATGGTTCCCTTCGACTTTATGTAGAGTATAGGGAGTTGAATAAGATCATGAAGATGAACCGTTACCCACTTCCTAGTATAGATGATCTTATTGATCAGTTGATTAGCTCTTCAGTATTTTCTCAGCTTGACTTATCCATTGGATTTCATCAGCTTAGGGTCACTGGCGATAGCATCGATAAGACAACATTTAGGACACCTAATGGATTCTTTGAGTGGTTGGTTATGCCGTTTGGACTGACCAATGCCCCAGCTTATTTTGTATATCTAATGAGCCGTGTTTTTCAAGTGTCCTAAATAAGTTCACTGTAGTGTTTGTGGATGACATTCTAGTGCTTTCCAAGAGTATGGAAGAGCATGCTATTTGTCGTTAGGAGGTTCTTCGTACACTTTGTGTTCATTAGTTGGATGCAAGATTCTCAAAATGTCACTTTTGGCATGAGCGGGTACGTTTCTTAGGGCATGTAGTCTCAAGAGAGGGTCTAGTGGTGGATTCTACTAAAGCAGTAGCGGTACATGATTGGAAAGCCCTAAGAACGTTACCTAAGTTACAAGCTTCCTTGGTTTGACCGGTTATTAGAGGAAGTTTATCAGAGAGTTTTCTAAGATTTCAGCATCGCTTACTCGCCTCACTAAGAAGAATGTGGCATTCGTATGGGACATGGATTGTGTGGATTCCTTTATGATGCTAAAGCGGGCCCTTACTAATGCACCAATATTAGTTTTACCTGATGGAGAAAAGCCTTTTACAGTATACACTGATGCATGTGAGACTAGCCTGAAAGTGATTGTGCTATAGGATCAAGTAATATAAAATATAATAAATAACTAGTGTAGAAAATAATAGCGGTAATGTAAATGACACTAGGAATTTTTATGCTGGTTTGAACTCCTGTTCTACATCCAGTCCCAGACTCCTTTTGAAAGTAAAGCTAGCAACCCTCACTGAAGCTGGAAGAACATGTATTACACTGCCTAAGCAACCGAATAGGACTTGACTGCCTGAGCAACAAAACAGGAATTGACTATCTGAGCAATCGAATGGGACTTTCTTACAAAATGGATTAACTTGTCTTTGTGTGTTCTGAATAACACGGATTTATCACTTGTAGTACACCCTTCCTATAATCTTTTCCTCAAGAATGATTTTTATAATTATGTGTGCATGAAAAATAGGAAGATTAGTATTGCTTGAAGAATATGGAAATGAAATCGTAAGCAATGATTGTACAGAGATTTGTAAATAATGAAATCAAGATTGCAAAGCACGATAGATCAAGAGAGATTAGAAATTAGGTGATTAGATCATTGAAACTTTTGTGCTTTTATAGTATACGATGAGTTACAACTACTGGAAAAATTTCTCTATGAAAAGCTATTAGTTGTAACTTCTCAGAAAGAAGATAACTTATGGATTAATGGAAGTGTCCATTCAAAAATGTGTCTGTTGGAGGATTCAGTCAAGTGAACTTGCTTGGTCTTTCGACAGAATTCAGAAGATGCATAAAATTCATGCACAACTCGGTCAACTGACTAGGTGTTCAGTCAATTGGTCCGTGTAATATATAATTTTTTTTACACAGACTCGGTATATTGGCACCACTTAGTCAGTCGACTGAGTACTATTTTTCAATGCAATGAAATATATGCGTGTGTGTTTGAATTTTAAAAATGAATGCAAGTTATAATTTAATTTGTGAGTGAGGAATCTTGAGGAAAGATTTTAACAAAGCACTAACTAGACTCTATATATATACTTATTGACTCTTGTTAAAGTTTATAACTATACAAACATATATTGAGTCGATGAGTCCAGATGTTTTCATAGTCGTAGATTTGTGAGTTGTTGTGTTTTTTTAGCAATCAAAACCTTTGATCCAACATTCTCCACCTTTTTTATGATGACAACTCCATTTGCTATGAATGAATCTTTGACAAGCATTGTTAATTTATCTCTCCCTTGAATATATTCTTACAATTTTACTATAGCTTTCCCACCCTGAATCTATGCTATATATTTCTGGAAATAATTAATCTTTTCTCCCCCTTTGTCATCGACAAAAATGAGAGGCCTCAAATTAGAGAATATGAACAATGATAGTAACACATAATCATAGAACAAAGATACATATGAAACACGTAACTTAAAAACAAGAATACATAACCATAGAGAACTATATAGTCACAGAAATAGTTAATCACATAACTGTAGAAACACAGTGCTTAAAAAACGACATAGTTTAGGAAAAATGACTTGGATCAGAAGAAAAGAAATAGCCTTACTCATTATCGTCGCTTCCTTCATTTGAGCTTTCTCTTTCTTCATCGCCTTCATTCTCCTTATCACCAAATTTGCCACTAACTTCTTCTCCTTCTTGTTTCTCATTTGAAGTCAACTGTGTGAAGTGATCATCAGAATGTTTCCCATGTGAAGTGGGCACGTGAACGAAAGCTAAAGTAGGTTGAGAGCAAGTGATCGCTTCCCAAATATTGTTGAGAAAAACCTTTATATTGTTGAGCTTCTTATTGACCTTGGTGATGGATTTATCAACTCGAGATACATTTGATTCCATTCGAGAAAGTCATTGATCAAGAAGTCATTGATTTGGGAAATGATAGATACAACTTCTTGAGGCTGAGCTTGAGGATCAACTTCTTGAATCTCGATGACTTCTCTTTTAGGTGGAGGAGGTTAAGATGAAGGAAGCTTGAACTTGAGGTGTTTGCTGGAGAGAGGAAGATTGTGCTTGACTGGAGGATTGGTTTTCAATCCAATGCTCATATCTAATGATGGTGTGGTCAAGGTATTGTTCTGGAAGATTGATTAAGCTAAGTGTCTTGGTGTTTAATGAGCCAAATGTTGAGCATTCTGAGTCGACAAAAGGAACGTCAAAGTGCTTGAGAATACGCATAATATATGCACCAAAGTAAATCGTTCTCATGCGACTTTGGTTGAATGTTTTAAATTTGTCCAAAATGACTTTAGCCCAATTCACTTGATGACCTCCCTAAATAGCATACAAAAATTGAAAGTCCTTCCTGTAAACTTTCTCGTAACTTCCCGCCTAGGGTTGATGGTATGTGTTAACGCACAATGCAAGATGCGAGCCTTGGGTTATAGCCTAACCGCCTTTAGTTTCGATAAGTTGTCGGAGAGGAACGAATGACTTACACGATCTCGAGTTTCCATGTTAACTCCTATTTTGCCTAACTCTTCTTCTTCATTCGGGAAAATTAGAATTCTAGCAAGATGTTGAAGAGGAAGGAAAATTTTAACACCACATACCATAGTCCAAACGACACTGTCCAGATTTAAGATGATGTTAGCGCCAAAATTGGTCACTAACACTCAAATCCAGACGAAAGCACCAAGTACTAGTGTCAGATCATAGATAGATTGTACGTAGAGAGTGTAAATGCGAAGAACAGCAAAAATTAAAACGAAAGCAGTAAAGAACAATAGATTTTATAGTGGTTCGGCTAACTCCGGCCTACGTCCACTCCGAAAATTTCCTTTTATTTACTGTAATAATCGATTACAGTTACAATCCAAAGTTTGTCAGTGGCTAAGTGCCCTAGTCTTAGAGAAGAGAAAATCCGAGAGCCGAAAGAAGATCCCTTTTCTGAACCTCCACATGTTGTATTTATAGGCAAATCCGGAGTTGTTGAGCTTTCTGAACGGTATAGGCCCATCAAGACTATCCACCGAACCACATACCTCCAAGGCTGAACGACCTTCCACTGAGTCATATTCGTCCCATGCCGAATGACCTTCTATCGAGCCACATTCGTCCCATGCCGAACGTCCTTCCACCGAGCCACATTCATCCCATGCCGAACGACCCTCACCTCACCAATGCTGAGTGGCATAGCCTCACCACAATGCCAAGTGGCATAGACTCACCACAATACTGACCGGCATAGCTTCGCCACAATGATGAGCGGTAAAGCCTCACCTCGATGTCATGCGGCATAACCTCAACTCGATACCGAGGCATACCCTCACCTCAATGTCAAGCAGCATAACCTCATCTTGATGCCGAGTGCATAACCTCACATGGATGTCTCACCTTGATGCCGAGCGGCATAATCTCACCTCGATGTCGAGTGGCATAACCTCACCTTGATGCCGAGAGGCATATCCTCACGTCGATGCTGAGCGGCTTGTCCTCACCTCGATGCCGAGCGCCATAACCTCAACTCGATGTCGAGCGGCATATCCTCACCTCGATGCCGAGCGGCACAACCTCACCTCGATGCCGAGCGGCATAACGTCAACTCCATGCAGAGTGGCATATCCTCACCTCAATGCCGAACGGCATAACCTCAACTCAATGCCGAGTGGCATATCCTCAGCTCAATGCCGAGCGGCATATCCTCAGCTCAATGTCGAGCGACATATCCAGGTGAATTCCATCCCTCTAAATCGAATCCATCATATTTCAACCTTGATAATCGTGAAGTCGACTTAGTTAAATCTGTATGTCCATGGCCTTGCCGAAAGGCGGGTTAACATTTACCCCCAAACATGCCTTGTTGTTGGAAGGTGTGTTTTGAATAGCCTCAAGTCCGATATCCGAAGTATGTATTCATTAATTTGTGATTCATAATCCAACCCATTTTATCCAAATGCCATCGCTGTATCCTTATCCGAATCTACGACTACTCTGAGTCGACATCTGATTCCGAATCTAGTAACCAAATCCTTAGCCAAATCTGTATCCATCTGAACTCAACAACAGAGTTCTAATCCACCCATATCCAACAACCAATAACCACGTCCATGACCTCTCCAGGTCGATGTATCCTGGACCGTTCTAGGGTCATGCCCGAATCCTTAGCTATTCATAACCAGAATACAAATCCATAACCCTTCCGGGTTCTTGCCAAGCGTAATCTACACTTGACGACCTATTTTAAGTAATTCCATGGTGTTCTTGGTTCAATGCCCCTGAACGCCAAATAATGCCATAGCTTAAGCCCTAAGCCGAATCTTGGCCGCTCCGGACCCTTGCCGAGCATAGTCCATACTCGATGGCCTGTAATAATAACCGATAACATAGGGCCTAAATCCTAGACCGAATCCTGGTCTCTCCGGACCCTTGCCGAGCATAGTCCATGCTCGACGACCTTTAAGCCAAAATCCAAAGAAAAATCTAATTGAAATCTAATCCGAAATCCAAATCCAACTAGAAAACCTAAAATCCATATCAAAAATCCAAATAAAAAAAATGAGCTAAACAGGGAGTTCAAACCAAACTCTAAAACCAAACCAAAAAAAGCAAATTCCAAGTCGAAGGGAAAAAAATAGATTTTACAAACCGAGGGATCTCGGTAAACCATCATCTTAGAGCATGCCTGAGGGTTATCTCCGACCCCGTACATGAGTAAGTGATTTAGCCGATTGCCCACAGTTTGTTACTTATTTCAAACCATCAACATTAGTTGATGACTAACCGCCCACCATTCCTGGGCCTCATGCCCTCGTCTTTCAAGGTAGACGGTGGTTGCTCCTGTTCCGTCGTAGCATTTCGAGTTCCGACATATTGTTGCAACTGACCATTCCTAACATGCTCCTCTATTATGTCCTTCAAATGCCGACAACAGTTTGTATCATGCCCATCCAGGTCATGAGAAAGACAGTGCCTTCTCGACGTCCTTTCACGTTCTAAGGGCTCCTTCCTCGTCGGCCTTCTATATGGAAAGCGATCTCGAGTATCCAAGAATATCCGTTCCAATGTTGCGTTCAGTCCGGTGTAAGTGGAGAACTTTGGTTCTCCTCGGCGTTTCCTTTTCCCTTTATCCTTGTCCTTACCCGAGCTTTCGTCCGGTAGTCCATCATCCTTAACCAGGTTTACTTCCTTTGACCTCATGTCCAAGCATGCATCTTCTTGACGGATAAATCTCTCAGCTTCATGGAAGAATTCCCCAAGATCCAACGGTGGGTCCCGTATCAATGATACTTTGAAATCCGAATTATCTCTGACTCTTGATACCGCAACCATCAGAACCATTGATGGATCCGTTCGGTCCACCGAAGCAACTACTGCATTAAATCGAGTTAAGAATTTCATGAGCGATTCATCTGCCCCCGTTTAACCAACGTCGACGTCATCATGTTCTTTGGCCTTTTTATGTGAACTCGATACTGACTTAAGAACCTGTCCACCAGTTCCGTCCATGTTCCCATGGATCCATCCTCTACCTGTCTGCCACATGGCAGCTATATCAGTCAAGTACAGGGGGTAACACCAGGCCATAACCTCCTCTGCTACCCTCCAGCACTTCCATATGCCTAGTGTACCTCATCAAGTGGTCAGTTGGATCCATCTTCTCGTTGTACACTTCCAAAGTGGGCAGTTTGAAATCGGGAGAATTTCTAGCTGTCCTGATGTTTAGGGTAAATGGACTTTTTTTGACTTCCTCTGAATCACAGTTTGTCAGACCTCCATGAATAGTCCGCCTAATAATGTCAGCCAATCCGGGGTTTCCAACCAAGGGTTGCCTCCTATCCATGTTTCCAAACTGCCCTCCAAGTCCCTGAGGAAATTCTAGCGCATATTCCTTATCACGTACTCCTGTATTCTTGTTGGCGTCGGGCCGCATAGCGTCATCCAGTATCCCTCCATGAACTGGTCCAGCATTACCTGGCGGTGTGCCCTCCGAGTCATGGTCCATCCAGATTGTTAGTTGTTTGTTGATTGGGAGCTGCCCCCTCCTTACTCCATCCACCTACTGGTTGAGTTCCTTTAGTATGGTTCCTAGAAGTTGAGCATCTACAGTTTCTCGCTGTCTAAATGGCCTTAGAAGGGCCCGCATCATCTCCTCTTGTCGTTTCATCTCCTGCTCCTGCATAGAATTAATCATGACCTGCATCTTGTCCTGAATTATGTAGACAGATGCATGATCCACTCCAGCTCCAGATGAGGCCGTTGGACTTCCTTCCTGATTCCTCCTTTTCGCTGCTTGCTTCCTTGTTGGTGATCTAGCCATTGCTTTCCAAAATTCGAGTTCCTAAGCTTTTCAATCCAAAATCCAATCTTCAAAATTCCCGAGTGCTAGCTTTGTCGGTGAAAGCACCAAATTATTAGCGCCAAAATTGGTCATTAACACCCAAATCCAGACGAAAGCACCAAGTATCAGTCACAGCTCACAGATAGATTGAATGTAGAGAGTATAAATGCGAAGAACTGTAAAAATTAAAACGAAAGCAGTAAAGAACAAAGATTTTATAGTGGTTCGGCTAACTCTAGCCTACGTCCACTCTAGTAATTTCCTTTTATTTACTGTAATAATCGATTACAGTTACAATCCAAAGTTTGATAATGGCTAAGTTCCCTAGCCTTAGAGAAGAGAAAGTCCGAGAGCCGAAAGAAGATCCCTTTTTTGAACCTCCACATGCTGTATTTATAGGAAAATCCTGATTTGTTAGGCTTTCTGAATGGTATAGGCCCATCACGACCTTCCACCAAACCACATACCTCCAAGGCGGAATGACCTTCCACCGAGCCACATTCGTCCAATGCCAAACGACCTTCCATCGAGCCACATTCGTCCCATGCTGAACGACCTTCCATCGAGCCATATTCGTCCCATGGCGAATGACCCTGACCTTGTTGAATATGCGCTTTGCGCTATATGATTTTTGTTTGATGATAATAAACATATATACATTCATATAAATGTATTTGGTAATGTACTATTTTGTTTTTTCATAGTTTAAATAAATATTTGTTGAATAAAATTAAATTACATAGAATTCAAATTTGAATTCAAACAGAACAAGTTAAACAGATTTTGAATTCAAACAAAAATTTTTATTCAAACAAATATTTATTACAAATTGTAAATAGTACAATTTCATGCTCTCACTATACATGTACATTTTTGATTACAATCACATCACATTTACATCACGACCTTACTACATATCTCTCACACTCATATTTTTTGTCTTCAACTATAATCCGGTTTGAATCCAGCATCTGAGTAATCTGCAAAAATATTCAAACGCAGTAAAATTGAAAGAGAAATATTTTTGAAATTTGAAAGAAACGATGATTTTGAAAACATTGTTTGCCTCAGTTATTTGGGTTGTTCGTCATCATTTTTGACTGTGCAATATCTGTGCATATCGATATTTTTTTATCAGGGACAGGTAATTACAAGTGGCTGCAGTACACACGTGTACATTCGTATACGTGTGCACTACCTCGCCAACTCGTGTGCAAAAATCAAACAAAAGCACAGAAATCAAAAACAAGGTCAAATCCGAGTTTTAAAACTGGATTCAACACAAGGCAACTTGAAGAATGCAAAGCTTCGACAAATCAAAACTGCATGCATCAATAATGCATGAAACAATGAAACAGCCAGTTGCAACAAAGACCAAGCTGCAAACATCCAGAAGTGTCAACAAAGAATCAAGTCTCGACCAAAACCAGTGTATACAACATAATGAAGCAATAACACAAAGGGCCAGAGAAATGCCACCAATGTATACAAATGATCAGCCATCAAAGTGCAGTGCAAGTACAAAGAAGACAGTGGCAGCAGTTCAGATGACAATGAACTAAAGTGAAGATCACAAAAACTTCAAGACAGTGATTCAATCAGACTCAACTACAAAGATGCAAGCACACTCAAACCAGAAGCATGCTCGAAGCAAAAATCCAAACCAGGTTCAAATTACACAAGTTCCAGAAAGATAATGCATGTACAAGACACAGTGCACCACTGAACCATCAAAGATATGCACAGGCAAAGACTTAGCAGTGGCACAAAACCACCAAGCAAAACCAGTAATAATATAGATGCAAGTAAATGCAACAAATATATACATACATAGGTGTATGTATACACATGGCAGTCAAAGACATAATGACAGAAGTTTTGAATCAAAAATGAAGATCATAAGTGAAGTAAACAATAATGTCGAGCTAACTGCAACTCAAGGAAATAGTCGACCAACAGTATCAAGCTCATGTATGCAACAGTTGCAACATGGATATCACATGAAATTCGAACAAACATGACAGCAGACCAGTGTCAAAAATCAAGTGATCAACACAGCAATGGACAGACCGAATGATCACTGCTCGAGGCAATATGAACACAGTGACACAGTACCAAAAATCAGATGAACAAGATCACTCATGAAAACCAACAAGCAAATATGCCAACAACTAATGCATCAGTACAGGAAGCAAGCAAGATCAACACAGCTACAATGGATCAGTGAATCAAATTCAAAGAAAGTATCAAAACCAGGTTGAACAACTACAAGTACAGATTCAAGGCCAGAATGATCAATGAATGCAACTGCAGGAAGTCAACAAGAGAATTCATGAATGTATATTGAAAGTAAAAATTCAAATGCGTATGCAGTATTGACAAAGTCAAAAATCAACACCGTGATGAGCACGGCAATTCAATGCCGCAATTCAAAACCGTGAATGTCAAGCAATTGAAGTATATACGTTTATGAACAATTCAATACAATCTCAATCATCAATACAAAATCAAGCGGCCAGAGCAATATCAGTTGACAAATTCAGGCAAAAAATATATGACGAAAATCTAGGTATTCGACTCCTATAAAAACCCACAAATCATCATCGGCTTATCCATCGAATTCCAGAAAGCACAAAATCAGTAAAAGCAAAAGCATTACATACGGAGCAAGAAAGGAATTCGATCAACGAACAAGCCGAGCAACGCAATCTCAAAGTCAACAATCGATCATCAGAAATCGAGCACAAGCAAGAGCCGAAAACCCCAATTTGGATCGCAAGCCCTAACTGGATCAAAAGGGAACGAAGCCCTAACTGGAACGAAGCCGCCATTGTTTCTCACGAACAAATAAAAAGAGGATCGGGTGAAATAAGGAAGTGGGCCGGTGTTCAACAACAAAAGGGGTTTTTTTTTGTTTTGTTAATTAATATTGTTAATAAACTTATATTAATAATGTTAATTAGTTTAGGGCTATTTTGTTCTTAATTATTATTTTTTTTATTCTACGAATCAAAGAGTTTAGGTAAATCACCACCTAGGTTTTAGGTTGTGTCTGATTGTCTATTTAGAGTTAGTTCAGTAAGCAGGGGTTGCGAGTTTGCAAAACTCTATAGGCGGTAGCAGGGTTTGCAAGTCTGTTAGAGTGTTTGTAAGCGTGATACTGTTTAATTCTAATAGAAATCTGGGAATGCAGCAGTAGGCAGGGGTTGCCGAAGCTGGGTAAATCTTGTGTGTGATTTACTTTTCAGTATATTTATTTCTGCAGTTTATTTTGTGTTTAAATAAAGAAAATTTGCTATAACCCTATTCACCCCCCCCCCCTCTAGGGTTAATTTAGATCCTACAGACCTCACCAATGCCGAGTGGCATAGCTTCACCATAATGCGGAGCGGCATAACCTCACCTCCATGCGGAGCGGCATAGCCTCACCTCGATGCCGAGCAGCATAAACTCGCATCGATGCCGAGCGGCATAAACTCGCCTCGATGTCGAGCGGCGTAACCTCGCCTCGATGCCGAGCGACATAACCTCGCCTCCATGCCGAGGACATAACCTCACCTCAATGCTGGGCGGCATAACCTCGCCTCGATGTCGGGCGGCATAACCTCACCTCGATGCCGAGTTGCCTTACCTCAATGCCGAGGAAATAACCTCACCTCGATGTCTAGCGGCATAACCTCAACTCTATGCCGGGCAGCATAACCTCACCTCGATGCCGAGCGGCATAACCTCACCTCGATGCCGAGCGGCATAACCTCAACTCTGTGGATTCCTAGCGGCATAACCTCACCTCAATGTCGAGCGACATAACCTCAACTCAATTCCGAGCGGCATATCCTCACCTCGATGCCGAGCGGCATAACCTCACTTCGATGCTGAGCGGCATATCCTCACCTCGATACTGAGCGGCATAAGCTCACCTCGATGTCGAGCGACATATCCTCACCTCGATGCCGAGCGGCATATCTAGGTGAATTCCATCCCTCTAAACCGAATCCATCATATTTCAACCTCGATAATCATGAAGTCGACTTAGTTAAATCTGCATGTCCGTGGCCCTGCCGAAAGGTGGGTTGACAAATGATATGGTGGTCGAGAATTAGGTTGGCACGGAAGAGCTTTATAAGTAGATGGTTAATTTTGTTATAATTTCCAGTGAAATTGATTAGAGACTCTATTCTGCTACAATGAGCCAACTCTTGGATTGCATAAGGAGAAAAATCAAGAAATTTCAAAACGATCCTTCGAAGAAGCGAGAATTTTTCATCTTTTCGAATCGTTGTGCTGCTTTTTCATTGTGCAACCACCCTCGAATCTGAGGATTGAAAGGATCCACTAAAGATTGGAATTGTAGAGCTCGTTTGGGTGCTATTGATTGAGTTAGGATTTGAAATAAGAGGAGGAGGATTTTAAATTTGAAAAAGTTGAGCTTTTTAACGAATTTTAAGTGAGAGTGAGGAATAATGGTAGAAATGGGAAGTAATGAAGTTAAAAAGTGAAAAAGTAAGAGATTGAATAGTTGTTTTTAAGTGACTTTTGGCTAGAAAACCAGGCTTCCGATTTCAGTCGATTGAGTGTTCAAAACCAGTCGACTGACTGGGTATTTAAAAAAAAATGGGTCAGTGGATAAATTGTTATATAATTAACTGACTGAGTGTTTAATTTTAATTAACTCGACGACTAACTAAGTGTTTAATTTTAATTAACTAGAGATAAATTGTCATATAATTTCTTTAAATTGTAATTAATTTGAATTAAGGAAGAAATGGTTTTCAGTGGATTAAAGTAAATAAGTACCGATATGAAATTGTTTGGTATGGTTATAGAACGTCAATTTGATTAATGATCTACATTGGACATTTATTCCAATTATTCTTGCATGTGCCGTCAAGTGGTCAGGAGAGTTAAATAGTAAATTTAAAAATGATGATACATTTTATTTGAAATAAATGTCTGAAATAAATTCCCATATTTGAATAATGTCACCCCAAATAATAAATTGTTTAATTTTAAACAATTTAACTTTTTTTAAATTTTGTTGCTTGAATTCGAAGAGACTGGGATCGGATAACAGCGATATCCAGAACCACTTCAATTTAACAAGTACTTCAAATCTTTATGGATTAGATTAGAGAGTCAAATAGGCTGGAATTAAATAAAATTAAGTAAAATTTGACTGTTTAAGATAAGTAACGACACTTAAATATTATTTATCAATGGATTTGTGTAGCAAGTGTTGGCTATAACAAGATGGAATTCATAGTGACGAACGAGTTGCCTGGGTTTTCAAAGAAGCATTTTTTAACTTAAGTATTTCATATTAAATTCGTTTACTTACGCTGATTTCCAGCCTGACTCGGGTGTTACTTTATTGTAATGCTTGGTTAGACTGAGTATTTGGATTTTCAGGTTAGGACGTTCTGGAGCTCAGAAGACGAGCTGGATGGCTGAGACGAATTGATTATATTCCGCAATGAAGTATAGACTGTATAGCCAGTAGTTGAGGACAAGTTATTATAATTGTCCAGATTTGTTGTACTATGATATCTTATATTTATTTTGACAGTTAAACCTTTTCTTTGTATAAATGTTGTTATTTTATATTATATGAGTTCCGCTGCGATTGTGAGATTCTGTGCTGTTGTTTTCTATTTCTTATTCTATTAGTTTTCTTCTTAACCCTAACAGTCTGGGAATTCCGACACTCGATTTCTCGGCACTCTATATAGTGGACGTAATAGTGTCGATTTTCGAGGTCGAAAATTCTTTCGGGCCGTTACACTAGGTAGCAGAGCCGAAGGTTAAACGAGAACGCTGGCTTTGGTGCGGATTACTCATTAGAGATAGGGTTAGTAGTACCCTAGAATGAGTTAAGAGTATTGTATAATGGCGTACTTGTTATTTTCTTATATAATGATTTTAAAAACAATTTTAAAATGATTTTTATATAAGCTTATATTTTAATATATGAAGTAATAATCTTTCTTATTATAGGGGTAATTGGTTGTTGTATTAAAATGGAACAAAATTTTAAAATTTAGTGGTAACATATATAACCAAACAAAAATTTGGGGTAAGGATGAACAATACAAGTAAGTTAAGCTAAAAATGGATTGGAAACCCGAATTTAAAGCCCATAAAATTCAAAGGAATTTTCAGCGTACTTGAAATAAGTTACACTGATTATATTGTCCAAGTAAATTATGATGAAATATATGGTGCGTTTGATTTCTAGATGTGGTAATTATCATAGATTGAGTATTGTGTCTTAATAAAGAATGTTTATTGCAGAATAAAAAAAGATAAAACATGGTGCAATATTCATGGAAGTAAAATTATATAAATTGAATTTATAAATGTGACTTGCAAATTGAAAAATGAATTTGAATGTGAAGTTTTAAATCTAGGTCCAGAGAATTTTGAAATTGTTTCAAAGTGTTAAAGAAAATAATAAGTAATATTATTTAGAATATGTTTGAACATAGAAATCTTGTTTAGGACAAGATTTGTTTGAGGATGAATTTGCTTTGAAGTAAAAGCTAAGAATGGTTTAAATTTCAAAAGTGGGCTTGATATGTAAATGGGATAAATATGTGTATGTGAATATATATGATTTCAAAAGTTGAGATAAATAACCGAGTGTTGAATTCTAAAATCACCCAGAAAATATGAGGTATAACCCTAATAGAGATAAGTTTTTGAACTTATAAATATGAAGTGATATTAATAAGAAATTTAAATTTAGGACGGAAAATTTAAATTGAGTAAGCGTAAATGGATTGGAATTTAACTTGGGGTAACTTAAATCAGTTTTGAACTTATAATCTAATGTGAAATTGAAAGATATAACTTAGGGAAGTTAAATGGATTAAAGTGGAAAGAAAAGTATGGATTTGATAAGAGGTTGTGTATGAATAATTGCAAACAGCTTTTAGTTTATTATAACCTTTATAATATATATATATATATATATATATATATATATTTATGTATGTATGTATGTATGTATGTATGTATGTGTGTATCTTATTTAAATTTAAATTTTAAATTTTAATTTTAAATTTAATATTTTAATTTTCAAATATTTTGTAATTAGACGAAGACTTAATTCAATTTTAGGACTTTTTATTAGGATGGCCTTTGGGCTATGGCTTAGTAGCTAGCCCTAATATAACTAATTTAGACCGCATAGGCTATTGAACTTTAATACCAATGTTGGAATTAGGCCAGCCCGCAGTGGAAGTTATGAGTGAATTTCAAAAAAATTCCGTTATTGTATTTATATTAGGATCATGAAGTCTAATTTATTTATAACACTTCTAACTTTTATTTACATAAAATTTCTTATTTCATTTCAATTTATAAATTATCTAGTTTTATTAAATTTATACACACACACACACATATGTACCATATACATACATGTATGTGTGCACATGTGTTACATAATAACCCGTATAGAGTTTAACATGCCCGTGTATAGATATTACGATTTACACAGCAACAAACACGTTAGGGCAGTCGATATGCATTGTATATTATTGAAATAAATGTATGTATTTAAACTTGTTACTTATGAAAATATTATAAATATATATATGTGCTAATTTTAATCAAATAATTTTATATAAATGAAAATATTTAAACATACATATATATTATATATGTATGTATAAAATATTAATAATATTATATATATGCATATTATTATGATAGATATTAAATAATATATACACATACATATATTATATAGTGGAAATTAGGTTGAAGGGCTTCTATTTGCAGGGTAATAAGTTTCAAGGACAGCACTTCTGAATAGTTAGTTTAAGGACAATTTACAGCATAATGATAAATTCATTTATCTTTTTAAGTTATACAAGAAAGTGATAAATCCTTTTATCATTATTTCTGTATAACTGAAAATGATAAATTCTATTATCTTTTATTCTATAAAATGTCCTTAAAACTAATTTTTCAGAAGTAGTGTCCTTAAAAGTTATTGCCCTGCACAAATAAGCCCTTGAAGTAAAAAACCCCTATTATATAATCTTTTATCAAATATAGAAATACACGTACATATATATATATATAACAAGAAAATATTCAATTTTTTAAATCTATATATATATATATTCATAAACATGTATAATATTTACGTATACCTTAGCTAATAGATAACTTTTTAACAATTCCAGATCTTATGTACAACAATTTAAATTTTATTTTTGATTTTAATTATTTTAAAATATATAAATTGATTATTCACTCAAAGATAGATAAAATATTAATAAAAACATTTTTCAAACATTATATTCAAATTTAAATTTCCATAAAATCTTAGTGGTATTTTATAGCTTGAAAAAATTTTCCACAGCTTTTTTTGATCTTTTTATAAATTTATCTTTTTCGGACCGTTTATTATAATAATTTTTAAAATAGTAAAACTGAATTTTTAATTTTCATTTTCTGGCCGAAAGCTTATCTTATGATAAAATAATTTATAAAATTTCAAAAATAACTTTTATAACATTTGATTTCATATGATTATTTAGATAGTATATTGAATTTAATAATATTAAATAATAATTAATTATTATAAAAATTATTTTATAGTTGTCAAAAATTATGATTGCTGTGAATATACATGTATAAAATTATACGATCAATTATTACCTCAAGACGATATTATAATTAGGCGATATTTATACAGATCTATTGTGTGTATGTATAAGTCAATAAAAAAATAATTATTATATACAAAATATTCGATCGTACATATCTAGCTTATATATAGAATTTTTTTTATAAGTGAATACATATATATAAACAATCTATCTTTTGACAACATCAATACATATATGAATAATCATCTAACTGATAGTATAATATATAATGAAATGTTATCATAAATTATAAACTATAATTTAGTAAAAAGCATGCCTAAAACCAATGTCTTGTAGCATACTTTATAATGATGAACTTATTCTCCTTTTAAAGTTTTTCGATTTGGCAGACCACTAATGCTTGAACCGTTGACCTTTGACCTTTGACCATCGAATAGTAATCGACTTTGAATTGATTTAAGCTTGATATGAAAGGGAACCTATGGAATGAAGTTGATTAGCAATAGAAAGAAGATGTGGCAGCAAAAAAATTCTTTGCAATTAGGGTTAAAGCTATTTAAATAATGGATCACATCTCATACCAGGAAGCCCTTAATCTAAGCCATCCAAAAACCAACAACACTACCATATTTTGGCCGCCCTTGTCTCCCTATTTCAGCCAAAAATCATACCAATCATGATAGGCCAAGATCCCATTTAGGTCCATAGGAACTATTATTTAATTAAATCTATTTTAATTGCTTATCGATATCGTATATCGATTGATATATTTATAACTATTATAAATATGTTTAAAAATATATATTCATCAAATCATATCAAGTTTTATAATTAATTTTTCATAAATAATAATTAATTTTTCATAAGTAATAATTAATTTAAAATTTATAAACTAACTAAAACGTTTGGTTAAAACAGAATTCATCATTTCGGTGGTGTGACTCGTCAGGTGTAAATTTAGTCAGTGATTAATATCAAACTATTCGATTATTAATGTTCACACATCATTTAGTAGATGGTGTGACATTTTAGCCAAATTTATCGCTTACTTGATTTCGGTAAAATCTAATTTCACTTAATTAAGAATTATCCGATTTTGACTTTTATTTACCCAATTCTCTTCATCAAAACTATGTCACTTTGGACTTATGGAATTTGGTAATGGTCAAAAATCCAATATTGTCCATATTCAACTCTGTAGTCCAAAACACAAAGTCCTTGGTTCATTAATAACAATTATTACTAATTGTACTACACTGGCCAGAGATTTTGACTTTGAATTGACTTGAGTTGACGGTGATACTAACCCTATATAATTGAGGAGACAAATTCTCTTTTGAATTATGCTCACTTCCAATACTTCCATTCGGCTTAACTATATTCACTCAATGGATATCGTATCATGATTTAACTAAAATCAAAGTGGAACTTTCATATTAAAGATCGATAGTATTCTCAAGTCGAGAGAACTGTGTACAGTAGTCACATCGAGATTTTCTTTTTGACCTTAATTGTATTAACAAACAAAAAACCATCGATTGAGTCATTCCGTAGTTATCTAATAACAATTAGTATATAACCTCTAGTTGCCCCAGCAGTCATGAGTAATAAATTGCCCAATATTTGAAGACCATTATGTACTCTAGTCTCAATGGATACATTAATATCTAGTCTCGATGCATCTTGACTAGAAACATTTAAAAAAGGTATTTGAAAGTCATTATGGATCGAGTAATATGAAATATTCTACTAAACTGAGACTTGTATATCAATAAGTCAATATATCTAATTATTTGTAAATAAGTAGCGGAATAAAGTAAAGAAAGTAAAAACGATCAAATCAGATATTTCTATACTGGTTTGAACTTCCCATTCTGCGTTCAGTCCTAGATTCCTTTTGGATTTAAATAACACCCTCACTTCGCCCGGAGAAATAAACACCTGAGCAGCAGAATAGGATTTCAATATACTTGCCCAAGCAACCGAACGAGACTTCAATACTTTTTCTTGAATAGCAAAATAGGACTTTGACTACAAAAGAGTAGATAAATTTGTGTCTTCATGTGCTCTAGTATATCACATATGAGTCCATAAATACAATCTTCCAATAATCTTCTTCTTGGTGGTATGAAATATATCTGTGAAGAAAGTAATTTGATCATAAGAGAAGTATACTTGAATGTGTAAGTGATCAAATTAAAAGCAATATAAATATTTTGAATGATAAGAGAATTCAGATAAAGCTATAGAAGTTAGCTAGAGAGAATAGAATTGTTTTAATTCCAAGAATAGAGATTGTTTTTATATAAAGAATGAGTAGATGCAACTATTATGAAGCATGATAACTTATCGAAGAGTTGCCGCCATTGTTGGAGAGAAGTGTCTCTTCATGGAGAAGAAAATCCCTTCAAAATTTCAAATAAAAAATGAATATTGCAATGTTCAGTTGATGATTACAATAAAAATTATCCCAAGACAAAACAATGTAATTTTGATATCACTAGTCAACTAAGAAAATTCATTTATTTGACTGGACAAAAATATTTAGTCGCTGAATTATTTTACCAAATATACTATACACTTTAATAGTTGACTCAAAAAGTCATTTAGTCGATTAACCTCGTAATTAATCGACTGAATAAAACTATTTAGTCGACTGAAGTAGTGAATTTTGATTTTTAAAACATGAATGAACTTTTGATTTTGTGTGTGCTTATATATACCACTTTGAAGAGATTTTAACATTTCTAAACTCTAGACAAAGAATTTTCATGACTAATAATACACTTCATGTCATCTTTGCCTTATCTTCGTTATGTAGATCTCTTCGGTAGTTGAAATTACTTCCTGCAAAAGTTGTTCGTATACATAATATATTCTTATGTAGTTGTCACTATCAAAACATCAAATTATGAGGTTCTAACATTCTCCTCCTTTTTGATGATGAAAACTATACCAGTCAATAAAGCAATAGATGGTTCTCCCCTTAAGATTATACTCTCGCTACCAATATGGCCATATAGTTTTCTCCCTCTTTGTCATCGACAAAAAGAAAATAGATGTTAATAGCAGTAATATGAATATTTATACAGGTAGTACACTGTTGATAAAATATTTTGCTCATGAATACACATAAATTCTTGTTTGAACACATAGTGCATATCAAAACATCACATATCATACTCACACAAAAAAAATTTAACATTACATTTGTAGCTCTATTTCCATAAGTATCAGTAAATTAGGGATTTATCTCCCCCTCCCTATGTGGGTACTTGGAAAAATAAGATATCTATTCTAGTATCCACTTCCTACGTTAGTGTCCAGGGGTTAGGTCTTAGGAAGCCATACCCAAGAGGGCTTGTTTATTGGTTTCTTTTGACTATCATCCTTCTTGTTGAAATTCATATATAATGAACTATATTTCCTAGGACTGGATTTAACTTCCTTACTAGTTTTATTATAACCAAAACCAATCTTCTTAAAGGAAGATTGTGAATTATTAATAATTCTAGACAAGTTTTCTCCACCTTTATTAAAGTTTGAAATATTTTTATAAATACTTTCTAACTTTGCTTTAAGTTTGTTAATTCAATACTTAGTGTATTAATACTAGAATTTAATTCAAAATGTTCTTTTGTTAATTTAAGATTCTTATTTTTCTGAACTAGTATTTCACTATTAAATATAATGACTTGAGATGTTATATTAACAAAAGATTATTGAGATTTTACTAATTCTTCTTTTAATATTTTCTTTAGCATGTCAATTACTAATTCTCTTTTATTTAACATTCCAAAAGTATCTTTATATTTTCTTTTCAGATCTTTTAGTATATTTAACAATTTAGTATTTATTTCAACTGGATCATAAAAAGAAAATTCACTCACATCATCGTTAGAAGTCGTGAAGCACACGTTCGCTTGTTCCGAGTCGTTATCACTATCCAACGATGAAGATAGATCTAAGTCATCCTATGTGATTGAAAATGCTTGCTTCGTTTTCTTGTGGAATTTCTTGTTTGTGTTTTTGAAGCTATTCTTCTACTTTTGAGATTAGGGCAATCTTTCATTATGTGGCTAAATTGTCACATTCATGACATTTGAGTGATGAAGGTGAAAAATCATTATTGTTGTTGCCAAACTTTTTAGTCTACTTATACTTCAAAAACATCCTAAAACTTTTGGCTAGAAGTGCAACACCATCGTCATTATTATTGGATTCGTCCATTTCTCCTTGGAATGCAATGGTCTTTCTATGTTGAGCTTGCACTTGTTTTGCTTGTAAATTTACTTCATAGGATATAAGATTTCTGATTAACTCTTCGAATTTTATGGTTGAAATGTCATTAGCTTCTTTGATGGCTAGGACTATTCATTTCCATTCATCCATCAAAGAGTTTAGCATTTTTGAAGCAATATGAAAATCAGTGTAGTTTTCTCCTAGTGCTAGAAGTGAATGAAAGATATTTTAAAATCTAGAGTACGTGTCATTTATATTTTCATCTTGCTTAAAGTTTTGAAATTGATTTTTAATCATGGAAATCTCTCTTTGTTTGACCTCGTTTGTTCCTTCATGAGTTATTTTAAGAGTATGCCAAATTTCATATATGGATATATAGATGCTAACTCTATTAAACTCGTTTTTATCTAGAGAACAAAATAGCATGTTCATAGCTTAGCATTAGAAGTAGCATCAATTTTCTAAGTATTTGACCATTAAGCATAGTTAGTGGTAGATATAATATGTTCTTATTGTGTGACATTGCAAGTACCAAAACCATTTGCTTGCATGTAAATTAACATTCTAGTCAACCAATAAGAAAAGTTTATTCCAATTGAACAGTGGTGGTCGTGCGGTGGATTGACTCAAAATAAAAATTGAAGTAGTACAATTCGTATAACTTGAATATCAACAACTTTGTTACCGTTATATGATGGTTTAGCTCTCTCGCCAAATGAAAGTCGCTATGGATTGAGTAGCATGAAATATTCTATTAAATTGGGACTTCTAAATCAATAAAGTCTACATGTCTAATTATTAGTAAATAAGCAGCGGAATAAAGTAAAGAGAGCAAAAACGATTGCACCAGAGATTTTTATACTAGTTCAAACTTCCCATTCTATACCGAGTCCCAGCCTCCTTTTGGATTTAAACAACACCCCCACTTCGCCCGAAGAAATAGGCACCTGAGTAGCAAAACAAGATTCCAACACACTTTCCCGAGTTGCCGAATGAGACTTCAATACTTTTTCCTGAGAAGTGGAATAGGACTTCAGCTATAAAAGAGTAGGTAAGTTTGAGACTTTGTATGCTCTAGTATAGCATAGATGAGCCGATAAATACAACCATTCAATAATCTACTTCTTAGTAGTATGAAGTGTATCCATAAAGAATTGGAAGTGATTTGATCATAAGAAAAGTATATTTGTATGTGCAAGTGATCAAATTGAAAGCCAATCTAAATATTTTGAATGCTAAGAGAATTCACGTTAAGATATAGAAGTAAGAGAGAAAACTGTTTTAAAATCAAGAATAGAGATTGCTTTGTATAAAGAATGAGTAGATGCAACTATTAGTGAAGCATGATAACTTATCGAAGTGTTGCAGCTATCATTGGAGGGAAGCGTTCGTTCATGAAGAAGAAGATCCCTTCAAAATTTCAAATAAAAAATGATCGTTGTAGTCGTTAGTTGGCTGAACTAAGTGATTTATTCAACTGAATTACAGTAAAAATTATTCCGAGATAAAACTATGCAATTTTGATATGATTTTGTCGACTAAAAAAATTCTTTTAGTTGACTAAGCTTGTATTTAGTTGATCGAATAAAAATATTTAGTCGGTTGAAATATTTCACCAAATATAATGCGCATTGTGTTAGTCTACTGAAAAAGTCGTTTAGTGCGACGACCCGCTTTTTTCGAATAACTTAAGCTAACAATAAAGCACACATGTCCAACTTAAGCCGTTCAAATTTTGATAGATTATTAATTAGAGGTTTTAAAATATAATCAAACACAAAATCACATGTAGAATAATGAAGAATCTCGCAACAGAAATAAATAATATACATAGTTGTTCATGAAGCTACTAGACAAAATACATTAGAGTTTAGCATTTAATTATACAATACTAGAGATATAAGAGTCTACTGACATAAGCCAAAATGAAAATAAATAACTAATACAGGATAGAGTGGAGTCTTCAACTAAGTCCTCGTCTTCCAAAATAAGCACTGCTCACACACTGCAATACTCAGGCTGATCCAAGCATAAAGTAAAACAATACATTCGAGTTAGGACTAGAAGTTCCCATAAAAGTAGTCTAACTCAAGTGGAATATACAAAGTAACTCAAGTGATTTTACGAGATTTCCATCTCTTTAGGATCCGTCAAATTATCTATGTATATAGTAGGATATGTTATATCTGCAGTGTCTATCAGTAATATAAAATATCAAATAGCTTTAAGGTTTTACATTGATCCCCCTTAACGCGATTTTAAGCATTATCGTACAGTTTGCATATAAAGCACCAGTAAACCATCGGTGGATAGGACGTGCTGTGATACCACAACACTAAATCAAAATCATAGAGGTCTCGTATAGGGATAAAAGTATGACAGGGCATGTGAGGCAATGCGCAATGTAGGATACTACCAGTTCGGGTCATTGAGCTGGTGGTAACGCATCAAAGCAATGATCGTCCACCGCAACCAACACTCCCATAATCAAAGGGTGACCACCAAAAACAACCGAAGTAAGGATATTCATACGAAGAAGTGTATTCGCTCGTGGTAGCTAGCCCGCTTGGCCCTGTCAAGCTGTCCTATTTTAGTCATTTCAAATTGGCATAAGTGCCAGGCCAATCCATCATCATTCACTTTCTTCAAATCCAATAAACATATGTCGAATCCAACCACTTCATTCTGGGCCACCACTCCACGTATTCAATTATTAAAGTGGTTCCGGTATCGACAGAGAGTATGTCCATATTCGGCCTCGGCCTCTATCATAAGCAACGTCATTTTCACATCGGTTGGTTATTTTATTAAATCAAAGTATCCATTATTTCCAAACAACATATTCCCATTTTACTTAAATAAATTTGGATTTAAAATCTAAAGATTCAATTTTTAAATATGTTTTTCACTTCTACAAAATTATCGAAATTGATAAACTATTCAATTTAAAAAAGTTAATTAAGTCTTTAAATACAAAAGTTTTATTATTATATATTCAATTTAAGTAAACTTTTGAATTAATTTACTTAACTTAACACTTTTAATTAAACTTTAATTTAAAATACTTCAAATTAATCTTTATATATTTTAATTCAATAAATCAATTTAAAATCCCCTTTTATTAAATTAAATATTTATTCAAGAACTTAATTAAATATATAATATTAACAAATTCCATTGAACTTCGAATAATCAACTTAACGAGTTTAAATATCATTAATATTTAACATAACCAATTTAAATCAATTTCAAAATGAAAGCAATTCCTCTGATATTTCATTTTAAAACCTAATTTAACTTGATATATTTCAAAATTAAATATTAACTTCAATATAAAATCCAAACTATAAACTTACGTTAAAATTTCCACATTATTACCATATCTCAAATGTAAAAATTAAATATCTGTAACCAATTTTATTTGACCAATCGGTGTTTATTTTTTGAATTTTCTATCCTAGACCAAGTGATTTAAATTTTGGTATACATCATTTCAACCCATATCCCGGTTCAATTTTCAGTGTACAATCAATGCATATAGCAATGACATAAAGGTGACAAGGTATATCATCATACTAACATTCGAACTTTCCACAGTCAAACGGTTTCACATTTAATTGGGATCCCAATCAATAATTTAAACTATGTAAGCGAAATCATATATCATAGCATTGACTCTCCATGGTTTCCAATTTCAATATCAACCATATTTCCAACCAATTATTTATAAAATCACAGTGTACTTGCACTGAAAATTTCTAGTCATGAGTTTAAAATATCTCACCTTTGCGGATTAGAAAAACAAACATAGACACGGTGATATAGATACGTGCACATGCACTTAAAGAGAAAATGCGACTGCGAACTCGGAGACTGCTGCCATGGCGGAATGCTGCCGCATATGGGTTCGGGAAAGGCTGCCATCGATAGAGTAGGATGCGGCTTCGACAAGTAGGGAACTTGGGTGGTTGGTCAGGTGGTGGTTGGGTGGAGAGAAGCTTAGGTTGTGGGTTGATGAACAGGGTGCAGGGTAGTCAAGGGTGGTCACTGGGCTCGGTGAGTGATGCGGGCTGACGAGGCATCAGGTAGGGAGGATGGAGGAGGTGGTGTGGCAGGGGAAGGCGGAGCTGCTGGGTAGGGGAAAGTGGTGCGGGTTGCGGTGAAAAGTTGGTGGGTTTTGATGAAGGGTTCAACGGGGTTAGCGGCAGAGGTGCACAGGCAGGTGGAGCGGTTGGTAGGAGCTGGTGGGGTCAGGCTGTGGAGATGGATGGGGTATAGGGGTTGGTTGAGATGGCATCGGCGGGGTGGGTGGGTGAAGGCGGCGACTGGGCTGAAGTGGAGGACGAAGTGGGCGTGATGAGGACGCGGGTGGAGAAGCTAGTTGCAAGGCTGAGGGGGGTATAGGCCGGTTCGAGTGGTTCGGCGGAGGATTAGGACCGGGCTGGTGGGTGAGGTTGCGGGCTCAGGTGAAGGCGGAGCTTGGCTGAGGGGCTGGAGGCTACGTGCTTGATTAAACATATGAACTTTGTATTATTATTTTCAAGAAAAATTTCATAGAAAAATTAAGAATAGGATAGGGAGCAGCAAGAAGGAAGAGCACATATAAATAGAAGAAAAGTAATACACGAAGCATCTAATAAATGCAGCATTTAATATTCTAGACTGCACACGCAACATGTCTATGAAAGAATTGAAAAGAATGAAAGTTGGTCGTGAAAGGAATGAAAGCAATTGTGTTGTGATATAATTTCCAGGGCATGGTCACGGACCGCTATCTCGACCATTTAGCATTTTACAACGAAAGCCAAAATATGAAATCATCTATACCATGGAGATCAGCACGACGAGACAAACCATTGATGTAATAAAATCTTTATTACTACATTCATAACAAAATTTCATATGTCACCACTGTTACCGCTTTAAATTTGAACGACTACGATAATTATTAATAAACATAGCTGCAAAGGTTGGAATTGGATGGAACGAACTTTAATGTTTTGATCAAAAAATTTCTAGATCATTTCAATGTAAAAAAAATTATACTTCAAAATTTGATAATTCGTACTGAAAAATGTGCGATTGAGTTTCGAATAAATTTCGACGCAAAACAAATTTTATTGGCCTTATTTCAGTGGATGAATTTGAAAATCTAGCTTTTGTTGCTAAATTTTTATTTTTAAATAAATTTTATTTCGAAATCTTTGTTAAAATTCTTATTTAAATCGTTAAATAATCTAGGTCATTACAATCTCCTCCACTCAAAACTTTTCGTCCTTGAAAAGAGCGGAATAAGATAATAGAAAATAAATAGAAAGATAGAATAGATTTTGGGCATGGACTACATACCCGATATTAGCAATTCAGGGTTTGAAGCATGGATACTCTCTTCTGTTCCCCATTTACAATCTCGATCATCTTCGCTCCACTAAACCATAACGAGATTTACATCTTTCATTCTAAGCGGCTTCGTGCTTCTGCCTATTATACGAAGCAGTTTCATCTTAATAGTTTGATTGGGCTCAACATCCATTTCTTCAAACAAAGCAGGCTGGACAATCACGGATGGATCATGCACATATCTGCGGAGATGTGAAACATGAAATACATTATGCACCTTCGATAGCTTCTCTGGCAAGTCGACTATATATGCCAAAGTACCAATCTTTTCTAAGATGCAGAAAGAACTAACAAATCTAGGAGCGAGCTTCCCTTTCCCTCCAAATCGGTCAAAGGAGAAATTTTGAGAAATACTTAGTCTCCAACCGCAAATTCCAAGTCTCTTCTCCTTCTATCTTCAAACTTCTTCTACCTATCCTAGGCGGTTCTCATTTTCCTTCTAATTTCTTCGACTTGCTCAAAAGTTTCCAAAAATCATTTCGGGACCAAAAACAAGTCAGTTTCCCGATTCAACCCAACAAGATGGAGATTTACATTGTAGTCCATAAAGGGCTTCTAACGGTGACATCTCAATACTCGCTTGATATATTCTATTATAGGTGAATTCAACTAGATCGAAGCTCTTTCCAAGATCCATCAAAATCTAAAACACAAGCTCGAAGAAGATCTTCCAAAATCCGATTCACCCTTTGGTATGGCCATCAGTTTGAAGAATATAAGCTATGCTAAGATTTAATTGAGTACCAAAAGTCTCCTAAAAAGCTTTCTAGAAATTGCTAGTGAAGATAGGATCCCGATCATATATAATGCTAGATGGAACACCATGAAAGTGAACAATTTCTTTCATATAAAGCTCAACTAAACTCAAGGCAGTCCGAGTAGTCTTCACGAGAATTAAGGGAGCAGACTTGGTAAATCTATTGACAATAACCCAGATGCTCTCATTCCCTTTTATGTTCCTCAGTAGTCCATCAATAACATCCATAGAAATCTAATCCCACTTTCCATTCGGAATCTCAAAAGGCTGCAATAATCCTGCAGTCTTCTGATGATCAGCTTTAACTTGTTGACAAGTGGCACACCTGCTAATGTGAATAGAAATATCTCGCTTCATTCTACTCCACCAATGCAGCTTGTTCATATTTTGATACATCTTCATAACTCCGGAATAAATTGAAAGTCTGGATTGATGATTTTTTCTAAGTAGTTCTTGCCTCAAACCGTCAACATCCAGAGCACAAATTCAATTATCAATTCTGAGAATCCTATTTCTATCGATTTGTGCGCCCTATTTACCTTGAGTATTATCCTTCCTACCAAGAAAATTTTCTTTTATTTTCCTAAGCATTAGATCCTCATCTTTCTTGGCGGCTATGCAATCCATAAGAGCTGGAGAAGTAACAAGTTGATATAACATGGCTTTGCTCCAACTTAGAGCATCGGCCATAACATTAGGCTTTCCAAGAGTATAGTTTATGTCGTGGTCATATAATGACAAGAATTCGAGCCATCTAACTTGTCTCTGGTTCAGATCCTTTTGGGTAAAGATAAACTTTAGTGGTTTGTGGTCTGTAAAGAGTTTAAATTTTGTTCCAAGAAGGTGATGCCTCCGTAACTTCAAAAGACAATGGCGAGCAATTCCAGATCATGAGCTGCATAATTAACCTCATAAGCCTTCAACTAACGACCAGCATAAGCAACAACTTTACCATGCCGCATCAAAACAACACCTAATCCTTTATGACAACCACCTATATAAACAGTTAACCCTTCATTTCCGTTCGAAACAGTGAGAACAGGGTCAGAGCTTAGCTTGCGCTCTAGTTCATTAAATGCTACCTTACATTTATCACTCGAAACAAACTTAACATTCTTTCTAGTCAATGTTGTGAGTGGTGAAGAAATTCGAGCGAAGTTCTCGATAAATCTCCTATAATAACCAGCCAGGCCTAGGAAACAGCGAATATCTGTAGGAGTTTTAAGGGTTTCCCAATCATTGATTACGGTGATCGACCGAAATTCTATTCTTCGAAACCACATACCCAAGAAATCTAACCTCTTCTCACCAGAAGTGGCATTTAGAGAATTTTTCTTTCAATTGATGATTTCTCAGAGTTTCAAGGACAAATATAAGGTTTCCTCATGCTCATTCTCAGTCTTAGAAAAGACTAAAATTATATCAACGAAAATTAAAACGAATTGGTTTAGAACCGCCTGGAATACTCTATTCATGAGGTCAACAAAGTAAGATAGGGCATTAATTAAACTGAAAGGCATAACTAACAATTCATAGAAATCATCTTCTGTTAGAAAAGCAGTGTTTTGGGAATTCTATCTTCTACAATCCTGAGCTGATGGAAACCCGAAGCAAGGCCTGGTTGAGAAAATTCCTTTACTCTATGCAGCTGATTAAACATGTCGTTGATACTAGGCATCAAATATCTATTCTTATAGGTAAGCTTGTTCAGTTCTCTATAATCTATGCACATCGTTAGAGAGCCGTCGGATTTAGTAGCAAACACCCCCTATTCTGAATGACTACGACGAATCAAACCTTAGGGGAAAGATCTTCGATTTGCACTTGTAATTCAATTTTATCTTTAGGCGACATTCTTCTTAGAGAAAGTACGACTGGCCTAGCTTCACAAATAAGATCAATGTGAAACTCAATTTCACGCTGAGGTGGTAAAGAAGTTATTTCTCTGAAACATCGGGGAAGTGTTGGACGACAGGAGTAATACTAAGATCACTCGGGCAAAAGTAAAGAGAGAAAACAAAACTTCCAGCAAAATCTAGAGGCATTTTACACTCCACTACCAAGGGATTTCCACCATCATCTACTAAAAAACCATTTGAGATTTGCTGGCAATATGAGCATTAAATGATGTCATCTAATCTATGCCTAACAGAATATCGAATCCTATAAAGCCGAGAACAAAAGGTCCTATGGAAATTTGTGCCTATCGTTTTTGAAGAGTCTAAACCTTTTAAAATCATACTAAGATTTACGGGACCCCCAATAGGTTTTGATACACATAAAGGTTGAGATGCAAGTTCAATTTTGCAAATATGGTTGAGTTTGTCAAATAAATCGGCAAATATAAACCTATGGGATGTTCCAGTGTCAAACAAAACATGAACAGAAAAGGACGACAAGATATGGAAGGTGCTTTAAAGGGTTGCATTGGTGGTTACATCCCTAGGAGTAGGCATAGAAACTACGAAGGCACCTGATGGAGTTCCCTTCTTATGAATGGGACAATCCTTCTTAAAGTGGCCTGGCTACAAGCAAATATGGCAAAGATCTTGCCTGGTCATCTGAATTGGTGGAATAGACGCTCTAGTAGGAACTGGGAAACTATTGGCATAGTGACCATTCTGGTTACACCTGAAGGAAGTGATAGAAGAGATATCAATGGGCTTTCTTTGAGAATGTCCAATCCTGCTCATGTTTTTCCAATTCTTCTTCTACTGTAAAAAGTTAGACTTTGTCTTCTTAGAATTGTTAGAAGCAGCTGAAGGAGTTAAGGGATGAACAACCAATGCTTCCTTCGAACTCGAGTTTTCATATCTGAGGGCCATATCTATAAGATTAATGAAAATTCCATGAACATGTGCAATTAAATGGTCATAATACTCTAAACGAGCACCTGCTATGAACTTCTCATTCTGTTTAAGTGGAGTATCGATTAGACCTGGTCGAAACTTGGATAGCTCGTTAAATTTTCTTTCATACTCTAAAAATGACATGCTTCCCTGCTTAAGATCCATAAAGCTACGGTATAACTGAGATTTTTCTAGCTTCAGGCATCCACTGTGTCATTAATACTTCCTTGAACTGCTCCAAAGTGATGTTTGCTTCCTTAGTGCGGGTAATAATAGATTCCCACCCATTTTGGGCAACATCCTGTAACTGCCATGTGGCCAATTGACACTTTTGGGCATCAGAAATCTCAAGTCCTATAAAGATTCTTTCCAAGATGTTAAGCTACTTTTGAGCTTCAATAATGCCTTCGGACCCTGAGAATTTTGTACCACCAAGCTGTGCATACTCTTTGTAGAATGTAGTGAACTTAACTGGAAGAACTGGTGCAACTTGTGCAACTAGTGCAACTGATGCAATAGCATCTGGTATGGGGGCATTCCCTCTTCCCCAACCTCGAGCATTTCTTCTGTTGCTCATCCTGAATAGTCATGGGTGGGTTTAGAACATGGAAAAGCATGAAACATAAGGAAATCCTCATCAAAGCAAATTCTAGCAAGGAAGATGTATTAGAATTGATAGAAATTTTGAAAATAGATTGGAATTTAAAACATTTTATATTTTCAAAATACACTCTTCCAAGAATGATTCTACTCATTATAAGGTATTACTAGCCCTATTCCTAATGAGTTTACCGCTTAGGCTAAGGTATTCACTAAACCAAAGCATCGATACCAACTGAGACGAACCGCCTTTTTCGAATAACTTAAGCTGACAATAAACAACACATGTCCAACTTAAGCCGTTCAAATTTTGACATATTATCAATTTGGGTTTTAAAATAGAATCAAACACAGAATCGCACATAGAATAATACAGAATCTTGTGGTTGAAATAAATAATATACATAGTAGTTCATGGAGCTATTAGACAAAATACATCAGAGTTCAGCTTTTAATTATACAGTATTAGGGATATATAAGAGTCTACTGATACAAGCTAAAATGAAAATAGATAAACTAATACATGATAGAGTGGAGTCTTCAACTAATTCCTCAGCTCCTGAAATAAGCATTGCTCATACAGTGCAATACTCAGGCTGACCCGAGCATAAAGTAAAATAATACACTCGAGTCAGGACTAGAAGTTCTCATGTAAGTAGTCTAACACAAGTGGAATATACAAAGTAACTCAAAAGATGTTACAATATTTTCCATCTCTTAAGGATTCGTCAAATTATTTGTAAATATAGTAGGATACGCTATATATGTAGTATCTATCAGCAATATAAAATATCCAAATAGCGTTAAGACTTTACATTGATCCCCCTTAATGCGTTTTTAAGCATTGTCATACAATTTACATATAAAACACTAGTAAACCATCGGTGGATAGCGATGCGCCATGATACAACAACACTAAATCAAAATCGTAGTGGTCTCGTATAGGGATAAAAGTACGACAAGGCGCGTGAGGCAATGCCCAAGGTAGGATACTACCAGTTCGGATCGTAGGGCTGGTGATAACGTATCATAGCCATGACCACCCACCGCATCCAACACTCCCATAATCAATGGGTGATCACCAACAACAACCGTTGTAAGGATATTCATACAAAGAAGTGTGTCCGCTCGAGGTAGCTAGCCCGCTTGGCCCTGTCAAGCCGTCCAATTTTAGTCATTTCAAATTGGCATAAGTGCCAGGCCAATCCATTATCGTTCTCTTTCTTTCAAATTCAGTAAACATACGCCAAATCCAACTACTTCATTTTAGACCATCACTCCTTGTATACAATTATTGATGTGGTTTCGGTATCGGCAGAGAGCATGTCCATATCCGTCCCCGGACTTTTTAATAACAAACTTCATTTTGACACTGATTGGTTATTTTAATAAATCAAAGTATCCATTATTTCCAAATAACGTATTCCCATTTGACGTATATAAATTTGGATTTAAAAATCTAAAGATTTAGTTTTTAAACAAGTATTTCACTTTTACAAAATAATCTAAATTGAATAACTATTAAATTTAACAAAGTTAGTTAAGTCTTTAAGTACAAAAGCTTTATTATTATCTATTCAATTTAATTAAACTTCTGAATTAATTTACTTAACTACTTAACTTAACACTTTAACTGAACTTTAATTTAAAACACTTCAACTTAATCTTTATATATTTTAATTCAATAAACTCAATTTAAAATTCCCTTTTATAAACTAAATATTTATTCAAGAATTTAGTTATATATACAATATTAGTAAATTCCATTAATTTCAAATAATCAACTTAATGAGTTTAAATATCATTAATATTTAACACAATCACTTTAAATCAATTTTAAAATTAAAAGCAATTCATCTGATATTTCATTTTAAAATCTAATTTAACTTGATAGATTTCAAAATTAAATATTGACTTCAAAATAAAATTCAAATTATAAACTTACATTAAAATTTCCACATTATTCCCTTATCTCAAATTTAAATATTAAATATCCAAAATAAATTTCATTTGACCAATTGGTGTTTGTAATTTAAATTTTCTATCCTAGTCCAAGTGATTTAAATTTTGGATATATATCATTTCAACACATATCCTGATTCAAATTTCAGTGTCCAATCAATGCATACGGCAGTAACATAGAGGTGACATGGTATATCAGCGTACTAACATTCAAAATTTCCACAGTTAAATGGTTTCACATGCAATTGGGATCCCAATCAATAATTCAAACTGTCAGTGAAATCATATATTGCAGCATCGACTACCTGTGGTTTTCAATTCCAATATCAACCATATTACCAAACAAAAAGATATATTTAATGAAGCACGTGTAGAAGGAGTGTGTATCTTAACAATGTCCCTATACTCAACTATATATCTCTGCAAAGATGTAAGAGTCACTACACCTCCTCTAACCTCATCATTTGGCAAACCTGGTAAATATGCGGAATATGACGGAAACTCCTCATATCCACTATCAAATGGTACCGCCTCATAGTCTAATCAACCTACCCGTATACCAATAAGCATATAAAGGCCAAAAGGTGTCGGACCTAACTCAAAATCAAGAAAATAAAACGTATGTGTAGTAGGCTACCATATCTTTGTAAGCTCTTACGATGAATGAGATTTCCGATCCTCGAAAATTGACACTACTACGTACACTATTTTGCAGGCCGGCCATTCAAGTGCTGGAAACATCGATTGCCAAATGTAAAAGAAAGAAGAAATAATAGAAGTAACTAAACAATCATAGAATCTCACAACATAATGAAACAATCTATAATATAACAATGATCTTTGCAGAAGACAAACTGTAATATACATACATCCATCAGAGTAAACAAAATACTAATCATCGTCGCGGATAGTTATAACAACATGTCTTCACAATTGTTGATAATTTTAAACAACCAATACAGTGGAAATAAACAAGTGTGAGGATATGCCTTGGGCCTTTAGCTCATCTCCTAAACTTCAATGCATCCAAATCAAATCTGGAAAATATACTCGGTCTGACTCAAGCATTATAAGAAAACAATGGCTGGATCAGTCTGGTAAACCAGCGTGAGAAAACATATCTCAAATGGATTTTAAGCTAGAAAACCTTTTGAAGTAAAGATATCTTGTAAAACCACACTATGCATAAACACAGATGGGTTTTTACTGTATGATAACTAAAACATTTTTATTAAATCGTTTGATAATATTTCTAGTGATACTGCTTTGAAAATCCTTTTCAAATAATATATTAAAATAGCAGAAATTGTTACATTAATTAAATTCCAACATTCTAGGTTCCAAAATCAAAACCGTAAAGGAAAAGATTTGATGATGGATTCCCCAATAATGACAAGGTAAGAGATTACCTACCAATAGTACATCTCTAGAGGAACGTACCAAGGCACAACACCCACTGCCCTCTACCAATACAAAACCAGCCTACCTTTACCATAGATAGTACCAGATATCCCATCACCCCGGTCGTTCTCGACCTATCCATGGCCAATGCACATAACTAACTCGAAATATAGAGGGTAATGTAGAAATATGATGACCATATCTTGATGGGTGCAACCCACTTAGCCCTACCGCATCTACCATGTTTTTTCCATTACTGATGTGTAAGGCTTGAGGTAGCATTTTACCTTTAATAAAACAGTAAATCCCACTTTAAATGCAACATTGCTATTTGTAATGACACATTAATTGATTTCCACAAAAGTACAAACCTAAGTTCATATGTCTCAAGGAAGAGTGTTAAGTATAACAAGGGTTACATTATACACCACCAAACAGATATACGTTTGTAAAAATAATGTAAATTATTGTAGAAATGCAATGTCAGGCATTCATCCATACAAGTTTTCCAAAAATAGGACAAACCGAAGGTAATCCTACTACATCCTGTTTGGGAATCATCCATAGGATTAGTAGCGAGCAATCCTTGCAAATCAAAGATTTTCATAATGAGGGCACTATTGCCACCATATATATAATATAGGAATCACCACGGAGGTTGGTGGCAAGCAACCTCCATCTTTAAAAATTATCATTTTTAAGTAGATTTCACATTCGAACGCATACGTTGGTCTGAAGGGATGTTCGAATAAATTCGATCTTGGTCTCTCCGTACCAACTATCGATAATAGGCTTGAGGAACCAAAAATACAATCTAGCACACAAGCTGTCACTAGGGTCATTTAATTAATCTTTTATTAAATAAATCACTTTTCTAATATTTAGCTCAAAATATCTTTATGAATATCTTTAAGACGATATACTCTCAAAACTCCCTTTATTTTTTCGATATTTGGAAAAACATTTATGTATACTTATCTCAACGATATAGATAATTCCCAAACCATTTCATTTTCAATGCTTAGAAAATACCTCTACATACTTAAATCCCTAATAAGTATATTTACAAACTTTAAGGAAAGCTTAATATTTTCCAAAACAGGCTTTATTGGGTCAAAACAAATGTCGCGTAAAACATCGTTATGACATCCCAAAAACATTAGTATAGGGATTAGTTTTATTACACTTAATATTAATTTTTGATGTCAAAATTAAACTATTTACTAGTTAATAATGAAGCCAATCAAGTTGAAATATCATTACCACTTAGACCGTGAATGGACAACATCCTTAGCTTCGAAATAGGTATAAGTTACTCACCTCGAACCTTTACATCAAATATAGGATATGAATAAATCTCATATACTATATAAAATATCTCCTCTTGGAAATCATTTTCTATAACAATAGTGTTATGTTCTATGTCTTCCTCGCTTTTTTGAAAACATTTATTACAAAAAAAAAATGTTAAACTCGATGTCTTCCTTTCACTTAACACATTTTCAATCACTTTTAAAACCATTAAAATCCAATTGCAAATTTCGCTTTCAAAACATTCCTTTAAGAGATTATTTTACTTTTAAAATGAAATGTTATTTTACTTTTAAAATGAAATGTATCTCCCTTTTTAAAACCATCCTCTACTTATTTTCATATTTATAAAACCATGTTTTATAATCTCCTTCCTATTTTATAAAACTTCTTTTCATAAAATCTCTTTATTTAAAAATTTCATTTATAAATCTACTTACAAAATAGCAGTTACAAATCCATTTTTGATATTTATAAAACACCATATATAAATCTATTACTTTATCTATAAAATATTACTTTTATATATCTTTTATATAAACCATTTTGGAAATATTTGTTTCAAACTATTTCTGTCTTCTTTAAAACAGTATTTACTTTATAATAAAAGACATGTTTATTTATTAAGTTTTAAAACCTCTATAATACTGTTCAAAAATCTCTATTTAAAAATACTTCACAAACAGTTAAATTAATATTCCAAAAATCATGTTTTTGTTTCATTTCAGTACTACTCCTTTTAATAATTTATAAATGGTTATTAAAACATGTATTATTGCAAATATCACCTTATAAATCATCTCAATTCAAAATCATTATTTTATAATATTTGAAATACTAAAAATAAGGCTTAATTGTACTATAGCACTAAATAAGTAAAATCATGTCCATGTCATCAAATATGGCATCCAACAAATCATACGTCACAATATATGGAAAAAAAAATCAATAGTGTGAGGAATCCCGTTGGATCCCTCTAACCAGTCCCCTTGTATCATAGCTCATATTTATCTCAGCACACATACATATGTATATATATACATACACATACATATATATATATATATATACATATGTGAGTGTGTATATAAAATCAAAAGTGGTAAGGAATCCAGTTGGATTCCTCCAACCAGTCCGCCTGCATCACATATAGTATATAATCATATAATATCGATCATCCTCTACTAGGCGAGTACATATAAATGGTCATCCACTCCAAGGGCGGGAATAAATCTAAACCAACTCGTGTAGTAGTAAATTATCCAAACAAGCAACAAACATGCATCAATTAAAATATCCGCGGTTGTATAAAATATAAATGAGCCAATAGAGGTAAATTAACTCACTTTATAACCAAACCAAGCTGACGCGATTCTTCTCAATGCGGTAATCGAACAACAATTGATTTTTTTCTAATATTTCTATAAGCTCTACTCTAAGCCGATCCAACTCGGTGACGTAGACATTAGCGCTACGAGCCCAATGCAATTGACCACATCTCAATCTAACCTCGTATAGACAGGTTACAAATTAGCGGACTTTTGAAATAATTAAATTTATTATTAACTTAATTAAATCATTAATTTCCTTCTCTTTACATGTTAATAACATAGGTCTCACCCTCTTCAAAACCTCGTTGCGACTTTGTCATCAAAGCGCAGCTGCCTCGATCGATCGCACGTCATCGCTTTACTGCCATCGACATGCCTAGCCAAGGCAAACCCATCCTAACCGGCCTCACCTCCAACGACACCTCCTAACTCTAGCTCAAACCCCATAACCATGCCAGTGTTCAATTCAAGATCCATGCCGCCATGATCCTCCATTCGATGATCCACTAGCATTGATCTACTCCCTTAGCCTGCGTGCACACTTCTCTAGTTGGAGTTGGAGGTTGAAACGACTTCGATCATCGTGCAAATTCTCGATTGTTAGATTTGATAACTAATGTTAGGATTTAGAACAAAATGAAAGGAGTGAGGGTCCTTTTATAAAAAAAATTACAAACATTATTCACGTCCCGAAATTTTGAACTCCAATCGAGGGATGTCGCCTGACGTTTCATACTAAATACCCCTATTTCGAACACAATGGAACTAGTATAGGGGCCAAATTCCATCATATACTCCAGTTAGATTTATAAATAAAATTATATTATATTCAATTCTTGAAATCACTTGCTATGTGTTTCGAGCTTGCATGACCACACCTATGTCCGATCGTCATGAAATTCGACAGCATATAACAATTTTGTAACATCCCGTATGTTTAAACCATTGAATTTGAACATTTAATTCGTTTTAAATGTTTAATGTGGATTCTTAATTGATTTTGAAATGAATGGATTCGGGTTCAATCCATGAAATCAGCTGTATTTTTTAATTATAGTAATTCTGGTTGAATTTGAATAATGGGAAAATAATGATTTAAATATTCGGAATTGAAATAAAGGTAAATCTGAATGTAAATGGTGATAAAAATGGTTTTAAAAATTTATTTTGAGTTATTTGAGTGTAAATAGCATGGTGGGAATTTTAGAAGAATTTTAAAGTTGATAAATTAATATTTGGGATTTTATATTAATTTAAAATGAATTTAATATTATTAAAATGCAATTAATCAGATTTTGGTCCGGAATGAGCCAGAATGATTTTATTTGTGATTATAAATTTTATATGATTTATTATTAAGTTATTAAAATATTAAAAGTGAAATTTTAAGCGTTTTCGTTAATTTTGGAATTTGCTCGATTTAATAGACGAGTTAAAATAGCCTTCCGGGGCACAGTCTCGGAATTCGACAAAACCAATTCCATTGGATCCATAATAGTTAGTTATTATCGGATTTCAATTTTCGTAGCAATCGGAGTTGTCGTGTGACCGTGGCAGCTCAAAACGCATCGAAATCGATTTAACCGATTTAATTTTTAACTGATCGTTTAATTCCGTAACTCACACATATGACCGAATTAGCTTACAAAATCAGTTCTATTGTGTCCAGAACGTGGAAAAACCTTAGAAACGCCTGTCGGAACGCGTAGTTTGAAGTTCGTTTGCATAGGATGTTAAAAATTAGAATTATATTAATAAAATAATATTAAAACTATATTGAATATTCATTATATCGTTCATAACCCTAGAGATGTTAGCCGCCGCCATTCTTTTGCATTTAATGGCCGGAAAGCTCCCAATTTCATCCCTATTTTTCTTCTAATCCATGCCTTAATTCGAAATTCTTTCAACTACAAAAGTGAAGAGATCGTCGAGTTCTTCGAATTGGACGGGTATGATAGTTTTTGGTTGAGCGTATTGTCAGTAATCTCACCTCGAAGGCCACGCATGCGTGCGTGAATTCCCGAGGCAAGGGAAAACCGAGTTCGCCGAGTCTGGGGTCGAGCGTAGAGGATGAGGTGAGTTTTGAAGTGGTAGTTCCTGATCGGAAGTTGGTAAGTCGAAGTAGTCGCGGTTTGAAACCCTATTTTTCGTTGATGGGTTCGGTTTTGGGTCTGTAAGTCGCGCGTGAGGAAGATGAAGGCACAACCTTGTTTTCATGATGAGCGGCCAGGATTTGTTTGGTATTAAAAAAAAAAGAGAGAATTTGTTTTAATTTATATTCAAATCTTTAAATTTGAATAACTTTCTCGTATGTTGTCAGATTCAGACGAAACTGGCGACGTTGGAATCGCTGAGACAGGCACTACGCAATGGTGCTGATCCGAATTCATTCTGAGCAAGTAGAAATTTGGATTAAATCGGACATCGTTCGGTTTAATTTGAATTTCGAATGCTCGCCGAAACCCAAGGTGAGTTAATCTCACTCACATCTGGAATGTTAGCTGATTCTAGCAGTTGATATTTAAATAATTGTGTGATTGGGTGAAATGTTTATTTATATCAGCCTGGATTGATATATATGTTGTTGTGCTAATATTATGGATGCAGGAAAAACAGGTTGGAGGGATCCAATGGATTCCTCACACTATAGTAATTATCTTATAATTGATGTTGTAACCTGTTATATATTGTGATTGTTAACTCTTAATTTAATTGTACTGTGATATTGCTGGATAAGAATATACACAGAATTCTAAAACATAAAATAAAATAAATTGGATTTTTAAAGAAATAAAAGAAATTGATAAATAAAGAACTTAAGGGAATTAGATTTGGAATCTGGGTTGAGTGAAGAATGGAAATTTGTAAAGTTGGAAATAAAAATAAGTGGAACATTTATTAGTTGATAAATGTGAAAGTATGGATTTCTGGTGATAATTTCAATAAGAAATTATCAATTGTTAAAAATAACAATGGGGTTATTTTGATAATAATGTTCCTTGGAATTAAATATGATGTGAAAAGAAACCCTTCAAATTAAATTAGAAATAAAGTGCAAATTAGAATGTCGCAGAAATATTATTTAAAACCATTGAAAAATTTAAGTAGGTAATTAGTTAAGCAATTCCTTAAGTATGATTTCATTAAATAAATTTATAATAGTTTATTTAAAAAGGCCTTTAAACTTATACTTTGGAAGTGAATTCCGGAAATGGAAATGTGGTTAAGCCTCGTAAGAAGTTATTTTTAACCTGGAAAGGAAATCTATGTTATTAAACATAAGTCTTAATTGAAATATAATCGACAGAAATTATAAGAAGGATTTCTGGGATGTTTAGTGGAAATGAGTTTCCCTGGGAAAACCTAGTTCGAGTTTTAAACAGATTTTATTAAAAAGGAACTCTAAAGTTCAAACTTGTTTAAAGAGTGTGTTGAAAAATTATTATTTTAAAGTAAATATTTATAAATTAGCAATAGTAAATTTGTATGAATATCTTAGTAATCATTTTTACAAATGGATTTATTTAAAGGCTAGTTTTGAATAAAGTTATTTGAATTATTAAGAATTCTTTTTAAAAACTCTACCTTTAAATTTAGTTTAACTAAACATTTATGTAAACCAAGTTTAGACCTTAATAAATAGTTTTCATTCACTTATTTTAAAATTTATATTTTTGAGTAAGTAACTAGAAGTAAATTTACATATTTTAATGTATATGTCAATATGAAATGTTTTAACGGTTTTTAAATCTAAATGTTTTGAACTTGGTTATTTCCAATGGGAATGAATGGTAAAGGATTTACTTTATAAAGGAAGAATTTTGGGAACTTTGTTTTCAAATGAGCTTTGAAAATTTGGAAATATATCTTTTAAAGATATTGAGGCAAATAATATGTGGGAACTATTTATGGTGTGATGGATGCTTATGGATGTTTATGAATATAAATTGATAGTTAAATCACCGACTATCAATATTGGACAAATGCGTTGATCGTTTCGAAGAGACCGGGATCGAGATTTATTTCTCGAAAACCACTTCGATCCGGTTTGTACGTTTTCGTGTAAACGATTTTGGATTCGAAGATGGAGCAGTGAAGTGCAAGGGCTAGTCGCTACTAATCCTGAGGATATTTCCAAAATGGATGTGGTAGGAGTAGTGCCTTCGGTTCCGTTCGAACCCGGGACGGACTTGTATGGACGAATGCTTGCGTAACATCGTCAGGTGGGCGATGGGCATTCTAAGTGAAAACGTTCTAAAGGTAACGTTTAACCTCAAGCCTCATCAACCGCGGGAATGGCTAAAACAGGGGAGGTGCAGCAAGGTTTGGTGGGTCATGCCCAAGCAGGACAAGATTTTCCCCTGTCTAGATGTCCCTTTATATTCGGCTTAGTGGGTGGTTGGTCGTGCCAACCACGGGGTTATCTTATTCGGGACTGTTCAGTAAGGAATGGTTCCAGCCTTGTGTTGCAGGGGAGCGGGCGTACTCCTCGGTACTCTGATCTAGGCCAGGTACTGTGACGGGCGGTACCCCAGTAGCCCAGCCATTGATGGAAATCCATTCTCCCTACGAGCCTTGTACGAGTTTTGTTTGTATTACCCACTTTTGTGGCTAGTAGCTGGAATTTAATGAATGTAACAATTTCGGCTATTTTATAAGTATTTGTAAATAGACCCTATTATAATATAAGAGGATTTCTATAAAAAATGTTTTAGCTATCGTAAGGTAAAAACCCGACATGTTTATTTGTGGCGTGGTCTTACGAGATGCTTTTGTTTTCAAAAAATTTTTGAAACTTTAATAGTCAATTTGGATGCATATTTATTATCAGCTGGTATTCCAGACTGACTCGGGTGTTATTTCATTATAATGCTCGGGCAGACCGAGTATTATTTGTACAGAACAGGATGCTATGGAGCAGGAGAGGAGCTGGAGCCCGAGACGTATTATATATATATATATATATATATATATATATATATATATATATATATATATATATATTCCGCTGCTGTGATTGTATGGTATGTCTGATTTGTAATTGAATGTATGAGACACTCTGATGATGTGATGTATAAAACAGTTATAGATTTCATTTTGTGTAAAGCTCTATATCTACTATTATATTTTATTCCGCTGCGACTGTGAGATTCTGATATTGTTTAGTTTCTTCTTCTTCTATCTCTTCTTCTTTAACCCTTCGTAATTCTGTGCCACTTGAGTAATAGAGGTAGAATAGTGTTGATTCAAGGGGTACGGATTTGTGGGCTGTCACAAATTTATTATTTTGAATCCAATGGTACTACTTTCGTCAAAATCCGAAACAATATTCCAGAATGATAATTTCACACATTAATTAAAATGAATTATTATTCAATCGGTTTAATTACTTTTAATTCTAATTAAAAGCTGATTGTCATCATTCTTTCTTAAATGGGATTTAAACAATCTTTAAAAAGCATTTTTATTCGAATTGGATCTTAGATTCAGTTATTAGTTTCACAATTCCCATATTCGAATAATTCCCTATATTTGAAATTGAAGCTGCTTGACTTTGAAACTAACATTTCAATATTTAAAATTAATTAAATATTTTAAATTCAAATGACCAAAATTCTGGGTCATTACACATCTACTACAAAATGGTCAATGTATGCACCTTGAATAAATATATGACCACCATATATAATAGTGATATAAAATTAACACTGGCTAACCAAAGTGACAACCGTAAATTTTTTGATAGTCATAATTATCTACTAAACTGTATATAAATAATTTATTTACGGCGTCGTTAACGTTGCATTCAATCACTGTGCCATTGTCCTTGGTAGTTCATGCAAGTACTGTGGATAATCTGTGGTCACACTAGCATATGGAACGATATACACTAGACCAACATCAGCATCGCTCGTGTAAGAATAATCATCTTCTAATTTTGAACTTTTATTATGACATTGCAGCATTTTTGTGTTAAAAGAAATCGAAGGAGAAAAATTAGGGGGAACCTTCTTTAAGCACCTGGTATGGGAATTCTAAGATGGACATTTGTTTAACAAGCACTTAGATGTTAAGGTTTGTTGAATAGGGGCCTCATTTCTAGTCGCTCGCATCTAGGTGTGGGCGTTTGTTCAACAAGTGTTTAATACTTGGACACTTGTTGAATAAGCACACAATTCGTTTTTCTTTGGTAAAAACTGAAGGGTTACAGTCCTTAAAATATAATTTGTGACCATACGACCATTGGAGATGCACGTATACTTAGACTTTGATTTAGGTTGATGTGTTCTAATAAACCAGGCTGACTTTGGCAATAAATTCGGTCTGAATTTGGGAAAAAGGAGTCTAGTAGCTTTTTATTGAATGTGAAAGGTTTTGTGAATCAACTTTTGAGGACTAGACATAAGTTGTTTTGGAAGATTTTTTATCCGATGTATTTTTAGCAACGATTATGAAAAAAGAGTAATTATTATCTTTTTTGATGAGAAAATCTTATCTACATTGATCTAAAAATTGTTATTTTCCTATATGAATGATGGAATTTAAATTAAGATGGACTTTTTCTAGGTAATATGAATTCTTGTGATAAAACAGAGAGAATAAAAGTGATTTGAATAAATAAAACTTCCATGTGTAAGGATTATTAAGTGGTAATTTTTTTTTAGGACAAATTGTGTTAAAAATTAGGCAAAAGACATGCGCGTTATTTGTTTCTTTCCAAGATAAGCCCAAAGCCCAAACAAAACTTATACCATTTATCTTTCCACTATCAATCTATTTAATTCCATTCATCCATCTTGTTCATTTTCAAATATTCCGTTGGTTCATTTTCAAAACATAAATTCACATTAGCAATGGTGCCTAAAACCAGAAACAAATCATCATCCCCAACAAAACCACAAATATCAAATTATGATGAACAATGACAACAGATTCAACAGGAATCCCCAAATCATGAAGTCAAAAACCCAAATCCGCCTGAAATTCAATAGAAAAACAAAAACTTAGTAGCGGAAATTCAATGGCAACCACCAAGTTGAGAAGCACAAACCTAGCTTAGAATGATCCAAAAATGCAATTGGTGAGAGTAAAATTTAGTAAGGTAAAACTAAAAAATGGGTAGCTGAATAAAAAGAAAAATAGAAGCTAGAAAAAAGAACAAAGTGAATAAGGAACAAGAAATAGAAGATGAAATTCAATCAAAAAAGAAAGAAACACAGGAGAAGGTATTTGATACTATAAACTACAACAATCGTATTGTAATATCATTGAAATTTTTTGATAGAAAATTGAAGAAAACATGCAACAACAAATAGCTTTTGAAAAAGAAGATGAAGAACAGTTGCAAAATAAAAAAAGATCAAAGAGAAATTGAAAAAAATCAAAAGGAAATTCAAAAAGAAAATTAAAACACAATTCAGCTTATAAATAATATTATAAAATTATGAAATTTATACTAACAATACCGTATTATTAAATATATTCTAATAGTATCAAAAATTTTAAGCCAGAAAAAGCTCAGAAAGAAAAGGGAAAACAAATTAGAAATGAAGAATTTTAAGAGGAATAAGTCAATTCGGTCAAATTACAAACAATATCACTTTACAACATATTATTTATTGCAAAATGAAACCTGCAATTTGTTTGGTTGAAGACAAGCCTTTGTAGTTCTAAAAGTAGTTTTCACTGTCATTTTTAGCAAAACTGATACTAACATATTGGAAATTTGGTACACTATTTTGTAGCAAAACCGATACCAATACCTTACAAAGTGATACCCACTGTCTATTTATTTGATGTGGAAACTTTTAATTTTACGAAAATGATATTCATTGTTTTGAATGGAACTAATGACTTTTAATTCTATAAATTGTTTTCCATATTATTTATGGCAAAACTGACATCGATATCTTGCAAAAATGATACATAATCATTTTGATTGAAGTTTGTACTCTATACCATGATAAATTGTTTTCACTGTATTTTCTATGAAAAAAATGATATCGTTCTAAACCAAGAATAATACCTATAGTTTGTATGCTTGAAGTTATTAGTTTGGAATTTTAAAAATTATTTCAAATGTCATTTTTATAAAAACTGATACCTATATTAAACAAAAATGTACCCATTGACTGTTTTGACTAAAGTTGATGCCTTTCTAATTTTATAAATGATTTTCCAAGTAATTTGTAGAAAAAATTATATTAGTACATCGCAAAAATGATACCAATAATAGGTTTATTTGAAATATGTACTTCGTACTTATATGAATGGTTTTCACCATATTTTGTTTAAAAACTGGTACCACTATAAGTCAAAATTGATACATAAATTTTGTATGTTTGAGTTAAATGATATGGAGTTTTCAAAATTGTTTCCATTATCATTTTATGAAAACTGATATCATTATTCAATAATAATGATACCCATTAGCTGTTTTGAGAAGAGTTGATGTTTTTCTAATTTTAAAATGATTTTCCATGTAATTTGTAGCAAAAGTGATATGAATAGCTTGCAAAAATGATACCACTAATATGTTTGTTTAAATCTTTACTTTATACTTTTATATAATGTTTTCATTGAATTTTATTTAAAAAATGATACAATTATAAATCAAAAATGATACCTAAATTCTGTAAGTTTGAGGTTAACGATTTGGAGTTTTATAATTATTTGCACTATTGATACCTGTATACAAAGAAAACGGTGCCCACTTGATTAATTGAGTAGAGTTGATGTATTCTAATTTGATAAATTATTTTCCATGTAATTAGTGTAAAAAATGATACCAATAGCTTATAAAAGCGATAGCACTAATATGTTAGTTTGAACCTTCTACTTTTGTAACATCTCGCTTTTCGAGACCCAAAACTAATCGCTATTAATGCTGCAGCCATCTGTGATTGTTATTTCTTAGCGACTGAATGCAACATAGTTAATATTGTTACATAGGAACACAAGAATATGAAAAAAAACTAAACTTGAACAAAACCGAGTTTCTCATTTCTTATGAATAATATTCAGATTTAATTACATAATCCCAGACGTTGACCACGTTCAGATCACATATACATGTACAAAATACGATAAGAGCGACATATGAAGATGTCCCCTTATGATGATGAGAGAACTAATAATATGAACTTTATAGTTCTTAGTACATTATAGAAGAATACACAAAATAGCTTCTATATAGCTAATATAGCCTTCTGCACGTCTCCGGAAGCTTATTCGTCCAAAAACCTAAAAGTCACTCACTCTTAAACTACTCAAATTAATTTTGAGTACCCAAGAGTTTATGGAGAAACAAAAACTTCGAGTTAGACAACAAGTCTGGTATGAATAATCTCCTATCATCTCATATCATAAATAGATATCTGGTGAGACCACGCCGCATACCGGAACGGGTTTTCCCCTCACTAGTATCCAAAACAAAACATGCAAATCATTTACTAAGCCCCAGCACCCAAAATGATTAGTCTTAACACAATAAAGCCATAAATCATATGTATTGGATATCTCATCCACCCATTTATTAGATATCCCATCTAAAAGCAATTTACTAGATTTTCCATCTAAAATCAATTTATTAGAGTTCCCCTCTAAAATCATTAATATGACTATCCGTCATAATTTAATAGGACTATGTGTTTAATATCCAATCAAAATAAATGCAAATTATACATCGTACATTGTTTTATAAAGATGGTGTGGGCTATCCACTACACACTACACAATTTTCCTAGGATGACTAAAAATCCTAAGGCTAATCACCTTTGGCAAAACGTTCGTCGCTATAGAAATTTGATGTGGGCTATCCACTGCATATTCCATGGTTTTCCTAGGTTAACCAAGAACCCATCAGTTGGCCAATTAAAACATCATGATCCCCATAATTATTTATAAAAATTCTCGATCCTCATGATTACTTATTTTCCCCAAGTATACCACCTGTTTAACATATTCCCATTGGTGGCCCCAATTAGTTTAAATTAAATAATAACATATTAATAGTCCGAATGTATATTTTTGAAAGCATATTTCTTATTTGAAACCCTAAACTAAGTATCAAAAACATAAAACCTACCTCGGTGTCCCCAAGATTTATTAACATTCATCATATATAAGGAACCCCCTTACATATTCAAACAAAGATAAGTATTTTGTGTTATAACCCTTTGAAGTAACCCCTTTAATTTAGCAAATTTTACTTAAGCAAATGGCTGGAAACAGCCCTTTAACACCCTTCGATTAGAGTCTCATTCGAAAGCAAATAAACATTCAAAGTTAGCCCCTTCGAAAACCTTTCTTTTAAAAGTATCACAAAATCGTACCTTTCGACCTTACCAAAAGTTCCTACCATTCGACCATGTCAGAAGGTTTCTTTTCAACCTAGTCGAAAGGTTCTACCTTTCGACTTGTCAAAATCCTGGGGTACCCCTTTATAAAACAATTTATAAACCTTTCAAAAGCATTGAAACTCCAAAACCTTTTGAAATCATTGAAACTCAAAACCTTTCGCAATCATTGAAGGCAACCCCTTCAAAACCTTTCGAAATCAAACCATTCGAAACCATTCAAAAACAATGAAGTATTGGTGTTGGAACCAACCCTTTAAAAGTATACCTCTGACCTTGTCGGAAGGTTTACCTTTCGACTTTGTCGAAAGGTATTAATATTTTTACTTTAAAAACAATGGAAGGTTTAGAAGTAACCCCTTCCTCTTCCCCTTCTTTCCTATCGGCTTTATTGAAGGAATCCCTTCGACTTAGTTGAAAGGACTAGAACATCTTTTAGAAAACATTTTAAAAAATTCTCTTGAAGGTTTAAACTTTCGAAGATACCCTTCGAAACACCTTCTCGAATATATAAAAAAATTAGTCTTTTAAATGATAGAGTTGAAGGATCCCCCTTTAACTTATTTGAAAGCAATTATGTTTCTATTCGAAAGCAAAGGAAGCAGCCTCCTCATCCCTTCGCCCTTCTTCCCTTCAACACCGTTCCTACCTTTCGCTTAGGCAGAGGGTAATTGTTTACGTTCCATCTTAGATGAAAGGTACCTTTCGACTTCGTCGAATGGGTATAATCAGATTTATTGGAGTCGAAGGCAGAACTGGGTCTACTGAAGTGATGTTTTATCTTACGTGTCTAACTTTGATTAGCTGAGAAGCCTTCTCATTTACTTCAAAATAGTAAAAAGTATACAAAAGTTAACCTTTTTCTTGAAACACTATTCTTCTTCTCTAATTAAATTTGTAAATTGCAGCCTTCCCTCCGAATTGACTAATTCGAAGGCAATTTTGCAGTTTAGCACTTAGGCTTAACAAATTTAATTACTTTAGTAAATCACTATGGAAAATCCCCAAAAATCAACAAAAATCTGATAAATCATATACTTCAACATATTAAAATTTTCAAGGCATATGAAGACCTAAACAACTCGAAGTTTAACCAAAACCGAATAAAAACATATTAATTAGCCCATTGACATTCAAAACACCTATGTCTTATCCAAAAAAGGTTTAAATGGTTATATCCTAACCAAAATTACAAACATGGATCGATTATAACTCATAACCGATCCAAACACAGAAAAATGAGATGATAAACATGATTATTCACCTTGATTAATTGATTGGAGACTGAGATAATTTCCTAGCTTTAATTCCTTAGCCTTTTCTTCAATTTGTTCTCTTCCTGGAGCTTTTAATGGCCAGTTGAAATATAGGTGAGGAGTTATGAAGGAGAAAGTAGAAGTTTATTGAGGTGGAGGAAGTGATTTATACTAAGAAATGTAGCCTCATTTTGAAGTTTACCCCTTAGAAAATTCCTCCTTCTTAATTTAGTTAAGCCTTATCTTCTTTCATTCATTAAGACATGGCCATTGGATTTATTAATCCCATCTCCCTAATTATTCATATTATTCTATTTAATTCATCAAATTAAATTTCCCGATTAATGTTAATTAAAATTCAGGGGCATTTCCACTCCCCTCTTAAAGAATTTCGTCCATAAAATTTCAGTAAGGACAAAACAACAAGCATATAGCCCATGCAAGCAAAGCTAGTATAACCTACCGGCAAAATTCTATATAAACCCTTTATAGAAGTTACCATCTAAAACAATCTAGAAAAAGTAGCCCTAATCTCGTCTTCTATCTCCCAAGTACAGTCTTTCACATTGTCGCTCCACTGAACTTTCACCAACCTGATTGTCTTGTTCCTTAACCTCTTCTCATGTTTTGCCACAAAACGAACTGGTTGCCTCGTAAAAGTCATATCTGATTCCACCACTCAGTCCTCCAGTGTCGTGGGAGCGATAGTAGTTTCTAGATCATGAATGCACTTCCTAAGATGAGAAACATGAAACACATTGTGGACCACGGCCAAATTGCTTGGCAAAACTGCTTGATATGTGAGTCTCACAATCCTCTTTGATATACAAATGGTCCAACATATCTCGGTACTAGCTTCCTGATCTTCCTGAACCGAACCACACCTTTCATTGGCGAGACCTTGATGAAAATTCTATCTCCAACTGGTCCTTACGCCCTTTGTCAACGTAATTCTTCTGCCTAGACTGAGCTTCCTTCATTCTTTCACGTATCAACTCAATCTTTTCTGTCGCCTCTCTCACCAAATCTAGACCAAGGACTAACCTATCTCTGGCCTCTAACCAACATACTAGTGATTTGCATGGCCTTCAGTAAAAAGCTTCAAAAGGCGTCATTCCTATAGTATTCTGATAACCAATATTATAGGAAAACTCCACTAAGTGGAAGTGACCTTCTCAAGAACCACTAAAATCCAGCACACAAGCCCTCAACTGATATTCCAGTACCTTGTTGACTCTCTCTATCTGCCTATACGTCTGAGGATGATATGCGGTATTCATCTTGAGCTTAGTGCCTAACACATTCAGTAGGCTCTTCCAGAACTCGCTAGTAAACAAAGCATCTCTATCACTTACGATACTACTAGGAATTCCATGCAATCTAGCGATTTTCTTCATGGACAACCGAACCAAAACGGGTGTCGTCCTGGTTTATCTTACTAGAATGAAATGGGCACTCTTGGTCAATCTGTCCACTATGACCCATATACTTTCATTACCATGGTTTGACCTTGGCAACCCGTCAATAAAATCCATGGATATCAAGTCCCATTTCCAAACTGAAACATCCAAAGGCCAAAGAAAACCGCATGGCTTTTGATATTCGGCTTTTACTTGCTGATGGTTCAAACACTGTTTTACTCATAAGCCAACATCTCTCTTCATTCCTTTGCAGAAGAAACTACTCTTCATATCATGATACATCTTGATTCCCTCAGGATGAATCGTAATCTTTGATCGATGACATTCCCCTAGAACTTCCTTCCTAAGGTTTCCAAAATCAAGAACATATAACCATTCCTTCTTTCTCAACCAAATCCTACCGTCAAGAATAAAATCATGTAAGTCATCAATCTCGGTTCCAGTTTCTAACCTTCTAATCCTCTTGACTAAGACTAGATCCTCTCTCTGCCTAGAAGCAATTCGTTAGATCAAAACTGGTTGAACTTCCAAACAAGCCATCACGATGATATCTCGACTGGATTTAGCAATCAACCTCAACTGCACACTACAAGCAGCCAATGCTTCTAAGTCTTTCCATTCTGCCAACATAGCTAACACCATATTATGATGTTTCGTGCTAAGCGCATCTACCATCTTATTTCCTTTTCTCGATGTATAGTCGATGCTAAAATCATAAGCTGCAACCAACTTCAGCCATCTCTTCTATCTCATGTTCAGCTCCTTTTGAAAGAATAAATATCGTAGAGACTTATGATCCTTTAATGGCTCAGACCTTTCTCCCAAAAGAAAGTTCCTCTACATCTTCAATGCGAAGATTACCTAAGCTGTCTAGAAACATATGCAATAACCTTTCCATTCTATATTAGCACAGCACCAACCTAGTACCACATGCATCGGTGTAAACTACCAACCCTTAATTCCCATCTAGAACTCCTAACACAGGCGCGTTGGTTAACAAATGTTTCAGTCTAAGGAATGCTTCCTCACATTTGTCAAACCAAATAAACTTCACGTCCTTCCTGGTTAGCACAGTCAAGGATGCTGCTATCCACGAAAAATCCTTTGTGAACCTTCAATAGTAATCTGAATAACCAATAAAAATTCTAATCTTACTTACCGTCTCTAGTCTATTCTAATTATTAACAACTTTGACCTTATCCGGATCAACTGCCAAACCTTCCTCGAAAACTACATAACTAAGGAACTTCACTTCCTTTTTCCAGAAATGGCACTTGGAGAACTTCACCTTCAGCTGATGTTGCCTTAGCATCTCCAACATTATTCTAAGATGATCCGCATAATCCTTCATTCTTAGAATGTACCAAAATGTCATTAATAAAAACAACACAAACCTATCCAAGTGCTCTCGGAAAACCTGATTCATCAAATCCACGAAGAAAGATGGCGCATTAGTAAGCACGAATGGCATAACCAACCACTCATAAGACCCATATCTGGTCTAAACACTATCAAAGGAATACTGTCCTCTGGCACTCTTAGCTGATGGAAGCCTGTCGCCTAATCCAACTAGGAAAACAGTCTGGCTCCACTCAATTGATCGAATAAGTCATCGATCCTTGGAAAAGGATACTATTTTTGATCGTCCTCTTGTTTAACAGACAATAGTCAATACACATCCTTAACAACCCATCTGGCTTCTTCGCGAATACCGCGGTCGTTCCCTAAGGCAAACTGCTTTCCCGGATGGAATTCTTTCCTTCCAATACCACTAGCTGCACCTTCAATTCCTTCATCTCGGTTGGTGACATCCTGCTAGGTGGTCTACTTATGGGTTTAGCTCTTGGTACGAGATCTATCCAAAACTCAATTGCTCTTTTCGGCGGCAAGCCCGATACTGGTTCAAACACATCCGCAAACTCTCTTTCTACATAAACCTACTTCAACTCTACTTCCATTTCCATAGCACCCAATAACGCATAAGCATTTCCGTTCGAACTCCTTACTAAGTAAATGACTCGGTTATGGCTATTAGGGTGTTTCAATGATACTTCCCCCATCTTGGCAAAATATCCTAGCATTATATCTATCTAATCAATCCATACCCAATATGATCCCGAAACCCACGAAATCAAAAACATATAAACTACATGCAAATACATGGCTTACAAATCAAGTTCTAACTGGTCATATCTCATTCTTAGAGTTACACATCCTCCTATAGGATTCACAACACTTAAAGGAGTAGCAAGGTATAAAGGTTTCAGACATAAGTAATTTACCAAATACTGAGATATAAATGAGTGCGATGCACCGGTATCAAATAGTTCTAACCGGCGTACTATGAATCATATGTATACCTTTCATCACAACTTTTCCTTTCTCAGCAACCGTTGGTCTAGTGGATGATGGTTCCAATGCAAAGACTTTCCCTTTCCAGATTTAGCAGCCTCGGGACACTTGTCCTTGTAATGCCCCATCTATCCACGGTTGTAGCACTTTACAGTCGGCTTCACTACAACTGCTCTTCCATCACCCGAGCGACACTCATTAGCATAGTGCCCCTTCTTGTCACACATGTAATAAACAATATCAACCTTGCTCTTCCTAGCCGTTACCCTCGATTAGGCGCCTTTCTTCTTGAAGAACATCCGCTTCTTACTCTGCAAATTGTAAACCTCAATTGGTTTCCCTTTTCCAGAAGTAGAAAGAATCTCTTCATTCCGGATAGCCATCTCAACAATAATATAACAGGGATCTTGGAGGTTTGGCATGGTTGCTATGGCGATCTTAGGATTTAACCCCCTGATAAACTTATCATTCCTCCGATTAACAGTATCCACAGTAGCATATCTGTAACGGGACTACTCATCAAACTTTGTAGCATACTCAATCACTGATCTTTCCCTTGGACTAAATCTGCAAACTTCCAGGGCGATGCTGACTTGGCAACCTTCGATAGAAATCTTTCTTTGAACCTCCTTCAAAATTCAGTCCAATTCAAGTTCTTTGGCTCTCCTATGGTAACTTCGTTCCACCAAAACAATGCGGCTCTCTGCAATTGCCCTGAAGCAAGTCTAACTTTTGCATATCCATCAAGCTAAGGTATGAAAATATCCTTTCACAATGCAATAGCTAGTTCTCCACTACTACTACATCCTTGATTCCTAGAAAAGGCTTTCCTCCGAGGCTAGCATAATCCCTGCTCAGCTTGGCAAAATTATTGCCAACTGGGGCAACCAGATTAGCTCCTCTAACATTCCCTACAACCACTCCTGCAGCTACTCCTACTTGTATCATATTCACGAAGAACTGTTACATTATTTCCATATCAACCGGCAGAATCTCAGCACCAACATTAGCATTTGCATCTGGGTTTGCATTTCCCTGTCGACCCTAGTTACTCCTAGTACTGGGTCGAACATTTCCACTTATTGCGGTGCATTTCCTACCTTCATGCACTTCACCGTTTTCTGCCTTCATATCTTATTTCCCTACCACTTGAAATCTAATCCTGGTAAGATACAGAAGAATGGTCAAAGAGTGTGGAGAATACATACTTAGGTATTTATAGCAAAGTACACATACGTTACTATAACGCTTACCCAAGCCCAACCATATTTTAGATTCATTATATTATGCTTTAAAATTCTTTTAAGGTTTAAATTCCTTTTAAGTACATAAACCATGCTCTGATACCAACTTGCAACTTCCCGCCTTCTAAGGCCCAAAATTAACCGCTACCAATGCTATAGTCATCCATAGTTGTTATTTCATGGTGATGGAATGCAGCATAGTTAATATTGGTATAATGTAACGACCCGTAATTTTCAATAATTAAATTATAAATTAGTTAAGTTTTGGAATCTAATGTTGTGAAAAATTATAAATTTAAAATTTAATAGTGAGAGAATAACTTGAATGTAATGTTAGTAATGTTAATTTAAGACAATTGTTAACTATTTTAATATAAGTCCAATTAATTAAAATGATTTTAAACTCATAATTGGTTATAGATTGTAAATAAAGAAATAAAATTTAATATTGGATCCAAATTTGAAATTACATGTAATTAATTGAAATTGGATAATATTTCAAATGAAATCAGTGTCGTGTAAGTGCTTATAATATTTGTTTGTTGTTAGCAGTATATAATTGTGTTTGAAATTGTAAGTTGTAACAACGGTTTAATTGTTATTGCATTATTGGTCTGTTGAAACTTAATTTTAAACCAATTGCAATAAACTCAATTAAATATTGCGTTAATATGAATTAAGATGATAGTATAGAATATTAATGTAATAAAAGTAATGTCAATTATATTCATAAGGCAATAACTGATTTAATATAAGAGTGAAATAAAGAATAAACGAATTTATTGGAATTTAAATTATAATTAGCAAATTATTAAAGTTGAAACTGAACACTGTAATTATTGTAATATTTAATACTAAATTGATATGGAAATTCGTTTTAAAGGATTATAAATTAGTAAGTAATCAAAAAGGATAAAATTTGTTAGTTATTAAATTTGAAAATAAAATGAATTTAATAATAAATTATTTAATTAACGTGAAAATGGCCATTTTGGCCACTTTCTCGGATTTTGACGAAACCAGTTTCATCGGATCTGTAACGATGAATTTGTAGGATTTCAAGTTTCGTAGCAAACAGACTTGTCATTTGATCATACGTGATTGAAATGCTTAAAAATAAATTTAATATAAATAAATTTAAAATAATATGATTTTAAAGCTAACTTCTTTTTACGATGGAATTAGGACTTAAAACCCATTCCATTTTAGTTTAAAAATATCAAAAACATCAATTTTGATATATGGGATGACCTACTTTCGTTTCGGAGATGGAACGGGCTTTTCGGGTCTTTATTATGTTGCGAACCAATTCAATGAGTTCATTCTTTCTTATCAGACTTTGTTCATATAAATATTACTTTTTTCTAAACCATAGAACCAATTCAATTATTCTGTACATATAATTCTATCTGCATATCTCCTTCTTCTAATGGCAAAAACCAATTTCAATTCAAAACCCTAATTTTCAAATCAAAACCCATCATCCGATGATCTAAAATCGACGCTACTCCGTTTATTTTCAGGCAAACTTGCCAACATGAAAGTTGTTCATCTCGACAAGATAAAGACGATGACCTGTCAAGATCATCAATAGAGCATCGAGACGACTAGAAATCGCCAATAACCCTCGGATCTAGTTTGTCCAAATTCATCACCTACGGTCGACGATGGACGATGAAACCTAAAGAAAATTTGAAGAGGAGGTCCACGGCTACTTGCACCCAAAATCCGATGATCTCTTATGGAGAGTGGCGGCAGCGAGGCTAGTTTGTTTGGGGCACGAATGGGCTCAGTTTTAATGGATTCAAAGCTTCATGGTGGGGGTAGGACGCTGGCGTAGGCTCGGTAGTGATTAAGGCGGCTTCAGGTAGAGGTGCAGCAAGCCACGTGGCATCGAGCGACGATGTTGCTTTGAGAACGTGGCGGCAATTCTCATGGTTGCGATCGTGTATCTCATGTCTACGGACCGGTAGCATGAGGAACGAAGGGGTATGTGACGTGAATTATTCATTTAATTTTTTATTTTAAATTTAACCGTGTAATGTTTTGATATGTGTAACTTCTACATACGAGATCGGATTTATGCATAGTTTGCTCTGCAACGATCGTATCAAAATTCCGGACTTTGTGGAACTAGTTTGGACGAATTCTGAGACTGTTAGATTTTGGGCTTTATTTTGGATTTGAAATTGATTTGAAATCAAAGTTGAGTGTTTTAACCTACTGACAAATACTAAATTGTCTTTTGTTATTTAAGTTGAACCTATGAAGTGATTAGAAATTGAGTGGTTGATGTTTGGTATATTTAAATTGTCACTCTAGTTAAATATGACTTTTATTGCATTTAATCATCATTTAATTTAATATTGAATTTAATTATTAATTGAATACTTATAGATGAAAATCAGTCAATTGATGTTATTTATTTGTTGATTGGATGGTGATTGTGATGGATGTTTGATTGTTGATACTGGATGACTAGATGTTATATTTTTATGTTATTATAACACTGCAAATTTCCTATAGGTTGAAATGATACATACCCAAACGATCTGATAGATTAGGTAGAAATCGTTGTGGGTTGAAACGATAGAGTCGAGCGATTTTATGGATTTTGAATGTTAATTCACGATTGCGGTTTGAATGATATATACCCGTATATTTTAAATTCATTGCGAACTGAAATGATATATGTACGTATCACTTAACCATATGGTAGAAAATTATACAATAACACCGGAGTGATTAAATTATTTTAAATCCTTAAAATTTGAATTAATTTAAATGATATTTTCAAATAAAATTGGAATTATAAAGTTGAATTATTTTCGAAAATCTATGATTTAATTTTGAAATTGGAATTGGTAAAGGAATTTTTTAAAAAAACTTAATTGAAGTTTTAAAGTTGAATTTGATGTATAAGTAAAATTTATCGGATTGAAAAAGTTGAAATGTAACTTTGAAATCTACTGAATTTAAAATATTTTAAAATTTATAGTTCGAATTTTGATTTGAAATCGATATTAATTTAATGGTTTTAAATGAGAATCTGAACTGAAAGACAAAAATTGGGTTTGTTGATTTGAAAGCTGGACATGGTCCAGATGTCTTGAAATGAAGGAAATTGTTTAATTTGATATTAATTTCAAATTTATTATTTTAATATAAACTATTTAAAATATATTATTTTCATACCGTGATTATTAAGATTTTCAAATTATTAAACTAATTTAATCTATTTTAAACTATTTTATTCAACTTTAACTATTTTAATTTATGTTAATCTATATTTAATCTATTTTAAATCTATTTAAAACTATCTTAAATCCACCTAACTTAGTTTAATCTATTTTAAACTATAAAACTATTTAAAACTAATTTAGTCTATTTTAAACTATAAATCCATTGAAAACTAATTTTATCTATTTTAAACTATAAAACCATTTAAACTATTTTAATTTATTTTAAACTATAAAACCATTTAAACTATTTTAATTTATTTTAAACTATTTAATCCATTTAAACTATTTTTAAGTATTTAAATTATTTAAAACAATTTTAACTATTTTAAAACTATCGAAAGTATTTACCAAAAATATACTAAACAAGGTTGAATTGTCTATACTTAAATCCTAGTTTAAAAGAAAATAGGGTTAAATGATGTCATAATCTAAGTTGGGTATTTGAAACGATATTCTCTTGTGAAATGACATATTTTGAGTAAATATGATGGTTCTGAAATGAGGGTTTAACCTATTTTGAAATATGATTTCGGAAGTGAATATGGTTTCAAAAGTTATATGACTTTTTGAGCATATGATATTTTGATATTAATATGAAATGATTTTGAAAAAGTAAAAGAGCCGTCCAACATGTAATAAGCATTTGGTTGTTAAAAAGACTGGGATAAGATATTATCATACTCTCTGCCAATATCGAAAACTACTTTAACAACTATGCACGTGGTGGAGATTCTAAAATGAAGTAGGATATTTGGCGAATGATTTTGTATAAGGCATTTACATATCCCCGACTCCCATGAGTCAGCTTGATGTGACTAAAATAGGAGCCATGTCGGGCCAAGTGGGGTCGCTCCTCCTATTGGGCACATTCCTTCGATATCATGTTATGACTTTATGATTGATTTGGCGGCCACCCTCAATTTTGATTATGTGAGTGTGTTTCGAGGTGGGTGGTAGTAACTGCTATGCATTACCATCAGTCCGGATCTGAAAAAGGGTAGTATCTTACCCTGGACATTGCCACGCATGCCTTGCCACATGCCTTATTATGCATTCTTTGTCGTACCTATGGAGTGCTCTCTGATAGCCCACCAGTTTATGGTATTGTATAGGCTACGACATTATATAAAATGTGTTAAGGGGATATGTGTAACGCCTTAACGATATTTTAATATTTTACTTTAGTGTAGATACTATTATAATAGTATATTGTACTATGTATGTAGATAGTTTAACGGATCCTTAGGAGATGGAAATCCCGAACATCTTTTAAGTTATTGCACTCACGTTGACACTGGATAAGAGATGTCAAACCCCGTAATCATCTCCGACGCCGTTACGCTGATATTTATTTACCGTTGATTTAACTTACATAAGTTCTTTTTACTCTAACTGGAGTGTTTTGTCTTTAAAATTCGCTCGGGTCTGTTTGAGCTTTTTAGTGTATTGAAGGCCTTTTCTGGAGGACGAAGACGGAGATTTGTATACTATTATTATTTATTTATTTATTTATCCCACTACATCATGTTGTTCCACTACGTTATTTCTTTGTTACTACTAGATGTACTTGAACTGTATTGTAAAAGTGCAATCAAATGTTATTGGTAAAATAGCTTTATGAACTGTTTATTTGATTATTATATTTTTTTCCATTTCCGTTGTGAGATTTTGTGTGTTGTTTTCTTTATTTCTTTGTTTTTTCTTATTTATCCATAACAATCATCCCTTTTGAATGATTTGAGTTTGACATAGTTTATAATTGATTTAAACCCTCCAAAAAGGTGGGTCTTTACATTTGGTATCAGAGCTTTGGTTTAGCGATAACTTAGCTTTATGGGGTCTGACTTATTCGAGATAGGGTAGTAAACCCTAGAATGAGCCATTGAGTGCGTGTGTATATATATTTATGAGAGAGCGTATTTGTTAGCATTATAAAAGGTTTATATAGTGTGTTAATCTGTTTTGTTTAGTATTTATAAATTCTGATCGGTACATAGGACGCTATGGCATCGATAGAGATTTCTAAACACCAAATAGGGCAGACCGACATAATATTGTTTTGAAATATAGGTAAATGAAATTATTTTATCTAGCAGTATATTTTGTATATAAATGAATAATTGTATGTGATATATTTGGTTGTTTGTTTGGAAATGAAATTTTATAAATATTGAGTTGCAAAATGGGATTATAAATAAAATGAATATAAATTGAAAATTTGAGAACTTAAGTTCTGGAATTTTTGGAATTAATTTTCAAAGGATTTTGGAATATAATGTGTTGTCACGCCTTTTGACAAGGCCGAGATATTAAAGAATTGACTAAAAAACAAAGACCGCTCATCTTGAATATTTAGTATGCACAGGTTCACTATGGATGTTGATAAACTTTGTCCAAGTCCAGATCAAGCTACAATTGAAAAGACATGACAAGAAAAGCTATGAAAGCCAATGTTTCAAATCCCAAGTCAATCAGAGTTCGTATGCTTAAGATATGATCGATACAAACCAAGGAAATAAGCATAACCACGTCCATCACTTCACAACTGTCTATTCATATCGATCTTGTTCGTACCCATCGGCATACGAGTACACTTTGTATCAATCGCTGTTGCCTACTTCGCGTCCATAACTACAACACGGAAGTCCGCTTCTTATCCATCCAAAGACAGCCTCCTTCGTATCAAACTTGTTCGTATCCATCAGATGTACATGATTTCATATCGATCAATCATTCCTAACTTGTATCGGTCAATGAACATCCAATTCGTATCCATCCAGATTCACATACTTTGTATCCATAGGAAGCCACCTTCTTCGTATCCTTGATCTCCAACCTATTCGCATCGATCAGCGAATTTCACTTCGTGCCCCTCAAAACCAAACGAAGCCACTACTTGGTATCGATCGGCTAACGGTCAATATAAATGGAGTAGTCATATCCATCGATACGAATAAGGCAGAGTAGTTACGATCGATACGAGCAGAGGCGAACTAGGTCGATACGAAGTGGGGCTCAAACAGGCCGATAAAAACAAGGCAAAAGCCTTGGGATGACTCGGTCAACTCAGCATTGAAGGTGGAGCGATCCAAAAAACAAGTGCCACTTCAACGCGCAGGCACGTGCTCAACATCGAGTCGAAATGATCAATATGTACAGTATCGATACGAAGGGAAACGTGATCGATCATATCTTACGATCAACAAGTTCAAATTCTATGAAATTTTCACAAAAGCTTATGTATGACAAAAAGAATGTTCATGCCAAGTTTCGATTCGATTAGATCAAATTTTGATCGATACGGAATTCGTTCATATTGATCACGGATCGAGTCGAAATCGCACGGTGTCGAACGCGTGGGCCCACTCACATGCGAGAAAAGGTCTCTCGAGATCTGAGTGAGATATTTATAGCCTACACCTATAAATAGCAAATTAGAGCCTACATAATAAAGATCTTTTGGCTCTTTGACGTTCAAACTCTATCGAAACCATTGTTGCACTTCACTGTTGCTGTTGTACTCGAAATTCATCACTGTAATCCGCTGTAATCAGTTGTAACCAACAAGTGAATATCAATAAAATTATTAACTTCATGGTGGACGTAGGCCATACGCCAAACCACTCTAAAATCCTATGTTTCTGCGTGTTTTTATCATTTTCTTTTGAAGTGTTTGTTTGATAATCCTCGTTTTACATTTCTATTCTTCATTTTTATCTCTTCAAATACTTCCGAAGAGTGTTATGCGCAATTTTGGTACAAACATTTTGGTGCTTTCACCGATAAAACACAAACTTTCTCCTGCTGGATCTACTGTCAATACCGGATTGCATAAATCTAAGAAGAAGATCCAGATCTCAAGTTCATAATTCTTCCAAGCTATTCAGATTTGCATCAAATCTAGGAAAGGACTTCATCATCTACCATGGTTAGCACAAGTACTGCCTCTAAAGCTGTAGATCTAGGAGAACGGGATAGACAAAATCCCATACAACTGCCTCCACCCAACCAAAATGTCGCCGGACCGTCAGATCCGTCGGACCCTATCACCAAACGAGAGTTTCAGATGCTACTTCAAGAGTTGACATAGAGTCAACAAAAACTTACTGAACAATCACGCGCCAAAGCAAAATTGACTAATCAGGAAAACCGCTAAAGGCGTAGGAGATCCAGGAGAGATCAGGCCTCCTACTCATCCACCGAAAGCTCAGCCTCATCCGACAACCATCACAGATCTACATGCCCACGACTGGACGTAAGCTACACCCTAGCCACCGGACATCAACCTACTCTAAACATTGGACATCCAAGAGTTGCCCCATCAACCAGCTACCAGACTAGACCCACCTCCCAAGGAGGTATTGTTCCTTATTATAGGCATCCACGCTACTAATTCTGCTATTGAACCAAGAGTTAATGCCCGAAATTCCCAAATCTAAACCATCGTCGGCATGGACGTACTCTCGAACCCTACGTCCCAGAAGACTTGGAACCAAGGAGGCGAGACATGGACCATCGACCACATCCGGTCCATCCTCACATTGTGGAACCCGACCACACATTGGCTCAACGTGCACAAAATGTCCAGATGCTGGATATACCGACGATGATTCGTCAGATGATCCGTGAGAGCCAAGTTCTCACAAATGACGACTAGGGAATCTCTCGAAGTCATACTCCCTTTACCGATGAAATACTCTATGTTGAACCATCTCGGTGATTCAAGATGCCGACTTTACCAGTCTATGAAGAAAGTTCTGATCCCAATCAACACATCCTAAAGTATGAGTGGTTAATGAGTGTTGCATGGTCTGAAGATGCAGTTAAATGTCGAAGCTTCCCGATCTCTCTAGGGGGCATAGCTACTATGTGGTTCACTCGTTTGCCATTTCGATCTATTTTTTGTTTTGACAACCAATTTTATTGAGTAGTTTTAGATGCATGTTGCAAGGCTGAAGGATGTTAATACTCTGTCTAGTGTCACTCAAGCTCGTGGAGAGACACTCAGATGCTATTTAGAGTGATTTCATGCTGCGTTTGCAGAAATAAGCAATCCCAATGACAACTCTATCTTGATGGCATTGACTAAGGGGATAGATCCTGATTTCGAGTTTGGAAATTGGATGGCTGGGAAGCTTCAGCATCATTGGACCGTTTCTATTCCAAAGCTGCCAGTTCTTGAGAAGGAGGATGCGAAACAGTCTAGGAAGAAGGATGACGTGGGGCCTAGTAGTGAAGGAATTCAGAGTAATATTATTGTTAAACAAACCGGGGAGAGTCCCAGAAAGGTGCAGTTAAACATTCAAAACTAGCAAAATTAGCAGAGGGATAATGGAAATCAAAACAAAAAACAAGATCAAACCGTGGTCCACGACGTGGAGCTCCTATGTTTGATAATTACACTCCTCTGAATACGTCGTTTGAGAATGTATATCTACAAACCTGTAATACTATCCAATACAAGAAGCCTGTTCCTAAGCCATCATCAGAGTGGCAGATCCAAATAGGAAAATTTTGTAGGTTTCACGAGAGTGGGCCACAATACAAATGAGTGTTGTCATTTACAAGATCTCATTGAGAAGTTGATTAGAGAGAGGAAGTTGGAACAGTTTGCGCAGGCGTCGCAGTCTGGTGATGCGGGCCCATCGACTCACAATAATGTACCTAATCAGATGAGACAGGAGGAACCCTCTCATACCGGTGGGAAGTTGGTAATAAATAGTATAAGTGGTGGTCCTCATCCAGTAGACCGAAGCTGGAGGGAAATGGAGTCGTATGCCATCTCTATTAGGCATGCAGACTTCGAATGTTGTAGTAGTTGTGATGATGGGTCTTCAGCCAAGCAACAGAAGATGTTGACTGACGACATCGTGTTTCGAAATAGATAGGTCGATAAGATCGAAACCCGCACTATCGATCCGCTGGTCATATCAGCACAGGTAGGTCCTGCTTGGATGAAAAGGATCTTGGTTGATAGTGGAAGCACTGTGAATATTTTGGTTAAGCGAGCATACGATCAAATGAAAATGGAGGCTAAAGACTTGAAGCCTTGTCAATCTCGCATTCACGGCTTCAATGGAAGCGCTACATAGTGGAAACACCAGTGGAATTAGGAGTTGGAGAACGCCAGAGAGTTTGGATACTGCAGTTTGTTGTGTCAGACATAGACTCCCCTTACAATGCTTTCTTGGGCCGATAGGCCCTTTCTCAATTCAGGACAGCCATTGCCCCATGGTGCTTGACTCTAAAATTCTCCACCGATCGTAGGGTTGGAGTCGTTTAAGGAGATCAGGCTGCTGGGCTAGCTTGTTATGTTGCTGACTGTGCAGGGCGCGCCGAAGGGAGAAAGGAAAGGGTGTAGAGGAATCTCTCTGCGTTCGTTTTACTGATAATTGACAATTGGTGCCTGGACCTAGGCACGGGCACCCTAACCAATTCCAAAGGGATCTTGACCTGAGAGATACTAAAAGCGAAGATGAAACTAAAGACAGTCAAGCTCCCTGGCCGAACTGACAATCGATGTCCCGATCGACAATGATGACGATTCAAAGATGGTATGCATCTCAGTTAAGCCAACAGACACAGAAGGAATTGGTTGAATTCCTCCGGGTGAACCTCGACATATTCTCCTGGACGCATTCTAACATGTAGGGGATCTCGCTGGACATTGCGAGCCATACTTTGAATATTGACCTGCGGTATATCCCGGTCAATATGGATACAGAGAGATCTGCCGCCCTTAAAAAAGAGGTAGAAAGGTTTAAAGCAAATGGATTTATCCAAGATGCATTATATCCATAATGGGTTTCAAATCCTGTACTTGTCCAAAAACCGAATGGGAAATGGAGAACATGTGTTGATTACTCAGATTTAAATAAAGCTTGTCCTAAAGATAATTTCCCACTTTTCCAGAATTGATTCAGCTCGTAGACTCAACAGCTGGACATGAACTCTTATCCTTTATGGATGTATATTTTGGCTACAACCAGATACCTATGCACTTACCCGATTAAGAACATACCAGCTTCGTAACTAATCTAGGACTTTACTGTTACAGGGTCATGTCATTCGGACTCAACAATGCTGGTGCTACTTATCAACGATTAGTCAATCGGATGTTTGCCAGGCAGATCGGAAAGACCATGGAGGTATATGTGGAAGATATGCTTTTGAAGTCATGTTTTTTCACTGATCATATCAAAGACTTGGAATCAATGTTCAATATCCTCCAAGAGTACAGAATGAAGCTCAACCCACTGAAATGCCACTTTAGGGTCACATTCGGAAAATTCCTTGGGTTTATAGTCAATGCTCGAGGAATCGAAGCCAATCTCGAAAAGATCTAGGCGATCAGAAATCTTGAAACTTTGAGAACTATAAAACAAGTCCAGAGCCTTAATGGGAAAGTAGCAGCATTGAGCAGGTTCATTTCAAAATCCATCGATAAGTGCATTCTCTTCTTCGATCCGATTCGAAAAAGGAAACGAAACATTGAATGGACCACGGAGTGTGAAGGCGCATTCTGAGCACTGATTCAGCATCTTTCCACACTACCTATTTTGTCATAGCCAAACGATCATGAGAAGTTGTACGTCTACCTAAAAGTATCAAAAAAACAAGATCAATGCTGCCTATATTCGGGGAGGAAGACCAAGTGCAAAAACCAGTTTACTATATTAGCAAACGCTGACTGGAGCTGAGAGAAATTATCCAAAACTAGAGAAGTTGGCTTATTGTCTCGTTATTGCCTCAAGGAAGCTCCGTTTGTATTTTTAGTCTCATTCTATCGTTGTCTACACCGACCAACCGTTATGACAGGTAGGTTACTCAAATGGAATATCGAACTGAGTCAGTTTGATATTGCTTATACTCCAAGGCGAGCCATTCAAGGACAAGTCCTGGCGAATTTCATAGCTGAATTTACCATTCTAGAGGAATTGCCTGAAACCAATGAATTTCTCGAGTATATTTGGAAGCTGCATGTTGATGGTGCGTCAAACGATCGGTACTCAGGTGCTGGAGTTGTACCTGAAACCCCGAAGGTCGGTCCATATGCTATTGTCTAAAGTTTGATTTTGGTGTAACTAATAATGAAGCTAAATTTGAAGCCTTACTTACTGGATTGAAACTCGCCTGAGATTTGAGAATCATTGCTGTGGAAATTTATTGTGATTCACAATTTGTTGTGTGTCAAGTTCGGGGTGAATATCAGGCAAAAGATCGAAGACTGGCTACTTATCTAGCTCAAGTCCAGGAGATACTTAATAAATTTGATTATTATGCCATCTTCTACATACCTCGTGAACGCTTTCAAATAGATGATTCATTGGCAAAGTTAGCAAGTATGGGCGAAGCACAACAAATGGGACTCATACTTATGGAAACATTATCTTCTCCAAGCATTGATCAGATGGAAACAGGCTGGATATTTGAAATCACTCCCCAGAAGCAGTCGTGGATGACTCCTTTCCAAAATTACCTCGAGCATGGAATGCTATCCGAGCACAGGAGTGAGAAGAGGTAGATTCTTCTAGAAGCTGCACGGTTCACTATTCAGAATGGAGTCATGTATAAAAGAGGGTACTCTGTTCCTCTACTCTATTCCTCTACTCTGATTTATCGCCCACGATGAAATTAAGCGAGTGTTACATGATGTTCACGAAGGAGAATGTGGCGATCACACCGGGGGGCAAGCTCTCGCTAAGAAAGTACTCCGATATGGATACTATTGGCCAACTGTAAGCCTCGATGCAGCAGATTACGCCAGAAAATGTGATAAATGTCAAAAGCATGCTCGAATTCGTAGAGCCCCACCAACTGAGATAACCCAAATTGTCATCCATGGCCATTTGCAGTACGGGCATCGATATCATTGGCTCTCTACCTTTGGTCAAAGGTGGTGCGAAGTACGTCATCGTCGCGGTTGACTACTTTACCAAGTAGGCAAAAGCTGAACCTCTTGCTACAATCACGATGAAGAAGGTGATCAAATTTGTAGTCCGCAACATTATGCCGATTTGGTCTCCCACATACCGCCATCACTAGTAACAGAACCTAGTTCGACAGTGTTGAATTCAAGGATTTCTGCCAACGTTTCCATATTCGAAAGAAATTCTCTATAGTTGCACACCCACAAACGAATGGCCAGGTTGAAGCTGTTAATAAGGTTATCAAGTCTATTCTAAAGAAACGAATGGAAAAGGCCGGGGGCAAGTGGGTTAGTGAACTTCCTATGGCTCTATGGGCTTACCGGATAACCTACAAGTCCACGACTGGACACACTCTATTCTCTCTTTCCTATGGTTCATAAACCATTATTCTAGTCATGATGGAAGTACCTTCTCATCATATGACTTATTATGATCCAAAGAAAAATGCCATACTACATACTGAATCCTTGGATTTGTTGGATGAGAAGCGCGAAGAGGCTGATTTGAGGGCAGCCGCATACTGAAGTCGAGTTGCCCGATTATACAATGCCAAGGTCCAACCCCGAACCTTTGAACTCGGCAATCTCGTCTTCAAGAGAATCTACCCGGTTCCTTCGCATATGAAACCAACGTGGGAAGGGCCGTATGTGATTGAACGAAAACTCAGAGATGGCACATTCAAGTATCGACCATTAACGGTCTTACTTTTCCAAGAGCCTGGAACAGGGAGAGTCTCTGTCGCTACTACACATGACAGGCTTTATTTATTTTACTATATTTTTCATCTGTAATTTATTTCTGCATTTTGAAATTTGAATTTGTAATAAGGAAACTGACTTTGCCGTATTTTCTAATTTCAGCAATAAAATACCATCTCTTCGAGCCAGAGCTATGATTTATTGAATGTGACATACAACCATCACGATGCACGAAGAGCTAAGTTCCATCATACGGTGGAATTTATCCAAATAGGGGGTGACTGTGATACGACCAACCACTCACTAAGTGAAGCCCGAGCTCAGGGGAAAGCCATCACACAGAAGCCAAAGAAGGATTGACATATGACAATCCTTTAACTAACTCCAATCTCCTAGAGTGCGAGCTGGAGTATAAACTTATGAATGCGGTTTCGAAGAGGGTGGATCCATCCACCTAACGAATTCGACCGTATCCTAACCAAGTTTGAAGAGGATAGGCCCGTCCATCTAACAATCTCACTTGTTAACTCGGTGTGGATGTGAATCGACCATCCACGATCCTGATAAATCAATTGTTCCCGGAGTGCGAATGAAATCCTAAAAGCCTAAACAGATGTGACTGACCATCTGTCGGTCGACTCTAAATTCCCAAAGTGCAAACTAGAGTATAAACACCAACTCTGAATTCCTAAAGTGTGAGTTGAAGTATAAATATCGACACCAAATTCCCAAACTGTGACTTGGAGTATAAACATCAACCTACTTCAAGTTCCTAGAGTGTGAACTGGAGTACAAACGTCGACTATCTCCGGATTCCCAGAGTGTGAACTAGATTATCGACCGCAAATAACTCTGAGTCCCAAGAGTGTGGTCAGAGTATAAACATAACTCGCATGTGAATGACCACACGTAAACTAACTTAAGTCCTTGGAGGGTGGATGCATACTTAAAACTTGAACAGGCATGATCGACCACCAACGTACAAATGCGAATCCCTGGAGCACGGATATCGTCATTAATGAGTGAGCGAGTGTGATTTGACCAATCGAATCTCACTTGTTTAAGCTCACCAAAATAAAGAAAAAATGCAATTGCTGGCCGATCTTTATAACTTATCCTCGAAACTGAGGGCAGAACTTAAGTTTCAACCATTGACTGAAGCAGTGCAACAGCAAAATTCAACTTAACCGCCGTACATGACTCGTGCCCGTGATTTCCGCACTTGACAAATAAAAAAACTCAACTCAAAAGTTGGGACTTCGCAAGTGCACTGAACTGGAATTCAAATACTAGAACACTTAAGAAAACAAAAAATGATTAAGTTGAAGTCAAAAAAAATTCATTTCAACTATCTGTGGAAGACATTTATGTACAAGTTATTTCCAAAATTCCTACTAGCATGGGCCGAACCCACATCTATGCACGGCCGAAAAAAGAAAAAAAAATAGATTCCTATCTATCTAACAAAAATAAACCGGAGAAGCACGTCTACTCTCTCTTCTTGTTTGGCTTCTTCTTTGATGTAGATCCACTGGAGCTGCCGCTCAGTTTTCTCTTTGAGCTCTTTGCTTTCGGCTGCCGATCTCCAGGCGAGGCACGATCTCAACATCCTCCTTCGAACTCGAGTGTACGGGGATGCTTCGTGAAGGTGGAGTCGGGGGAACAGGATCAACTGTAGGGGGCGGGATGGGGACACTGGTGTCGACAACTATACCTCTAGGCGATATCATTCTCAGCGGAGTCGGGCCAGGTGCTGCCATTCCACCCCCAGAACTACCACCATAAGCCGCTGCCTCCATTTCAACGTCGATTTCATCCAATATCTCTTCTTCACAAATTGCTTGAGCCTCGTTGGAGGCATCGGTGGTTGGCATTGAAGAGACAGTAGTAGGTATGTTTCCACCTATAACAAATGGTTGGTCCGCAAAAGGGTCACTGTGAACAACTGAGAAGTTCCTCCATCATCTGTTCATCAAAAGAGAGTGTGCATCCTTGCTTTCCATCAATCAGTTCAGTCGTTGTTGTGGTGGTTGCCTCAGTAATGATGGCCTCCCGTGCTTGATGCAATTCTTTGGTTACAGGAGGCGCAATCGATGTCACACTAGTCATTGGATAGAGAAAAAGAAAGATTGTTAGTAAACGCTTCAAATCAAGCTCCTTATTTTGAACATATATGAACAATGTTTTAAAATACCTTCCTTAGTTTGGCTCATGGACGGCTGAACGGCTTCAGAAGCATGCACTTTTATTGGACATAACTGCAGCCGTTCCGGGTTATAAGCAGCGATGGATTGGGGATCAACCGCTGGTGCAGGTTCAGGTTAGGTTGGCGCAGGAATCTCAAGACTCGCGTCATGATGCTCAACACCTGAACCTTCTCCAACCTTCGAGCATTGGGTGCTGAGCTTCTTCTTTTCGTGTGAAATAATCGACTCATGGAGAATCTTTCTTTCATCTTCATTCAGCATACGATTCTCAAGCTCAAACTCGTCAATTAATTCATCTGGATGCACCGCCTTCTCCTCCTCAACCAATCGGCCCAAAGCATTGTGAAGATGTACCGGATAATTTTCGAGCCAGCTAGGTTCCTGTGCTTCAGCACATTAGCATTATAAGTAACGAGGAGATCTTCGATATCAGTCTTTAGCCTGGACTATGCCGTTCGGACCCACTCCTCGACCTCGGTCTCCACCACATGGAATTTATCCATTACCGCATCTCATTCACACTTGAGCACTACGGCCTACTCACATGCCTCCTGGCTGTGCAATTTGCGTCATCCCTTTCCTTGATAATTTCGGAGAATTTGGCTTTAAGCTCATCGAGTTCTTTGAGAGTCGCATCTTGTTTGGTAGTGACGGTGATGTTCCGATGGCCCATCTCCTCCACCAGGGCATAGTGTGTCTGCCTCATCCTCTCTATGGCCAAGTTCACCTCGTCGACCTATTGAGTGGCCTCTATTTCTAAAACTTTTGGGAGGATTCGGCTTCATCATGAAGCACTTGGATGATTCAATCCTTTTGAGCGAGCTCGTTTTCTAATTTCTCTATGGTGGCCGCCTGCTTAAAGGCCAGATTCGATGCTTTCTCTGTAGCTTTCGACCACTCCTTATATTGAGCATAGATATCATGAATATAATCGTGCATCGTATTCTCCGCTTCTACTGGATTTCTCTTTAAGTGTGGAGGAAAGGTGTAGCCATCAAAGCGAATGTTCGAAAAATGCTTCTTCAGTTGTGTGATTCTAAAATCCCCTTCTCCGGTGGGCTCAGTGATAGCATGTTCAGTGACAACGGGAGTTTCGACCTCGTGTCTGCGATGGTGTGATTCAAACCTAGTGGTTTAGGAAGATGATTTATGGTGGGGAGGCTCTACAGTTTGTTTTCCATAGTTCGAGGGGTGTATAGGGATTCTAGGAGGCGGAGAACATGATCGGGATCTATGTCTATTATCCCTATCCCTGTCATATCTTTCTTGGCTGGAATATCCACGGTCATAATCTCTCTCTATGAAACGACCCTGACTCGACCTTCGAAAATCAGCACCGAATACGACATTTGTATTCCAATGCCACAGATCCAAACGTAGAATCTGGTTCGCCGGAGCTTGTAAGACAATTAAATATAACAACACAACGGAAGAAAAGAAATGAATATCATCGATATACAACATTCGATACAACAATGATACAATATGGATCAATATCAGAGATATAATGAATATCAGAAAACAATAAACAAAAGCGGAAAATGAATAGCAAAAGAGATAACTCCAATGATCAGACTGCAATTCCAATCCAATGTTCAAAGCCAAAAACTCCAAAGCACTAGCTCGAACCACCATCACGTATTCACCAAGCTAAGCAAGGTCAGTCGTCCATGAATCCAAAGACTTCAATATCCAGGATCTCCAAAGAATACCAAAGACAAAGCTAAAAGCTACCGAATCGATATCTATATCTACTATCTGAAAAATCCAACTCTAGACTGCCCGTGTGGATATAGTGGGCGCCCAGAGTTTAGGAAAGGAACAATAAACTCTAGGTCAGCCATAGGATTAGTGTGAGCAAACAAAAACATTTTATCTTTTAAAACAAACAAAAGAATTTACATTTGAAATCCGCAATGTTTTTTTGAAAATGAAACTACCATAAGGCCTCACGCCACACACACAGTGTAAACGCAGAATTGGAGGAGATTTCTCCTTATGATAGTCAAATATGCTTGATACGAGAAAATTTCTTTTATATTATTATTATAAGCGCACGGTATGGAAAATCATTTCGAAAGTATAATATAAATCCTAGCCAGCATAGACATTCCGAACTATGCCTACTATAGCTACCATCTAAACAGTGGTGACCAGCATAAGTAGATGGCAGGTTCTACAACTAAAACCGTACAAGGCTCGTATTGTTTTGTTTGGATTTCCAACAAATGGTCAGGCCAAGGAATTTCTCATTGCCACATGGGTACACCTTTGGAGGGGCGCCCCGAGAACCTAACCGGATCTCTGCCAACATAAGGCCGGGTTACCTCTGTAACTAGGAAACTACTAATACGAGTATGCCATCCCCAGGTCGTAATCAACCTTTATCCCGGGATTCACCAACAACCACAAAGTAATAAATTTGCAGCTGCCATATAGGTTAAGTATCTGGGGTCCATACCATGATACCACCTCTATCCAGAAGGAAATGAACATACCCTCAGGGGGCGCTACCCCCAAATAACCTTGCTGCATTCTTCCTGTTTCGAACATTCCGGGTTGTGAAGTTCGACGAAGTTTCGTCCACAAAGCTACGCGTTACAAAAAAGCCATGCTTCGATCAACAAATGATCAGCAGCACTTCGTATGCCACATTACCAAATTTGGAATGTATCACTAGTAATCATCAACTACATAACCTCTGAGCTCGTACGTCTCAGAGAAGGGTGTTAAGCTAAGAGAATAAATCTCCACCACCAAACAGAAATGTATTTGATAGAAACCGATTTTACATCTCAAGGTGTAATGTCAGACACACATCCATACAAGTCTGTTTCGGGTTCGGACAGAACCAAAGGCACTTTCAAAGAAGCCCTTGCAAATCCGGATAATCCCTAATCACGTCCGGACTACCCATCACAATTGGTGCTCGAATCTCCATACCGGGGACCAGTCGGTATAGAGATATTCGACGGGTTATCCTTTCGTTTTCGAAAAATATCCGGTCTTCACCACCGGTCTTCAAACGCTATCCATATACGTCGTATCATTATTCGAAATGGGTTATATGACACAGGGTCCTCTCCCGGCTAAACCGAATAATGCACGCAATATTCAAAATCATATGGATAATGGGATTTCAGTTAAGTCACAACTTTAAAATCCAAAACTTTACTTTCAAATGGTTTAAATAAATTACCATTTACCAATCTTTTAAACAAAAAGATTCATTTCAAAAACCTTCAATGGTTTAAACAATTTCCACATTTAAATCTTTTAAATAAAAGATTCACTTTAAGACTCCTTTCAATTTTAAACAAGGTTCACAAATCTTTACCAAAGATTCATTTATAACCTTTCAAAACAATTCCATTTCAAGTTGAATTAACTCATCCAGTCTTTAAATCAAATACTCTTTTCATAGCTTTCAAAACAATCTCCGTTTCCATCTTTTATATATAAAAGATACACCATTTAAAAATCCTCTTCAATTTCAAAATAGGGTTAAACTATCTTTCACAAAGATTCAATTATAGCTTTCAAAACCATTTAATTTCAAATTTGAAATATTTTCATCATAATTATTATTTGAAACCACTTGTTTCCATTTCGGAAAACCTGATTTTCATTTGTGCGAGTTAAGGCCTTCCAAATATAAACTTGGGTTAAATTTAAATTCTCAAAACAATACTTTTAAAATGGTTTAAAAACACATTTATGGTTTGTATAACCTTTTTATGTCATAAATACCAAATATAGAATTCAATTTCAGATATTGAATTCCAATTTAAATCAAACTATTTAAAATTCAAATCTTAATTAAGTTATTCAAAATAACTTTCATTTTTAAAAAACTTTTTCAAAAGTTTTTCACTTTAAACCCAACCTATTTCCCAAAACCATTTGGATTAAAAATTCAAACTCAAAACCATTTTTTAAGAATCTGTGACTTAACCGATTCCCACGTGCAATCCATATTTGTGTGTATATAGTGTAGTCCAGGGGTTTTACCCAATAGTGTAACAACAATCATCACATCACAGATTAAAATGCATAAATATCGATAAGCGGTATAAACTATAACGCTTATCTTCATTCACCGATTCATAGATAAAGTAAATTGATCAAAAACAAAGATTCATCGTTACGATTCGATGTGGGTTTCGGATAAACAACTGGAATCCGACTCCTTGTCGCATCGAATTTCAAATGCCATTTTACGGCCAAGGGGTTTTCATATCTACACATAAACAATCATAAATATTACAATTCAGCACAAGCAATTCATATCTCATAGCATTACAATTACATATCAAATATATCAATCCATCATACAACATTCAATAACAATCAACATCTTTGATTAAGGTGAATAAAACGTGTGGTTTTAAAATTTATTACCCACATAATTACCTTCATTAGTAATCTTTAATCAATGATTAATTATTATTAACTACAATTTATTAAGTCCTAACTACCTCCATTAATTAATCATCTCTCTAATAAATTACTTAATTAATTAACCCTAATATTTGATTAATCAATCTTTAGTCTTTAATTATCTACCCTTAATCTCTTTCTCTAAGTAATTATTAATTTTTATTTAATCATTCATTAATCTCCTGATTAGTTAGCTTGAATTATAAATCAATTACTTTAATTACTTTAATTACTTTCATTAAGTAATTCACCTCAAATAATAATTTTCCTTTTAACGAATATGTTAGCTTAACTTTGAAAGTTACTCAACCATTTTTTTTAAAACATCATTTAAACTTTATTTTAAACAAAGGTTTGAAAATAAATTTATTCGAAAACACCCCTTTAATTTAAAATCTTTACTATACATCTCAAACACTTGCTGCATTCAAACATTATCAAGTTCCATCTTGACATATTTAGCAATTTATCTTATTATTGCCATCATATAATTTACTCCCAAATCAAATTAACAAATTTCAAATAATTTAAAACCTTTAGCTTTAACATTTTCTTTATCTTTGACTAGTATGAAAACTTGTTTAAGAATTCACTTCGGAACTTATTAATTTTCTTTTGAAAAACTTGTTCAAAAATTCTTAAAACTTAATTATGTTTTTAATTTCAAAATAGTGTTATTTGAATACAAGCAAGACCGAGCAACCCTTTCAATTTTCCCCGAGCCAAATATGCATGAGCACAAGCTAACCCTCGAGCACGTCCCTAATTTTCTTCGAGTTTCCCTTTCTTCTTCCCTTTAACACTGTTTCCATTTTTAACTTTAAAAACTACTTCCTATACTAAAACTGGCAAACGACACGGTAGTATACTCGAGCAACACCCCAGAATTCTCGAGTTCATCCTCGAGTCTCCCCCTCCTTCTTCTTTCAAACTCAATTAATCAAGAACCAAACGTGCACATGCACGTGTACAGCTGATCAAATGGTCGCCGAACATCTCCAAGACCTCCGGCACGACACCTTCAACCTACCAAACAACTTCGACCACCCAGATGTCCAGTACCACTACGAAATCAAAATTGGGTTATTCAAGCATTTCTGGAACCCAAAACCAACACCTAAATACACCTCACACCACCACACAACGGCGCCAGAAGCCTCGCAACTCCGCCTGAACCTCCGCCGTAGTCTCTAGCTTCAATTCCCACTGATGTGAATAATTTCGATCCATTATCGTTGGCGAAATTGCCACGTCTTTCTTGATGAGCAAAGTTATGTTCAAAACCCTAGTTTGTTGTCGCATGATCACTCTGATGATCGAGAAATACCATGACCATTTTTCCCAGCCGCGACATCCCCTCCACTACCTTCAGCATCAGCTTCGACCCATGAATCGACGCCAACCATCAGATATTGGCAAAAATATATTTCTTGTTCAACTCATGTTTTATAACAATCTACCAAATTAAAAATCCCAATTCGATTGTTAAAATTCATCACATCCTAATGTGATTCCAATCATCAATACAACATATGCATTTAGGAATATTGATTTTTTTTAGTTTTGAGAAATTCCTCTGTAAATTTTTTTTTCTATTCGGTAAATTATCCTGTTAAATTTTACTTATAATTATTTTTAAAAATAGTATTAAATTAGCACAATAAACTTTCTTTAAAGATCATGACATAACTTAATTGTATGAGGAGATATTGGATTTTTTCTCTTCTGATTAAAATCCTGTTACTAAGAACAGAACCACATATGCATTTATTAAATGCATATATACAACCTGTAGTATTTTATACCTCCCATACAAACTTCAACATACATCCATTTTTTAACAAATTCAAGGCAAAAGTTTATTCACAAGCAACAACAGATAAAAAAGGGATTTGGTTTAGGGGTTTGCTAATCTGTCATTGGTTGCACAGAGAAACAAAGATCAGGTCTAGAAAACCTGGAAAATGCAGAGCTTTTGAAAACTGGTTTTAAAACTTGCATTTGATTTTTTTTCTGATTTTGAAGCTTAAAAGTTGCACTTGATTTCTGATTAAACTTTTGATGAGAGGATCTTGCATTTGTATATTTCACTTATCTCATGAAAAAATTGTTTCCAAGTTTTTTGAATTCATTTCCAGGTTGCAGCTTATTGAACTGATTGAAGTATTGTTTTTTTCAAATTGAGTGCTGCTTGAATTTGCAGTTGCATCTGATCTTATTGAAGTTGTTTTGTTTTGCACTCTTCTTGATTACAAGTTGAAATCTGAAACCTTTAATTGTCTTTTAAATTTAAACTTCTCATATTTTTTATTTATTTTGATTTTCAGGTTGAAGCTCCACATATCTTTTCCTTTAGAAGAGCTTGAGAAAATGAAAACAGCCTGGTTTTTTTTGAAGTTTTAGATTTGGTTTTCTTTTCTTTGAATTTGTAAATTTTAGATAAAAAGAAAAATCCTTTGCTTTTCCACTTGTATCATTATGTTTACATTTGTTAGTTTCATTAACACTTGTCAACGTATAGTTATTTTATGTTTTTAAACTTGTTTTAAAAATTAATTTACAACTTTGTTTAAATCCTTGTATACTTTATGTTTTACATATTTATATATTTGTTTATTTATGTTTTATATCCTTGTCTTGAATTAATTTTTATAAACTTTGTTTTGGCCCTTTAGTTCATATATTTACAAATTAGTTCATCGAAATTTTTAAAAGAAAGAACTTTAAAACTTTTTGTTAAACTTAGATATTGTATGTGTGTATATATATATATATACATATAAATAATACTTACATAATCTTTCAAAAATTATTTAAAATAAATTATACATTGATAAATAAACCTCTAATCAATCACTCCAATAAATTTACCTTTAATTAATTTCAGAAAGTGATTATACTTCCAGTAATCATCCTTTAATCAGTTTCATAAATTAATCCTTCTTAAATTAAGTAATAACCTTTTAATTACTTATAATCCAAATATTAAAACAATTTAAAGATATTTAACTTTAAGCATTTTAAATCTTTTTATTTAACCTTGTTTAGCATCATATTATATTTACAATTTATTTCAAACAAATTTAAAAGAAGGTATGTAAACTACTTAGTTTAATACTTATTGATTTTCAAAAGATATGTATATTAAATAATATGAAATTTAGTTTTAAACAACTCTTACTATATTAATTTAAAAATATAACTTTTCAATATAATAACATTTGAATTTCAAATTCATAATTTCAAATTATAATCTATTTATAAAATATTCACTTTTGAATTCCAAATCATTAATCTTTATTTATTTTAAAGATAAAAACATTTTTTCTTATTAATGAATCAAGTTATCAATTTGTTGAATTTTTTTAAATGATTCCTTTATTTACAATCTTTATATATATATTTATTCAAATCTCCAAATAAATTCATAATTAAATTTGTAATTAAAATATTATTCAAAATACTTATTTAAGAATTTCCAATTAAAAATTATATTTAAAAATCATATTTACATTCATTTACATAAATAAACAAACAAATATCTATTAAATTTTGGAAAACACCTGATTAAACCATAATTAAATTCCAAAAATTAAATTTATTTCTAGTTTCAATTTGATTTAAAAACGGGAATGTTACAGATTCCCTCCCTTAGAAAATTTCATCCTCGAAATTTGAAAGTAGGTAGACAACAAAGAAATATAGAAAGATCAAGAGATGAATCACCAGATCAAACTGAATATCTATTCTACATTTGGCTTACCAAATCAGAATATCAATAATGGATACAAGAAAGAATCAAGATACTTGGGTCACCAAAACTACGAATATATAGTGATATTGATTAGTTCAAAAGATAACTAACCACTCGTAGAATATACCGGAACCCAACAAAATAAACAGATATATGGATGCAATCCAAAACTTTTAGTTTAAACAACCAAAATATATCTATCAACCATAACAACTAAAGAAAACATTTCATCCAAACAAACAATTCTGACCCATCTGGAGTTTATGTCCCATGCAAATATATCAAAGCTTCTTCCTGGAGCTGCTAGGAATTTGAAAAGATGAATCAAAGGAGATTGATAGAGAAAGTTGTTTTCGCTATTGCAGGGTATTGACCATTTGTAGTGGTACTTCCCTGTCCCCTATCTCGTCCTCTTCTTGCACTCATACTCACTATCAGTGGATAGTAAGAGAATTTACTGAGGCATTCAGATGGATATCTTAGGGATATAATCATTCTAGGGTATACTTCATTCTATCTCTAATGAGTTACTTAATGTGTTATACTCCTGAGCTAAAGTTTAAACCTTCAGCTCTGATACCAAATGAAACGACCCTGACTCGACCTTCAAAAATCGGCACTGAATACGACACTTGTATTCCAATGCCGCAGATCCAAACATCGAATCTGGTTCGCGGGAGCTTACAACACAATTAAGTATAACAACACAACGAAAGAAAAGAAATGAATATCATTGATATACAATATTCGATACAACAATGATACAATATGGATCAATATCAGAGATACAATGAATATCAGAAAAAAATAAACAATAGCGGAAAAGGAATAGCAAAAGAGACAACTCCAATGATCAGACTGCAACTCCAATCCAATGTTCAAAGCCAAAAACTCCAAACCACTAGCTCGAACCACCATCACGTATTCACCAAGCTAAGCAAGGTCAGTCGTCTATGAATCTAAAGACTTCAATATCCAGGATCTCCAAAGAATACCAAAGAGAAAGCTAAAAGCTACCGAATCGATATCTATATCTACTATCTGAAAAATCCAACTCTAGACTGCCTATGTAGAAATAGTGGGCACCCAGAGTTTAGGAAAGGAACAATAAACTCCGGGTTAGTCGTGGGACTGGTTTGAGCAAACAAAAACATTTTATCTTTAAAAACAAACAAAAGAATTTAAATTTGAAATCCGCAATGTTTTTTTGAAAATGAAACTACCATAAGGCCTCCCGCCACACACAATGCAAACGCAGAATTGGAGGAGGTTTCTCCTTATGATAGTCAAATATGCTTGATACGAGAAAATTTCTTTTATATTATTATTATAAGTGCATGGTGTGGAAAATCATTTCGAAAGTATAATATAAATCCTAGCCAGCATAGACATTCCGAACTATGCTTACTATAGCTACCATCTAAACAGTGGTAACCACCATAAGAAGATGGCAGGTTCTACAACTAAAACCGTACAAGGATCGTATTGTTTTCTTTGGATTTCTAACAAATGGTCAGGCCAAGGAACTTCCCATTGCCACATGGGTAAGCCTCTGGAGGGACTCACCGAGAACCTAACCGGATCTCTGCCAACACAAGGACGGGTTACCTCTGTAACTATGTAACTATTGACACAAGTATGCCATCCCCCGGTCGTAACCAACCTTTATCCCGGGATTCACCAACAACCACAAAGTAATAAATTTGCAGCTACCACATAGGTTAAGTATCTGGGCTCCATACCATGATACCACCTCTATCCAGAAGGAAATGAACATACCGTCAGGGGGCGCTACCCCTAAATAACCTTGCTACATTCTTCCTGTTTCGACCATTCCGGGTTATGAAGTTCGACGAAGTCTCATCCACAAAGCTACGCTTTACACAAAAGCCATGCTTCGATCAACAAATGATCAGCAGCACTTTGTATGCCACATTACCAAATTTGAAAAGTATTGCTAGTAACCATCAGCTACATAATCTCTGAGCTCGTACGTCTCAGAGAAGGGTGCTAAGCTAAGAGAATAAATCTCTGCCATCAAATAGAAATGTATTTGATAGAAACTGGTTTTACATCTCAAGGAGTAATGTCAAACACACATCCATACAAGTCTGTTATGGGTTCGGACAGAACCGAAGGCACTTCCGAAGAAGCCCTTGCAAATCCGGATAATCCCTAATCATGTCCGGACTTCCCATCACAAAGGGTGCTCAAATCTCTATACCAGGGACCAGTCGGTGCAGAGACATTCGGCGGGTTATCCTTTCGTTTTCGAAAAATATCCGGTCTTCATCACCAGTCTTCAAATGCTATCCATATATGTCGTATCATTATTCGGAAGCAACCTTCTTCGTATCCATGATCTCTAACCTATTCGCATCGATAAGTGAATTTCACCCCGTGCCCTTTAAAACCAAACAAAGCCACTATTTGATATCGATCGGCTAGTGGTAAATATGAACGGAATAGTCTTGTCCATTGATATGAACAAGGTAGAGTAGCTACGATCGAAACGAACAGAGGCGAACTGGGTCGATACGAAGTGGGGATCGAACAGGTCGATACGAACAAGGAGAAAGCCTTAGGATGACTCGTTCAACTCGGCATCGAAGGTGGAGAGATCCAAAAATCAAGCTCCACATCAACTTGTAGGCATGTGCTCAACATCGAGTCGAAATGATCGATATGAACAGTATCGATACGAAGGGGAACGTGACCGAAAAATTTCAATTTGCATCGATTATATCTCACGATCTACAAGTTCAAATGCTATGAAATTTTCACAGGAGCTTACGTACGATTGGGTCAAATCTTGATCAATACGAAATCCGTTCGTATTAATAAAGGATCGAGTCGAAATCGCATGGTATCGATCGCGTGGACCCATTCATATGCCAGAAGAGGTCTCCGAGATCTGAGCGAGATATTTGCATCATATCCCTATAAATAGCACCCCAGAGCCTACAGAAAAAGGATCTTTTGGCTCTTTGACATCCAGACTTTGCCGAAACCATTGTTGCACTTCACTGCTGCTGTTGTACTCGAAATTCATCATTGTAATCCGCTGTAACCGGTTGTAACCAATAAGCGATTATCAATAAAATTATTAACTTCATAGTGGACGTAGGTCATACGCCGAACCACTCTAAAATCCTTTATTTCTGCGTGTTTTTATCATTTGCTTTTGAATTGTTTATCAGATAATCCTCTTTTTACATTTCTATTCTTTATTTTTATCTCTTCAAATACTTTCGAAGAGTGTTGTGCCTAATTTTGGTGCAAACATAAAATTAGTATTATTTGGAAGTATCTTCTGATATAAATATTTCAATGTGATTTGAAAGAAATGTTTAAAAGCATTTTGGAAAAAAATAAGTTCTATACTCCCCTCTCTATTGCTCGAAAATAATTTCGGTGATGAGTGCACGCATCATCGATGTTCACTTTCGAGCTTCAAAGTGGAAAGACTGCTATATTAGTTTTACTACACATTTGTTTTGATAAATAAATCTTAATTTCAATTTCTAAATACGATTTGATATATATATAAGTTATGAGTATGTGTGTGTGTGTGTATAAATGATCTAAAAAGGAACCCGGTATTTAATTCTTAAGTTTTTGTAAATTAGAAATTTTATTTGTTATAATGAATGAAATTTTAACTATATTAGTAATTTGAAACTACCGAAATGAGAAAAATAAGAAATTGGATGCTAAGTGATTAAGGAAATATATAAGAAACTGGAAACATGTAAATTAAAGAATAAGGAAAATTTAGAAGATGTAATTATTGAACATTTTGTTAACTAAAGTAAATGAGATAAACTTGTGTAACATTCAATTGCATTCTAAAAGACACACACACACACACAGATATATATATATATATATATATATAACTTACCAGAATGTTGAAGTTGAAATGTTAATAAGAATATGTGATAGAATATTATACAAGAAAAACTTAGGAAATTAAAGTGTTCAATAGAATTATGTTTATAAATGAAGAATTAAGACGTATAAGAAGATTATAAACTTAAGTTAATAATTTGAAATGCTAATAATTGAATTTAACAAGAAAATTGTAAGTAAATGATTATAAACTTAAGTAAATATTGAAGTTATTTATAATTAAAATAAGGAGTAAAGGTGATTACTATATTTAGTAAATGATTATAACTTTAAAAATGTTGAAATGATTTAGAAATGGATTTAATATTAAATAATACTATATATGGAAGAAGTGAATGTGTAAAATAAATAATCTATTAATGGTGATTAAATTGTAAAGAGACTTACATAATAATGGATAACCTAATAATTGAAATGGGAATAACTTATGTAAGCAATGAATGTAAAGTAATGAAAAGAAAAAAGAGCAATTTATGAATAAATGAGAAATGAACTTTTGTAAATAATGAATGAAATAAATGAAATAAATGAAAATAAGTATTATATGAATGAATGAATCTGATAGCAAATGATGTGAACCGAGACTAGTAAGAACAAACTTAATAATATTTGGAATTCTTGGTTGTTGGCTTATGAATGTTTGGGAGGTGATACTTCGAATTGTTTAGATGTATGAATAATCTACTAAGTTTGATCTCAGACTATTGAGTGTATGGTATACTTAGTAGTTTATTTAACATTCTACATGATTAAAAGTTTTTGAACCGAAGCAAAACATTTGTTTTGGTTGCTATGGATGTATGATTTATTACTTTTATTGCATGTGATGATTGTATGGTTTTGATTGCAAGTGACTATTGTATGTTGTGATGATCTGTTTTGTTTGTTATTAATTGAAACAACTTAAATTTCTCTTTTATATTACTATTAACTTCTATGGATTATATAAGGGAAATATAGGTTATGGAAGTGATTACTACTGCTTTGGGTTCTATAAAATAAGCGTTGTTTGCCTGACAAATAGGTACGTATTCGGATTATAGTTTTATAACGATATTAGATTGTTTCTCCATGGTCTGTGATATTTTATTTTGAAATATGATATATATATATATTAGATTATTGTTGACATTATTATTTCTTCCATACCTCTCCGTATAAAAGAGATTCTATCGAAATTTTCTATAAATTTTGGACTTAGAATTTTTTGTTAAAGTAAAGATATTTTCAAACATTTATTAACTTGAATATGAAAAGGTTTAATTGCTTATAAATTGATATATTTTATTTAAAATATTTAATTATGTAAATTAATTATTTATAAATTGAGTACCTTGAATAAAATATATTAATTCCTTAATTCCTTCATTTTCCCTTTTCAAAGATGAAAAGTTTTAAATGAGGGAGAGTGTAACGGCCCATAATTTTCAATAATTAAATTTATAAATTAGTTAAGTTTTGGAATTCAATGTTTTGAAAAATTAAAAATTTAAGATTTAATAGTGAGAGAAATAACTTGAATGTAATGTTAGTAATGTTAATTTAAGGCAATTGATAACTATTTTAATGTAAGTCCAATTAATTGAAATGATTTTAAAGTTCGGTTATAGATTGTAAATAAAGCAATAAAATTTAATATCGGTATCATTGTTGAATTATATGTAATTAATTGGAATTGGCTAATATTGAAAATGAAATCAGTGTTGTGTAAGTGATTATAACATTTTTTTATTGTTAAGAGTAAACATAGAATTGTGTTTGAAATTGTAAGTTGTAACATTGGTCTAATTATTATTGCATTATTAAATGTTGAAACTTAATTGTAGACCAACTGCAATAAATGTAATTAATATTGCATTAATATGAATTAGGATGATAATTGTAGAATATTAATGCAATAAACTATATAGTAATACCAATAATATTCAAAAGGCAATAATGGATCTAATAATAAGACTGAAATCAAGAATAAATGAATTTGTTGGAGTTTAAATTATAATTAGTAAATTATTACAATTGAAACCGAACATTGTGATTAGTGCAATATTTAACATTGAATTGATATGGAATTTGTATAAAAGGATATGAATTACTATGTAATCAAAAATGATAAAATTTGTTAGTTATTAAATTTGAATTCGAAAGGTGATAAAACCAATTTAATAATAATTTATTTAGTTAACGTGTAGCCATTTTGGCCACTGTCTTGGATTTCAACGAAACCAGTTTCATCGGATCCGTAACGATGAATTATAGTAGGATTTAAATTTTGTTGCGATCAGACTTGTTGTTTGATCGTATGGGCTTGAATCAATTTAATTGAATTCAATTTAAAATAATCTAATTTTAAAGCTAACTTCTTTATACGATGGAATTAAGACCTGAAATCCATTCCATTGATGTTAATGATATCGAAAACATCTATTTTGAAATATGTGATGACCTACTTTCGTTTCGGAGATGGAACGGGCTTTTCGGGTCGTTATTCTGTTTCGAAGAAATTCAATGTGTTCATTCTTTCTAATCGGGCTTTGTTCATATAAATATATTTTTTTCTAAACCGTAGCAGCTATTCAATTATTCTGTACGTACAATTCTATCTGCCTATCCCCTTCTTCCAATGGCAGAAACCAAATTCAATTTGAAATCCTAATTTTCAAATCAAAACCCATCATCCGACGATCCAAAATCATCGGTGCCACTCCATTTATTTCAGGCGAACTCACCAACATGAAAGTTGTTCGTCTTGACATGATGAAGAAGATAACTAGTCAAGATAGTTGGCGGAGTACCGAGGCGGATAGAAATCGCCATTAACCATCGGATCTAGTTCGTCCAAATTCACCATCTACGATGGACGATGGCACTTAAAGGAAACCGGAAGAGAAGGTCCACGGCTACTTGCACCAAAAATCTAGCGATCTCTAGTGGAGCAAGGCGGCGGTGAGGTGAGTTTGTTTTGGGCGCGATTGGGCTCGGTTTTGGTGGCTTCGAATCTTTGTGGTGGGGGTAGGACCTTAGGCATAGGCTTGATAGTGATCGAGGCGGCTTCAGGTAGACGTGCGGCGAGCCATGTGGCATCGAGCGATAGCGTTACTTGGAGATCATAGCGGTAGTTCTCATGGTCGCGATCATGTATCTCATGTCTAAGGACCTATAGCATGAGGAACGATATATCATTTCAATCCGATTTGAAATAACCGAACAAGGTTGAATTATTTATATTTAAGTCCTGGTTTAAAAGCGAATAGAGCTAAATGATGTTATAACCTAAGTTGGGATTTGAATGATATTTTCTAGTGAGATGACATATTTCGAGTAAATATGGTGATTTTGAAATGAGGGTTTAACCTATTTTGAAATATGATTTTGAAAGTGAATATGATTTCGAAAGTGATATGATTTTTTGAGAATATGATATTTTGATATCAATACGAAATGATTTGGAAATGTAAAAGAGCCATCCGTTGTGTAATAAGCTTTTGGTTGTTAAAAAGACCGAGATCAGATGTTGTCATACTCTCTGCCAATACCAAAAATCACTTTAACAACCGTGCACGTGGTGAATATTCCAAAACGTAGTAGGATTGTTTGGCAAATGATTCTGCATGAGGTATTTACGTAGCCCTGACTTCCGTGAGTCAGCTTAGTGTGACTAAAATAGTAGCCACGCCGGGTCAAGTGAGGTCGATCCTCCTATCGGGCACATTCCTTCGATACCATATTATGACTTTGTGATTGATTTGGTGGCTAACCGTCGATTTTGATTATGGGAGTGTGTTTCGAGATGGGTGGTAATAGCTGTTATGCGTTACCACCAGTTCGAATTCGCAAAACGGTAGTATGCAACCCTGGGCATTGCCTCGCATGCCTTGTCGCATGCCTTATTGCGCCTTCAACGAGTTTGGTTTGTGTCATACCTATGGAATGCTCCTTGATAACCCACCAGTTTATGGTGGAGTTTAAAGTACTGTATAGACTATGACATTATGTAAAATGTGTTATGGGGGATATAGGTAACACCTTAGAGCTATTTTAATACTTTACTATAGACACTATTATAATAGTGTATTGTACTATGTATGTAGATAGTTTAACGGATCCTTAGGAAATGGAAATCTCGAACTTCTCTTAAGTTATTGCACTCATGTTGACACTGGATAGGAGATGTCAAACCCCGTAAACATATCTGATGTTGTTACACTCATATTTATTTGTTGTATTAATTTAACTTATATAAGATCCTTTTATTCTGACTCGAGTATTTTCTCTTTTCAATTCGCTCGGATCATTCTGAACTTTTCAGTGTATCGAAGGCCTTTTCTGGAGGACGAAGAAAGATTTGTATACTATTATTATTTATTCTATTTATCCCACTACATCATGTTGTTCCGCTGCATTATTTATTTATTACTACTGTATATACTCTGATGCAAATGTTATTGGCATAACAACTTCATGAACTGTTAATTTGATTATTATATTTCATCGTTCCACTGTGAGATTTTGCGTTTTGTTTTCTTTCTTTCTATGTTTTTTCTTATATAATCCATAACAATCCTTCCTTTTGAATGTTTTGAGTTTAACATGTGTAGTTTATTGTCGATTTAAATTGTCCAAAAATGTTAATCTTACATATACAGGAACATAAGAATATGAAAATTTTCAAACTTCAACATAATAGAAATTTTCATTTCTTATAAATAATATTTGGATTTAATTACATAATCTCAGACGTTTACCACGTTCAGATCACATATACAAGTAAAAAATATTATAAGAGCTATATATGAAGATGTCCCCTTAGGATAATCAGAGAACTAATAATATGAACTTTACATTTCTTAGACATAACAGTAGAATGCACAAAATAGCTCCTATATAGCTAACACTGCCTGCTGAATATCTCCAGAAGTTTATTCATCCAAAAATCTGAATGTCTCTCACTCTCAAACTACTCAAATTAATTTTGTGTACTCGAGAGTTTGTAAAGAAACAAAAATTTCGAGTCGAACAATAAGTCTGGTATAAATAATCCCCTATCATCTCTTATCATAAATAGATATCTAGTGAGACCACGCCGCTTAATGGAATGGGTATTCCCCTCACTAGTGTCCAAAACAAAACATGAAAATCATTTACTATGCCCCTACAACCAAAATGATTAGGCTAAACATAATATAAAATAAAGCCATTTATTAGATATCTCATCCACCCTTTTATGAGATATCCCATCTAAAAGCAATTTATTAATTTTCCTATCTAAAATCAATTTATTATAGTTCCCCTCTAAAATCTTTAAAATGACAATCTGTCATAATTTAATATGACTATCCGTCCCAAATCCATTTAAAATAAATGCAGATCACCCATCGTATGTTGTTTCATAAAAGGTGGTGCGGGCTATCCACCACACACTGCATAGTTTTTCTAGGAAGATATGAACCCTTAGGTGTCAAATCCTGAGGCTAACAACCTCTGGAAAAACATTCTTCACTTTAGAAATTTTATATGGGTTACCCACCACACAGTCCATGGTTTTTCTAGGATAACCAAGAACCCATCATGATCCCCATGATTATTTATAAAAATTCATAATCCCCGTGATTACTTATTTTCTTCAAGTATACCAACTGTTTAACTTAATCCCGTTGGTAGCCCAATTAGCTTAAATTAAATAAAAACACATTGATATCCCCAATATATATTTTCAAAAGCTAATTTATTTCTTGCAACCCTAAATTAAGTATTGAAAACATTAAACCCACCCCGATGTCCCCAAGATTTATTAACATTCGTCTTATATAAGGATCCCCCTTACATATTCATATAAATGTTAGTATTTTATGCCATAATCCTTTTAAGCAACCCTTCAACTTAGCAAACTTTTACATAAGAAAAATGGCTAAAAACAGCCCTTTTAAACCCTTCAAAATCAAATAAATATCCAAAGTTAGCCTTTTTGGAAACCTTTCTTTTGAAAGCATCATAAAATCATACCTTTCAGCCTTGTCCGAAGGTTTCTTTTCAAACTAGTCGAAAGGTTCAACCTTTCGACCTTCTCGAAAGCCTGGGGTATCCCCTTATAAAATCATTTAAAAACCTTTCAAAAGCAATGAAACTCCAAAACCTATCGAAAGCATAAAACTTCAAAACCTTTCGGAATCATTGAAACTCAAAACCTTTCGCATCATTGAAGGTAACCCCTTCAAAACCTTTCGAAATCAAAAACTTTTGAAATCAAACTTTTTAAAATCAAACCTTTTGAAACCTTTCAAAAAAAATGAAGTATTGGTGTTGGAACCAACCCTTTGAAAGTATAATTCCAACCTTGTCGGAAGGTTTACCTTTTGACTTTGTTGAAAGGTATTATAAATTTTACCTTAAAAACAATGAGAGGTTCAGAAGTAACCCCTTCTTATTCCCCTTCTTTCCATTCGGCTTTTGTCAAAGGCAACCCTTCGACTTAGTCAAAAAGATTACAACATCTTTTAGAAAAAATTATAAAACAATTCTCTTGAAGGTTTAATCTTTCGAAGATCCCCTTCAATACCCTTCTTGAATATATAAAAAAAAAATTAGTCTTTTATAAAATGATAGAGTCGAAGGATCCCCTTCAACCTATTCGAAAGCAATATTATTTCTATTCGAAAGTAAAGGAAGCAGCCTCCCCATCACTTCCCACCTCTTCCCTTCGACACCGTGCCTACCTTTCGACTTAGGCGGAGGGTAATTGTTTACCTTCCATCTTAGATAAATAGTACCTTTCGACATCATCGAAAGGGTAAAAATGAGATTGTTTGAGTCGAAGGCAGAATTTGTCCTACTGAAGTGATGTTTTATCTTCCTTGTCTAATTTTGATTGGCTGAGGAGCCTTCTCCTGTACTTCCAAATAGTAAAAAGTATATAAAATTTAACCTTTTTCTTAAAACACTATTCTTCTTCCCCAATTAAAATTTTGAATCGCAGCCTTCCCTCCAAATTGACTAATTCGAAGGCAATTTTGCATTTCAGCCCTCAGTCTTAAATATTTTAATTACCTTAGTAAATCACTAAGGAAAATCCCCAAAATACCAAAAATCAGATAAATCATATACTTCAACATATTAAAATTTCAAAGCGCATAAAGAACAAAACAACTCGGCGTTTACCCAAAACCTAATTAAAACGTGTTAATTTGCCCATTAGCATTTAAAACACCTATGTCTTATCCAAACAAAGGTTTAAATGGTTATGTCCCAACCAAAATCACAAACATGAATCAGTATAACCCATAACCCATCCAAACACAGAAAAATGAGATGATAAACATGATTATTCACCTTGATTATTTGATTAGAGAATGAAATAATTTCCTAGCATTCATTCCTTAGCCTTTTCTTTAATTTATGCTCTTCCTAGAGCTTTTAATGGCGGGCCAAAATATAGGTGAGGGGTTATGAATGAGAAAGTAAAAGTTTATTAAAGTGGAGGAAGATTTATAATAAGAAATGTAATCCCATTTCCAAGTTTACCCCTTAGGGAATTCCTTCTTCTTAATTTGGTTAAGTCTTACCTTAGTTCATTCATTAAGACACGACCATTGGATTATTAATCTCATCTCCCTGATTATTCACATTTTTCTATTTAATTTATCCAATTAAATATCCTGAATAATGCTAATTAAAATTTAGGGGCATTACAAATTTATACTTTTATAAATTATTTTCACTACAGTTTGTTTAAAAAGTAAAACCATTATAAATCAAAAATGATACTTGTTAAAACCAAAATGTATAGGCCTAAAAACCATCTCGTGTTCAACTTCCAAGCATGAAGCAGAGGACCAAATTATCTCGGATTGAGCTGAAAATTGGTATGCACATAGTACAAAACTTTATCTTTTAAGCAAAAAAAATCAATGAATTCCGACTGGAAATGAAAAAGTTACACTGTCTCAAACATGGACTTAGGTCATGTTTGAGACAGTTCAACTTTTTCATTTCCAGTTGGAATTCATTGATTCTTCATTTGTATGAAAGTATATATTTCATACTGAAATATATTATGGTAGAATCTACGAATAAATTTTTTTATTCACTTTAAATAAAGTGTTTAGAGAATAAATTTTATTTTTGTAAGAAGTCTTGAAAATTTTCAGAAAATTGAAGTTTGAGAATTTGATTATAAAGAAATTAGGTTTTTGAAACCTTAAAAATATTTGTTTTATAAAATAAGAATATAGAAATCCATTCCTCGAGTTTGTTTTGTCTTTGAGCCATCATCTAGGCATCGCAAAGGGGTCGTTACTCTTTTGTATGCTTGAAGTTATTAGTTTGGAATTTTCAAAATTATTTCCAATCTCATTTTTATGAAAATTAATACCTTTATTTAAAGAAGCCGATACCTATATGCTGCAAAAATGATACCCTATACATACATATATATATGTATGTATGTATGTATGTATGTATATTTTTATGTGTGTATGTATGTATATAAAGTTCTTTCATTGCAATCGATACTCATTATATTGTTATCTTTCAATGTCATTTGTTTCACAGTCAACTTTGTGCCACTTTTTCATACAATAGGATAACAATGATTTTTTCAATCCATGTCTTACAAGCATGAAAGTGATATCTAAAGGATTAGAGTGGGAAATAGCAAAAGGTGAAGACAGAAAGCCAGACACGGCATACAAATGTGGTTGCAAGCAATTTTCAAGATGATAAAATTAGTAAAAGAAAAAATGGGCTGACCAAGAAAAAAAGAATCTTGAAAAGGACCCAATTTTACAATTTTTTTAATCTTCTATGAAGAAAAAATAACAGTGAAAGAATACAAAAAGCATCAACACAACTTGAATGATTTGTGCAGCTGCTACTCAATTGAAAATGATACTCTCATATTTGGAGGAGAAAAAAATGAAAGTAACTGTCATTGATATAAGCTTGCCTTTTCCTATGCCATTAGAAGGGAAAACATAAAGCTGACTAAAAAATGATGAGTAAAACTTTTTCAACGGAGTGAAAAGAATTTACAAGAAGAAATTTATAAAACTATACTTTCATTACAAGAAATATGGTCGAACGGAGAATAAAATAAGAGATAGCAAAGAAGAAAAAGCAAAAATGAAGAAGACCCGTCACTATTTATAGAAGTGGAAATACTATTAACATTTTCTTCCCCAACAACCAATAAAAAGTAGCATGGAGAACTCTACCCTTCTTGATCAATTTTGAAACATTGCACATAATTTCTTGGCCACTCAATAGAGAAAAATTTCAGTAAATTTGTTAAAAAATTTATCCACGGACCCAGAAATAGGTCTGGATGTTCCATGCTTTCATTGGTAAAATATGTTATTCAAAATATTAATATATGAAATAAATATTATTTTTAATAATCATATCGAATCTTTTTTAAGTGTATGCATTATTGCGTTTGTGAAAAAATACAGCTCATTAGACCAAGACAACAACATAATGAAACTTTACCTAGATTTGCAAAATGGGATTTGCTTAAGCTGAAATCCATAGTGGTTAAGCAGTTTTTGATGATGTAAAAGCGGGTTAGTTAAAACTCCATCTTGCCAACAGTATCAATAAAAATTTATTTTCTACCTAAAATCTGTAGCAGCACTACATTTTATTTACTGCCATTTTTTGCTTCTGCATGGTATCAGTTTTAATACTTGGTATCATTTTTGTCTATATGCAGTATCAGTTTCAATACTTCAAATCATTTTAGTCTTTACATAGTATTAGTTTTACCTCCGTATAGTTTCTCTTTGCATGGTATCAATTATAATACACTTGATACTTGGTATCATTTTCAACACTGCATAGTATCACTTTACGCATGCATAATTATTATTTTTGCTTCTATTAAAAAATCAATAATAACAAAATATTACACTTAGTATCAGTTGTAAACTAACACAAATTTTTTCTACAAATTATACAGAGAAAAAAATAACCAATATTCTTCCATATGAAGAAAGGCTTCTTCAAATTGTATCAATAAAAGAACAATTACGAAACAAAGGAAACAAAAAGCAAAGGGAAAAAAGAAAAATTAAAGAAGCCGAACAAAGTATTGGATCATTTGAAGTAGATGTAAACATTAGATTCTTCCAAATGCACATAAAAGATTTAGAACATGAAGCTAAAAAACAAAGTAGCAATTGAAAAAAGAAAAGAAGATGAGATTAGAAGCTGAGAAAGAAACTTTGAAACTGAAACAAAATCTAAGAGAAATTAAATCAAGATTGCAAGAGAATGAAGAGAGAAATTCAGAGGCTGGCATACAAAATCTACACATAGTAGATGAACTTGACAATATATTAGATCAACATACACCTATAGAAACTGAAATATAAAACACAAAAGAAATCCACACCTAAAAACAACAAAGAAGAAAATGAAGAGACAAATGTCGAGCCCTATATAGAAAAAGTCTACATAACAACTGAAATGAACGAAAATACATGTTTAGAGATGGAAGCCAAAACGCAAAGTAGAGATCCATAATTGAAAAAATGAATACAAGAATGAGGAGGTAAGTGCAGAGTGTTAAGAAGACATTACAGAGTGTTAAGAAGAAAAGAATGAAGAAGCAGTTGAAATAAATCAACATACACCAATAGACATAGAAAAAGAAAATACAAATCAGACTGAAACAAATAATACAATGGATAAAAATCAAGAGAGGGAAGCAACACTTGAAAAAAATAAAGAAACAATGTTGAACCTTATATAGAACAAGTAGATTAAGCAATTGAAAATGACAATACATGCATAAAGAAAGAAACAACAACTGAAATGCATGAAAATATGCTACAACCAAATCAAGATACACCTATAGAGACAACAAACGAAATGTAGACATGGTGGACAAAAAAGATGACACTAACGAAAGAAATGCAAAGGCTCAAAACATGGAAGAAGATACCACTAACAAAAACTAAATTATATTGTACCATGATTCGGTACATGACTTCATTCCTCCATCTTTCAAACTCTATGACTCATAAGAGTTTGAAATGGAAAAAACTAAACAAGATCAATAAAAGAAACCAACCAAGCCTGTTGGGCAAAAAGGAAAACAACAATGATAAAACCAACTTCTTATGTGCAAAGAGTAAAACAATGAATAAGAAAAAGAGCGACAGCTTTGACTATGGTCAGCGAGTGAAAAAAATAAAATAATTGAAAAACTGAAGGAAAAGAAGCCAAAGACGATGAAAAAAGTAAAGAAGAATCCATCATAAAGCCAATTGCAGTAATAGAACCAATAGTTTCAGAGTTAGGACTAGGATGCTTAGCATAATTGAGAAAAGAACAACAAGACATAACCAAAGCTTACTTTTCTCTGACATCATCATAAGAGTAAGTTAACATGTATTTATACTAATGCAACATATATTAAAATAATTTTACTTAATTGATTCACATCTTTTTTGTTACAACAGTGAAGTAGCGGGGGAGAACAATGACACAATCAAAGGAGGATGTGTAATAACAAAAAAACACTATGACATATTCTTGAAGAAAATTACACAGATAGACACGTATATAAATTTATTCTTTTGCTTAATAATACTACTATCAATCAAAATAGTTATAAAAACTAATATTTAATAGCTGTTTGATTATAATTCATGCTTGCTTATTTATAAATAATTTTGACTGCTATTTATAACAAAATTGATATCTATATATACGCAAAAATAATACATAGTTTCTGTTTGGTATAAGTTGTTGCTTTGCAAATTTAATTATTTAATTGACTATCATGTATGACAAAAGTGATGTCAAAATAGTGCAAAAGCGAAACCTAGTAGCTACTCAATTGGAATTCATGCTTGGTTATTTTAAATATTATTTTGACAATTATTTAAAACAAAAATGGTACCTATATATATGCAAAAATAATATGTAACTTCTGTTTGATAAAATTTGATGCTGTGTAATTTTAATTATTTAGTTGAACGTCATGTATGAAAAAAGTGATACCAAAATAATGCAAAACTAATACCTAGTAGTTGTATATTTGGAGTTACGCTTATGTCCTTTATGAATTAGTTTGACCTTAATTTATATGAAAACTAATGCCAAAATATATGCAAAATGATACCTAATTTTTGGTTGATAAAATATAATGATTGTTAATTTTAGAAACTATTTTGAGTATCATGTACAACAATACTAATACCAAATCAATGCAAAACTGATTCCTGGAAGCTGATTGATTGGAGTTAATGCTTAGTTATTTTTATATTGCTCAATATATATTGCCATTCTTAACATGAGTATGAGTATATATGCACACCCAGGTGGTTCTATTTAATCACAATGTGTACTAATTTATAGTTGCACCTATGGGATTAGATTTGATAGTATGATTGTCAGCGTAAATTGAACCTAAAACACCGATAAAGAAGACCGAGACAACTGAAGAACATTCACAGACCCAAAAACTTGAAAGCATTCATAGTTTTAGCATTGGTTTCTTTTGTTTTGGTTTATTTTATACTACTAAAAATGAAAATAATACTTGTACATGCATATGCTCTTTTAGCTAATGTAGGCTATGAGTCAAAAGGTATCTACATACATCGTCACTTCATAATCCAACTAATGGCGAGAAATCAATGAGCAAGATTTCCACCGTGACCTTTTTAAATTTTAAATGTGAAAGTTGATTCCGATATACAACCATGTTTATATATTTTTTGAAATTTGAAAGGGGTCTTCAAATAAATTATTATTATGGCTAGTTTGGATGATAACTTAATGATCCAATCTAATTCATTGGCCATTTTTATCACTGTAAATGTCTATGAAAGATTCAAATGGTAACTTCTGAAGCAATGAATGTGTTCGTGACTTAATTTGACATTGTTTTCATCAGTATTTATCAATGTATTTTAGTGTTCTTTAACCATGTAAATCAATGGTACTTCTTTTATTTTATTCTGATTCATTAATCATTAATGGAATCATTTCGTTTATCTTGCGTGTCAAGTTTTTGATGCATAAAAGACAAATATACTAAAATATACCTCCATTGTATACTACCACGGACCATGTATTAAATTTATACCTTAATATTGCAATATTAATGATAATATTTACTTAAAGTGCAAGTTAAGCATGGAGTTGGTGTGCAAGGATTATAAATCATATTCAAACAAGCTAGGAAGTAACCGTTGGAATGATGTACCTAAGTAGCAAGCATTATATTTGTTTGTTAAACAACGTTTGAATGGGTTTGACGAATAATATTATTACCTAATTACCATTGTTTTTTACTTCTATGAATCCTAATTATCTATTAGGAGGGTTTGTCCCTCTTAACGGCATACTTGTAGTAATCATTGCTTGTATTCACATTATACGAAATTACCATCCTGATGTAGAAGAAAATGAAAATGTTATCGCTAAAATACATAATCAAAACTTGTTCGGTCAAAAAGTCCAAATTATAGCTGAAATAATAGCATTTAATGGTGATTTCCTATACACGTAAGAAGTACATTCATGATCTTCTTAATCCTTAAAATAAATAAAACACCAGGTAGAGTCTCATGCATGGCCCGGATCAAATGTGGTAATGAACTCTTAAATGTCAAGCAGGTAGAGAACAGACCTGAGAAATGATCAATACAAAAGTTCCATTATTTTCAACGTATTTAAAAATAAGAGACATATTTTATTATATTTTAGTATTTTGAATTAATTTTATAGGATTTTTCCACAAATTTTAATTTGAAAAATAATAAAATTTTCGTTTGACGTATTTTGTGGCAAACATTAGTGTTTTTCGGACCTTACAAAATTAGATAACCATTGTGTTTTTATGTTATTTTACGACCGTGTCTTATTATTGTGCACGATCATATTTTCATTTCTTTAGCGAATCATACGTGAATGTGATTTTATAGAGCAACGTACCGCCATTCAGTTTTTGTCCTTATTTTGAATACTAAATTCTTTGCCTACGCTTGCATTTATAATAACATGGCACCATTTTCAATAACTAATTAGTAATTATATATTACAACATAAAGGCTTGGAAATAATATATGCAAAGCTCATAAAAATGGCAGCACACCTAAATATAAATTAACATATAAATGAGAAGCCAACATTCTTTACAATATAATAATATGTATTACAGTTTATGTACCCAAAAGCTCCTATTTTAAGTGCACACCACACCTGAAATGAATACCTTGTCTGCAATTACACTTGTAAACTCGCGCATACACATGTAAATACAAAAACAAAAATACATGCACCTATAATCATTGACGTTCTTAGACTTTCACACACATACAGCTTCACTGACAAAAAAGGAGGAGTTGATACATACACTTATATATACAAACGCATGCACACACACGTTAATATACCCTGCTCATGTACTGGAAATACACATGCTCATTTATCCCTACACAAAGCCGGACAACTTGCAAATGACAGAGCGCACATATATTTGCATACGCACACACAATACTCTCTACATATACGCATACACATACAATAACTTACACATATAATAACGTACAAACACAATCATACCCTATAAATAGTCAGCACACGATGCAAGCCATATTGTGTAATCCAATTAATATTTTATATTTAATTTAATATTTTAATAATTAATTAATTTTAATTAATTTTAATTATTTATTTTAATTTAATAATTAATAATTAATTTATATTAATATTAAAAAATTAAATTAATATTAAATTTAAAATTTAATAATAATATTTAAAAAAAAATATAAATATTTGAGAGAGAT